>OX453042.1:3323502-4746425 GCA_949699805.1 Tromatobia lineatoria | reverse complement strand
TATTCAGAATTTTTTAGGTTTTTAAATTATGCCATTCGATATGACACTAAAAAAATATATTTGAATAAAAAATTGACATAGAGAATGTTAAAATCGTGATATACTTTAATCGATGCATGATTGGATTTTTTTTATATTGACGTTTAGTGACCTGATTTTGTTAATCGTGAAAATGAAAGGCGAGAGAGCGGATCGCTCCTATTAATAAAAATATTTCCTTCGACTCAAATCTTTGCTAGGAATTGCTAAAAGTATCCATACCTCGTTAACAGAAAAAAAATCTGGTGTATTTGAGGGTCCAACTAAGCCTACAAAAAATTACGAGCCAAGTCCGAGAGCTCGAGGTCAAATCCTGGTCGAAAATCGTATTTTATATAATATATTTGAAATTGTTATTTTATTCTATAGGTTATCCCACCTAATATCGGACAGAAAATTTGCCTCAAGATTTTTGATGCCCTTGTTTATTTCGTGATTCGATTCACTATACTGAAATAAAGAGGAAACCCACATTTGAGATCTTGGTCATAATTCCCAAAAGGAATCGTCTACTTTAGTTCTTAACTGAAGCTTCCAACTTTAAATTTCAACGTCTTACCGAATACGATCAGAAAAATCCAGTACCAATTACTAATTATACTAATTACTAAGTACTAATTTCCGTATAACATTTTTCGAATTGAAAAAAAAATTTATGTTCACACTCGACGACATTCTAAAGTCAAAAAGACACGGTCAAGGTTTAAAAAAACTTAAGAAGCTCTTTTCGATGTTTACCCAATTTTTTTTTTCGTATTCGATTTTTTTTTTTTCAATAAGTTCAGACAATTTGCCTAAACCGACCAATTTTTAACTTGTGCTCTCCAAGATTCAATCCCTGACAACAAAAAAAGAAAAATTCATAATGAACTAAATCAAGTATAAGTTAATGGTACATATTGTTGTATAATTTTATGGCTGTTAAATATATCCAAAACTTGATGTTGCTGTGCAACGAAACCTTAAGCTGTTCGACAGAGTATTTTTTTTTACGAGCCATTCGTAAAAAATCGTGGAAACAAGCGGTATTCGGTAAGATGATTTAAAACATGACGACCTCCAATTAAAAGAGGTGCTCAGGGGACAAAACCGATCAGTCGACACCATGATTGGGGTTATCATTTGAGTCCTGTTACAGATATATATCCAGCGGTACATAAGAAGTTTTAATGAGCAAGCGAAGACGGTTCCAGGGCGACGAACAATACTTCTATAACATAGACGGAGATGCATCCGATGCATCAGAAGAAAGTGAACGAGTCCCGAAGAGTAAAGTCTATCGTTTATCATAATCAGCTCCGATCATTATGTCAGATTGATCGAGTTATATAGGCTGGGTTAAGGAGCCAAGACCTTCGGCTGAAGTCACGCCTCGAACCAACATGACCATCAGCTCGGCATTTCCATCCACGCAGCCTTTTTTTTTTTTTTTTAATTATAGAAAAGTGGGAAGTGATCCTCGATGATGTCAAGCGTTAAGGTAGTCCTCCTGTACGGTCTGACGCCGTATAAGTTCGAGGAAGAATAAAACAAAATTTACGAACAGTTCTCGATGAGATATTAATCTGAAAAAAATCAAGCGTATAGAAAACGCTGAAAAGGTTATTTTGGCATAATAATAATTTAAAAATGTTATTGACAAATTACTTAAATAAATAATAGTGCAACAAATTACCCGGCGACCTAACTTTTTTTTGTTATGTAAGATATTTGTTTATTCTTCTAAATACGTATGTATTTTTTCAGGTTTTCTTCTGATTTTCAATTTTAGACTTAGAAAATACGGCCATTTTAAACATCAGATAAAATTCTAAAAAAATCCACACGTATTCAGATAAATAAACAAATCATTTTCATAACAAAAAAAAGTTAGGTTGCCGGGCAATTTGTTGCACATTTATTTATTTCAGTAATTTGTTAATAACATTTTTTAATTATTATTATGCCAAATTAATCTCTTCAGCATCTTTCATATAGTTGATTCATTTCAGATTTTTATTTTCTCGAGAACAGTTCGTAATTCTGGCTCGATTTTGCTCGAACTCATGCGATGACAGACAATACAGGAGAATCTTAACAGAGAATCTCGCAAAGACACATGGTCTTCGGTAACGATGAAAATAGAGTTACGGCACCAGTAACATTAAAATCAGAGGATTACAGCCATTAAATTAGAATGTTATATAGAAACGTTTAATTAAGGATGTATGATACGTACAGTCCCGCCAAAAGTGAGTTTTACATACAATTTCGATCACTTCCCGATGGGATAAATATCGGAAAAAATAATGCATATAAAACGTGCTGGAAATATTGATTTCGCATAATAATAATCCCAAAAAAGCGCTGAAGGACTACGGTCGATGGCCCGTTGACAATACGGACACTGTAAATAATAGTTATACGCTCTAAATGTATGTAAATCTATGTCTCCGTATATTGTCAATAAATTTCCTTTTACTACTACTACTACTAATCCCAAAATGTTATTAACAAACTGCCGGAAAAATGATTGGTCAACAAACAATCAGTCAACCAAACTTTCTTTCTAATGAAAATGATATGTTAATTTATTTGAATGCATACCAATTGTTTCAGATTTATTTATTTATTTTGATTTTGATTTTTTTTAATTTTGAAAAATGCGCAGAATATAATAAACTTTGGATATGCGTTTTGCAAAAAAATATGGAGTGTAGTAGATGGTTTTATGCCGAACATATATCCAAAATTCGTTATTTCGCGCACATTTTTGAAAATAAAAAAAATCAAAATCAAAATAAATAAAAAATCTGAAAAAGTTCGTATGTATTCAAATAAATTAACATCTCATTTTCATTAGAAAAAAAGTTCGGTTGACTGGTTGTTTGTTGAACAATTGTTATATTTCACCAATTTTTTAATAACATTTTGGGATTATTCTTAAGCGAAATCAATCTTTTTAGCACGTTTTATATGCATTATTTTTTTCCGATTTTTATCCCATCGGGAAGTGATCGAAATTGTTTCCAAAACTCACTTTTGGTGGGACTGTCCGTATCATACATCTTTAAAATTCTTACGAAAGAAATAGAGCATGTCGTTATCTCGCTGATGTATTTTTGAAAAAATCCTTCGGGTTCATTCGGAAGGGAGAAATTATTTTAAATTTTTCTTTCTGTGAGGGGAAGAATTGTTCTCATAATTTGAAAAAATACTCTTTTGACTGACTCGTCTCTCTAAAAAAAAAAAGCCTCCCGTAAAGTTGTGGCAGTTGTGATGACAATGGCGATGCTGCTACGCCTATGGTGGCACTGCTGTTCAAATTTTATAGTATAATAACAGAGCGCAGCGAAACGAGTGTTTGCTTATCGGGTAACTAATGCTCACGACGTCAATATCGAAAATGCGCTATGGGAGAAATAAAGGAAGAATGATAATGACGATGGCATATGCGAAGAAAAAAATTTTGGGGCATGGGGTACAACACGGTTCCTGCAGTTTGTATACCTAGTGGAGCATCGATAGTGCAACTAATCGCAACTGAGCAACAGGATAATTTTGGCCCGCCGGCGGACACTCTCTTTTCTACCTAAACCAGCTTAAGATAGTCCTAGCGGTACAGTCTGACCAAAGGTAAAATTTTAAGAGTTTTTTTTAACACTTTTCAATAGAATAAAAGTCTGGAAGTAATCGAGTATTTTCCAAGCGCCGAAAAAAATTATTCTGCATGATGGTACTTGCACGATATGATTACCAAATTGATGAAAAAATTAATTCATTCAACAAATGACCGGTCAATCTAATAAAGATTTCTAATGAAGAAGCAGAATTGTTGAACATTTTTGAAAAAATTTATCTGTATTGGTCGACCAATCCAACAAAATTTTTTTTTTCTTCACGATATCGAAATTTCGTCTTCACCATCGTTCTTAAATCGTATATTGCACCCCTGAAAACACCCCTTACAACCATTTTTGGAGTGATTTTGAAAAAAGTAACTTTTGTCCGTTTCTGACGGCAGAATTCACAGATCCGACATATGGTCGACCAATCTAACAAAAACAATTTTTTCTTCAAGATATCGAATTTTCGTCTTCACCATCGTTCTTAAATCATATATTGTACCCCTAAAAACACCCGTTACAACCATGTTTCGAGTAATTTTGAAAAAAGTAACTTTTGTCCGTTTCTGATAGCAGAATTCATAGATCCAACATATGGTCGACCAATCTAACAAAAAATTTTTTTTCTTCAAGATATCGAATTTTCGTCTTCACCATCGTTCTTAAGTCGTACATTGCACCTCTGAAAACACCCTTTACAACCATTTTTCGAGTGATTTTGAAAAAAGTAACTTTTGTCCGTTTCTGATTGCAGAATTCACAGATCCGACATATGGTCGACCAATCCAACAAAATTTTTTGTTTCTTCAAAATATCGAATTTTTGTCTTCACTATCGTTCTTAAGTCGTATATTGCACCCTTAAAAACACCCGTTACAACCATTTTTCGAGTGATTTTGAAAAAAGTAATTTTTGTCCGATTCCGATAGCAGAATTCACAGATCCGACATATGGTCGATCAATCCAACAAAAAATTTTTTTTCTTCAAGATATCGAATTTTTGTCTCCACCATCGTTCTTAAGTCGTATATTGCACCCCTAAAAACACCCTTTACAACCATTTTTGGAGTAATTTTGAAAAAAGTAACTTTTGTCCGTTTCTGATTGCAGAATTTACAGATCCGACATATGGTCGACCAATCCAAATTTTTTTTTTTTTTTTCTTCAAGATATCGAATTTTTGTCTTCACCATCGTTCTTAAGTCGTATATTGCACCCTTAAAAACACCCGTTACAACCATTTTTCGAGTGATTTTGAAAAAAGTAACGTTTGTCCGTTTCTGATAGCAGAATTCACAGATCCGACATATGGTCGACTAATCCAACAAAATACTGACGAATTACGTTCGTTTGAAAAAAAATTTATATTGACGGGTAAATTATCGAACAATTGATTTTTTGAATATATTCTCAATTATTATTTTTCGAAAACCATTCTGAAAAATTATATTTTTCGGATCTTTCTGCAAATTCGATTATTTTCAGATTTTCGTTGGATCGAAAAGTGTTCGAAATCTAACCAGAAGCTCACGTTTGACCGGACTGTACCGCTAACTTAAACTACCTTAAGCATAACACAAGCCGAGTGCGCGCGATAGGACTAACGCGTAATTTCATGCACCTCCGCACGTTCCCCCCTGAAGAGCTACTACTTTTATTTCCACTACGATGCAAGTTGTAACGGAACGTTTATAATAATAAGCCGATAATTACAGGGCGCTGTAGTGCATACCCTCGAGACCATGTACGCGAAGAAAAGAGGAGCGTCCTTAAACAACAGGATTTCGCGAATATTTACGAATGGCTAAGAAATGATCGATCGATTGGACGATAAGAAAATTAGCGGGCAGGTGTTTTAGTAGGTTCCTACAAATAATTCATTATGCTGCCGTTTGCCAATTGCATATAATAAAGCCCGCAGAAATTTTCAATATTTATGATCACTGAATTGATCCAGCTCAAAGTGCCGAATTTTCAATTCAAATTTTTATAAGGACCACGGTTAATAAGAATAGTTGGGTTTAGATCACACAAATTTATTAAACTTTTTTTTCAAGGATTGTGACCAGGAATAATTTTTGTTTAGGGAAATGAACTTATTGTCATTGATTAATAATATGAACTAATCGTAATTGAATAACCATTTCTTTCTTAATCGGTAATAATTCACGATTTAGAGAATAAAATGTGTCTTCACGTTCCTTCTTGCCTATTAATGCTGATATGTCACTCATGGCTCATCCATAATTGTATGGCATGACCATATTGATATTTTCGGTTCTGCGAGAATCGAATAGGTCAATTCTCAATATCGATTGATCGCAATCAGATATACAATAAATGACGACGAAGTGCATATCGTTATTGGGATTCTTAATTTTGGCGTGCGAAGTATGAACATTTTTATGGGTAGTTATTTTTACCATCGGATAACACAGAAAGCTGCGTCCTTGAAAAACAGGATTTCACGAATATCTAAAAATGGCTAAGGAATGATCGATCGATCGGTCGGTAAGAAAATTAGCGACCAGGTGTTTCAGTAGGTTCCTAAAAATAATTCATTGATCTGCCGTTTGCCAGTTACATAAAAATGAATACCGTAGAGATTTTCAAAATTTATGATCGCTCAGTTGACTCGATTTAAGGTGCCAAATTTTCTAACGATAATTCTAACGATCGAGAAGCATAAGAAACTTGGAACAAGTTTATGAGGGTCTCGGTTAATTATAATCGTTGGGTCTCGAACATATAAATTTCTCAACCGCTTTGCTCAAGAATTGTGACCAGAAATAACTCCCATTTAGGCAAATGGACTTATTGCCCATTCCGACGATTCGATTCGCCACAGACTTTGCTTAATCTTATGAACGAACCGTTTTCAAACAAATATCCTTTTTTTTCTCAACAGTTATAACTCATTATTTGGTGAATAAAATGTGTCTTCACAATTTTTTTTTGCCCATTAATATTGATGGGTCACGCTTATTCATAATTTTATGGCACGACCATATTAATATTTTTGGATCTGTGAGAATCGAATAGGCCAATTCTGAATCGATAAATCAGATGGAGAATAAATTATGGCTAAGTCGATATCGTTATGGTGATTGGAAATTTTGGTGTGCAAAGTATTGATATTTTTATGGGTAGTTGTTTCACCATCGGATAAAGCAGAAAATTGTCTCGGTCTATTTTTCCAGTGGATGTTCCAGTAGATTTGGGCACTCTGATCCAGACGTCAGATATATTCATCCACGGTATCGCGTTGCAGGATATTTCTTCTCCGTCTGCAGCGTGATGGATGAAAGTAATCGGTCAAGCAGGTGACTAGATCGTTCACGGTGGCGGGTCACGAGTCATGCTGCAGCTCAAATTGAAAGACACTATCGATAGCGACCGTTACACATCCCACGACATCTTCGAGGTGGTCACGTTTTTTTTAAAAAATTTCTTCTAAGCTTTGCTCGCTACAATTACTTGCTTACTGATGTTTCTTTTTCTTCGAGTTTTCGATTTTTCGTCGATGATACCTTAATCGACTTGAGAAAAAGGAGAAAAAAAAATTATTCCATAAAAAGGTGGTATAAAATCTTAAGTATGTAAATCCAAAGCCCTATAATTGAATTTTGAACCTTCCTAACATTACAAGCTTTTGGCGCCAATACACGATTTCGATTGAACAACACTTGGCGCGGTTTTCATTAGAATACACGATCAATAATATTGATAGACACTATCAATAGAATTGGAGGGTAATATCGATGAATTGAAACATGTTATTGATAAACTTGAAAGACACTATCGATTAAATTGAAAGACATTATCGATAAAATTTAAAGACACTATCGATACGAACCGTTACTCATCTTCGATGTGGTCACCTTTCTTTATTCGTCCCTTTAGGCTTTTATTTGTTATCTCTCCTTTCCTACCGCTATTTTTACTTTTCTACGAATGTATAGAAATGTATATCATTCATAAAAATGTATGCACAGAAATGTCTGTTAATTATGACTCAGCTGGACCGATTAACATAAAGATTGGAAAATCGTGATGATGAAAAAAAAAAAAAATTCTTTTACAGGAATAATGAAAAAATATGATTCTATAACAACTTGATGACTAAAATTTATTATAAACAATTTCCACATAAGTACAGATTGCTAAACAATGTATACAACGATTCAATATCTGTTAAGTCAATTGTGAGTTCAGTAATAAAATAATCATTATGTAAAACTTTTACTTCAGCGATGAATAATAATGAAATTCAATTTCCAGCTCATGCCAGTAGCATAAAGGTGGAAAAATAACTGAAACGCTACTCATCCCGCAGCTTATCTCGAAGTCCACCATCAAATCATATATATATACATGCTCCTCAGCAATCTCGAATAAGAATGAAGCCAACAAAATTAAGGGTTGAAGATAGCATTTGACAAATTGCTCTGATATTCTTTTCTGACTCATTTTCCGGGTGAGATAATTTTGCCTTCTGTCAGGTATAGCGAGATTTCCAACAGCGGCCAGATGCGGAAGGGAGACCGGGGTCAAATGACAGGGGCGGGGATAAAATTCCCAATGTCAAATACACGAAAGTCTGAAATTCCGAAATTTAATATCTCACCTGAATTTTTGACGAAATGTTTTTCAGCGAATTTCGTCAAAATTGTAGGTGAGAATAATTTTCGGAATTTTAAACCTTCGTGTATTTGGCATTCGGAATCTTAACCCCGTCCCAAATGACAATACGGGGCAAATTGGATCGACCTTTGAAAAAAATTCTCAATGAAATGAAATTCTCCTGATGAAAAAAGTTGTATACAGGAATATAAATAACTGAAAACAAAATCTTTTCATACAAACATTAAAAAATGCTTCTCTAATATATTCTCAAAAAATCTTATAAAAAAGTAAAAATAGAAAATAATTCTATGGACCTATTAAAAAAATGTATCCGTTCCAAGAATTGAATTTAACTAGAATTTGTCTACCAAATGGAGAAATTCATTTATTTTTCCCAGCTCTTGAAATGTTTTTCAGCGAATTTCGTCAAAATTGTAGGTGAGATTAATTTTCGGAATTTTAGACCTTCGTGTATTTGGCATTCGGAACCTTAACCCCGCCCCAAATGACAATACGGGGCAAATTGGGCCATAGAAAATGGTAAACGCACGGGTCAAAATAGGCCATTGAAAAAATTGCAAGGATGGGGCAAAATGGGACATTGAAGAAATTGAGAACGTGGAGACATTGAAACGATCGCGAGCATGTGAGTTTTCCGAGTTTTCGAAAATTTCGAAAAATTTTCGATAACAAATAGTACTTTGAATTTTTCTGACTAGATTCGGTAAGATGTTACAGTTTTAATTATAAACTTTCAGTTGAAAACTGAAATCGACTCCCTTTGGAAATAATAAGCGAAAAATCTCAAATTTGGATTTTTCTTTATTGCAGTATCGTGAATTCTTTCATGAAAAAAAGAGCACCAAAAATTTAAAGGTTAGATTTACGTATAACATTTGGTGGAATAACCGATACATTTAATCAGATTAACCTAAACGACCGGCGAACTCGGTTCCAATAATTCGCACCCGAATTATTGAATTAGTTGAATCACGGATTTTCTCCTAATTTGGCACGCAAGTAGATTATCATATAACAAAGTTTGGGATTGTATTTGACGAGAATCGGTTGAAAATATTATTTTTTAAAGCATTTTTAAAATTTTGAAAAAATCGGTTTCACGGTACAACTTTCGCAATTAAAGAGGCACTGGGCTAAAATTTTGTACATAAATTGTTTACCCATAAAATATTATGTGTATCAAATTTTGCAAGAATCTGTCGAGTCGTTCTGATTTTATTACAATTAAATTTTTTTTTTTAAATGTCTGCAAATACTGTAACTCATGCAAATTCTGAGATATCCGGCTGCAATTGCCAATATGATTTTTCGATTATTGATTTCTACTTGAGATTCAAGTCTAATTACCTCTTGACATGTCAAAAATTTCGATTTTGGTGAACAACAAAAAAACTTTTACAACAAAAAAAAAATTTCGAAATTTTCTACAGATTTGTCTGAAACTTTCTTCACGCTTAGATGACCATTTAAAAAGATATTTGTTACAAATCTTACAGCAATCGGTCGAGTGGTTAAAATTTTACGTCTTTTCGAATTTATATAAAAATGTCTTCTGAGCATAAACAAGCCTGCAAAGTAGAACCTTGCAAATGTCTTCCTCATAATTTTACGCCTTTTACAAAGTTTCCTCTACGAGGAAGTCAAAATCGATCAACATACTTCCCCATAGAGGTAACTTTGTAAAAATCAAAAAATGATGAGGAAGCAAGGTTCCACTTTGCAGGCTCGTTTTGGTTATGGTAACTACACTGAGAGAAATCGACATACAGTCAACCATAAAGTGACAACTATTGATTTCTAGTTCTTTTATAGTTACGGTGACTATAAAAATAATTGTGACAACTAATTGAGTTGTAACAACTACGTTTTTACCAACTATAAATAAATAGTTGTCACTTTATGGTTACTAATACCATAATTTTCTCTCACTGTAATCTTTTCTTTCCGTATGTCAATGATTTAGACTATTTTCATGTTCATGTATCCCATTTTTTAAATATCTCTTGGTTCGCCCTATATATGTGCCCGTTTAATCTTAGCATATATTTCATAATCTACATTTGACATTAAACGTTAGCCACAAGAACACAAGAATGAAAGGCAAAGGTCATGCGCACGTTGTTGCCAGTAACAAAAAATCCAGCCACGCTGAAGACGTCCGACGACATTATTCACTAGCCGTGACCATCTTGCCCCGGTCTCCCTTCCAGATGCAACGGAGAAATGCGGGTGCGCGGGAAGTGGGGGTGAAACGAATTCACGCGTGGCCCGAGCGGTTAGCCACCCCTTTTTACCCGAGCGTGATTAATGTCACGCGCAGATAGCGGCGACTCACGCGGAGCTGAGCAGCGGGTCTCGTAGGCGCCGCATATTAGTTGGCCTCGGCGTTTCGGTAGGAAAGACACTGGGGAGAAGAGGTAAAGAGAAAGAAAAATAAGGAGGAGGACGTGAGCTCTCTCGTTATAAATGCCGGCGTGCGTCTATTGTCACGGGAACGACCACGAAGACATTGGGTCTAGGTGTGTCCTGGCGCGTCGTTCTTTAACGTTTTAAGGGTTCGGTTGTTGTTGTTGGTCGTTGGGGCGACGGGGGTTGGGCCGAGAGGTGAACCGGTAGAGCATCTTCGTAACTCGGCGAGTCTCCTTGGCTCGCACAGTCCCAAGCTGCGCTGCTTCGTTCCCTCTCTTCGTCTTCCTCTCTCTTCGGTCTCCTCGCTTCTCACTCCACACGTACCTTTTCCCAACGATACCAACTTCAGCATCGATCCTCGGAACGATAAACAAAAACTGATGTCAGCTTACCAGGAATTCAATTCCGGATTTACTGATCTTTGCCACATCCAACTTTGCCGCGCACTCGCTGTGGAAATATATTCGTAAATATATTTGTCAAATTCGGAATAAAGCTTTTTTCAAGATCCACGTTTCGGAATTGCGCAGGCGTTTCATTGAAGCATGAACTTCATGAAGTGAAAGACTTTTGTATGTATTTCTTGAATTTTTTTATTATGTTTCAAAATTATAATAATGTGAGATTGATATATCGGGGAATATTTGGAAATGTCTGGTATGAGATTTGTAGATTCGGGATTGTATTTGTGGTGAGCAGATGACGTAATTTTTGTCTTGGAGATTTTTGTGTTGGGAAAAATTAAAATTGCAATTTGATTTGAATCACTTTATGGATTCTCGACAAGTTTGGCATTTATTATGATTAATTCTAAGATCTGTTAGGTACAATTTTCAGCCTCATGTATTGTAATTAATGGAAGTTGTAGCGTGAAAAGACTTTTTTCAAAATTAAAAAATTAAACTTAAATTTTTTGAATGATTCGCGACAAATACAATGATAGCCTATTTACGTACTAATTTTAAAGAAGATATAGGAAAACGTATGATATTTACTGTGCTAACGAAACAATTTACACATGCGCAAAAACAAATATTCCAAAAATGAAACAAAAATGCACATGAACTGATTTATGGGGTAGACAAGCAAACAAAAAGTTATTTAGTTGTCACAACTCTGAAGCAGATGCTCGAAAGGATATCTTTCTGATTATTCTCAACGTTAATGGAATCGCAATTATAGGTGCTGTTGATTCATTTTCCTCCATCACGCTACGACTCGACAAGTTCGTTAAGACTTATTCGCATCTTGCAGCAATTATCTTTTTCTGAGTAAATCGCTCGACGTAACTCTATAAGCCTTATTTTATTCAGTTACCTGAAGAACGGAAACACCATTTAGAAAAGCGAAAATTCGCAATTACTGGAATTTTTTTTTCAAGTAAAAAAACACATTTGTCTGATATTATCACAACTTCATTGGCAGATCCAATATGGCCGACAAAAATGCGGAAAATAACTGGATTTGTATAAAACTCGATACTCAAGAGTTTTCGAAGTTGTTCATTACAAATCTGATTTCTGACATAAAAAATTCAAAATGGCGGATCAAATATGGCCGACATAAAATGAAAAAATAACAGGATTTGAATGAATATTGATACTCGGGGACTTATGAGGTCGCTGATTACGAATTTGAGCTTCAATATGGAAAATAAAAAATGACGGTTTGTAAGTGAAATTAATTCGTAATGAAATACCAAAAACGTCGAGAATTTTGAGATATATTTAAGGGTCTCCTAAATAAGTACTTGAATGCTTTTTTTTATATCATTCTTCAATTCGCTTTAAATTTTATTCTTGTGCGCAAAAGTACCGTTATTGGTGTCTTGTTTATTTATAATACTTAAACAAATAAATATTAAAGATTACCGATATTTCTTAAAACTTATTCATGTCCTAGATACACGATAGAAAAAACGTCAGTATTTCATTTTAAGAATTTAGTTTAAAAATTGCAAAGGTCGAAAAAAGAAACAGAGTTCTTTGAACTCTTTTTGAAAAATAAACTTCTACACGTGCCACCGCGTTAATGTTGTATAATCCACCTCAAGTCTCTTGTATCATCCAATCCAATCTGTAAGTTACATATTAAAAGTACACGCCGTCAGAGAGAAGCCCACGCAGATATTCCCCACAAATTTCCTGATTGGACGCCGACATTCCCGTCGGATTTGGTGGGTCGTAGTCGATTGAATAATGCATTCGCCTTCTCGTCCAGAATTTGTAGCCTGGAGTGGATCCCTCTCGTGGAACTCTTTGCTGGTCGGCGCTTAGATTCATAAAAGGGCCGAAGGAAAAAGAGGAAGATCCCTTAGATTTCCTGAACGTATATACTCACGTCACTCACTGCGTCCATTGTTTCAGCTTCAATTAGGCTCGACGTAGGAATTGCGCAACGACACGACAGAAACGTCTGTTTTTCTTTTCATTTCCTTCGCTTTCGCCGTAAAATAAGACCCAGCAAAGGTTTAATGAAGCCTCAGCTACTTCTTTTCCCCTCGATCGCGAGCTTCTTCGGCTCTCCTGATACCTCGCATTCCCTGTGGATCTTGACATTTTGATAAACTGTGTTAGACGCACCAGCAGAGATTTCCTTACACGGAATCTGTCGGATATCTTCGAGACTCTTGAATGAACGTATATCGTTCAAATAGGCGAGGAATCGATGCAAAATTCCTGAGATAGAAAGAGAAATATGCGTTTGATGCTCCTCGTAAGATGGGCAGTGGAGCTGAGCTTTAACGAGGCAGCTAATAGATCATCAATTTAAATTAAATTATACGAGTGATATATTCGAACTCGCGTTTCTGTATTTTTTCTGAACCCTGTCAAAATTGCCAATACAAAAAAAAATTATAGAACACAAGTCTTTGAAAAAATTCTCAAAATTTCTTTTCCTGATGAAAAAAGTTGTATACAGGAATATAAATAACTGAAAACAAAATCTTTTCGTACAAAAATTGAAAAACGCTTCTTCAATATATTTTTGAAAAATGTTATAAAGAAATTAGAACTGAAAATCTTTCTATGGATCTATTGAAAAAATTTACTCGTTCCAAGAGTTGAATTTATTCAGAATTTGTCTGCCAAATTGAGAAATTGATTTATTTATCCCAGCTTTTTACTTGCTTAGCATTCCCTGTGGATCTTGACATTTTGATAAACTGTGTTAGACGCAGCAGCAGAGATTTCCTTACACGGAATCTGTCGGATATCTTCGAGACTCTTGAATGGACGTATATCGTTCAAATAGGCGCGGAATCGATGCAAAATTCCTGAGATAGAAAGAGAAATATGCGTTTGATGCTCCTCGTAAGATGGGCAGTGGAGCTGAGCTTTAACGAGGCAGCTAATAGATCATCAATTTAAATTAAATTAAACGAGTGATATATTCGAACTCGCTTTTCTGTATTTTTTCTGAACCCTGTAAAAATTGCCAATACAAAGAAAAATTATAGAACACAAGTCTTTGAAAAAATTCTCAAAATTTCTTTTCCTGATGAAAAAAGTTGTATACAGGAATATAAATAACTGAAAACAAAATTTTTTTGTAGAAAAATTGAAAAACGCTTCTTCAATATATTTTTGAAAAATGTTATAAAGAAATTAGAACTGAAAATCTTTCTATGGATCTATTGAAAAAATTTACTCGTTCCAAGAGTTGAATTTATTCAGAATTTGTCTGCCAAATTGAGAAATTGATTTATTTATCCCAGCTTTTTACTTGCTTAGCATTCCCTGTGGATCTTGACATTTTGATAAACTGTGTTAGACGCAGCAGCAGAGATTTCCTTACACGGAATCTGTCGGATATCTTCGAGACTCTTGAATGGACGTATATCGTTCAAATAGGCGCGGAATCGATGCAAAATTCCTGAGATAGAAAGAGAAATATGCGTTTGATGCTCCTCGTAAGATGGGCAGTGGAGCCGAGCTTTAACGAGGTAGCTATTAGATCATCGATTTAAATTAAATTATACAACTGATATATTCGAACTCGCTTTTCTTTGCTATTGAAAAAAAATTGCAAAATTTCTTCTTCTGAAGAAAAAAGTTGTGTCCAGGAATATAAATAACTGAAAACAAAATCTTTTCGTACAAAAATTGGAAAACGCTTCTTCAATATATTTTTGAAAAATTTTATAAAAAAAATAAGAACTGAAAATGTTTCTATGGATCTATTTAAAAAATGTATTCGTTCCAAGAGTTGAATTTATCCAGAATTTGTCTGCTAAATGGAGAAATTCATTTATTTTTCCCAGCTCTTTAAATGCTTCAAATGCATTCGCCGTGGATCTTGAAATTTTGATAAAGTGCGTTGGACGCACCGATCGAGAGTTCCTTGCGCGAGGAATCGATGGTAAATTCCACACTGAGAGAAAATATTTCATTGACGGCAAAGAAATGGGTGGTTTGATTCTTTTTTCATTGATTTCAACGAAATATCTATTTGATTTCAATGAGCTAGTGCACTTAATTTTTAAAGAGAACATTTCATTGCCAGTAAAGAAAAATTTACTTAATGGGCATAAAATAAACAAACAATTTCATTGATTCAATGAAAACATATTGATGGCAGCAAGTGCTGGGAAATTCGTCGTTCAATGTTGAAAGAGAGACAGCCTATAGGGCTGTCTCTCTTGCACCTAACCTCACTTTCTTGTTTTTCGGTTCTCCCGAACGAAAGGCTTCGAGTTTCAAGGAGCCACTATTTTACCCAATTCCTGCCGTACTTCTACACGCTCTCTCAAAATATGATCTTTATTTCCCGAGTAGTTTAGGAAAAAATAGGTTTTAACATTTTGAGCTGTGGGGTAAGTGGGGGAAAAGAACAGAGACGAATTCTTGGTTTAAAGAAATGTTTCTTTGAATTAATATCACTTATTGGCTTTGAGTTTGAGTCATTCAATGAAAAGATAGTATTGAAACTCGAGTATTTCTTTTAATTGGCGCAGATTGCCGGGAATCAATGAAATATTTTCTCTCGGTGGCGAGGACAGAAGGAAAAGGATGCCTTCGATGCTCCTGGGAAGGCGGAAAGGCACTTGGCAGTGGATCTGAGCCTTAACGAGGCAGCCAGTAGGTATAAAGTAGCCCTAGACCAAGAAAGACGAAGGACGAGGATCGACCGACCGAAAGAACGGTGAAGAACGGTAATGGAGAGGAGAACGAGGTGTCCGTACCCAAGCCAATCAATTCGACTGTCCGGCGCGCGCCATTTCTCCTCACCCCTTCAACATCGAGCACATAGCGCTGCACTCTTAATGATGCATTAGTCCCGTCACCCCTGTTTTGACATGAAAGGCCTCTAATAGTCCGAGCTCTTCATGTATATCCTTTTCCTGTAAGTCATCAACGGTTTCGAGTCGGATCGTCGGATCGGTTCTTTTCCATTCATCTCTGTAGCCTTGGAGTACAAATGTTACTTTGGGCATATTTTCCACTGGCATTGACAGACAACTTGAGAGACACAGACGGTCATCAACAATACAATAAAAATTATTTAGGAGAGTCGGACCTAAATTGCTCGTATTCATTCACAGATATCTCATCTCTGTTTATCTGGTGATGTCATGTAGAAAAAATATCTTCTCTTGAAGACCGGAACGATTTTTTTCCCCAATGGCAAATGTGGCTAAGTATTGCGAAGAAAATTTATGGGGGTCTAAAGTGCTTTCCAACTTCCTGACGTATTCGGTAAGAAATGAGTGTTTAATTGTACATGGAACGATTTTCCGGGTTAAATGGAGCTTTTTTGTTTGCTTGGGAAGTTTTAATTTTTTTATAAAAATGTTTTTTTTTTACATTAATATTCGAGTCTATGGGAGTTTGTCAGTTTCGACTTTATCTCTTCACGGTATTTATTTTGAGATGCGGAGGAGCAAGACACATTTGCTTGAGATTGATTTTATGTATTTTTCAATATTACAATTTTTCTTCTGTGGCCAATTGAATAATTTTTATTTAGTATATGAGCTTTCCATTTTTTTGCAATTTACACCAATTAGACTAGGTTTGACCCTCGACATCTTGGACCTAATCGGTGATTTTTTATACTGGTGTTTCAACTTTAAGAAGAAAGTAGGATTTTTATACCATTTTTTAATTAGATTTTTTTAACTTATAACTTTTGAAAAAGTTTGACTTTTTTTAACTTATAATTTTTTAAAGTATTGGGCGTACTGCGAAAAATCTTGAAAAATAAAAAAACCGTTTGCCACATTCCACAAATGAAAATTTTGAGATGTCGTAAAGGATTCTTAAGAATTTCAGAGGATTTCCCATCACGGCCAATACTGTTATTTCAAAAATAGAGTGCTAAAAAAAACCTTCAAATACAATATGAAAAAAATTGTGCTTATCGATTATATCGATTGATAACATTAAATGTACATTCATTTAATAATATTAAATGAAAATAAACTAACTAAGGATTTAAAATAGAAAAAACTAGCCATATATTTTGGTCATCACGACTTATTACTCGAAATATTACTAAATTTTTTTTACCTGACTTCATTAATTTAACAACATTAAATAAAGTTAAATTAACTACACATTGAAAAGATAAAAAAACTAGCCATATGTTTCAATCAGCACGACTTTGTTACTCTGAATATTACCTAAAGAAAAAATTTAAGCCGACTCCTACACATTTCTCTAACATTCAATAATTAATTTAATGTTTGGATCCTCACGACTTTATTACTCTAAATATTATCTAAAAAAAATAATTTTCAGCTGACTTCTACACATTTCTCAAACATTCGATAATTAATTTAATTTTCCAATTCACACACTATATTTTAACCGACCTCCGTAATTATTGACATGAATAATTAGGTGAAGTAAGTTTCTACCGCGGCGAGTGAGAACCGAAAAAGTCGTTCTCACGGTTTGTGAGTCAGTGGAGTGCGAGTGGACGTTCTAATCGAATTTCGGTGGCTATAGTCACGCACCCGCCGTTTGACTGTTAAATTAGTCTCAATCGGGGCCCGATTGAGCATCGAGTCTCTCGCAAAGGAGTAACAGCAAGGAAAGGCGTGTCGTGGCAAGGATCGTTGAGCCCACCGATTATTTATCGCGTGTGCCGAGATATATAGTATATTATACGATACTATACGGTTATTAGAGTCAAGTCGATCGTTCATCTAATGTGCCTCGTGTTCTTTCTCTCTTAAGCGTGTCGATGCCTCGATTGTGAGCGGCGAAGTACGCGTGTCATCCGCAACCAAGTTCATGGACCTCATAAACCAAACAAACCCTCGACCGCGACTAGATGGCACATTGACGCGCGAATGCGCGAGCGAGTTATCACTTTTTATGAGCCAAGAATAGAAATCCCCGTCGAGCTTCATGTTGTGCATCAGCGATGACACGCGTCTAATGTTCGCCAATTTACCAAGCTAATTAGTAGCAATGAAATCCGAGAAGATATCGAGACGCATAGAGCTGCATCTGCTCGATTTTATGACTATGAAATATTCCAGCAACTGTCGTCGTATAAGTGTTTAGAAAAAAAGGACCGCTCGTGGCAAATGGAGATAGTATTCGAAGCCTCGACGTAGTAATGCAGTGGAGTTGTAAAATAACCCATTTGGATTGGATAAACAAAAATTGTACTCTGACATTATTATATTCAAGTGGATTCAACTTGATTCTGCAGAGAGATAAGAGATTTTCTTGTTTATAAGATTCTATGAGTTAAATATTCTACTGTACTGGTTTTGAATAAATACTGCTTATTAATAATGTTTTTTTTAACAGTTATTATTAGGAAATTATTTAGACTGAAGGGGATTGACCTTGAATCAAAGTTATTTTGTCTAAATATAAGATTGTATGAGTTAAATATTCTACTCCACTGGTTTTGAATAAGTGTATGAGTTAAATATTCTACTCCACTGGTTTTGAATAAGTACTGCTTATTATTTAGGTTTTTTTAGCAGTTATTATTAGAAAATTATTTAGACAGGAGGGAATTGACTTTGAATCAAATGGAGTTATTTAAGGCTAATTTTTACAATTGAATCAACTGAATTTACTTTTAAATAAGTGTAAGAGTTGCAATAGTTGTAACAGTTGAATATACTGATTATTAAAGAATAACATAAAAAATAAGGAATATGCTTTACGATTGAATTCATTTTCAGTCAACTGTTAAAGTTCAACCAACTGAATATTCTTTGTACCAGATATTTAAGTTAAACTAATGGATAATAAATCTGGTTGGCTTCATCTGAATAAATCTTTTCGGGACAAAATTCTCATTTGTCACAATTAATTTGTTTGTCGCACTTTACTAATTTTAGTATTACTCTGTCAGTCAATCACTGACTTATTATTTGACACTATCTGAGCACAATTTAGCCAAAAAATGTTTGAAAAAAATCATTTAATTTATTTTATAAATATGATAATCCCGATATAACCTAATATACGTTTTCTAAGCGAAAATCTGCTGGATTTCATCCATACAGAATATTTCTCTTCCTCGATAGAGAAATCAGTAAAACAGTAAATCATCGGCCGATTTCGTGATCGGATTACAAGTCAATCGTTTTGCAATATATACTTTGATTCGCAAAGCCTTTTTTTTCAACGATCGAACTCATAAATCTCGATGAACGGCGCCAGTCGCCAGATAAGTCAGTCAATTGAAAATCGATTTCACGATCCAATCTCTGCGGGAGGCCAACCAGTAGGCGTATCGATCTAGGCACGTGCGAAATCGATACGCGCAATCACCTAATACAGTCTTTTCTGTATTGAACCTCCGGCGCTTCTCCGGATAAGTTCTACGGATTTATGCGGTCTTAGATGAAAATACAGATACGATAATGTCTATTTTTTGCATTTTAATATCGTACCTCATTCTCGAGAGAATGGGCTACGTGCTGGCTGCTTTATGATCCCATTATTTCACGCACCATGGGGACAAAAGGCCATAACACTGACCAACTCGCAGACACATAACTTTGCGTGGTTAACACGATCTGGGAACGCCCTTGTCCCCTACTGTGCATTCCATCCACTGTCCATACCATACGTTCAACTAGGATCGTTCAAAAACTCTTAAATCACATTATTTTCCAGAGTTTACCGGAGTTAAATATACTATTTGATTTAGGCACTAATGGACCAGCGATTAGCATCACATTTTAGGGTTTGATACTATACAATTCCATAATTTCAGAATTCGAAAAAAATTATTATTGCGCATGGGAAATATGTTTTTATGATTTTTTTGCTTCCTCATAGGGAAAACTTTGTTTTCATCAACATCATTTTTTTTCAGAGGTCCTTATGTCAAAACACTCAGCATAAAAAAAAGATGCACTGAAATAATGTAGCACTTTGGCCAATTATTGGAATAGCCTTTTTTTTTACTTCCGCTTACAGAAAACTTTGTTTTTGGTAACAATTTTTTTTGTTTTTTTGTTTTTCATGTCTGGATACTCAAAATGGTCTGAAATGTCAAAAAAGTGGCTTAGAAAAATAGAAAAAAATCGCTTAGTACATTACAGTTTTATGAGAATTTTGAAAAAAGTACGAAAACGTTCTAGCCGAAGGAATTTTCCGTATATTGTGTTTTTGTGACATTTGAAGAAGAAAAAATCGTCTTGTTCTAGTTCAGGTGAAATTTCAATGAATCGAATGAAATTTTCTACATAAGAAAGATAACGTTCAGTTCTGCTATGTACCAAATATGGTAATGATCGGTAAGGTTAGAATTTTATGTGATTTCTTTAAGAAAAACGCATACTTCAGAATTAAAAACAGAAAAAAAATGTTAAGAATTTTTTTTCAAATTCATACTAAGTAAGTCTGAAGCAAAAAGAAAAAAGATTCTTTACGGAAAACTGTCAACGGATCTTTGGCATGTTTGACATAATCAGTCAAATAAATCTAAGATCTTTTAATCAACGGCAAACGTGAAATTTTCGTGCTTATGTCTTATCATTTGATGGAAATTCCAATTCATTTGACTGAAATTTCAATAAATCGAATGAAACTTTCTACATAGAAAAGATAACGTTCAGTTCTGCTATGTACCAAATATGGTAATGATCGGTAAGGTTAGAATTTTATGTGATTTCTTTAAAAAAAACGCATACTTCAGAATTAAAAAGAGAAAAAAGATGTTAAGAATTTTTTTTTCAAATTCATACTGATCAAGTCTGAAGCAAAAAGAAAAAAGATTCCTTGCGTAAAACTGTCAACAGATCTTTAGCAATTGTCACATAATCAGTCAAATAAATCTACGATTTTTTCATCGACGCCAAACGTGAAATTTTCGTGCTCATCTCTTATGATTTGATGGCAATTGAAATAATTTATTATTACAATTTGAAAGATTACGTCGTGATTATTGTGAAGTGGCCCTTTTAGCACGTATCGTACCGGCAAAAAGTACTTAGCATACGGTATACACATTAATTTGTATGTACCACCAGGAAATGCCTGCAGAACTCAACCCACAATTATCCATGTCGAGTGGCATTGCACAGTGAATCCGTAGAGTCGGCAATGCGCGTGCTGGTTAATTACATGCATCAGATAAGAGGATCCTCAGAGTGAGACGGAGAGACACATGTCAAGTGGGCGTTAATGGTCCACGAGTGTGGGGTGTTTGCCTTAATTAACTGAACAACACGAAATAATGAAGCCACTTTCGTTCAGTGAACCTAAAGGGTGTTTCCGTTAGCCATACAAGTACCTATGGTGTCTAAGCCGGTGGACCAGCTAGCGCATTATAAATGTCTTCTCGACGTGGTCCATTCACAGACTCCTTGGGAACAAAGCCTGACAGTCTACGGGAAAGGGGTGAATATGGACCACTAAAAGAGTTGGAGTTTTCATCGAATTTTCTTATTTAAAAAAAATGCCTAGAAAAATTCTTCGTGCTAATATTTTTTCTCAAAAAACAATCGTTTTAAAGAAATTTCGTTGGGAAAACTTAATTTTTGTCGCATTTTTTTTATTGATTTAGAATTTTTAGTTCTTTATTGTTGATATTTTCGTTAAACATACAAGTATAAGAGAAATGTCTTCTCGAGGTGGTCCATTTACAGATTCTTTTGAAACAAAGCCTGATGGTCTAGGGTAAAGGGGTGAATATCGACCCCCAAAAGAATTGGATTTTTCATTAAATTTTTTTTTTATTTAGAAAATGTCTAGAAAAATTCTTCTTGGAAATATTTGGATTTTTCATCAAATTTTTTTATTTAAAAAATGCCGAAAAAATTCTTCGTGTAAAAATTTTTTTTTAATCGTTTTAAAGAAATTTCGTTGGGAAAATTAAATTGAATTTTTTTTATCGCTTTGGAATTTTTAGTTCTTTATTGTTGATATTTTCGTTAAACATACAAGTACAAGAGAAATGTCTTCTCGACGTGGTCCATTCACAGACTCGTTGGGAACAAAACCTGACAGTCTAGGATAAATGGGTGAATATGGACCACTAAAACAGTTGGAATTTTTATTTAATTTTTTAATTTAAAAACAAAGCCTACGAAATGTTTTCTTCTAAAGATTCTTTTTGAATCCTTTTAAAGGAACTTCATTGGTAAAATTCAATAGTTTCAAAATTCCAAAATCAATTCAGAATCATTTTTTTTTTATAGTCGGTACTTTCAATGTACTTCAGTTTTAAGACAAATCTACATTGAGTATTTATCACCGTATTCCATGCAGTAGCCAACCAAAAAAATCTAAATCAAACTCTTAAAAAAAGCGATGAAAAATAACTCTGTTTCTCCCGTTTAAAAAAATTCCATAGCTACCCAAACTTTTTTTGTACGCACTCATGATTCATAAAAAGAAAATTGAACTATTTAGCACTGCTTTTTGAGTTGGGAAAAAAAAAAAATACCAGTCTGAAATAAACCAGCCTAAAGGTATCCTACAAGTATCTAGAGTACCTTATAAATACCTACACTCCCCTACAAGTACTTATAGTATATGGTAACTAGTGAACCAAGCCAGCGCATGATAAACGTCTTCCCAAGTTGGTCCATAGACTGTCTCGTTGGTACCAAAGCTAACCATTATATTACATAGACTCCCGGTCTCCAACATAACGTCTCTCACCCTCCTGAGGTGTTACCGATTTCCACCTATCGCTACGCCTCTCATTACACTCTCGCTCACCGAATTTCTTTTTTTTTCCTCTCATTGTCCTGTGGCGCATGTAAATTTATTCCATCGAGGTGTGGTGCGGCTTGTACCATGTAGATCGCATACGAGAGACTGTGGCACCGGCTACACCGAGCGGAGCAAGCCCCAAGCGAATGAAACGAACCCTCGTTGGCTCAGCCGCCTCCGCATAAGTTATGTACCCACCGTGAAGAAACAGAGAGAGAGAGAGAGAGAGAGAGAGAGAGAAAAGCGATGGAGGTTCGATCCTCTCTCGCACTTATATCCACGTAGCCGGATTCTCCCAGTGAAGGTACCAGCGGATTCGAGGCTAGGACACCCAACCGATCCACTTTTGCTTTCGACGATCGGCGACTACTTCAGAATGAAAAAAAAAAACACACAGAAAAAATGTCGTGACGAGAACGAGGCCAAAGAAGGTGGAAAGAGTTCTCCGGACTTTCTCTCCTTCTCTTTCTTCCTATATCCCCGCGACAGGACTATCGACGCGACAAAGACTCGAAAAAAATCTTGTTCGACGATCGAGCAATTCGTTTCGCGTTCGAAGATCAAGCTCCAAATTAGCCTGATATGCGATAGTGTCGAGTCTGATGCTACATCAAAAAATATATATAGTGTTGTGTGTGGTTGAGAAAAAAAAAATTGTGCACAGTTGAGAGTGAAGAAAAGCTCGGCGCTAATAAAGATTAATATTCGTCGAAAGGGGGCGCTGAACGGTATCATTATCGAGGGATTCGAGAGACGAATTCCACGTGCGCGGTGAGTATAGTATAGTTAATTTTTTTTTTTTTTTTTTGGGAGGCTACGATCCGAAGTCGGGTACGTGTTTTTTAGCCGGTCGGTTGCCGAACGACGGTTTCGTCGCTGTTAAATCCTTAAGGAGATCTGACGGGATCAAAGGGGTGAAGAGGACCGGTCACGTTGCTTTATGCCTGAGGAGAAAAGTGTCCTGCAAGCGGTGATTTGCGATTGGTATTGAGGCGCGCGCGACCCCGTGACTAAAAAGAAGCTTAGCTACTACTCAGCGCCGGAAGTAGTGGGTGCCGTGTCGCGTTTCGACACAACAGATCCGCGATACCCCCTTAATTTATAGTCGAGTTCGGGGCTTCGCTCGGAAAGAAACGAGTTTCGAAGTTTGGACAACGCTCCCGCATCCGTAGACTGCTATTGACAAGCGTTTTGGCGGCGAAAAAATAAACAAAAAGATGCACCGAAATAATGTGGTAATTGGGCCAATTATTGGAATAGCCATTTTTTTTTACTTCCGCTAAGAGAAAACTTTACTTTTGCTAAAATTTTTGTTTTTTCATGGCAAGATACTCGAAATGGTCTAAAGCGTCGGGAGAAATGGCTTAGAAATTTTGTTTTTCATGTCAGGATACTTAAAATGGTCTAAAGCGTCGGGAAAAATGGCTTAAAATTTTGTTTTTTTGTTTTTCATGTCAGGATACTTAAAATAGTCTAAAGCGTCGGGAAAGATGGCTTAGAAAAAACGTCTGGATGTGTCAGTCTGTACGTGTGCGTGTGCGGTAGTAAATTTGAGGAAATTCCATAGGGCGGTTTTGGTCTTATAGAATTTTAAATTTTTGAAAAAAAAATTTTGTTTGTGTTCTATTTAAAGTTAACTTCGATCAAACCGTCTTAAAACTTCTGTAAGGTAAAATGAGTATCCAATTGTAGTAAATAACGAATTTAGTGAAGAACGGTAAAGTGGTTCAAACGTTATAAGACATTGATATTTTCGAAAATCATTATGTCTATGTGAAAATTTCTGCAGTTCGCTAACTGCTGCAAAAAATCGGTACCGAGGAATAAAAGGCTAAGAGATAAAAGGGTTTTGCAGGGCCCAGTCATGAAAGCTGTTCGCAAGGATAGGAACGGTCTTAAACGATAGAGGGAAAAACAGTATCCAATCGTCACGATAGCAGCAGTTGCCAACGGCAATTGCATATTTAGAAAATCAAGCGCTTAAGGAGGTTCGTCAGTAAAATTGAACATGCACAAAAAAATCTGAAATAATTACCGCGTTTTTAATAATTCATAACAAACTCACATGCATTTTTGGGAATTTTCGTCTACATCGTTTACACAAAATTAATTTTTTTGTGCATACGAATATGGGAATATTTACGAATAAAAAAAAATTGAAAAAACTGAAAAAAAAATTTCATTGAAAAAAAAAAAGAATTAATTCCTCCAAATACTTAAAAATTCAACGATGTAAAAAATGTATCCGATTATTTATTTTTTTTAATTCGTAAATATGCCATAAGAGCCCATGTTGAAATGCATACATAAAAAAATTAATTTTATGTAAACGATGTAGACGAAAATTCCAAAAAAATTTATTTTGTGTA
Organism: Tromatobia lineatoria; assembly: GCA_949699805.1. Classification (NCBI taxonomy): domain Eukaryota; kingdom Metazoa; phylum Arthropoda; class Insecta; order Hymenoptera; family Ichneumonidae; genus Tromatobia; species Tromatobia lineatoria. Next base: position 4,721,207 of record OX453042.1, on the reverse strand, counting down.
AACGATGAAGACGAAAATTCCAAAAAAATTCATGTGAGTTTGTTATGAATTATTTAAAATGCGGTAACTATTTTAGATTTTTCTGTGCATTTTCAATTTTACTGGCGAACCTCCTTAAATGTATTTCGGTGCATTTCAGGAAAACGGCTCATCAGATATCAATGAATTAATATTGATAACATAGTCGGTTTTGGCCAGTAGGGTTATCACTCGCGCTTAAGGACACGTACGTGTTCTTCGTCTGAGAAATACCGGTGTACAAAGTCAGTAGCGCGTATGGGAACCGGTAACACCGGGAATTCCTCATTACAAGTTTAAAGCGGTATACTACTGTACGTAAGATCAGGAGATGTTGGCTAGAATGCTGCATATACGTGAAGATGCAACGAGAAAGGATGTAAGAAGATTCCTTGAAGACACGTAACTAAGCGAAATTATTCCTCGTTTACTCTGACGCTTTGCAGTTTCGCTCTTGATTATCGTGAGACGCTGCTATTGAATGGTAACAATTTTTCTACTGCACAAAAAAGTGTTTTGTAACGAGCTACGATCGAGCTGTGGTAATTAGGGACGGTGATCAGCAATGTCATCAAATTACGGTATGTTTACTGAGAGGTTAAAGCTCATTAATTAGCAAATCGTGGACCACAGAAAAATTAAATTGGCATTAAAGTCAGATAAGGGAAAATATCTTTACATTATAGAGTACATTATAAAAGTATTTCGACGCCGTCGGTGAGTGATATATCGAAAGGTACACATTTACCACGCCGGAAATATGGGGGGAGGGGGTAATTTCACGATAAAGCTAATTCCTGAATTTTTTAAATTTCTAAGTTCTTCTATGAACTGAGAAAATGGATCATGATTTTTCTAATGGCTCAAGAACTCTGAAGTCTGCATTGTTTGAGCCCCCAAGTTGAGATTTTTCTTCATAGGCCCCCCAAAAACCGATTTTCGTTCATGGACCGTCTAAGACCTGCTTTTTGCGCGATGGGCCCCCCGAAGCTTGATTTTACTCCTACATGGACCCCCCAAATCCTGATTTTTCCTCATGAGCCCCCTAAAGTAAGCTTTCACTCATAGACCCCCCAAAACCTGATTTTAAAATATGATTTCCATCTAATTTAAATCAAACATAATGTATATCACTCAAATGAATTTTATTCATTTTACATAGATCCCATATTTAATTCATACAAAAGGTACCATCGGACCAATTTCTACGCGTGTTTTTTGGCCAACCCAATGTTGTGTTTGTACGTCTAAACTCACGTATTTCTAATGTGCTATTTCGACGGTCTAACTAAAAAATTACGCAAAGGAGGAATCTCGATACGAAAAGGGTACATTTGGGGGTTGGCAGTTTCGAAATACGAAGAACGACTATCAGTATCGACTATCCGATGTACACGAGACACACGCTATACACCGAACAGAAAGAAAGGAAAAGGAGTCGAAACCCCACAGTCGAAATTCCAAACTCCCACTCGATAAGCGACAAAAGTACTTCCAAGAAGCGTGCACTGTGCTTCTTCGACTCGTGCACGTTACGTCCGCGAGAGAATAAAAACGCGAGGATAAACAAACAGCACGCAAACGTCGACTGCTTCTCCCGTGACGAACCCTCGGAGAACTGGAACTCGTTCATAGCCGTTATATGCAAAATACATTTATTCAATCTCCCGTTGAGATATTCCATTTTCCAAAAAGTAACACCGTAAGAATTTCGGTTCGTGGCATTGCGCCCCGGCAATGGTTTCTGAGAGTTCTATTTATACATAGTGAAAGCAAAAACGAAAAAAAAAAAAAAAAATTATTTACCCGAGAAATTATATAAAGAGACGCTGGAGAACGAGGGATAAGTGGGGTCCCGGGCGATAAAAAGGGGTCCCGAGGGCTAGAAAGGGGTTCCGAGTGATCAAACGGCATCCTGAGGGATAAAGAGACGATCGAAAGATCAAGAGGGGTCCTGAGGAATAAAGAGAAGATCGAAAGATCAAGAGGGGTCCTGAGGGATAAGAAGGCGCCCCGAGGGATGAACAGAGGTCTCAAGGATAATAAAAATGGAAGGATAAAACGGGGTCCTAGAGACGAATAGAGGAATAAAAGGGGTACCGAGGGATAAATGGGGCTCGTAGATACAAAAAGATTCGGAGGGATAAAAAGGGGGTCCGAGTGGAAAGAAGAGGTTCTGAAAGATATAAGGGGTACCGAGGGATAGATGTTGTTCCGAGGATGAAATAAGTTCCCGAGAGATAAAAAGGGGTTCTGAGCGAAAGAAGAGTTTCCGAGAGATGAAAGGGGTACCGAGGGATAAATGGTTTTTCGAGGATAAAAAGAGGTTCCGCGGGATAAAAAGGGGTTCTGAGCGAAAAAAGAGCTTCCGAGAGATAAAAGGGGTACCGAGGGATAAATGGTTTTTCGAGGATAAAAAGGGGTTCCGAGGGATAAAAAGGGGTTCCAAAGGGAAAAAAGAGGTTCCGAAACATAAAAAGGATACCGAGGGATAAAAAAAAGTTTTGAGGATTCCTTTTTGAAATGTTTTTATTTCCGAGGAAAAAAAGGGGTTCCGAAGAAAAAAAAAGAGGTTCCGAGAGATAAAAGGGGTACCGAGGGATAAATAGGGTTCCGAGGATTAACAAAAAGTTCCCAAGAGATAAAAAACGTTTCCGAGGAAAAAAAAACCAAGGATTGAATGGAGTCCCGAGGATAGAAGGGTTTTTTCGAACGATACGAAGATTCTTATAAAACCTCAACGATAAACAAACAGCACGCAAACGACGACTGCTTATCCCATGACGAACCCTCGGGGAACTGGAACTCGTCCATGGCCGTTATATGCAAAACAAATCCATTTAATCTCCATTGAAATATCTCCCATTTTTCCAAAAGAAACAGAGTGACGATTCCGGTTATTGGCTTTACGCTCTGGCAATCGCTCCCGAGAATTCTATTTATGCATAGTGAGAGCATGAATGAAAAAATTATAAATCGCGCGAGAAATTACATAAGGAGACGCTCGAGAACTCAGATTGGTAGAAAAAGTGGACATTCCACCATCGGAGCTCGTTTCGTCGAGCTCTCTGTGTACACGGTGGGAAGTTATTTAACCTATACAGTACGCGTGTCTTCTCTGTGTACAAGGGTATCGAGAATTCATTTACGTTTGCCAGATTAACGGGTGCAAGAGTCGAGACGTTGCCTCCGCTTGCTGACTCGGATGCCTGACTGCCTGCCTCAGGCCTTCGCGGTTCTAACTACCGAACAACTCGTAAACTCGGTCTTTATGGCTTATTTCCACTTTCTTGACATATACCGTCCTCTCTGTATCATCGTCTTCACCAGATAGTTTCCGCAACCCTGAAGAGACCTCGTTCGCCAGTCAGGACGATATCCAATGGCCATTAGACTATTCTACTTGGTAATACCATGTGCTGCTCAACTGATAAATGGATAAGGAAAATAGAGAGCTAGAGTAAATCGGCTAAAAAGTCGTGAGTCTCATGAAGAATCTTTTGTTGGGATTTTATTGCCTCTTTCGTGACGTTATCATTTTACAACTCGTTACAACCGGGCAGACAATGAATTTGTTTCGATTGACTGTACTGATCAAAAGATTTTATGGACACTATAAATTTCACCTCTAGTACAAGATTACACCCGGAGAAATCGGTTACATGGACTTATTTGAATCGAATACAGGATTTGTTTGAAACGAATAAAATTTTATTTCGATCAAATGGAGACTTGTTTAAAATATGTTTTATTTGAATCATTTATAATTTTATTTAGTTTTATAGAAGGAAAGGAAATCTCAATTATGAATAATCGGTTGAAAATAATGATCCATTTCGTAGATTGACTTGGATCATTTTACAAGAAAATCTGAATCTCAATTTCAAATAATTAATTCAAGTTAGATGCATTGTATTTACTATTTTGGTATTGTATTTAAAAATAAGAAAAATCAAAAAAGAAAATGCAGAGTCAGATATGCCAATAACTGAACTTCTTTCTGACTTGACGAATTCTCTCTTCATTGTCTTTTTTTCTTAAAAAAAAATCCTTTTTCACTATGATATATATGAAATTTGGAATGATAATTTTTCGAGACCAGAATGAATAATACCAATAACTGTTTATTACACAGTGTACGTAGCGAATTAATATTCTTTATATTTTTAAAAAATCACTTGCGCTGTTATATACAATATTTATATACAATACTGAATCGGAGAAAGTGTAGAGATGCATATGCCAATAACTGCCTTTCATCGGGAGCTTACATGGCCAATCACTGTGGGGTAAGTCCTGCTTCACGCGTTCTCACCTCATTGCAAGTGCACGTGCACTTGTAGTAGGGAGGATGTTAAGCGCGTGAGTCTGACGACGTCGTCAGACTCGCGGCTTTTCACGGGACTTCGAAGTGGGCACTCGCCAAAACGACGTAAATTGCGCGCGATATCCCTCCTCTTCGCTGAACGTTAGTGGTGCACGCTACGTCAGCGTAGAATCGAGGCGAACCAGGCAGAAAGTGTTCCCGGCGCGGGCCCGCGTCGCGCCATCGTAACTCGCCGAAAACGCACGTACGCCAAAGGCGACTGGTACGTACACGTGCGCGCGTCACCAGTGGGATCCTCGTAATCGTCGTCATCGGCGATCCCGCTGTATCCCGCTCGTCGTCGCAACCAGCAGCCGCGAGATAGCGATTCGGGAGCGTCCACGTCACTGGCTTCGGCACGCGGCCGTCGAAAGTTCACGAAGAACGTGTGAATACGGCAGTGCATCCAAGTGTATCCCCAGGAATAAAAAGTATGCCCTAATTAATTATCAACCTCTTATGCATGGGACACGTTGCATTTGGGGGTTTTGAAACACCTTCATATAAAAAAGTTAGAGATATTGAACTAATTGAAGATAATAAGAATTTTTTTTTTTTAAGTTGTGGAATTTGGTGAAATTGTAAAATGTGTAACAATTGTAAAAATTGTAAAAATTGTAAAAATTGTAAAAATTGTAAAAATTGTAAAAATTGTAAAATTTGTAAAAAATTGTAAAAATTGTAAAAATTGTAAAATTTGTAAAAAATTGTAAAAATTGTAAAAATTGTAAAAATTGTAAAAATTGTAAAAATTGTAACAATTGTAACAATTGTAACAATTGTAACAATTGTAACAATTGTAAAATTTGTAAATATTGTAAAATTTGTAAAAATTGTAGAAATTGTAAAAATTGTAAAATTAAAGAAATCGAAGAAATTGGAAAAATTGAAGAAATTGGAAAATTTGAAGAAAATGGAAAAATGAAGAAATTGGAAAAAATGAAGAAATTGAAAAAAATGAAGAAATTGGAAAAAATGAAGAAATTGGAAAAAATGAAGAAATTGGAAAAAATGAAGAAATTGGAAAAAATGAAGAAATTGGAAAAAATGAAGAAATTGGAAAAAATGAGGAAATTGGAAAAAATGAAGAAATTGGAAAAAATGACGAAATTGGAAAAAATGAAGAAATTGGAAAAAATGAAGAAATTGGAAAAAATGAAGAAATTGGAAAAAATGAAGAAATTGGAAAAAATGAGGAAATTGGAAAAAATGAAGAAATTGGAAAAAATGACGAAATTGGAAAAGTTGAAAAAATATCAGACCATTTAATTGAGAAACAAACAATTCAATTATTAAATTAAGAATCTTTCTAAGCTTTTGAAGCCACGGGCATTAAAAACTTGAAAAAAAAAAAATCTTTGCCTAAAAAACTTACTCTACGGGAAAGTAGAATCATATTAGGTATGCACATATTATATTATAGATTATCGTTGTTTAAAAAAAATTCGTTCAGAATTAGAAGTTCATTTATAAATTCAGTGAAAACATAATTTTTCTGAAATTACTGCAATTAGATTTTTGAAACATCGGGATGAAATAAAAAAATTGAGCTCCATTAAACAATCAGAAAGTTCTATTGAAATGAACACCAACATTTTATTAACTGTTACATATTTTCAATAGAAATTTGATGTTCATTTTGGAACTTCGTGAAACCGAACTTTTCCAAAATCATTCGGATTGAATTATTGAAAAAATTCAAATGAAAAAATAAATAAAAAATTAATAATTATATTGGAACAGAACATACCATGTTATATTAACTGTTATATATTTATAAAATAAAATCCGAAATTTACTTAAAATTTTTGAGAGTTCCATGGCAAAAGATATTTCTGAGGTTTTCACAAATCAGTCAAATAAGAAAATCTCGCTAATGCTGTTACGGAAATCATAGGCCTGAAGAGAATCAAAGCGAGTCCGAGAAACGAGATGGTACATGAGTTATAATTTCAGTAACTACTATATAGTCGTTTTATTCCGGTGCGTACGATGAGTGTCATTATTTATCTATAACTTATGTCAGCGAAATAGCATACGCGTTACGCTTCAAGAAGTGGAATGCGGTATCTTGGGAAAAACGACTTCTCTTTGCGAAGCCGCACGACGCCACTTCGAAAGATATCGTTACTGGCGACTTCATGCTGACACAGTTTGGAGACAATCACGATATCAACTTTTATGTAAGCGATGAAATGTCGACACTGAACTTACTTACTGTCAACATAATAGCAGGGACTCAATTAAATCGCGGAAATAACGGAGAGTAGTAAGAAAAATTTAATCATTTCTTGGTATAGCAATTCAGAGCAGAGCGCGATTAGTTTTTTGTATCAGGTCGCGCAATTTTGTGTAATTGTCGAAAGTGCGGGTTTATTAGAAAACTGGGATTCTATAAAGTATCTGAAGACATGTATAAACTTTGAAATTTTTTTATTATCTTAGTCGATTAATTTGCATTTCCCACAACTTCGGTAATGTTGTACGGATTCAATTGGTCATTCGATCGGATCAGAAGAAAGAACAATTGTTTTCATTTTGGAGAAATTTTGGTTACGAATTTTTTAATATCCGTTTCAATAAGCTGCACACTAAAGAAAAACAAAATTTTATTTCTTGCCTTCAAGTACAAACTGAATTGTTTACACCATTGACTCATATGATTAAATTTAAGGGATTTCACGATTAGTTGAAACTGTTGAGCATTGGTTGATTATCATTTTTATTGCCAACGTAATTCTTATTGCATTTTTTAAAATCAGCAAAGTGTGCCTATATAATATGTATACAAAAGATTCAATGAAATTTTCAAAGGGGAGACAACAATTTATGAATATTGCCATAAAACATATTTTCAATGAGTAGTAAAAAAAAACAATAAGAAATGAATATAGAAAAATTTTGTGATTAACAGTTTACTACAACGATTTTTTAAATTCTGAATTATAAAAATTGAATTTTAATTTCCATTTCATATGAATATCGGTTTTCCCATTATTTTTTAATTCTCTTCTTCATTTATTTCATATGCAAAACCTTTTCCTTTTTCAATCCCTAAATCCAAGTGAATCTGGTAGTCAATCATGAAAACTGGTTGGAAAGGTTTATTGCAGTATATCTCACGTATTGCAAAACCGATTTTGTGGTCAGCTGATGGTGGCCGGGCGGGTGCACCGAACTCGCGTTCAGCAATCAGGTCGGTTGGTATTACACGTACCTCCCAATACTATATCTTTGTATCGACGTATCACGACCCAGATTCGTTGTGCATAAAAATAAATAAAAAACTTTCTGTATTAACTGACCGGTGTCCAGAAAATCTTGGCGCAGTGCCAAGTGTAGAATATACGTTTGTTTCCACAATCTCGGAACGATAACTGCTTCACCTACACACACATTATATCCCTTATCAGTGCACAGTTGTATTGATAATGGATGGGCTCATGGACCAATTTTGGAAGCTGTACAAGCCAATTCCGGGTTCAACGGTCCTCCCGACATAAATACGGGCGATTTATCTATCGGTGCCAAAATAGAGTCTGATGATAAATCGATGGATAGCTCATTATCAGTATTATCTAAATTCAACTCGGACAAAAAATTCCACATATTTATTTGATGACAGTTGGATAATATGTGATTATGAATCACCGGAGATATAATGATACGGAGATTCTAGGGAATTCCATCATCGAAAATGTGACCCCAGAAACAAAGCTCCTGGAAAATTGACCCTCAGGAAAATTAGCCCCCAGAAATTTCGCCTCAGAAAATTAATCCCTGGAAAATTCGCCTTCAGGAAAATTTCCTCTGGATCTATCAAGAACATTTTCATCCAAAATTTCTGAAACATTTTTTTTCAACATCTATGTGAAATATAAATTTTTTTAATATTTCTAAAGATTACATTTTCTTATTGCCAAAGAAAATTCAAAGATCTTTCTATAAAAGCTGCGGATAATTGTTATAAATCACTAACTATTAACTCAATGAGCCATAAAAATTTATAAAATAAAATGACAACGTTCTACTACCACTCAATTTTTTAAACTCAAGCCAGAACCTCACAACTTTGCGGGTAAGAAATTACCGAAATTACTCTGATGGTAAAAAACGCATAAGTATACGTCATCCTAGTTAAATAGTAAAAAAAACCCACATGTCGTTAGACCCTAAAACGTAATATCACATCATTTCGCATCTACACGAATTTAAATACTTGGCATGTAACTTGACAGACACGAGTAATAGTTACAAGTTACATAACCTGTGCGTAACCGATGATATCCGATAGTAATCGGATACGCTTTCAGCAAGAGTACACAAGTTCAGCTATCGTAGTAAGCTTGACAGTTGGCACGTGTCGGAAATCGTTGTGAATCGACGAAGGAAAAATTTCACTACGGATTCATCGAATGGTTAAACCGTTTTATAAGTGCAGTGACATTACCGACGTGCGGTATGTCGCGTGCAACGAGAGATATACATACAACAATGAATGAGAATGAGCCCCGAAGAGGTCGTTGATCCAGCTTCGCTCGGTATAGAACATAATTCACGATTTAGAAGATTACAATCAGTGCGCGTGTACGTGCGGGGATTTATGTGGTTAGCGAGGGCGTATATGTGCTGTACTCGCAATAGGGACGTCTCCAGAGGAATGGATATCCGATCGCGAGGGAAGGAAGTGAATGAGGAGGTTATACAGGCAATGTAAGTGGGACACGGAGGCGGAGGTAACAACGCGGATTATAATGTCCATAATACCGCGCCCTAATCTGAACATACGAGATTCCGAAAGATTTGAGCTTTTTATTTATTTCATTTATTATTTTTTACCTTTTATATTATGTATATTATACTTTCTTTTTCTACAGCTCAGAAGTTAAAAGCTAATCGACGACGCGCATATTGGATTTCTGCAACGATGACAAAAGAACCGTTTATTTATTTTTCTTTAAATTTATGGCGAGAGCTTTTTTTTTGTGATTTTATGAGGTTAACGAACAACATTGTAATTTTGGTTTGTTGTTGAAGAAGTTTTTTTTCGAGTTTGTGTTAGGAATGTTAGAATGATTGCCGATATTGAGAAATATGGAATAACGAAGTAATGTCCGTTTGTATGTCTGTGTCAACAGGACTTGTATTTTTCAAGCATCTGTAACTTGAGAACCACTCAATCGATTGAACTGGAATTTTGAGTGGAAGTACAGTAGTCGGACATGTTTGATTGCTGCAATTTTTGGAAAAGTGTATGCAGAAGTTTATATTGAATAGCTGGTTGAATTTCGATCGCTCTCAATATCGTAAAATGTGCAATATTTTGCTAAATGATTTTTCATAAACGCAGGTACATGAAATCTTTCTCGATATTGTATTTTGTAGAAATCCGAAGAGGAGTTCGGATTTTGTGAGGTTTTTTTTCCATTCAGGACTTAAATTTTATTCGTCAGATTTTTATAACCTAAAAACTTTTATTACGTATCTTTCAACTTTGCTGCGTTATTTTATCACACAATGCAAAGTAGATTGAGTATTTGTCTCATATTATTCCAGCCAATCAAAGGTCTTCACAGTTAAAACAAAATAAGTGAATGTAAATATAAAAAAAGTCGCATGGAATAACAGTAAACGATTGGGACTAACTTCCCGTCACGCACGTTCACACAATCTCAAAACCTAAGTAAGTTTTACTGTGAGCGTGCAATTAATCAGCGCAATCATCTTTGACGGGCGTTCGCCTTCATTAGATTTTTCGCTTGTACGTATACGACAAAACACGTTCAACAGCTAAGACTACGAATACAGCACGAAACGAGAAATTGTCACCAACACGATCTGCAGCTGAGAGTGTGAGTTTGTCAAGAGTCTTGGCCTCCCAACACCGTTAGATATTCCTAAAAACTGGACGGCAAGAGGTTGATTGACGTCGTTGGTAAGTCATCATGCGTAATCAATGTAACCCTGGTTGAGTTTCTCTATGAAAAAGCTAAAAATTAGTGGAATTCTCTCTGCCTTGTATGGATATTTGGGTATAAATATTTATGTATCGCGTGCGTGTGACATTTCTTCTTTCCCATGACAAAGTTGCTCTGGAGGTCGTTTAACGACGAACCAGGAAGCAATGAGTGGTCGGAATAGAGTGTTAGGGGTTACTTTTAACTACTAGATCTTGATTTAACTTACTAAGTCGGGTAACATTATTTCTCAGGTGATCACGACGAAATTTTTTTTCATAGCTCAAGATTTCATCTCAAACAAGAATATTAAGCCAATATTTTTTTTTTCCAAATTCAAAAATCAAAATTAAATGTTTTTTTTCAGTGTATCCCAAATCCCAATCAGAATCCTTTTTTAAATGTTATTTTGAATGTGGAAAAAATTCTCGAAGAAAAAAGTAAAAATTCTGCCATTTTGGTTCCTTTTTTTTAAATTTTGATTTCGTTTTTTTCACTTCCCGACGCCTATATTGATTGCAAAGTCGTCGTATATTTTTTTTCGTCACTCATTTCATACTCAAAATATTATCAGATGCTGATTCTCCATAAATAATGGAATTTTTTATTTATGAATAATTCAAACCCTTCGAGTTCGGAAAAAATTTTTTAAATAAAAAATTCCATTCGTCATGGAGAATTAGCATCTGATAATATTTCAAGTATGAAATGAGTGACGAAAAAAAAGCAACGACTTTGCAACAAAAATCCACGTCAGGTAGTGAACAAAATTAAATTTAGAAAAACAAATAAAATGTAATCACAATCGCAGATTTTGACTTTTCTCTTCGAGAATTTTTTTCCACATTTAAAAGAACATCTATAAAAAGATTACGCTTGGGATTTGGGATACACTGGAAAAAAAAATTATGATTTTTGAATTTTGAAAAAAAAAAAATGTTGACTTCATATTCTTATTTGAGATGAAAATTTGAGCGATGGAAAATTTTTTCGTCGTGATCATCTGAGAAATAATGTCACTGGATTTGACAACTTAAGCGGGCATGACCTTAAGTTGTATGAAACAAAATATGGCAATTTTTCGCAACAAGAGAAAAAGTTAGTTGAGTCGAATACACGTCGCGGTCGTTTAGCCGTAAAAAATAATGAAGAATTACGCGAGAAAAGGGCGTGATCGTTGCAAAACTGGTTTCCAATGTGCGGTCAGGAGTAGCGGTAGGTTTAGAGTCTAGTTCTCCGCGACGCTTACAAAATTACGATTTCACTAACGAAGCTAAACGTGGGCCGGCATTGACCCTGAACTGTCAAGACTTCATTTCGTTTCCAGACGTTGGTTAATTCGGATTTTTTTGTCGGGTCGATCAGCGAGAACGACAATCAACGCGACACGTCAAACGAGATCAAGGTAAAAGTTTCTGGTTCGTTGAACGAATAAAGAGTCTTCAAAGTACATAAATATTGAAATAAATAAATGAATGAATACATTTTTTATAACGACGGAAGAAGCTTATGCAAATTATTAAATCTCACGAAGGTGAATTTATCTTTGTGCTTTGCTTACGGAATTTACGAGCAACGAAGAAAATAACGAGGTACAAAATGCTAAGACGGGTGCATTATGAATCTGATTGACTAGTACATTTATCTGACGAATTATTCAACTAATCATCCCAACTAATTGACCAGGTTAATGATTCAATTGATCATCATACGATCGGCAGATTCCCTCATCAACAGATTAATTCACCGGAATTCAGGATGATAAAACCATAAGATGAAGATGAAGAAGCATTCTCAGCAATGCATTTGTGGCATTTCTTTGCTCCGTGCAGTGACAGTGCCCGCGCAATTTCTATCTCCCATAAGAAAGTCTTGGTACTTAGACCAGATTAGTGCATCGGTGTTAATGAACGTTCAATGACGATTGGTGCTGGTCTTTCCCCAGATGCCATCCAAAGCGGCTGGCATACTGAAGCCGCGAGACGCCTCGACGATTATCTGTCTGCGCCGGGCGGACTCTTGTTCTGTAGGTCACTTTTTAAAAATATTTTTTCCATATTTATCCCGGCGAAAGACTCGAAAGCCGTTTATAGTACCAATTAGGCTGAAAAACAACAAATATCATTTTTCGTTTTTCTATCACGGGAGAAATTTTTGACATTGATGAGGTAAATAAAAAACGGACTTGGCCTTAATTTTTCTTTATTATTGAAAGAACATTTTCTTCACGATTTTATTCATGTCAGAAAACTCAGAATGATTGAAAATATTGAGAAAAGTGGCTTAGAAAAAAATTTTCACTTATATGTCCAAGAATAGCTGAACTGATTGAACTGAAAGTTGTCGAACAAGTGAAGCAGCAACACGTATCTGATTGTTGCAATTTTTGACAAACTGCGCACTGTAAAAAAAGGTTTAGTAACATTAACCTCACTGATGCGGCGGAATAAATTTTTTTTTTGTTACACGTGTATGAACAGTGGTGCTTTCGATGGCAGTTTTTGATCATTGACAAACAGCGATATCTTTAATGATGACAACTCTAGATTCACATGGACATAATTAAGAAATTCGCCGTTCAAAATGCTTCACTATTTTGTTTCTTATATACTCTGAGGGTTCGAAACACTTGCGGGAAACGCTCCGTTTATTCGCCATCTAGTGGCATCATACTCAACACTAATGGACAATGTACCGCTAGATGGCACCGCTAGATGATCCTTCGTTGACGCTGACCGAGAGGCAGTTATCCTAGGTTTTCTAAGCCATACCGAGGAATATCCTAAATTTAAAAAAAAATATAATTTTTTTCCAAATTAAAAGAATTTATATATAATTTTTCTGAATTAGAAGAATATATATATAATTTTTCGAAATTAAAAGAATATATATTTTTTTCTAAATTAAAAAAAAATGAATACTAACAATATTTTTGTTAATCAAGCGAACCTTTATTGCTGTACATTACATTTATTGTTTTTCCCGATAAACTATAATGTGATTCCTTAAAGCTTACGTACGGTCAATTCAACCAAAGAATGTGGTTATGAAACACGTTATTTGGTATTGAATTCCGACGAAATTGGTAAACCGTTTCGGATTATATGAAATGTTGAATTATTTGAAAAATTATCGCTCTCTTCTAACTTTTGCAAGACTCGATACAGCGAGTTCAAATTTTGTATGTAAATCAAACAATATTCAGCCGTTATTTATATATAATTTAGTGACGAATGGTATGAAATTTTCGATTTCATGAAATGTTGAATTGTTTTAAAAAATACACGTTATCACATTTACTTCCGGAAACGCTCTAATGATAACAAAATAACGGAATAACAAGATAACAAAATAAGAAAAGCAAATTCACAACGTGTTTACTTATCTAATTAAAACAAGGCCGCAAAGTAGAACCTTGCACATTGCTGGCTTATTATTTTCGCTTTTTACAAAGCTCTCGCTACGAGGAAGTCAAAATTGATTAACATACTTTATAAAATTCATTAACATACCTCATAAAGAAGGCTTTGTAGAAAGCAAAAATAATGGTCATCATTATGAAATTCGCTATTGCAGCCATTCGCTATTTTGACGATCCGCTATTGTGATCTCCATCTTATTGAAATGCAATCTAAATAGCGAATGATAAAAATGGCGAGTGGCTGAAAAAGCGAATTCAATAATTGAGGCCATTCAACATTTAGACGTTCCTTATTTTCAAAATCACTATTTTAGCCATTTGCTATTTTGGTCATTCACTATTTTGGTCATTCTCTATTTTGGTCATTCGCTATTTTAGTCATTCGCTATTTTGGTCATTCGCTATTTTGATCATTCGCTATTTTAGTCACTCGCCATTTTGATCATTCGCTATTTTAGTCATTCACTATTGATCATTCGCTATTTTGATCATTCGCTATTTTGGTCATTCGCTATTTTGGTCATTCGCTATTTTGGTCATTCGCCATTTTGGTCATTCGCTATTTTGGTCATTCGCTATTTTGGTCACTCGCCATTTTGATCATTCGCTATTTTAGTCATTCACTATTGATCATTCGCTATTTTGATCATTCGCTATTTTGGTCATTCGCTATTTTGGTCATTCGCTATTTTGATCATTCGCTATTTTGGTCATTCGCTATTTTGGTCATTCGCTATTTTGGTCATTCGCCATTTTGATCATTCTCTATTTTGGTCATTCTCTATTTTGGTCATTCGCTATTTTGGTCATTCGCTATTTTGGTCATTCGCTATTTTGGTCATTCGCTATTTTGGTCATTCGCTATTTTGGTCATTCGCTATTTTGGTCATTCGCTATTTTGGTCATTCGCTATTTTGGTCATTCGCTATTTTGGTCATTCGCTATTTCATCATTCGCTATTCTGACCCCCATCCTAAGCAATTTGCGAAGTTATACTGTGTTAAATTCTTCAAAAATGTTTAATACCGATTGGCGCTGCTATCCAAAGCTGCTGGAATACTGGAGCCTCCAGATGCCTTGACGATTATCTGCCCGCGCCGCTCAGACTCTTGTCCTGCAGTTCACTTTTTTTTTTACATATTTATGCCGGCGGCAGACTCGAGAGCCGTTTATACTACCAATCGGGTTGAGATTATCTCGTCACGAGAGGCGCGATCTCGTCGGCATCGTCTCAACGACATACAGGTACACGCGGTGTTATATTAACGATAACGCGCCACTGCGCAATGACACAATGTTTCTGCTGGTTCGAAAATCGGTTCATCGAAATTCTATATAATATTAACACATGCTGCCGTCCCAAAGTACAGACGACGCGCGTCGGTATCAATTATCATTTATTAAGAGTGACGCAATCCGCCCAAATGAACATGACGTCGATACCGTTAAGGTAATAGTTACCTCGTGTTGGGCCAATGTCAACAGACCGCTGTTACTATCACGGCTATCTAACGAAACATTTTTATCAGGTCGTTCAAAGTAGTAAACATGGCCTTCAACTAAAAGCAACAAAATATTTTACATATGGTTAAAGAAAACTCAGCATATCATTACCTCCGACGTAATAAATTCTAGAATTTTATTACTACTTGGGAATTAATTGTGGTAATAATGATTATTGTTACATGCTGAAATTAGTCTAATTAGATGATTAAGCCTTGAGATAATCATAGGGATATCATAAAACATGAGATGATTTTTTATGTGAAGCTTAACGTGATTTGCTATCCTCCATAAAAATTAAGTATACTCGAAAATATATATTTTATAAACTTTTTATATCTTTAGCTTCATCGAATTCTAAATAGTCTAAGTTCAACTTGCAATTTACATTGAAAAATTTTCCGTGTATGTTTTTTCAAATACACACAGAAAATTAAAAAAATGTTTTTTATAAATTAATTTTTCTTTCGTTTCGGTTAAAAAATAAATTCACAATCATTTCTACACTCCATCGAAATTTTGACAAATTAAAAAAAAATACTAACTTCCGTAATTGATAAATTTTTATCAAATTCTCAGAACTAGAAATCTAGATTATAATTTATTTTCGGCGTATAGCATCTTAGGTGCACACGAAAAATTTCGGAAAAAAATTTGGAAAAGAAAATACCTTTTTTTTCAAATTTTCGGTGGAAAAGAATTTTTGTGGCCGTTAGAAAATTGAAATACTGTGAAAAGCAGAAAACCACTGAATTTATCAAAAAGGCTTTGATGAATAAATCACATGCGCAAAATTAATTATCTCATTAATTTAATCGTTTGTAATTATCTCACATTCTTTCGAAATGCTTGATAACGTTTGAGTACCGTGCCTGCAAAAGGTACGCAAAAAAAAGTGACTCGTTGAATAATGGAAGGGCTGACGGCCGGGGTTCAACCGTCTTGGACGAAGCGGTTGACCCCCGAGAGGAAATTACGTCCCAGATACGTACACTATGGAATTATTACAGAACGAGTTGAGAGAGAGAAGCTAGAAGCTATATACACTCCTAGAGTGTTGGAGGTATCGAGGAAAAATCACTATCTTCAAGGCACACGTTTATGATGGGTGTGTCTGTATATATATATATATATATATAACAGCTTTGCTGGATGTACGAAAAAGATAAGTAATTACTTTATCCGAATAGGCCTCGGAAAGCTAGCGTTAAAGTTGCAATGCTATATAGCCCCTAACAATGTCTATAATTACGCACGAGTAACCGCCACCACTAAGTTAATTACCGAGTCGCACCTGCTGCACTTTTCCGTTCTTTCCGCACGCTCAATGAAGAAGATTCATGTAGCAATAATCGCGAGTGCATTCTCGACCGGTTTTATTTATTACATAATAAATAAAATTAAATCGGATTCATGGGAATAAATAAAATCAAACCGGATTCATAGAAATTCAGGAAAGACGTAGCGAAAATTTTTTGCAATTGTTTGAGATTAAAATTCGTTGATTTGTCTGCGTAAATAGTTAATTTGGCTTATTAAGCAGCTACAGTCGATATTTTTAAGGTTTCGGATGAGAGAATTTGAATCTGGCGATTAATGTCTCAGATTTAAAATGTGCTTCGCAAAAATTCGATCACTTAAAAAATCGACTGCCAATGGTGATGCAAGATGAATATTAATGATATTGATATTCATGAATGTTGATGAAGATGAAGATGAATATTAATAATATTTTTTATGACTTTTGTTTATTTTTTACTGTTATCAATTTCCTGGTTGTAATCCAAACCGTATTTATTGATTATCCGGTTCAAGTTTATCGTTATATTTAGTAATAATGGTACTGTAATGTTATATTGTTTGTTATTTTTACTGGCATCTGCTAATTTTATTTTATTCAAGGTTTCATCCCATGAAACGAATAAATAAATCATTCAATGTAAGAAAGAGTGAAATCCCATCCCATCTCTGCTACTAAGTTAATTATCCAGTTGCACCTGCTGCACTTTTCCCTTCTTTGCGCGCGCTCAATGAAGGATATTAATGTAGCAATAATCGCAAGTGCATTCTCGACCGGTTATATTTACTACAAAATGGATAAGATCAAACCTGATTCACAGAAATATAGTTTTTGACTTATGTTTTTTTTTTACTGTTATCAATCTCAAGGTTTTTCAAGTTTACAGTTGTATTTAGGGATTATGGTATTGTATAATAGTATTTTGAAATTACGATGTTACTATGATATCATATTATTCGTTATTTTTACTGGTATCTGAAAATTTCATTTTATTCAAGAATTCATCCTGTACAACAAATAAGTAAATCAATTAACCAATATAAGAAAGAGTAAAATTCCATAGACTTGAATTTTGATTTGGAAAATTATTGTGACTAAATGTTAATTTCATTTATTTTAAGAAAAAGTAACTATGTTCAAACCGAATGAATTCTTCTTGTATAATTACGCATGAGTAATCGCCACTACTGAGTTAATTACTGATTTGCACCTGCTGTACATTTCCGGTTTTTTCTGCAGACTTATTGAACGAGTTCATGTAGCAATAATCGCAAGTGATCGATACAAGCAACTTGATCGATTTCATTTATCACAAGACAAATAAAACTAATACACGAAAGAGGTAATAATGTTAAGACAGACGCATTCGTTTGAATTTACTGCAATCAAAGCTCGCTCTTTGCACAGATGATGCATCGCCAGCTGATAAGTATTACCTCGTTCCTATTACACGTTGATGCAATAATCATCGAGAGTGATTTGAGATAAAGATAAAATTAGCAAAATGGCATAGATAATTTAAAAAATGGAAAAATAATGTTTACGAAAATAATTTAATAAATAACTTCGATAAAAAAAAATATTACTCAATTCAATAAATCTTAATCCTTTTTTTCCAAATCCTTGGCGTTTATCACAGGAAAATCTGAACAAGTTCACAAAACCATAAATTTCGCATAGTTAGATGCTTTTCCAATAAATTGAGTATTCTTATTCAATCCAAAAAAATACTACTGTAGAAGAAATTTCTTGAAAATTCTCACTATGTATAATAAAAAAAATTTCGGAGCAGTTCACGAAAAATTATAGCTTCACAGAAGTTATCGGCATTAAACTGTCACAAACTGTCACGTGTAACGGGCAATAGTAAGTCAAATTAGCATTTGTAAATTACTATTGCCGATACGTCAAGAAGCATACAGAAAAAAAAATGTATTTGTGTCAAATACATTTTTTTTATCCGAATAATTTTGTTTGCCTTTGCGTTGCAGGTTCAAAATTTTTTTGATCCGAATAATTTTTTTTCGACTTTGCGTTACAGGTTAAAATTTTTTTTCATCGTAGCAACACGTGCGCTTTAGTAAATTATTATTATTATTACTTTGATTATCATTATCATTATTATTACTTTCATCATTGTTATTATTATTGTGTCTATTAAATATAATTTGAAGCCCTTTTTGGTTTTTTATTTTATTAATTATCGTTCCGTTTGCCTCTTGGGTTATAATTGATTGCTTTTTGAACAGTGAAATGATGCGGGATGAATACGGCGAAAGAAGCATCACGCAAGCTGAGAATGAGGTGCTATCTATTCGGCATTCCTGTGTTAATGGTTGCATATGTGATGGGACACATACGCATTTGGAACGTGGACGAAGGAAAAGCAACGGCAGGAAAACGCGATGTCGCAACATATTTTGAAGCCAACTCTTCTCTCCTACTGATGCTGTCACGATGACTGGCTCTGAGACGACGTGAAACATATTTTCAGTGCTTCTCTCTCACGCAGCTGAGAGCGCCACCATTTCGATCTCTCTCGCACTCGCACGCACTTAACATCAGCTTAAGTTAATTTCTGCGCGGTGAATTTTATTATACTGTCGACGGGCAGATGTTGGTTTTACTACTTATGTTAATATGTCGTGACAATGAACATAAAAATAAGAAGACAACAATAAACTGTTTGCACAAAAACGGGTTAACGAGACTGTTGCATATTTGTTAGTTTAGAAAAATAGTGAATCCAACAAAGAGTTTAGTTAATGTGACTGTATTCACATATTTAACGTGTCTTTATCGATATCAATTCGAGTTTGCTTTAGGAGAAACATCATTGAAACAAATCGCGCCATTGAACGTTTTCCTTTTTGTTCAATATCAAAAAATAATATTATCTATATCAATGCATAATATCCCATGGAAAAAAGAGTCGCTTAAATAATTTTAAAAAATCCATATTATTTATACTGAGTATAGAAAATAATGACGCTGTATATACATATTTATTTCATTCTAATTAATCAAATGAAATTTAAAAAATTTACCTAAATTAAATGCCGCCCTTTCGAATTCAAATGAAGAATTCATTTCCATTGATTAAAATCTAGTTCACTCTACTAAATCTCGTTAACGTGACGAGAATCAAATATTCAATATGTCCTTCATCTATATTAACTCTGACTTACTTTTCAAGAAACATCATCAAAACAAATCACGTCTGCACGTTTTTATGTTAAATGTCAACAAAACAATTATCAATATAACTGCATAATATCCCGTGAAATAAAAATCCTAACATACTAAAAAATCGTCCATTTCATTTATACCGAGTATAATAAAAAATGAATTCGATATAAATATTTATTTCATTCTAAATACTCAAATGAAATAAAAAAATGTACCTAACAAAAATACAGCCCTTTGAAATTCGAATAAGAAATTGATATACATTTACTAAAATCTCGTTCACTAGCCCTTTTTTCTGCGTGGACAATAACACTCCGAGGTTGGAGAGTCGCTTCTTGGCCACTAGTTAACACATGCGAGCGCGCGATCGAGCTCGCCGCAGGTGCATCGTTTCTCCTCTGGAAGCTGAAGTGACCTAACGGTTCACGACTCTCGCAACTCTCATCGTCCAATAACTATCTCGCTATAAGTGTATAAGCCCTTGACGCGTATCGAGACGCGAAGTTACAAGAGATTGGCCACTTCCGCCCTGACTTTAGATACCCTCGACGAATTCATAAAACTCTAGCAATTTTCTCTGTGCAAACGGAGAATACGAACGATTCGATACTCACGCTGAGCGTGAAGCTGAGGTGTAAATTAATCCTGTGGTCAATCTTCGAGTGTTGCATTCACTGTACAAGTGTCACAGCTTCGATGGAAACACGTTACGCTTACACTGCTCGACTAAACGCACAAACACCGCTTGACACTTTTTTTTTTAGATGTTATTTCTGACCCCACTGACTTTCACCGAACCTCATCGTCGCTTTATAAATTCACAGCTGGCTTGATACCCAAATCTCCTCTCCATCGCCAGC
This sequence comes from Tromatobia lineatoria, assembly GCA_949699805.1. Lineage (NCBI taxonomy): Eukaryota > Metazoa > Arthropoda > Insecta > Hymenoptera > Ichneumonidae > Tromatobia > Tromatobia lineatoria. The sequence goes on along the minus strand of OX453042.1, from coordinate 4,700,593 downwards.
TAAACTTCTTCACTGGTGCACGTGTCGAAAAAAAGTGTTATCTCCAAAAGCACTATCGAGAATTCGAAAGAATTTCGATCACCATTTGTCGAGTACCACTTATGGAACATAGTATAATCATAGATAATCAAAGTCAGGGTCGGGCGCGTGTTTCCACTCACATGATTTTTATATTCGTATGTCAACGAACTCGGCAATAACACCGAGTATATATTAAAATCGCGTTAGCCGCATGAAAAATTTCGCTGTGAATTAATTAACGCACTTGAAGACATTTCTTTTAATGTCTCGGAGAGAATAACTATTCTCCGATTTTTTCCAGTGATTCTGGAATTTTCACCAAGTATTAAGAATCACGTTAGGCACACAAAAAAATCCAATGTGAATTTATTGAATGTAGAGGATACTTGAGGACATTTTTTAAATGTTTGTGAGGAAAAAACTGTTTTCGATGCTTTTAAGTGATCCCGAGTCGCTGGAATTTACGGTAAGTATGAAGAATCGGATTACGCGGATAAAAAAAAAGTTCCACTGAGGATTCATCGAATGTTGAGGGCACTTGAGAACATTATTGTAAATTTCCGTGAGGGAAAAACAGTTTTTTAATTTTTTTTTATGATTCTGAGCTGCTGGAGTTTACGCCAAGTGTGAAGAATCGCGTTATGCACATGAAAAAAATTGCACTATGGATTAATTAAATGTAGGGTACACTTGAGGACATTTTTGTAAATAGATGTGAAAGAGAAATGGTTTTTAAATTTTTTTTAGTGATTCCCGCCGCTGGAATTCACAGTCACCTGTGCGGAGCAGCGAGTTAGTGTTTCGTTGATTAGAATAAGGTCTTATCAGCGTGAGTGTGCACGGGGTACTGAGCTACGGGCGGGGGCCCCCGGACGAGTGGCAGTAGCGGGCCCCTCTCTCACTTCGCCATACGTCAAGAGTGGAGGGACAGGATACCGTGCAGAAATTTACTGGGCTTTCTCCCGGCACCGGAAAATAATGACATTTCTTTTTGAACCGCATAGTAAGAATTTTGGAATTGTTTTCCCAAAACTGAAGCTCATGCTCTAATTTTTCGATGCAACGGACTTGAATAAAAAAAATTCACGATGGTTTTCTTTCACATCGAATAATTCAGCCAAGAGCAATTACTGCAATTATTTATAACTATCGCGAAAATATTAAATCTCTACTTTCTGTGTAATGATTAATTAATATTATCAGTTTAGATAATATTGAGCCCTTTTTGATTTTCGATGCATCGAAATGTTGTTATTTTCATGCTTTTTTAAACTGACTGACGAAAATAAAATAAAATTTAAAAATGGCTCTTAACTGGCAATTCCTAGATTGACCTATTTTGATTTTGGGCCCTATATTGTTATCATCTCTAGCATGATTCTGCGCATTCTCTCAAAATTTGATCCTCGTTTATTACTCCGCTTGGAGATAATCAGCTTTCGAAATTTAGTAAGTATTGAGGCAGCTAAACACACTGCTTCTCAAACGTATCCAACATACCAAAAGGTTACATCCACAACATTAAAAACCTGTAGCTCTGTCTCGCCCACACATAACCTCAATATTGCTTATTGGATTCTCTTAAAAAATCGACCTTAAAAATCGCAAAATAAAAACCGTAGCCCATTTCTGCCATCAACCCGCCTATTCTCTCAAAATCTGAGCCCCATTCATCGAGCCATTTGCAAGAAAACAGGTTTCAAAATTTTGAAGTGGCAGTTTCTCAACATCAGCTCGAAATTTCAAAACCCATTTATTCCTGAACTACTCGGCAGATGGGGCTCAAATTTTGAGAAAACGCACGGAAGTATGGCAGAAGAGAGCTACGCATCTCTCCCTTCGAAACGCAAAGTCGTTTATCCGAGATCACCGAAAAATCAAAAAGTGAGGTTAGGTGCGAAGAGTCAGCCCTATAGCTGTCTAATGTGGGGCGACGCAATTCTCAACAGTGTATCACTTTGTGTTAACAGAGACAGCTGCCAAATCGGTCGTAACTCGAACGTCCCGTACTTCTATGCCGAAGGAACAGGTGCCCTAGCTTCCGTCAACCGCTGTTACAATCGCCCGGCAGCAACTCTGTCCGGTTGTTGCCAGCGCCTGAGTTAACGACACGCACGTACGGCTGACTCTGTACCTCTTGCTGGCCAGTCTGAACTCGCTCTCCATCTCTCTCCCTCTTTTGTGCACGGAGACAGTTCCCATTTCGGCGCCGTAAGGCTCTTTCCATGCGGAGAAGCTGGAGGACGATATCTTCCTCGGCCTGAAGCCCTCACGTACCCACCGCGCTAATGATTTATTTGATTGAATTTTTAGCGAGCCTCGCGCGCCTCGACCACCTTGGGCCAATGGTGGACGCGCTATAAGAGACTATCCGCGTTCCGCGTTGCACTGTACATGGAATGAATTTCTTTTGAAATTTATTCGCCGTTTATCGCGACAGCCAACGGCCGAGAGAGTGCCACGGAGTGGCCGTTAACGCCCGAGACGCGGCTTATCTTCAAAGTGTAAGATACCACTCAGGATAGTGTACGTGAATTGAATTCATTAATCGATATGTAAATGCGTTATAGTCAATAACATCGAATTGCGTGCATGTCATACGAGTGACGGAATTATTTATTTGTCTCTATTTCCGGTCGATGCTGCGCCGATATTATACACAATTACAACTAGGGTAATGAACGAAACGAGACGAGTGAAAAAGACCTGGAGTCTGTCGTTAAGATCAGCAATTTTTTTCCTGATATTCTGTGATGTTTCTCTTAATTAGCCGAGTGTCAGGATTGCAGTTGAAAGTAATTGAAAAAAATATTTGGAACATGTGGGAACTAATATTTGGAAAATTATTTATTTCTCGGCTATTTTGAACAAATATCACGTACCACTTTTTGAAACGGGTCTATTAAAACATCTTTTTCATCCTTGCAATGCTTTATTCATGAGAACTTGTAAACAAGTAACTATTTCGCACCGGCTTACAAAAGCAGAAAAGGCAGTACTAAATTTACGCAGCTTTGTCATTCGTAGCTAACCGAAAAAGTCTATTTTCGTCACGAGCTTTTGGCGCGGAACAGGGAACTTTTTGCCTGTTACAAGAAATATGCTATAACAAAAAGACTGAAAAAAATCAGAGGAAGTACTTTTTAGTGGTAGTTCATTTGCTCGATAAAATATAAAAAAGGCTGAGAATTTTTTCGACAACGTAAAGACCTGTTTATTTACTGTTTTTTTCAAATTCCAAACTCCAAAAGAGAGCAATAGTTTTTTTGGAGGTTGTTCCTTCCGCTTGAATTTCTCTGTTACCTAAAATTACTTGAATCTCGATGAGGAATCTGATAAAAAAAAGATGGCACTTTTTTTAAGTCCCTTTGATCTATTATATATAAAGTAGATCAAAAATATTCAAATTGGGATTGATGAACGGATGCAACGAAGCGAAGAAGTTTAAACGCGTGAATCCTTTTTCTAAACACCCCATTGAATTTCAATTATACTCTTCATAAGTAATTAAACACCTTGTAGGCATTTTAATTATTGGATGGTCGAGAGTGCGGGACTCGTCAATCAAGAGTCCATTTAATAACTAAGGAGTGGAGATCGAAGGAAGCGCCCTGGGAGGTTTCGCATCAGGAACACGTCTGGCTCTCTTCTCAGGCCAAGTCATATTCGCGTGCCGCGGTCGCAGCTCGGTTCGTCCTAGACAAACGATGCTTAGAAAGAGACGAATGATCAACGGGAGAATGCGGAGCAATCAAGGCGCCAGAAACGTCCAATCATAGTGTTAAGATCTTATCCACCAATTGAAGAAGTCAAGCCACGAAACGCCCACCAAATAAATGCCCATTTAGCCATCATATTAAAAGAATAAAATAATTTTTCTAAGTATCCAAAAAAATTTTTTTAAACGAAATTTCAATTGCCCAGAAAATTTGCTGCTGTAAAAAATATCTCGTAATTGACTTGACATTCATAACTTCCTGACTTTTAAGGGGGGACTCCAATTTTGATTCGTTAAAGTGAACGTTTATTTGTTAATTTTCTTAAAAATGAATCTATGCAATTAATATTTTCCCAATTTTTATACTATACTTATTGGTTTCCCTTTGAAGTTGACATCGAATCGCGAGCGCCACTCTTGATTAATGTTTCCGGTGTTGAATGCATTTAAAAAAATAATCTCTACGAAAAATATTCTCCGCTGCTCTCACTCAAATTTTTCGAAAAGTTTTGCAGTTGCTGTAGCAAACGATTTCACATTTGCAAGTTCTCTATTAAAAAATGCATGGCACATCGAAAGTCGAAATATCGAAAACTGAAGCCAGTTGTAAGACATTCTGATTGGTCGTCAATGGCTTTAATGTACAGCCAACTTCACGCTGCTGCGATCGCGCGCATTTTGAATGGCTGAATTTTTCGCAGTTGTGGAATAGAATATATTTTTCTTTCCGTAAAAAAAACATGGCACATCGAAAGTCGATTATATCGACACCGATTATACCAATTGTATAAACTTGCAACTATCACGCTAGTCACAAGAGGTGACAAATACAAAGAAAGGACTGCGAAGGTAGCGAGCACGTTATCGGTAGTCTGTAAATGAAATCAAACAGCATTTTATGTTGTAATCCCGTTTGATAAACTAGCATAAAAATAAAAAGAGAATAAACGATACATACAAAATATATGCGACTGAAAAATATATCTGAGATACATCCAAAATAAATGATAAATATATTTTACTTATATTATAGTCTGAAAAGTTCTATATGTCAGATATATATCTTTGTACATATTTTCGGTTTCTTAATTACTCTTGTTTTGTTGTCATGATCGAGTAACTTGAAAACCGTAAAAGCCACACATTTCATCAAGCGATTGTCCAAAGAGACTGCGTGTTGTATGCGTGAAATTGGTAGTGCACACAAAATCGTTCCGCTCGTCAGTTTCGAGCAGTTTTTGGCCGCCCACACGAGCTTATTTTATTTTTCATAAATCCCATTATTCACTAGGGCTCCAACGCTCCACTTAACCGTCATTGCTTCACACCTTGAGTGGCTGGGATGAGGCTAACGTGACGTGAATCAACTTCAGGCATTCATCTCCTCTATCTACCACCCGTTGTTAAGGAAGAAAAAACAAAAACGCCGGGTAAAAAGGATCCGGGCATCTTCATGCGTGCGTGGATGGTTTACAGGCGTGTATATGTATCCGTAGAGACAGAGGCTTGTTAATTAAAATGGACTGGCAATCCGACCTTCCGTTCCCTCGTCCTTTCCCTTCACTATGCACAAGTCGACCGAAAATCTTGATTCCTTCATTGTTTTCTTTTCGCAGCCTCGATCCGTGTCTTAGTCACCTTGAAATAATGGTATTTTTGTTTAGTGCGTAGATGTTGAGTGGAAGCGATTGAAGAGAGCATGCAAAGCTATATTATCTCAAGGGCAAAATAATTCTCGTAATATACGAGATGTAGACTAAACAATTGCATCGTGAAATTCGTAGCGAGGAATTCGTGATTATTGTCGGAATGATTTTGGAAGCTTGGCGAAATGGTAACGAGCATGTTGAGGTCTCTGGTCGTTGACGTTGGTTATCGCCATTACTTTTTCATTTTTATTGCTGCGAAAGCACACGATGCTAAAATTGGCAATAGCTTTCACTCCAAATACGAAAGAGTCGTAGGAAATCGTGCGTTTACACGAAGTACTGTTTTTGCTGATATAGATTAATCGTCATGTATGATGGTAATTAATACTTTGACGAATAGCCATTGAATTCAGTGAAAGTGATCTAGAGATTGATTGATTAGTTATCGATCTGTACGGGGAAATCGAGAGGACTTTCTACTGTGGATGATCAGTCAAGAGTCAGTGGAACATTAAAAATACCTTAATAAGATAGATAATTAATTTTCATTATTTTTATACAATTATTGCGAAGCTAAATATGGGACGAATTATGGTAAGCAATTTTGGCCTCGTTTTCGTTCTGATTGTTTCATTTTTCGCGATGCATTTGGAAAGAAATAAAATAAATCAAACATTTCTGAATGCAAACCAATTTTTCGAATATTCCCAGATCAATATATTGATGGAAATAATAAATTGTTTTCTGCAAATCGAGTTTTTCAGCTGTTGATGATGTTCCATGTGGACTTCTACATATGACTAAAAGTGTTTATTTATCTTGGGTGCAATTTCAAAGCCAAAATTACGTTATACGTTGCAATCGATGCATTATATGGATATATTTCCATGAACATTTTTTATTGCAATATAATTCGTGGAAAAGATGAATTCAGATGTTCTTCATTACACCTTTCTATGTACTTTTTTTTTACTCGGTAAGAATGTTGCGTACCACGAACACGATTTTTTTTCTATATACTCACAATTCATTGCTCAATACCCTGTAAAATTTACAGTGAATTTCAACTTAGTACTTTGAAGAAGGAAATTGTAATTTTTGTTCGCTGAGAATAGCTTCTTTGATGCAACAACAAAACATCCTAATAAACACGTTTCATTATGGCAATATAACATGTAAATTACATGTAATTTAAAAATGTGCTCTTGTGATACGTTGCGATTATGTAACATGGTAGTAACATGCCATTTTACAGTTGTTATATACGGGTAATATAACTGTTATTTTAAAAAATTTATTGTAATATTAATAAAATGTACCGGTTATGTAACAACGTGATATAACAATGTTCTATTGCAGTCAGAAATTGCAACTTATATGTAATAACCAGGTAATATTACATGTAATATTTACCGGGACATTACATTATAAGTCGCATTAAAATTCAAAATTGATATGTTCAGCAATTTTAGAGATATCGACAACAAAAAACGTGACTACGTATACAAAAAATGGAAATTTAAATTGAATTTTTCGAAAACCTCTATTCTTTTCTTAAGACGATATGAAATGTATTTACGGTGTTTTTTCTCTCACAGTGTCGAAGAAGCCTTTAGTTTCATCTCCATGAAAAATGCAATAACAAATATTTTGAAATTAGGAACCAAACGTTGAATAAATATTTGAGGCTGCGATAGTTTTCGAAAAATTCTTTGATTTTCCACAGAATAGTTGGGCTTTGTCTGATTCTGAGTTACCGATTCGAACAATATTAACATAAGGCCCTATCAGGGCTTACAATCAACATCATAGATCGCGAGGATGAAAGACGAGAAGGAAATTAACGCGTGTTGCCTCTTCTGCCGACAGTGGGATGGAAATTAACGATAGATATATATTTATGCAGATTAGTGTCCGGCATTAGATGTCAAAGGTACCGCGCGATCAACAGTTTCATGAGAAATGGTAGGCCGGCGGTAATGAGGCTCTTTAGAGAATTTGAGACTATCGATTCGGTGGATTTAGCGTTTCCCAACTGCCACTTCGATAAAGCTTTACTTTATGGATCGAATAAATTACGTTTTCTATCTATACGAACAGCGATAAGAATTTCATTATTTTATTATATCTACATTTGTTCAATCATTAACAGTAAACAATACAGAATAAATGTCACATTACTGAAGTGAGTGAAAAATAAACAAATTTAAAGTGGAGGCGGGAAATTTGAAAAATAGATTTCCCGGATTTCCGACCAGAAATGTTCAAACGTCATACGGAAAAATGTCATTCAACACTCGAAACAGAATTTGGTTTAGGTCATGGAATAAAAGTCGCGTTTTTCTACCTGGTAATGAAATGTACCATTTTTCTGTATATCTGCTTCGGCAAGCAGATGAAAGCAACAGTCATTTTAAAAAAACAGATCACATAAAAGAAACAGTAAAACTACTGGACAACAAAACAACATGTCAAATAATAAAAAAAGACCCAATCGTTGTTTTATAAAAAAAACAATTACAGTAGTTTTAACAAGATGGAAAAAATAGAAAAATAATTACAACAAACACATTTGAATATCTGAAATCACAAACGATGTTATATCGACAACGATGGTCACGTTGACGCGGATTACGTACTTTTTATAAGAAGATTGCGCGCGCGACCGGAAGTTAGACAGCACTGCAGCGCTTATGTCAAATTGCGAGAGACTGTCAAATTCCGCACTATTAAACAACGACTGGCGGTCGTCATGGTCACCGACCAATCACAGCGGGAATAGATCGACAACAAAGGTCATGTTGGCGCGAATTACGGGCTTTTTAATAGAGGAATAGAGGACTAGAGTCATCTTACGCGGGCGCTAAGGCGCCCGGGTTTCTTTGTATCACTTTTGTTATTTGACATGAACAAAACGATTCAATGTGTGACTTGGTTCCGGTTCCAGACGGTCTAACGACTGCGACGACCAATCACAGCACGAATAAAGAGGCAACAATGTAAATATAAAATCTTTTTTTTTTCGAGATATCTCGTGACCCACTAACTTTTTAGGTAGAGACTAGGGGTATCCTACGTGGGCGCTAACGCGTCCGGGCTTCTTTGTGTCAATTTTGACATTTGACATAAACAAAAAGATTCAATGTGTAACTTGGTTCCGGTCCCAGACGGTCTAACGACTGCGACGACCAATCACAGCACGAATAAAGAGGTAACGATGTAAATATCAAATCTTTTTTTTTCGAGATATCTCGTGACCACCGATTTTTTAGAGAGAGACAATAGAGTCGTTCGATCTGCTAGGGTATCAATCATTGGATTGAAACGTATGCATAGTAAACATTATATAATATACAGTAAGGACCTCGAATAGTTTTGCCTGGCATGCGTTACGCTAAAACTTTTCTCACGCTCTATACTCGTTATCGCGCGAACATTGCGCTTGCGCAACTTCTAAGTGATCTAACTAAAACGAACAGCAGACGGTCCATTGATCCTAATGGTTAGCATCAGCGACAAACGCGCTTCAGCAGAAGCGCGTACGCTATTCTGAATAGCCTAGCGGAGGGCCCAAGTGACCACCCGGAATAATTAATTCATTTGATGGCCGTGCAAGAGGGTCAAACGAAATAAGAGGCAGACTCTTCAATTCCGGGTGTATGTAATTCTATTCGCTTTCCGGGTAATCGTCAGAACACCAACGAGCTCGCTATTACATCCGCGTCACCCTATTCTCGCTACAGTCATTTACTTTTTTTTTAATTACGGGCGAACTTCAATTCTTAAAGAGAAGCAATTAAATAAACCCTCGCTATGTCTGACATTAAATGTTTCCGTGTTCAGCTACTTGACCAGTCGTTGGTCGCGACTTCTAAGATGTCAATGAAACTTCTATTTTAAAAATACGATTCTCGCGACTATTTAACGTGTAATGTGCTGTCATCTAGCTTAGAAAAGAGCAACGATGAAACAACAGTCGGTAATGTAGTCACCGTGCTACGCGGATAAACTAGCTTCACTATTTGCGGCGATGGGAAAATATCGGTATTTTTATTTTCGATAATTTAACCACAAAAATGCCGTATCCTCACAGTATTTTATCGTAATACTTTTTCTCCACACATTATGTTGTAAAAATATGCTCACGAAAATTGCAAAAATACGAGCAAGTTACGAGCTATTAGTAAGAATCCAAATCTCGGTGTAAAATGTCCGATCGTATATTTTACTGCAGAGTTCTGATCCGCAAACGGTAATTTTTTTATTCTGCCTGAAATATCAATTGTCGCCAAGAACAACGCATTATAGTTTGCATTACCGATCGAGCAGGAGTACATGACCTCAAACAGTTCTCAAACTTGTCACCAGGGCTCGTTCTTTTTCCCGCAGATCGAATAAGAGCCCGTAGACCAATCACCGGGTAATGTAGAGGAGATTTCATGTCACAGTGAAGCAGCATGCTTCGCGCCGTCTGCTCCTCAACTCCGTTCAATGTCAGTCTGAACGAATTCTGAGATTCAATACTGTGACTCTTTTTGCGTACTTACCCAGTGATGACATAAATTGGGTAAAAAAGTGATAACAGCCTCGTTACTCGCGCATTATCCACGAGTATTCAAAATACGGAGATGAAAGATCAGGTAAAGTGCATCGTCAAATATTTTCCGGTATTGATCGACATTACACTTTATAATTCTCACACGCGTATACATGTATATATTTATATACATATATCTGTAGAACACACACATATAAAGCCTAAAAACCGGTCGTGTTTGCATCGACAGTCAATGGTCAATGTCAAATTGCATAATGTGAAAATTACAGGCCGTTGATACGTCATTCATAGCCTAAGTGCAACATCTCCACGCTGTTGACGCTCAACTTGTCAAACATCAGTCGCACGCTCGCTCCAAAATGACGTGGCTCGGAAATATCGCTAATAATGTCTTTCGCAATATCGGTTTTACCGATGTCGCACCTAACGTCGTTCTCGCTGTCAAACCAGAACAATACAAAAGTCGTCGTATACATTGTAGAGAAGATGCAGTTATTCTCTATTGTCCTGGTGACGAAAGGGGAGAAAAGTATGACATAGTTCTCCATCGACCTTGCACAGATTCTTTGGATCAAGCTTACAGGTAAAATTTTTATACAAACTATTGTTGGTATTCTTTATTGCTATTTTTATGTCTACTGTTTGTATATAACTATAGACTCTCAAATGGTTTAGATGATTTTATAAGATTTTATCGGTCTATACTTTTATTACTATAATTATTTTTGTTGGTTTTGTATTTATTATTATTATCATTATTATTAATAATGGTACCATTACCATTGTGTTTTATGTATGGGTGACGGTCACTAAGCCAATCATTTCAACTATTCTTCTAATTCTGTTTTGCTTGATAATTTAAAAAAAAAGTATTCATTTAAATACAGACGATCTACAATTTGGAACATTATGATAAATGTGAACTGAAAATAAAAATACATAGCGCTATATTAAAGAGTTTGTACAGAAGGAAATAAATTGATCATGTCTGGTTTGTACAATATTGGAGGAAAAAAAAGGAAGATCGCAGATGCGAAATACATAATATTTGCCCTGAAGATACCTGCTTGGCATTTTGTTTATATTTTCGGTACTACAGTAATGATGAAGTAATTACATTAAAGATGCAATTTATTTGCAATTTTTTACGTTATTTGTAATATTTAAAAAAATGGAGAAATGAATTAAAATTTGTTATACGTACAGTTGAAAATAATAAGTAGAAACGAGTCGTATTTGCTTTATTTTTTTCAACTCCAAAAAATTGCTTGAAAAATGGAGAAGCCAATGAATTTTAAATAATGATTTGTATGATTTTTAATTTCAGTCTTTTCCGCTCTGATAATTTGGAAGTTGCTGATGTACGATTTCTGGTGTATAAGGACAAAATTCCAATACTTGTGCACATTTGTGGAGAGGTAATAAACATTATTATTGCAGTCAGATTTGTAAAAATGTGCTATGTATTGATTGTCTGCTTCAGATTACCATTATTTCATGACAGATAGCTAATCTTTTCAACTGAGATTGATTTTCGGGATAAAAGTCTAGAATAGTGTACTGCAGAAATCTGAATCGCTGTTTACCGCTCTCAATAATTATTATTACAACAATTATTACAATTTACTTTACCGAGCGAGGTGCATCCGTTTTCTGAGCCCAGTCGGTATAAAAAATATTTATGTCTTCCAAAGTTTCCACATATTTCAGGAAAAAGAAATTAATGAACAAGGATTTACGAAGTTTTTATATGTAAGACGAAAGGGAACTTACTCAGTCGGTAACAAAAACTGTAAACAATAATACGAAGACACCGTTGATATTTTGAGTAAAAGAAAAATCTCTCCGGAAGTACGATTCAGTTCTCCATCCAGTGACGTTTTTTTTTTTTTTTTTCAAAATCATAAAAGCCTTTGAATGAGGGCGTTCGAAAACCTGAACTATCTTCCATTTTTGTGTAACGTGATACAATTTTTACCGATCTTTAAGAGGAAGTATCACTTTTCTACGACTTTGAAAATTTTGAACCCTACTTTTTTTCCGCCAACGACTATATAAATAGGAGTCAAATGTTGCGATAATAATCGGTATGGTCGTAGAAAATGGTTAAATTTCTGGATTCACGATCCTCAAATCAATTTTTTCAGGATAGTCGAAAATCCACAACTGAAATTATTTTCGATGGTGACTGGTCATAATTCCGTTGGAAATTGATAGAAACCGATCGTGTGATCATATTTCACATCGAAAAAAAAAATCGTTCCTAATCGGTATCAATCGTATTTTTGCCCTTTTCATTGGTTCTCATCAGAACAACGTCAGGAACTCATATGTCATAACATAACAAAAAAAGTGCTTGCAATCGATAGAACGTTATGTTTCTTCCCCATTTTCCAGTTATGTAACACCAGCAAGATCCAAAGGCTGTGCGACACCTTAGCGGACCATCCATCATGGACCTTAGCTCACCTGGCAGCTCATTTGGCTTTATACGAGGCGTTCAACGACGCTGCAGTAAACAGTCAATTAAACAGCGGTGATTTAGAAACGGGAGTATCTCCTCTGCAAGTCGCGGTGCAGACGCACAATTTGCGTACGGTACAGATGTTAATAGCAGCGAATTGTTCCCTAGAGCACTTGGATTACAACGCAAATACAGTTTATCACTACGCGGCAACGACAACAAAAGAAATAATATTAGCCCTAGGAGCAGGTCTCCCAAACAGTCTAAACAGTAGAAACAGTAGCGGCCACACTCCGATACACGTGGCGTGTTTAAACGACAAGCCAGAATGCGTAAAAGCGCTTTTGAACATCGGAGCGGACGTTAATATATCAGCGGCGGAAGGTGAGCCAACAAGCCCCGGTTACGTCGGTGATTTGCTTCAAAACAAGCCAAATTCGCTTCACGCCGAGGACATGAAGTTCGGAGGTACTCCTTTGCACTGGTCCTGCAGTCGTGAAGTCATCGACGCTCTTATAGAGACAAATTGCGACATTGACGCCCGAAATTTTGACGGTAGAACAGCTTTGCACATAATGGTAATGCGTAAGAGATTAGAGTGCGTTGCGGCGCTATTGAGTCACATGGCCTCGATAAATACCGTTGACAACGAAGGAAATACTCCGTTACACATGGCGGTGACAAGCGGCTCGATACCGATCGTCCAGGCTTTGATCGGTTTCGGCGCCGATCTCGACGCTCGTAATTTCAAATCCGCAACTCCGCGCCATCTCGTCGACCTCAAAAGCAACGACGGCAATAAGATACTCTACCTTCTTCACGCGGTTGGCGCAAAACGTTGCGACACGACGATCGCCGATTGCTCGATCGGTTGCAAGCACGGCGAGGAATATTGCGGCGTAGCGCCACCGGAGCCTCCGTCTTCGGTGTCGCGAAGTGTTCTCGATCAGATGCTTTACGTCGCGAGTATGGAAAAAATGGCGACAAAAAGCCCAGCGAGAAAAGTCCGAGGTGGACGATTACTTTGCTTGGACGGTGGAGGAATTCGCGGCCTCGTTTTGGTCCAGACACTCATAGAAATCGAAGCGATACTCGGTAAGCCTATAATCGAGTTCTTCGATTGGGTCGCCGGAACTTCGACCGGCGGAATTCTCGGTCTCGGTCTTGCAGCTGGAAAATCGTTACGCGAGTGTCAAGCTCTGTACTTCAGAATAAAGCAGGACGCTTTTGTTCCCTCGCGTCCTTATCCGAGCGAAAATCTTGAGAAAGTTCTTCAGGATTGTCTCGGTGAGGACACAAAAATGGCGGATATTAAGTCACCGAAATTAATGATAACCGGAGTTCTCGCTGACAGAAAACCCGTCGATTTGCATCTATTCAGGAACTACGATTCGCCGAGTACCATTTTGAACGTTCCGGTTAGCACTAAATTCAAACCTACGCTACCACCGAATGAACAACTTCTATGGAAAGCCGCGAGAGCAACAGGAGCTGCGCCTTCGTATTTTCGAGCCTTTGGCAGATTTCTCGATGGCGGACTGATCGCTAATAATCCGACACTCGACGCGATGACGGAAATTCATGAATATAACTTAGCGCTTAAGGCTACGAAACGCGAGAGCGAAGTCGTTCCACTTTCCTTGGTTGTTTCGCTTGGAACTGGCCTTATTCCCGTTACTCCGCTACGAGATATCGACGTTTTTCGACCGGAAAGCCTCTGGGATGTCGTTAGACTCGGAACTGGCATTTCCGCTTTGGGAACTCTTCTCGTTGATCAAGCCACCGCTAGCGACGGGAGAGTCGTCGATCGGGCGAGAACTTGGTGCTCGATGATTGGAGTTCCTTACTACAGGTTTAATCCTCAGCTCTCGCAGGAAGTCGCGATGGACGAGAAGAATGATAAAATCTTGGCGGAAATGATATGGACGGCGAAGGCCTCGATGCACTTGAATAGAGATCAAGTTAAAGAACTTGCCGCTGTTATGGATAGTCACCTCGAGGCTTCTAAGTAATTTAGTCACGATCATTGCGTACATAATTGGTTCTCTATTATATGTCGCGGCGCAAATGCGTCATTCTTATAACACACAAACTGAGATCCTCTCGTTACCATTAGAAATGCATAAGGGATCGCATAATTGAAGGAATGTTAGCGAGGCTGCGATAATTAGTACGGTTATATCAGTGCTGATTATTTTTTATCACATGCACGAAATTTCTCTTCTCCTGTGTACAGCGCGTTAGAAAAGTTCGTTTTTTTGGTTTCTCAAGACAGAAAGCAGTGGTAATAAATTTCTTTCAAATTGTCCAAAATCATGAATGAGTAGAAAAAAGGTTTATAGCTCGCCACAGAATTTTTTGAACAATAGATACTCGACGTTTTATCTAACTTTGTACGGCGAGGTGAAACATCCTTCCCTCCCCGGCCATTCCCTACCCAGTCGGTAAAAAAACTGTAAACAATTACTTTCACGGCTGCCAATTCTTCTTGGATAGAAGGAAAGTCTTACATCATGCAGAATTACGAGACTAATGATGTAAGACCTTTTTTTAATCCAAAAACATTTGGCATATGTGGAAATAATTGTTTACAGTTTTGTTACCGATTGAGTATATTTCACCTCCCCTTAAAGATGTGATTGAGATTTGTTGTTTGTCTACGACCTGAAAAACTGTGACTAATGCTCGACCGGAAATTCTCCTAAAAAAAATGTATTGAAATGTGGACAGCTATATATAGAATTAGTAACAAAAAAATAAATATTGTATAATTGGTATGAAAGAGAAAGCGGGTCTAAAAGTAAGGAAAGTTGATCTCTGCACACAATTTACACTTGATTAAATCCTACTAATACTCTCAAAACCCAGAAATCTATTTTCATTAACTCGTAGTTGAATGAAATAATCGGGAAACTGAGTAATCTAATCTTGCCGAAGTCCAACAAGTTCGCAATTCTTTTGGATTTTTTAACAAACGATTTTTTATTTTCTACTATTTTGTATATTTACGTTGATCGGAAGAGAATTTATATAGATGGAGCCGTTGAATACTATACATGATTCGTCTTTGACGAAGATAATAAAGAAAAAAATCTACATTCTATCCGGATCCATTTCTTATGTCCTTCGAACATTTCCCAATTAAATTGTGACTGCGATATAAATATAACCTGCGGGAAGCTGTACGAACGAAAAACTACTATAAATAAAGCAAGGTTAACAATATTCAAATGAAAATCCACTTGAAATGCTTATCGGCTTGAACCGACATTGGTGGTTGTGCGGATTGTTTGCGGCCATATCTTGGATGGGTGACCGCTTAGCCGTGCACCGGTTGGCTCATCAACTAGTGAACGGGAGGTCAGTTTTTCTGCGGCGTCGGTGCCCTGTCGTTCCCGATCAATGTTTGATAACTGCCGGATGACGGTTTCAGCGACGTCATTTTGGGCCATTTGATTATTTGGTCAAGCGACGTTATTCATCCACGTCCTAAAACTGTGTTACGACGTTTTTGACAAATCGACAATATCATTTTTACGTCGAGGTAACTGTTTAAGAAACTGTAAAAGAAGTTTTAAAATTTTTTTTCGTCGTCTTCATGTTTTGGAATTTCCCTATTATTTCGGGGAATTGCTGTTTTGTAACTTTTTCTCAATTTCTTATTATTCTGTCGTGGTGACCGTTTTGCAACGATTTTTCAATTTTTTTTTCAATTTTGTCGTAGGGCTCGTTTCAAAACGAATTTTTTAGCTTGCGATTAATTTTTCGAGATTCCAGAATTTCGAGGCTTCAATTCGATTGCGAAAAAAGCTTCATCCATCTGCCATCTACCGGCATTATGCGAAACACTGATGTGCCGTTAATTTGTGTTTTCCATAAAACCGCGAGATGGCGAATGGCCAAAGCTTTTCTCGCAAGCTGATCGAAGCCAAAGTGGTTATAAAACTGTGAAGACATCTTAGACTCGACTGCCCAAGAGCTGTCATCCAGCGGTGATGCCTCTTGGCGATAATTTATGTATTTATTTGGTGAAAAAAAAAACAGATTGTTTGCTTCTCTCAACTCAAAATCTTGGCATTTCGAAAAATTTACGAAACTCTATCATTAGTTCCAAAACGGTCCTACGACGAAATAGTAGGTAAATTACGAAAAAAAACGTCGGAGAACCGTCCCAACGACAAATAATAGAAAAATTGGAAATCAGGAATAAAAAAAAACGTATTGGAAAACCTCATTGTAATAATGGATATATCGAGTAAACGTCGCAAAACCGTTGAAACAACGATCGCCATTTCTCCAAAACGTCGTAACACAATTTGGAGACGTAGATAAATGACGTCGCTTGACCAAATATTCAGACGGCCCAAAACGACGTCGTTGAAAGAGTTGTCCAACCGTCTTCAGGAACGACAGGGTGTATATACTTAAGTAAGTTACTTTCGTGTATGCACCGCGAAGTCAGAAGAATATATGGCTGTCTGTACCAGTACGGGTTTTCCGCAGTTTTCCCGTGCCCTCAGCAAATGCGGTACAGTGTAGCTAAGTCGTCTGCGGACGCATTGGAAGTTAGGTTAGCTTAGCGAAGTGCGGGTAGGGAGTGATAAGAAGGGAAGCTAGGTAAAAACCCTCACAGGTGTACCTCGGAACTGGAACTGAACATATCTACTCATCGGCTTGAATAACTGCGAATAAATCTCCAAAATAAGCGATAATGAGCATTTTTATAAATTAATTACTCCACATTCCGTTCCCTCATTTTAGAATAAAATCAATTACTATATCACCTTCGGACATTGCTTATTGTTATCATAATGAAATAATCCAGGCAAATTATTACTTTGTACCCAACTAATTGGTCGCTAATTATTTTCACAAATCAAATCCCTCTCATTAAAAAAAAAAAAAACAAATTTCCGTCTAGGAAAAACATTCCTCAAAAAATTGGCTTCCAGAAATTAAGTTAGAGGAAAAATGGCCCTGGAAAACTGCCCCTGCGAATTTACTGGATTTTTTGTCTTATTTTTTTGTTTCCTTTTATTTTTGTGTACCTTTTTGGGAGTCTAATTTTTCATAGACTTTTATTCTGTGGATTAATTTTTCATAGATCAATTTTCTATAAACCAATTTTCCATAAACCAAATGACCATGGACCAACTTTCCATGGATCAATTTTGCATGGACTAATTTTGCATGGACTAATTTTCCATAGACCAATTTTCCATGGACCAACATTACATGGATTAATTTTGCATGGACTAATTTTCCATAGACCAATTTTCCATGGACCAACATTACATGGATTAATTTGCCATGGACCAATCGTCTATGAATCAATTTTGCATGGATCAATTTTCCATAAGCCGATTTTCGCGTTACCACCATCGCACAACAACAAAAACTCTTGACCATAATTACTTTAATTCAACATAGAGATACGTGCTAATTTGACTGGAGTAGAAAAGTATTTCGTATACACATTTTTTTCGAAAATAGCTTATCACCAAAATAAAGTGAACTTGTCTAACGAAAGAAAAATTCTTTGCATAAATTTCTACCGCGGACCCATATAATAGGGTGGTTGAGTCATGGACGCCGAGATGTACGGATAGAACGAATGTGCAGGCATTCCTTGTGATTGGTGATACTCGTTGTCCTCGTGAACTGGATAAGCTTCCGGTGCAGGGTAATACTGAGAATGGACACAGGCGTATGACTTGCTGGCGCTATTTCCGACTTCCGGGTACTTAAATGTTTCCGGGTAGCCTTTGGATTCGGAATATTTCGGCAAGGTTGTCTCGTAAGGTTTCGATTGCAACTGAGGATATCTCGGAGTAGTTGGGACTTGATGAGACTTGGCCTCGACGTAAGTCTTTGCCGTTGGTAGCTCGTACTTTGGCATCGAGTCGTACGACCTGCTTTGGTGCTCCAAACTAGCACATTTCATTGATTCCACGTAGGTTTTCGGCAGTTCAAAGGACTTGATCGAATCTGTTGGATAAGGAAGTGCTCGTTCGTAGGACTTGCTCGCCTCCGGGTAAAGTTTTCCATAGCTGCAATCTGATGAACCTGCCGAGTCGAGGGAACTCGTTGACTGTATAGAACTGCGCTGACCCACGATGTTCACTTGGTCATCTGTTTTTGGCTTTCTTCGACGAGGTTGATACTAAAAAAAATGTACGAATTATTATCGATCATGAAATTCACTATATTTCTGTAGCACTCTTCGGTTACAATTCCATGAACCATTATATTCAGTAAATTGGGAGGAGAAATAATTTTGCCGCTTGATGAAGTAAACTAAATTTTTGGAAAAAATTGCAAATGAAGTTAAAAAAAAGATGTCTAGACGTTTGAACTTTTTCAAATTTTTTTGCCATAACTGGTAAGCCAAAAATTTCTAAAAATTGCTCAATTATGCATGAGAATAATTCCTGAAGCAATTTAAGATAAAGGCGAAAATTATTTTAAAAAACCATAGACTTGGGTGTTTATTTTGAGAAAGTAAAAATTATTTCCATAAATAAAATTATAACTACGCTAATTGAATGAGAATGCTTCATCTCTGGATTATGACATAAACTTATAGCTTGTTAAATTATTGAGTGTACTAATAACCTTGTAATGAGGATGCTGCTTTTTATGAGCATTCCTCAGTCTTTCAGCCTCTTCGATGAACGGTTGTTTCTCACCGTCGCTCAGGATTCTCCAAAGCTTTCCCAGAGTCTTGGAAAGCTCTGCATTGTGAAGCTGTGGATACTGATCGGCTAGTCGTCTTCTCGCTGCTTGGGCCCAAACCATAAAAGCGTTCATCGGCCGTTTTACGTGAGCACTTCTACGCCCACCGACTCTCGACGTCACTGGCAACAGGGTCCAATCGTATCCTGCAGAACAAACGTATAATCTCTTGATTTCTCCAAAGTGAAGAGGAAGTTTGCTCAGCCTACACCTGACAATGTATACCGGAAGCGGTTTTTGCTTCGGGGGAGGAATTGGATTGTAAAGAAATCGTAATAGGCCTGATAAAGAGGCACCTGCATCCTCGCGCTCTTCTGTACATACTTGACGCAACTATATTTACGAGACCCGTCGGTTGTTTTATCTCAAGTGAACCGTGCGATATCTGCGCTCTCAGCCGGGTTTTTTTACCGTTCTGGAGTCAAAATCCATCTTCCAGAATTTGTCGTAAAGGACTCGGAGAAATATTAACTGCTTTTATGGAAATTTTCAAAGACTCGAATTTTTGTACAGTCTCTTTTTCCTTAAATAACCAGCTTTTTTTTAATCCTCGTAGAGAAAGCTTTGTTTCCGTGGAAATTTTTTTTTCGAGTTTTTCATGTCAGGACACTCGTAATTCTCTAAAAAGTCGGGAAAAGTGGTTTCAGAAAAATGTCCGGATGTATGTGTCTGTGTGAGGAACGTTTGAAAAATTTCATCTGCTGTATATCGAAAACGGCTTCAATAATCAGGCTGAAATTTCGTACACTGGTGGAAGACTACCAACTCTTTCTATAAATACATTTTTGAAAAAATTGGAACGTTTTTTTTAGATTTTATAAGACATTCAATGTTTCGAAAGATGTTCATGTTCTGTAGCTTACGTAATTTTTTTTTGCTAATGAGCTAACGCAATGAAAAATGATGGTTGGTATTGAATTTGAGCGAAATTCACGAAGTAGTTCAGATTTTGCAGAATTTTGAATTTAAATAAAAATTTGTTTTCAATCTAATTGAAGTTAACTTCGACCAATCCGTCTCGAATCTTCTACAATGTCGAATCAATATCGTGTTCTAGTAGACGTATGACTCTACAAAATTGCAGAATTTTAGAGGCTGTTATGTGCTTTATGAGACGTTTAGGTCATTTGGTTCCCTTAATGGTGCTTCACGAATTGACTCATTGGATATTTTATGGTGTAAACCATTTAATCGTAATGGCCTATAAAATGTTTCAGAACGTTTGAAAAAACAAAACTTTTGGGATATTCGAAAAGTGAAATATTTTAGAGTTTTCGAAAAATGAACTATTTTAGAGTATTCGAAAAATGAACTATTTTAGAGTATTCGAAAAATTAAACATTTTAGAATATTCGAAAAATGAAATGTTTTAGAGTATTCGAAAAATTAAACATTTTAGGATATTCGAATTAAATATTTTAGAATATTCGAAAAATCAAATATTCTAACTGATCGTTTTATTCCGCTCCAATTTGTTCGGTTTTAAAGCACAACCTATTGAAAGGGTAAGAGGACCAAAAGTTGTCGATATGCTTCAAGTCGCCGACAAACCAGAAGGAGGCTAATCATTAGTAAGAACCTTAAGGAGTCGCACGTTTGCACGTGGCCCGTAGTGTTGTCACCAGGGGCGAAAGTGATGCAAGGGACTCGACGCCAAGAAGAGTTGAAGCTAATTATCGCGGTGACACGGTCCAACGATGCGGCCCTTCTGTCGGCCCATTCCCCCTCGGGAGGTCCTTTGAGCGGGCCCTGCGAGTACCCCAATAAAGTCACCCAGCCAAAGAAGTTACAGGGAATCGCACGGTTGCCCGGAATAAACATTCTCCGGATTTCGTATGCGGGAAGAGAAAATTAGAAAAAAGTAGCTAATTCGAGAGGCAGATTCCCGATAACTCATCAGCGTAGGATCTTAGCTTTCAAATCTGTTCAAAATCATTGATATTTATCGATAGACGTCAAATTGTTTAGCAGTTAGTGTTTATTCAATTTCTTTTTTATATGAAAACAAAATTTTTTACATGATGAAACAATTACATACAGTAAAATTTAGGTGACTTCGTATGGATACTTTCGAGAAAATCATTTTCGGTTCACTAACGTAAACGGATACTTATTATTCGTGAAAACAAAAAAATTTGCCATTCTCCTACTTTACAGAAAATTAAAAAAATCATTAATCTGTAACTTAGTCTTAACTGATTTCTTATGAAAAAAATGTAATTGTATGAAATACTTTGTGAAAATAAAATTGTAAATTCGCCAAATTTCTAAATGTTTTTTCACTTCTGAATCTGAAAAAAATAATGTCTGAACTCGGTAAATCTTATTGTTATTTTTCAAAATTAACAAACAAATCCGTACGAATTATACAAATTTTTTTAAACCAAGTAATTAATTTAGAATTCTTTATTTCTGGTTTCAAAAATTAATTTTATAAATTATAATACCAGCAGCGAAATGAATATTTATCGATCAATTCTCTGATTTTGACCTGGATTTCTCTCAATGAGGATCAAATGAGTCTAAAAGATGAAGCCGGCCAATTTTCTCTGCATGAGCATATGGCAATTAATGAATTGATTGATGAATCAATTGAAACGGTAGCGAAGCTCTAAATTGTCGAGTGTCGTCAAACAAACGTTGACGAAATCAGTGAAAGGTCGTATTTGAGCGGGTTTTGTGAGGGAGACTGTTCGAGCGATCAGCTACGGTGGATGCTGCTCAGTGCGGTGACCGCAGGTCCTCACAATAGCGGCTTGTCCAAAGACGCGGTGAAGGAACCGGTGTTTCGGCTGCATATACGCGAGAGGTTCGTCAATGGCGACCTGTCGTCGAGTGCTCGGAACATTAACTCCTTTACAATGTTCCGACTGTCAACGACTTGGCCTACGTTAATGGGCTCGTCGACTCTTGACACCTCGACAAGTTTTTGGACAGGGCGAGCTATTGAATCGTGAATCTCGGTACTTATTCGCAATGTATCTGATCGTTTGTAGTGTCAATCACGATTTTAACGCAGTTTATCATTGTCAATTACCTCTCTAGTGGAAACTTTAAGGAATATATGCATAAAATAAAATAAATAACAATAAATAGACACAAAAAAATAAATAATAATAAACAAACTATGAAATACATTAATAAAAATATTTTGTGAAATTGCTGTCTTCTGTAATCGTTGAAACAATCGAGAGGCAAAGAATTAAACAGCTGCAAGGAAATAATTTGTGCAACCAAGTTTTATGCACATACGATTTAAGAGAAATATTTTTGGATCTTCCTGTAATGTAGACAAAAATGCATATGATTGAAAATATTGCATGATAAGCATGATAAAGTTGATTGGGTTATTGAGAATTTCTATTTTTAGAGTGTAATGCAAAAAACTTTTAAAAAATGTAACGTCTTACATAAATTCTGCAAATGGGTATAATAACACACGTTTTGAAAAGTTAAAGAAAATTTTAATATTTTCTTGATGGATTTTTAATGATTATATTGTATATTTATGTTTTTATTTTGGACTAAATTTTAATACTAGAACTATATTTTGAACACAGGTGAGATTCACTAATTTTCACTGTGGTCCACAATATTTTTTTAAAGGTGCTGCTTTTTCGGAAGATACATACTAAAAAAGACGTAAAATATTGGTGTCAGGTATTTATTAGGTCATCTCTATTTTAAAATGACTTACACTGAATTCCTGCTACGTTTTCCTCCGTGCCAATAGAGATAACGTCGCATGCTCTCAATAAACATTTTAAATAAAATTCATCAGCGTATTATAATTTTATCTTGTAAAATAAAAATGTCTTTTTACCAAACATGTACTAAGTCGAAGCTGCTTGAAAATCTAAAGCCTCATTCGTAATATTAAAGCCCTGATTTCCAATATTGTACTTCAAAATATTGCAATGATTCAAAAATTACAAAATTTTATTAATATCAATCATAATTTGCTGCTCCTTCAATAAGTTATAGAATATCAAAAACCACTTAATACTATAATTTAATTTATATACTAAATAATTTAATTTATATACTAATAATTTAATATATACTAAATTACCCAACGATTATTAAGTTGATACAAAAATTACAAATATTTATTTTACCTCATTTTTATCATTACCTCACCACCAATCACAATGTCTTGCCGTTTCAATAGGTCATAGAATATCAAAAACCCTTTGTACATCACACTATAATTTTATTTATACTTTTCATTATAAAATCCAAAATGGCGATTATTTTAATGAAACAAGACATGTCGAATATTGAAAAAAATTCCACCGAAAATGTCAACATCTATCAAAATTCGTATCTATGGAATAGCACACATAAATTCTCTTTGATTCTCACGAATTCTATTTCCAAGTTTTAACACCTCTCGAGATCGCGTTCTAACGTTTATCACCTCTGCAGGAATATACACAAATATTTAACGTTTGAATCAGAAAAGCAGACAGCTATCGAGTTACATTAACTCGAGAGACTCGTAAATCTGAAGACTGTGAGATTTAATACAGCTTTTTCACTGACTAGCAATATCATTAATGCAGTTGCTTCGCTTCTTCGTTTTGACTATCGCACAAGCGAACTACCGGAAGGCTCCAGGTTTATAAAAAAAATCGACCGGCCCAGACTCATAGTCGTAGTGAGTTTATTTGTCTTTTGAAATCTCTCGGAGTGGGAGGCCAAGTATATAGAGTTATATAGTCACATAAAATGCGTGAGATGGAAACTGTCGTCGCTGGCAGCAATAAATTACTTCTGGCCGGTATCTTCGCAGGAGAGCGAAGCCCACGAAGAGGGATGTGTCAGATTTAATTCGGTATTCGCGTAATTAGTGTGCTAGAGCGGTCTCGCTCCGCTCGCAGCACCTGCCGCGCGGAAATCTTGCCGCTCGGTGCAACGCGCGCGTGCAGCTATCGCTCGGATAAATCCGAGGAGCAGACAAGAGCGATGGCCGACGACGGGAGCTTTCAACGCCAATTAAAATGTCCCTGTCGTTTAGACTTGATGAAGACGTACCGAACTTTCCTCACAGGACCTCAGAGTTTTTGTATCATTTTTTTCCTTCACAAAAAAGTTGTGTCTAATTTTTTCAAGAACAGAAATATAAATAAAAATAATTTTTTGGGATAAATGTACAAAAAAAAAATATTTTTGAGGGTAAAAGTACAAAAAAAATCATTTCCAATTTAGAACAAAAATTATCGTAAAGTTGCGAAAATCTTCCCGACGATGCGAGCTTTCAACGCCAATGAAAATGTCTTTGCGAAACGATGGTTTTCGTCCTCTCGGGACCTTCAGAATTTTTCTATTTAATTTAATTTTTTTATCAACAGCAATACTAATGAAAATCACTTTTTATTTAAAAAAAAGGATTATCCGAAAGTAGAGATAATCTTGGCTTTCAGATCGATCCAAGAAGGCGACAAGAGCGAGCCGACGACGAGAGCTTTCAACGCTAATTACAATGCCCCTGTCGTTTAGACTTGATGAAGACGTAGCGAACTTTCCTCACAGGACCTCAGAATTTTTGTATAATTTTTTTTTCGTTCAGGGAAAAGTTAAGTTTAATTTTTTCAAAAACATAAATATAAATAAAAACTATTTTTAAGGATGAAAGTACAAAAAAAATATTTTCGAGGATAAAAATACAAAAAAACATTTTTGAGGATAAAAATACAAAAAAATATTTTTAAGGATAAAAATACAAAAAATAATTATTTTTAATTCAGAACAAAAATTAATATCGTAAAGTAGCGAAAATCTCCCCGACGATGCAAGCTTTCAACGCCAATGAAAATGTCTCTGCTAAACGATGATCTTCATTCTCGCAGGATGACCCAACTTTCCTTTCAGGACTCTCAGAATTTTAGCAACTTTTTTTTTTCACGGAAAAATTGAGTTCCATTTGTTCATGAACGAAAATAGCAAAAACTCATGTTCAACAATAAAAACACAACAAAGGATAATTTTTAACAATGAAAATACCAAAAAAAGTTACTTTCAAGAATGCGCTAACCAAAGAACCATTTTTAATAAACAAAATAAAAAATTATCGTAAAGTGGAAAAAATCTTGCGTGTCCATTCAATCCGAAAAGGAGACAAAATAGTCGACGACATAAGCTTTCACCGTCAACTAAAAGGTCCCTTTTTAATAACTCGATGAAAATCTATCGAGCTTTTCTCTCAGAAGTTTGTGCCTATTTTCCTTTTCTCGGAGAAGCTATGTCAAGTTTTTTAGAAAATACAAATACAAAAAAATCACTCTTAATTTCGTAAAAGTTAACAATTATTGAAAAGCAGAGAAATTAAATTTCGAAAATACATCATAAACGACACATACACCCAGAAGAATGATTTATCAGTTCCAACTACAACTGCCTATTAACATTTTCTTCATTAAACTAAAAAATATTTTTATTACAGAGAAAAAAAAGTATGCATTTGATTTCCGCTATGAGCGTTACTTATTACAACTAACATAATTTATTTGTAAGTCAAGCCCATCAACGTGAATAAATAAATTAAGAATATAATATAACCTCGGAAAACAATGATTATATACAATAAAAAGCGCATTGAAAAAACAAACCAAAGAATCGTCCTACTAAACTAAAAAGACCACAAAATAAATTTTTAAATACGATTAAACTAAAATAAATAATTCGTGAGCACTCCACAATAGATACCTATTTCAAAATGTAAATAAATCATAAATAAAATATAATAATTAAAAAAATTCCCGTTCGCGAAATCAACCTTGAAAAAAATAGCAATAAAAAAATGCATCAAAAAAGAATATAAGAATGAGCAGAAGCATACAAAAAAGAATAAACACAACAAAATAAATTGAAAAAGAAAAAAACAAATCAGAAAATGAACACAAAACAAAAAAAAATTATTTGTGAATCCCAAACTATTCTCAACCACCTTGAAGAAGTTTTCCAACAGCATCATCAAGCGGATTAGTCTCGCGATTGGAGCTCTCAGCTTTTCCTTCCATTGTCGTGGCTTCAAGATCGCTGTTCTCCTGATCCATTTGTATTCGCGCACAGTGTTTGTCACGCACTGGTAAGAAAAAAAATCACTGCATCCACTTCATGTTTCCGGGAAGCAGATAAGCTTGACACAGCCTCACGTATGACTGGATCTTTATATACAAGGACTGTGAGTCAACCGATGGTGATAGTTCCGCGCCCAGGACAATTTTATTGGCTAATCGATGGTCGAACAGATGTGATAACGATTTATGAGCGGAAAGTGAAGAGAGCTCAGTAATCTGCGGGGATGGCCGCTCAGCGAGTACTGAGAGGGATAGTCCGTGGACCAATACGTCGAGCATCCCCGAGAGGAAAGTCAGAGCGATGAGCGGACCCGCGGAGCTTAAGGGGGGTCGAGCTCTGAAACGTCGTAGGTACACGTCGTGTACACACGCGTGTTACGAGACTCGTACGGTGCCTCGCTGAGCGACGAGATGGAAGAAGATCTCGAAGAGGCGGTGCCCGTGTTGGTCCACGCGGTTGCGCTCCGCGGGTGGGGATTCTCGTCTCCATTCTCCGCAAAGTTCCTCTCTCCTACCTTTTGCTTTTAGCTCACTCGTGCGAATTTGACAATAGTCTCAATTTTTATTGTATTATTCGTTGAGAAATTACACCCCAGAGAAATGGGTCTAGTGACTATTTAAATCAATTATGAGGTGAATTTGGAATGAATAAAATTTTATTTTTGTCAAATAAAATTTATTTCGGTCAGATGAAATTTCATTTGTATCAAGTAAAGTTTATTTCGGTCAGATAAAATTTCATTTGTATCAAGTAAAGTTTATTTCGGTCAGATAAAATTTCATTTGTATCAAGTAAAGTTTATTTCGGTCAGATAAAATTTCATTTGTATCAAGTAAAGTTTATTGCGCTTAAATAAAATTCTATTAGGCCGGCCATTGAATAAATGATTTATTTAATGGACGGCCTAATAGGATTTTGTGTAGTGGAAATGGACTCTATTTCTAAGTAAAATTATATTTGCTCGAAATAGAATTTATTTGATCCAAATAGATGGGAATTTGAGAGGCTGCGCATACAAGTTTGCTTCCTCATAGAGAAAGATTTGTTTTCGTGAAATTTTTTTTTTGAATATTCGGAATGGTCGTAACAGAATTGTTAGTATTCATTAATTTATGAGATATAGTTGACGGTACAATTTTTTTTTGTAATCATGATTTCATAACAATAATATGTAGTTATTATAAAGTTGATTGTAAACATTTGAGTAGCGAAAAAAGATAGTAATTTTCGCTTTAATATTGGAAGAAATAGTGGAAATAATGGACAAAATAATTGATGCTAATTTTTATGACATCATATGATGATAATTTTTTTTGTTAATTTTTAATCATAAATTAGAAATGAGGTAATAAAATAATATAAGGGTTGAGAGATTTCCCCATTTTCTTCTACGTGTACGCGAATCGCGTATATAGTTTACGTATTAGTGGCAAGTCCGCGAATCGCGTATATAGTTTGATGGTGAATTAATCATACCCCAAATTTTTTTTTGCGCTAAGTGGACTTTCAATTATTCTCGAGGGTCAACTGAAATATTTATGTGTATAATATTTTATCTCTATCAATTGACAATTATTCAACAAAATTCAATGAAAATAGAATTGCAACAAATGGAAGTTAAGGTTAAGATAGTCAGCATTACCCACTGAGCAGCATTTCTCCATTTTCTTCTACGTGTAAACTATATACGCGATTCGCGTATATAGTTTGATGATGAATTAATTAAACCCCAAATTTTTTTTTGCGCTAAGTGGACTTTCAATTATTCTGAAAGGTGAACTAAAATATTTATGTGTATAAAATTCTATCTCTATCAATTGACAATTATTCAACAAAATTCGATGAAAATAGAATTGCAGCAAATACAAATTATGGTTAAGATAATCAGCATTACCCACTAAGCAGCATTTCCCCATTTTCTTCTACGTGTAAACTATATACGCGAATTGCGTATATAGTTTGATGGTGAATTAATCATACCCCAAATTTTTTTTTGCGCTAAGTGGACTTTCAATTATTCTGAAGGGTGAACTGAAATATTTATGTGTATAAAATTCTATCTCTATCAGTTGACAATTATTCAACAAAATTCTATGAAAATAGAATTGCAGCAAATGGAAATTATGGTTAAGATAATCAGCATTACCCACTGAGCAGCATTTCCCCATTTTTTTCTACGTGTAAACTATATACGCGAATCGCGTACATAGTTTGATGGTGAATTAATCAAACCCCAAATTTTTTTTTGCGCCAAGTGACCTTTCAATTATCCTCGAGGGTCAACTAAAATATTTATGTGTATAAAATTTTATCTCTATCAATTGACAATTATTCCACAAAATTCAATGAAAATAGAATTGCAGCAAATGAAAATTATGGTTAAGATAATCAGCATTACCCACTAAGCGGCATTTCCCCATTTTCTTCTATGTGTAAACTATATACGCGTATATTGTTTGATGGTGAATTAATCATACCCCAATTTTTTTTTGCGCTAAGTGGACTTCCAATTATTCTGGAGGGTCAACTAAAATATTTATGTGTATAAAATTCTATCTCTATCAATTGACAATTATTCCACAAAAATTACAAATATTTATTTTACCTCATTTTCATCATTACCTCACCACCAATCACAATGTCTTGCCGTTTCAATAGGTCATAGAATATCAAAAACCCTTTGTACATTACACTATAATTTTATTTATAATGTTCATTATAAAATTCAAAATGGCGATTATTTTAATGAAACAAGACATGTCGAATATTGAAAAAAATTCCACCGAAAATGTCAACATCTATCAAAATTCGTATCTATGGAATAGCACACATAAATTCTCTTTGATTCTCACGAATTCTATTTCCAAGTTTTAACACCTCTCGAGATCGCGTTCTAACGTTTATCACCTCTGCAGGAATATACACAAATATTTAACGTTTGAATCAGAAAAGCAGACAGCTATCGAGTTACATTAACTCGAGAGACTCGTAAATCTGAAGACTGTGAGATTTAATACAGCTTTTTCACTGACTAGCAATATCATTAATGCAGTTGCTTCGCTTCTTCGTTTTGACTATCGCACAAGCGAACTACCGGAAGGCTCCAGGTTTATAAAAAAAATCGACCGGCCCAGACTCATAGTCGTAGTGAGTTTATTTGTCTTTTGAAATCTCTCGGAATTGCAGCAAATGGAAATTATGGTTAAGATAATCAGCATTACCCACTGAGCAGCATTTCCCCATTTTTTTCTACGTGTAAACTATATACGCGAATCGCGTACATAGTTTGATGGTGAATTAATCAAACCCCAAATTTTTTTTTGCGCCAAGTGACCTTTCAATTATCCTCGAGGGTCAACTAAAATATTTATGTGTATAAAATTTTATCTCTATCAATTGACAATTATTCCACAAAATTCAATGAAAATAGAATTGCAGCAAATGAAAATTATGGTTAAGATAATCAGCATTACCCACTAAGCGGCATTTCCCCATTTTCTTCTATGTGTAAACTATATACGCGTATATTGTTTGATGGTGAATTAATCATACCCCAATTTTTTTTTGCGCTAAGTGGACTTCCAATTATTCTGGAGGGTCAACTAAAATATTTATGTGTATAAAATTCTATCTCTATCAATTGACAATTATTCCACAAAATTCGATGAAAATAGAATTGCAGCAAATGCAAATTATGGTTAAGATAATCAGCATTACCCACTGAGCAGCATTTCCCCATTTTCTTCTACGTGTAAACCATATACGCGAATCGTGTATATAGTTTACGTAGTAGTGGCAAGTCCGCGCCCACCTACCAATTAATTTTAGCTCCTATGGCATGGGCGCTGAATTAATCGGCCAAGTTACGTGGATGCACCGCTCGACTAGTGAACGCGCTTTCGCTTGAGCACAGCGGCATACGAGTTCTCGGGCCCGAGGGTCTCTTGCGAGAAGATATTGAGTCACGTGCCAGCAGGAGAAGAGAACATTCGAGGCAGCGTGTACGCGAGAGCGTATTTCAGAGACAAAGGGAGCTTGTGGCAATTGGACGTGTTTAACAGCGGACATTAGTTAGTGGATACGCGATGCTGTAGCTTATATGTTAAGCTACGCACTTTGCTACATTGCCAATCACTTTTTCCCTGTGAATATCGTGCTTGTTTGAATATTGTCTAGTTTCACCATAATGTATATGGTCAATCGCAAATTCGAGAAACACCTTTTTCGGATTTTATTAAAATGCGAATTAATGGTGACAGCTTTTATAATTCATTATTTGGTTTTTGAGAAGTATTTATAAAAATATCTATAGAAAAAAAAATCATATTGTTGATGTTTGTATTTTCTTTTGGATTCTGTGAATTAACGATATTTGAAAAGATTTTTTGAACACCAAATTTTTTTTTCTTCTGAAAATTGTACTATTGTGTTTAATAGCAGACATTATTTAGTAGGTTCGCAATACTTTAACTTATATGTTAAGCTGCGCACTTTGCTATTTTGCGAATCACTATTTGTATTTTATGATTGACATATTTTTTGTTATAAGGATTGAAAAAAATACTTGTAAAAAAAAAAATTATACTTTTAATGGAAAAGAATACTATACCATCGTGACAATGACTACATATTGACAAGGGCATTTTTTTTCGGAAAGAAAAGTTTGTCGGAAACGAAATTGCAATTCTTCTGGGAAAATTTCCGTTTTTCGCAAATTAGAGAAATTAAAAAATGTACATATTGTTTTGACACATTCTGAATCATATATCAAAGTTCTTGAACATCATTTGAAAACAGGGAAATATATATATTTCTCTATTGCTTCCTCATAAAGGAAGCTTTGTTTTCGTGAAAATTCTGTTTTTTTTTGCGATTTTCATGAAATGATAATCAGAATCACCTTAAATGTCGAGCAAAGTATTTAAACGAAAATGTCTCCATGTGTGTGTATATGTGTGTGACCAGCGTGTTGAATTTAAACTTAGATACCTGAAAAACGGCCTTAGCGAAAGGGCTGAACTTTCACATAGACGTGAGTCAGGAAAACCCCTCTTTTCTATCATTTAAAAAAATTTGCCCATAAGATTATTTTTAACTCAATTTATATTTTTCGAAAAATCGCTGTAGCTTCTCTAGTTTCTGCGAATTTGTAGCTGTTCAGCTGAATAATTTTTTCCAAATGAAGCCACGCTAAAGTAGAATCCCTATTAAGTTTGGAATGAATCTATAAGTAGATTTATTTTTCACGAGATTAAAAAATTTCCGAAAGATTTACGTTTTGCGCTAGCTCACGTAAAATATCAGCCGGTCAATTGAAAGTTTCTACAGCTCAACAATACTACTCAGAGCTCCTACGTACAAAATTTCCCAATGATCGGTAAAACCGGTCGGATCTTATGTAATTTTGAAAAATTTCGAAAAATCTACAGATTTAAATGGATAACAAACTTGATATTTTATTGCACCGATCGAATTACAGAATTTTATCTGGATAAAAAATAATCAATTTGAAACAAACAAATCGAAACCAAATTCATTGCTCTGTGTGTAATTCCCCAGACTTGGCCAATGTTTTCTCATCAGTTTAGTATGTCAAAAATAAGAAATAAGAAAAATGGAGAAAAAAAAATCCCGAAAGACGAGTCGGGGGTGGAAAAGTAGAAATAATTTATCACGTAGCAATTTCAAGAATCTCGGTGGATCTCAACGATTCGTTGGCAAAGAACGATGGTGTATTGATGCTGAGGAGCACGCGCCCGACGCCGCGACGTCTCGGTCTCGGGATATTCACGCACCGCCTAATTATACAACAAATTTAATGAATGAGCGAGAGAGTGCTCGGCCCGAAGTACAGTGAGCCATAGACGAGCACATATAAACCACGGTCAATGCCGTGTGGCGGCTTTTGTGAAATAGATCAAAGGCCCAAGCCCTCAGCAAGACAAGCTGCGCTTGCACATCACTTCGTCTCTTATATTTCGGTGTTTCTCGGCATCGGGCTCTCGACTCCCCCGCGCAACTCGTCACCAGGGTTCGCTGTCACCCTCGCCGAAAAAATTTTGCCCTCAGCGCCTTTTCAGCACTGTGAAAAAAATCTACTTGAAATTGTACATGTACTGGAAATTTCAACTCATAAGCTAAATTTGTTATGTAAGGGCTAAGTCAATTTCATTTTTGGTACATTCATTTTTACATTCATTCTTTTTCAATTTTACTGTATTACAGTCATTTTAACATTTTTGCAGTCATTTAACATTTTTTCAAAACTTTACTGTATATGTGGTGTTTTTTCAAATTTTCTTCAACTTCATTGCAAAAGTACCTTTATTTTATGCCACAATTGTAATTTAAATTCAATTTAATGTAGTTATTTGACAATGGCGTTTGTTCAGAATAATAAACCCGGAGATATCGGTATGATAATAAACTATGGACCCGAAAATAAATTAAATTTTATTTTGATTGGATAAATCATTCGGAAAGCTATACGATTTATTCGAATGGAATGAATTTTTTTTATCGAGATGAAATTCTATTATGAGCACTTAACGAAGAGATTTATTCAATGGCCCACGTTATAGGATTTTATTTCACTCAAATAGAATTTATTGTTGATGAATAAATTGTGTTAATTGAAAAAAAATGTTTGCAAAGCGAATAAAATTTTTTTATTTGAAATAAATAAATAAATTCTTTGGACCATATAATATTTATTTGATACAAATACGATTCATTTCAATAATATAAATCTTATTCGATGGAAAATAAAATCTATTAAACCAACCATTAAATGAATCTATACTTCAAATCCAAGCATAATATAATTCTATTTAAATTATTCAGAATTTATTTTATTTGAATGGATCATATTGATTTTAAAAACATTATTTGATTCAAATAACATTTTATTCATATTTAATAGATGAATTCATATCCATATTTAATAGATCCAATAATCGATTTACAAAAAATCATCGGACCGATTTCTCTGAGTCAACCTTGACGGATAATTGCACGCTTTAGGTCTCCGTTGAGAATTAAATGTTTTCTCCAAGCATGAAGCGATCACCGAAAAAGCGATCACGATCAAGATTTAGATCGTGATCGTCGAACTTCCGAATAGGGGCGCGATGATCGTCGCAAACGATTCTACAATTATACTTGGATTCGAGGCTTTCAAATATAGCCTGAACCAACTACGCCGAACAATAATATTGATTTCGCCAGGGGAGCTGAATTCTCCTCCTGGTAAACACTGAGTCCCGCTCCACGTGGCGCCAATATGTGCACACGTTCGAATTTACTCCAGCTTTTCTCGCGAAATGGATGCTCAACAGTATATTCAAGGCATGCAGGTGAATCTTGCATTATAAACAATACTTCATCATTCGCAGCTGCTCCTCAAATGACGTACTATGAAAAATCTACAGATTTATTGAATTTGAAAACATATTAAAAGTAAGTAGTCGAAAAAACTTTCTTTCCATTAGGCAATTCATTGAGATTTTTCAATCTTGTCACAATAACGAAAAAATAGGCTTATCCAAAAATTGAAAAAGCCACATTTATGAAATGTTGTCTTCCACGTAATTTTCATTTTATGAAAAAATAAATAAAACTCGTTTTATTATGATACATTGATACACAAACATACATAATAATGCATACAAATAAATCTAATTTAAGTACATACCATTGTGTTAATGACAATTCATAGTTTCCTTTCAATTGCGCGTCAGAATTTTCAAAAAAATACATTTTTCCCCGACTTCGCCGCAACAAACTTGTTTCGTGGTCGTGAAATCATTCACTTTTAACCTCTTCTCAACGCGCAATCCAGTTTGATTACTCCCTCGCTCAAAAAGTCTCCATTACTCCCTAGGGCGACAATTGTTCCATCACTCGATGGATCGAAAAAGTTTCCACTACTCCCTAGGGCAAAAAATGCCTTATTTCTGCCCCACGGGGAAAATAAAACTAAATTGCCTGCTGCTGAAATTGGCAAGAATTTTTATAATTAAATGATTATACTTGACTTCTCTATTAAAAAAAAATGTTCCCAACTTTAGGAAATGCATATTTGCTTGCCATCAGGAAATTGTTAAGCATTGTTACAGAAATATTTGACCATTTGAGAAAATGCATACTTACTTGACAAATGCGGATTAAGCAAGCCTACAAAAATATTTGACAATTTGAGAAAATGCATACATGCCTGACAAATACGAATTAAACAGGCCTACAAAAATATTTGACAATTTGAGAAAATGCATACATGCCTGACAAATACGAATTAAACAGGCCTACAAAAATATTTGACAATTTGAGAAAATGCATACTTGCCTGACAAATACGAATTAAACAGGCCTACAAAAATATTTGACAATTTGAGAAAATGCATACATGCCTGACAAATACGAATTAAACAGGCCTACAAAAATATTTAACAATTTGAGAAAATGCATACTTGCCTGACAAATACGAATTAAACAGGCCTACAAAAATATTTGACAATTTGAGAAAATGCATACTTGCCTAACAAATACGAATTAAACAGGCCTACAAAAATATTTGACAATTTGAGAAAAAGCATACATGCCTGACAAATGCGGATTAAACAAGCCTACAAAAATATTTGACAATTTGAGAAAATGCATACATGCCTGACAAATACGAATTAAACAGGCCTACAAAAATATTTGACAATTTGCGAAAATGCATACATGCCTGCCAAATACGAATTAAACAGGCCTACAAAAATATTTTACAATTTGAGAAAATGCATACATGCCTGACAAATACGAATTAAACAGGCCTACAAAAATATTTGACAATTTGAGAAAATGCATACTTGCCTGACAAATACGAATTAAACAATCCTACAAAAATATTTGACAATTTGAGAAAATGCATGCATGCCTCACAAATACGAATTAAACAGGCCTACAAAAATATTTGACAATTTGTGAAAATGCATACATGCCTGACAAATACGAATTAAACAGGCCTACAAAAACATTTGACAATTTGAGAAAATGCATACATGCCTGACAAATGCGGATTAAACAAGCCTACAAAAATATTTGACAACTCGAGTATTCGTATATTTGCTTGACGACTGCGAATTAAATAATGTAGAGGATATAGGGCACGTTGAATTTAGTATGTCGTAGAGGTCATCCTGTAAAATGATGATTTCAGTGATTGTGGAGCGAACTGGTGAACGGTCGGGGACTTGAAAGGGCCCGAGTGGCAGAGCGAGACCAGCGGGGGCGGCCGCTAGTGTACCCGACACATGTAGCCCCCCCGGGGAGGTGGTCCCCGCGACGTGGACCCCCAACGGAGCCACGAGCTTCGTGGCATTCTGCAAAGTCATTGGCCACAGACGTTGCGATAGACACGCGTGCCCGATCGCCCTCGGATCATCACATCCTCGACCGAGCACCTTCTCCTTACATGTACTCACTATATACATCGACATATAGTATATGTGGCATTGTGTACTTATGGGGCTCGGCGTATATCCTGGGCACTTGATACTCGTAATACGCCTGTACTACATAGGTGCACTTGTGTAGCCTATCGCTATTGTAGGAGCAATGTTATTAATCAAATAAAAATAAGTGAAAATAAATAATAACACGTAACAATAAATATAAGTGAATTGAAATAAATAAGGATATATAAAAAATAAAAATTATTAATTCCGTATATGAGACTAAACGCGACTAGGCGGCCACTAAGAAATCTAAAAGAAAAAAAATGCAAAAAGTTAGTTTGAATGTTTTTCTGACCGAAGCAAAAATTCACTTTTTTTTTCAAATTTTTTCGATGCATGTTTCAGCTATTGAAAAATATTGCCGTATTTGGTAGTTTTTGATTGTATATGAAAATCATAGGAACTGAAAAATTAGATATTAGTGAATTCTTTTTTTTTATTCTGAGACACTGAGAAAATTTCT
The DNA here is from genome assembly GCA_949699805.1 of Tromatobia lineatoria. Classification (NCBI taxonomy): domain Eukaryota; kingdom Metazoa; phylum Arthropoda; class Insecta; order Hymenoptera; family Ichneumonidae; genus Tromatobia; species Tromatobia lineatoria. Next base: position 4,664,403 of record OX453042.1, on the reverse strand, counting down.
ATCCACAAAAAACGGACAGGTGATTTTTTTTTAGCTTGTAGAATTTTATTTTCTTGTAAATTTTTTTGTGTGATAAATAAACTGAAGAGAGATTAATATTTTTTTACTTTCGAATAACATTATGTGAATCATTTTCATTTTGAAATTTAACAATGTTATCTAATTTGGCCTGTTTTATTTGGAAATCAATAATAAGGTGATAAGTGATAAGGAATTAAATATCAACAGTTTTTTTTTTTATTTGACTCTTTCCCCTTAAATCTTAACAAACGCGGGACAGTATTTTTTAAATATTTCAGTAGTCTATTAGCTTTTTTAATATTTTTTATATGCCAAGAAAATAAAGAACAACGACGTTCTTTTCAATTATTTGACTCTTCCTCCTTAAATCTCAGTAAGCGTCAGACTGTATTTTGTTTACTGCAGTACTTAATCTATTTACATACTTTTTTATGTGCTAAAAAAAATAAAGAAAAATAACATTTTTCTATTATAGCCTTCCTCCTCAAATCTCAGTAAACGCAAGACTATTTTTTTTTTAATCCTAATACTTTATCTTTTTTCACATTTTTTATATGCCGAAAATAAAATAAAGATAAACAAAATTTTTTAATTATTCGGCTCTTCTAACTTAAATCTCAATAAACGCGGACTGTATTTTTTAAATATTTTAGTACTTTATTAGCTCTTTACTTTTTTTTTATATGCCGTAAAAAATAAAGATGAACGAAATTTTTAAATTATTCGGCTCTTCCCCCTTAAATCTTAATAAAAACGAGACTGTATTTTTAAAATATTTCAGTACTTCATAAACTCTTTACATATTGTTTATATGCCAAGAAAATAAAAAGGAACGACATTCTTTTCAATTATTTGACTGTTCCCCCTTAAATCTCAGTAAGCGTGAGACTATATCTATAGAGCGCCAATGCTCGTGCGTATCTCGCAGTTTGCATGTTGAGATCCATTCCGTTGGTCGTTTGGCCCCTTCGTCATCCTCCATCACCATCGTTAAGATACTATAGAGTACAGTAGGTACTATATGAGCGCAACTAGAAGTTTTCCGGGTCGTCGAGGTCCCGCGGCAATTAATCATAATTAGGATTAGGATTAGATAGCGAGCTATCCACTCGCTATTTGCTTTCATGGAATGTATGCGTGTATATATCAGTCGCAAACGTCACCGCTCACGCGTGTCTCTCTTTTCCTTATTTATGACGGGAATACTAATTATATCGAGCTACTACTAATTCCTATAAATTTTTATGAATCCTGAGAGACTCTAGTTTCTTGGTGGAGTAAAAAATATGTCGTTTTTTTATCCTGTTGGGCTTAAGCGAAGTTCGTGACTCTGATACTCTTAAGGATAAACGATTTTTTGGCCTCTTTTTCCTAAAATCAGCAACGAGTTTCGAAGAAATGTTAGGCCACCAAAAATATTATTATTTTGTGATAGTTTAGTGTTTCCCCACATATTTACGTTTAGATATTTATTGAAAGGTGATTCATTGGAATAAAATGATTCATAATCTATTAGTGAAAAAAAAAAAAAATTTATCCTGATGATATTTTTAACTTTTTAAAGGGACCATATATTTTCTACATTGAGAAAAACGTATTTTGGTATCGAAATGTTGAGAATATAGAATTGAAATATAAACACGTGCCGTTATTTTCAGTAGGAGAGAGACTTAAGTTTTGATGGACTTAAAAAAATTATGTACAACTTTTTTCTATAAATTATACATAAAATGGAATAAATGGAAGTATATATATCACGAAGAAATGGCAATAGTTTGAATTAGTTTTGTGCAAGTTAAAAAATATTTTTATCCAAACATCCAATTCATTTGTCCAACATCGATACGATAATTAACAGAACTTATAGGTAAAAATAATATATTATTTACACTTCATACTTTGACAACAATTTGACAAAATGACATTTGATTAATTCTATTCTTTTTAATTTTATAATTCATTTCCACCGCGTTAACTACAAAATTTGAGATGCTGACATTATTTTTCTTACGAATTAAATAAACGACTATAAATAAGAAATGTCGAAATTTATTAGGGTGTGTGAAATACTTCAGCGTGAAATAATATTTTGAAAATACATAAACAAACTTCGAGGAGAAGGTGAGAAAATATATTATTTCACACTTATTACTTTGCCAACAATTTTAAAATAATGACGATCACATAATTTGAATAAATTTCATTCAATAAAATTTTTGTTTCAAATTTTATAATTCGTTTTTTCCGCGTTAACTACAAAATTGAAAATATGCTGACATTATTTTTATTATGTATAAAACAACTACAGAGAAGCAATGTCGAACTTTAGGTTGTGTGAATTACTTCAGGGTGAAATAATACTTTGAAAATACATAAACAAACTTTGAGGAGAAGGTGAGAAAATATATTATTCCACACTTGATACTTTGCCAGCAATTTTTAAATAATTACCATCACACTATTTGACTAAATTTAATTTGTTTTTTTTTTTTCAAATTTTATAATTCGTTTTTACCGCGATTGCTACAAAATTTGAATATGCTTACATTATTTTTCTTACGAATTAAACGACTATAAATAAAAAATGTTGAAATTTAGGTTGTGTAAAATAATATTTTGAAAATAGATAAATAAACTGGAAGGAAAAGGTGGAGAATATGCTGCGAGGAGTTGGCAGCGTCGAGTGGCAAAGCCAAGTGCAATCGATCTTGAGGCGCCGCGACGACCACGACATTCGCGGCGTCCGCCGCCTCGGCTTAAGGTGTGCGTGACGTCAGGATTATTGGCTGCGTGCCGGCCAATCCGAAGCCGTGCGTAGGCGGCGATGCGAGTGCGAGAGAGAGAAACGCCAAAGTTGGGAGGAGCGAAGAGAATCGCGATTGGTCATCTAAGAGAGGACATCGTATCCATGGAAACACAGCTCTTCGTACCTATATGAGCATATACGTTAGAAAGACAGAGACAGAGACTCTTTGCACAAGTCAAATTTAGGTAAACAATAAAACGGAAAAAGCGAAATTATTAATAGCGAAAAAAAAACAAAGTAATTCCGTACGAATGGAATACAAAATTACAATATATAATATTTCGATCGAAAAAATTGTATAATTTGAATAAATTAAGTTTACTCAAAATTGTAAATACCTTATTTTTTCCTACTCTATAAAAAAAAATTATATTTGGAATATGCAAGTTTAAGGCAAAATATTTTGGCATATTTTAGATGAGTATATTTTTTGCGAAGGAAGACGATGAATATTCGGGAATCAACTATATTATTATCCATCTACAAGATAAATGCATTTTTCCTTTATCAAACAAAACTGATTTTAAAAAAATTCTGTTTCCAATGAAAAATTAAAGCGATTGAAATATGCACTTAGATCGTATAATTCAAAATTGTTCTTCGGAATTGGAAATTCATTTGCTCGATTGCTACGACAAAAAGTTACAGAGAATATGAAATTTCTGCTGCATTTTTACCAAAGACTTTGTGATACTGTAGGTAATAATTTGAAGAGCGAGATTACGCCGAGAAAAATAAGCCACGAGCAAAACTGATGCCGTACAGTTATGAAATTAATACATAGTATTAATATTCCTTACGGAAAAAAAATTATTGGAGTCGCTAAAATATTATTGAGACCTAAGAGTTACTATTAATATTGAATAGTGAGAACTATAAAAAAAAAATAGTTATCATTTGGTGTGAATAATATATTGACGACTCCAATAGTTTCTTTCCACAATGGAACCTTTTTCTATAATCTGTGAAAAAAATACTGTTTCCCGAATTTCCATATTCTGCTTTCTATTATTATTTCAATCTTATATTTATTCTACTTTTTAACCAAACTTTATCGTATTTACGAGATTTTTGCATTAATCTTCAGAATACGTAATGGAATAAAAGTTCAAACGTCACTTAGAAATCGTCTTTACAAGGTTTTCTCGAATTATTTTACAAGGCAAAAAAAAATTTTGTGGAGTACTCATAATAAAAAAATAGACCTGTGAATTCTGACATTTGCACGTCAATCCACAATTCAATTGAATGTAACATTTCCATTATGAAAGTAATATACAAATTACTAGATATAATTAATATAATTTTGTCTCCATGTGACAAAATACTGCTTATCATTTATCAATATTCTAATACTAACATTCTTCTGTTCATTTCACTTCCTAACTAATCTTCATCAAATTCACCATCCGATAGACGCATTAATCCTTAGAATACACTGTTTAAAAAACAAGTAAATGTAATATACAATAAGGATGCAATATAATTTATTACGATGCTTCCTCATTAATTTTTAGTTTATTAATTGTATTTTTGCCTGCCTCACAGAGAAAGCTTTCCAAGAATGAACATTATTGTCGGAGTAATTCGCAAAGTTCTACTACTTTGCATCCGTATATCGAAATTTTAAATTTATAAAAATTCGAGTTATCAAGAACTAAAATATCGTAAAGAATTCTCGAAAAAAAAAATTTTCGACAAGTTCAAAATCATGCAAAGTCCGAACAGTTTTACCGATCATCAACAAATTTGGTACATAGCAGGGCTGATGTAATAAAACAAAAGCCCTATACTATACAAAATGTATGCTTGAAATTTTTTATGTCGACATATGAAGCTCGGATGCATACATTGCATATTAATTTTCAGATGCATTGGTCATCAACAATTACAACATAGGTATATTAAAATGGAGGTTGCAATACTTACGTACCATAATTTTTTAATAGCAGTACGTAGAATTCTTCTACTATTCCCAAATTTACAATGAAAGTATAACACTTGCATTTTTGACAGTGTATATAAATAAATATGAATATAATAATAAATAAAAATAATAAACATATATGTTAATAAATATAAAAATAAAAATAGAATTTACAGTATGTCATAAAACAAAAGCCCTATACAAAATGTTTGTTTGTTTGAAATTTTTTATGCCGATATATAAAGCTCGGATGCACACACACACTGAATATTAATATTCAGATGCATTGGTTATTACCAATTACAACATAAGTATATTAGAACAAAGACTCACGTACTACAATTTTTAAATAGCAGTATCGTAAAAATCTTCTACTATTCTCGAATTTACAATAAAAGTATATTACTCGCGTTTTTGACAGTGTATATTAACAAATATGTATATAAAATAATAATAATAAACATATATATATAAATAAACATACGAATAAAAACATAATTTACAGTATGTAATAAAATAAAAACCCTACACTATATAAAACGTTTGTTTGAAATTTTTAATGCCGATATATAAAGCTCAGATGCACACACACACTGAATATTAATATTCAGATGCATTGGTCATTACCAATTACAACATAAGTATATTAGAATAAAGACTCACGTACTACAATTTTTAAATAGCAGTATCGTACAATTTCTCTCCATCCCCAAATCAACAATATAATTATTAACTCGCATTTTGACAGTATATGGTTATTTAAAAAAAAGAGCAACTGACAGTTCCTAAGTCTCCCCTACATGACAACGTTTTGCCAGAATAAGTCCGACTAGCCTTACGAGTCGTCAACTTCACGTACCCCAACAAATCCTTAAAGCCCCCCCCCCTACTCAATTCCAACTGTAGCACATCGTAGCGCTCTCGTGCCCTTCCTTCTCACGGTTCCTCATCGTCGCAGCGCTATAGCCTCTCGTGGATCCACGCAGCAGAGCAACAAGTGTCGAGAGTGCGGCTGCGAGCGTCGTATGCTCCGCCTCCAGGCTGAAAAGCACCAGCGGGGCGAGCGGCATCGACGCGGAGCGCCGCTGCTCGTATCGCGTGGTGTTAAGTGCCCCGGGGCGATGCAACCACCTCACTTCTGCGCCGATCGCGCTACCAACTCGACAGAGACACACCCCAGACCGGTTGAGATCCTATTTTGACGTTTGATCGCACTCGTTTTTCCACAGCAACTTCGCAACCTGTTGAGCGTCGAAGTCTCGCAGATTCCGTGTTTTTCTTCATCTATTAAACATCTTTATTCAATGCTGAAGAGAATGAATATTGTGGTGACCAAGTGAAACAGGATATTGATATCTATAAAAAAAAAAGTGTGAAACTGAAAAAAACTTCTATCGTTCGTTGAGTGAAATCGTTTTGAGTGCATGTTCATTATATGAACGGTAATTAAAATTGTGCTACAATACGAAGAAGAAAATCGAAAGGGAGAAAATAAACAGTTGGACGCCCGGATAAAAGTACCGGCAATCACAACAAACGGAGATACGACGACGCGAGGCCTCGTACTTTGTAATCCCTGTACTCGAGGCTGTAATATATATCTTTGTATATGTTTATTATCGCTTTGTTAACAATGCCAACTGCGCTGCGAGGTGAATGATTGATCTTGTGAGGGTGAGCTTCGATACCGCTCGATTGATCATCTTCGAATGATCGAGACAAACAATTTTGTCGAGTGACTGGAATTTGTGGAGATTTTTGGGGTTTTTGGTTTTTCGGTTGGCGAGAATTCGCGGTTTTTTTTTTTCAAGTGCGATAAGGAGGAAGTATGATGAGCGATATTTCGCTTCCGGAAACTTCCGGACTCGGTTCCGGTTCTGATGACAACAGTACGAATAATAATAATAATAACAATAATAATAATAACAGCGTTATTAATAATAATAAGAACTTTAATGCTAATTCGGCCGCAAATATGGGAGCCAATGGTGGCGAAGGAATCAGTGCAGCCGTCGCTAAGGTTCTTCAGGGATACGATTGGACACTCGTTCCAGTTGCCACAAAGTAAGTTTTTTAAAACTTTTTTCTTTATATCCAAAGTATGGAAAGCGATCTTTTGGATTGCAATACTTTATGGAAATACGAATAAAGAATCGACTCGCGAAATTTTGTGGAAATACATGTTTTGCGTGTTGTAGAGACAAAAAAAAGGCTTTTACTGATTTCTGTCTGTCGGTCTGTCTGTCTGTATCATCCGAACACACAATAACTTCTGTAAAATGTTACGAAATGCAGTGAAATTTTGTATGTGTCTTCTATGTTCAGAGAAGAGTTTTGGTAATGAATTCCAATCCGAAATCTTCACTCCTGATACTTTGACTTAAATATGAAAATAAAAATTTTTACATTTTTAAACGCAACTAATATAAAATTCACGCTTCGATTTGACACGTACATAGAGAATTAATAAAACATGAGCAATGATTCAGTATAGCGAAAGCTTTGTTATTTTTTCAGTCACTCATATTAAATTTGTGATATCATTGGTTATGAACCATTTCTATTAAGTGAAATGTCGATTGTGTTGCACGTCTCCTGAAAAATGAAGTACTGTCACTTATTTAATTTTTTTTATAATAAGATATGTACTCATAAAGATAGGACATTGCGAAAGTAAATTTTTTATTTATTTTCACTCTTGCTTGAAAGGAAAATTTTACGGAATTTGGTACAGAAGGTAAAAAGGGATTTGGAAAGGACAAAATGGCTTGAGGAAATACTTTAGTAGTTGATGAGATATTGAGAACGTAAAAATGCAGGTGAACTTGTGACAGTAAACTTAAAAAAATTATTGTACGCTCGTCTTGCATCTAAATCTTACGAAATTTTATGCAGAAGGAAAAAAAGTATTTAGGAAGTACAAAATGGCTTCAGAGCAATATTCAGTAGTTGGTCAGGCACTAGAAATTTGAAACGGCAGATGAAATTGTGAAAATAATTTTTTATTCGAATTTATGGCCATTTTGAAATAAAAATGTATGCTATTTACTGCAGTCGGAAAAAAGGGATTTGGAAAGGGCAAAATGTCTTGAGGGTATATTTCGTAGTTGGTGAGAAGTTGAGAAGGTGAAAAAGGAGGAGGAGCGATTGTGAAGGTATGTGCAGTGCGTGAGCGTTTGGAAAATAAAAATGCGCACCGCTAACTCAATTATGACGCACTTGTTTCCCTCGGCCTGGGAAACTCGCGTAAAAAAAATGTCCTCGGCTGGCAATTATCGCCAATTAGCTAATTAATACCCGATCGTCCGCAGCGCATCTTTGCAACGCTGTGTACAAAGCTGAGTAAGTTGGGCTATCGCAGCCGTCGCTCCGTTACAAAAGCATAATTTGCTATGAGCCGTGGGAAAATTGCCACTTGTTATGGTATCAAAAGAAAAAATTGAAAAACTGGAAAAATTATATGCCTATAAACCTTTTTCCTAGACGAGTTTGTATGTCATATGTGATCTATTTTACAATTATCGTTGCACAATAAGAAACGTAATGTATTAATGAAAAGATTTAAAATTAGAATTTAAAATACATTCGATATAAATTTAAAAAAAATGAAATTTCGCCAACAATTGAAAAAAAAATTGAGCTGTACATTAATTTTGGAGTGTTTAAAATATGTGTCTCCATTAATTCAATAAAATTTTCTTGAAATCTCGTGGAAACATTATTAATTTAGGTATTTTTTCTATAATTCGATGAATTTTTTGTGAGCAATAAGAAATCGTAATTTTTCGATACATAAAAATATTTTATTTACAGAGAACCCAAACCTTTTTTTTATTCGACGGAATATTTGTATTTACCTCAGGTAAATTTCAGAGAGTGAATTAATCGTCCTTGTAAAATCTAACACGTGACAATTTTTTTCCGCTCGAAGCAATGAATTGAATACCCATAAATATTAAACGATAAAACATAAATCAATGAGTGAATCAATAATATGAACGTGTTTGCGTAAGACGAATTGTTTTATTATGTTCGTGTATTTTTACAATGTTTCATTCTCATCAATTATCCACAAACTATTTTCATTTATTTTTAGCCTAGTGAATTATTGCACAAATTTTTTTTTACGTTGGTACTTGATGTAATGGCATGATATCGAGATTAGAATTCTTGGTCAACTTCGCCACTGTTATTATTGACATTCCGACCGTGTATTTAGTCGCATCGGACTTATCTCACCGACCAACCCTTGTTCCAATCGTGACATTAGATAATAATTCAGTAAGCGATAGTACAGGAATTCCCATGTATATAGCATATCATTCCCACACTCGATTCGGTCGTTATCACGGTCTGAGCCCAAATATCCGCGATTGCCACTTTTCAAGCGACTGCGACGGAATTTCTGGATTGAATTTTGAAACTTCACACCCGTCGCAAATGAGATGTAAAGAGTCGCGAGATTTTCGCGCGTTCGACTAAAAAGCCGCGGGAGTAGCAGTGTCACGACGGTTACATCGACACTAGCAGGACCTCGTTAGTGACTGCACGCTAATTACGCGTGGCTCTTCAGGTTTGCTCAGCAACTTAACACTCTTTTTCCGCGGCTTCTATTTCTATTTTATTTTATTTTTTTCTTAAGCCACAAACTTTACACCGCTTGCACGATTAAATAACAACATGTAAATGAGAGAAAAACTAAATTGTTGAGATATAACTCGACAAGATACAAGACAAGAAGATAACTCCCTGAGAATCAAAAAACTCTTTCCAAAAAGTTCGATATATGAAGCATTTTTTGTCGATTCACCGATTTTTTTTTCGAGCCTCTCCGATCTGCTCCATGATTGGATATATCAACGAACTGAAAGAGAGTCTGTGAATTCTTTCAGATTTTTTAAAACGATAATTCAGAAAATGTCATTTTTTTATCAGAAGCAAATATATTGGAAACTTTAAGTTACTGAAAAAAATGGCCACATAAAAAATCATACTTGTTGAAATGTAACAATAATTTAAAATAGTCCATTCGAAAGCTAACAAGTATCGATGACTTTTTTGTAGAGACATTTTTTTCGTAACTTCAAATTTCCGAAAAATATGCACTTGGCAAAAAATTTGCTTTTTTCAAATATTCGGTAAAAAAATCTGAAAAAATGTAGATAACGTCGTTTAGTGGTACTTTGTAATAACCAATTCCAGATCAGATTTGAGATGGTCCATAAAACAAGTGGCTGATTTAATAGAAAGTGCCTCATATATATTTTTCAGTGTGTGGACTATGAACATTTTCGTGTCTTATCGGCATATCCGAAGTAGCAATTTAGAGCGTTACTTCAGCCGTTAATCCGACACTCTCAAGACCCTATTAGGGCCCTGGCGAGGCACTGACCGGGCCCTGTCAGGGCCCTACCAGCACCCAGCCAGGTCTCAATTTGTGCCTGATTGAACGCAAAAAAATTTCTACCCGCAATGTTACGTTCCAGATTATCCTCTGAAACAGTCCATTAAGTTACCAGAATATTATAAATTTTTTTTTAAATGCCACTGATTTTAATGGTGTGAAGCGATCCCAGAAAGTTGACTTACTGCGTCCCGACGGTATTTCACGTCAGCCGTCAGTGGAACTGGTGAACCCCTCTTGTTGCTGTTCAAGCGCGGGCAAAAGTTTCATAAAGTCATCTTCTCGGAAAGAAAGCCAGCTCATCGTAACTGACGTTCGTCCCTCAAGATGCATGCAAGTGGTGTTATTTTAAGGGCCGATCCTGATGTCTACCGAGAGCTGAGGGCGGCTTGCAGTGACTTAAAACCTGATACGCGTCCACTCTTCCTACTTCCAGCGTCGGCCTCGCATAAATTACGTTTAGCCAGTCACTGCTTTTAGCCTCCGTCGGTCCAATGCAGTTTGTAGCTACGACGATTGAATGATTCTATAGCACTCTTCTCACTCTTCACCTCGCTTTCATCCCTGACAATCAACGATGATCGATGCTAAAATATTTTATTTTTTTATATTCTCACATTACACAAAAGGTGTAAATCGTTACAGAGTATAGAAAAAAAGGTAGAAGCCGAATAATGTGGTTAGATTGGAGACGGGAATTCAGGGATAACAATCGGTTGATGTCGAAAGAATTTTGTAATTATTTTGATACATTTACACAAAAAGCGTAAATTTTTACAAAGTACTGACAAAAGTTACTATCCAAATTATGTCGATAGATTGAAGGCGAGAATAAAAATCTTTGATTTCGAAAACGAAAACGATGCTTCGAAAAATAATTTTTACAAAAAAAAAAAAATTCTTTAGATGTTTTTTTTTAAAGGAATTGTTTTAAATCTAAGAATGGTTATCTAAGAGCTTTGGAAACCATCGATTTTTTTTCTTCTGTACTGAGTTCACACATCTTACCGAAGAATTTTCTAGCAATTTCTAGGTGGTCCATATTCGTTAACTTTTATGATGGTCCATATTACCTAACTTCGAGAATAGAGCAAACCTACTTATTTTAACTTATTTTTGCCACCACAGCAATATTCATCTCTAGAAGTAAAAGATACAAGCCAAATATTCTTAGTCGTCAACTAACTCTTTCTAATACTAATAATATTAAATAAATTAAATTATCGTTTCCAATGAAGATAATCTTTTCCAATTGCAGGAATTCCGGGGACAAAAGAGCCGCTCACGTGAAAAGGCCGATGAATGCTTTTATGGTTTGGGCTCAAGCGGCACGACGAAGACTCGCCGATCAGTATCCGCAGCTTCACAATGCCGAGTTATCGAAAACACTCGGAAAACTTTGGCGGTAAGATTAAGTTTTCGCTAATCGTTTTTTATATACGACACCAAAACACTCAGTTAATTTTGAACATAGTTACATGTGTAAAATACTTTTACGTCACTACAGTGTGCAAAGTGACACTTTTCTCACGTTGCAAAGTGAAACCGTTTACGATAATCGGCGGAAAAAGATTTCTCAGCTCATGTAACTGCAGCAGTCACGCATGTGAGAAAAAGTTTTTCCCGCCCTAGTGTCGTAATATACTTGACATCACTCGGTGCGATAAAAGGCGTTTTTCACACTTTGTTAAATAAAATTTTGTACAATACTCGTTCGAGAAACTATTCTCTATCACTCGTGTGATAGGGAATAGTTTCTCGATCTATGGTATCTCATTTCCTGACAACACTCGTCAGGAAAATGTTTACCGCACTTGTATCCTAAAATATACTATTACATCACTCGGTACTGTAATAGTCCTTCTTCATACCTTATTAAGGTAAATTTCGTACAGTAGTTGTTGTAAAAAAATTCGTCCTCAACTCGTGTGATTGCAATATTGTCAGAAAGACCTTTACCGCACTTGTATTTTAATATAGTATTACATGACTCAGTGAGATAATAGGCGTTTTTCACACCTCGTTGAATGAAATTTTGTACAAAAATTGTTGAAAACAAATTTTCCCTAAATCGTATGATTGCAAAACTTGTCAGAAAAAGTTTCACCGCACTAGTATCGTAATAAGCTATTATTCGTGTCTAAAATAACATATATTCTTGCTTGGATATTTATGGTTGTGTAGAAGCTGCCATGTTTACACGCGTAGGTGCAAAAGGTGCGCAGTTAGGTAGTAAGCCCACAGCATAAACGTCGTTGCCGTTGTCGCGGGGCTTGAGTTAATTTGCACTGAAGCGACTGAGCGTGGGAAAAGCCATAGCGACGGCGTTCGGTCCGTCGCTAACATCCCAAAGTTCGCAAGGTGCTGATGGCTGTTGCGTCGCGTCTCAGCGATAAGTCTTGCGCTCGGGTGGTTTCCTCGCGAGCTCTCAGGGATTGAGACGTCAGAGAATTCTTGGGAGTGGCGTGCGTTATCTCTAGTTAAAAAAAAAAAAAAAAAAGTAAAGTCGGCGGGTCCCGATAGATCCGCAATTAAAATGGAGCACGTGTCTTCGATCAGGCTCGCCGAGTTTCACTGCGACACGATCAGATAAGCTCGAATTCTCACTGCAGGCTGCAGAGAATTTAAGTACGTGTAGCCTGCCAAGAATCTGAGCTCTCCGCTTCTCTGATACGCCTAATTGCCGACATATTTACCAGTCAGAGTTCACCACACAGCAAACATTTTTTGCGAACCAATTTGTATGCTAACCTTTTTTGGCTTGGGTACGAACACTGAGAATTTTTTTTTTAGAAAATCCATACACGATTATTCGAAGTTCTTATGCATAAATCGGTATTTTTTATTTCTTGCATATCATATAATTGTGATATCACGGCACTTTTATATGAAATATGCATAAACTTTTTTAACGTTTTCAATGTACCGTTTAGTAATTTTACATCATACTTCTACATTAATACTGATATACCGATTTTTCCCATTAAAACCTCTGTATATTGCTTTAAGTTCTGAAGAATGAAAATGGGTTATCATCCGGAGGAATTTTTTATTTCGGAATTTTAGGAATTCGGTTGACTGAATCGGTATCGATATTGACGACAAAAATGAGATACCATAGAGTGGAATTCATCGACCGATCTATGGCCGATCACGCATAACGTTGAAAACTTCTGAGCCTTTTTTCCAAGAAAATCGGTTGACAGAATCGTTATTTATCCTGACAACAGTGGAAACATAGAGTGGAATTCGGCAATCACGCACGCACAACGTTGAAAATTTCTGAGCCTGGTTTCCAAGGAAATCGGTTGTTAGATTTCTCATTTTTTATATTCTATCATTACTGAAAACCCAGAATCTTATATATTCTACGATGTATAGAAAATTTTCGTTACGTTTTGTGTAATTGCAAAATTGAATCGATATCGTACAAAAAAATATATCGGCACATGCGATCGGAGGATAAACATGAACCGATCGATGAGGCAAACCACCGATTGATCCAGAGGGTGCTCGCGCAAGTCGAGGTCAAAATCGCTTGATCGAGACGAAGATCGGGATCCGATCGTAAAATGATTCGCAGCGGGATACATAGTCGGCGAGTTTTACCATGCCCAATGGGGCTTCTCGTTAGCCCCGACCAGGAAACGGATCGAGACCTCCGATCGGGCTCGAACTTGCATTCCAAGCTCTCTCGTGTGGCCCGCGGCATTCTCGTTTTTTTCTTCTCATCGGTCATCGATTGGAGGATAATGTACTGCTCGATCGACGGCCGCTCACCTAATACCGCTCTTAACCCCCCATCTCTATTCCTAATGACTGTCAATATTTGGACGATCCATGACATCAACGAATCAAAATACGTAATTTTTTAAGCGGTTCGGAACAGCTACATTGGATCAATCGGTGTTTTAGTCAACCGATAAACGTAATAAAAATTTTCTGAAAATAAGGAACTACATACAGAATTTTTGTCGTCATTATCAATAACGATTTTGTGAACCGATTTCCTTAGAAACAATATTTGGACGTTTTCAACGTTGTGCATGATTGAACGAATTTCACACATGATGTCTCATTTTTGTTGTTATTATCAATAACGATTTTGTGAACCGATATCCGTGGAAACAAGTCTTACACGGTTTCAATACCGTGCGCGTTCGAGAACAGACCGGTTGACGAATTTCACTGCATGATGCCTCATTTTTGTCGTCATTATCAACAGCGATTCCATCAACCGATTTTCTTGAAAACGGGTCTCAGATGCTTTCAACCTTGTGCGCAATCGACAACAAACCGGTCGACGAATTTCACTGTATAATGTTCCATTCCTGTAATCATTATCAATGACGATTCTTCCAACCGATTTCCGTGGCAACAAGGTTTGAATGTTTTTACGTTATGCGTGAGCGAGAACAGACCGATCAACGAATTTTTCTCTATGATGTCTCATGTTTATCGTCATTATTAATGACGATTTCGTCAACCGATTTTCTTGAAAATGTTGTGTCGTTTGGTGAAAACGAGTAATGGTGCTTTTCAACGTTTAGCGTGATGGACAGTAGACAAATCGGCGATACTCGCAATAATATACTTTGATACACTGTTAAGAGTAATGATTAAATATCGGTAATCTGGGTTTTTTCTTGCGAGTGAACGAAAACTATGTTTCTGACTCTCCCGGAAGCAGGGATGAAGCAATAAGATAGGAAAAACCAGGTGTTCTCCCTCGTGTTAACCTTCTCTTGGCTCCTTGAGCTCGCCGTTATCTCGGCTGATAGTGTATGGTGTTTACCGTCGAACAAGCGATATCGCCAAAGCTTCATTCTTGGCGCGTGCTCGCAGCTGCCCAGGCCAGTTCCTGTGGAAGATAAAAAAATCCTTGCCACTACGAAAGAGTCTGCACAATAAGCTCCTTGTCCATGTCAGGTGAATTTTTCCGAACCTGCAGTCTGCAGCCTGCAAACACGATTTGCGACGAACAGGTAAATGCCCCATATTCGACAAAGTATTCAATTTATCCAACTCGATAAAATTATTCACATAACTAAAATCTACAAAATCAACAACAGTAGTCAATGTCATTCATGAATATTCAATCCATATAAAAAGTAAACCTGCACGCTGCATACACGATCGGTAACGAACAAATAAATATGTCCCATAATCGGCAAAAAAAACCTTCATTTAATTCAATATAATTATTCCCAAAAATGAAACAAACAGATAAATACAAATAACGAATAGTATACTTCATAAAAAAATATTCTATAAATATTAAACTAAGAACTTTCAACAAAAGATGTAATTTGTTTATTTCAGTCAATTTATGAGCATAAATAAAAATATTGAAATCAATTGATTAGATAGAATTCGTAAAATTGTCTTATAAATATTTTATCAATATAACTATAGATATCGAATGGGTAAATGCTTATTATTTAAAAGGAAGTAACATTGATTTCATTAGATGAATTTATTTACATGAATAAAATGAATAGATTTAAAAAACTTAATAACATTAGTAAATTGGATTGATAAATAGTATGGAAACATAAAAATAGTTTTATGTCGTAATACAAAATCACTTCCGTGTGAATTTCGTGACATCTGAAACGTATAAGGAAAAGAGTACAGGAAGCTGAGAGCTAGAAGAGATCTAAATTAGTTGTGACCCTGTGTCAGATGCACGTGCTGGCGGGTTTTTAAAAGAAAGAGAAGAGGGCGAGCCGTGGCTCTCACTATCTTCGGGGTCGACGGGCACATAGGGTTCACGAAAAAAAAGCTCAGCCAAAGTCCATTGACCAGATGGGCCTCACACGTCTGTCCGTCCTCATTTTATGCAGACATGGGCATAAATGAATAAAATGAAAGAGTATTTTCAATGCCTTGTTGACAAAATTATTGCAGCGTATTACGTCTAAAAAATATAATTATTTATTGTAATAAAATAATTACGATCAGTTGTCAATAATTGTCGTAAAAGCACGCTAATATTTTCCTGCATAATAATTAGCTAAATGAAAACAATTGTCTACACAAGAATGTAATAGAATTCAAAATATATATATATATCAATGTTTCTCTCATTATATATAATTTTTTTTCGTTCCAATGATGCCCATTTTTTCTTTAGAAATTCAATTTTTAAAAACTTGTTAGTGAATTATTTAGTCGATTGATTAGTCGTCGATTAAAAATTTTAAAGGAATCGGACAAAAATGTTTATAATCATGATTTTTAAAAATATATATTTCTCATATTGTGTAATCACGCCCGATATTATAACATAAAGGAAAAGCTTATGCGAATTCGTGTGAGGAGAGATCAGAGAGTTGAGAGACATCTAAAACTTAGTGGGAACATAAACAGTAAAAGTTCAATTCTTTGAGAAAGTCTCTCTCGACGTCGCTTACGTCGGCGACGCGCTGCGTGCCCTTAAGGCTTAACGCTTTGAGAAACACTAACCAGAAGCCTCTCATCGCAACGCGTTCCACAAGTAGTTCTACAATCACAGCGTAACGAAATTGGTATATGAGCACAATCAATGAGGACGAAACTACGACTAATAAAAAATTAAGCGTGTTGAACAATTTTATTTGAAGAAGGAAACACGAAAAATCGTTTTCGTAACACAAGTACAAAAAGATTAGCTTTTTGTGCCAGCAAAGTCAGGGGAAAAAGCACTTTTTTGTCAGTCAAAATGAAATACTGTGTAAATTTGAACTCGTTATTCTCGTGCACTTTTCTTACGGGCGTTTTCTGGTTTCGAAATTCGAATAATCTCTGATTTTGTTAAATCGATTATGCAAAAACTCAACATTGAATTCTGACATTTTTTAATACATTGTTGATTTCATTGTCAACGATCACGTATTTTTTGTTTAAATAAAACTACTGCAAGAAGATAAGATGTGATTTCTGTTCAAAGTCTCTTTTTTTTGTCTCTTAAAAAAAAAGTTTATTGTCTACTTAAGATAAAAATCATTAATGAAATATGTTTTGCGATGAAAAATTACATTCTTTGTATCTTCGTTCGTGTTAAGTAGTATCAAATCGCGGAATTTGTTATTTTAACATTAGATAACAATTTTGTGTTTGCAGACTTCTCTCAGATAATGACAAAAAGCCTTTCGTCGAGGAGGCCGACAGACTTCGCGTTAATCACAAGCGTGAACATCCAAATTACAAATATCAGCCTCGGCGGAGGAAACAAAACGGTCCCGGAAGTGGCCGAGAGTCTTCGCCCTCCAGAAATCAGAGCAATGTCACCTTCAGCGCGTCGGGGTCCATGAAGCAGGAAGACATGAGCCCTAGAGGAAATCAGACTCCTGCTTCTCCTCAGAGCAGCAGGGTGAGCTCTTCACCCCCAACAACCCCACCGAATCAGGGACTTTCGCCTCCAACGCCGCCAACAACGCCCAGAGGTCAACACTTTGTGAGCCAACAACAGGTACAGCCAATTTCCTTACATTTCTGAGTATTATCCATTTTTTTCTCATTGTAACAGTATTTTTACAATTTTTTTTCAATCATAACTATTCTTTATTTTGATTCCGATTTTTTTTTATTAAACCTATACGATATTTTAATACATGTTTTTTTTACCAAATCTATTTTTACTTGAATTCAGATTTTTTTTAAAATCGGTTCGTTACTTTGAACCAGTTTTTTTTTAAATAAATTTTATATTCAATATCGAGATGTAATATATTTTTAACTTATTAGAAAAATAAGATGAATTTGTAAAAAGTTAAAAATAACGACTTCTACTTTGCTTTTTTTTATGGATTTTGTTCACTAAAAATTGTTCCATGACGGCAATTTTTATTATTCTCTTCAGGCTCAACATCATCAGCAGCAAAATGCGCTCTACCATCACCAAGACATGTCAGGTGCTGCCCAGGAATTCACCCAACAGAATGTTGGGGTGGATCTTCGATGCATCGAGGTTGGTGAAGGTATTCCCGTCGAGGAGAGCCCTTTGAGTGGGCTCGTTTCTCTTGGTACCATTGGTCTCAATCTCGAAGTTGTCGAGAGCAGCGAATTGGATCAATACCTTCCATCACAGGTTTTACATCCGATGCATCATCAATATCCTGTTGCATCTGGAACCCCGACCGTTGGCCAATGGGTCACCAGCCGGTGAGTTATATAATTATTTATAAAAGTTTACTACCTAAAACTGTTTAACTTTTATATTTGCTAGAAATATTCCAACTGTTGAAGAAAGTTGACAAACTTCGTGACTACATTTTTCGGCATAAAAAGGAAGAAATACAGACGCGAAGTAAAACTTTGCACATTGCTTTCTCATTCATTTTCATCTTTCGTAAAAAGCCGTTTCTATATGGGAGTTTATTTATTTTATTTTTAGCTTCCTCATAGAGAAAGCTTTGATTTTTTCAAAATTTCAAAATTAGGTTAAATTTCACGAGAAATTTCCTAGATATTAAGAAAAACATTTTGACCATTGCATTATTTATTTTTTTTCTGAAAATTAAGTAAAGCATATGTTTATATGTAATTGACGGAAATGATAAAAAAACGTTAATTTTCATGTCTTGACCACGTTTGCTACCAATTATTTTGGATAAATAATTTTACAACTAGCATGAATATCGTTTTTTGCTTTTCCGATTTCCAGATACGAAGAAGAGATGGAAAGACCAAGTAAACGTCACTGCGGTGACCCGTCAATGTCCGAAGTTTCCTGGGAGGAGAGAGCACAAGACTCTGTGAGATACCACGACTTACAGCCTCCACTTCCCCCAGTTCAGTGTATTTCATCTCAGCACTATTCTCACGGAGTACCACAAATCAGCAGCCACCCTCACGTCTCAGCGCCATACGCGCAATACCCTCGATATGTAACCGGAATCGAGCCCTGGTCAAATTATCCGTGAGAGAATAAATATCTGCAAGAATAATAGGCATTAATAATAGGCGCAATATATTGTTAAAGACAGAAAAAAGAGGCTTTACGACACGAGCCACGTTATAATAATAAACACTAACCGAGTAGAAATTTGCAGAGTAATATCTGGCACAAATCAGGCCCTGGTCGGGCCTTGACCAGGCCCTGGTCCGCCTGATCAGGCCCTGGCCGGGCCAGTGTTCTACTCTGTTATTGACGATAAATACAAAGGACGATAAAAAAATGGCCAAATACAATGTAACCTACGACAAAATGGCGTAGCGATTAAGAAAAAATCGCAAATTAATCAAGTGACGATTTATCGATTCGTCAGTCAATGACTGTGAGACATTATTTCGCAGAGATTTATTTTCCACGAAGCGTATGTTTTTTTAGTTCGTAATAATTAGTATTGTTGAAGTACGGTGAGAATATTTGCACACGCGCTTGCGCTATTTATCACGAAGCCGTTCTACTGGCAAAAACACCATGAGACTCCATGACATCATTCCATGACAGCCGATTCTCTTCCCCCCTCTTGCTCTTCCCGATCCGTGCCCCATTCCAAAGCAGCGCAATTTCAGGCCAAACAAACACGGCACGCTCGATATACTGTACGCCCCGGACGAACGTTCTAATAATATAAACTCGAACTATAAACCACGACGTTCGAATGCGCGCGCGTCTATAGCCACGGCGACGACTACGGGGTTTATTATACAGGCGCGTCGCGGCCAGCGCGATGTATAACTGTTCAAATAAACGGCGTGAAATCCGATCGTCGTTATGGTGTCAGCGTGCGAACATACGCTGACGATTTACTGACGAATTATTCGATACATATCGCTAAAACACCATGGAACATTTTCTCTTGTACGTATTTTTTAATATTTATCTTGCGAATTTGCAACGAGAGGATAAAGAGTGAATAAAAAATTTTGATGTGATGAACCGATTTTCTAATTTAGTTGGCCTTCAAAGTCTTTTTATGGAGTCTTTATAAAATTTTCGAGCATTACGAAATTTTCACTATCATAAATAAATTTTGCGTGGCACAATATTCAGTTTGTTCATATGTTTATGTTGTTTGGCACAAATTGAATTCGATCGGGTGAAAGTAAATTTTGTTGGATCAATTTGGAACGCTTAAAATAAAATATTGAAAATGCGTGCTTAGTTGATTTTTTCGGAATATTTTATTTTCCATGGGGTTTGATGCTTAAGGGAATGCCTTGTCGAGTGCGCCGTTATCGGACTATAATAGTCAACAGTTATGCATAGTTTAATTATAGTGTATTATATAAAATTACATTTATATCTGCAATGTATCTGAGGTATAAAGAAGAAGGTTTTGCACTAATCTCTCTTTTAATCCTAACGCTCTCGGCCGCGCTATTGTGTACTTAGATATTTATTTAGTTAGCGACGATTGAGTGGACGGTGAATTTTATGGAATTTTTACAAATTACGAGCAAAACATTACAAGCACAAATTATGTACTATGTTACCCTATGTAGAAATAATAAAGAAAAAACGAACAAATAACATTTCTTTCAAGCAATCTTTTCTCCCAATCTCCTACCAGAATCTTAAGTCGTCAATGGGCCATTCTGAAATATCGTTATCGCGTAAACACTCTTATCAAATTGACAGAAATTAAATTCATTGACTAAAACTAAATTAAATTAACTCGAAATAAATTTAGTTCACCCAAATTAAATTCAGATAACTCAAAATAAATGCAAATTACTCACATTAAATTCAGACGACTTAAACTAAATCTAAATGACTCAAATTTAATTCAGATAACATACTACTTTAATTGAAACTTATTATACAACATTACGTATATATCTACAAGCCATTTAAGATAAGAAGAAGAAAAATGTTCCGCTTATTCTCTTCTTAAATTCTACTACTCTCGGCTGCAAATTACCGGCTCAAAATTAAGAGCACAAATTATGTTGCATTTTGTAGACATAATGAAGAAAAAACAAGCAAATAAAATTAGTTCAAAATAAATGACCTTTTTCTGTTTTTAATGTTCTGCCACAATGTCAAGACTCAAATGGACCATTCTGGGATCTCGTTGGCGTGTATAAACACCCTTATCGTGAAACGTCCACCGCGGGGAACGCGTGGGAATATCGCGCGCAGCTTTTATGCCACTTATCCGCGTCTCGAGATTAAAGGGTGAAGATATATGTATTGCTGTGGCTCGCGCGTGTGATACCGAGCATCGTAAAGTCTAGGCCTCACGCCGCTGCTGCTTGTGTACCTAGTACGGTCTACCGCAGAGACTAGACGAGTGTTACACGCCTTAAGAAACCTTCTTACGTTGTACGAGCCTCTCGGGAATGAGCGTGTCGTTTTAATTGCGCGAGACCGGGTCCGCAGCTCCGCTCAGGAATTCGCTTAACGAGGATCTGAGATGACGCGGATGCTGGAACAGCCTAACGCACTCCACCCACGGAAATTAAGCAGAGTTCTCAGTCTCCCCCATTTTTAAGTTTTTTTTTATTTCATTTTTTCATGAATGTATATGTTCTACAACTTATTTAATATTGTTATTGTTCTATAACAATTGGCTATACCATCTTATTGAAAGAATATTTATATGTAATTGATGCAAAAAAAGGGCTTGAATTTTATTTCATAAAAGATTGTTCACGTACGGAAAAATTGAAAGGACTCATTGTACCAAAATTTTTATTATCAATAAGTTTTCGAAAATTTATATGGATTATACCATGTTATTGAAAAAATATTTATATATAATTGATGCAATAAATAAGGACTTAAATTTTATTTTATGAAAGATTGTTCACGTACGGAAAAATTGAAAGGACTCATATTGTACCAAAATTTTTATTATCAATGAGTTTTCGAGAATTTATATGGATTATACCAGGTTATTGAAAAAATATATATATATAATTGATGCAATAAATAAGGGATTTTATTTTATTTCATGAAAGATTGTTCACGTACGGAAAAATTGAAGGGGCTCATTATACCAAAATTTTTATTATAACTAAGTTTTCGAAAATTTATATGGATTATACCATGTTATTGAAAAAATATTTATATACAATTGATGCAAAAAATAAGGGCTTTAATTTTGTTTAATGAAAGATTGTTCAGGTATGGAAAAATTGAAAGGGCTCATTGTACCAAAATTTTTTCCTTTGCTTTTAAAAATCACGAGGGTGAAAATATAAATTTGTCAGAAAATTATTCCTAACATGTAAAGAGCACCTAAAAAAATCAGCGAAAGTGAGGGATTCTTACGAAATTTTGCAGGAGTAACAGTGATTTGCAGTATGATTCCAAAATATTTGCTCCTTATAATAGTAAAAATATCCAAGCACCAATTTCCTCTGCAGTCATAACGAAATTTAATAATAATTTCATACAAATTGCATGTTATTATCACAAAATTATTAATCATTACCAATGAAAGATTACGACTTCAAAATGCACACATACTTAGAGAATTAAATATGGAATTGCTATGAAAAAAAGTTCAAACATATATTTGACATGAATTAAATAAATTACATATTCATAATTAAATTCAAATTCTGAAAAAAAAATGCTACTTTTTCGGTGTCTCTTTGTTCTGTATAAAAATTAATAACAGCGCTATTTCTCAATCATCATGAAATCTCTCGTAACTTCACTACTAAGTGTACTTCCGGTAACGAGTTTAATTTCACGATTCAAATGTATCTTCTTCGAGGAACTATTAAAATCTGCGATGAGATTGCCGCGAGATTTCCGGTTGATGTTCGCGACGAGGGTGAAGTAATGGCTAACGTTTTGCTCCTTATGCCAGTAAAACGACTTGACCCCGTGACATTCGACGATACACGGCATTCCGAGAATCTTCGGTGTAATAAAAACTGAGCTTACGCTTATCTCATATTTTTAATTTTCTTGGATTCGATCGATATTTCATATGTCCGTTGCTTTTCGACCGCAGCTCTATTCGTTCCCCTTTTTTACCCTTTCTCTCGAATCTCCGGGGACACGCGTATGCCCTGCGTCAATATTTAACCGGAATATAGGGCCGGCAAAGATAGATTTGATAAATTTTGACAATTCCGGCATTGAGTAGCCCGAAATTCGACATAGAGAGGCCCTAAAATATATGTCATCTCTCATAGTCGCAACATCGCCTCAGCTGTAATCTATTATTTTACTGCCTTTGTTGCTGTCACTATACGGAAAAAAGATACCACAAGCATTTGCAGTTTCGTAACAACGTGTATATTGAATTCAAGTTTCGCTATTATAGCTACCATCATTGAAAAAAAATATACACAAAAATATATCTGACATATACAACGTTTCGGACGATAATATAAGGAAAATATGTTTTTCGTTCATTTTATATGTATCCGAGATATACTTTTCACTCGCATATATTTCGTATATATCGCGAAATATATCTCAGTTATAGTATTTTTCAAACAAAATATATGTCGTATATTTGAGATATATTTTTTAATATATCTTGAGTGTACATTTTTCCATGGGAATACCTTAGCCATTACAAAAATTGTTGTACTCCTTTTAATAAAAATTTGAGTAACAAGTTTTATTTTTAACAACTTGAAGATCAAAGTTTTTTTCATGCAGTATGGAAACTTGTATTGTATAGCAAAACTAGTGATTGTTTCGCCGAGATCCGCTTAAAATAAATATATTTGACTCGAGCTAATATAATTTTATAGAAAAGAAATTCTGGTAACATAAAATAAATTTAATCGACTCAAGCAAAATGCCATAGATCAGAAATTGATTCAGTTGACTGAAACTTCATTCAGTTGACTCAGATTTCCGGGCAAGAACATGTGTGGATTTTTGCAGCACAGAAATATTTTTTATACAACTCCGTGCGAGAAGTGCTTACTTCTCGCACTAGGGAACTCAACTTTTTCTTAACTCGTTTGATTGCAACACTCGACTTCGGCTCGTGCTGCAAACTCACCCTCGTCAGAAAAAGTTTTATCGCACTCGTATCGTAATATACTATTAAAATAGCATGTGATCTGTTTTCCATAACGCAGTTCTATAAAAGTATCTTGGTTTAAACATACGAAATTGTAAAAGGTACAATTGACTGCTAAGACCGATGAACTCGATATACGTGAAATGATAAATTCGAATCGTCATTCATTCCAACAGCGATAAACCATACACCAATTTTAAGGTAGGGGTTGATAATTTTTTCACGTATAGAAGTGTGTACATAGAGTAATTTGTGTGAATTTTTAACTTTTTGGCTGACATGGAGTCCCGAAATTAAATATTGTCTGCAACAATCGAAAAACGTCATGTATTTTAAATGGGAATTTTTAATCCACGTGCGGGAAGGTAAAATATGAAGAAAAAAATTGTAGGGTTGCTTTTGTTATAAATTCCGAACCGATTTTGGAGGCGGCACGATAAGAATTGGAAAATACCCCATTTAAGGACTACCCTAATATCTATAGATATAAACGGAAGAATTGAAGAAAAAAAAGTCATTGCTTTTTTCGACTCGCTGATAAAGTCAAAAATAATTTCCAGTTCTCAACATAACGCGACATCGTCGGTCAATCTAATCGCACTCTATCTCAATATTTTTTTCTGTGAAAGGGGGTCACCACGTGTGAAACTGTCGGGGACGGAATACCCATACAGAGGGATTAACCGTAAAGGTACTGTATAGGTACTGCCGAAGATCGACCCTCCGCCACTCTCGCCACTGTAAATAGCAATTCAAACACGAGTAGCGAGTTTATCATCGCGTTACCATGGTAATTACGCCAACAGCCTTATCGCCGAACCATGTTCGCCAAGATAAACAGCTATTTACTTAGTTTATTTTTTTCAATAAATAGGTAAGCGTGAATTTCTCGATTTAAATTTCTCTTAATTTTTTTTTTTTCAATAAATAGGTAAGCGTAAATTTCTCGATTTGAATTTCTCTCAATTTTTTTTTTCAATAAATAGGTAAGCGTAATTTTGTCGATTTGAATTTCTCTCAATTTTTTTTTTCAATATATGGGTAAGCGTAAATTTGTCGATTTGAATTTCTCTCAATTTTTTTTTTTCAATATATAGGTAAGCGTAAATTTGTCGATTCAAATTTCTCTTAATTTTTTTTTTCAATAAATAGGTAAGCTTCGTGAAGTTCTCGATTTAAATTTCTCTTAATTTTTTTTTTTCCAATTAATAGGTAAGCGTAAATTTGTCGATTTGAATTTCTCTTAATTTTTTTTTTTTTTCAATAAATTAGTAAGCGTGAATTTCTCAATTTGAATTTCTCTCAAATTTTTTTTTCAATATATAGGTAAGCGTAAATTTGTCGATTTAAATGTCTCTTAATTGTTTTTTTCCAATAAATAGGTAAGCGTTAATTTGTCGATTTGAATTTCTCTTAATTTTTTTTTTCAATAAATAGGTAAGCGTAAATTTGTCGATTTAAATTTCTCTTAATTTTTTTTTTTTTTTTTTTTTCAATAGATAGGTAAGCGTGAATTTCTCGATTCAAGGATCTCAACTCGACATATTCTGCGTAAAAATAATGATGTCACATTGTGATCATGAATTGAGAAAACTCAAAAAGCGCGATTTTTAAGACACGTTAAGACAAAAAAATATTGAAAAATTTCTAAGTGATTTTGGTATCGACTTTATACTCATTATTTTTTTTACTAAATTAGGCACACATGTGACTTTGTTTTAGCCAATTTTTGACGAAAAAATCTATAACAGCACTCAAATTAGTCAAATCCACCATAAAATCATCTTAAAAGATTTTATCAAAGTCAAAAAGTTGGTAAAAATGAGTTAGACATTGCGCTCAAATCAGTCACTAAACGTGATATGAAATCGATCTTACGATCGCTTTTGAATTTTCTGAGATATTTTTTCCCAGCATATTTGAAAAAGCATTTTTGACATATGTCGATTTGTGATTTGAATTTGACATCATTATTTTCACCCGGGATATTACGCATCGATAATCGTCAACAGCTTCGTTTAGAGACTTGATGCATCATTTAATTAATTAGTCTCTATCTTTATCTCCCTCGAGAAATAATTAGCAAAGAATAAAAGAATTTCTTGGAAGATATACCCATTTTACGTTTTGGTCTTAAGTTTTCGTCTCGCAGGCTCATCGCCGCACCGGAGCGATCGTAGATACGTCGTGACGCCGTCTGCGAGTCGGCACGAACCACCAAACGCCCTTATAAAATGCTGCACCGTTTGTTCGCTTAATTTTGTGCTTTGGGATGGCGATAAGCATCTTTTTCTATTTTTGACTACCTATTCCCTATTTACCTATCATGTTAGATTAGCAAAATTAATTTAGTCATTATATCAAACTTTAATTTCCATTAAGGGGGAATGCTGCTGTTAAAGGGCCCAAACTCTTTCTAGATTATTTTTTTTAAAGGAAAAAAACAACAGCCCATCAAACTTTGGGATATATATATTTTTATCAGTGTGAAGTAAAAAACGAAAAAAAAAACTTTATTATTTTTCTTCTGGGAGAACTAAGAAAATTGTTGAAAAATAATTTTACAATAATTTCCACTACACATAAAGTGTTTTTTTTTATTATTGAAAATACACATGTTTTTTTCAAATCCAAAAAAAAAGTTAAAATTTTAGGATTATTTCTCTTTTTTTAGCCCATCCAGAAGAAAAATGTGTGATAATTAGAAATTCTATTGCTATTTGTGTTTTAGACAATAGTTGATATCAATCGTTTATTTGAAATTCAATGAAAAATCTATATTTGCAAAAAAAAAAAAAAAATTAGGCTCGATGTACTGAAAAAGCGCCTTTATTCTCTGTAACATGATATTTCAAAATTCATTGCTTAACAATTTCACCACGGTGCAACGATAACAAAATAATAAATAATTATTCGAAGAGTGAAATCTAAATTAGAATCAAAATGCAGAGCGCGTTTTTTAATTTCAAACCCTTTTTTCAATTCAATAATGAATATGGAATGACAAATAAAAAAATAAAAAATTTAAAGAGGTAAAATTCATGTAAATTTAATATAACGTTTCTACTCAAATAGTTTTATAAAACCTGCAGACTATATATGAATTTATATAAATGAAATACAGTGTATAATTATTCTATATAAATGAATCAAATATAGAAAAAATGTCTCCATCTACGTCAATTGCGCAAACGGAAAAATGTCTCGAAAACTATTATTTCCTCAATTCAGTTCAACTGACAAACGAATAAGCATGTATGAAATATGTTATGCAACATTAAACAATGATTACCACACCCAATATATTTGTAATGCCCCAGAATTGAAGCTAAGAGGTTTTTTAAAAAGTATTTTTAGGAGTATTTAGAGAAGTACTTAAAAATGTATTTTAAATACAAAATTAAAAAGTATCTTGTATTTTAAAATACTTGAAGTATTTTGTATCTTGTATTTTGAATATTTTCATTTTCTCCAGCTTCTAACTCACTGTGATGGAAAAGTCTCGAGACTTCATTCTCCATTAAATGATATTTAAAATTCATTGTTTAACAAGAGGTGGCAGCGATATCCCTCTCTGCAATGGATCTTCACGTCGTGGCGTATTCTCAATGCCGCGCGTAAAAGAAACCGCGTGACTCTGTGGTCGAAGGGAAGCAAAAAAAGAAGGAGAGGAGGCAGATACGAGAGAACGAGGCGGCGATGGGTGAGAGCGAGACAAGGCCTTCTGCACATTCTCAACCTCTTGACTCTCTCCGTCTCTCTCGCATGGACTCGCGAGTGCTCGAGTGACTGACGGACGGTACATATTTATCACGTCTCTCTAGCGTATATACGCCGCACGTTTACGCGCTACGTATTCGCGCAGCGACAAGCCTATCGAGTACGTTCTCAGATTTAATCATTTTTTGATGCGCATCAAGACACGAAACCTTGGTACTTAATATTTATTTCTTGTTATTCGTTGTCGAGGCTCAGAAGAAATTATTTAATAATTATGCAAACAATAATTAATTTGTAACACAAAACACATATATATAAAATATTTTAAAAAATTGTTTTTATATAAATCTTGAATTTTCGGCACATCTTTTACATATCGAGTTATAAAATATCTGCATTTTTGTGCATATGTAGTAAATATATTTAGGTTCCCTGAATTTACACTTAACGAATTTTTCACAAGCAAATTAGTCAATCGCGATTCAAAAGTGTGTTAAAAGCAAATATTTCAATCGCGATTTCGAAATTTTCTGAAAGTGAAATGAGTTAATTTTTATTCCGATTCGAGATTTTATTAATCTGTCGAAATCAGCAAATTGCACGAAAAGCCTTCGGCTGAAAACTAAAAAAACTTGAAATTGATAGTAAAACGGATGAAAGAATGAGTAATATGCATTTACCGAAGCACAATTTTTACCTCGTTTTGAAAACATAAGAATATTTTGAATTTTTTATACGAGAAACAAAAATGACAATCGGTGCATCGGTGAATAAATGATGAATCATATTACTGAAATGATAATATTATTTTGATTATTATTAAACTAACGTCATAATATTATTACCGATTTATAGAATGTACAGAATATTTTTTATTGTTATTTTATCGAATGAGAAGATGAATCATATTCAACGCATTTTCCAAACGGACCCGTAATATGATACAGTTGTTTCAGCTTCACTCAGTTTGCTCGTAAAAACGAAAAGATTTTCAACAGGCTGTATTAGAATCGGGTGTATATCATTTGAGCCGAGTGTTTCGGAGTAAGAGTTCGGTGAATTTCGAGAAAGGAGCGAGTGGCCCTTTAACTTTTAGTTCTTCCGTAGCCTCAACCCATGAAAAAGTAACTTATGTACCCACTGGTCTAAATTCTTGAACATTTGTAAACTAAATGTATATAACATCGAACTTGAAAAACATTTATTCTTCGAGATTGTCAATTTATTATAACAATATTTGGAAATTCAAGCTCTCATTCAAATAATCCGTTCGATTTATTATGTATTATTATTATTTTTTATTACAATATACATGTAATGAAGTCATTATTATGGAAATATTATCATTTTTAGTATCTAATATCTTGTATGAAAAAAAAAAACCAAAATTGGTGAACATAGTTCCTCATTGCGGATATAATAAGTTGAAAATTTAAAGAAGGTTTTAAAAATTTTCATATATTTTATTTATAATAATTTATTATTTTAGAATTGCTCATCATTTTCAAGATCCTTTATGTGCAACCCAGAATTGATAAACATACTCCCTCATAAATTTATAAAAAATGGAAAAAACTCCGAAAGCGCGACAGACTGAGAGAAAAGCATCTCATTTATTTAACGATTTTACATGATAAAACCAATATAGGAAGGCTTGCAATGTTTTATGGTTGAAGCGATGATAATATGGTTGAATAAACGATACTTGCTAGGTTATTGGAAACAAACGTTGAAATCGTATATGCAACAAAACATATTTGAAACGATTGGAATAGTTTTTGAAACTATTATGATTTTGATGATTGCTACGATAATAATAATTGCTATAACCATAAAATAAAAACGTTTCCCTTGGGAATTATGTTAATGGTTCGTCCAACTATCTTATTATATGAGGCAATCCACATGACTTCAGCCACCCGAAAAAAAAAATTCGAAAATTCGAAATTTTATTTTTGCCGAAATTTTTTGTGGCGAGATATGCCATATTTTTTATTTTTCATTTAACCTATGATATCTCGGGAACGATTGATCATATCGACATTTAAAAAAACGAAAATATGCGTTTTTTTATGGCCTACAAGAAAATAATTAATTCAGAATCAATTGTATAATTTCAGACTATATTTTACTACGAAATTAATGAAATTTTTTTTTGCGAAAAGGACTTCGGAAAGTGTCATTGAAAAAATTGCTGCCAATCGTGTATGATAATCCTCAATTTTTAATTTTTTTTTTTTTTTGACCGTGCAAAGTTCATAAGTTATCGCAGTTTGAAATTTTTTTTTTTGTGGCTGAAGTCATGTGAAATGCTTCATATGCTATAACCATAAAATTTCTAGAGGACATTCCTCCTGGAAATTATAGTTTACACTTATATTATCGTCAATCTAAATATATTATTTTCAAAATTATCAGATTTTTCTCTCAGTGCACTACTTTTCCTGAAACTTTTAATTCATGTAATTATTCAATAATTGTATATTATTTTGGTATTTAGAATTTAGAATAAGTTGGAGCGATACAAGGGCCCTTCGAATGCACCGTGGTTCAAAGTTTACCCGAGATCCCAGTAGTCTCGTTATCTTATCAAACTTCTATTATTGTAAGCCGGTTATTTTATGGGCCCCGTCGAGACTCTCTCCCTGCGGACGTAATTTGTACGCAGTCGGGAAATCTCTCTGTGACCCCGCAGTCGCGCAATACCTTTTTTTTCCCACCGCGGCAAGTCCTTGTGTTTCCCCTCGAGACAATGGAATTCTGATAACTCGTCACTCTCTTTTCTCTCGGCCATATTTACTATCCGGAAAAATTCCACGTTCATTCATAACGAGATACGCGACTCATCAATGGACATTCCTCCTCCCCAACACAATTTCACGTCGATTCCCTCAAAATTTACACCTGTCATGACAAATAAATAATTCGCCACAACTATTTATTAATATTAATAACCGATACGTCATCGCAAATTTCCAACAATACAATTTAATATAGACAAAAGAGTTATCAATCATAATAATGACCGAGAACGTTGTAATCGCAGCTGCAATTAGTCTTAGTCGACGCGATCACTGCTTTATCCCACTTTATGGGACCTCGAGTGGAGGCAATTTTATTGACTCGGTATATTGCTTATCGAATGACATTTTTTACAATGTACATGCGCTATTCCATGCCAAATCGATCGGGTTTGGCCCTCAAACTTGTCGATTTGCTTCATAATTTTTTTTATGATTCTTCTAGCTCAAAATAACATTCATGATTTTTTGCCAAATTTTTCAAACCTAACTTGAGTATGGTATAACTTTTTTTTAAAAATTTCTGGAGCCGTAATTTAACAATCTGGAAAATATCTCAAAAATCTGGTATCGAAAATGAACATTTTTTAATTGTAATCAGTAAAAAACTCACTTAATTTTTTAATTCTTTTTGTGATTATTCATGTAATGATTGATTTTTTACAGGACTATCGTTTCTTTACTCTTTTCACTCACTTGATCGCCAATTATTGTCGCACTTTAGCCGGTAGTGAAAGAAAATAAAATATTGAAAAAAATTTAATTAAAGAGAAGAAAAATCCTGGACAACATCAAATTAGTGCCAAAACTTTTCATTTTTTATGACGAATTTTTATGGTTCTTTCAGTTTTTTTAAATACGGCCCTGAAAATGTCTGAAAATAAAATTATAGCGTACTGAAATTTGGTTTAAACATCTTGAAAAAAAATTATGACTGTTATTTTGAGTCAGAAGAATCATTTGAAAAATCATGAATCAATGCCGCGACGTCGAGGGTCACGGCCTGGTCGATTTGGTATGGAATGCCCTCCATATAACCGATAAACTTATGCATATCGAGATTCGAGCTTGGACTCAAAATTATGCAAAGGAGTACCTATAAATTTTGAGAAGAAAGGTCAACAATTTGCTTTACCAAAGAAAAATCGAACAGTAAACTTTTCGAGAAAAATATTACTATCTTAAGAAATCAGGAGAGAACATTTGAGTCAAATGCAACGGAAATAGTAGACATATTGATATGCAGCCTAATCGAATACATAATTAAAGCGTGTAATGAATGCAATTGAAAATGACATAAAAATGCGTGTAATTGTAGAAAAATTTTCAATTTTTATTATGTATGAGATTTAAATTACATTAGAAAATAGTATAATTGCAATTAAAAATAGACCATAAAAACCTTCTTCAATTGTATTTATCGACTGAACAGTATTACATTGGTTAAAATTTCGAAATTAAAAACGTCTGAATCTAGAATGGTCATCATTATGGAATTCGCTATTCCAGCCATTCGCTATTTTGACCTCCGTCTTAATAAAATGCATTTAAAATAGAAAATAATGAAAATGACGAATGACTGAAAAAGCGAGTTTCATAATTATAGACATTCTACATTTAGACGTTCCTTATTTTTAAATTCGTTATTTTAGCCATTCGCTATTTTGGTGATTCGCTATTTTGAGACCCACCCGCAAAAAGGCACATCCAAAAAAATCCGTCTCATGAGTTTATTTGAATCAATTATGTGTGTATTTGGAATGAATGAAATATAATTTCAATCAAATAGAGTCTATTTCGATCAGATGAAATTTTACTTCAATCAAATAAAGTCTGTTTCGATTGAATAGAATGCTATTAGACCATTAAATAAATTATTTATTTAATTGCCAGCCTAATAGGATTTTCTTCAATCGAAATAGACTTTATTTTATCTAAATAAAATTTCACCTGATTGAAATAAATTCTATCTGATCTGAATAAAATTTTATTAATTTCATATAAACCCTATAATCGATTCAAATAAACCCTTCAGATCCATTTCTCTGGGTGCAAAAATAATATACATCTCTCATGAAAACGTGAACAGAAAAATTGAAATACAAGATTTTGTTATGTGGTCATTAGTGCATTAGTACGAGTGGATGTTCGAGAAATCGCGGTGGGATTGTAGAAGCGCGCGGATGTCCGCGCCATCGCACTCGCGATTCGCTCAAGTTGCCAGCCGCCAAGTCCGGCAGCGTAATTTCAGCCTCTCGTTCGCTCTTGGCCGGACGCGAATGGCCACTGCTATCGCTGAAGAATCGCCGCTGACCGAGCACATGTGCACTTTGCAAAAAGTCCCGCTTAAAAGCATCGAGGTTTAAGGGTCTCGAGCGCTACGCGCTATATACTCGACTGCTTGCGATATACCAAGTACTCTAATGTGTGAGAGTGGCTGTGCGGGTGGGCGCCCATGTACCATGTACCCATGTATTAAATGCTATGCGTACTCGACATCCAAGTAAGAACGAATTTTCATTGAACAAACACGGGTAAAATATATTTTCTACGAACGCGAGTGGAAAATGTACGAATTAAATATGAGTACTTTCTACATACGTTTGTTAATATTTTTACTTCCTCATAGAGAAAGCTTCGTTTTCGTTTGAAAAAAATGCCTTTTTCATGTCAGGATATTTAAAATTATCTAAAACGCCATGTACCCATGTATTAAATGCTATACGTATTCGACATTCAAGTAAGAACAAATTTTTATTAAACAAATACGAGTAAAATATATTTTGTACGAACGTGAGTGGAAAATATGCGAAAGGAAAAATGTACGAATTAAATATAAGTACTTTCTACTTACGTTTGTTAATGTTTCTACTTCCTCATAGAGAAAGCTTCGTTTTCGTTTAAAGAATATTGTATTTTTCGTGTCAAGATATTTAAAATGATCTGAAACGCCATGTACCCATGTATTAAATGGCATACGTACTCGACATTGAAGTAAGAACAAATTTTTATTAAACAAATACGAGTAAAATATATTTTGTACGAACGTGAGTGGAAAATATGCTGAAGAAAAAATGTACGAATTAAATATGAGTACTTCCTACTTACGTTTATTAATATCTTTACTTCCTCATAGAGAAAGCTTAGTTTTCGTTTTAAAAAAATTGCGTTTTTCGTGTCTCAAAAAACGCAAATGCAAAAACGGATACTCAAAATGATCTAAAACTATCTATTTTCTACGAATACGAGTAAAAATATGCGAAGTGAAAAATATACGAGTTAAATATGAGTAAAATATACTGTCTACTTACGTCTATTAATATTTTTCCTTCCTGGTAGAGAAAGCTTTGTTTTCGTCAATAAAACCAAAAAGAATTCGCGTGTTTCATGTCAGGTTACTAAAAATTATCTGAAACGTCGGAAAAGTGATCCAGAAAATATGTCTGGATCACTTTATGTGGCAGAAAATCCGCAACGCGGTTTTGGTTCTATGGAATTTGAAATTATTAACCTTTTTTCGTTCTAACTTTAGCGTTAACTTCGATCAAGCTTGCTGGCCCAGATAATATCTTGACCAACGAGCTATTCGCTTTTTTCCGGACTAATAAATTTATTTGATATTTCGACACATATATTTTGTGGACTTCGACATTTTAAAATTATAGTTCACCAAATATGTTTCCTGTACTTAGACATATTTTAGCTGGTTCAGCAAATGGACTTACAAATATCTTGCTAGGAAGCAAAATAAAATTGCTGTCAGTACTGTTATAAAATCATTTTTCCACATGTCGAAGAACTGTCCTTTATACAAACAGTTTTGGTTTTCCCCTCAACGAAGGTAAAGGGAAATCTCAGGGCTCAATAGTAGGGCCAAAACTATATTTCTTTCATTTGACAATTAAGAAAAAAAAAAATTTGGACCACTCTAATATAAATCTTCTAACGATGTGCAAGTTATTTGTATGTTTTTTAAGAAGTGAATAAAAAATTAGAACATTTATTTAGTGATTTGTTTCCGCGACATACGGAAAACGAGATCGAAGAAAAAACTTTTTAATGTTGTAAAATCATATCCCCACATATTGCACCAAAAATATTTCAAAAATCGCCAAACGTTCCCTCCAGCAAAACGAGTTAATAAAAAATTTCTCAAGCCGTCCAACAGGTTGCATAAAAAAAATGTCCTAGTGTGTAAAAATGTACATTTTCACTCAACGCTTCACCGCGAGTCACACATGAGTCACTTCGTTCAAGACGCGTGACATTTTTCCCAAAAAATCAAGGTTTATAATAATTTTTAATTTAACGAGCTCAAGTCTCGAGTGGTTCACCGCTCGAGTCGTACGATTTACGAGTCTCACTCGAGATGACTCTGTTTTTACGAGCGAGCCACTAAATATTTTTCCTCGCCGAGCGAGATCGTAAAATAATTTTTCCCCGATAACCTCTGGACCATAGAAGCAAGTCCGCGATATTTCTCGAAAATATCATGGACGAAGATTTATCCCGAAGATTTAAGGGGTTGCAGTTTATCGCTGAGTAAATAATATCGACAAGGGTGTTAAATAAATTTGTCATCCAAAGAATTATACGGTGCTTCAATATTTAATTTTCCAGTCAAATCTCTGAAGGCCTATAAGCTCAAGTGCTTTCTGGGGACAAAGAAAAATTCGAATGTGTTGGTATAAAGCGAAGAGGGAGATTTCGGTTCGTGACCTAAGAAACTCACGCGCGGCACGCTCCAAATATCGGGCTCTTCGAAGGCCGGCCCTTGTTTCGTCTAATAGGCCAAAATATTGTCGCATGCTCCTATTCAGTCGAATATGTGACGGAGAGAAATGTAAAAGAAAAAAGCGAAAATAAAGAATGGAACAAAAATGCCACGAGTCCACACCGCAAAGTTTCTTATTTCTTTGCGATAAATATTCTCGGTTAACTTGTCAAAATATGTACGTGTGTTCCGACGACGTAGTATAGGCCCAAGGTAGGCCGTAAATTTCTTTGGGTCAGAAGGCGTATCGCGGATGTTATTGAGTCACGAGACTTACCTGACTCGATGGGTGGGTTAACGTAATACGAGAACCACCACCCGTATATCACTTTAGCCTCCAATTTGCCAATGGATTTTTACGACAAAATCGCGCAACCCTCTCATTCGAATACTGAATCATTATAGGTGACGAATCTTGATGACGCGGCTTCAGCTTTGTGTCCTACGAAATATTTCGGTGGATATTTGGTGGAAATTTTACATCGATTAGTGGCTTTTTATTGAAGGGAAGTTTTCATGATTTTTTAAAAATGATTGTTCGGTTCGAACGGTCGAGAAAAGTTGTTTAGAACAAAATTCGGTGTATGAGTGGATATTTGGTAGAAATTTTACATCGATTTTTGGTCTTTTTATTTGAGGCAAGTTTTCGTGATATTTTTAAATGATTTTTCGTTTTTTATTAGAGGGAAGTTTTCATGATTTTTTTAAAATGATTTTTGGGTTCG
The DNA here is from genome assembly GCA_949699805.1 of Tromatobia lineatoria. NCBI lineage: Eukaryota > Metazoa > Arthropoda > Insecta > Hymenoptera > Ichneumonidae > Tromatobia > Tromatobia lineatoria. The sequence goes on along the minus strand of OX453042.1, from coordinate 4,628,291 downwards.
AACGTTCGAGAAAAGTTCTTTGGAACAAAATTCGATGTGTAAGTGTGTGTGAGTCCACGAAATTTCAATCGACTGTGACTCAAGAACCGATAAACCGGTTGATATGATTGTTACAATTTTTAAACAGTAGATGCAGATATTTAAATTTTCTTGATTTTGGGTTTTTTTCAGAAAGGAGTGTGATTGCTCTTTCGTAAAATTTACGATATTTAGCTGAATACTTTTTTTGTAAGTGTACCTACATTCAATGTTGTTTAGTATTGAGTTTGATAAAAATCGTGAATGTAGTTCGAATTGTATGGAGTTTTATAATTTTCTAAAAATTTACGTTATCACATAACCTTTTGTAAAACATAAACCATAGAGCGGTCAAATTTTCCACGTAAACGAAATAATATTCGGTGATGACAAATACATAATTTTGTGGAGATCCATAGAAGGGTTCGGATTACATAGGAATTTTTCATTTTTCAATATTAATTCGTGAAAACGAAAATTTTCCTAAATTTCAATTATAAATTTTTAAAAACAAGGATGCATATTGCTTTCACATTATTTTAATCCTTTTACGAAGCTTTCTCTATAAGGAAAACAAAATTCATGAACGGAATTAAATTTATAACAAGTTATAAATAATGAAAAGGCAATATATATTGCATTTTTTTAAATTTTCACAGCAACTTTTTTTTCACCCTCCTTCAACGTTTGCCGTACCTTCAAACCTAAAACCTTATGCATTCAGTTATTATAGAAAAAAAAATATAAACTTAATATCACATCCCAATAAAATTTCCCTTATATCCATCAAGACGTAGAATAATAATATACATCGTATAAGGAGAGTGTCTATAAACTTCGAGTACCTGTTCGGACTTGGAGAACCCTCGAAGAAAATGTGAAAGAGACGCGTGGATAGGATAGAATGCAAGAAGAGTTTCGTATAGTGGTGGAGCGGATAAGAGGCAAAGGGATCGGCTCTCCTCGGTTTTCTAGCTGAAGCTTTCTCCGAGCTGTCACGAATGATGGGGGCAAGACGGTTCCAAGTGTCCGCGTCCACGGATCGTTCCACGCGAGCCAACGAGCCGAAGCTTCGCGCCAGTCACGGATTCCATCTACAGTTTCTTCGGGCGTTTCGGCTGCTGGGTTCCTTCAAAAGCCCTCGGGGAACTGCGCCCTTTCGTTTCTTCACAAGTTCGGTGCGTTTGACACTTGATAGTGGCCGCTCGCTCGCAAGTGATATCGGTGAGCGCGACGATACGCACGTGCATGCCCTGGTCTTCTTCTACTCCTTTTTCTTCATCTCCTTCTTCTGTTTCAATTTGTTTCCTTGTTTTTTGTTCTTTCAACTTGTTCTTCATGTTCTTACATATTCATCTTCTGCATTTTCTTCAGCTTCTTCTTTACCTTCTTCAACTCTGGCTTCAACTTCCTTATCATCGTTAATTCATTCTAATCGGCGTCTTCATATTTTCGTTCATCTGCTTCTTCATCGTCGTCTTCATATTTTCGTTCATCTGCTTCTTCATCGTCGTCTTCATCTTCTTCGTCATCTCTTTCTTCATCTTCATCTTCATTTTCTTCTTCATCTTCGTCTTCATCTTCGTCATCTACTGTTTCATATTTGCCTTTATCTTTTTCTTCTCCTTCTTCTACTACTTTATCTTCATCTACTTCTCCATCTTCTTCATCTTCTTCTTTATTTTTTTCTTTATCTTCCTCTCTGTCTTCCATTTTATCTCCCTCTACCTCTTCTTCTTCATATTTTTCTTCATTTTCTTCTTCATCTTCTTCTTCATCTTCTTCTTCATCTTCATCTTCTTCTTCATCTTCTTCTTCATCTTCTTCTTCATCTTCTTCTTCATTTTCTTCTTCATCTTCTTCTTCATCTTCTTCTTCATCTTCTTCTTCATCTTCTTCTTCATCTACTTCTTCATCTTCTCCTTCATCTTCTCCTTCATCTTCTGATTCATTTGACGTGCGTCCAAGAGCTGAAAAACTTCGATACAAAGGCCGACGAATGCTGTACTAAAAAATACGTTTGGTCGCTCAAATCGTGGGTACGAAGCGCGTTCCTCCGGCGCGTACCAAGCAGGAGATGAAACGTTAAGCAACCGTACATCTCTCTCGCCTTCATTTCGTCTTCAAGTTCTTCATCGTCTTTTCTCGCACATCCAGACCGGGTTCTTGCCGGCAGCCCAGCAGCGAGACGTCAGATAGCATCTTTCCCGGTTGATAAATCACTACCGGAAATTCCGACAAAAAACACATCTTAACTCCGTTCTTGCTCGCGCTCTAGATGTTTAATTGGCGCGAGAGCCTAGAACATCCAGTAGTTCTCTCCCCTCGAAAAAAGATCGACTATAGATTCTTCATGTTTTGTTCAAAAGAAAGAATCAGCATCACATTGTATCAGCAATATGTGGACGAGCACTTTGTTCAATGATTCTTATCTGAGACAATTCCCTCTTGAAAGATACGTTTCATTTTTTTTTTTTCTAAAAATATTGTTGAGACCTTTACTGCAATAACAATGAAAAAATTAAGACAAAAGAAGGTTTATCCACAGTAAAAAATAAATAGAATTTTCTGTACTTCCAGCGAAAAATCTCTTTTCACAAACATCACACAAAATGTTTGTTGTTCTGACTCGAAAGGTCGAAATACAACAGAAAGAATGCTTAAATATTGAAAACAAGTTCCTTCATCATTCAATTCTCAAAAGGTTCATCGAACGATATGCTATTGAACGATTTCAACCCCATTGATGTCCTTTTATTCGTCCTGTGATTCTGAATGACCTTTTTAATACATTTTTTTTATTGTTTATTCCATGCTAATATAAATTAAAAATTATATAATTGTCGAAGATTTTCATGATTAGTACTCGTGCATACACATTTTTCTAACTTGAAGAAAATTTGGAAGAGCCGCGGTAGAAAAAGAGCTTAGACGAAATATCAGCTTTGGAATACATTTGTTTTATTATGTTTGATTCTAAGGAACTAATGATGTGAGGGATCGAAAAAATGGATATCCGAAAAATGTCTCGATGGGTATATGTACAAATTGCCTTCGGTGGCGTGCGTACGACTCGCGTCGAAGCGCGTGCTACGCCCCGCGACGATGCTTCTTCTCATACAGAGGCCTCTTTGTTCGGTCTATTTATTTATCTGTCAACAATTACACCGGGCCGCGCGTACAGCCAAGAAACTCGGTGAACCGTCTAAAAAATATTGCCAGCTTGCTCGCGAGTGCGCTTCGCTGATTAATTATTAATTGGCTGGGTCAGACACGGTGGTCGTCTTACATAGATGGATTATAGAATTCCATATTATTATAAAACACCAACAATCATAATTGCAAATTGCTTCCTCATTATCTTTCGCTTTTTCAATTTTGGTTTCTACCTACAGAAAAATTTGTAAAACAGTCAAAGGTAATAAAGCCACCATGTGTAAAGTTATACTTTTTATCCTTGTTTAAAATACATTTGAAAACCGAACTTTTAGAAAAAGTTTGATTTATCAAGAAATTATGGGCAAGAAATTACTTCCCTAAAAATTTCAACCGATTTTCAGCTGATTAGATATTGTGCAGTCCCAAATAATCCAAAAATGATGGGTAAAATTGAACTTTGCATCCTCTTAAATTGATTTAAAAATCGGAATTTTAGAAAAATTTTAGTCACCTGAATAATAAACAGAGAAATTAATTTCCTATGTATTTTTACCAATATTTATTTAATTAGATACGTAGAATCACTGAACATCGCATTGTCAATGTAGGAAGTTCGTAGCTGAGAATTTGTTTGAGCTGAAGCGTTAGCGGACATTATTTTTAATTAAAAAAAAAATTTAGATCTCGTAAAAATCAAATGTATCAAGCGATTTTCACAAAATTTATATCAAGTAAATATTACGAGTTAGGATTGTATGAATTTCACACCATTAATTACTAACACTCATAGATTTAAAAAAAAAAATTATCAATTTTATTTTTGATGTAACATACATATTTTGTACATAACATTATTCTATAAATTTTGTTGATGATGTGCATTTGAAATAAATTCCGTGGCTTCTTCGTCATAATCAATAAATCGTTGAATGCCGAACAAAATCAGCTTTCACAATGATCTCAGAATCAAATCTATCTGTCAAATCATTGCGAAAACCAGTTTCGTCTAAACGTTGAAAAAAAACCCTCCAAAACACTGCGTGGCGATGCTGTGAACAAACAAATCAGGGATTACACGCTGGATACCAAAATAATTCTATTAGTTCATTCGGAATTGCATTAACAGACTGAAACCGTCAAGTTTATACACAGAGAACATTATGGTCGTCGTCAAATACCAACTATGATACGTACAATAATTTTCATAAGATACATTCATATTCAAAAACCCACAAAAATAGTTAATAAGTAGATCTATTTGGCAGAAAAATTTCCTAAATGTCCCATCCATTTTCTTACACACAAAATTTCTCTAAGACTACATTTGTCCATTTCCAGGAAGGATCAGCCTAAAATAACACGACTAACTGAATTATGCAAATTTTCAGTCACCATATATTCGTTCCATGTGAAAGCCTAAAAAAGAAATCTTCACCATGTGAAAAATTGAGCAAGTCGCCACGTGCTCATTATTATTTATTTTCATGAGCATTGAGCGATAATTTGGAAACGTTAACGAGATGGCATAGTGACGAGGCTCGTTATATTATTTTGCACGTGCGTTATCGTGAGACGTGAGATATGAACTTATGGCGACGCTGACGGTTAACATGGGGGCCCGCGATAAAGATATAGAGTGACTTATGACCCTATGGTGATTCGCTGGAAGCTCCATTTCCTTCCATAAACTCGACTCGAGAGACGAGCCAGCCAATCTCACGCCGCCTTTCTGTATATTCGAGTGAATTTTTCGATGCAACGCTGAGCAACCAACGAGTAGACCATTCAATGACAGTCACTGTCATTCGCCTCTCCTAAAACTCTCTCGGGACTGGGAGAGATAGGACATGATATCGTCTTAGTGCTTAAAACTTCGCTCGGTTCACCGATTCCCGGAATTAAGACGGGATTTATCAAATTAACGAGCAATCGCGACTACCGCAAGAGCTTATCATTCCGATCGTTAAAACTAATTGCCGAATTAATAGAATGTTGCGTTAAGCTCGTTCGATTATTATGATTCATTACCAGTACTTCTCATTTCTTATCAAAGAGAGCGGCAACTTTTTTTTTATACTCATTTCCGACATCGAGAAATCGTATCGAAGTTATTATACGAATAAACGGCCATAAAATGCTTACAGTGATAAGTCGATATGGTAGGAAACTGGCCGAGGATCGTTACCGACCGTGGGTAATTTTGCTGTGTTACCGACAGGCGGACAGGTCCGTGTTACCGATCGTCGGTATTTTATCGACAGTCGACTTTGTATAAAGTTGAACTGTCGGTAAGGTAGAAAAGAGAGATCGTATTTATCGATATTCCCTCTCTACACGAATAAATACATAACTCAAGTGGTTACCGAGTGAAAAACATCTCCTCGCCGAGCCAGAATGCAATTCACTCATCCAAACACTTTAATACCCGCAATTGTGAACTGGACAATTATGATGATTACGCGACTTACATAAAGTATTCAGCCAGTCGCGGCGAAGTATGCGTAAGAAGTCACGGAATGTTTTCTCAGGCGCTGTTTGCCAGGCCGATATTAAGACATATCTCAAAGCCGTTTTAAACTGAGGGGTCTGAATTTTTTTTGCATAATCAGTTTCCGTCTTAGTTCTAAAATTATAGAGATACTAATTTGAGGACAAACGGAAAAGAAGTAAATTACGAAATGAAGTAAATTTAACGTTGATCAAGGTTGTTACACCCGTGATGATCAACGAATGCAATTTTTACGGACAATTTTCATCGTACACAAATAATTAGTAGTTTTACTTTTTTTTTTAATTAAGAAAGAAACAATAATATCGGAAACATTGCAGATGCTTATTTTTAGTTATTAAAAAAATACCTCGTATCCGATAATCTTTTTCAATTCTTTCACACGCATAAATTGTCCGTAAAAGTGAACTTAACAATTTAATCTACGACCTAATTAATAAAACGGAAGTATCAATATTTACGATCAATTTCCACTAAAATTTTGATTATAACAAATGTATAGTAATTATAGTAACGTTACATGCCATACAATTTATATTTATTAATCCACATTTCTTACGATCTGAAATTTTTATATGGTTACTTTATTTTTTAAATGACGTAAAGGAGAATTAAGTCGATAAAGAAAATGCCCGACAAGAAATCTACACTGAGAGAAAATTATTAGTTACTATACAATGACAATTAATGTTGTTTAGCGTTGAATTTGACCAAAATTGCGAAGGCGGTTCGAACTTGCTGAATTTTAAAAATTTTCGAAAAATTCACGTTTTTGCCCTTAGTTTGGCAAAACATGCTATAACGATTTTAAATTTCATACATGAAATCGATACTATTCAGCCATGATTAATACGCAACTACGTCATAATTATCATGTAGTTAAAATTTTCAAAAATTAAACCTTCATAACGTGTAAAGCCGCAAAGTTGAACTTAGCAAATTGCTTCCTCACGACGTTTTGGGTTTTTGTTCAAAGATTTCTCTATGCGGAGCCAAAATTGATTAACATACTTCCTCATACAGGTGAAAGCTTTGTAAAAAAAAAACCAAAAATAATTAGGAAGCAATCTGTAAAGTTGAATTTTGTTGAAATGCCATTTAAAATGGTACGAGAATCAATGTGTGTCACGGCAGTGCAAAGAAATTGACCGAGTGGTGAGAAGCTATCGGGGAAGCACGTAGTTTAGGAGCTGAGAAGTTGCGCATGATCCATTGAGCGAGAGAGCGCGCGGAGTCGCGAGAGCCATTGATAGAAGCGGTAGAGGCGAGGTCAACTATTTGTACGCGTGACAAGCTACCTCTTCTCAGAAATCTTCGCTGTCGAGGATTGGAATGAATGCTTGTATGCGCAACCGGAGATGATAAATTTGCGATAGATATGACGCTATTCGATGTCGCTGTAGCAGCGATGTGGTGCAAACCAGCGAGAGGGATAGTTTTACTACGTATAATACGTGCGAGGTGAGGCGCGTCGAGCGCTGTACTGTATTATAGGTAAAAGACGTGGCGTCAGTCGAGAGGAACACTCGACTGTCTACCTCGGGTTAGTGAACCTGGCACAGCTCGTATTAGCAGCTAGTCACACATTACGCGAACCTACAATATACACGCGTGCGTCGTCGATCAAGTCTTCGGAATAAAACACGCTTCGAGCATGAGACCACCGAGATAAAAAAAAAAGAGGTGTGAATTTAGAAATAGGAAATTCAGATCTTGGTCGAACTCACTATGTTCCAAAGCTCTTAACATTTACTGTTTTTAATAATAATTTTATTATTTTTATAATATATTTATTTCAAGTAATAATAATAATAAATGGACATTTTAAAAAGAATGATAATAGAAAAAAAAGTAAATTATTCTCAGCTGGCAATTGAGGAAATTAATTTCATACAATGAATAAGAATGTATGTTAGAATTATTGAGAATTGTTTTGCAATACCTTCAATTATTGTAACAAGTCGTTTGAATAATGAATAAGGGGAAATTGATTTATAAATTTCCACGAATTATGTGGTGAATAATTAAGCGTTTGTTCAGTTTTTTTAAGCATTCAGAGAGTTCAAGAATACGCTTAGACATTATTTTGAAGATTTATCTCAGTAAAAGGGCCAAATAATTTTTTTAGATGACAGAAAATAGAAAACTTTTGAGTCGTTTCTCGGTAATGGTATTGAAAAGTGGGAAATAATCGAGATTTAAAAAATAATGTTTGTGCAATTTTTGTCAAATATTTAAGACGAAAATTCATTTAATGATGTTATGTAAATGAAACGTTGCTTTCACTACTTTCGTTTCCATAAAATCTAGTGGAAAACTGTTGCTTTTCATTAAATAAAAATTTGGATACTTTTTTTAATGGAATTTTATTTATAAAATATTCATAGAAATATCAAATCTCATGGAGCAAATAAAGATGTAATTATTTATTACTTCATGGGACAAATGGTAAGTAAAGCGAGTGGACGAATAATGGGAGGTCACAGTTCTGAAGATGCTACACGTGATGCTTATGGTTCCGTCATCTCGTTTTATTCTTAGACCGTCTAATTGTTCTAATTAAGAAGATCGCAGCTCGGGAATAACTCATCTGAGTTATATTCGTCCGTTTGGACCGAGCTAAGTCCCTGTTCTTCTCCTCGTCTCTCCGCACGTTTTACGGCTATTTTTACACCGCCCTCGCTCATTGTCGACGCAGACGCCGACGTAATACGATACCGCAACAGCTTCTGCGATAAAAGAGAATATCCACCGGGAAAAAAATATCTCTCGCATAAATGTCAACAAAATAAAGCGATTAGAGGAAAAATATGAGTCGTATTCATATATTCGGCACATTTCAATGATGAATATAATAATACTATTTCGATACATCCTCTTATATTTTGTATTGGAGTATTATACAAATATTTATAACAATTGCAAAGGTAAAAAATGAAAAGAAAATAAATCGAGTGGAGAAATAAGTTATAGGACAAATAATATTCTATTCAACAAATAATATAATATTATCTGACATTTGATTTGGTGCATACCGATCTATATCTATTCATAATATTGATAAAAAAAAATTTGACACGACATTGACGATAACCCATAAATTCATTCAAGCCCTAAAATCCTATATTCCCTAAGTTGAAGAAATTTATTCAACTGCTACAACGAATATGATTTTACTATTTTCATACATCCATATATATTTTGTACTGAAATATTGTACAAATGTTTGTATTAATTATTTAAAAAACGTTAATGAAAATAACGAGTATAGGAATAAATATAATCCATATATTGCAATATTCTATATATTTCGATATATATTTTATTCGAGATCCTTAGACAATTATTCATAATATTTGATTTGATAATTAATATGCGTTTGCATTTAAGTCTCAAAACCCGAGATTCTTCGGTTCTGAGAAATTCCTCGGTTGAAAATAACGGAGACTTCATCGGAATAGAGCGTAAATTCTGCGGAAGAATGCTTCATAAATGTCTTTGAGGATGCGAAGTGCATACGTGGCTAACATCCGAGGCAAAATTAAAGAGAAGTATGAGAGAATGTCCGCGCGATAGGACGAACGTTAAACGAGTTTCCTGATGTACGTGTAAATGCAGGAGGCGATCTACAGCGTGGAAAGACGCGCGAGTGTAAGATTCTCGTGCTCTTCCTCTTCCTCCTGTCCGCGGATTTTTGTTTGCGGCGCGCGTCTTAACAGACACGGTAGAGAGGAAGCGATTAATCCAAAAGTAAGCTCAAGTGACCGTATCAAATGTTTTACTTTTATTAAACCTTGCAATTTCCTTATGCCCTTCTAGCTTCCGCAAACTTTTAGCTATAAAGCTAAATAATGTTTCTATCCATAAAGCTGTCGAATAGAAGGATTGGTATTGAATTTGGTACGAATCTATAAATAAGTTCGGCTTTTATGGGATTTTGAATTTTCCTCAAAAATTTACTTTTTGTTCCAACTAACGTTAATTGTTACCCAATCAACTGATATTTTCTACGGATAGAATATAATATGCAGCACTGCTACGTACCAATTTTGGTGGCGATCGGTAAAGCGATTTGGATTTTAGGTAATTTTGACATTTTCAAGAAATTAATGTTTTCTCTTTGACTTTTGCAAAATTTGAACATGACAAAAATTTGTACCTAATCAAAATTCTATGCAATGTTGATTGTAACGGTATTTCGTCGTGGGATTTGATGATATTTTTTTTTGGATTCTACATTTTTTGTTTCCAATTTCCAGAAGTGCCAATATTCAATAGTCATTATTATGAAGATTTATTGAAGTGACTAATACAAAAGTAAGCACAAGTGAATGCCTCAATATTTAAATTTTATTAACCTTCGAATTTTTTGAAAAATGTTTTTATGCGCTCTAGCCGCACATTTTTAGGTATAGAGCTAAATAATTTTTTATACATAAAGCCATCCTAAATAAGGGTCAGTATCGAATTTTGAAAAAATCTATAATTAATTTTTTTTTAAAAGAATTTTTGAAAAATTTCCATTTTGTTCTAACTAACGTAAAATCTCACCAAAACAACTTATATTTTCACAGAATTTTTCGATTTCCGAAAAGCGAGTATCTGCGATTATTTATACGATCTACAGCGTGAAAGACACGCGAGTGTACGATTCTCGTGCTCTTCCTCTTCCTCGTGTCCGCGGACTTGTTCGCAGCGCCCGTCTCAACAGACACGGCAGAGAGGAAGCGACTAATACAAGTAAGCACAAGTGAGCGACCGGGAAAGCCTCGCGAAGCGAGCGAACGAGCAGAGGAGGAAAAAGAAAAGGAGGATGCCCACCTATAGAAGGATCTAAGCGGTCAGTGGGAACGGAATGCAGCTAAGAGCGTCCAGTCTCAGCTTCTCCTCGCCGCTTCTCCTCTCCGTTTACACTACGCGGTTGACTACTCTCCACTAGCTTTGCTTCTTGACCGACTCAACGATACTCCGCGCAACTGAATCAATTTTTCCCAACATTTCAATATTTTTCAAAGAGGACATTTTTTTAAAATGAATTTTATTATGAATTTATAATAAATATAACATAATAATATATGTCAGAGCACTTAAAATGGTCTAAAACAACGAGAAAAGTGGTTAGAAGAAAATATCGGCATGTATGTGTATGTTCGAATTTTATTAGCCCTTAAAAGTTGGTTTTTGAAACAATGAAGACTAATTATAGTTCAATTATGACGAGCAATATCTCATTTTGTTTGTTGGAAGGTCCTTAATGGTTCAACGACCTAGATTTCTTATAGTATAAGTCGTTCTAAGGATACAAACGTTCAACTGTCCTATTCCTAACCTAACACTAGGCATACAAATGGTTGTAACTTTTGAATAACTTATACAATGCGAAATCTGGACAGTCAATCGATCAAGGATCTTTCAACAAACAGAATAAGACATTGCTCGTCATAATTGGACTATAATTATGATTTATTCCTTTAAAAAACTGCATGAAAAAACATGCCATCGGACAATTGCGTATATCAGACGATTTCCTATTCAAATCGCGGTTCTGAATGTACTAATATGTTAAAAAATAATGCTGCTACATGATTAACTCCTCGGACCTGTAATTAATCCACCAGAAGTTATAAAAAGGTTTTTCAAAATTTAGCTCTGATTTGACTAGTGTAAAGCGACTTAAAATTCAGCTACCGAAAAATCGGTTTAAGCTAAAGAGACTCTAAGCGATGTTGTGAATTCGTGCCCGAAAACATATCGAAAACATATTTCGATCGATCGGCTGGGAATAAAAAAAAGCAAGGGATTAAAATTTTTGATAACAATAACAATAAATCGAGACAATCTGTGGTACGACGCGTTTCCCGTTCGCAACATCCGCCGTAGCGGACGTGTCATTCCGAGCATTGTATCAAGGTAAACTATCGATGGCGCCATTATAATATGATAATTTATCGATAATCTCGATGAATAATGGAAGAAGCGGCAAAGGTATGCACTATGTCATTGTCAATCTAAGCAGTTTAAATCCCTGGGAATCGTTCAATAATTCAAGAGGCCACAATGCGCCCGTTCTGCTGGCGCTTCAGATCCGCTCATCACCACTCGTAACACCAGCTCGCACGAGACAACAACGCGTTTTATTATTTCTGTATACCGTTTTTTTTTTCCTTTGTCGTTCGACTCTCTCTTGACTCTTTCGTCTTGTGCCTGTTTGTAAATTCGCTAGTAAGACCCACTCGTCCGCGTGCCTGAAGAGCCCACACTATTAGTAACAGCTACGGAGCTGCCTATAAATATTATGAATCCGCTGTGGCCTCAACAAGACAAGCGAGCGAATAACATTCTCGGACGCGCAACTGAATTCAAGGATAAAATTTCGAAGCGGACTATATTACTGAGATATAAATAATTTATTCGTACCCGTGAATATTTGTTTAAATGAAAGCACCTTTGTTTGTTTTTCATAGAAAGTGTTATCGGTTATACAGAGTTTATTGCAGTATTATGGTGTTACAAATTTGTAACAAATTGGACAAGTTGAAACGTTCGATTAAAATTACTAGAAAAAAGCTGCGGAGTTCTAGTTTGCTTCTTGGTTATTTTTGGAATTTTTTTACAGCTATGAGGAATGATGTCAATCGGTTTTGTGAAATAAAAATGGATTTATATATGGGGCGTTCCATACCAATACATCCTGGGTCTGATCCTCGTCTTCTCGGATTCCATCCTCGAGTTTGTATGTTATTCTTCTATCTGTAAATAAAAAGCACAATTTTTATTAGATTTTTCTTTCACAATTTGTATACTTATGTTTATTTATAACGAATATATTGAAGGCCATTTTTTTAAATCTGGCGAAATTCTCATAAATTCTGGAGCAGATATCGATATTTGTAAGCTTAGGTCCAAAGTTGGGCCTAAGAATTTTGTTTTTATTTTTAAAAAAACGTATATATTTGTGAAAATACATTCAATAAAATCGCCTTATTTATTGATGATATATACATATATATATTCGGTGCACAGTATTCATCGTTAATTATGAATTAATGTTTTCATTAACTTAACACTGACTCATGACGGAATTATTCACGTAATCGTTGTTGAGTGCAATTAACCGATTAGAGTTAAAAAAATTTAAGAAGTACGTGGCAAAGTTTTCTTTGCCAATTCCAACGCGGCCAATGATGGAGGAACACGTGTCTAACGAATCTTGTATTCAGACACGCGGAAGGAAGGAAAATATAATCATGTGAAAACGAAGAACCGCGGGAAGGCCTTGGCACACTTTCGACCACGGGCTCGATCTTTTGTCCCATAGTGAAACGAGTGGCTTATACATGCGCAATAAACTCGTGGGGAATCGACGTCGCCAGGATAATTTAAAGCTTGCCATTCTAAGCACCATAAAATTACCATTTTTAACCGACAATTCTGCAAATTATCGCTAAATAGGAAATAAAATTCTCCCATACTATCCACACATGTTTCTAATACTCAAATACCACTATTATATAAAATTTGTACCGTCTGAAATTTAAAAAAGTACAGTTTTTTTATGTCTCGATATACCTTTGCAATAACGTTTGTTTAAATTCGAAAAAATATAGCCAGTATTTTCAATACGAAAACGTTGTCAATACAAATATGGCCAATATTTTCAATACAAAAAGATTGCCAATAAAAATATCGCCAATATTTTCGATACAAAACAATTGCTATTAACAATATGCCCAATATTTTCTATACGAAGACGTTTCCAATAAAAATATAGCCAATATTTCCGATAGGAAAACGTTGTGAATGAAAAAAAACAGCCAATATTTTCGATCCGAAACCGGCATCAATGAAAATATAACCAATACTTTTGAAACAACAATGCCAAAAATATGATAGCCAATATTTTTCACCATGTATCCCTGAGATCTACTTCGAAACAAACGATTTTCACAAGCCCATTCGGCTAAAAAGAAAATGTAGGTTGGAAAAGATCGTTTAACGATTTTATTGCCACCGGTTTCGTATCTGAGGTTATAGAGTTCAGGAAGGTACGGCTGATAACCGGCGACGATGTCCCCACCGTGCACACGAGTGAACCTTCTTGCTCGAGTATTTCACGTTCATGGGCATTCACACTCGTCGCTGAATGCCGTGTGCGTTTATACATCTATATAAGTATACGGATGTTAACTGGTAGGAGTGAGAGTACCGCGAGAGTACGTATAGGCATGTACGTATATACGACGTGCAGTTCACAGTCAGCGTGGGACCAGGGCAACTCAAAAAGTCGCACGACGCGAGACCAGAGGCTCTCATTCGCTCGCGATAGGCACCGCGAACAAATTCAAACGGGAGTTGGATTCCCTCGCGGCTTTCCATACAAAATACTCCCGTTGTCCCGAACGACTTTGTCACGGTACCACTCGGATTATCGAAGGACGCTGCGATCGATGGATTCCCTTACCGAATTTAAATTCCAAACAAAGAAAACGTGTTATACGCAACTTGATTTAAACGCGACTATAGAATACCTGTGGATAATTATCCGGTAGATTTTGTTGTACTGTCATGAAGCCTGATTTAGTAGAGTCAGGAGAAATAAAATAACGTTAGAATGAAAGATAAAGTTGATGAGTAAGATTTTGTATATTTTTTATCTATTGTTCTTAAGTTTTTCAAAATATTTTCTCTATGAGGAAGGATCGACAATTTTGGCTCCTCTTGGAGGAAGGTTAAGAGTTTGTGAGAGAAAAATTAATAAAGAAGCCATACGCGAGGTGCTACTGTGCATCTTTGTTCTGGCAGAATTTAAAAAACGAGACTCTGTTGCAAATTTAGACGTGAAGGAATAATATCGAAAATTTCAAATTTCTGTGGGATATCTGAAACTTTCTACCGATTTGCACCGAATTATGTATCTTAGCATATCTGAATATTATTTCGTTGACGTTTGCGAAAATTACAATACAAGAATATAAATATCTACATAAGCAACAAGTTATAACTGTTGAATGACCCACACTATGAAATATCTTGATTCATTCATTCCATAGAGTATCTTTGAAGGAAGAGAATGAGGTATCACTTACTGAAATCGGCAAAGAATTGCAGATTATACTTGAAAAAAACCGAGAGAAAATATGTCGGATTGAAAAACAATGTTAATCAATTAACTTTTATACAAATCCACTACAATTAATTTCCCTCTGGCCGAATTATTTTTTAAAATTAATTAATACTTTAAGGTGACTTCGAGAGTCCTTACCGATCCTCTTTGAACATAAATCATTGCAGCTACCGAATGAACCGATTTAACACCCTCAAAAAAAAAATACCATTCTTATTTCTCCAAAGTACTTCCAACTTTCAAGAGCTCATAAAGTATATCCAAGTACCTTCAATATCCGAGTGACTCGAAAAATAAAACTAGCTGAACCCACGGAGAATATTTGATATTCACCCCGATCTGCATTGCAGAGAGGCGTAAAATGTAGAACGAGGGCAGATGTCGTCTTCCGGAAAAGAAAGGAAGCACGACGAAGCGACGAGGAACAGGAAAAAAATCGTTTACGAAGATTTAAGGTGACTTCGAGAGTCCTTACCGATCCTCTTCGAACATAAATCATTGCAGCTACCGAATGAACCGATTTAACACCCTCAAAAAAAAAATACCATTATTATTCCTCAAAAGTACTTCCAACTTTCAAGAGCTCATAAAATATATCCAAGTACGTCCAATATCCGAGTGACCCGAAAAATAAAACTAGCTTAACCCACGGAGAATATTTGATATTCACCCCGGTATGCATTGCAAAGAGGCGTAAAATGTAGAACGAGGGCAGATGTCGTCTTCCGGAAAAGAAAGGAAGCACGACGAAGTGACGAAGAACAGGAAAAAAATCGTTTACGAAGATTTAAGGTGACTTCGAGAGTCCTTACCGATCCTCTTTGAACATAAATCATTGCAGCTACCGAATGAACCGATTTAACACCCTCAAAAAAAAAATACCATTATTATTCCTCCAAAGTACTTTCAACTTTCAAGACCTCATAAAGTATATCCAAGTACGTCCAATATCCGGAACCCACGGAGAATATTTGATATTCACCCCGGTATGCATTGCAAAGAGGCGTGAAATGTAGAACGAGGGCAGATGTCGTCTTCCGGAAAAGAAAGGAAGCACGACGAAGCGACGAGGAACAGGAGATCAGGAGGCAGAGAATGGCCGGAAGAGGTCGCCCGAGTTTGGAGGGGGAGCGAAACATCTTTGCAGAGGCTTATATGGCGTTGCCGAATGTTGCCCCTCTCTGAGCTGTTGAGCCTTTTGATCTGTGTGTGAAAGCGAGCGGGTGCGAAGATTCGGAGGGGAAAGCAGCGCCGCGGAGAGCCAAAAAAGGAAAGAGTATGAACACGTCGTAACGGAACGCGTCTCGTGCCGAGCGTCAGGACATCTGCTCCTCAAAAAGGGTCCATCGACGACCAACTTCCTATTATATCGTTTACCTTAGGATCAACCTCGCGCGTTCCTCACTTTCTTTTTTTCTTCTTCTTCTTCACTCCTCTCCCCGAGCTATATCGACTATTCCGAGCTCTTGTCAAGCGATTCTCTCCCCTCTTTATTCCCGTTATGCGTTTCGCGTACGACTTACAGCCGCCGCAGCTGCCGCAACGATTGTCGTTGTGGTTGTGTCTGCACACACCTGCTTCTCGCATAAGTGGCTCAATCGGCCACCCGAGAGAAGACGCCCCAAGACTTCTACTTTACCAACGGATTTCCCCAAAGATGCATTGTTGTCAACTGTATTACATAATTTTTTATTTGAATCTACGGACATTGCCGCGTTATATATCGAGAGCGCTCTCGATATTTAGCGACATGTACCGCAAGTTGGAGAAAGGTTGTATATGCGAAAGTATATGGGTAGTATATACGGTGCTCAGATTATATAATTGTATCACTTTTCTTTTTTTTCTACGAGGGACGTATATTCTTGTCGGCCGACTATCGAACGTAAAGTTAAGAAGGTTCGTCAGTACAATTGAAAATGCACAGAAAAATTTGAAATAATTACCGCGTTTTAAATGATTCATAACAAACTCACATGAATTTTTTGGGAATTTTCGTCTACATTGTTTACAGAAAATTAATTTTTTATGCATCCATTTTAACATGGGCTCTTATGGTATATTTACAATTTAAAAAAATCATTGAAAAATTTTTTCACATCGTTGAAATTTTAAGTATTTGGTGGAGTTAATTCTTTTTTTTTTTCAATGTAAAAAATTTTTTCAATTTTTTTTTTTATTAGACAAAGGCATACAAAAATGTCATTTCAGGAAGAGTTATTTTTGATATACTATTTGGGGGTTCATTTTGATAAAAAATAAGTTTATGGAATAATCATTTTTGATTATTTTGAATAACTGAAATGCAATTTATATTAACGTGACTAACATTGACGGAATTCTGTTTGGTAGCCAATTTTTTTGTCGGCTTGACAATCCATTGTGATTCGTATTTAAAATCCGCGAATAACTTGACTCATGTGGTCTAGACGGAAAATCGATGGAATTTGAGAAGCGAGAGAGGAGCATGCGACGATTGCCGGGTGACACAAGTTGTAAGAGAGACGAGGAGGCGTTGCTCGGTCACTATTTCTGGCCGGGCGTCGACCCGCAGACGCCTCCCAGACTATGTTGAGAAGAGTTGAGGCGTCGGGCGCAGTCAAAACCGTCGACTCGCACGTGTACACAGTAACGTCCGCATACCACACGAAACCGCGAAAAATCGGTCCAATTTATTAACCGCACATTTCGTTCATCGAGTAAAAATATAATATTCGAAGCATTTTATATATAGACTGACACACGAAAAAGTGAGCCTATGTATAAATTGTATATAAAATGTATGCAGACTGGGTCTAGGAAAATTAGCGTCCTAGAAAATTGTCCCGCAGGAAAAAAGGCCCCGGAAAATTGGTCTCAGATAAGAGTTCCCGGAAAATTGGTCTCAGATAAAAGTTCCCGGAAAATTTGTCTCAGAAAAAAGGCCCCGGAAACATAGCCTCAGAAAAATGGTCCCGCAAAAATGAGCGACTCAGAAAATTGGCCCTCAGGAAAAAGGCCCCGAAAAATTAGCATCTTAAAAAGATTTACCCTCAGAAAAAATTGCCTCGAAAAATGATCATCTTAGAAAATTGACCCTCAGGGAAAAATATTATCGGAAAATTAAAATCTCATAAAATTGCCCCCGGAAAAAATGGACCGGCAAATTAGCGTCTCAGAAAAATGGCCTTCAGGGAAAAATGATCGCGGAAAGTTAGCCACTCATGAAATTGCCCTTCGGGAGAAAAAATCCGGAAAAATGGCCCCTCGAATATTATGATTTCTTAGTTCAATGACGTTTGGGTTTATTAGTTTACTTTTCTTATTCATTTTGTTTTCTTATTTTTTAATCTTGTTGTTGTATTTTCATGCTACCATGAAAATTATACATAGCCAATATCCAAAGAGTATATTGTGTAAAATTATGTATTTTTATTACTTGAAATAAATTAATATTCCAATATATATATATTCATAATGGCGGCAGAAGCGGATACGCAAACACGTTCAGAATACCTTGTAGGTATACGAAAGGAAGCTGGCTTCCTTCCGTGTAGCATGTCACGCACGGTGGAGCCACCGCCAACGTCGTTTATATAATCCAACCTGTGACGTCATGTTCACTCAATCCATTCATTAGTACTGGGGTTGTGTCGGTATGAAGGCTATACTACGCCAGTTTACTGCATGTACGCTATAAGTACACGTGCACTAAAAGATGACCAGCCGCATGGTCAGAATTTTACCGTCCAAATTTTTTTTATTAACAAATATCCATTCAACGATAGTTGTTATACATAATAAACTGAAGGGTTAGAGTTAATTTTTTAAAACCTCAAATTAACTCATTTTTTCATATATCAGCGTAATAAAATTGTCTTTCATAATCACAATTATTAATTGCAGATAAATTAAAATTTTTATCAAATATGCAATTCGATTCAAATAGATTCCATATGTAATTAAAAATGAGACTTTGCAGTACACTGTAAAATGATTGTTATACTTTTCCTGGGTATTTTGAGGCATGGACCGTTTACATACTTTAATATTAAATTTATATACATTAAATTTAATATAAAAGTATGTAAAATTAATAAACGGTATATTAAAAATATTATAAACGTTTTATTTTTAAAAAAGTCCTTTAACATCAGTAGATGTTTATCTAAATGTAATATTCCGATTAATTCATAAAAAATTCCCATCAATGTATCGTAATGTCCTGGCCATTTTCGACAGTCTACGATTATTTTGGACTATTGCGATATAGAGCCATTGCGATTTTCCTCCCGGCGACTCTTTTCGGTTTTTCCGTCCAATTAGTAGCCTTTCTGTAAATTAGTTCCCTGTTTCCTGTATCTATCAAGATTGTGTGTGTTATTTTTCAAAATAAAAAAAATAAAAATCAAAATAAACCAAAAAATCTGACGAAATTCGTATGCATTCAAATAAATTAACATATCATTTTTACTAGAAAAAAAGTTAGGTCGACTCATTGTTTCTTGAACAATTGTTTTCTTCACCAATTTGTTAACAACATTTTAGGATCATTGTTATGCGAAGTCAATCTTTTCAGCACGTTTTATATGCATTATTTTTTTTCGATTTTAATCCCATCGGAAAGTAATCGAAATTGTCTCTGAAACTCACTTCCGGCGGGACTGTACGTATCATACATCCTTAATATTCCGATGGATTTTAAAAAAATTCCCATAAACGTATAGTACATTTTTCACACTATAAGATATGTTGGACTATAAGAGCCATTGCGATTTTCCTCCCGGCGATTCTTATCGGTTTTTCCGTCCAATTAGTAGCCTTTCTGTAAATTAGTTCCCCGTTTCCTGTATGTATCAAGATTGTGTGTGTTATTTTTCAAAATAAAAAAAATCAAAATCAAAATAAACCAAAAAATCTATCGAAATTCGTATGCATTCAAATAAATTAACATATCATTTTTACTAGAAAAAAAGTTAGGTCGACTCATTGTTTCTTGAACAATTGTTTTCTTCACCAATTTGTTAACAACATTTTAGGATTATCGTTATGCGAAGTCAATCTTTTCAGCACGTTTTATATGCATTATTTTTTTTCGATTTTAATCCCATCGGAAAGTAATCGAAATTGTCTCTGAAACTCACTTCCGGCGGGACTGTACGTATCATACATCCTTAATATTCCGATGGATTTTAAAAAAATTCCCATAAACGTATAGTACATTTTTCACACTATAAGATATGTTGGACTATAAGAGCCATTGCGATTTTCCTCCCGGCGATTCTTATCGGTTTTTCCGTCCAATTAGTAGCCGTTCTGTGAATTCGTTGCTTGTTTTCTGTATTTATCAAGTGTGTGGGTATTTACGGTGAGACTGAGTCAAGTTGGGGAAATGGGAGAAGGCGGTACCGTGGATCGCGCGAGGGCCGGTACGACTAGGCTCCACAATAGGAACACGCGCTAGCCGCATGAGTTTAAAGAGCCACCCGTGTACATATGTGCACGACGACACAATCGCCCGCGGTGATAACGCCGACATTCTCCGGTGGGTATAGAGAACGCTCTACTCAAGCTCCGTTGAAATGCTGCCAAACAATTGTCGAGTTGTTGGCTATGGTCAACTAGCCACTAGCCACAAGCTGGTCAACACTTTTTCCACGAGCATGACGTAACTACTCTGTCACGCGATAAGAATTCTGACGCCTCCATTCAGCAGCACCAAACTGCTACAGCAGCTGTATATCGGGTCACCGCTGCCTCAGCGATAGAAGTGCGAAATTATTATTATTGTTGTCATTATTATCACTTTTATTATGTTACATTCGAATTTTTAAAAAACGTTATATGCTTTTGTAGTGATTATTTGATGATAGAAATTCATTCTTAGTAGTTAAAGTGGACGAGTTTAGGAAAATTGGTCCCTAAAAAATAGCTTGTACTATTTTCGTAAATTTTTGTGCCGGCAATATTTTAGGCAAATTTCCTATGGACAAATTTTTCATTATTCAATTTTCCATGGTTAAATTTTTTTTAGTTACGTTTTCTATGTGTCATTTTGTTGTGGGTTAATTTTTAGGGAGGATATTTTTCACGGGGTATTTTTCCAGCGAATTTTGTCTTTGAAATTGAATTAATGAAAGTTCGAATTGTCAACGAATGGATTTTTTATTAACATATTATATTTACTGTAATTGGAGGGAATGAATTACTTCGATTTAAGAAAATTATAGTACTACCGATTTTCGATTCTACACGTATTTCTTATTTGAATTTAAAAAGAGCCGGAAGAAATTACCACACGCATTGGAAATCTATTAGGAATGCGACTTACATTCTATTCTTATGAACGAAAAATTCAGCGGGATGTAAAAAAAATAATTTTCCGAATTGAAAAATTATTTTTTCGAACAAAATTTTGTCTTCAGCATTGAAGCATTATCCCAATATACACAAATTACTGTAGCGTGGACTTTTAGTTAAATCGATCCCAGAAACATTTTTAACCACAAATTCGTATTGTCAGAGTTTATTCAATGATACATACTGACGTAAGCCATGAACGAGTTTCTCAAGCTTGTTACCATTCCTTTGTGCCTCGCGACAATAGCTCTCGTCTCAATTTCATTCCACAAAACAAAAAGATTAAACCCCTTGAAGCACGTTGCATAAAATTATTGCATAGCTGCACTATTATTATGAAAAACTCGTAAAACATACCTATATATATATATATATACATATTTTACTGATGTTCTTTGTTTTCTATACATAGATATATAGAACAAAAGTTCTATATATATATGGGTGTGCCAAAAAAAAATCGATAAGATGACTACATCTTATCAATCATTAAATTTCGAACAAGAAACCTTATTGAGTCGAATTTTCATCTTCAATATTTGATATTTTATAGAGCCCTGAAATTTTTAATGTTGTAAATTTTCCATTTTTTTTAAATTTTTCAGCCAAACTATTGAAGTTAGGACAAACAGTGAAGAGAAAATGTTGTCGTCCGTCTGACACACTACAAAAAAGTCTTTGGCGAATTTTTCGTATCGTTGATATTTACGAAGTTACAGAGCAACAAAGCCGCGGTTTTTGTATTTTTTACTTTTATTGAGTGAACTACTGACGTTAGTACAAAAAAGTCAATAGAAATTTATTAGAACATTGAATTCTATAATATCTAAAAACTTGTCCGAGTGAAATTTTATGTATTGCTAACGGTTTTAAGTTGCAAACTCATTGAATCTTATTTTGATGGTTTTTTACGTATATCTGATAAAAAATTGAGTCTGACCCTCAAACTTTCCGATTGGATCCAAAACATTTCATACAATTAACATAACTCCAAAAAGCAGAAATACATTTTTTCACATATTGAATAATTTTCGCTCAAACAAATCTCTAAACGCACACACTTTGAAAGTCCAAAAAATTCTAAAAAAATCCCTTCAAAAAATAAAAAAATTCTGTCGATCAAGTTGAAGTGGGCCAATAATTTCATCTTTTTCGACCATACATATACACTTATTATTTCCTATTACGACGAGAATAAGCAAGATGATTGCAGACAATAGTTACATTACACACAATATTCAAGTACCAAGCGCACGTAGAGTTGAATTGTCAATTGTCAACATATATATATTACATGAATTTGCGTGTATGTTACGTATTTGTGTGTTTACGCAACAGGTCAGTTGCGGGCTGTGGATGTACTGTCACGCAGGTGGCGCTCTGACGTAAACCGATTGTTGGCTTTGGTGCCATAAGCGTACGATATCAAAAGGGGCATGTGATAAGCAGTCTAGTGGCGCCAGCGTGCTTGACTTATGTACTTCATTTATATATGTATATGTATACATATAAAGAGCGTTTATACGCTGTCGTTCAAGTCCTATCGATGAGCTATCCTTTGAGGATGCATCGTGTATCCATTGAAACGAACGAGGCCAATGAACGCGGCCCAGAGGCCGCAGCTGAGGCGGCTTTAAACCGTCTAGAGCTCATCCGGCCGCTCGTTTCTCAAACGTGTTCGCCACCGGCATATGCCCTGTATTTCTACACCTACACTCACTGACATAAGAATGTGGCGCACTACTTGAACATATGATCTATTGATTCTGCGAAATTGGCATAATTATGGGCTATTTTAAAAAATTTGAATAATTTTCTATTATTGGCATAGGAATTTTTTTTTCTTTTAACAGAAACTCGTACTTCCATTTTTGGATTTATATTAAAGGTATCAAATTACAGTACTTTCAAGTGGATTTTATGAAAATTAGGAAATTCAGAATTTGATGTTGTTGTTTTACTGTATTAAATATAATGCGTTTTTGAACTTCTTCGCAATTTTTTGGGAAAATCGGTAAGTGAAAAATTTGAAAAAATTTATGAATTGTGTATTGGAAGAATTTTTTCAGCATGAATGTGGCCCGCTACTTCGGCATCTGATCCGTTGATTCTGCGAAATTGGCATAATTATGGGCTATTCAAAAAAATTTGAATAATTTTCTATTATTGGCATAGGAATTTTTTTTTTTTTAACAGAAACTCGTATTTCAATTTTTGTATTTATATTAAAGGTATCAAATTACAGTACTTTCAAGTGGATTCTATGAAAATTAGGAAATTCAGAATTTGATGTTGTTATTTTACTGTATTAAATATAATGCGTTTTTGAACTTCTTCACAATTTTTTGGGAAAATCGGTAAGTGAAAAATTGGAAAAAATGTATGGATTGTGTATTGGAAGAATTTTTTCAGCATTAATGTGGCCCGCTACTTCAGCATCTGATCCGTTGATTCTGCGAAATTGGCATAATTATGGGCTATTTTGAAAAATTAGAATAATTTTCTATTATTGGCATAGGAATTTTTTTTTTTAACAGAAACTCGTATTTCAATTCTTGTATTGATATTAAAGGTATTAAATTACAGTACTTTCAAGTAGATCCTATGAAAATTAGAAAATTTAATTACATTTTTTAAAAATTTCACTGCAATTCCATATTAAATTTAAGATCGCTGATGAATACTATTTCCGGTGATATAAATTAGCAAAATTTCTTAACGATTTATTCTTTTAAAGCCAAAAACAAAGACTTTTTTGCTCCATGGCGAAAGCATCTAATTGTTGCAATTGAGCTATAGGAATGAAAAAATTTCCAAAAATTGGTTAATAGTGCATTAGAAGAAGTTTTTGTGGGATAAATCCGGCGACCTGAGATAAAGGCAAAATTGAAAAAATGCCTTAGAAACGAGAGCTAATAAAAAAAATTATTTTCGTAATAATTTGCGTCTCATAACTTTACGAATTTTCGGAAAGAAGATAAATTCAAGTTATATCAAGTGTTTTTTAAAATGTGATCTGTCTATATTGGGGGAAGTTGCTTCATGAGGATGACGTCATAACGTCACGACCGGAAGCGAAACGCTACACCAGTTTGTAAAATACGGTGAGCGTAGGATGGCCTCACGGTTTGTGCGGATGTATGAGGCTGTTGTGAAGTAGCTACGTGCGTGACCCACTTAGTAAACTTGGTCAAAAAAAAGAGACTCGATGAAGGAAAGTAGTAGGTGGGGGCCTTGAGATCGATCGGTAACTGGGACGAACTTCACAGAAGAACCGATGACGTATAGATTTACAAAACACTGTTCGGGTCAAGTTAAAAACCCAAGGTTCAATTTAAGTTCGATTTTTAGTCTAAAATAACATGACGAATCCAATCGTAAGTCCGAATTAATTTCGTGCTCAACATCGAACTTTGCATTTTACCTTGCACTGCATGTTTAACTCAAGTTCAAACTACGAAATCAACTCTTTCAAACTCAATATAAATTATTAGAATTGAATTTAAATTGAGATTGCGTTAAGATTTAAATTTCGAGTCAGGTCGTTAAGTTCCAAGTCGATCTCAGTTTCAAGTTAAAACTTAAGTTTCCATTGAAGAATTAAGGTTCAAATGGAGACTTGAGTTTCGAGTGAATACTTAAGTTCCAAATGAACACTTAAATTTCAATTAAGACTTAAATATCAAATTTCAAATTCAGACTCATATTTCCAATTAAGACTCCAATTCAAAATTGAGACACAAATTTCAAATTGACAAAATTGAGACTCAAATTTGAAATTCACAAAATTGAGACTCAAATTTCAAATTCACAAAATTGAGACTCAAATTTCAAATTGAGACTCAAATTTAAAATTGAGACTCAAATTTCAAATTGAGACTCGAATTTCAAATTGAGACTCAAATTTAAAATTGAGACTCAAATTTCAAATTGGGACTCAAATTTCAAATTGAGACTCAAATTTCAAATTGAGACTCAAATTTCAAATGAAGCTTTAAATTTCGAATTAAGACTCAAGTTCCAAATTAAGACACAAGGTTTAAATTAAGACTTAAGTTTTAAATTAAGATGCAAGTTCTGAATGACCAATTACGGTAAGACTTAAATAACGACTCAAGTCTACTACTTAAAATGCTACGTCAAGACTTAAATGAAATTTCAAGTTATGTCTCAAATTACGACTAAGGCTAGAAAATAGGGTTTGTACTTAAATTCGGGGTTGGTACTATAATTTCAGCCTGAATAAAAATGCATTTTTTCGAATATATCCATTGATATACGTTCTCATGCTTCTTTCATTATGTGGACTTGAACTTTTGTACGACTAAAAAAAAATTTGGTGGGTTAGGACAAAGACGACGGCGAGGAGCGCGTGCGGAAGCCGCGCGCAGCGGAAGCCATTTGTGGTGGCGGGATATGCGCTTGCCATCGTCTCGAGGCAGGAACGTAGACGCTCGTGGGAAAAACGTACAGTGTATGAGTGGAATGCCTCAAGATTTCTACGTTGCATGGTTCATTCACAAGGAAGCTTGAATGGAGCGCTCGGGAGAGAGTGAGAAACACGTGGAACGCTCGCAGACTGCGCTCCGGCTGAGATCGAACGAATTGTTGTTTCTAAAAGAGGAGAATGAAATAACAACGGACATATCGAGTTTTATGAAAGAAAAAAAAATCTAAACTGATGAATATTCGCCATCTGCTACGTGAAATTATAAATGGGGTATTAATTTTTCTTTTAATTCACGTTAATGCACATTGCAATAATTAATTATTGTTTTTAACCTGTTATCAAAAGTAAGAAAAAATCATTTTTGTGAAAAAAAAATTGTTACCGTTTGGTTTTTTTCCGTCGCAGTATTTATTTGTATTGAGTAGCTGCTAAAATTGATGCAATAATCACAATAGTCACGAGTGACAACTATTTATTGTTGCTAAGACTAACGTTATTTTTTTTTTATCCCAGAAAATTGGTGTAAAATATTTAGCGAGAAAGAATTGAAAATTAAATGCCGAACACATTAAGCGCCGAAATTAATAAAAAATGCAAAAAGAGAGAAAAGATTTAAAAATGCGATATATATATATGTACCTGCGTATATCATATAATTTTACGTGTACGAAGACTCGCACAAAGACGGGCAATATCGGGGCCCTCTGATAAAAGCGCGCATACTTCATCGTCTATAAAAAAAACTCTCGATGATGGCCCATTGTATTGTAGACGCTTGCGCACGAAGACGATAAAAAGTACCGTGCGCGCATGCATCTGAAACGCTCGTTAAATGTCGAAGCGTTTAAAAAGAATCGCAAAGTACAGATATGAGACAGAACGCCCCTAGCGATGGTGTCTTGCTGTTGGTTCGAAAGGCCCGAAATGCTTGTTTTTCCTCATAAAAATAAATCGTTGCACAGGCTTCAATGAAACTTGTTGCGAAAAAGATTTAAAAAACACTTTGGCTATCAATTTGACAGTTCATATTTTTACTTCCTCATAGAGAAAACTTTCTTTGCATTGAAAAATTTATTAAAGTAAAATTAAATCGTGTGTTTCACATTTTTGAGAAATTTAATGTTAATAAAAAATAAAGTGTTTCGATATAATCGACTCCCGCTGTGGCATTTCTTTTGTTTACAAAGAAAAATGAAAGAAAGAAAAGAAATTCTATTTTCGTAAAAGAAATATATTCACAACTGCGAGAAAAACAGCGATTCAAAAAGCGCGCCACGCGCGATTCTACGGCGATTATAACAGTCTGAAGTTGGTTTTATGTCGAAGCCATCGACAACCAATCAGAATGCTAGAAAGCTGTCTTCAGTCTTCGATATTTCGACTTTCTATGCGCCATGTCTTTTTTAAGGTTGACCTTGAGACCCACACTAGTAATATTTTTAAATCGTGAGTCTATAATAAAGGGGAATAAAGTGGAGGGGATAGTAAAAGCCAATTTGCG
This sequence comes from Tromatobia lineatoria, assembly GCA_949699805.1. Lineage (NCBI taxonomy): Eukaryota > Metazoa > Arthropoda > Insecta > Hymenoptera > Ichneumonidae > Tromatobia > Tromatobia lineatoria. The sequence goes on along the minus strand of OX453042.1, from coordinate 4,601,191 downwards.
TACTTGAGAAATAACCAATAGAAAATACACGGAAAAAAAATCATTGATTCAATAAAACCACGGTTTGCATGTCGCCAGAAACAAGCGTTTTCAATTCAATTTCACTTCCAATTCCTGCAATTTCATATGATATTCAAATGATAACTTCAATACAGGCAAAAAAATATTTTATTGTTTCAATGTTAAATCGGATTGTGAGAACAGCAACTGGAGTTAATTGAAAAACATTGTTTTTGGCAGCCCGCAATCCGTGGTTTTATGGAATCAATGATATTTTTTTTCCGTGGATAATAAATAGTCAACACTCAAAGTTCCAAACGTCCAAACGAAAGAACGACCTTAAGAACAGATACCCAAAACAATTGAAGACCTTTGCGGTCGAAAAAATAGGAACAGCGAGACTAGTATGTCATTCATTGAGTAAAGAGATGAGACCCGTGATAAAGATGAGTAGACGAGACAGGTTGAGAATCGCAGCTTCGGAGCTCAAAGGATTTCCCACAGTGCTTGGTATCCCATAGCTATATCGTTCACTAGGCACTAGGATATGTCGTCGTCGTCGTCGACGTCGGTCGTCAGCGACAAAGAACGAAGTGGCTTCCCTTGACAGGTTATAGCGGACTCTAGGATTGGCCGATAGCGTCAGCCAATCGCGAAAGCTCGAGAAACCAAGAGGAAGCGGGGCCCACTTCTTCACAAGATTTTAACGATCTTGTAATGCCGAAAGATACACTCGAAAGGACGCCGAACCTCATCGAGAACTTACAGACGGTATCCGCGGGGAAATTAAAACAGTCGTCAGTCGAGGCGTGAAGACGAAGAAAGCAGAGAAAGAGCGAAAAAGGATTTAAAAAATGTCGGCGCACTCCCGAGTTGAGGGAACGATCGAGAGAGATCGCGCTGTGGAAGTGGAAGGGGCACGAATTACGGGACACAGTCAAAGTTGAACGAACCCACGCGCGCAAAACTCAACTCGCACATTTTTTTAAAGGTCTCGCATTTCACTGTACTATTTTCCTACTGGCTATTTTAATATACTCGTTCTATGGTTATACTTTGTACTGTCGATACTTTTGCATAGTGAATATATTTACGTCGTTGTATAAGCTGATGATATACATAACGAGCTACATACTTTTGAGGGAATTATTAAACGCACGCATTAAAACTGTATTCACTAGTAGCGATTTCTAGTAGCGACATATAAACTCGAACTCGCACCGTGAGAAAGTGTCTGGTGGGATTTTCTGTTGAGTTTTTTATACTAATAATAACTTAGTTGCTACGTGTGGAAAAAAATCTGGTTTTTTTGCATGTTTATTAGAGTTATTTATTTTAAGGCTTGTTTTTTTCGTTTTGATTTGCCGAATTAGAAAGCAGTGCCGAATAATTTTTAAAAAATCCTCCTAAATCAGTACAAAACAATTTAGAGGTCGCTACGGAATTTTTTGGTACTTAAGAAACATTTTTATTTGCCTTCTTAAAGGTTCGATTTAGATTTCTTGTTTGTCTCCCAACTGAAAAACGGTCGAAAATGATCAACATTAAATTCTCATAAAATATCAGTCCATTAAATACATCTTCGAGAAATCGCTACATAATTTAGAAAGAACATAAGCATTAAATAATTTCCGTCATTTTCTTCTCTCGAAAATCTCGAAAAACTAAAATTCATAAAAACGAATCTTCCGTATAAAGAAGCAATAATAATAAGCGACGTAACGTTATATTCAATTATCATACGGGAAGTTCCGTGTCATGAATCAATGCACTATTCTCCAAATTCCAGTAAATCCAAACCGCAGTTCGCTCGTCGTGTAACTCGCACTTTCTCGGTAATTTAAAATTAGCTGTCGCCGATATATCAACAGATCCCTGGAATACAAAAGCAAAGCTATGAAGAAGCAACGAAAAGTCTCATAATTCTCGAGAGTTTGTCGGTTGCATTGTCACCGTTGTAAGGTGACCGCATTCCGCGCGACGTATTTTGCGTAACCGAGATGCCGTATCGGTAATCCTACGGAATTCGTATATCGATGACAGATAAGACGAGCGCCCGGAGAAGGAGGTGCACGCAGCAGTTACGGACAGCGCTGCTTGGTGCCTGACGTCCGCAATCAAAAGCGACGCATCACCGGCGTCAATAGTTTTGCGGCCGGCAACGCGGAGTAAAATGTGGCGGCGGACTCCTTCGTCCGGCTTTTAAACTTTAAAGAGACAGCGTAGGCGCGGTTGCGTCTAGGTCCGTTACAGAGGTGCTCAAATTTTCTCGTTATCTTTTCAATATTTACGACCCAGTGGACAGACCCAATTAAAGGAATGTCCGGTATTGCAACGGGGAAAAATAGACACTGGCGCCAAAATAGACACTTGTGAAGAGCCGAAACTCTTCACAAGTGTCTATTGATTCGACCTGGGTCTGACCTTCGACCTCCCGATTTTGCTCGTAATTTTTTGAAGATTGTTTTTATTTATAGAAGAACTATTTATTATAGAAGAATTAAAAAAAAAAGATTCCTTTCTCATGGAGGACGCTTTGTTTTCAAGGAACAAAAAATTCTACGAGAATTTTATGTGGTAACACTCAGAATAGTCTCGGTCGTCGACAAAAGCGTTTTAGAAAGCGCGGTGCTCAAATTTTCTCGTTATTTTTTCAATATTTACGGCGGAACGGACAGACCCAATTAAAGGAATGTTCGGTATTGCAACGGGGAAAAATAGACATTGGCGCCAAAATAGACACTTGTGAAGAGGTGAAGCTCTTCACAAGTGTCTATTGATTCGACCTGGGTCTGACCTTCGACCTCCCGATTTTGCTCGTAATTTTTTGAAGATTGTTTTTATTTATAAAAGAACTATTTATTATAGAAGAATTAAAAAAAAAAAAGATTCCTTTCTCATGGAGGACGCTTTGTTTTCAAGGAACAACAAATTCTACGAGAATTTTATGTGGTAACACTCAGAATAGTCTCGGACGTCGACGAAAGCGTTTTAGAAAGCGCGGTGCTCAAATTTTCTCGTTATTTTTTCAATATTTACGGCGGAACGGACAGACCCAATTAAAGGAATGTCCGGTATTGCGACGGGGCAAAATAGACACTGCCGCCAAAAAAGACACTTGTGAAGAGCTTCGGCTCTTGGAAGTGGATATGGGGCATTCCATCCTGATTCGACCTGGGTCTGACCCTCGACCTCTCGATTTGGCTCGTAATTTTTTGTAGGATTATTTTATTTTTTTTAAAGAAGAACCAAACTTTTATATTTTATGTTTGCTATGCAAATTTTTTTATTTTTATTTCTTCTTTCTCATGGGGCACGCTTTGGTTTCAGGGAACGAAAGAATTCGTCGAGAGTTTTATGTCAGAACACTGAGAATAGCCGCAAACGTCGAAGAAAGGGCTTTAGAAAAATTGTCCGGATGTATGTATGTGTGTGTGTGCGATGAAAGGCCAAAAACTCAAATAACTGTAACTTGTAAAGTATTCGACCGAATCAGTTGAAATTTAAACAATATACACAGTACTGACTAATCTATTATTGATATCAATTTTATAAAAATTGCTCAGCGCATTTCAGTCTAATAATAGTTTTAGAATTTTGAAAAAAGTACGTAAACGCTCTAGCTCAAACTAATTTTAATGTAGCCTGCAGAAACTTCATAATAAGATTGCACAACGTATTGCGACCTTCGGTATTGAATTCTGACCAAATCGGTAAAGCGGTTCAGTTTTTATGAGATTTGGAAATTTTCAAAAAATGTTCGTTTTGCTCTAACTCGGGTAAAATTTAAGCATTTTCAAAGTTGTCCGTTCAATCTCGGCCGTTTAAAATTTTTTAATCATTTTCCCATCAACATTTTTTACCATTTTCCCATCAACATTTTTAAACATTTTTTACCATTTCCCCATCCAAAATATCATTATCATTTTATATTCGTTCCATTCAACAATTTCGGCCAATTAACATTTTCAACCATTATCATTACCATTTCTCAACAATTTCGATCATTATAATTTTTCTACAATTTTTAGCATTTCAACAACCGTATCAATTCTTCCCAATTTAATAATTTTTTCAACGCACGATTTTTTCCAACGAACTCATTGAACATTTTGGCAATTTGCAACGTATTGAATATTGCAAAAACTCCGATAAACTTGAGACTCCTAATCATGTGTCAAAATTTTGTCACATGTGCTCGGAGTGACGATCGCGAATTTTTGTGCCGTGACGCGTCGCGCACCTACAAGAGTTAAATACATGCGCGAAGTAGTACTACACCCGTATAATTATGGAGAGTAGCTTGTTCGTGGCTGGAGTCGCGTTGGCGGAGACGTGCATAGCGTGCAACTTACCGAAGAGGATCTCCTAGAATTCTCGATGCAAGAGAATTAGTGTCTTTGACGTTGGAATGTGTCTTCGGGGAATTTGACATCATTGGAGGAATGTCTTTATATAACGATGACACTAACAATAGTTGTACAATGAATATATTAGCGTGGGAATAAAAGGCAAAGATTTAAATATAATTATAAATTCTTTGCGCTTTACCCCCTTTATTTTTATTCATATCGCATTTTGAGAATCGCATCACTGTTGAAATGTTTTTACAGCATTTGTGATTTAAGTACTTTATTTTGATGACTATATGTAGCACTTTGAGAAATTGTATGATTATTAAAAAATTTTATAGCATCTTTGCCATTTTATCTTAATAAATTTATTCAGCATTTAAAGATCGTATTATTGTAATTTTATCAGAACCCCGCATGGAAATAAAGTACAACCAAAATATACTGAAAAATATATCTCAGATATATGACATATATTTCGTCCGAAAGTTACTATTTTTGAGATATATTTTGGGATATCTACAAAATATATTCGAGTGAACAATATATCTGCGATACATAAAAAGTAAATGAAAAATATATTGTTGTTATATTATCGTCCGAAAAGTTGTATATGTCACATATATTTTTGTATATTTTTCTTTTCCATGGGGGACGTTTTTATAATTTGTCTGCATTATTTGAATATATTCATAGCATTTTGGGAACTTTATTATTAATTAAATTTCATTAGAACGGCTTTGTGATTCGTCTACTTTATTTCTATCAATTCATTTAGCATTTTGAGTATCGTAACATTGCCAATTTCAGAGTAATGTGGGAGCCCAACCATGGAACATGGTATAATAAGAAAAGTAGTCCCCGTTGCCTCGTCTAGCTGAGTTCTCTTAATGGCATCGTTATCTCTAATTAATACGCTTACATATTAGTCACAGCGGCCGAATGCGTCTCACCTGCGAGTGTGGGAATCGAAATACGAATTGCAACTACGATTTTTACTTTACGAATGACGGTGCCAATTACCTTATTAGTACAACATTAACTCCCACGCGGTAAAAAAAAAGTATAATAAAAAAAATACTCCTCACGCGCTTCCATACATTTTTATAGAGAAGTTCGCTATGCACAATATTTTTGTGACTTATATTCAGCATGTAATCCCATTTACATTCATTTATATTGATAATTATTTTTATCTTTGTGAATGGTGCAATAAAACAATTTAATATAACTTAACATGGATTGCGTAAATATTTCCATACTTAAAAAAAAATTAGAATATCAAAGCATTTTTGTGAATCATATTCAACATATTATTTTATGCATATTAATTTATATTTATGATGATTCCCATTTTTAGGGATGTTGCAATTAAATAATTTGTCCGCTCTTCATTAAACGTCACGTTATGAGAATAGTTTTGTTTTCTATCAATTTAAAATATTTTATTCAATTCATTTTTATGACATTTGTTATAAATTATATATTCGTATGAGCTAGTGACTGTCGGTTTGCATTTGTGTAAGTAACGTTTATGAGAAACACCTGTGCATCAGCTGCATATATGCGTTGGAATTGAAATAACTGTAGAGGCTTTTGTACGGGCTCTCCGTCGATTTCCCTCGGAATAAACCTGTTGCACAGACCTCGAGTCTCGTGCACGCTGCATTCCGCATCGTCGTTTCGCCTTATTACAAGAATGTTACATAGTTGTAGGTATGAGGGGTTCTCCACCAACGCGGCGGCTATTTTTTTTAACCTTTTCGGATCTCTCCCATAATTAGCCAAAAATTTGTACAACACAAAAGTTCAATCTGTAAATTTTTTCAGATTTTTTAATGCACGCATTTCGAAAGTGGTTTTTTTAAACCCGTATATCACGGAAAACGGAAGTGGAATAAAATGAGTATAGTGACAAAAAAGTTTCGTTTTTTCATGAATATTTATTGGAATATATGTTAAATTTTTTTCATTAAAAAATCTATTTTTAGCGAAAAGAAATTGATTTTCTATTCGTTCAATTTTTTTTCATGGCAAAGATGTCAAGTACCAGATTGATAATTTTTTAATACGTTTTCAATACACTGCGAATTGCGCAGTAAGATCTGAATCAAAATTGAAGAGATCGCTGGTGAGGAAAAAAAAATTCTATTTCTTTTCTATATAAAATGCTTTTCAGCCGCTATGAATAATATACTATGTATATAAAACGGTTTATGAAAAAAAAAACTTTTTCACTTCAATTTTTTATTACCTGACCTCAAACTGCAATGATTTGAGATTTGGAAAAAAAAATGGATTTTTATTTAATTTATTTTTCTCGGCAGCAAAAAATGGATTTTTATTTAATTTATTTTTCTCGGCAGATATGTCAAGTATCACGTTGCAAATTTTTTAATACGTTCTCGATTCACTGCCAGTTACACAGTAAAATCTATTTGAAAAATAAAAAGATCGGTAGTAAGAAAAAAATGTATTTAAATATCTTTTTGGAAATGTATCTACATATCTTTTTAAAAAATGTATTTATATTTCTTTTTGAAAAATATATTTTAATTTTTTTGTAAAAAATGTACAAACATTTTAAAAAAATGTTTCTTTTTAAAGAGTTTATAAAAAAAATCTTTGTTTCAATTTGCTTTGCCCAATTTCAATCTTCGATAATTTGAGAAAAAAAAATCCATTCCTGAAATAAGTGAATTGAAAAATTTGGAAAACAAATATGAGTGTCTTTAAGAAGTACCAATGTGACAAATTATGGAAGGGGTTTGAGAGAGTAAAAAAAAAAGTGGCCGAGTTGGTGGAGAACGCCTCGTGTATGGACGGCAACAAGTGAACTATTCGCGATGTTACACACGAGCCGAAGTTATAATCCGCATAGATATGCGCACACGTATGCAGCGTTTGTTGGAAGCCCGCTAGTAGAGTCTCTGTGTACGCTAGTTCAGAGAGGCCGTGCGTTACAGCAATTTTAACTGCGTCATAGAGCCGCACAAGTATGTACATGTGTTATATATATGTATATATGTACATTTGCTGTGTCTCTGCAAACAGCTGCTCCCCAGATATTGAGCTTTGTATAGAGACCGAGAAGCTAGTTTGCGAACTAAGTTGCCAACCGTATACTAATATCAATAGGCAAAAGTATTATAGTACTTGTATATAAGGAATATACATTTATACATCCTCATTACATACTTCGTATGTAAAAAGCAAAAGTGGTTTTATAAAAATAAATAAAAAGTCACCTAGCATTAAATAGTATGAAAATCCATGTTTTTATCGTTCAAGAAGTCAAAATGTTAAAATTGGCTCATTTCTGTTACGTCAAAAAACATAATAAATTCAGTACAAATAAATTTCGCGTATTTACTGTGTGTAACATGTAATTTGAGTATTGATATTTAACCCAAGATTTGCTATTTTTTTAATCTTTTGACGAAAGTGTAAAATTATCAAAAAATCCATATCGTCAATGTTATATTTTTTTGTGACATTAAAACAAAAATAATCCATAACATCTCATTGTAATTATTAAACGATCCATGGTCGATTGACCGTCGAAATTTTCCATGGTATTAGTAGTTCCAAAGTTAGTCAATTGTGTGCCTGAAGTTAGGTTAGGATATCACAATAAAATCATTGTATCTTTCGAACCACTGATAAAACTGAAAATATCTAAACGGCCAATCAATTGAGGATCTTCCAATAAAAAGAATGAGCCATTGCTCGTCATAATTGAACTATCGTTACCGTTTTTACTTTCGAAAAACTGCGCGAAAATAAAATGTCAGGCATTTGATGTAAATATCGGTCGATTTTCTATTCGAATTACCGCTGTGCATGTACTTAATATAATTAAGTACTTGTATTGAAAACTAATTCTGCTACGTGAATAACTCCTCGAATCGGGTAATTAAATAACCGGAAACTGCAAAAACGATTTTTTCAAATTTAGCAATAATTTGACTAGTGTAAAGCACGTTATCCAACTTAAATTTCGGCGAATTGTTGCAAACCGTTGCTTTTCTACCCACGAACTCACTGCTACACGCTGGCTTTCACGAAGATCAGAATAATTAACGAAAATAGACGAAGCTCTAGAGCGGCGCCTCGTCGTTCACGCAGCACAGACTGTATACCGATTTTATATGTTGGACAGTGGCCAGTGGTCCAACATTTCGAACTACACAGACGCATCGCTAATGGTGAAATACTTTTCGATCGCCTTTTCGCGTCGTAATTTCGACGATAATTTCGGTGGCGCCATCTGGCGGCAAAATTTCTCACCATCTACTAATACAAGAGGTCCGTCAGTTGCTGAGGAACGTAAACATTGCGACGCAAGGATGAAAGCACCTCAAAGTTAATAAGTTTAAAAATTTTTCCGATCAAACCGAGAAAAAAAAACGAAAACTCAGATCTTATTATTGATTCGGTTTCAATTCGAAAATGTGAGGTTAAACGAAAAACAAGTGGATTGAAGCTCCTATCTTATTTTGATATAGAATAAATACATGGAAATCGATTATGCGATTTTTTTTCCGAAGTTTAACAGTACCAAGCATAAAGTTTTATAACCTTCGATCGATTTTTTTCGCAGCTACACAGAAAAAGCGAGGATAATGAAATTGATTATTTGTAAATATTTTTGAAATTACAATAATATTTGTTTTTTAAATACAAGATTATTGGATGAGATCCGATACAAAACAATCAGATTGCAGTGTATGTGAATGTAAAAAAATGATCCATAAAAAATAATCTATTGTAACATAGTTTTTGTTCGATTAATCGATTCTTCGATATGAATTTAAAAAATCGATCTGCTTTAAATCATGTTTCCAAATATTGATTCTCAACGAAATCGATTTTGTAGAACCGATCATATTTTTAAATCAATTTTTAGAATCGATCTTTTTTTAAATCATTTTTTAGAACCGATGTTTTTTTAATTGATTCTTATAATCGATTTTCTTTTTAATGAATTTTTAGAATCGATTTTTTTCAAAATCAATTTTCCGAACATCGCCCATCCGTAATGTTAACTTCCGGCGCGAGCGAAAACCAAACTGAAGAAATATTGTCTTACCGAATAACGTGCTTGGTCGCCGCTACGCGCGCTAGCGTCGCCGGTTAATTTCATGGCGTTTTTTTTAACTCTTTTATACGGACGAATTATAATAGCGTGCGGTTGACTATAGGTTACGCAGATTTATGTCACATGTGTTAGGACACGACACATTCTCTCGCTCTTAAGCGTATCTTCGAATTTCGGGGAGAATTTTTATCGCGTACGCAAAAGAATTTCGATAAAAGACAAACATAGGTTGTGGAATGGAGATAAGCTCGAGACAAGCCTCTAGGAAATCTACAGTTTTGTACGGGTTGTCAACTCTAATCTGCTAATTAAAGTATCCTCCGAAAAAAAATAACTCGAATTATAGTTTAGTCAAAGTAGGTACCAAAATGTTATAAGTACAATCAGTAAATGCAGCGAGTTTGAAATTTACATGTTGTATGAAAAAGATCAATATTTCAATCAGAAGAAAAAAAAACAAATTCGAAGCAAATTCCATACACAAAGTGAAGAATATAGTAATAATTTACGTTATTCGGGAGTTAATTTTTGCCACCACTTTGCAAATATTTTGAAAAACCTTTATAAAGACTGAAAAAAAGATAATCAATTGACTCCAGTAAAATTAATATTGGATTTCAAAATGAAAGATAAAAAATCTTCTGTGCTTTTCCTCGGTATAAAAAAAATAAAAATAAAACCACTTCAATTGGAAACAAATTTCATTACACTTAAAAATTTCCAGAGATTAACGTAGATTTATGAAAAACATTTCTTTATTTTTTCAGTATAGACCAAATACTAAAAAAAGCGAAAGACGATAAAAACTACGGTGAGCGAGGTTAGCGATGAGTTTGTGTTTAATCTCGAAATAGCAATTTTATGAAGCTAACCGAGGCAGGAAGTTGGAGTCTGTCGATAGCGACAGGAAAAATTGTGGATCGCAGCGACTTTTTGCAATACCGATTTGCCGTATACCGAATAATCTTCTATATGGCGGTCATGAAGTTTGAGAACCACTGAGCACGATTTGCCCGAAGCAAACCAAAATAGATCACGCAGTGAGCCTAACTGAGCACTTTTCCTTCTGCTCAACTTGCGTAACTCAGGCACGAAAAATTTATAGCCGTTATCTATTTAATTATACATACTACTCGTAAAGTCGGGGCCAACTAAACTTGCCGAAAGATCAAACGGCAAGAAATAACGTGTGCGTGACGGTGAGTTGGCCGTACGTTCACCTCCCCGTTGATTTCCTATCGGTAATACCCAACTACTTAATTTACACTTCCGGGAATGCCACAGTGCCAGTACCAAATCCCTCTCCCTTTTATTTCCTCTGGACAAGACCGTCAAATAATTTAAACCGCCGGTTCTTAATAAATGATCATTATTTAAATGACTTTACGTATTTTGAATAGCTAAATAAAAAATCAGGCCATAGAGCATCAAAATGTTATATTGGCAAAAAATGTATTCCCTTTCGGCAAGATCGTTAAATACTCGAAACCATGAGTTATTAATTAATAATTATTTTTCGACTAATTTTACCTTACGGCAAAATATGCTTGCACTTTTAATTGCTAAATTACAAAAATCAGTCCACAGGGCAGTAAAATGTTATATTGACATGAAAATGTATTCCCCGGACAAGATAATGAGTAATTGATATCATCGGTTGTCGGTAATAATTATTTCCCAATTAATTTTACCTTAACGCAAAATGAGCGTCGCTTGCACCGTAAATTGATAAATAAATAAATCAGTACATCGGAAAGCAAAATATTATAATGGCAAAAATATATATATATATATTTTATACCAAGACAATTCGAATAACTGAAATATTTTTTTTCAGATGCTTTCACTTTAACGTAATTTCACCTTGAGTTGTTAACCAAATAAATCAGCGCGAACTGCACCAAAATTAACGTTAAAATAAATTGAATTTTTTCTTGATATTGTTTCCGAAAATAAATGAATAATTTAAGATAAATAGCTTAGATACTTCTTCGAAATTTAAATAAAATTGAAAAGAAATGCATAATATTGTTTAAATATAATATTTCTTTTAAAAAAAAGCTCCAGTACAGCATCAGCAAAAAGATTTTCGTACAAAGACGGAAACTCAAAATAATTCAACGTGTACAAAAATTCCCAGACGATCGATAATCGACGTACCTGATAAAAATTTCGTGTAGCGTTATACCAAGTTCTTCGAGCACATAGCACAAGTGCCACACTCTCACTAAACTTGGCTGTACTCGATGGATCGCGGTTCTTGTTGAATTGAAAATATTGCGTTGATCCTAAGTCTTCAATGATGAGAAATCTTCTTGGGTCGAGAGCGTTTATGAAAACCTTTAAGATCCGTAAGTAAGATGATCGTCGTATTGATCCTGGCGAATTGCACCGAGCCACTCAATGATAATAATTGATAATTACTGGTTATTAATATTGAGTGTTAACAAGATAAAATTGTCACCAAAAAAAAGTAAATAATGGGGAATGAAAAAAGTGAGGCGTAACGACAATCGCACACGACAAGTCCAGCGGATAGCAAGTACTTAAGTACGAAGAGCGCGAGGCACACTGTCAGTTAGCAGCGAAGGCAGTCACCAGGTTTGGTAGACGGCTCGCTGGCGAGCGAGGACTGAATAGGCGAGCGGTGGCCTCGCGAGTCGCGGGCCCCCTTCTCCATGGCACCTTCGCGTGTTCGTGACAGGGAGCAGCTCCCTGCTGCTGCCGCTGCCGCTGCTGCTAGTGCTCGCTACTTGCCGCGATCCCGAGAGAAGGGGGGACTTGCCTGCGCCACCGAGATGCTCGAGACATCGAGGTGGAAACTCACGCCGCGTGGATCACCTCCCGCCGGTCCCTTACGGAGCATAAGTATCATACACGTTTTTTTTTTCTTTTTTTTTCATGGTCCGCAATCGGTCACATCGTTTTCTCAAATTCCACGATGATGGTTATGAAGGTAGGTATTTAATCCTTTAGCGAAAAACATTCGGAAGATGATTTGAAATGGTTGAAACTTTGCGGGTTATTTTGTAACAGTGGACTTTGAGTTAAGAAAAGTGGAGTTTTTTAGAATAGAGTTGCTTATTAAGATTGTAAGTACTTGAAAAAAGTATACATGTGTCGTACGGTTTTCATCATTCTGACCGGAAAGAAATAAAGCGTATTTCTCCCTAGGGAGTAATGAAACTGGATTACGCATGCGTATGATGGTGGAAACTCACGCTGCGTGGATGACCTCTGATTTGTCCCTCACGGAGCATAAGTATCATACACGTTTTTTTTTCTTTTTTTTTCATGGTCTGCAATCGGTCACATCGTCTTCTTAAATTTCACGATGATGGTTATGAAGGTAGGTATTTAATTCTAGCGAGTAACATTCGGAAGATGCTTTGAAATGGTTGAAACTTTGCGGGTTATTTTGTAACCATGGACTTTACGTTAAAAAAGTGGGGTTTTTTAGAATCGAGTTGCTTATTAAGATTGTAAGTACTTAAGAAAAGTATACATACTTTATTTCCGATTGATAAAAAGAAATCACATTCCGTGCTTGCGACGGGGACGACAAAATTATTCATTCGAAACCAATGCCTACCATGCATGTGTCGTACCTACGGTTTTCATTATTTCTGCCGGAAAGAAATAATCCGTGTTTCTCCCTAGGAAGTTATGAAACTGGATTGCGCATGCGTACAAGTCAGAGGTTAATGGTGGAAATTTACGCTGCGTGGATGAACTTCCATTTGTCCCGTACGGACTATATGAACTTTTTTTTATGGTCTGCAATCGGTCACATCGTTTCCTCAAATGCCTCGATGATGGCTATAATAGTCTATTACGATACGAGTGCGATAAATCTTGTTCTGACGAAGGCGAGTTTGCAGCATGAGTTTCGTATACAATTTTATTTCCCGCTTCGCACAAAAATATTCGATTCGACGAGTAGCATTCAGAGGATGTTTTAAAGTGGATGAAACTTTGCATATTATTATTTTATGACCATGTATATTACATTAGAAAACGAGGGTTCTTTTTGTTGAGTTGCTTATTAAGATTGAAATACTTGCGTGGTTTTTGCCGGGAAGGAAATTTCTACCTTTCATAAAATCGAAGATATGTTGCTCAATAGTTTTTCAAAAATGCATTTAATTTTCATCTAGTATTAATTATTTTTAGCAGAGATTCGCAGAAATCGGTAAAGTGCTTCGCGATCCATAGTCTTGAATTTTTCGAAAAATGTATCAAATTGGGGATAACTTTTAAAAAATATGAAGTAGGGAGCCGAAATTTTGCACCTAAGCAGAGAGTTTTCGGTGATGCGGGTTTTCGGATTATATAGGAATAAAAATGTTTTCTTATTTTTTCTAGACGATTACAATTTTGCTAAATTTCAGTTTATCAAAATTATTAGAAAATGGCTAAAAATAGCTTAACCAATTTGTTATCTCATGCGACTATTTTGATAGTCAGGTTAAATATTTCTAACGTTCTGAAAATACTATAAATGAAACTAACATTGGCAATACTTATGGTAAACACAAAATAATAAATTGACGCCTTTCCATCCTCGACTTTATCGTCAATCTAATCTTGTAACTCATCAAAATGTCGCCGGAGAAGTATTAGTGTCGACCGTGAAAGTAAGAATTCTGGAACAGACGCTACAAATAAACAAATCGGCGAGTAGAGGTCAACAAAATTCATCGATTCTGGGCTTTGCTGCCGAACTAAACATTCAGGGTCAAGCTGGAAGGACCGACTAATGTCCAGCAGTGGATAAGACAACGAAAATTCAATGAATAATGTAGGACGTAGTAGTGGAGTCGCGAATACTGAAACAATCAGTGTTAGATGGTCATGTTACATGTGTTAGCCATGAGGGAAATCGGCAGTCACTCGTGCTTTGCAAATATTTGCTATTCAGGAATATTTTGTAAATGTCGCATCTTCGAATCGAGACAGAATCCGAGGATGCGCAGAGGACAAGATCGAAAAAAAATAAAACAAACGTCGAGTAGGCGATATTCTGATACATAACTCCATAAATAATGGAGATGCGATTGAATGTCTAAGGACTCTTTGTATCGTTTTCCATAGAGCAACATTTTGACCTGAAAATTTCTTCGAAACTGTAAATCGTTTGTACACAATATTCGATTCGTATAATTATATGAATATATATTTTTTGCTTAAGGGAATTTTCGAACCGATTTGTCGAAGATTCAATTACTCTCGAAAAACTTCGAAAGCTAAATTTTATGAATGATTATATATATTAATATCACAGTATTTTCATACTTAAGAGAATTTGTTTAACAAGTTAAATTAATCTCTGGAGAATTGGTCTCATGAATATCTCGTATTTTCCATTTCATTGTATTTATTACATTGTTTTTTTCTTTTTTTAATTCTTTGAGGGAAAATTATCCGCGGACTTATTAACGCTTACTGTTTATTTATTTACTGGTTTATGCTTGAAAATTTCGACGTAAATGTATTAATTTTCAAAAGGAAGATTTTTATGGTATGGAATGAATTAATGTAACGACATGTGTGAAATTTGACGACGAAATGAGAACGCAACATCGATATGGCATGAGTCAACGCAAGAACACTGTTTCACGGTGATGGTGCGTGTTCTTTCATTGCCTGCGTCGCTGCCTCAGCGACGCGAATGTGTCTCAAAATATCGCAGACGAATAAAATGGTCGTGGCAGGCAAGTCGACGGTGTATCGAAATAGAAAATAGAAATGGATATAGAAATAGCGGAGTAGGGTCACACCACGAAAAATATATTGGAAAAATCTATTAAAAATGGTCATCAATATTTGATTTTGTGGTAGAATGTAAATTTTTTATACTGTATAAACAATCACATATTTTCGAAAAATTACTTCTTAATGGTTTCGAGAATATCTCCGTTAGATATATCTAAAATATATAAAAAACATAGTCTTGTAATGAATATATTTTGTATAAATGCTTAATGAATATAAATAAACAATTTCCATTTTGTACTATACGTACTATTATATATATATTAAATATATATTTGATATGTATATATGTATTGTATATTTAATAAATATAAATTGGGAACAATGGATTTGAGCACGTATTTATAAAAACCTGTTTTTCGATTTTGCAAATAGACGTCGATGTGTTACACTTCCGCAGTCGAGCGAATTTTGTGGGATTCATTCCGGGCGATAGAATAGTCGGCGGAATAAATGTATAGGTACGCGCCAAGCGTTTTAGATAAGGCTCCCGTATATCTGGCGGTCTCGCCAGGTGATAACACAAAAGAGTTCAAGGGTTGACGTGCAAAATATTTCATGCACACCAGGAGTTTCTATCACTACTTTTTTTATATAGTATGTCGATCCTGTTGTCGATCGAACACGTGCTAATTTTGGGAATTTTTTTGCATTTTAAAAAATAGTTTAATTAAGTGTTTCGAAAGATAACACTTTTAGCACACTAGTGCGCAAAAAGTTTTTTTTCTCATACCTAACGAAAAACTGCTACATTAATGAAGACTTCGCTGAAAAACCTGTTAATTCGACTTTAAATAAATGTTGAAAAAAAAATTGAAAAAAATTAGTAACGACCGTGTGAATTTTAAAAATTTTATAATTTTTTTTTAATATTTTACTTTATGTTTTCGACAGATAATCTACATTCTTACAGTTTTTACGCACTCGTGCGCAAAAAGCGTGCGACAGAGTGTAGACCGTGACATTGCGGATGCACAGTCCTTTTTTCTCGTACCTAACCAAAAAACGCCACGCCTCAAAGTGCGAAAAGTGGACCTTATCGCACATGTGTTACAAAATGGTACTTTTTGCCGACTTCGATAGTTGAACGTCCTTGTTGCATAATCCGAAATGGGATTATTTCTCTAGAAAAAGTAGGAAAAAAAGTATATGTAACATATGGCGACGAAAATAAGTAAATAAATTGGCGACGTGATATTCTAGGTTTTTCAATGAGGCAAACTATGTCAGCCGAATCTTTTGTATGACTGTGTAGCCACGCTGAATCACATTACGCGACATTGTAGATAACTTCGTGGATATTTGGACCTTGTGCTGGCCTCTTTCGCCTCCTCTGACATAGTACCATATTAATAAGTTTAAGACTTACTGATAACTTTGTGAACTATTTACGCAGTGAATTTTATACCACAGATATTCTCGGGTTAATCTCTGTAATAATTAATCGTCTCCGTTGGTGGGACAAGTTACATATCTTTGCTTTACTGTTTCAGATGAATGAAATTTGAATGTGGACGTCTTCAGATTTTTATAGTGTTAACCGCCTAATAATTACATTTTTTAGCAATTTTTCTCTTGGGTACACAAGAGATAATTAATTAGTGCGTTATTTTAAATGTTGGCAATTTTAGTGCAATTCCAAGAAAGCTCCTCCGCATTAAAATCCGGAAATAATTATTGGCCATTTAATAAAAAATTCATTTCTATAAATGAAAATAAAAACGTGCTCCCTTTGAAATTATAGCCAATAATTTTCTTTTTTCCAAATGCATCAATGTTTATGTTTCTCTTAACTAAATACAAATGCTATAATAAAATGACCTTCTGATAATTATATTCCTGTTATATCTGTTATAATCCATATAAAGTCAATCGGAATAACTTGACACATAAGTAATAAGTGTGAAATCATTGCAAATCTTTTATAAATACGTTGAGGTGCCTCTAAATATATAAGTAAAAAATATAAGTAAACAAGATTCCAAAAAATATTAAAAAAGAGAAAATTCTAAATTTACAGTGCATTATTCGCCGATACTATTATTTATTAAGTAGAACCTTAAATGAACAATTGCAACGATTCAACGCATATATAACAAATCCAAACCAACCAAACTTCCTGTAATACATTGATATGTTCCTCCACATAAATTGAGAAAAAAAAATCATAATTTACATTAAACCCGATATCGATATCGATTCAATAAAAATGTTGTTACAAACGCTATAATAATTATAAATGTTGAAATGCTTGAAGAAACTATTCCAATGATTTAAGACACATTGAACATGGCCAAAACTTCCAAACTTCCTGTAAATGTATATATATTCCCTTATATAAATTGAGAAAAAAATCATAGTTACCACGTAACCCGAAATCGATATCGATTCAATAAAAATGTTATTACAAACGCTATAACAATTATAATCGTTTAAATGCTTGAAGAAACGATTACAATGATTTAACCCCCATTTAACATTTATATATTCCCCCATATAAATTGAGAAAAAAATCATAGTTCCCACGTAACCCGAAATCGATATCGATTCAATAAAAATGTTATTACAAACGCTATAACAATTATAATCGTTTAAATGCTTGAAGGAACGATTACAATGATTTAACCCACATTTAACATTTATATATTCCCCCATATAAATTGACAAAAAAATCATAGTTCCCACGTAACCCGAAATCGATATCGATTCAATAAAAATGATATTACAAACGCTATAACAATTATAATCGTTAAAATGCTTGAAGAAACGATTACAATGATTTAACCCACATTTAACAAGACTTCGAAACTCTTTGGAAATACATTGATATGTTCTTCAACGTAAATGGAGAAAATAAAAAATGATAATTCTTCGGGAACTCGATATCGAAGCAGTATTTAATACAACGATGAATAATGCAGGATGCATCGTTGCGATTAGAGGGTAGAGCAGCTGCTGGCTAGATGCGGCGTGCGAGAGGTACCGACCAAGTTATACTTCCTCGAACGAAGCTTCCTGTCGGTCAAGTGTTGACCACGCTCGTCTGATGCGGAAGCATTCGATGGCTACCGTACAGCGGGACAATACTTGCCGAGCCCGGGCGCTCGGTACTTCCTTCATCCGTTCTGGAACGAGTGCGCCGGCCCGGTCTACCAGCTACCGAGTTGCTGAAGCCAACGTGTCAGCCACCAACCCAGTCAACGAGCTAGCTCCGCGTAATAAGTACTATACCATACGTCTATTACCACTACCATATCTGTGTCCTCGACGTACCTACGCGCATACAACGCCACCATCACCGGTAGTTGTTTCATTCATAAACTCTCGAGCATTATGCGCTCAGCTCACTCTAAAACCCACACGCTGGATTTATTAATTGAACCATTTTTCTACCGCGTCCTACGATATATTTAATATACAAAATTATAGTGACTTTTGTACTTTTTACATCATGTCAAACTCATTCCGTTAAGCTTGCAAATTAGTTAGATTCAGCAATAATAGATACTTTTGTCATTCTGTTTTATGTGGTAAAAATTTTTTTCGGTATTTAACTTCTTTAAGATAGAAGCTGCAAAGTTGAACTTTGCACATTGCTTCCGCATCATCTTTGGGGTTTTTTGTCATGGCGTATTCTTTGAGCAAGTATGTTCAGCGATTTTGGCTTTCCCGTAGAGGGAGCTTTGTAAAAAAGAATTAAAGATGGTGAGGAAGCAATTTGCAAAGTTTAATTTTGCAGCTTTTTTCTTAAGGAAGTTGAAAATCGGAAAAATCGTTAACACATAAAATAGTGTGACGACAGTGGGTACCTATTATTGTTGAATATTACTAATTTTATGTGTAACACTTATGTTTGCTAAAATTTATGCAGTAACATCGTCTTTTCTGAAAGCAAAAATTTTAAAATATTTGTACCATATTGCAGATTGTGACGAAACTATGAAATCGAATAGTAACACAAGCCTTAGACGTTATCATAATTTATTTTATAGCTGATGAAGAGTTTTCGCGAAAGTTGAAGAGACAAAGGTTCTTGAACTTAATTTTCTACTACCTATTTTTATTCAATAAAATAATTTTTCCCTTACAAATCTGTCATGCAGAAAATTCTCTAAAAATGAAAATAACGATTATTTTTCGAGTTACATTTCGAACTTCAATTATTAATCTTTCACTGCATTTGAACTCTCCAGATGAAAATACTTAAATGCGTCAATGATTTAAATTACATAAAATTGAACAGTGACACAAGCCTTAGACGTTATTATAATTTTTTTTACAGCCGATCGAGAGTTTCCTCGAAAGTTGAAGAAACAACGGTTCTTGAACTTAATTTTCTACTACCCATTTTTATTCAATAAAATAATTTTCCCCTCACAAATCTGTCATGCAGAAAATTCTCTAAAAATGAAAATAACGATTATTTTTCGAGTTACATTTTTAACTTTAATTATTAATTTTTCACTGCATTTGAACTCTCCAGATGAAAATACTTAAATGCGTCAATGATTCAAAGTTACATAAAATTGAACAGTGACACAAGCCTTAGACGTTATTATAATTTTTTTTATAGCCGATCGAGAGTTTCCGCGAAAGTTGAAGAAACAACGGTTCTTGAACTTAATTTTCTACTACCCATTTTTATTCAATAAAATAATTTTTCTCTCACAAATGTGTCATGCAGAAAATTCTCTAAAAATGAAAATAACGATTATTTTTCGAGTTACATTTTTAACTTTAATTATTAATTTTTCACTGCATTTGAACTCTCCAGATGAAAATACTTAAATGCGTCAATGATTCAAGATTACATAAAATTGAACAGTGACACAAGCCTTAGACGTTATTATAATTTTTTTTTATAGCGGATCGAGAGTTTCCACGAAAGTTGAAGAGACAACGGTTCTCTGTCAGCTGCATGCGCGCTTCTATGCCACCACTGTGGGATCTTGCTCCCTTGCTACTCGAAGAGGACGGTGACCCTTGAGCTAGCCCTGGGCGGAACTCGTTCGCTTCCGGTGCTGTTCCGCCACGGCTATTTCTGTATGCCTATAGTTTACTACTACAACTACGACTACTGTTACGTATATAGAACAGTTTTACAGAAGAATAGCCAGCCTAATACAGGCAGCAGTCCAGGACTAGATTTCTGCTCCACTTTCCACGCTGCAATCGACCAAACACTCAGAGCATCGATTGTACACGACAAATTTATATTATCAAATCATAAATAATTCTTAAATTATATCTCGGGCAGGCAAGGAATAATATTCTGCGAGATATAAATATATATACACATAAAAAATGACTGATGTTTCGCTAACGTAACAAATAATCGCCTCCGTACTTCGTAAAAAATTATTAATATTTTCCCAGGTGCTTGGAAAAAATGGAGAAAAAAAGGGACAAATGACGTCAGATAAGACGATAAATACGTCATCGATCCTTCCACATTCCGATGTAAATCGTATTCTTACCTGTTGGAGTCGTTTTGTACCTTTGGATATGTAAAAATATGGTTTCAATTACTCTACTAAATCTAATTCAAATTTTCTCTAATTTATTTTGTGTACTTTTGATTGTTTCATATATTCTCTGCTTGCATAAAAATATTTCCTTAATTATCTACAGAAATAAGAGAGAAGAAGGAATTACTTTTTTATCGAATTCGATCATTAGAAATAGTGAATAAACATATAATGTACATTAAAATTGTATTGAATTATCAAATGTACTAATTTATTCAACAATTTGACACATTAAATTAGTCCATAATTAAATGAATATTGAATCGATAATGTTCAACACCTTTCAACTTATAAAAAATGATAAAACACGTACTTACAAAAAAAAAATTGATGTCCAGTGCTCGATTCTCTTGTGAGAAATGTTGAGTGCAGTGTCGATTTTGCAAGCACTACTTTCAGTAGCGAAGGGAAACAGAGTAAAATGGAGTCGGAGAATTGAAGGAAGCAAAAAAAAACTGAGAAAGAAGAAGAGGAACGAGGGCAACGTTGATCACCGCTGCCGAATGCAACAAAAACGCATCTGCTCAACTAGTTTTCCAAGTCTGAAGAATGCTCCACTGCTGAATTCACTCTCTTAAAAAATGTTGCTGATTTCCTTTGGATAGTTTGTAATATAACATTATTTGTCACTCATTTTTATATGCATTATTAATTAATCGTTTATTAAATAGTCAAACAGTTTGAGAATTCACTTAATGGCGATTTGAGAATTTCTTCGGGAATTATTTTGCAGTCTGTCATATCAAAACCGTTATATCAAAGCGGGGGCCACGATTATGCGCGCCCCGTGAGCACGTGACCGAGCGAACACCAAGTGCAACGAAAGACTGCCAGAGTCGAACTTACAGCCGTACTCGACGCGTCAGTCTTCCCGGGCACCGTAGAATTTCGATGGACTTTGCCCCACTTGATCCCTCCAACCATACGACATCACACCCCTACATTGGCCGTTATTTGCTCCTTGAATTTATTCGAGGAGGGGAGGAAATCGTCATGACTATTGCCAGAGAAACCCTAGATGAATATCCTAGATGAATATGACACTTTCGAGTCATTGGAAGACCTTTGGATCATTTACTATTATTCTTGTATGAATTATTCGCTTGGAACATTAAATATTTACATTTGTTACGCTGTCAAAAAAATTATTTAAAATTTACAATCTCGTTTACTGAATTTGAAATACAAGTACCATGTAAAATTAATGTATGGTACAGTACTAACAGTGTTTTAGCTCAATTCTGATATCCGGTTTAATTTATCACAGTTGTAGATTAAATTTAACTCTCCTCAGTTTATGCATAATAACGTTTGGTTTCCTCAAGAGGAAACATTGCGTTGAAGTTGGTTATGAGGAAGTCTGTATGTTGATTTTGGCTTCACCGAGAAGGAAGCTTTGTGAAAAACAAAAAATAAAGAGGAAATAATATGCAAAGTTTTACTTTGGATTACCTTGTTTTCAATTGAATTTGAAAACTGAAGTTTAGCGAAATTTCAGTTGTCAAGAAATAGTAAAGAAAATGTGGAATTCCTGGAAAGTTGAGACTTTTTTATCATTTTTTACTAAATTCCGTATCTAGCATCATTGAATTAATATTCCATTTATTTATAAAGTCGACATTGGCTCTGGAAGGTTTTGTGAAAATGAATATCACGAAGAAGTTTTTCAGAAAAATGTTGAAAACAGTCATCGTCAGAAGCATCTCAAAAAAAGTAAAGGTGACGTCATCAGTGAATGAAGGATTAAGCAAAACGATTTGTTTATCTTGAATTTTTAGGAAAAGTAATAATTTCACAATACAGTTGAAAATTTTAATGAACATCCAGAATATTAAATTATTAAATGCAACTAAAAAAACATATTTTCTTTTATCCCAAAGTATATAGAAATAAATAACTTTCTGTTACAAAATAATCGTAGTGGATAGCTGAAAAAATCATCAAAATAGAGATCGAATGTCCACTTGAGTCATCAAAATTTCCGACGCTGAAACCCTAAAAAGGCTGTTATTCATTCACTGATGCCGTTCAATTACTGGTGCATTAACCCTAAATTGTTTTGCAGGTAATTCCGAATTTATTGTGTATTCCAGTGGTATTCTAGGTCGATTTTTCCGATCCTCTGGCCTTTTCAACGCTGCGAGGTGCGATGGAATGCTGCACCTCAGTCGAGCGCCCCTCCCTTCTCTATTCCTCCTACTACATGCCACGGAGCTCCGTCCTTTGTCGAGTGCACGGCCGACAAACCTATCGTATCGTTTCTCTTTCTCTCGCTCGCTCGATCACGTTCTTCTCCATTCATGCTCTGTTCAGCACTTGTCGCTTATGCAACGCGCGGCCCTGGAGAGCGACCGAGAATGCCAAGGGATGCAGTCCAGCGGCGTTACCGTCTCCACGAGGCTCGGAAATTCCTGGTCGCGTAATATGCCGACCAACGATTCGATGCATTACTCACGATTGCATGGGAGCGGTGCGAATGATTGTACATGTTAATATTCATCTTTTATTATCCTAAGTATTTATTCAACTATGATAATCTTACCGAATCACCTTAAGGAGATACGATACATAAAGTGCCATAATTTCACAATTTCCACATTCGAAAATTCTCTATAAACTTTTTTTTTCTTCCGAATCAATATCGAAAAATGAACGGGAATTACTTAAAAAATTAATTAATAATCGACCGATTTTTAAAATATAGATAACTATCTTAAATCCTGTAAGTAAGCTTATCAAATCAACATAAAAAATGATGTGCTTAAATTTTTAGAGCCGCTCTGAAACATACATGGTTATCAAATGTTTTTTAGTGTGTTATTGAATAAAAATCAATACTAAGCTTTCGAATATGCTTAAAGTTATGCAATCTTACCGTCTTACCTTAAGAAGTAACGATGGTAAAGAGGAATGATTTCCCGCCACTTTGAAATATTCTTCATGAAAAACTTTTTTATCAAGACATTAACATTCATTAATAATCGACCGATTTTTGTAATATTGATAATAATCGTAAATCCTACAATTAATCTCCTTAGAACAACTTAAAAAATGCTTCGATTTCGAGAGCGGCTCTGATATAAATTTTTGCTAATATACTGTTTTTTTTTCGTAAGTCATTGATTTAAAAGAATACTGAAGTATCGAATATCCTTAAAGTTATGTCATTGAATAGTATCTGGGCCGAATATAAATTTGCTCGGTGAAAACTTTGCTCGTACATTGGTTTAATATAAACCATAGGTGTTTATCATTATTCGACAGTTCGTCAAATAAGCTCATCGAAAAAACGCGTTCGTAATTGTTCTATAGGCACGTATGAGCAAAAGTCCGCAGCAATTTGTCTATCGAGATGCTCGATAAATCGGCGTAATATGAAAATACAAATTCTGTACAGGATTGTTATGTTTTCCTAAATGTGCATCGTTCAGAAGTTTTCCTAGTCTTCGAATTTCCCGTCAATTATTAATAATAATTGACGGTAGGGTCAAGTAATTTTCATATGAGAATGATATTTCTACCTCATATACCAGGTACCGGATAGTATTGAAAAATAGTTATGTGTGCTTATCGCACGGATTAAAAAATGGGGGATTGAGCGATTCTAGGATCGTTTCCATTTACCGATCCTAAGAAAAATTGATTCTACTTCCAACTCGTTGTAGGGTCGAATTATTATGAAATTAACGACTCCGGCAACGAATGTATGAAATGCTGATCGATTAACGACAGGCAAACCTATAAAAATATCCTTTTGCAGCAACCTCTCGAAAAATCGGATGGTTTCCAGTTTTTTTCTGCTGGCGCTGAGTAGTTGAGCGATGATTATCCTAGGCCAACGTCGAGCGACATCATGATAAGAAATCCGACCATCGCTCCCCAGCTGGCAATCTTTCCGTTCCCACTGAAAATTAATAGAGACGTTTCAATTTTTAGCACAAAAGGTAAATATTGTTGATCGATAGTTTAAAAGCTTGTGAGCAGAGGATTGTTGGGTTGTTGTGTGTTAAAAAGTGATCAGAAGGTACTTTTGAATGAAAATTTAGTCATCAAGAAATAATGAAGAAAAGTATCAATTCTTGTAAACTCTTAAACTTTTTACCGATTTTTACTGAATTGAATATATCTAGTATCACTAAATATTATTTAGTTTATGTAGAAAATCGGGTCTCGATATTTCATGTATTTCGGAAATAAATTCAGTAACGTTAATTTTTTTTTAGTAGGAGTAGTGAAAGAGTTTTATTGACAATACGTTTACAGATTTTTATTTCTAATACATATTTAAAAAAATAATATATCCATGGTTTTGACCTTTTTTTTTTAAATTTAATTGAAAACGTTAAAAAATCTGAACTGCTCGGCCAATTTCAGTCAAATTTAATACCAAACAACATTGAGTGCATCTGCACTCACGCCCATGGCTCCCCAGTAGGCAATTGTTCCGTTACCACTTTAAATTAAATCAGACGTTTCAATTTTTAGCACAAAAGGCAAATGTCGTTGATCGATTGTCTAAAAGCTTGTGAGCAGAGGATTGTCGGGTTGTTGTGTGTTGAAGAGTGACCAGAAGGTACAGGCACTCGGCATTCGAGGAGAGAAAGAAGTAGCCGTGGAATAAGAATAAGAATAAGAAGAAGAGGAAGAAGAAGAAGAGAAAGAAAGGATCCATACATGGGGAGCTGGTTCGGTCGGTTACATCGTATGTGAAATACAACAACAGCAGCCAATTATAATGACAATGCCTCTGTGAACTGGCAAGCAGCCCCTGGGAAAGAAATTCGCTACGTTCGTTTGCTCGGTTACTATACGAGATACCAATTGATGCTGACGTCACGAACCATTATTTAACGAGATCGGTTAAAATCACACAAGAAAATGACCTCCCATACTACTTCCGTCATAAATTTCCTGTTGCATAATTGTGTTGCTCCAAGTTAATTTTATTGTGTGCAAAAACAGCGAGTATATCTGTTCTGTTATGTGTCGAAATGCAAGTAAAAAATTTACCGACCAAACGATTTCTGAAAGTTACTGTGTGGAGGAATGGCCTAGTGATTGGAAATATATTCGTGATGTTCTTAATGCGGATAATCAACAAAATTGTAAACTGATTTTACCCAAATGAATGTTTTCCAATAATAAGGCTTCTAAAAAATTAAAAACTGTAACAATAAGGATTTCGTTGAGAATTTTTCAGGAACAATTGACTCGCTTAAATTAGTGAATTGTTAAAAACTCAATTATTTTGAAAGCGCTAGAACTTGGGAACAGATGCAGCAACTGATATGGAATTTTGCATAAAACTTCAATAGAATGTGTCAATATTTTATAATGAATTCAGTGAATATCCAAAAAAAAAAAGATCTTGATTTTGAAAAATTTAGATTTTGCGTCCTTTTCGTTGGTAAATACAACTGTGTCGAGGAAACCAGTAAAATTTTCTTCACCTCAAATTTTGCACATTAATAAAACAGAACCATTAGAGGTTTTATACTGGTTATCGTTAGGATATAATAAAATCTTGCTAAGAACAATAAGTTTGGAAACCAAAACTTTGCAGCTTGCTCCTCCATTTCTCGAAGGCTTTGTCGATTCCTATTATTATAAGTGGATATATTTATACTCTTTAATAATGAAACTAAATTATTGAACTTGAAATGTTGGAGATTTTGTAATCGAGTAAAATTAAATTATCGATCTGAAATTATTAAAACTATCTCTATACTCTTAATAATAGAAATGTGCATTTAAATTTTTTTTTTTTTTTTCAGGGATAATCTGCTCGTCTAATTGACTATCAAAATCGTATTTACTTGCAGAATGAACTTGAATCCAAATTTTCTATCGCTGAAAGTTTCTGAAGTTATAAAGTTTACAAACCTTTGGTGCGCTTCTGGGATAATGTCATCGACAACTACGTATATCATGGCTCCAGCGGCGAAGGCAAGGGCGTATGGAAGAGCCGGTGCTGCGAGGGTGACACCGGCAGCTCCTAGGACACCAGCAATGGGCTCAACCATCCCCGAAAGCTGGCCGTACCAGAAGCTCTTCAGGGTGCTGAATCCGGCTGCTTGTAGTGGCAGGGAAACCGCTAAGCCTTCCGGAAAGTTTTGGATTCCTATACCTAACGCCAAGTTTCTGTAACAGATGCGGTTGACAAGGCTACAGTTTCTGTCAAAATATTTTATCGAAAGTGATTGCAACGAAATGACAAAGCCAGTTCGACGCTGAAGACGCCCTTTCGATAAGAGAATAAAGTTTCGGAGTCTACGAAAAATGAACCACCGAAATTTGGCCCTTAGAAATTAACTGGATTTTTCGTTCAGGTTTTTGTCAACTTTATAATTGTCAATTTTTTTTCGTATCAACTTTTCATCAGTCGATTTTTTAGAGGCTTATTTTCGTGTTATCACATTTCGTGACGATGCATAACACAATTAACTAAATCGTGAACTGTTATTTTTGACAAACAAAGATTGTTTACATTTAAGTAGTACCAGCAGGTAATAAATTATTGGTAACGTTGCTTTCATCGTATAAAAAAATATCCCTGTTTGCATATAATAAATTGCAGGTAGTCCATTTTAAAAAAATGGGTGATATATATTTTTTAAGAGCATTAAAAAAAAATTTAGCATCTTGTACAATATTTCTAAATCGAATCTGGGATTTTTTAACGTAATCAGTGCATTCTTTCGATCATCTGATCACGTCAGATTCTGCATTCGATTGATTCACACGATTTACAGGTTTAAAAAAAACATTTTTTAATCTCGATGCTTTTTTTTTTCTTTCATTATAATGATATTCGCTGAAATAGAATACACAAAAATTCCGTCTCACGTGATCTTATCAGAATATAATTTTAAATGTCCATGTACTGCAAACCCATTTTTTGTTACCACCACATCCATCGTCTCTGATTAAAACAGCCGAAAAATACAGTAATTTTGTTGTTGTTGTTTTATAGAATTTAATAGAAGTGAAAAGGAAAGAATAGTAGTGGTTGGCAAACACGGCAATGCCAAAGAGATCGAGTCTCGTTGCTCCGAGTAAAAAAAGCACGACTGCCTTGATCATGAAGAGCATTCTACTACAGGGAGTGATGATGATCGTGTCGAAACGGCCGGTGAATGAATGACCCGACAAGAGCGCATTCCACTGAGACTGGAGTAAATAAAAAAAGCGAGATGAACCGAGGGAGAGAGGCTGCGCAGCAGTGGTTATGCCTCGTTGGTGTATAGTACATTTTTCCAGGGCGTTTGAGGTTTTACGATGAACAATAGAAAGTCTGGAGGACAGCTGCTGACTGGCTGGAGGTCCGTGAATGGATAATCTGAACGTCAAAGTGTATCGAGCTCGGGATTCACGCAGTCGTTGACTCGGTTCTTCCCGTCGTCATATCGACGTAACGGACATAGTGTTGGTGCAGGCCCGTTTCTTCGAATGCCAAGACCGTCGACTCTCGTACATTCCTATCCTCAGTACATAAGCGGATGTACAGTTAACCCCGACTGGCTGAACGAATCTTACGACTGCGTAGAACATCCGGGGAGGTCAATCAGCTTCCGAGAATTACCTGTCTGCACTTTTTATTACCGCTTGAACTTTATGTACTACTCAGTTAACCCGAACTATCCAGATCTGTGGAATATGATATTCAAAATTCGTCCGCATTCGTGCTAAGCAAGAAGAGATTTTATCGTGAGAGATAAAAAATTAAAAATTTGAAGGAAATTCATTTGAGAGTGACCAAATATACTAGAAGATCTGTTTCATGGGGATTTTTAATGGTCTGACAGGAGTTAGTCCAGTCAGGTTTGCTCTGAAATAGTCTGCTTCAGTCTAAATCAGTCAGTTTTCGTCTGGACTGATCCGAATCGGTCTGGACTGATCCTAATCGGTCTGTACTATTCCGAATCAGTCTGGACCGGTTCGCTTTGGTTTGGACAAGCCCGCTTCGATTTGGACTAGTTCGCTTCAATCTGGACCAGTTCGTTTCGATCTGGACCAGTTCCTTTCGATCTGGACCAGTTCCTTTCGATCTGGACCAGTTCGTTTCGATCTGGATCAGTCTGCTTCGGTCTGGACTGGTTCGCTTCGGTCTGAACCATGCCAATTCGGTCTTAACCAGTCCGCTTCGGTCTGGACCAGTCCGTTTTCGTCTGGACCAATCCGTTTTCGTCTGGACCAGTCCGTTTTCGTCTGTACAAGTCCGCTTTGATCTGGACCTGTCCGTTTTCGTCCGCACAAGTCCGCTTCGGTCTGGACCAGTCGGCTCCGATCTGGACGATTCCGCTTCGGTCTGGACGAGTTCGCTCCGGTCTGAACCAGTTCATGTCAGTTCGATTCGATCCAGCCCGAAAAACAAACGACAAAGCTTTTTCTAGGAGGAAGTAAGATTCCTCAAGTCAATAATAGTCGTTATGGATTGTCACAAACATAGTCATTTTAACTCGGTCACTGATTTTTACAATTTTATATGGAAGAAAACAGTTAGCCTTTCGGAAAAATCAAAAGTATTAGTGGGTCGCTGCGGGTGACGGACCTACTTAGCTGCGAGACTACAACGAAGGAAAAGAAAGCGTTGATCGACGAGAATAATAGTTTCCTGGCAGAGGAGCTTCTTACAATTACACCATTGAAAACGTTGGCTCTGTAGAATCTATTTTAATATTTATCCTAGGAACAACTTTTTCCAAAATAGTAATAATGTTATTAACAAATGTGATAGAAAAGTACCGGTAATTCAACATTATTCACGGCTTTCTAAGATCTATCTCCAAGATTACAGATTTTCGTGAGAATTCATAACTTCATTTGAATAAATTGAAGATCCGCATACGCATATTGACTATCCTCGCTATTATGAAATTTATGTTAAAATCATGCACATAATGTACTTCACATGCGAATAACTTTCATTGTCTCTCGACAAGTCTTTTAGTCAGACATACCAGGAGAGTTTTAGCGATGGGTCCATCAAGAATCCTTAAAAGTCTCTTACAGAGACGGTCTAAGCAAGATTTGTCTTGAATAATAGCAACAATCTTAACAAGCCAATTCTAGATGGAATCCTATTCACGAATAATTTTCTAGCTATTACCACTTATGGCAATCCATTCCAAAATCCTTTTTAAGACTCACTTCCGAGTCTGTTATTTCATCACTACCATAAGACACCGTTTCGCATTTTAATTATCAGCAATGCTGAAAAGCGTTTCTCACGGTAGATAAATTAAACGTGTAAATTATTAATATAAATGACTCATAAAAACAGGTCTACGGAAAATTTGGTGACGTCTGGAATATGATTAGATCTTTTAACTTTCGGCCATCCATAACATTAGTAGATAATTAAACGTTTATATCAAATATCTCTCTTCTCGTTATACGATCTCATACATGCATATATAATTTATCTCCCTCCCAAACGTTTTACCAAAGATTACGGAACTTCTCACGATGAAGAAAGGCGTCGAGCTGTCTGTGCCCGAAAGTTTGAAATTTCTCTTGCTTCGTAGAATGTATAGTCAATAGTACATTCCTTCGAATTGTGAAATTATTAATTTCTCTTTCACTTTTCATATTCACATTCGTAAATAAAAAATTAAAGGCTAAATAAACAGAGGTAAATTATAATCGTTTATTGATATCTAGAATAATTCCGTGAGGAATGTGTCACTAGAGAATTTTCAAACAACTTTACAGAAAGCTTCAATTTAAAACCTATCGAATTATCATAAATTCATCTTGAAAAATAAATCTACTTCAGATAAACTCAAGAGTAACCACCTTCAGCCAAATTTCAACAGAATATAGCATCTAGATATTGGCGGATGAAGCACGGCCATCGACCGAGGAGAAGATGAAGTCTGATAGCAATGAAGTTTCGTTGTATTCGCGTTGATACGGACGGAAAGTTGCGAACTTTTTTAAATGAACAACCCCGTTAAAAAGTACTAATAGACACCGATTAAAATGGGCAAAACCACATCGATTCAGATAGAATCTGATATACCATTTTATCTAGATCTATACGATATTTTACCATTTTAATCGGTTTCTATCGGACTTTTTCAAGAAGAAAAAAATCACGATCTAAGAGCTACATTATAATTTTTCATTATGTTTCTTGGAGCTTCTCAAAGTCTCGCGGTGGCTTTCCTATTGACATCTAGAGCGATTCTGTGAGGAATAAGCTATCCGAGATTTTCCAGAAGACTAAGGATAAAAAGACTAAAGTTTTCCCTATTGACATTTGAAGGAATTCTGTGAGGAATAAGCCATCAGAGATTTTCCAGAAGACTAAAGAGAAAAAGGCTAAAGTCTAGAGACCGAAGACAAAAACGCTGAAGTCTAAAGACTGAAGTCCGAAGACCAAAGTCTCAGGACTATACAGTCTAAAGACTACACTCTAAAGACTACAGTCTAACGACTACAGTCTGAAGACTACAGTCCAACGACTACAGTCCAACGACTACCGTCTAAAGTCTAAAGACTAAAAACTAAAGTCTACAGACAAAAGACAAAGAGACTAAAGTGTTGAGACTAAAGACAAAAAGCCCAAATCTTGAACCTATCGCTTCGTCACAAGTACAACTCGGAAACGAAGCTAATTCAGGTACCCTCAAGAGTAACCATCTCCAATCTAACAACATTTCAGGAGAATCCAGTGTCTGCATGTTAGCGGATGAAGCACGGCCATGGACCGAGAAGAAGATGAGGTCTGAGAGCAATGAAGTTTCGTCGTGTACGTGTTGGTACGGGTGGAGAGTCGCGGCCAGTGTCGGCTGTGAAGCTGCGGCGATATCGAAGGTGGTACGCGGAGCGAGGCGAGGCTGCACACGGTCCAAGACAGGGTTGATCTTATGGGTTTCTCCGGTGGTATCCATGGCGTTAGCCGTGGTCGGTGGCCCCGAGACTCGGCAAAGAGCTCGCTGCCGCACGGCGTTGGTGGAATGCGGGACGGGCAAATCGCGGTCGGCCCGCTTGCGCCTCGTTCCCATGCATTCCTTACCCCTACCATATCGTCAGAGCCCCGTCGTTTCACCCGCGCCCTCCTCGTCCATACAACTGCCGCACCAACGTCCTCTTCTCTTTCTTTCTTTCTTTCTCTTCTCGCGTCCCGCGCCACAGCATCAGCATCGTCCCGCGCCGCCGTCGCCGACGCTACTCGACTGGCTCTGCGTTCCTCTCAGCTTGGATAGCCCGGTCCTGGATTCCCGATCGTTCGATCCTTCGCTGAAACAACGAGTGCACACCCTGGCATCCCTCTCTACGTCTCTTCGTCTCTTCATACGATCTATTGTATTCTCTTCCATCCAAGGCTAACGGATGAATAGGTATTAGGGTGTCGCAAATAAAAACGACCATTTTCTTCCTTGCTTCGAAAGCTCAGATCGGTATATCGACGTCCTGCAATCGGCGAAAAGATCAATTAGAGAATCCACGATTTTCGACAATTTTCCTGTTTTTAAGACTTTTTATTGGGGACTGTTGGAAATATTTTGGGGGAATTTGGAGCATCGGTAAAGGAAACTGGTTTGAAGAATATGGTGAATTTGATATGCAAGTGAAATGGTAAATTTGACTTTGTAATAAATCCTATGATAATTTGGAATTTTCAGCTGATTAATAAAATCGGACAGTGTAATATTGGGAAAGTTGTTAATTTCTTCATCAGCTATTTGTTTCACGAGTTAAGTCAACATAGTTGCAATGAACAGAAATGATGTTCTGCAAATTAAAAATTCGTTTCACTGTTCGTTAGGATTGGATTTAATTTTAAAAACTTGTGCTGGAGATTTCCTGTACAAATATTTATTCGCATCAACGAAAGTCAAGAAAGTTATATTCAATCGCGAAAAGATGTCATTCTTCCTCAATCATCCTGAATCTTTCAGGACATCAATTGAATCTTCCTTTTGCTTCCTTTTGTTTCCAATGTCTCGTTATGCAAACGAGAAAATTTTGCTAGACATTTTTGGCATTTTATCAAAGATTGATGAAAAAAAAAAATTAGTTAACCAAAATATTAATGAAAAAAAGAGCGAAGAAGGTGTCCAAAAAGGTCCAAATCAGAGGCTTGACCGAACGAGGTTGATTATTTTTCACCCATTTCATAATAGACCTTATTTTTTACCCTCAGCTTTCTAGAAACCTTTTAAAAATATGCATTGACAAAATGATGTCATTCTTATCATCCTATATTTTTTATCAGGACACCAATTGGACCTTCCTACTGGGAATTTTTCTAAATACCTTTCCAATGTCCCTTTTTACAACGAAAACAATTTTGCTAAACATTTCGCTAGGCATTTGATCGAATGATGATAGAAAACATTAGTTACCCTCTCATGGTAATTGTGAGTTACCCGAAGTATTGAGAAATCAAAAAGCAAAAGGTGTCGATAAAGGTTCAAATCAGGGGCTTGACTGAACCAGGTTGGTTATTCAGGACATGTTTGATCGTTGAACTGTCCGAAGACCCGGGATCAGTCGGCTCCCATGACATAATAACAGGCCTCATTTTTCGGCTCCGCTTTTCTGGTACAGACACCGCATCAGACATTGCGGAAGAAGTCGGTCAACATGACCGTGTAGGCCTGGTACACTTACACATGTATGTGAGGCGAGCGCGTGCGGCATGAACCACACAGCAAAGTGTATCGATGTAGTGTGCTGATGGTGAATCGTGACTGGTGCGATAGTTTGCCGATGTGAGACGCGCCACAGGAAAGGTACATGGAGAGCGGCGTCTCCGGGGTCACCAGCCGACCTTGCCATCACGGCGGAATGAAGCAGCATAGTAGCAACGAAAGGGGCGACGACGACGACGACGACCACGACGACGAAGACTATCGTCTCTCTTCGCTGCTGCTGCTGCTGCTGCTCACGACAATTCTTCTTCTGCTGTGCATCAGCAGCTCGCCGCGTGAATTCCTTTCGTCGAGTGGTCAGCAGCAGCGCCGCTCTGCATGGCGACTGCATGCGAACGGACCAAGACTTGACGCTTGGTACACGACGAGAGGTCATCGACTTTGCCGCCGACTGGCTATCTAAAAATGGCGACGAGCTAGACAAGCTACTACGCTAGGCACCGGGGATTATGGGATCGTCAACTGTACTAGTCTCGCGAATCAGAGTGCTCCAAGTTGCTATCAAATTGGACCTACACTCGTCGTAGATAAGAGAGAACGGGGCAATCGTGATCGGTAAGGATTATTTTCTATTTTTCCTTTGAAATACACGGGAAAACGATTTTGCGAGGACGATCTTTTGCTAAAATAGTGACAACATTGAGTTATTTGGGAGTGTACTTTTTAAAAAAATTTAGCTGAACAAGTCTTTTTGCTGGGCCGACGATTTTTTTTCTGCTAAGCTAGCAAATAACGCAATGATATCACTGTTTCAGCAACAGATTTGCTGGTCCAGTAAGATTATTTTCCCCGTGTATTGTCTGTTTTGCCGAAAATGAATTTTCGCTAGATTTCATTGAGGGTTCCAAAGTGACCTAAAGAAGAGGCTTTAAAATGTGGACAATCGCAGTCACTGAGCATGATTTCCCAGATTCTGTGAATAAAGAGTTTCTTTTCCCAAAAGCAAATCGTTGTTGGATACTTTGCTAAGGGTCAACTGACCTAAAAAAAATCCGCAGACCCTTCTTTTAAATACATTTAAACCTCATGGAGTCCATACTAAGCATTATAATTTTGTATTTTCGTGACCGTTAATTTTCTGTTCACTTCTAAGGGAAAAACGTTTTTGTAGATTTCTAATTTGCATCATACTCTTCATAAAAACTGGTATAATGAAGTCTTTGTAAAACTGCATTATAAAGACTACCATCTTTTTCAAAACAGATTTTCCACGGATTTTTACTTTCCCTAAAATTTTCCACTGCGTCAATTGAGGGACTGTCAAAAGACTATGACATAAGTTCTCATTTTAAATCTGACGTGGAACTGTAATTTTATCTCGAGTATTTACACTGATTCCCTCCTATGACTAATGAACACTCAGTGAGGATATGATAGCTATGAATGACCTCATCATCCGCATAGTTGAGCTCAAAAGATAAAGTTAAAAATTCTAAGCTTTCCAATAAAAATACGCAATAAAAAATGTAGAGGTGGGAAGCCTTCTAAAAACCCGCTCTTAAGTCATCAGTTGATTTTTACTGTCTTAACGCTTTGGCATCCCCACGACAGTATTTTTAATGAAAAGCTGACATTTTTTTACCCCAGAATATATCCTGATCTTTTTTTCGAGAACATTTTTCCTGTATTGAAATAATTTCCAGAACGAATCCGGAAAATCCAAATAATTCAATACCTTCGGGAAATCTTCAACGCACCCCCGAAAAAATCTGACGAAATTGAAGCAACTATTTTACGGCCTAAATTTGAAATTGGCTCGTTACAGATGAATTGACGAAGAGGGGTACAATCCTTGGTCAGTAATTGGCAGAATTACCCTCATACAATATTTTACTCCATAATCAGCAACTTTAGACATTTAAAGTTGAGGATACGCTCAGTTTTGGAGTGCAATGAGCCTGAAGCCGATCTATCTACCTGCTTCACGAAGGTAAACGTGCGATCAGACGATCGAGAGCTCTCACCGTGGAATTTTGGGCAGACATACGCTTGTGCGAATGCCACGGGACAGTTCTCAGCAGCGAAGCAGACGAGCCACTCGTGAGGTCGTTGTCAAGGGACGGATAACGGCTCAGTCGTCGGCTCCTGCTTCGTTCCGAGTATAAGATACGCGCGACGCATGCGTAATGCCGCTACATTCCAAGCATCTTTGCTACTACCGCTTTGGCCGCTGAGCTCACGCTCCGAAGCCTAAGCATAAGCACATTATAGTTTTGATGCTGAAAATCGAAGTGGCGAAGAGTGATGAGATGCACGAGTGACAGAGAAGAAGAAGGGACGACAAATCCTGCGCAAAAAGGAAAGTATTAGAACAGAATTACAAAACGTTTGAACAGTTTAACATCTCAAGTATCATCTATTAAACGGGATTAATACTATAAAGAGTATTATAAGTTTTTAGGCTCCGATTCGATATGTCCACGATTTTCGGTATCCGGGTCGACATCTCCATGGTTTTTTCGTGTCCCGGTCGATATTCCCAGAGCTTTTGGTGTCCACGTCATTTTTTCATAGTTTTCGGTGATCGCATCGATATTCCTATAGTTTTCAATGACTGGATATATTAGTTACAGCTTCAGTGTCCAACTTAATTATTCTATAGTTTCCGATGTCTAGACATACTCCCACTTGTTTTTTAACTGTCTGGATACCCAAAATTGCGGCGTAGAGCTCTGAAACTGTAAAAAAACATAACTGTACACCTAAAACTATGATTCTATCGACCTAGACCTCGAGAACTATGACGATATCAACCTGGACACCTAAATATAATACTATAGAGCAATCGACCTGGACAACTAAAACTCAAACATTGATCCCGATCGACTTAGACATTGAAAGCTACAGAGATATCGACTTGGACACCAAAAACTATGGACATATGAACCCGGACCCTGAAAACTATGATTCGGTCTAACACATTTTAATATTAATTCAGACAATATCGACATCTCGTCGGCTGTGCATATAGAGTCAATTTGAATTTGAAATTAATTTAAATTTAAAGCATCATTGTGATATAAAATTAACATACTTTTGCAATGAAACTAGAGTAGATTTGGTAAAAATTAAACTATTAAAATTACTGTACCAATAATAAATGTGACATCACTCTTGAATAGTAAATTTAGTATAACAGCATACGCATTAAAATTCCCATTACGTGTACATTGAATTTCAAGAAGATT
The DNA here is from genome assembly GCA_949699805.1 of Tromatobia lineatoria. Lineage (NCBI taxonomy): Eukaryota > Metazoa > Arthropoda > Insecta > Hymenoptera > Ichneumonidae > Tromatobia > Tromatobia lineatoria. The sequence goes on along the minus strand of OX453042.1, from coordinate 4,564,582 downwards.
TCTTTCACAGTGTACTTTTTAAAATACTTCCCTTCTTGTGCGGGAAGTGAGACCAATGGGGAGACTCATAATTCTCGATCGACAATATCGACATCTCGTCGGCTGTGCGTATCGAGTTTTGTGGCTCGCGTACCGCGGACCCTCGAGCAGTGGGATAAGGCAAGCGGGAAACAAGAGACGAGAAAAGTATAGGAATGGAATGTCACTAGCGCTTAGAGAACGTCTCGAGGGTCCGGTTCTCAGAACTCTGCAGCGTCCGAAAGCACCATCTACAGTACTGTTGCAGCAGGTTGCGAAGAACTCAGCCTTTTCCAACATCAAAGTGCAGGAGTAAGCTATTAATATATGTTTATCGTCGTAATCGCACACTCGGTGGTATAATGGAGCGTATAAACGCTCTACAATCCTCGGATATGCGCTGGATTTACTGTACCACAAACCCCAAGGCAGCTGTACTACAAAATCCTCAACCGGATCGTCCTCTCCCATGGAAAACAGCGAAAAGAGCCTCAAGTTTGCGCTCCAAGCAGCTGAGCTTCAAGACACTCGATTCCACTTCAGCCAACATATTCGCCGCGTTTCAGTTTCTACCTTTTCGCTCATATCAAGAATCGGATCCCACGTACTAACTATACTCTCCAGTGCTCGAGCGTTCATTCCTTTAAAGGAATGAACGCTTCGACCGGAATTTCAGTCGACTAACTTTCTTCCGCAAATTTATCATCATTATAATCGATTGTGTAATGGCAATTTGGAGGAATATTGAAAATTGTGTTAGGGTTGATGTCATACGTTGCGGTTATGCTTATAATTGTAGTTAGAAATAGTAAATTTGACGCCTTTTTCTATTCAATGCAATTCAAAATTAATGAGAATGCAATTTATCAGTACTAGACTTTATATAATGTACAAATGATGTATGGAATATTGCTTGGGATAATTTGTAGAAAAAATAATGCTATTCCCGAGCAAATGAACAGAGAATTTATGACGTTTGGATAATTATTGACGGTATGAAAAGCCTTGAATGGACGATAAAAATTTGAATACAACTGATATATATAAACCTGATGGTGAATGACCAATTTTCTAAAAGGTTATGAAACATTCATTAAAGGACGATAATAAATCCTACAGTTTTGACTTTCACCTTCGATTGGCGAAATATTTGATAATTTGATAATTTGAATCTGAGTTGAGTTACATGTGTTCAAATAGCAGATTTTGTACTTAAAAAAGTTGTTATCCTCCCAAAAATCCGTACCCAACGTTTGTGACCTTTGGATAATTATTGCCGGTGTGAAAAGCCTCTAAAGCTCAATAAAATTCCGAACATTTGTCTTCCCTCTTCGATAAGTGAGTGCAAAGAATTTACCGCTGCCTATCACAAAAATATAATTTTTCAAATAACCGTAAGTCCGATACCTACAACTACAACAACCACACGTTTTGTGAGGAGCATCTTTCAATTATCGTTAATTACTCTCAAAATTGAAAGCCAATATTCATTTAGTTCTAGCGAAATTTTCGATCATCTTCTATCTTCTAATTGACTCTGCATCTATTTTAATTTGCGAAGGATTTAAAGCAACACATTACTATTTTTTCGTTTTTTAAACTTGCTAGGTCAGTGATGAGGAGCCAGTGAAAAATCGTCAGTGGGCTAAGACGAAAAGTGGCCGCTCGGATAATAGTCTCGAAGTGGCGAGCGGTGTTGCATTCCCCGGTGTTTGTTTCTCGCTTGCCTTCTTCCCTTCTCTTTCCTGACATTTTCGAGCGGTTCGAGCCTCCTCTCGGTACCCAAGTAGTTCCTCGACGTCGGATCTTTCGCTGTTGGTGCTGCTCTGCTCCCCTGCTGGCTGTGAGAGAACTTGGAAGACGACAGTGTGGATGCTGCTACCTTCGGCGCCCACCTTCTAGGCCCTTGGAGCTCGCCGGAACGGCAACATGTTCGAAGCAAGCGTCGCGCAGCCTCCATCCTTCGCTTCTTCCATCGCTACCTCCTACGGCTTTCGCATTCCTCCGCGTATCTCCCGGAGCGTATCTAGGCGGAGGGAAGAAGCGTTTCTTCCGACCTCGGAGATTGTGCCTATGGAACTCCTTCACATTCACCTTCGTTATTCGAGTAACAATTAAAATATCTGCAGAACAATATAACAGAATGCATATTGACCATCCCACTCAAAAAAAAAAAAAAAAAAAACGTAGGAAAAAAGTATTAGAGTAGTATTAAAATGGGGAGTATGATAAGTGCGTCGTACTGGACGAAGTCATACTCTGATTGTCCTCATATTCGAGTACTAAGTATATTTTTCAATTGGAAAAGTTGATTTAAAATGACAAAAAAAAAATTTAAGTGGAAATCAATTAATATTGAAATTGAATTAAACAATATTCGAATATATTTTTGTGTTCTCATTTCATGATCAATAGTGGAACAAACTTCTGTCCAGTACGACATACTCCTCATACTTGCCAAATTAATACTATTCTAATACAATAATTTTTTTGTACGAGCACGAATAATGAAGTTTAAATTTTAGTGCATAAATGACGATGAAAACTTTCGCATCTTTCGGTAAAAACCTTCTCTGTAAGTCTGTAATTCGATAATAATTTTTTTTCAGTTGGCACTGCACAAGCTTTAATCAATATTACATTTTTTTTTACCGCTCCACTGAATCAGGATAAGAAGTATAATAACTAATTTTCATTAGTTGATTTCACAGATATTTATCAATCCATCGCACGTATTTATCCTTAAGCCTTAAGTTAGAACCAACTAAATTTCTTTGATTGATAGACACCGATAAACCGATTACTAATGTCACCTGGCTAAGAATAGTTGAGATAAGCAATCGGACATAGCTATAGTAACAAATTTGATGTTCAATTGCAACTCCAAGAATTTCAATGTTGCTCATCTCAACTTTCCACTTTTTTTTTCCCAAGTGTAAGAACATCAGAAGCATTTACATAAATTTTGGAGTAGGATTACCGTACACTGAAAAAAACGGCTGCGAGATTTTTATATCGGTAGACGCGGGGACTGAGAGCGAGAGGAAAATTGGCGCGTTGAGGTTGAATAGAAAGAGATCGTGGAGCCGTTTCGCGAGTGAGCGACGGAGAAGAAGCGCATAACGAGAAAATGAGAAAGAGGAAGAGACGTGGTAGCCCGGTTCCTCGAGCTGAAGGAGGATAAGGGAGATCAAAGGGGCCAGGCACCAGGCTCCTCTGTATAGGTACTATAATAAGGCAGACGAGAGGATAGCGCTGAAATGAGATGGTTTCGTCGGCAGCTTTGTCCGACGCCATGTTTAACATAGCACCACCTCATCTACGTGCCACGCCGAACCGGTGCCCGTAGTTCCTCTTTTTTTTCGACGAGGAGGGTAAGATCGACGTTCTCTTGCCCCCTGGAGCTTCTTTCCATCTTTCTTGGTATCAAAGGGTCAACAGTTTCCCGACAGGGTATCTAGTCTTCCCATTTGTGCCGTTCTCTACCGAATGGCCACTTTTTCAGACGTTTGATTAGTTCGATAATTATACACATTTTGGTACCACTCAAGGGTACTTACCGCTTTAGAATTAGCCAATTTTAGAGAATTTTTTAAAAGACGTTATGACATAGAACGTATTTATACTTGAAGAATGTATTAATTCATAAATGAACTATATAAAATATTTTTTTGGAATGAAAATAAATAAATGGTATCCTTTTTTTGGACGAGGAGGGTAGGATCGACATTCTTTTACCCCTGGAGCTTCTTTCCATCTTTCTCGGTATTACAGGGTCAACAATTTTGCGACAGGGTATCTAGTCTTCTCATTTGTGCCGTTCTCTACCAAATGGCCACTTTTTCAGACCTGTTTGATTAGTTCGATAATTATACACATTTTGGTACCACTTAAGGGTAAGCGCTTTAGAATTAGCCAATTTTCGAGAATTTTTTAAAAGAAATGGTGACATGGAATGTATTTATACTTAAAGGATGTATCAATTCATAAATGAACTATATAAAATATTTTTTTGGAAAGAAAATAAATAAATGGTATCCTTTTTTTGGACGAGGAGGGTAGGATCGACATTCTTTTACCCCTGGAGCTTCTTTCCATCTTTCTTGGTATCAAAGGGTCAACAATTTTGCGACAGGGTATCTAGTCCTCCCATTTGTGCCGTTCTCTACCAAATGGCCACTTTTTCAGACCTTTTTAATTAGTTCGATAATTAGGCACATTTTGGTACCATTAAAGGGCAAATGCTTCATAATTTGCCAATTTTCGAGAATTGTTCCAAAGAATTTAAAACATCGAGTATATTTAAACGTGAAGAATGTATCAATTTATAAATTAACTATATAAAATATTTGTTTGGTGCGAAAATAATTTAATGCTATCCGCCGGGGCTCTAAAAACACAAGTCGCCCAACTACTGCAATGAGTGAAGCCTCTAGAGTGCCTAAAACAAAACAAAACCCTGTTGAAGTATTTAATTTGACACAATGGCGAAGTTTTGAAAAAAATGTTAAATTTCACTTTTGGAATATTGTTTTTCAATGTCAAAATGCTATTTTTCATCCAATAAAAAAAATCCTCGATCATTATACGACAAAATATGTTTATAACACGCAGTAAAAATTTCAAGTCAATCGTACAATCTGTTTTCATTTTATTTTCACACTTAAAAGGAAAAATTCTCCACGTGGAAAAAAATGTAATGATATTTGAGACTTTCGAATACGTCTGAATAGATTCCAAAGCATTTGCTCATTTTTCCAGGGATCATTTTCCAAACGAGTGAAGGAATGTTTTGGTTACAAATTGATACAGTCTTATGTTAAGAGGATGCGTTGATTCGATGTTTAAAGAATGTCTATTTTTTTTCCTATTTTACTTCCTACCGCGAATTACGGCGAATCGTGCGTCAGTGGATGAGCTGCTGGAGTCATACAAGTGTAGAAATTTGTAGAGACGGAAAAGTGATCACGGAGAGACGGAGTTACTGCAAAAAATCGACATTGCTCGAGGAGTGACTCACTACCAGATCTCCTTGAGCTTTTACTCGGCGAGTGCGCGAGAAGGGGAATAGACGAACTGGCATAACGCTTCGTACCTGTTGCTGAGACTGCTGGAATGCACGCTCCAATTGCTGGAGTATGCTAAACCTACTTCATTGATAATTCTTTTAGACAGCAATGGAGAAAAATTATCGAAAGTCGTACGAGCTGCAAAGCGACTGCATAACGCTGTTTTTTTTTTGCAAAGATAGAGTACGTGATTGATATATCCGGTCGTTAATCCTCTGAATAGTAAAGAAATAATTGAAAAAAATAAACCACTCAGGTCGGTGACCCCAATTCCTGTATACGTTTCTATCGAACTTTCGACAAATCTCCTGCATTCTCAGCTACACTCTCGCTAATTTTTCTCATGATAACGAAACATGAAGATCAATAACTTCATTCAATTTCTCTCTAAGAGTATTTTTATTTTAGTGATATGCATTAAATTACTGTAAGAGTACAGTTACTTTATATATCGCAATTGCATATTTAGCATTTTGCTTGACGAGTGTGTGCGAAAAAAATTGCGATAAAATTCAACTTCGTTAAAATTTGAAAATCACAAAAATATTATCAATTATTATCAAAAAAGGTTTTAATATCTGCTACATTCCACGATTCAGTTTCAAAACATGACTGAAACTTTGTTTTGTTTGTATTAATCGGTTAATAGAAATATAAAAATAAACATAGACGAACAATAAATAAATTGTCAACTGAACAGTTTTCTGATCTTTCACGATCTCCCTGAGAATGTTATTGAATGAGAAAATGTTATTGAGTTTGTTATAGACGGTTGGACGTTTGTTCATTAAAAAACTCAGATTCGCTAACATTCTAGCGTGAGCGTGGGTGAGTTTACACCCCAGTGACCCCTCGTTCCTATCTTACGAGGTTATCTCTCCAGGTCAAACGTCGATTCATTCATAATACTACTATTAGGGAGATCAATGTAGTCGAACAACCGGATTTCCCCTTATCCTGGTCCGTTGTCGCCTTAAATGTCTTATCGTCCCGCCTTAACAATCGATTGATAATTAAATATTGCAAACTTGTACCGTGAAAACTCTATATTAACTCAGTTCTGGATCGAAACTGAAAAAAAATGGATCTACATTCTATGGTATTTTAAATTTGACATGTATTTCATTGTTTTTAGTTTCAAGTGAGTTTGTTTCAAGAATAACCTCTTATCCTGGGCCTTCATAGCCTTGAAAGTCTTATCGGTCCATTCTAAATAAGCAATCAATTGAAAATTAATGATTGCAAACTTTTTCAGTAAACAATCTATGTTGAATGAGATTTGGTTTTAAAAAAAGTGTATTCGATTTTTTTAAGTAACAGCGGCTATGAAATTGTTGAAACCGTATTTTTATAGTTACAGTAATTGTTTGTAATTTACTTTAAGCATGAATAGAATCGCATAGGCTTAAAATAAATAGCTTCAAAAAAAAGCACTCTTTGTGGTCACGTATATCAAATTTCATAGATACGAAATATCCGGAGCACCGAAACATAGTCATATTATTTTTTAATATTAAAATGCTATCAAATTTCATATTATGATGAGAACTAACGCGATTGTAGCTTAGAAATGTATCAAAAGTTCCGATTATATTTCAATGACTCTTATTTATCTCCGTTTAGCGCCGTTCTTCAGCGTTCACCAATAATTTATAGCTACTAACGATTATGTAGATAAAGACGCCATAAAAAATCAATATAAAATCCAAATCCGCATCTTATTAGAGGAAGTTTCTTCAAACGAGCCTAACATTTCATTGTATTTTATTTCCGTGTATAATTCGAGAAGATTTCTTTAAACGAGACAAAAATTTTCTTTTTCTTTCGCAATTAAGTAGAAGAGATATCTTTAAACGAGACTAGTTTCCTCTGATAGAATAATCAACGTCGAATATGTTATGAGCATTGTAGACGATAAATTTCCCCTTTAATATATGAAACAAATTCCGATCTCTCTTCTTCACTTTATTCCCACGTTATTTCGCGTTGTTATTTGATAATTCATATCTACTTGATTAAAAAGGTGTCAAACTTTGCAAATCTGTCGGTAACCAAGGAACATCATGGCGCATTAATAATAATTTATTGTGCCCGAGTAAATCCACTCTATAGGTCCTATCATTCCCGATTATAATGGAATAAATTCATGCATTAAGCATATTCCTGTTTAACGCCGGTTTAACGGGAGATTCTAGACTCAGACATTAAGAGCCGTGAATAATGGAGTTAGCAGCTGACGCGAACGGCTCAGAGCGTGAGACAACGTTACGTTTGTATTTGTGTGACTAACAGCCGATTGATAACCGTATCAGCAGATAATGTTGCCAAACTGGGCCTCGCTAAATCTCCATATTGAATTTTTTTAAGGCAACCCGTGTCACGCTTTCCCCTCCAGCGCCGAAGAGACTCGCGTATAATAAGCTAAGCTATTTCTTAATTGTGGCGATGAGCTGGAAAGAGAGAGGAACACGATCGAGTGGGGACGATGACGGTCCATTCATTCCAAAGATTCTTAATGGGCCACCGACATCGCAACCACGAGGATGACGGAGAGTTCGCGTCATTTGAATGTTATACGTTGGAATGCGACCACGCGCAACGCCCGGAGGAGGTCAGCACGTCTGAAGTTCGGTTGCTCAAGCGACTATCTCCGTGCCTCTCAAACGGTCTCTCAAAACACTACGTCAGCCTTCATCCATCGCGAGTATTGTCAACATGGCACCACTTTCACCTCACGATTTCCAATCTCCGCTTCTAGAAAAAGAAAGAGCTCAAAAACGTACGTTAGAATAATACGAAATGAAAATTAGGCTTCACCGAGCGAAAGAATGGCATGTGATTGTGGTAGCAGCTCGAATTCCAAACAAACCGGCTCGCAACGCCCTAATAAAGGAGATGGAAGAAACGGAGACTTCCAGGAATCACGTGATCAGATATGGATCGGGTTCAAGGTGGTATCAGGGCTACGAATGCTCGTTTCTCTTACTCAAAGGGTTGGCCTCGCATACTACACGTATCTGGCTATTTCTGAGTTTAAGGCAGCTACTGCCTTTCAGAATAGTCAAATGAGTGACGAATTTTTTAATTTTTATCATTTCTGGTGGTAATTAACACTTGTGAGGAGTTGGTTACCTAGCAGACATGGTTCTTTATATATAAGAACATTAAGAGCCACGATTTGCATTAAAAATCGACTGATATATGCAAATGTATCTGACTATTTCTGACTTTAAGGTAGCTACTGCGTTTCAGACTAGTCGTATCAGTGCCAAATTTTTAAAAACGTTTATATCATTTGTGGTGTTAATTGCTCACGTAGTAGACATATTTCTTAATATATAAAAACATTGGGAGCCGCGATTTGCATACCAAATTGACTGATATATGCAAATGTCCAATGGCATGTTTTTCATGCAGTTACTTAAAAAACTAAACTATAATTATAGTTATATGGAAAGCAATGTCTTATTTTGTTTTTTCGGATGCTGTTCTTCAGCATGCGCCTATTTCCGGACGCCTAGTGTTTCGGTTTTTTGGCCAATCGTAAATTTTACGAGTTCTGAGATATAAACACCACTGGTTCATAATCAAAACGAAAGAATCTTGGCTTTTTATCATTTCGTTTTTTTTTTTCATTGATGAAATCGGTAAAAAAAATTTTCACGTACATAGGTACATGCAAAAAATCATTGACATAAGCTGTGTCAAAAAATTGTTAACTCAATCATTAAATCCATAATAAACTTAAATAAACAGAGAATCGTCTGAAACTGAGACGTGTCTGGGTACTGCTACCGTTACCTTATAAATTCCAAGGCACTGCGAGAGTGCGGAGGACGTAAGTGACAATAACCTGCTGATATCTTATTGAATCTCTAATTTTGCACAAATTTCACCGCTAGATTCCTATAAATGTACGATCATCGGAGTTCGTCTATTTCAACAGTCGACGAGATATAATTCTTCAGGCAATTGCCGATTACACTATAAAAAAATCTACTTCAAATTTAGTGTACTTTTACTGGAAATTTTTATTCATCAACTACTATACGAAATTTAGTATACAAGTCTAATGTAAAATTAATGTATGGTACAGCATATTCAATAATTGACTTTAATTTAACAGTAAAAGCACTCGAATTTTAATAATTCTCTTTAATTTTGCTGGAAAAGTACATGAGTCTTATACCGCAATTGTTCATTAAATTTCGATGACGAGTTTATCAATAAAAACTTTCAATCTTTTCTAACAATGTACCGATTGCGAGAGCGCGGAGGACGTAAATGATAATAACCTGCTGACGTCTGATTGAATCTCTAATTTTGCCCAAATTTCGCCCGTGGATTCCTATAAATGTACTATCATCGGAGTTTGTCTATTTCAACAGTCGACGAGATATAATTCTTTAGGCAATTGCAGGTTACCGATTGCGAGAGCGTGAGGAATGCGGTAGGTGCCGGAAGGTACCAACAGTACGTACATATACGAGAACGCTTGAGAGATCTAAATGCGCGCTAAAGAAAGCTAGTTGGAGCCTCGAAGATGGTCTTGTAAAGAAGCGGTGGGAAGAATGGAATGCGCGGCGCCTAGGGCTCGTTGAATTCCAGGGCCACACGTGTCTCCGACTGTTCCCCTCGGGCCGCGAGCACCGCTGAGCCTCGCTCGCGCTCCTCGCCGCCCTCCGCGCCAATAAACCTTGCCTTCGGTCGGTTACCGCATGCGACCACCGTGAAACTCATTCATTCGCCTCCTATCGTGAACAACTCTATCTCTCTCGGCCCCGCAGCAATCATCGGCTGTTACAGCCTCGACCGTTGATTACAAGTGTCGCCATCTCGTGGACATCGCTGGTAGCGCGAAACCGCTTTGCCGAAACGGCAAACATTCCGTCGCCTCGAAGGGTAAGACGATGTGCTAACTACTGCTCGTTCGGTAACAAAAACTGTAGAATATTTTCCTAAGCAATCGTTCGGTGTTAAAAATATTTTAAATTTAATTTGATTCACTTTACCGTTTATTACTATACACTGTAAATTGATGTTTAATTTGAATTGAATTTTATTTAAGGCGATGTGCTACACCGACTGTCCTCATGAGTGTAACGCCTTTGGGCGTTGCAGTAGAATAAGAACGACAAAAGCGTTTAACACATCACGTTGATATACAGACATGTTGTAAAATTAACATAGAGCCTACAATATCCAACTTTTATGGAGAGTTTTGTATACTGTATATTAATTGTACAACAATTTTTTTTGTATATTGGTTGATATTTCAATCATATTATATCAAATTTAATATACGCGTATCCGCAAGAGAAACCTCCAATATTAATTTTCATGGTGAAATTTCTAACACTGTTAAGTTTTCGGATTAAAAACGGGAAGAGTTAATACGCTCTCGGAATTCTTTGTAGAACTTTCTCGTCTTTACCGACATGTTCCACATCAACTTAAGAAGATCTGTCACTGCTCGGTCGGTAATAGAAAGTGTAAGGTTGTGTTTTTGGCGGCAATTAATTATTTGTAGAGAAAATGATGAGTATTGACTGCGTTTCAGGAGGCGGTACATTTCGATTTTTATTCAAAAATTTTTTTTTTAATAAAAAAAAAACAGATGATTGTCAGTAGGTAAGTTTTCAGTAACGAACGAATAAAGCATGTAAAAAATTATCATCCATGTAACGGCGATACACTTGTCGATTAATAAAGTACATCGTACCGTCTAGTAGTTAAATCAAAATATACTATAGAACGATTATCATTTGATTCATTTTATAATAATAACCTGTAGAAATTGTACAAGGACGTTCAAACTTTCAAATAACGCCTGAGGAAATAAATTTGCAATAGAATTATACGGAGTACCGTTAGAAAAAAATTAGGGCGTGGTGGCATCTATTTAATTTTGAATGCATTGACCTTATTTCCGCATCGCGGAAAAAGTCCCCCTGCCATTTTTAAGAAGTTTATAAATCTTTTTATTAAAGCTGCAATCTATCGATACTTAATAATAACGATAAAATAAGTAACGAAGAAAATTATCTGAGAAAATAATAGAGGCGTACAGTTGTGTATAAATCTATAGTTGCATACTTTCAGGCTGTTAATGTCAGCTTAAAAGTTTAGAATCGTCTACGTCAGCGTTCTTTGCGTAGACAACTTATCCATCTTTAATCCCTCTCTAATAATAATCATTTTTTAACACGGAAGTGTTCACGTCAAAGTGCTAGAGAAAACACTGAGAATATGTTCCGCATAGTCTTAGACTATACGCAGCTTATTGCGAAGATTTATCGCGGTGAGAAATTTGAATCAATCTATATCCCGTTATTTCTATCGCCAGGCAATATTTTTTCTCGAGAGCCTGCTGTTTATCGGAATGTTTACGGCAGCAGGAATATTAGTTGTGTGACACAGTACGTGGAAAGCAATCTTCAAGATTTGCCTTATCTAATGGCGCGTTGAAGATTTTTTTATTCCCATTCATTTTTGTTTTAACAATAGACATGAATCAGAAAATATCGATTGGAAGTTCATGTTGGCAAAGTTGGATAATTCGAGAAAAATGTTTCGCAATCAGAAGCGCAATTGGTATTAATTTCAATTTACGTAATGGCGCATCAAAGATTTTTCCGCCATTCATTTTTGCTTTCTAATAGAGAAAGCTTTCTCCCTATAATTTTTGTTACAAAGCTTCGTCTGTGAGGAACTCAAAATCGATTAGAAGACGTCCTCACAGCAAATTCATAAGAAGTAATAAAAATAATAAAGAAGCAATGCGCAAATTTCAACTTTGCGACCTTTTTTAAATGAAAAAATCTGTAACATACATTATAAATTCGTTTTGGTAAAGTTGGCTAATTCGGAAAGGAACTGTTTCGCAAACCTTAGCATAATTGGTGTCAATTTTATTGCAAAGTTCGTTATTTCACCTTTCAGCATTTGCTTTATCACGGTGGAAGGATCGCAAAAATCTTACCTTGCGTTTTCGAATGTTGCTGACGCGCTGCTCCCGACAGCGGCAAAGCCAACGCCGACGGCGAGACCTTCGGGAATATTGTGAACCTACGAGGGAAAGAGCAATGATACGATATTAATCAATGACATTTAAAAGATATGTGAGATAGGCACGATATTGCGCGTTGGAGTAAATTGCGTCACATGCAACATGTGACGTACCGTGATCGCAACAACGAGAAGCAATATTCGCCTCCATTGATTGTTCTTAGCCTCGCTGCTGGGATCTTCATAAATGGTTCCAACTCCATCGACCTCCGAGCCTCTGATGATCCCTCCACCGCCTCCGGGTCTTCTCCTGGCGTTCTGTTCGTAAAACCCTGAAAAATATCCAATTTTCTTGTTTCTTTTTTATCGTCTCACTGAAAGACGAGCCAACATCGGCATTTTAATGCTCGATTTTTCATTACTCAGTCCAGCAAAACTACAAAAAATCGGCAACAAGCGAAAGGGAAACAAGATCAGTTTAGCGGATTAGCGCATGAAACTCTTTGCACGCATTTGGCTGTTTGATTTAACGTTTTTATTTAAAACCGCTTTCACTGTTTTTTTAATTGTTTAATTTCAATTTATCATATAATCATCGTTTACGCGACTGTCGATAATTGTTTAGCGTTTATTTAATTTATCCTTCAAGGTTTGCGTTCGCGCTATCGGGTTTAAGGCTTTTAATCACTTGACCACTTTTCCGGCGCCAATACGTTTTCTTTTTTTTTTTTTTACACGTTTTTATCGTCGCAGGTTTAACAAGCGCGCTGTGTTTTCTCTCATTTAGAAGCCAATTACGTATATTCGAGTTCCACACGATGTTAGAAGGACATTTTATCAATGCATGCGACGTTACGGAGATTCGAATGCTTCGGGCCTATTAAGAGACCTGACCGAACCTCCTGGAGCTTACGATTGCCGATTTACTAGCGTATAACAGTAGTTAATTATAATTGTGATTAAGCGAAAACAATGAAACATGAGTCAAGTCGCGCTCTCGAACAGCACTAGAAACAAGCAAGCAATAGGAGTATTTCTCGTTATTCTGGTGGCATTAACCGATCGTTAAATAAAAAAAAGGACCTTGCATTTGTGAATTGCGGTGTGAAACGTTTGCACGTTTTCACTAAGTCATTATTTCGATGCCATTGAGTATATGACTAAAATCCGGTTATTCTTGGTCATTTCTAGGGTTGAAAAAAAATACCGGACTATAGTGATGCGAAATTGTCAATCGATTCCTTGAGAATCGATTATTTTGTTCTTGAATAATCACGAGTACTAATCGATTATAGAGTTTCTCGATTATTTCCGAATCGATTGTTCACACTTGACGATCATTTGGGAATCGATTATGATCGTTAAAACGACCGGATCCGCTAACTCTGGTCACAGGTGAATATCGCGTGAGGTTAACTTAACTGCAATTTATTTCTGCAAAACTCGTGCTATTTGCATAAACCTCAATGCATTGCAAAATGTTCATTTTCTACTATCTGCTTATTAGTATGTTAGAAATATTTCAAATTTCATAGCTTTATTTAAAACATCGCATGCACATGCGCTTACTTCATTGCAATTCAAGATCCATAGAAAAGTTTCCAAACATTCAGAACATGTTTAACAGTATTTAACGTGTATACGTTGTGTTTTTGTACTTTTTGTCCCTGAATTCTTTATTTCATTAAATTTTTAACTCTCCCAGATAAATAATCGATGCTTTAACGATATTTTCAGATCGATTGTTTATCCTTCGATTCATCGACATTGCTAATTGATTCTAGAAATAATAATCGACCACGGAAAATCGATTTTTCACCCTACCACATGAGCTGTGACAAACGATCAAGCAAAAAAAGAGAGAGTTCAACAGAACCAATTTTTTTAGATATATTATTTTGTCTTCGATTAATGGCCTTTAACAACTAATTCTCGGAATGATAATCGATTATGGAAGAATCGATTTTTTAAACTACCACAAGAGGTTCGACGGTCGGTCAAGCAAAGAATCGGTTCTTCAGCAGAGCCGGTTTTTTCCAGATCGATTATTTTTCCTTTGGTTCATCGACATTAAAAATTGATTCTCAAAATAATAACCGGTTTATTTTCGAAAAATCTTTTCATCACTATCACACCACGTGCGATAATCGATCAAGCAAAACAAGAGCGAATTAAACAGAACCGATTTTTTTCGATCGATTACTCTGCCCCCAATTAATCGACATTAAAAAAATGAGGTGTGACAATCGATCAAACATCAAAGAATCGGTTCAACAACAGAGCCGTTTTTTTTATATCGATTATTCTTCCTTCGATTGATCGACATTAACAATTGATTCTCAATATAATAATCGATTTACTTTCACCTAATCTTTTCATCACTACCAAAAGAGGAGCGACAATCGATCAAGCAAAGAGGGGCGAGTTCAAGAGAGCCGAGAGACGTTATTGTGCCAACTGATCGTATTTTCCAAGCCAACGCAACGATTTAATCGTTGATCCGATTGAGAATAACGAGAGAGAGAAAAAAAAAGAAAATAAAATTGAGTACCATCGATCGTGGTTGACTCGACATGAGCATACATATTGCCACCGGTTACGTTTACACCACTAATTACGTCATTATCGTCTAAATCCTCGTCACTCTTTAGTTTTTCGTGGATTCTGCGTCTTTGTTTCGTACCGACTGACTGCATAGCTAAGAGCACATTGGGGGACTGAATGCCGAGGGAAGATATCAATACGTCCGTTCCGTACACGAAAGCCGCGCCTACCAGAAACCCAACGGCTACTGGTACAAACGCAAATTCGCCTTCTTGACCGTATACTTTGCTCTCCGTTGCCATTTCAATCGCCGGCGCCAAAAGGGACCAGTAGCTCGCTGCTATCATCACACCTGCGGCAAATCCGAGGCTTACATCCAGTAACTTTCTCTGAAACATACAAACGTCGTTCAATTAATTATTGGCCGTAAAGTAATTTTTTTTTTCAAAAATTACTTTACAAAAATAACACTTTTTTTTGCACACCCTAATGTCAATATAATGTCAATAATTGGGATAATACCAAAAAACTAATTAAATTTTTCGCTTTTTGTAATATCGTTCACTGTTGATTTAGATTTCACATGTTTCATAAAAAACTTCGAGTACGCAAATGGCGATAAAAATCTACTAATTTCATGTATAAAATGTGAGTTCACTATCTTATCTTGTGTTTTGCTTAAGTTATTTAACCACAATGCAGATTATGACAAAATCATGACTAATCATCGCTGAATAGTACCGATTTCATCTATGAAATTTTTGATCGTTATCTCTCATGTTCTGCCAAAATTAGGGCAAAAACGTGAATTTTGTGAAATTCTAAAACTCCATAAAATCCGAACCGCTTCTCCCATTTCCCCTAAATTCAATCTCGAACAACATTAACAGTTTATCGCTATTTTTGAGAGCAAGAAATCACGATTCGAACGATTATTGAAAATATTATTATGGAAATTAAAATGTTCACGCATAGTTATACAATTTCTCTTAACAATTATCTACGAAAAATAAAACATACTGCAATAATTGCCTACGGGAGGCCACTCATTTCTATTGGCCGTACTTTACAAGCAAAACATGTTATTGAAAACCGGTTAAGACCGGGAAAAACTGAGACAACCGAATTTTTTAGTATAAAAAAAGTAAAGGTTTGCGCTGGTGGAATTCAGTAAAAAGGAAATAGTAGAATCCTGGGAAGCAACGTTGACGACACGAAAAAACGACAACAGGAAACTAATTAATGCAGTTCTTGATGAAGACCAGTTTAAGGGCGATCGTATGTTTTCAAAGTCCTTTCAAAAATCCTTTGATAACATGCGAGTATCTTATAAGCAATAGAATTTCGGATATGAATGAAGTTGAAATTGCCGCGCATCCCGTTTTATGAAAGTTGTTTTTTAAAAATCGCTTAATTCACTTTATTATCGCTCAATCGACGCAATAGTTAGCTAAATTTAGTGTTCCTATTTTTAATTCTCAATGACAACTATTTGACGCATATGAGGAAAACGACGCTGTCGTAATTTACTCGAAATATGGATAATATGTTTTTATATCTCATTCAATTTCAAGGTGAGCTACGATTTTCTCGGCCACGAGAATAACCCACTTTCACCTTCTGTTCATCTCGAATTTTTTAATTCATTCATTGATACTACGAAAAATCCTTACGCAATATCAAATATCGTAACGGATGTACTTCCGGAAACCTCAAATTGATAAGTGCTTAATCAAACTTTTAACGAAACATGAGATAAGGCTCAGAAAATTTCGGCGTCTTCAAGTTGTACAAAACATCAATTTGTTGAATAAAAAAATACGATACTTTGTCATACTTAAATTTTGTAAATATCGAAAAAAATTCATTTTTGGATCTTTTTTTGGTAGGTCGTTCCTTTTGCGTAAACTTCTCCTTTGAAAAATCTCGGAATAAAAAGTATAGCACTTTTTTATCGATTTACTGTATTAGCGATTTCGGAGTAATTCGACCGCACATTTTTTTTTCTTTCAATTTCAAAAAATTCGGTTTTATTATTGTAAAAATTTCACTAAATTTCAATACGATAAAATTAAAACATTCCAATATTTAATCAGATTTCAATTCGATCGTATTAGAATTTGGTAAAGTTTTTAAATTTTTTTAAAAATAATTTCAAATTTTTTAAAATTTTGCGTAGAAAAAAAAAGTTTTGGTGGCTTCATTTCAGTGGAATGCTTCATATGTGAACTATGAAACCGAAATTTTTTACATGAACAAAATAATATTAGATAGTAATGCTAAATACATAATTAGTGGATATCGGTAAAAAATTTCGGATCATGTAGAAATTTTCATTTTTCGATATTATTTCTGGCCGACCAAAATTTCGCTGAACTTTAAAAGCCGAAATTGATGAACATACTTTATGATGAGATGAGGAAGCTTTGTAAAAAAAACAAAAACAATGAGGAAGCAAACTGCAAGGTCCAATTATGCAGCTTTATTTTTATCAAAGTTAATTTTCTGAAAATTGGGACCCCATAACAAATTATCACAAAACTACGTATCTATTATTGCGGAATACCACTGATTTCCTTCATAAAATTTGAGTTCACTGTCTTCTGTCTTGCTAAAGTTAATGCAATAACATAATTGTTTCTGATAGTTAAAATTCCGAGAAATTTAACCCTCGTTGCAGATTGCGACTAAAATATGTACAAAATATGATCATCGTTGAATAGTACCGACTTCACGTATGAAACTTGAGTTCCTCTCATGTTTTGAATCAAAATTAGAACGAAAACGTGAATTTTTCGAAAATTTCAAAACTCCATAAAATCCGAACCACTTTTCCGATTTCGTTCCAATCCAACACCAAACAACATTATTATTGACAAAGAATTATTGACCATAATATTGCCATTTTTACAAAAGCTAAAGCACGCACGTCCTTTGAAAAAATTTCAAAAAACCATAAAATGAAAATTTCTGTATACATTTCAAAACAAATAGCATCAGTCAAAGATAAACAGCTGCTTAACTCGTGTACCAAATTTCATCTCAATAAAAAAAACGACCTAATATCGTGTTATCAAAAAGCGAATATCTCCCGTATTTCCATTCCAATCAACAAAACATCCCTCCCCCACAATGCACGACCAATCGCCCGCCCGAAAGAGCGTCACTCAAAAAAAAAACCGCGAACTTCGCTCAAACAAAAAATCCGGCGTTCGTGACCCGCGCAATACCAGATAGGGTTACATTTTCGAGTTAAAAACAGCTTCACAGTCAAAACCTTTACCTGCAAATTTCGTCTTTCCCAAACCAATAATCTCTCAATTTCATTGCTTCCCTATAATCATAAAAGTTGGTAAATAATTAAACTCACCTGTTTGCCTTGAATGACAATAACAAGGGCAGCACCGGCGGCGGTGAGTGCCCAAGTGAAAAGGGTTCCCAAAAGGGCCTGGGCAATGGGTGAATATCCCTTCAGCATCGTTTTCCAATTTTCCCTTGGCACTTATTGAAAAAGACAACAACTCTTATTACGTCAATCGGTAAAAATTTTCGGAGAGTCGATAGCGCGACCTGCTAATAGCTCGTCTATGTCTGAATAAACTGTTTAGCGGTACGAAAAAATCACGCCGGTCTCTCGGCGATTCTCAGTCCCCCGTGCGGTGCTTATCTCAGCCACTTGCAGACTTGGATTATTACCACCTCCGCAGCGCCACCGCCGAACCATCAAGTTCAGATGCCACTCGTGGTGGCAACACAGCTGTTAATTCTAACTAACACAACAGAAGAGCAGCCAACGTCACGACGACCACGTATGCGTCCTGAGTTTCGGCGACGAATCCACGCGATGTTTACAGTTTTTTAATGCCTTATCTTAATATTCACAACACAAGGACACATAAATAATAATAACGAACAATGTTCACTTGAGTTCACAGATAAAGCAGAGCAATAACCGAATTTAATTGTTAGTCGTGAATCCGACGACGATGAGACCGACTGCAAACGATACAGCAACTCGGTATCTCCATTCTCCACGTATATCCACGTATTAAATGAGCGCTCGCTGCTTTACCGGTGAATAATGCGGAGCGTGTGCGACGTGCACATATCCCAATGTGACTATTGTCGCGGGTTCTTGTCATTAAGATAGCGAAATGAGGCGGATTACCTGTCTATCATATTATCGAATGTTTGTTCCGCGCTCTGCGAAGGGTTTCTCGAGTACGTGACGCATTTTCACACTGGTAATAGGGGAGAGTTCTGAGGTTAGGTTAGTTGAGATAGTCGATTTGCTACGTGCTAGTCAAATCAGTGTGGAGTTTTTGAATAAGGTTTGTTACTACTTTGGTCGTTCGATTGACTTTTTGAAGAGTGATTTGTGCATCTGTATCACAGATGTGATGGTTATTATTGTAAAAATGATTATAGAAATGGATATGATGATGCGATTTGCTTCATTATTACGACTTCATGATAATACGATGAAGGGATTATAATACGAGGAACTTTTTAATAGCTGAAAAAAACTATTGATTTTTAGTGAAAATTATAATTATAGAAATTAACATGATGATGCGACTTGCTTCATAATTACGACTTCATGACAATACGATGGAGTGATTATAATACGAGGAACCTTTTAATCGCTAAAAAAATTATTGATTTTTAGTTAAATTCCCTAGTAATCTTGATAACCGTTTCCAAGTAACAATTTTTGTGTTGTTACGGAAAAGTTGTCAGAATGGGTTACATGTGTCCGCCAGAATGTTATCTGTAAGATATCGTATATCCGGAAGTTAACTTGAGGATATGGGAAAGCCTACAGGCAACATTTTGGCAGACATATGTAACACGTTCGGATAACTTTTCCGTAGTAACGCAGAAATTGTTACTTGGCTTGTTTGTTACTGATACTGATGTTACTGCGATATACTGATGTTACTTGTTTGATATTGATGTTACTGCAATATACTGATGTTACTTGTTTGATACTGATGTTACTGCGATATACTGATGTTACTTGTTTGATACTGATGTTACTGCAATAATGTACGGCAAACAAGAATGCTGTGCGGTCAAAAATAAAATTCGTCACTTAGAAAAAAAATTAGATATACACCAACAAATCCTTTAGTGATGTTTTATGAGAGTAAGATTTATATACACATTCAAAATCATAGCCTTGTGATAAAGACCTGAAATCAAAATTCCTATTTTCAATTCAGAATGCACTCTCCATCAGATAAAATAACACATCAAACATGAAAATTTGTTCGCATCTTTGGTCTGAAAGCTATGGCAAGTGAAACATGTCGCTTTTCATCTTTTCACTGTACGTCTTCACAAAATTGCAGAATTATATTGCCTGTTATATATTTAATGAGGTTCAAATGTAAGATTTTTTCAAAAAAGTGTATCATTAACAGAATTTTTTTCTCTCATGCCTCTTTTTAGGTAATTAGGTTCCCGTAAGATAGCGAAATAAGTCCGACTACCTGTCTATCATATCATCGAATGTTTGTGGCGCGCTCTGCGAAGGGTTTTTAGAGTACGTGACGTATATTTTGCTGATAACAGGGGCTAATATTTGTGAGGTTAGGTTAATTAAGCTGCGGCGTTAGTGGCGACGTCAACACTTCTGTCAAACATGGCGTCTGCTTCGGTAAGTTCACTTCTCATGATCGTAAGATTTTTCTTCGTTATTTGCATAGTGTCGTAACGAATTTACGATTAACCGAGAAGAAATTAAATGTTGAGTTATGCCGGAATTTTTTTTTATCTGTGAATATGATTTATACGATGATGGAATTATATGAATGCGACGAAGGCCAAGATGCTGTCACTGTAGTAGCGATTCATTGATGGTTGTCAAACGCATGTGTGGTTTACATGTGACGGATTTTGCTATCTCTTCGGGATGATGGTTGTGTTATTTACAGGTTCCACTGTTGATGGATGACGATACCATCGCTTTTGGCGAGGAAGAGGATGCCAATCAACAGGGCAAACTTAAGTAAGTGATATATGGGTTTTATGGGAATTCGCACCCTGGGAGAATTTGTGTTATCTCAAAAAGGGCATGAATTGGATTGCGTTGTAAAATCCTTGTCAAATGTGGTTCGGAGCTCAAAGGTCCAATGATAGTTGGAATTACTGTTATTCTAGTTAACATTTTGATAGATAAGGTGTTCTACATGAATCCACATTCATACGTCAATGTCTCAAACCTTTTTGCACTTTGCAAATGCAACGGTGTTCAGATACGAGTAAAACGATGATTAGCGACATTAAATGGTGAACCTCAGCAAAGTGATGCGAGAAGAGGAGCGTTTATTGTTACTAAAGACACTCTCTCTATATGCTATCACTGTATAGTATCTGATTTTATTTATTTATGTTCGTACGAGAATGTCCTTATCCTTAAAATCAACTACAATTATAATTCGAGTATGTTATAGTATACGGTTTAACAAAATCTTTTATATAAGTAGTTGTATGATAGCGTCATTTGTTGCGGTGTTACAAGATGAAGAAGATTTGGACCAGTTATCTTTTGAGCATTATTGTTTTGTAAATGCATAATCAAAATGCAAAAGCGATAACAATTTTTTTTCACAATGTTTTCATGGATTTCACAAAAAACAAATTTCATAACTTGATTTCCTATATTTTGTGAGTAAAACTGCTTTTAATTCTTGAGATGGATTTTTCGTCAATTATGACATTTTTTTAGAATTTTGAAATATTCTTTTCTGGATTTTATGGACTTTTCCCTATAAAACAATGTTGTTTTCCAGATGGAGAAAGTAGATTTTGAATACTGTAAAATAATGTGAACAAAGAAAAGTACAAATACATGCATGAAAATTTCTTATTTTTTTTTCTATTGGAAATTTTTTAAAAAGTAACCAGAAAATTCATTTTTATATTTACACCCAAAAGAATTCGGCATTCATACCTCCTTTGCAAAATTTGTATAGAAAAATGATTCTTTTGAGTGACTGAACATCTCACATACTTTTTATTTTGCTTTTGAAAAAATTTCTAGGAGAGATAATAACAAAAATAATTTTTTTAAAAATATTATAGTTTTCATGCATTTATCTGCTCTTTTATAATCTCTAGTAATCAAATTTTTCCATCTGAAGAACAGCAAGGTCTTATAGAAAAAAGTTCGTAGAATATGAGATTTTTTTTTAAATTCTGAAAACTGTCATAATCGCCAGAAAATCAATGTTAACCATAACATTATTTATTAAATCATCAACTGGGAAATCATATATCCTTCTTGATATCTTTAAAGTCCTACATTGTGTCAAATGAATATTATTAAAAGATTTCATAAAAAAACTCCAAATAAAATTTCAGAGAGCTGGAAATTTTACTTTAAGTGTCATAATATATTTTGTTCATAATACTAGTGTGTAGAATAAACTGTTATTCAAACATGATAAAAGGTGCATCACGTAACGCAACTCTGTAATTTCATACTGCCATATAAAAAAAATTTAACTATGGGGCAAAAAATATAAAATAATACACTTATCTCAATATCGAAATCCTCTTTATTTAAAGGAATATCATTAACCAATATAATATTTTGTTGCATGCCCTTTTTCGGCAACTTGGATTAATAATTATTCATGTATTCAAATTTCCAATAATAATAATGTGTATTATTATTACAGGCATCCATATGTCACGTTTTTCCACCTGGCTTTTCGGGTCACTGCGCTAGTTGTTTACGTGTTCTGTGGATGGTTTTCCAACAGTTTCATAGCCAGTTTCGTAGTAGTTACTCTTCTTCTTTCAATGGATTTTTGGACTGTGAAAAATATCACGGGAAGACTGATGGTCGGGCTCAGATGGTGGAATTACGTTGACGATGATGGCAAGAGTCATTGGGTCTTCGAGTCTAGAAAGGTTCGATTGATTTGTTAAAATAGCAGAGAATGCGGAATATCTATTTGTCGGATTTAAGTAGCTATTAAATTATGGGTCACTGAGGTTCAGGGTTCTTACATTAGCATAAGAGGCCTTGGTTTTTCTTTAAATGTCATGTGGAAAAACTATCAAGTTCTTCTGGATCTATAATGATTATAAATCATTAATTCTTAATCAAATTATTTTTCTGAAAGAAGCTGTAACTTTTTTTTACCTGGCAATTTATCTCAAATTCTTAGTACTTTTTCATTGTTTTGATGATGAATTCCTTAGATGGTTATATCTTCACTGATTTTCTACTTTATGAGAATACATTAGAAATAAGAGAAACAACATTTTCTATGAATGCATAAAACGAAAATGAAAATATTCTCTTTTTTCAACTATTTATACGTCAGATATATTGAAATCCCCGATTTTCTCTACCCGTTGAATTCCTTAATTCGAATTCAGATTTTGTAAACGAAAAACACACAAACTATTCACGACTAGCAGGGAAACTTGTTGAAATAAAGCTGAAAATATGTGCGAATTTTGGAAACTGACCGGTTACAGATTTTTATACGAATTATCAGAGAAATATTTCGACTAGGGATTTTTACTTTCTCATCGAACGCGTAGTGTGTAATAAAGAGAAGGTAAAATACATGTTTTCTTTTTTCTTCCAAAGTTCTTTGTTATTGTTTGTATTACGATTTTATTATGAAAGGATGATCATTATTCCGCGATTTCTATTTTCGCTAAAAATGGTACGATTTTTTTCTCAAAAAAAAGCCACGTTATAGTCGATAAGCCAGTAGCTATTTTTTTTAGTAATCGTTCATTAAGCGAAGAGCTAGTTTCATTGTTAAGTTGGAGCTGCTATGTGCCCTGTGTTTCAGGGTTCTCAACAGAATCGAATAAACGCTTCTGAATCCCGAATCTTTTGGCTGGGATTGATTCTTTGCCCGCTCATGTGGATAGTTCTCTTCATGATTGAACTCCTTGGCTTTAAACTCAAGTGGTTGCTTCTTGCGTGCATGGCCATTATCCTGAATGGCTCGAATCTTTACGGCTACGTTCAATGCAAAATGGGCAACGAACAGAATATTTCTACAGCAACAAAGGAATTCCTACGGAAACAAGTGCTACAAAATGTGAGTAATAGCTCCGACAACAACTGGATAAAAAATCAGAGTTAAAGCAGACCGAAAAAACCGTAGAATAATTGAATTCTATGACTTTTTGCAGGTGATGGCGTCGATGATGACGACGAAGAGTCCGCCAACTACAACTCCGAGTCAGCAAGCTAACATTATATAGATCTTTATTTTTGTCATACTTGTGATACGTCTATAATTCCTTATTTAATTGTTTAACATTTGTACATATGGCTGATTAAGCATACTTTCCATTTAGCTGATAATCGATGCACAATAAATTAAAATACAGCGAACTGACGTGAATCAGCCTCGTTATTTGTCAATCCTTTATCGATTTATCTGGGTGATGAATTTAAGTACCGAAACATTTTGTTTACTACATTTTACAATTAAAAAAGTATGCGAAGTAGAACCACGCATATAGTTTTCTCTTTTTTTTTCATTTGCTTTTTACAATGCTCCTACTGTGAGAAAGTCAAAATTGATGAACGTACTTTCTTATTGGGAGATGTTTTATTTCTGCATTTTTTTGTAAATTTTATGCAATAAACGCAATTTATTTATTTAAAAACTCCATAAAACCTTAACCGCTCCACCGATTTTGCCCAAATTCGATACGAAAGACTGCAACACTTTGATCAATTCTCATGCGAAGTTCCAGCCAGATCACTAAACATTTGTGTGAATTGAAGCGATGATAGACATTATTCTAAATCTTAAAAATCTCATAAAAACAGAATGCGCCAGGCTATTGACTTGAAATCAATACTAAATATTGACCAGTATTGTTATTACTACTGGTGTTGTTCTTGTGTTTCGGTGCAAGTATGATGAATCCACGGTCAAATCCTGGCCCCCCGGAAATCGAAATACTGCCCATTTTTTACGACATATTAAAATCTAAAAAATTAAATATTTCGGAAACTAAGGCAGTTAGGACCATAGTCCATATGAACTTTTTTACTCCCCACGATAAGTACTACCGGAAACCACCATCAAATCTTTGCGCCCCGGATATCGTACTCTCCCCAATTTGCGGCCTCTTAATCTGCTTTTCCGATTTTTTAGATCATTCTGAGTTATTTGAAATGAAAATTTCGAAATTAAAAACAATAAAAACAAGGCTCTATCTATTAGAAAGCAATAATTGAAATTATGTTCGACTCTACAGACAGATCTTAGGATTTATGTTGACAAAAAAAAAACGTACGAGGAGAAAAGATTATTTCTTCACTTTTGCTTGTTGACCAAAAAATGTTGTAGTTCATTGGAGTATTCTTGATTTTTTTGGAGATAGGAGTGGAAATGGAATAAATAGAAGAACGCCAAGATTTACACTGTCATTCACTATTCTATTGATGCCATCGGGCAATACATAATGTACATGGTATTTCTCCTTGTCCACAGAATCTTCCTATTACACAATATTTAATTTATGTATAATTGTTAATCAGTAACATCGTATTTACTACTATTTTTTCGCCTCAGCCTGTTGTATTCTTTCTGGCAAGAAAGTATCACAAAATAATTTACCATTATCTCAACGTTATTTAGTATTTGACTTGTCCCCCGTGTCTGTTTAAAGTTTAAACTCTATTCTTTACCGCGAGTTAAGATCAATACCGCTTTGGAGCTTCGTTTTAGCTCGGCAGGCTCTTCTTTTAGTCTAAATCCGTATTTTTTTTTGTTAATTTTTTTCAGCGTTACTTCGATATAAACTTTAAGTAAAATTGATCGAAGTCTCGTGTACCGATTCGAGCCGCCGTGTTTTTGTTATTATA
Source organism: Tromatobia lineatoria (assembly GCA_949699805.1). Lineage (NCBI taxonomy): Eukaryota > Metazoa > Arthropoda > Insecta > Hymenoptera > Ichneumonidae > Tromatobia > Tromatobia lineatoria. The sequence goes on along the minus strand of OX453042.1, from coordinate 4,539,076 downwards.
TTTGAAGAAGAAGAATTCCCACAACACGGTTAATTGTTTTGACATTGTTGAATTTCGGAAAAAGAAGTTTAATACCAACGATAAACACTCATTAGCGGTACATTATATCACACAATGAGTTGTGCTTTGTATGACAAAAAACAAAACGTTATGTTACAAAATGATTTTCGATTAACTACAAAGTTATGGTACGGCACATTACCTAGTCAAATTATTCGAGAAATTTTATAGATGATTAAGGAATAATAATCAACCTTTCAAGTTTTCCTCGTTCTTCAAAAGTTCTTACTGTCAGATAGATCCGTTGAGTAATGGAACAGCCAGAAATTTGAGAGAAATCTTTTAACAAATCGTATGTTTTCTTTTCGTACAGAGTATTTATATGTTCGAGTGGCTCAGTGATTGATGAGTGATGGAATAACGCTTATCAAGGAACTGCTACGAAATTAAATGAGTAACTAAACCAGGAAACGATCGAGTGCCGGAATGTGAAGAACATAGGACGCGGTAAGTAATCACAAGTTTAAGTAGGCGTTGCCTTTCCTCTATTTTCTAAAAAAAAAAAAAAAATAAACGAATTAAATGCAACGATAATTTACGTAGATTTTACGTATAAATGCAATAAATGTCGACGTCGATACTCGAATGGTTTTTAATTAAATGATTGTAGCTGCGCGTTTTTATCATTTTTTTCTCGATTGATAGATTAGTTGCCGATGGATTCCGGTCTGAATCGTGAAAATTTAAATAGCCGTAGGATTTTAATCTTAACACTGTGAATATTGAGTCAAAGGAATGAAGCAATGGAACGTTTTTTCTTTTTCAATGAACGATGTAACGCGTTATATCAATCTACAAACTAAATTATCCTTACAAAAATGTGTAATATGTAAGTGGGGCTTGTAAAAAATATATAAAAAACGGGTGGATACAAAATATAAAAAAGCCGTGTCAAAGAAGCTAGATACCGTCTTAAATAGATTCGGGATGGGCTCATCAGATGAAGTGTTTTCTTAACGCGACGCTTATTATCCTGGATAGTCTGGCTAATACCCAAACGCTTGTTTTTTTTTTTCACTACGCATATCCAACTTGTTTTTTTAGAATAATAGTCATATTTATATCTATTTATATATTATTTTTTATCTTATAATGTTTTATGTATAATGCTATCAATGACAGACGGTGCATTTATGTACACATAGTCGTGAATTCCTGGCCCTCGTGCCTCACTCTAAAATTAAATAAATTGCCCGTGGATACTAAATAGAGAGTTGTTTTTAAAAAATTAGAAAAGAACGCTCGTGAGCCGATAAAAAATTCGTCAACTGTCGCGAGAGTCAATTTGTACTGATGACAACTCAACAGAGGAGACTTGGAAGTATTGCTGAATCAGAGGGAAGCTTTGACGCGTACAGACGGCAAATAAAGATCGTAGCCACCTAAATATAGATAAAAAGCTTGCCCGTGAAATTCTTAGTCTTATTCACGGTAAAAATCATAATTTTCAAGGTTAAATTGATTGATAGGGCACTTGAGGTGGCAGCGAGCTGTAAAGCCGATCGCAATTCAATCGTCAACCCTTCGAGCGACTTAAATTCGGCTCCTAAACTCAAAAGATTGAATTAAAAAAACAGTCTCGAGAAAATGTAATTTACACGAATACCAGTCTTAGTTACAATCGATTTAATCTGGACGAGTTGGACGCTAATTTAGAGAAAGTGAGATTATAAATTAGCATTTGCTTATTGTCTTTACACAGGCTAAGAGATTTACCAGGATTAAATTAGTCGGAATATCATGGAATGAATAAATGATGAGGCAAGAACATTTGAGGCATTGATTTGGCATTCGATTTAGCATTCTATTCGAGCTCGTGATGATATTATTTCTATCTCTCTTCGCGTCGTCAATATAGATTGTTTAATAATTAATGAGTTAGCGTTAAAAAATGATTAATCCATCGAGTGCTGAGAAGTTTACGGCGAAACATTTCTGTACATTTCGTGAGGGGGCCGCGAGGGCTCGGAACATCATTGCGTGAGTTCAACATACAGTGCTTGTAGTTTTTAGTATTTTTTTCTTTTTTCTTTATGCTGCCACGTGCTTTTCGCACTCGAGCGTAAACCTACTATTATAGTAGTAGGTACACTTACATAGGCTCTGTCTCTCTTATTAATTCATTCGCGCATCTTATCACACGTTCATTCGCTTTTTCATTAATTCATTCATTAAATTTCATTCGTAGCACAAGATTTTTTTCTCAGCTGCATTCTTCTTCACCTAATGGCATCGCTTAACTTCTAAGTTTACAACAGTTTTTTCTTCTTACTGGCTAAATTAAATTCTCAGGGCAATGAGAAGATCCTAATCGTGCGCGATTGGTACAGCATTAATAATTGTCGATTTTGGCAGTATGGCAATTTTCTTTTTAAGTGAGCGGAAATTTTCATAACTCCTCCATGTCTTGGTTCGTTCCCGGCTTAGCCCACTCGTCGACCTCGAAACTACAAGTATTTATTTCCGTCAAATAAGTAAATGCGTCTCAGCATTCGACTATAAACTAGATATGGAAGATATACGCGCCTTTGTCGAGTAATATCAATTCGTAGATCGCATTTGCTAACCCAGTTAGTAAATTTAATTCTGCGTTTAATAGTCGCTCGTCTCAAGAGTTTGCCTGAGAGGGAATGCTGGGATTTATCCAGAATTCAGAATAAAAAGGCTGAGGTAATGGTAACAATATACGTATATCAACGTCAGTCTATCTTAGAGTTAGGCTAGTGAGATTAAATGGAATGGAGGAGTGTATTTAAAGGGTGTCAAAAAGTTTCGTTTTTCGTCTCAAAGGAGACTGTAGTATATTGAACATCGCAAATACGCTCGCACTCAGATATGTTTCGATTCGACGAGACGAGACGAGGTTTTTGAGTTTCTTTTTATCTTCTTCTTCTTCATATTTAACCTTAGCGAATTTGACTAAACATTCAACTTGTAAAACCGAGAAAAATCTATACGGAGGGTTTCTGTCTTCTTTTTTTTCTGGACAATTATCGTTATTATTTATATTTTATTCGTTATCTTCTTTTCTCGTGCTTCCTTTTTTCTTCACGTCTAATCTTTAAGGCTCCGTTTCAAAAGAAACGTGACACGACGACGGGCGAAGGGCAGGGAGAGGTATTTTGCCTACTATTACTGGCTAGTAATCGAAACTAATTGGATCGCTGGTGTCGATTAACAAACCAGCCGAAAATTTCTCATTTAGAGATTTTCGTATTTTGTAGTGAAATCACTTCATCGTCAATCATTAAATTAGTAGCTGCTTGTCGATTAGCCGATCTTTCTCTTTCTTCTTGGCTCCTAATTTCGGATTTCATGTCACTACTACGATCTACAATAGTATTGTCGTTGCGAGCTTGTCACACAACGAACGCACCGTTAGGAATCGTTCGCAATCACTGGCGATAAACACTCGGCGTTGAAGCAGGGTTCGGAACTCGTGTTAAACGCGTCGGACTTTGGCTCTCTCGCCGGTGTCTCTCTTTCTTGTGTGTCGATCACCTCGGTCCCTTGGCGGTTCTCTTGGCTCGCGAGTTTCCGCTTGTCAGTTGGCGTAATGATCGAATGAACCGAGGTATTCCAAACTGGCTCTATAGCAGAATTGATACTGGTCCTGAAAACAGACACAAACCAATTTTACTGAGTTACTACGTAACGATTGGCACGAGATTTTTGTATTATTATATGAGTAAGTAAATACAGTAGAACTTTGCACATTGCTTCCTCATTAATTTTTAACATTCGCAAGGAGCTACATCTATAAAGAATTTTGTAGTATATGTTGTATTATACTCCACGAATACTATATTCCTATACGAATGTATGCAATGTATTGTATTCGTGTGACTCAACGGACGGTTAGTCAGTTGTGAGCCAGTCAGCAAACTGGACGCACGAAATAAACGTATCGTCCGTTCCTAATAAGTGGTAATTTTATTCACCTACACTCTAAAGTTTATTTATGTTATTTTTCGCTCCTTCATAGACAAAGTTTTACGAAAAAAAAGAAAATTATCGACGAAGCAATGTGCAAAATTCTACTTTGTATCCTCATTTTGAATACATTTGAAAATCTGGTCTTTATAGAAATTTCAGTCATCAAGAACTTGAATTTGGCAACACATTGTCGAAAACGAAAACTTTTCGAAAAATTCAAAATCATGTTAAATCCGAAACGCTTCAACGAATATCATTAAATTTGGTGCATAGAGTTCAATGTTTTTTTTCCCTGTATAGATAATTTCCGTTGATTTCTGAAAACGAACATTTTTAGAAAATTTCAAAATTTCATAAAAACCGAACCGCTTCACCGATTTGGCCCAATTTCAGAACCGAAAGTCACATCACGTTGCGGAATTTTAATACGAAGTTTCAGCCCGATAGCTAAAAATTCGTTCCAGTTTTTTAAGTACTTTATTCAGAATAATGGAAATTCTTCTAAAACTGAAATGCGTTATGCGATTTTTTATGAAATTTATATCAATATATATCATCGGAAGAATTGTTTATAAACCACTTTTTTTCGATGTTTCAGACCATTCTTTTCTAAAATAAAAAATCGGAAACCATTTTTTTTTCACTAAAACGAAGCTTTCTCCATGAGGAAGAAGAATTCATGGAAATGTCCTTTTTCTTAACATCGAAAGTGAAAAAAAGGGCTCAGTTGTAGGGTAATTTATGACGTACCTCGGTTTGAACCATAGCAGGTCGTTGAGTCCGTAGTATTCTAACAGTCTGGAAGATATCGACGACGCCTTCATATTGCATTCTTTCGAGTACGATACTGAGTGTAATAAAGACACCAGTGCGTCCAACTCCCGCGCTACAATGAACGGAAATGGGTCCATCCTGTCCGAATTGTTCCTTCGTTTTGTGAACCTGTCCGATGAAATCGATGAAGCCATCGCCAGATTTGGGAACGCCTTGTTCCGGCCAGTCGATAAATTGGAATTGTCTAACGGTGCGACTGACGCCGTCTCTCGCGTCCGTAACTTTGAATTCGCGAAGAATATACTGCGGCATATTGTACTCAGCGATGGGATCAACAACGAAGCACTGATAGCGAATCGAGCGATCGGACGGCCAATATTGATGGCACTTTTCCCTGCCCATTTCCTTCAGTTTAGTGAGCATAACCACGATCGTGGAATTGTGTTCCCATAGCATTCGCCAAAAATCGTCAGTAGTATCATTTAGAGGTCCTTGGGTGGCGATATAAGCGCCGCGGTAGCGATAACCGTCGATAAGACTGGCGTTTATGTAATCGGATCCCTCGATATTTCGCTGAGGCTGAAGACAAACTCTGGTGCACTCGTAAGGCAAGATGTGTACCAGTCGATTTTTGTGCTTGTTGCAAGGCAGATTCGCCGATATAAATCGCGTTGAATCGGCCTTGATGTTGGACAGTTTTTTGAATTCCAACTCCATACCCGTGATATTGTCCAATTCGGGTTGCATTAGTTTTTGAATATGAGAGTGTAAGTTTCTCGCTGGTACTTCGGTATTGCCGCAAATAACCGCTTCGAAGAGTGCATCGTGAATAAATATGTACTGATCCTCAGTCTGAACCATGTAATTTCTCTGAGCGCGAAGGCAAGTTACGTGACCGTAAATATCGATCATTTTCTCGTGTTTTATTCTCTCGAGCATAGAGTCGATAACGATAAAGCATCCGGTTCTACCGACGCCGGCGCTGCAGTGAACGACGAGAGGACCGCAATCAGGCAAATTGAGAGTCTTTACGCGACGGAGAAATTGAAGGAACGGCGCTGGATGTTCGGGAACTCCGTGATCAGGCCAGGCAGTGAATTGCAGTTGCTTTATCTCCCGTCTTTCCGAATAGCCGTTTCGACAAACTTGGAAAGTCCGAATACAGTAAGTCGCCAATTCTTGAACGTCGCTTATCGTCACTGTCATTTGTCCGTAAGTTTCAGCTCCTCTCGTCGGCCAGTATTGATCGCACTTTATTCTCGTTCTCTCCTCCAATTTCGTCATCATCACAATCGTGCTTGTCCGCAATTCCCAACACATTCGCCAAAAGTCAGCGAATGTTTCCTGAAGAGGACCTTGAGTCGCTACGTACGCGTTTTGCTTTCTGTAACCGTCGCAATAGTTGGCATTTATGTAATCCGAACCTGGAATACCGTCGATTGTCTGGAGAATAACTCGCGAATGATCGTAGGCTATGACATTTGCGTAACGATTTTTCGACGTGTTGACCTCCATGTTCGAATGATCCCATGTGAATTGTTGGCCAGGCTCTATCGACTCGTATTCCTGACTGAACTTGAGATTATCATTGGCTTTTAGTCGCTCTATGTGATTGCCCAACTCGCTGATAGGTATAGGCGGATGGGAAATCATTCCTGGAGTTTGGAAGTTCATTCGGCGCATCTCGACCGGATCCAACGGTGCGTGACTCGAACTTATGTCGGCTGCCATGAGGGGACGAGTGACGGCTGCCTGATCCGGAGCTTTGCACGGCTGTCTGCGTCTGCGAATATTCCACCAACATTGTGTCAAGATCATGAATAATAGATTTGGCTGGGCTCGAGAGAGCCACGCGCTCCACTTGTCAACTTGTCTTATCTTCGGTATAAGAGAACTAACGCTAAGGACTTTGACTTTATCCATTTATACTCACTTTTTTATCACCGATAGAAGCACCAGGAACACGCAGACCATCAACACCGCTATTATCGGACCTACTACCCATACCATTCCCGGCTCTTGGCCGCTATTCGTCACCGAAACTTCAGGATTTCCGTCGCCTGGGTTGTTCGGGTTTGGACGGCTCGGCGGATCTCCCGGTGGAACTTCCCTCATGTCCAGCGACAAGTATTCCGAAAATGGCGATGATGTATAAAGATGCTGCGGACAAACATCGATTATTGCTTTTCACTGATACTTAAGGTCGTCCTTCTGTACGGTCTGACGCCGTATAAGTTCGAGGGAGAATTAAACAATATTTACGAACAGTTCTCGATGAGATATAAATGTGAAAAAAATCGAGCGTATAGAAAATGCTGAAAAGGTTATTTTGGCATAATGATAATTAAAAAATGTTATTGACAGATTACTTAAATAAATAATAGTGCAACAAACTACCCGGCAACCTAACTTTTTTTTGTTATGTAAAACATTTGTTTATTTTTATAAATAAGTATGTATTTTTTCAGATTTTTTTCTGGTTTTCAATTTTACACTTGGACAAAACGGCCATTTTCAAACATCAGACAAAATGCTGAAAACATCCACACGTATTCAGAAAAATAAACAAATTAGTTTCATAACAAAAAAAAGTTAGGTTGCCGGGCCATTTGTTGCACAATTATTTATTTCAGTAATTTTTTGATAACATTTTTTAATTATTATTATGCCAAATTAATCTCTTTAGCATCTTTCATATAGTTGATTTTTTTCAGATTTTTATTTCTTCGAGAACAGTTCGTAATTCTGTCTCGATTTCGCTCGAACTTATGCGATCTCAGACAATACAGGAGGACTACCTTAAGAGGCATTCATTGCACTTTTTTACATTGTTTATTATATGTAGAATATCATATAAAAATTTCAGAGTCTTGACTGCGATATATTTTGAGAATTGTAGAATGGACTTTGATTTGATAATTTAGCATTTGTTGCATTTAATTAACAATGTCAATACAGCATTAAAAAAACAACATTTTTTCAAGACGGAAATTCAAATATTTTTCCACAATTTCAACATTTTGTTCGATTTTGATATTTTACCAAGACTACAAGACGCGGTAATAAAGTGACTTCTTTTTTTTCAAATTCTTAAAATGTTTAACATTTAAGATGCGGTAAAGAGCGCATAAGTCACAGCATTTAATTATTGTTGTACACAAAAAATTCTAAAAAAGTCAATACTAAAAAAATGTAGTAATTCAAAGAAGGTAGATGGTGCACTAATAAGACTCATATATCATTGAGGTCATATTACCTTCTTCGGTGTGTCGACGATCGCCCTAACAAAAATCCTGTAGCGCTTGTTGCCCTCTAATTTTCGATTCTCGTATCCTTCGTACGTGTCGCCGCTGCCAAGATGAAAGGTGTACGGAATATTCCTGTGTGAAAATTTCGCGGCAATATAAGGAGCATTTTCCCTCTCTTGCTTTCCGCCCTTTCCGCTAATCATGTCCTCAGTCAGTTCATCCGGATTTTTATTCGCGGTGGATTTGTCTTCAGGTACGACGATCAAGTAGTAATAAGCTATAGGGCCATATTCCTCGGAAGCCTGGGGTAAAATAACATGAATCTCCTCGCCCTTAACGACCCCATAAAAGTCCGGCTTGACCATGGGTTTCGGTGCAGCCATTTGAGTTGTAACTTTTATTTTAGCCGGTGGTCTGTACTGTTTATCAGCCGGAACGACGCTGACATTAACGTTGTACGTGGTGAAAGGTTGAAGTTCGTTTATCGTCGTTGAACTCGCTTGAGGATCAAGTAAAATTTCTCTGCGAGGAACCATTTGAATTTGCGTGATTCCTTGGGAATCCACAAACTCTTTTATCGCATCGAACGACACTTTGTAATTTGTCGGATTAAGTCTCATCGGAGCGTTCCAAGTTAACGTCATTGAATGAGTCGACGAGTCAGACGCTCTCAAATCCAAAGGCACGTCTTCCGGTTTGACTTTCACAGTTACCTTTTGACTTAGTCTACCGAGAGTCGATTTGTACCGCGCAGCAACGGCGATTGCGTAAGCAGTGTCTCTCTCAAGATTCGTTAGATCCGCTGACTCGGTTAATCCGACAACTTTTTGTTTCCATTCGTCCAAATCCTCGACCGCGGTCATCGTGTAGAATATTTGGTATCCAATGATTTTATCGCGGTTTGGAACAGGTTTCCACCAGACTTCGACGCTGGATTCGGAAGTTGCAACGGCTTTTACGTCCATCGGAGCTCGTCCGATGTCCTTGTCCGTCAGGATTGTTATTTTTTCGGAAAATGGGCCCGCACCTCTCGACGTATGCGCTTTAACGTGAAATGCGTATTCCGTGTTTTCCTCGAGGTTTGTAAAAACCGCTCGCGTCTGCGTTGTGTTTCTGTCTTCGGCGCTGCTGTGATCGCTCTTTTTGTGAAATTGTACGTCGTAACGGATTATCTGTCCATTTCTGTGCTCCACGAGCGGTTTGTCCCAAGTAACGCAAACTGTGTCCGGGGTTTGGAAGTGATACGAGAGATTCGTTGGCGGACCTGTCGGAACGCTTTCCGGACTCTCCCAATAGTGAACTGCCTCCTGTCCGACGCCATTTTGGTTCTCAGCTGCGACGCGGAACTCGTAGTGAACTCCTCTCTCTGCCAGGTTGTTTTTTACATGCGAAATAAAGGCAAATTTCAATTTTAAAAACATTCGACAACTAGGAAACGTTAAATTATAACTTGACGTAACCTAAGTCGTTACCGCTTCATTATAAGGTGAAAAATGGTTTCGTTAATTGGTAAAAGTGTTACGAATGTGAAGCTAACATTTTCGAACTTTGTATCCATGCAAGTAGAGTATACTGAACTGATATTCAAGAATATGCAAATATGAGGCAATTAGCATGGTGATATTACATTTAATATACAGTTTATGCATAGAAACTTCATGTACTGGCATTAATTTACATTAATTTAAACTCTGTAAAATACTATGCCGCGGAAAAACGGGATAATGAAAGGATGGTAATTTTATCGTCGACGTTAAAAAAAATTATATGTTTCCCACGTACCGACATCCTTGATTTTGTAATTAAGTTGATTGGTGCCTTCGATAAATTGTTCCCTAAGCGTTTGATTCTTGATGCCGTATTTTATGCGGTAGCCTAAGAGTTGACCCAGAGGATGACTGGGCTTCGCCCATTCGAGTTCCAACATCACGGGATCTTGCTTTATGACTCTGCAGGAGAAAATAAAAACATTAGATTCGAGGCGGGCGGCTATTTGAAACGGATTTCAAGTGGTTATTTGAAACAAGCGGCTATTTGAAACGAAAAGCCGCAACTATCTAAATCAACATGAAAAGTTTTTTTCTCTTTAATACTTGGCGTCGCGACGCTACCGCGTCTCTTGATAATAATGGAGCCGCATGTCTGACACTTTCTGGACACTATCTGGATAGAAATGGATTCAAATTCAAAATAAACCGCGTTAAATTTCCGTAGATATCCCAATAGTAACGGATCTTAACTATCCAAGGTTTCGTAACTATCCCGATACTAATAACCGATCCGAATGCCTAGATTCCCATAACCATCCGCATAATAACGTATCGCAATACCCAAATAACCGTAACTATTCGAATAACAACGAATCCGAATACCCAAAATGTCGTAACTATTCGAATACAACGAATCCGAATACCCAAAATGTCGTAACTATTCGAATACAACGAATCCGAATACCCTAAATGTCGTAACTATTCGAATACAACGAATCCGAATACCCTAAATGTCGTAACTATTCGAATACAACGAATCCGAATACCCAAAATGTCGTAACTATCCGGATTCCAGTTAATATTCTATAACAATGGTTGCGAATACCCAAATTCCTCTAACTATCCGCCTAACTAGCGGGTTCAGATACCGAATGACCCTCCATTACATCTGTAACTATTCGGAGTGCAAGCCAATAATAATTAATCTCCGAATCGATCTCTCGTCGTTCAATAGAAGCTAATCGGTTGAACAGCTCGTTATGGTCCCCCCCCTCAAATTTGCACTCACTTGATGTTGACTTGAGGACGATTGGGCACACCACCCGGGGTTCTAACGTGAACGGGTGTCGAACGATCGCCATCGCCCTTTCGGGTGAGAGCAGCGACTTGTACCGAGTATTTGGTGTCTGGCTGCAAGTCGGTGATGTTCAGTGAGAGAACTCCCTCGAGGACGTCTCGACGTATCGGTTCGTTTAATAAATCCTTGCCCTGACGAGAAACAACGATTACCACATTAGTCCCTCCTTCAATCAACGATTCATATAAAAGGCGATGACACGTACCTCCTCGCGAACTTCCTGAACGTGAACGTGGTAACCTCGTATAACACCGTTCTGCTCATTTGCTCCAGGTGGTTTCCATTCCACGTGGATTGCGGTTGAGTTTATGGCAGTTGCGTTGACGTTTTGTGGATTGCCCGGCACTGTAACGCAAACTAGTATTAATTCGCGCTCTTTTTGGGCCTTAATGTCACACGCTCACAGTCATACCCACAAATTCACTCTCGCCCATCCATAAAAATAATAAATAATAATAATAATAAAATTCAACATGATATAACTGCTACCAATGGACTCGTAAAAATCTGAAATAATAAGAACAAATATAAAAACAAAATGTTAGTATTTCAGTAATGATGAGAAAAAAAAATGATAAATCCAAGTCACTTCAATTTGCACAATAATTTCGTTATACAAAGAATAAAAATTCTTTATAGAGAATGAGTTGTAGATGGAAAAGTTATAGGAAATTAAGAGAGAATGAGAAATAAATCAAGTTTCACTCGCACGCAGACAGAACGACGCTTAGACAATCACGGGGTATGTCATACCCCAATTCTTCTATTCCCCTTTCACTACATATATCCTCCATTTGAATACCAATAATTCATTAGTTGCATTGCTTTTACTCTTTAAGGCTTTGTTAAATGGATAATGTTGTACTATTTATTTATTATTATGTATTAAATATTCAAGTGCACGATTATTTTCATCGACGGTAGTATTGGAAAGTCCATGATGGTTGATAAACAGTTGGGTTTTATTTGTAAAACTAAACGGCGATGATTTACAATTGCATAAGCTGCTGTGCTCGTAATAATGTAGCAAGTGCGTGGATCTTTAGGTTTCATTGCGGAAATTGTATATTTTGCATTCAGAGGATACGTGCGTATCTGGACTCAAAACAATTGCGTTTATGATATTTTTTTTTTGGGAACGATCAGTACGTTTGGCACTAGCCTACAGTTTTGTACGTGTGTGTAGTAAAATATAGTACAGAGGCACGCGGTGCATGGACAGTCCAATATCCGACGGATGAGCAACGTATAAAAAAACGTTAAAATAAAAAAAAACAAAAATATCATTAATCCAAACAAACAAAAAGGTGACAACATAAAAGATTAAGAAATCAGCACTGCCTACCTACATTTCACGAGAGCAACAATTGTGAATAAACAGAGCTACTACGAGTGTTTTTTTTTAGCGTATCAATTACAAAAAGATATACAAAACATATTGAATATATATATATATATAAAAATAGTAGCAACAAAAAATGCTATATAGCTCGCTCACTCGGTCGATCATCAAACTCATATATATAGTATAATACGTAATACGACAATTTAAATATTTCGACAATGAATAAAACGAAAAAATAAAATAGTGATGGAACTGCTCTACTTTGTGTAAATACTTTGTACAGTGGGGGAAAACGTGTCGAACAGCGTAGAGTGTCTCGCTAGCTTTATTTTAAGATACAAATAAAATTCAAATAAATAACAATTAGTTAATGAATTAATTGAGAAAATAGAAAAACAAATTTGACGCGTCTCGCCGTGACGTTGTGGCCATTTTAGCCCCTGGTCCAGCATATAACACGTTGCTTCGAGACCCCAAGAGAAATCGAGAGCAATGTCGACGGAAAAAACGTAATGGGAATTATGAAAAAATGCGCTGCAGAGCTCGATCTCTCGAGCTAAGATAGATACTCACTTTTTTCAGCTGCGCCCCAAAAGTCGCCAAAAAAGTGGGAAAAAAAGTCTCGTAAAAATTCGTGTCATCTTCTCACGTACATGAGTTAAATTACAGAGTGGACGTGTTCTTTTCTCGCTTTTTTTATTTATTTTTCTATCGTTTGCGTTTTTTTTTTGTTTTTCTTTTTAATTTAATTTTTATTCTCTCGATTAAGAAAGCCATCTTCCAAATGGGTAGCATCTACTCGTCGACGCATCGCAACGTTTACGTGGACTTTCGTCATTGAATTCAAACGCGCAAACATTTGCTCTAGTGTTTGACGGATTTCTTCATTTTCCTTTTTTTTTTAAATCATTTTCTCGCAATTCTGCTGCCAGAATTTCAGCGTCAGTCACGCCATGCAGACTTAGTTTTCGCGATCTCTTTTTTTTCTTTTTTTTTTTAACTTTTAACACCGATTCTATCATTCTTTCAATCACACTGACGTTCTTTTTGCCACGAATTCGACGATCGCCGACGGATAAATTTCTTTTTATTCCATTTTTATTCGGTTATTCGCATGGTTCTCTCGGGTGCGGTTAATCGCAGAGAGGCGGGAGACGTGAGAATATTTTTTTTTTTGGCATGCGCAATCACTACTCCAAATATGAAATAACTAAAGGCTCATGTCCAAGCGTCTCGAATCGTGGGTTTAAGTTTTTGCTTCTAAATCCGAAAAAATCCGCAATTTCTAACGATTATTATTTCTCGCCGCGAGTAAAATAGTTCATGATTGCTGTTTAACGACAAATAATATGCCCCACGATCCGAGACGTCGAAAAAGGAAGACCTATGTAAAATGCTTACGAAATGGAGAACGAAAGAAAAACTAATGATGAAATAGTTTTGGGATAAAATAATCGTGGGTTTTTGTTGGTGGGTCGGTGTTCAAAGCTACGATCGTAGATTGGGACGTGCGGTTTAAAAAATAGGCACTTTACAAACGTCGGAAAAAATCCGATCGATTTTGGTGTGACCTCAAAAAGAGGCTGAACCGAAAATCACGTTGGCCCGTTAAAAATAATTCGGCGTGCTTGAAAAAGGGTGAGAAAAAATATCGACGGCAGCGCAAAGAAGACACTGCGAATACGAGCCTGTGAAAAAATTTCCAGGCTCCTTCGAAACGGGGCAAATAAATTGATAGCAGCTCAAAAAAGACACTGCAAGAAATCACGTTGGCCCGTCAAAAATGTGTAGGCTCGCTTTTCGTGCTGTAAGCGCGACGACGATTTACGTATATCGTTTTTGGGATTATTATCTTTGGTTTCCTTTATTTTTATTTGTTTTTTTTTTTCTTTAATTAAAAACAACGAAAAAAAAAAATTGAAAATAATAAAAAAACGACCCTCAATCGATCGCTCGATCGTCTCTCATACAATCGATCGTCTCTCATCCATTCACGGCCATTTTATCGCGGGAAAATTCTCGCGAATTTAACACGAGACGCCCGGCTAGCTCTTTCTACTGTAGTCCGACACTATATGTTGGCAAGTCAATGGAAACATAAAAGGTAAAATGATGACCATGCCTATACAGTTACTGGGACAATGACAGAGGTTGTGATGGAATGATTAAACCACAGTCGAAAGAAAGCCGAAGACACCATCCAAAATAGTCTTCGCAGCTAATAAAAACTGCCAATTCAAAAACTGTACGATACCGGCGGTAACGTTATATATAATATAATATAATATATACGTGAAAAAACGAAATATCAATAACAGTCTATTTTAAAACGCGATCAAAACGTGTGATAAGTGCAAATGTACACAGGCTCGATACTTGATACACGACGAGAGTATACGAGAAATAAGTTGATGCGATCTTATATAGAAAAGGCGTCATAATACCATAGCATTGTAGGCACGTACTATATATAATATATATGTATATATGTTCGAGTTGTCAAACTATTACATGATAACTTACGGACAGAAGTTGTTAAGAGGTCGAGTCGCATGCAAAGAGCGAACTGCAACGTATATAATATTATAATGATATTGTGTTGTTAGTAAGTACAATGTGTCTTATACATTCCAATGAAATGGCAACAAATTTTCCAAGTCATACCGGCACGCGCGCCGAACATCAGGCCAACTTTCTGCGCACTCGATCAAGTCTTCAGTTCTTTGTACAATGTTAATAGGAAAAGGTTTGGTGCAAAATTCAAGTTTTTTGGTTTCTCGAATTCAGAATTTTTTTTTTCTTTTTTTTTTGCTACGTCATGAGCTAGATGCCCATGCCGAAGCGAAGGTGCACACACTAGTCCACTGGAAATGAGAATAAAATAGGCTAAAATGGAAATTATTCTCATGGAAACGATTTTTTGAAAAATTACATTCGTTATTAATTTTATCACAAAATACTCCATATTTAAAATCCTCATTTTGTTATTGGTTATTATTATACATGATTTAATTTTTAAATATGTGAGTGTGTGGATAGTATATTTTAAATATTAATTAATTAATTGTATAATCGATTCTGTGAGAACTGTTTCTACCTAAAATGCTATTTCCAGTGGACTACACTGTCAAAAATCGGTGTTGGAATAAAATGTCACGAATTTATAAATACACGAAAGGCTGTGTATTTATAAAGGTGGCCAACACATCAGAATTTTTAACAGTGCAAATAGCTATGTGTATATAGACATCGACTTAACACGATATACAGACTATCCGTCGATTCAAAGAAATCAAAGCGAAGTAATATATTGTATTGGTATTCAAATGTATGTAAACGATCGTACAACGATACGATTATCATCCCTGCTCGGTAATGAGCGTGGGCATATATATATATATCATCACATTGTCGAAGCGAAGCTGCAAAAGCCTTTTTTCAATCCTCCTCGATGATTACTCACGTTTTCGTTTTCTCAATATCATTATTACAGCCCATCTCAAAAACCCGAATCCACGAATTTGAATATTCAAAAAATGATAGAGTCGAGATCTGTACCGCGATTTTTTCTTTTTTTTCTGTCTTCCCCTTCCCTTATTTTCGTTGTATCCGCAGTCACTCAATCACACATTCAAACTTTTGTCGCCTCACCCAACACGTCCTGTGTAAATTTCACTAGGATATTTAATTTTCTTACAATGATTTAAAATTTTCAATCTTTGATTCATTCATTATTACAATGGACGTGTCAGGCAGTGCGACGATTGGTCGCTTTATAAACGACAATTGGGTGCTTTTAGGGTGCTTTCAGTGCTCGGTGCCGTGCACCATATTAAAATGTGCTTTACTTGGTGAGTTTAACACGCAAAACGTGTTATGTATAAACACATATTTGCTGAGACATTATCTCTGGAGAATTTTCTTTCCGGTAATTTTTAATGAGTTTCAACATTGATTAATGAGATAGTGTCTCAAAATAAATGTGCTTATACATGTGGGTAAATTTGGTGCGATATAGTAGTGCCCGTGACAATGTGCCTGAAGGCAATATATATATTATTTATTAATCTGGTGCTTCACAAAGTGCGAGCTTACACGACAGGGTGCTTTGAGCAGTGCTTTTTATCGTTTCGCCTCGCTTTGCCGAGTCTGCTGCAGGATATTAAAAAAAGGGATAATCGAGTGCAATTATTGATAAATAATAAAATTGCCGGAGTTGTGAAAAAAATTTCACGAAATGTGCATTCGGAGATAACGATTTTTCAAATCGCGGTTTAAATCGTCGTGCGACGATCATTCCAGCGCATAAAGGAGACACGTGTCCACGACGTGGGGTGGCTACGACGACGACGACGACGACGACCAGGACGACGCGAGGCATTCAGTTGTCCAGTTGGACGTGAGACGATTTGGGATAAAGAGACGATGCTGGAAAACGTGCGGGCAGAGTAAATAAAAATCGTCGTAGCCAGAAGGCACTGTATATAAGTATAGAGGCGGGTATGGATAAGGAAAGTAAAAAATAAAAGTAAATAAATCGTTGAGTCCCATGCATCGGCATGCCATTCATCGGATCAGACGAAAAAAGGAGATAGTCAAGATAAGGAACTATGGCGAATATAATATCACGAGCTTTGGGCGGAAGGTGAGCAAAGGGTGAGTTTAAACTCTGCAGACTCGGCCGCGTTTGACGGCAAAGGTTTGTGCGCGATTTTGGCAAGCGTGTCGCTTATCGGAGGATCATCAGGTTGAGGAAAAGGCTCAGGTACTTTTCGCTGAGAAAAGCCTCGATCGTTGCGAGTTATTGGATCATTTATTTAATCCAGGGCTCCAGGTATTTTGGGTCTTGAGGATTTGAGGATAGAATGTTAAACAAACAGAGGCATGCTCTAACATGTGCAAACGATAGAACTAAATCTCAACTAAAGACAGTAGAGCCTTATATCAGAGATATAGAAATATATAGTATATATGTATAAGTAATATAGTCGAATAAAAAAGAGTGCGATCATTAATATTTGTTTCTTTGGAATATATGTTTGTGTGTCTTGTGAGAGAGTCTTACACATTCGCGTGTGATGCTAAGTGTGAAACGTGTTAGTGACAATTCACAGGTTTGTGGAGAGTCTTGGAACCGCGGTGTCCGTTCGCTCAACTCGCGCACTTTCATCGTTTACATTTGTGATAAGTTGTAAAAAAAAAAAGAATTATTTTGTATTCAGTGCGAAATAATTACATGCATTGGCCCGGAGAAGCTGACGATGAAAGGAAATTACCTCCGCGGAATCTTGACAGCCGCGGCTACGTTCTCTAGTTTTATTGTGTTTGTTTGGTAAATTTGTAATATATATATAATATATAGATATTTTCGATTCAAGTGACAAGAGTTATTGAACGAACTAACAAGATCAATGTAACACGTTTACGTTTACGGAACCAGCACGTTAACCACCAGAAAGAACATTGAGTATTATGGGAGATACATATTATTAGGTTTGTTATTATTATAGTTAACGTAGTGTAAAAGTAAATCTTAAGTACTAGCTGTTTGAAAACCTGGACACATCCTCCTGCAAATGCTTCAAGGAAAGATAAAAACACGTGAGTGAGTATCAGGTAATTGATTAGCGTGTACGAGAAAAATTCGCTTCCGAGCTATGGATAAAAAGAAAATCAATCATGAGGACTGCTGGGCAACGACTAAAAAAACCGGAGGGAGAGAGAAGTTCTTATTGAGTTACCCTGCAACATACAATGCAAGGAACATGTTTCTTTCTCTCTCCCGCTTTTTCTTTTTCGTTTTTTTTTTTTTTTTATAAAAATATTGTTTGGATTACAAAAAACAGCTGAGTTAAATAATTCTTATCAGCATCCGAAAAATCCGTGGCTGCGATTGCACCTGAAAAAAAAGTGTCTGAGGCACACACCACAGGACGAGGAATCGATACCAAAAAGAAGCCTCGAATATCGTTCCTTCCTTCGGGGTACGTACGACGCAAAAATTCCAAAAATATAAAATCTCGCCAGCCAAAAAGATTGTCGACGGTGTGAACCAGAAACGGGCATTAAACATGCGGCCCTTTTTTTTCATTATCTTTACTTGTTGTCATTCCGTGTACTATGTATATATATATTTCTCTCTCGGTCGGGGATCGTTCGCGCGGTCACTAATATGGATTATATATAGCAGAGTCGTGAATCCTCATTAATTCGAGAAATATTATTTACGGTACAGTTTGTTTTGTAATTATTATTTCATAATAATAACTTTTAGAGATTATGACATTATGAGTAAACATTGGGATAGCTTCAAGAAATAATAATTTCCATCCAAATATGGGAAGGAATAAAGGAAAAAATAGAAGGGGTCCTTCCTATTTATTATTTCGTTAAGAATGTCTGTTACAGTTCCGCTAAAACAATATTCAGAGAAAATTAAAGCTGAGAAAAATTAAGCACGTTGAAGGTGCTGGAAAGATTGATTGGCGTAATAGTGATTTTAAAATGTGTTTGCCAAATTGATGGAAATAAATTGTTGAAAAATTTATAAGCATGACTGAGATATTACACGAAATTCTGAAAAAATTAAAAATGAATTACCCTTGAAGGAAAAGTTAAGTTGACCAATGATATTTTGCACATTAATTATGTTTTTCGATGATTACAAAAAGTATACCGTGATTGAAAATTAATAGTTTTTGCGGGTCATCAAAATTGTATTATAATCGCTACACGAAATTATTATGAAATTATAATTATAAAGCGAATTGTACCGTGATCATTATTTCTATAAGTATTAGGCATTCGCAACTCTGCAAATATATAGTAGCCGGGAGGCGAGCGTCATGAATAAAATGATAAACGTATGTACAGAGGGTAAGAAGAAGTGTTGTGAAAGTCTGAAGCGTTTATGGGACAATCAGAGGACGGTCACGAGATTTGGATCTCATATGTTGAATGTTCTTGTTTCCTGGTCTCTACTGATACTGAGACATAAATATATAACATTTTTCAGTTAAAATATGGAGAAAAATAAAATTTCGCAACGCCCGTATCGAAGGGCTACGTCGCGATCCGCGAAATAGATGCAGATAGTGATAGAGAAATTATTGACGACTGATCAAGTTTGACAAGATAATAAATAATTGGATCTGTGGATCTCGGGATATAATACGAAGGAATAGAGAGGGTTCGAAGAGACAATGGGAGTAATATATAGCGAAATCTGAAATGGAAAGTAGTACATAATTAATTGCGTCCGATTTTCGTCGTTGGTAACGTTGTCGTAGGTTTTCAACAGGGAGCTGATCTTTACGCGCAAAAGTTGCGTAATTTCGAGATGTTTTTTGGCGGGCTTTTATATTTTTGGGCAATTTGAATAGAAGCGAATAAACACGACCGTTTTACATAACAAATTCGCATTGTCGATCATTACGCATACGACCGCAATCGGCAATTCCAGAAATAAGAAAACTACAATATCACCGACATCCATTGTATTCTTAAATACAATTCAAGGGTCAAAATTATAGCACCAAGTTTTAAGTGAAGTTTTTAATAAAGTTTTATGTCAAGTTTTCAGTCAAGTTTTAAGTCGAGTTTTGTGTCAAATTTTGTGTCAAGTTTTATGGCAAGTTTTATGTCAAGTTTTATGTCAAGTTTTATGTCAAGTTTTATGTCAATTTTTATGTCAAGTTTCATGTCAATTTTTATGTCAAGTTTTAAGTCACGTTGCAAATATAATTTCAACTCCAGTTTCACCTTAAGTCGAAACGTAAATTCTAATTCAAGTTTTAAGTCACGTTGCAAATATAATTTCAACTCCAGTTTCACCTTAAGTCGAAACGTAAATTCTAATTCAAGTTGAAACTTACGTTCTAACGCAAATTCAGGGTCCAACGCAAATTTACGTTCGAACTTGGAACTACAATTCCGACCCTAAATAACATTGCAGATAACTTGAGACTTTGTTTCCGTTAGTAAGGTTTTCGAATTGCGAAAATTGCTTTATGCGGTTGTACTTGTCGAGTACACAGAGTATTTCGTTGAGGTCAGTGATACATACCGTCCTCGTAGGTTCTGACAGTGATAGGATAACTCGGAGGCCCGTCACCTACGCTGGTCCCGGCCTCCACCCAAATCCGATAAGCCGTCCACTTTTTCAGTTCGTCCAACACGAATCTCGTGTCGCTGAGTTTGACGACCCTGGCCTCAGAGTCAGAGCGTCCACTTTCGACGACCCGGAGCTTGTAGTAAATGATCCTGCCATTGGCGCTTTCCATTGGTGGAGGTGCCCAAGTCACCTCAATCGAGGTAGGGCTGACGGCTCGTGCAGATACGTTTCGAGGCGGAGCCCCGGGTACTGTATAACACTCAATTATTGAGGGGGAAAACGAAAGAAAACAAGGTAGGAACATGGGATGGGGTATTTCCCAATTGCAGCCAATGACGGTCCACGAATTAAAAAGAAAATTCCTACCGACAAGTTGCCACATCGGATTCCCCTCATTTTAGGCCCGTCACACTCCAAATTACATTACCAGTGTTTGAAAAAAAAAGAAGAAGAATATAAAAAAACGAGAGTGGATCAGGCCGAGGACTGTCAATGGCTGCCAGGTAGAAAAACAAAAAACACTTCCTCGGTCTCTCGTAGAACGAGAATCAACATTCATAAGACATAACAAGATTTCTATAAAATACGTAGACGAAGTTGAGACTTTGGTAAGAGCTCGAATAAACGACGAGCTCTGAGAATAAAAAAGATGGCTCGAAGAAACGTAATAAATGATATAGATTATCGAGAATTAAAAGAGAGGTGCTCAAAATGCACACATATATCGATGCAGTGCTTAGTGCAATTTATATGTATGATATGTACGTATATATATATATTGATAAATATATATTTAATATATATATATTGGCATCCAAAAACGGTTTTTTTGTTTCAACGCATGCAGTCATTCTCACTCTCCCACACTTGGTTTATTTACTTGGTGTACACGCTTTGCTTTTTTTCTTTTTCTTTTTTTTTTCTTCGTCAAACGATTCACGCGGTCGACGTGTCTCTCGTTGTTATTTTCTGTTCATGTTGGTACATATTTGTTACTTTCTTTTTGGAAGAGCTATCGGGATCAGTAATCCCGGATAATAGATACTGATACTCGGTTATTAAGGCAGTGCAAAGGGCACTCGTTTAGCTTAAGCTACTTGCTTGGGAGTGTCTAGCGCTACGGGCATTCCTGCCATTTTCTTTCCTTACCTGCTGTGCCATTTTCATTTGCTTTTCTTTGACAATCCACGATTCTACAAATGGCTCGCCGTTTAAGAATCGCGCATTGATCAAGTGTCTTGTGTCTTGTGTGTCTGTCTTTTTTGTTTCGCATTGTTTTTGCTTTTTTCTTTGGCACTCCTCGCTGCGTTTTTAAACGTGTGTCGCGATCGTTCATGTTTTTTTTTGCTTACCGAACTGCTTCGTACGCACTGGATACGGAATCGTCGTTGCTCCTTCGCCTCTCTGACTTCTCGCCGCCAACCACACGTAATAAAGGGTGTTTGGGTATAATCCGGTGAGCGTATAATTTTCCGTGACGGGAATTTTCCGATGATGCTTCTCCTGATGGTGAAATTTTTGTTTTGTTTTTTGTTTCCATTCCGCGAAGCGAGGAAAAAGGGGATGAATAAAAAAAGAGATATTAGCGGCTGTCCGATGTCTCGCGGGGTTGATTGATCGAGTGCGCCTGCTATCGGCGCCCTCGATGCGATACACATATGGGACATTCCGTACCAATTCAACCAGCCTCCGACCCTGACTAACGTGGATCAGTTTTTTTTTTAGCATTCACCGGAGTGAAAGGAGTACTCACTATTTTTGTTTTAATTTTTGGGAGAAAGTTTTACGGATTTATGGCTGATGAAGGGAAAACGAAAAAAATTGTTTTCGGATTCTCATTTTTTATTTGTGGGACATGGAACTTGTAAAATATCGTGTACAAATGTTCTTCGTTTGGAAGTGTAATTTCATATAAGAATATCACAAAAAAGATTTAACGATTCGGAATTATGTTTTTGCATGAATAAACCCAAATATCGACTCTTCAAAATGTTGGAGCATTTTTGAAATTTTTAAAAATCTCTTGAAAACTAAAAAACGCATATTTCAAACCTAATCAGGGAATGAGATTATGAATTCTTTGACCCCTTACAATTGTTTTTCCTTTTTGGTTGGACATCATTTGTTCATATTCAGGTATAGGAAATTAATATTGATTTTCTTTTCGTTTTGCACTATTCTATCATTTTTCGTTGTTTCAATATTTATTCTATGCTAATCACGAAAATGGTTGAGGCAGATACCGAATAGAAAAAGAAGTGGGACGGTGGTAATTATTGGTTTAGTTGAAAATAAATAAATTCGAGCATCGTTGGTCAGTAGATGGTCGAATTGGTAAGGAATGGCCCGTATAGAGAGGTATACATTTAAATGAAATGGGCGTACCTGTGCATAAGTGTCATTCCAGTAGAGCTCGTAGCTCAGAATATTTTCAGCGCTATGAGCTGGCTTGCTCCATTGGAGCGTCACTTGGGTCTCCCCGATATCGACAGCCGCAAGATTTTCCGGCTGGCTTGGCACCCCTTGCTGCGTCTTCACTTGTATTGGCGGACTCAGAGGTCCCGGACCGACACTCGTGAGTGCTTGCACACGGATCGTGTATATAGTGTGCGGTGTCAGATCCATGATGGTCGTTAGCTTGTTATTGTCAACAGTTTGCGATTGCCACGATGCCATTTGCTGATTCGAGTCCGTCGTGTAATACACTTTGTAACCCTATGTCAGCGATAAATTCGCAGGGTTTTAGCACGTAATATCATTTTTGAAACGTGGCATTTAGCGCTCATGATATTCAAGGGGGCTAGTCAAACCTAAATCGCTGATATTCACTGACAGATATTCCAGTTATTTATCTGCGGACGTCAATAACAAAAAAGTATCTTATTTTTGCGAATGATCTATGGGTAATCTGAGGGTTTTTATATTACTGGAAATTTTGCCGAGATTATTTCCAAAAATGTATAGACTGATCAATTGGTAAAATTGGTAAGATTGACTCAATGCAATAGATTCGAATGGTAGTTTTCAAAATTGCAGCTTTACTAATTTTAAGGAAAAATTAGCTACATTCATTGTGAAAGGATTCTACTTGGGCACTGTGTGTTATCTTGGGAATAATGTTTAAAAGGTTGCCAAAAATCTTTGTTCGGGGTCCGAAAGAATAAATATTTTATTTAAATGATGCAAGGAAATAAGCAACTGAGATATCCGTCAATGAATATCAGAAATTAGTATTCGACGTTCTTCCCTTAATATTCTTGAGGTCTTGAACTCATTATTCACTTAGCTGACAATATAAAAAATAGTAATTGCCGTAGTAAGTATAGATTGTTAAAAATGCTTCGAAAAATCAGACAGACCGTCAGAAAATGTAAACCATTCGCAAAAAATCGTACTTACTTCTTATATGAAGTAAAATTTTTTAAATAGATTTAATAATTAGAAAAGCAAATTGATTCTTTAATATTGAGCTTCGAGTTTGCTTGTCAAACTTGGCTAAGCTTATTTTTTTAAACAATTAAAAAATCAGTTATTACTGTGTTATTTATGAAAAATAAAATTTTATTTCTAATGATACGGCTTAATCAATTAATTTACGCTCACCGTTACTTGGCCATTTGGAGTTTCCGGCTCGTCCCACTGAATTACCATCGTGCTTGAGCTCAGTGGCCGTACTTGGACCTTTCGAGGTGATGAGCCCGGTTCTAAAAGTACACAATAAGTCCATTTAATAACCGCTGGCGATGAAACTCGAACTATAGAGAATGGCTACATATTTATGACATAATATAGGTAGAATATCACGTCGCCTCAACTACCCCGATGGCCGAATTAAAAGCAAATCTAAAAATAGGTCCTACATTATGTGCAGTGTCTACCGTGTTAACTAAACCGACAGGCAAAACTTTTATGGAAAAGCATTTAAACTGTCATATCGAATTAAGTAATTCTAAAATAATGCAATTGGGGTATTCCACAAGTAGAGGAACAGCTTTTAGCCGTGCAAAATTCGGGGAACCATTTTAATAACAAACGTTGGACTCAAAGATAAATAAATAAAAACGGCTCACTAAAATGACGTCTTTGTATTCTTTTCAATTTATTTTCGATTCCACCCTTATTAGTTCAAAATAAACCTTTAATTATGCACGGCCGAAGTTTATTCCGCTACCCGTGAAATACGCCAGTTACTTATTTGACAATATGATAATTTGAATGGTTATTCATTTTTGTGATACCTGCCGCCGGAAATAAAAACAGAAGAGACGAATTCCATTGCAAT
This sequence comes from Tromatobia lineatoria, assembly GCA_949699805.1. Lineage (NCBI taxonomy): Eukaryota > Metazoa > Arthropoda > Insecta > Hymenoptera > Ichneumonidae > Tromatobia > Tromatobia lineatoria. The sequence continues at coordinate 4,514,471 of OX453042.1, read as the reverse complement.
TTGTACGACTCGAACGCTACTATCAATCACACAGTCTTAACAAAAATATTTGAACATTATTAAGAAATATAAAAATAACATTTAAAAAAATATTAAAAATCGTAAAAAAAAACCCAAGTATTCGGACTATCGAATACTTGGTTAATACTCTCTATAAAAGTATTAAAAATTAAGCAATACCATTTCAATACTTTTTAAAGACTATTTTTATACTTTTGTAAAATTAGTATATTACACGTAAAAAAGGTAAACAAACAGAAAGATCAAGTGCGTACGGTGATACTACTTGCACACTTAGTATATAGTTTGACTTACTGGAACCTCCATTTGTTGATTCCGCTATGGGAAAATATTGGAATTATTAATAATTTTTATAGTGTTATGTCGTAATCTCTAACGATAAGCATGTGCATTTTTGCGAAATCGGTCTCCTGGCGAAGACTGTTGTGCGAAAGTTGGATAGAAGAAAGGTGCTATTATTGATTGGGACGTGTATTGGTCAGACGCTCCTACACGAGGTACATAGACAATATTTCGTAACAATGCAAAGAGAGAAAGAAAGATCAGGAAGTAATAGTCGATAAGAAGTATATCGCAGTGAATTTTAAAAACAAATGACAAAGTGCAACACACGGGAGGAGACAGAAAAGTTCCCAAGTAGAAATTCCGCGTCACATCAGACCCAAACCCGGCCCTGTTAAGGCCACGCCAGAAACTAGTCCGGGTCTGATCTGGACCTGATGTAACTCAAGAAACTTCTAATTAGGTTGAAAACAGAATAGTTCCCGAGTAAAAATTTCGCATTACATCAGGCGTAGACTCGGCTCTGGTAAGGCCGTATCAGGGCCACGTTAGAAACTAGACCGGGCCCGATTTGAGTCTCGTGTAACCTTAGAAATTTCTACTTGAAAATTTCGGAGCGTTACATCAAGTGGAAACTCGGCCCCGCCCGGGCCCGGCCAGAACCTAGTCCAGGCCTTATCTGGGCCTGATTTAACGCTATAAATCCCAACTTGGCTTATGACATGTAAGGTACAGTGGAGATTTGGGAAACACTAGGGGTAAATAAATGCTTCTTTCTTCAAAGATGTTTCACTTACATATAACAAACGTGTCCGCGACGGACAGCATGAAAAAAGTAGAAACATATTCCCTCAAAAAAATGACCGAATAATGCATGCGACACCTCCTTGGAGATGTAAAAATCTAGCTAGACGGAAATAATTGATGATTTATCGCGATTTCCGTATCGTCGACGATTCGTCCATATACGAAGAGAGGCTTGTGGGAATTTAGGCAGTGTATGTATAAACATGCCGCGATATTTATGAGCCCCCTGTGCGCCATTTTGTTGCCTTTGGCACAAAGTTATTAGTGAAGTAATAATTAAGCTGTCAATCGTCAATATTCGTGAAGATAACTTTGTTTAATACTGATTAGCTACGATGAGGAAATACTGACTTGTTTCACCAGTTGTGACGATGATGGGGAGACTCGGGGGACCACGTCCAACGACGTTAACCGCGGTCACGTACATTTCGTACTCCGTGTAAGGACTCAGACTCCTGACATAGTAGTACTCGGTCGTTATACCAGAAATCTCGGCCAGCGCCTGATTCGCTTGCTTGGGTTTATGCTGGATTACGTAATACTGGATTTCGTCGGCACCCTTGTAAGACCATGTGAGTTTGACCGCCGTGGCCGTTATCTCCGAGACCTGAATATTTTCAGGAGGCAGGGGAAGAGCTGGAAAAACATAAAATTGTTTTATTAGCCCGCTTTGCTACCCTGAATGGTATTCTCGTGGAAACCCTCGTGAGATTCCCAAGTTGGAATCATATTTTGGTCCTTTGATCTCTTTATGACCTCCGACGCTCGCATTCACTAGTTCCGGACCCAAGCAATGTTTCAACCGTAGTTCCGACTCGGTTACCAGCTAATTATGCTTAAAATCACTCTATTTGCTTATTTATCATAGAAATTATTTAGAATTTTTTTTTTTTTCAGAATATTTAAACGGTGTAAACAAAGTATATACTAAGAATTTTCATTCATTTTTCCTACAAATTAGAGTAAAAGGGCGAATCATTGGGTCTCTAGATTTTCATGATATTTTGGAGTGAAGCTATGTGAGAAAAAGATAATATTTATTTTGATTTTAATTAAAGATTCTTATATGTCTTTACCAATTTGATGAGACATTTTATAATAATAACGATTAAGTTTAAAACATAGTCAGAATTTAAATGCAATGCAAATATTTCTCGAATTCGAGAGTATGTTTGTGTTACTTACATTGAACCTTAACCATCGAGACTGTCTCGATGGTTCCAAGGTCACTAGCTGCGCTACATGTGTAATTTGCCGATTCTTGAATATCGGTGAGCATAAGTATATTTCTTCCTATTGGTATCTTGTCGTCTGGGGTGATTTCGATGGCCGGCTCTTTTCGCCATTTTACATAAGGCATAGGTGAGCCTACGGCGACGCACGTCAAGTTGAGCGATTCTCCCAGTGTTACTTGGCTCACTGCAGGCGGTGGAATCGAGAAAGATGGTGTAACGCGCCGTACTGAAACACACATGAGGCAGACATTTTATACCTTGAAGAATGTTATGAAATTTGCACCATTTTTTACATACTAATATGTATGAAATAGGCAAACCAAGTATAGTCAACCGCTAACCATACATATTGTACAATAAAACGAATGAACGGGATTAATCTCATATTGGATTTGATATGCACGTGTATTAAAATACCCATGAAGAATTTTCTTCGTACAATGGAACGAATTAACGCGGTCAATCTTCATATACTCATGATGAATTTAATGTAAATGAGTATTAGAATACAACTGAAGAATTTTTTTACCTGCAATTAATGTGATTAGAATATATTTTAAGCATTCAGGTACTTGTTCTTTCGACCACCTTGGATCTGTCCCATAATTTGTTATATCAGATACCACTGATAAACAGTTCATGTACATTTTTTGAGATTTTTTAATGCAATATTTTATAAAATGCGTTAGTTTTATAAGGAAAACTGTCTTGAGAACTTAATGTTACTGGTGACAAATGTCCCATAAAATATCATATTTGTAAATCACTTATGAGTTACTGTATTATATATTACTGTATACCACTTATCGGAAATCGGAATAGGTATTGTAAATTTAATAGGCGGTATCGGCAAAAAAATTTCTGCGCGTGTGTATTAGCTGAACAGATTTTTTTAACAGTGTGAGATCATCAAAGTATGCGAGTTATTAGATGCCGTCTTTGTTTATTATCAATTTAAACCCTGAAGCAACATTGACGCCACAGGGCGTCGAAACGCTATATGCAGAAGCGGAATTACACCGCTTAAGGGCCGCATTAATATCGCGCCGGGTCATAACACGCCCAGCGGGTCACCAAACCAAAGAGGCAGGGAACATATTACGAGCTCAGCACGTCAATCGTTGTTAGAGGGTTTAAATTGTTACAAAATTGCGAATGGAGATGACTTTAAATTAAATTTCACAACAAATGGCGAAGGAAATTTGAGGTGTTTCATTTATGATATTAAGATGCATAAGGGTTCATTTATTTATCCATTAACTTATCTATTAATTATCTATTTCTCCATGCATTAATGATATGTTTCCATTTTTTAAAAGTTAATTCCTTCAAAATGTTTGTGCGCCGATTATTTAAAAAAATTGTAAATCTGTTTAAAAAAAGGTACAATAAATTGGTAAAAATGAATGTACGTTGAATGAATAATACCATAAATATTTATGAAATAAAATGAGAGGTGTTCCCAACTTCACTTAGCTATTTCTTACCTTTAACGTAGAGTTGAGTCGATTTCGAATATTCGGTACCCACAGTATTGTTTGCCACGCATTCGTATTGTCCCTGATCCTCCACGTCCGATGCTTCGATTTGCAGCGAACCTGTGGGCAGCAAGAAGAAACCATACATTTAGTTATTTCATATTTTTCACAGAGTTTTACATATTTTACTAATTCATGGAAATAATAATTATTAACGTTTGATATGTGCTTGTATTAATTTTACTCGATATTCAAAACCATAACCATATTGAAACAAAATTATCTAGCTTATAGCCAAAGTGAGGGAGATTTTTCTTCGTACAGTTTTGAGGCTTTTGTTATTGAAAAAATTATTAATCTACTACAGACGATCAATCAAATGTTTATCCAGGTAAAACTGAATTTTTCAGATTTAGAAATCCTTTTAGATTTTTCCGAATTATGCAATTTTTTTCAAAATATTATGATCTACAAAAAATATTAAGCACTGTGAGAAGAAAAATCGTGCGTACCTTGGCAATAAGCTAGACAATTTTAAAATTGATACAGTACTTTGCAGAATTTTTGCAAATTCTTAAATAATGACATTCGATATTGCACATTAAAAAAATATTTAAAAAAAATTTTCATAATTCGGAAAAATCTGAAGAAATTCATAAAAATCTGAAAAAACTCTGAAAAACTCGGTTCTTGCATAAATGAACATTCGCCCAATCGCCTGTAGTAGATTAATAATTTGTTTCTATTTTTTAATATTAAAAAAAAAACCTTAAAAACTGTAAGAAACATTTTTCCCACTTTGTCTGTAAGCTAGACAATTTTGTTATTAAACAAAGTATTGTTCACATTTTTAAGTTATGGCATTCAATATGTCACTTTAAAAATATATTTAAAAAAATTGCATTAAAAAAAATTACTAAAAATACTAAAACCCATTGCGCGAAATCTAAAAAAAATCGCACGATGTTTTCCTTCTACCGTTGTCAATAGAATAGACAGATATAAACAACGGTTTTATAGTTTCCAAATTAAAAAAAAAAAAAAAAATGTTTGGGCCATGTATGTATACAATATGATAAATGTATATGTCCAATTTCGTATGCAGCTTGTATGCAGATCTTTATATATATTTTTTATAAAATCTTCATATAATTTTTTTCCTTGGGAGGTGAAAGCACCGTCTTCGTGCTGAGCTCGGTTCGACGATGCATCAAGCTTCGCCTATAGCCGAGACTTTGCCACACTATACCTAACTCATTGGGGCCTCTCCACTCGGCTCCCCAGCAACTGTGTGATTATCTTCGCTTACGTCATTCCACTTGTGTAATTTCACCCTTGGAGGTGGCCCATCTAACCAGCAGCTCGTCTAACCAACCAGCCTATTCGACCGCTTGAAAGCTGCACACTACCCTCGTGAGTCTCTACACTCCAACACACTTGAGTCTAAAACAAACAGAGTATCGTACGTGCTACCTGACCGCTGGCATCATCAGTCGGATCTTTTACCCTGCACAACTCGGACACTCTAGCGATAAGACTCGAGCGTGGCGCCCTCTATGCCATTGTAATAAAGCCCCACCTCACGATTCGCTGTGGCGATATCGAACTTCTCACTGTCCATTCTGACTTTCGATATTCATTCAAGGAACAAATATCGCGACATCGAGACAAACAGATTTATCGTCTATATAGCGATATCAAGACGTTGCATGAGAGACGATGCGAGGCCAGGGCGTAGACAAACATGTTACTTTTCTCAAAGACTTTATACGGCTCCGAGCTTCCAAGATCCCAACGTATTTCCACAAGAATTCACGTCGATCACCGGGGTCAAAAGGGTCAATTTTTCTTTTTCTCTCTTACGGACATTTAACTGAATTTTGTAAGAATTTTTTTTTATGCATCTTCGGTATATCGATTATCAGGTATTAAGCGATGGATGTATTTCTTGAAAATAGTTTCGTACTTGATTGAAATCTAAGGAAAATGTACCTATGTTTTAAATATTCAAATTTTTTTTTAAGTTTGTTAAATGTATTTGGATCTTTAATGTGCGTTTTGTTATTTTTCATTTGTTGGGTATGATTTGCGAAGTTGAAATAAAAATGAAGTAATTCATGGAAACTGAAAAAGCACAGGAAATTTAAGTATTTTTAAATATGCGAATGTCTCCTTTAGGTATGTCAAATATATTCGGCTTTTAATAGGATCCATTTTGGCTTCGTTATAGAGGAAGCTTTGTAAAAAGCGGGAAAATAATGTGGAAGCAATGTGCAAGGTTCTATGTTGCATCATTGTTTTATGACATTTTACGTGAGCTATAGCAATATGTCTATTTATGAAAACATTCAAATTGCCATTTGAATCTCAACTGTACTTTACCCTTTTTTTCATTTCTCCGGCGACGACTTGAAAAGTAAATATAAAAATAAACTTAATTATCCAAATAACCAACCCCAAAAATCGACCCGATATTTTTCAAATATGTAAATCCATTCGGTAGGTCAAGTAAAATACATTGAGATGTTACTATTCTTCCCCTCGTTTTTTTTATTCCTTCGTGTATTACATAAAAATGTTATTTTTATTAGAAAAGCAATTTGAAAAAAAATCCCTTCACTTATTCCTTCGTAATAAAAATGTTACTTTTTTTAGAAAAGCAATTAGAAAAAAAATGTCTTCATTCATTCCTTTCTAATAAAAATGTGACATTTATTAGAAAAGCAATAAAAAAAAGATATTCTTCACTCATTCCTTTCTGATAAAAATGTCACATTCATTAGAAAAGCAATTTAAAAAAAAAATTCTTCACTCATTCCTTTCTGATAAAAATGTCACATTTATTAGAAAAGCAATTAAAAAAAATTTCTTCACTCATTTCTTTCTGATAAAAATGTCACATTCATTAGAAAAGCAATAAAAAAAATTCCTTCACTCAAACTGATCCATTAAGCCCCTGAGTCAACTGACCCCGGTCTCCTCCGCTCGTAGAGCCAGAAGCTCTTTCGCAAACATATCCTATACTCTATTACTCGGCAGTGCACGCTCGACGCGCACCGCAATGTCTGTTGCGGACCGATACATTGAAATATCATTTCTCATATTTAATATTACGGGAGCAAAGGCAGAACACACACAGTGACATACGCAGACATAGAGGCGCTGAGGTTTATTCGTTCTTCGGTCGCCTTCTTCAAGATTCAACGTGAGATAGGTAAGGCGCGGAGAGGTCGCTGTGTTGCCTTGCCGTTGAGTCGACAGTCCGCTATTCCAAGCGCTGCGCCGGCAAACCTCCAGTATACACAAATGGGAATGCGCGGGGGGCGGGTGATGGCTGGTTGCGCCGCTTGTCGTGCGGGAGAGACGACGAGACGGGGTGAATTCGTGCGCGTCGCGCGACCGGGACTTGCATCCAAATAGAATACAAATAGAAAATATGTTTACACTGGAGGTGTCTCCCCGCCCCCCACCTGCACTTCGTACCCAACTATCCCTCGCACTGGGTCCATTTCCCTCTGGCACGACAAGAGCCAAAATAATACAAAAAAATGTAACTCGCTATGTTTGCATATATTCAAATTTTTGGTATTTCAACGGCACAGTTTTTACCTTATCCCGAAATTCACCGTTTGTAAACATCGAAATAGAATTTTTTTAATAATATTTATTCAATTGATTGGTTGATTAATAATGCACACGGTGAATTTTCATTTGGGGCGCCTCTCATTATAATTGGAACTATAATAACGTTTATGTATTTGACGTTAATGAACTTTTCACTACCAGCGTGTACATTTTTCTCCAATTTTGTTTTAATTAGTTGGTAGAATTTTTATTGCATTTATTCAGAATTCCTATGAATAAATGCTGGAAAAATTAACGTTATTGCAGAACCTTGATATAGAGGCACCGTCAGAGCCTTTGTTTTATTCGCGAGAAAATTATTATTATTCACAACTTTTTAAAGGTTTTTTTATTTCTGAATTAGATTTTCATTTTCATAAATTTATTTATTACCTTTTACCTTTCACTAGGTACTCACAAAACCCGTAACTTCACGCTTGGAATACCTTCAATTGATTTTTTTAAATTCTCTATATAGCAACTACATCAGAAAAAAAAATACTCGTAAGCTATAGAAAATAAGCATGACAACGATTGTTGACTACACGAGGTTTTATAAGCGTTGACCTTATTGATCTATACTGCGCGAAGAACTTGAAGATATGCTCAGTATAACAGAACCAGGAAGCAGAAGAGTGAGGACTTTAAAAATGTATCAAAGGCGTAGATTTTAAGTAATTGATAAATAAATTACCTGTGCTGCTGCGTTCTGAGGAGGCAATTATTGATGAAGTAACTTTAAGCCGCTCTCCGACTGTTTATAAATTTTATTTTATTTGAATAAAAAAATTCTATCAGTTCGTTTAAACACTTAAATAAAAATTTTCCATCGTCCACATAGCAATTACATTAGACCTCAATAAAAAAAAATAACTTGTGAGCTATTGAGACGATGACATGTACAACGGCGACTGTTGACAACATGAGACCTTGATAAATGTAGAGCTTATTGACGTATAATGCATGGAGAACTCGAAGAAATGCTGACCTCCGTATGATATAAGAACCGGAAGGCAGAAGAGTAGTGCAGGCTTGAAAAATCTATCTAAGGTGTAGCTCCCGTGGGTCACGAGTGAGCAGCGACAGGGAGAAAGTGAAAGAGAGACAGCCAGAGCGCGTTTAAGATAAGAAAGGTCTCGTGTAGCTGGCGCTCGCCGTCGACGGGTGAAGTAAAGACTGAAGGGCGGGAGGGAGATCCGGTGGTGCGATGCTCTATATACTATATATATCGGATAACGTGAACGGTACGAGGAGAGCATAGTAGGACGAAGAGCTGCTCCCCTCCTCGCTTTCAGCGCCGTAAAGTAACTCACTCAAGCTCTCCCTTCGTATAGCGAGAGCCATGAGTCAACCTACCGTATATCCCGGGAGAGAATGGTCTAATGGTCCTTGAGAGCAGGCTGAGAGAACCGAGAGACGCTAGGTGAGCGAGACCCTCCTCCTCTCTCTTTACCGCCTACCACTATACACACTATACGCCTCGAGTGCTCACGGAAACCTGATAGAACCGAGAAGCAACGCTGAGAATTTGAGCTCCTGCGATACGCCCATAAGTCACAGGTGTGGAGAACCAACGATCGCTTTTGCACTCTTACTAAACCTTTCGTCATCTCCGTAAGAGCCAGTCTCACTTTACCCGCCACTTTCAAAATTTTTTAATATTTTTTTTCTTTCGACATAGGAAATAATTTTAATTTTTCATTTCGATACTTTTATTACACGCGAAATATAAAAATCTTGTGACCTACTTTTTGCTTACTCATTACTACTACGCATTTTTATTGACTCTTCTCTACTACGGCGATCGCTTTTGCACTGTTACTCAACCTTTTGTCATCTCCGTAACAGCCAGTGTCACTTTACCCCCACTTTCGAAATTTTTTAATTTCGAGACTTTTATTACACTCGAAATAAAAAATCTTGTAACCTACTTTTTGCTCACTCATTACTACTACTCATTTTTATTGACTCTTTTCTACTACGACGATCGCTTTTGCACTCTTACTAAACCTTTTGTCATCTTCGTAAGAGCCAGTGTCACTTTACCCGCCACTTTAAAAATTTTTAGTATATTTTTTCTTTCGACATAGGAAATAATTTTAATTTTTCATTTCGATACTTTTATTACACGCGTAATAAAAATCTTGTAACCTACTTTTTGCGTACTGATTACTCAGTACTCAGAGGAAAAAATACTTCCTTGGCACAATATGAACATTTTGAATTTTTTTTTGCTGTATTTTTTAGAGGAAGCTTTGTTTTCGTGAATAAATAATTTCCAGGTTTTTTTGGCACTTGAAATGGTACAAAACATCGAGAAAAGGGGGTTAGAAATAATTTCCGAATTATGCATGTGTGTGTGTGTGTGATGAGGGTCGTAAAATTAGTTTTTCCATAAATCGTGAACTACTCGACTGAATTAGCCTAACATTTAATGCCATGTAAAGTGTTGGTAAACATTAAGTTATTATTAATGTATGAAAATCGGTTGAGACATGATTTTATAATTTTTTGTTTATTTCGGAAAATGTCCTTCAACGCTTTGAGACAAACAAATTTTGAACTATGATGCTGAAATTCTACATGGAAAATGAACAAACTGATGCGATCTCTTGGCAAATTCGGCGAAGTGGTTGAGCTCTTACGAATTTGAAATTTACAAAAAAATTACGTTATTGCATCAACTTTTGCAAAATTGTATTTAGCAAGCATAAATTCTCCACGTAATCAAAATAATATTGAGTGATGTTATTTATTTAATTTCTTGAAGATTGTTAGGTCAGATTTACAGAAATTAGATTTTTTATTTATTATATTTTGATGATTGAATTTTTCTGAAACACATTTTTAAAATTTTTTTTATTTAAAACAAACGTTAATAAATGGCTTCTTTGACAGTTGTTGATCCTCGATTGTTGGTGCACGCAATCAGAGATATTGGAATGTCTATTAGAATAAAAATACAAACAGGGCATTGGAATTATTCATTTTATCGATCACTATAATTTGTCTTTCTCATTTTGTATATCATATGTCAAATGAAAAATATCTGCAATCACTAACCCGTGGATCTGAAGAGTCTGACACAACTTCCCCACAATTTTGTTAACGGCCAAAAAAAAAAAAAAAAAAATTAAAAAAGAGAATAATTAATTCACCTGGATTCACAAAATTCTCAACTTCCACTCTGTTATTTGACAACCATTTCCCCCAGTGTAAACGACATTGTCCAACACGGAAGTTCGGACGTTTTGCAGAAACGTCAAACATTTTCCAAGGCAAAAAACCCGGAACTTTAGGTGCTCCTGTCTGCACATCCGGCGCTCGTTAGGGGAATCTAATATTTTTTTTGCACCGCCAGAGTCCGACCGTAATAATAATGAGGTGTAGAGTCTGGAAGGTCCGTGAAACTGCTCCCGTGGGAGATAATCTGCGAGAACTGGTAAAAAGTAGGAAAGAACGAAGAAAGAATTAACCTACGTAGTAGGACACAGTAGTTGCGTGTATCGTAGTAGAAAAAAAAAAAAAAAAGAGAAAAAAGAAAAGGAAAAAAATAATACAGAGAGTCAGGTGTACAGTTTCGAGAAATTTGTAAAACTTGCGTTTTAGCGTCTTGTTATAGTGGCAGGGCACTCGCCGAAGCCCCTATCCCCCCTCCCCCCTTTCGTCGTCCCATTTTCCACGCCATTTTTTTTTCTTCTTCTTCTTCTTCGCGGCCCCGCAGCTTATTCTTATTCTTATCTCTCAGGTGTGGCTGCCAGGACGAGGAAAGAACGCCCGGAAGTTGGTATGTCGCTACACGTACGTACTAGGCACCTACCAAAGCTTTGCAATGTCCTTTTTGCAATACATTACACTATACGCTATATATATTTTATGAGACACGCGAAGTGGATATGCTTCTCCGCGTTGTCGTCGCCCTGCAACGTCAGAGTAGAGTTGGGGTTGGTGGGAGGGTGGGGAGGGTGGTGGGGTAAGGGGGACCCTTCTGGCTCCAGTTTTCCAGCAGGCAAAGACACGTGAATAAAGTTAGGTGGTGTACGCGAGTGCGCGATAGGGAGAATGACTGAGCGAGCGAAGAAGCCTCTACGAGAAGCGACTGGGTACTCTTGCTGCGTGAGCTGCTTGTCGAATTCTTGTCGGTTACTACACCTCAGCTTACCTACCTCATTCTCGCCTCGCTATTCTCACTTTTTTTTTCTTCCTTTTTTTTAGCGCGTAAAACTTGAATAATACATAAATATCCGTGCTCGGCGATGAATAGTTTAACAGATGGTTAAAAAAAAAAGGATTTCGTCTACCTCAGCTTTGTTCGCGGGGAGTGACAGCGAAGAAAATTAGAAAAATAAAACGTGGACAAAACACACACACGCATACACACACTGAGATGATACTATTTTTTTCGTAAGCGATTTAACTTGGGAGAATTATTTTCATTTATACTTTCCTTGGGGTTTTTATTTATTATTTAATGTTTTTAATACTTTTTTATAAAATTATTTTTATTTATACTTTTCTTGGGGTTTTTATTTATTAATTAATATTTTTTATACTTTTTTATGAAATTATTTTTATTTATACTTTCTTTGGGGTTTCTGCAACAAATTTTTTTAAATGAAGGAGGTTTCTTCCGGTATATAACTAGGCCAATAATTGGAATTCGGACGTTGGGGTCCGTAAGGGACTTTTGGGAGCAATGTGAGCTTTTGGGACCATGATGGACTTGGACAAAATTTAGGCTTGAGGGCCGGTGTGAGCCTTTAGAAAAATCTTATCACGGGGACCAAAGGGGGACTTAAAAAACATGTGGGCTCTAAGGTCGATGCGGAGCTTTAAAAAAATCCAGACATGAGGGCCCGTGAATTTAGAAATAAATTTAGGCTCGGGGCTCCATGAGAGAATTAGAAAAAATGCAAATTTAAAGGTCCACGAAAGAATTCGAAAAATATTTAAATTTCGCAGTCCATGAAAAAATGAGAAAAGATGCGAATTTGGGGGTCCATGGGAGAATTAGAAAAAAAATGCGAATTCGTGAGTCCATTAGAGACTTAGAAAACATGAAAATTTGGAAGTTCATTAAGAATTAAAAAAGATGCAAATTTGGGGGTCCATGAAAAAAAAGAAAAAAAAATTTACCCTGGACGGCCCTTTGAACATGGAATACCTTATATATCCTACACAGCGACGGCCGAGATATTTTAATAATACAGCGCAATAATTTTCCAAACTTCATTGGAGTGGTTAATTAATGATATACCATCAGAAATATACAATGATTTTTTTAAAAAATGAGCCATTGCAAAAACGAGTTTTTTTGCAACGTGGTCAATATTTTTGTCATTTGTCCGTGACGTCGCGATCCGTTTTAGCTGGTACGAGTACACGGAGGCTTAAAAAAGCGTCAAATGCTGACAATGTTCGGGACAGTAATGCTTATACACAGCGTTTACCCATGTAGTCCATGTCGTAATTTCCAGTTGGATGGGAGCTCGGGTCGGAAAGCACCATACTAACAATAACGGTGCGTTGCATCGATAGGCTTAGTGTATGCAGCTCCCGAACTATTTCCCGTCACCCACAGTAGGTCGTATTATTACAATGCAATAATATAAATACACCAGAAGATCGTAAATAAATTACGAGTAGCAACAATAATAGATATTTATGGCCAGAAAACGAATTTGGTGGTTATGACGGTGAGAGGTTATCGCTTTCAGCAGCTGTAGTGCGTTATCACTGGCATTGATACTGAATGCCACTATTAATTATACGATATGTTGTTTAACAACGTGTCTAATAAAATTCTGTGACATCAATGTAAGCTGTCATTTTAGTGATAACGTCATGAAGGGCAATTAGTACGATCTTCGATAGTTTTGATTTTCATAGGAAATCGGTCTAGTAATTACTCAGTATTTTCATCAATGCAATATTGCATTTTTGCTGGTTGTGCATTGAAAAGTTGGCAGAATAATTTTTCTTTTTTGCACTTTTTTTTAGAGATATCTACGAGGAAGTATGCTGACCAAAATTGGCTTCTTTATGCAGGAAACCTTGAAAAAGGTGTAAAGTGAGAAAACAATATACAAGGCTTCACTTTGCAAACTTAAAAAAACAAAAGTTTGAGTAGTTCAATGTTCTATGAAATATTAAGGCCTTCGTTATTTTTTTATTGAATTTATAACCAACTATTCTTGTGCGATATTACGTACTAGTCTGAAGTTTAGTTTTTTAGAAAAAGTGTATAAAGTTCTCTTAATATGATATAAAATCTAAAGTCTTTCATCAATCTCCACAAAATTTGGCATGTAGAACAACTGAATATTAGTACGCTTCTGTAAAAAATTTAAGCTGAATTATTGGCTATTGATTCATTCAGAACGACATGTTAATTTTGTCGAAAGTTTAAGATATTAAAAATGGCCCATTAATTCATGTATGAAATCTGCATAATTGTATCGATTAAATATTAAATCCTGGCTTAATTATTACGTCGTCGACGACGGCAATCACAGACTGCTGACTGAAGCGCTAAATGAGAGTGAAGTTAAAGTAATGCATGAATGAGGATTGAAAATCGTTTTTCGTCTGGGTGTTAGCATCATTATTGAATAACGTCAACGTCATACTAAATATGAATTGAGAAAAAACCGTTTTTTAAATTCGAGCCTAGAAAGATGACAAAAAACTCGTGAAAAATAATTTTTCCAGCCCGCTGTCCAAAAAAGAGCACATTCCCAAATGTCGTACTGCAAAATTTTGCTTACCATTGGAGAGAAAAACTTTTTTTAAGCTTATGTTATTGTAGACCCATATGCGCTACAAAAAAACGTTATTTCCTCTTACTGATAGAACGTACTTTTTCTCCCTAGTGTCGAAAAGTAGTGTTTTTGTCCCTGTTCAGCTCGCGTACATCCAACATCCTAACCTGACCACATTTAATCCTTGAAAACTAAATCAAGGAGAAATACATCAAGATGATGAAGTTGATTCGCTAACAAAGCTGAAGAGCCCGAGCCATCATCGGAAATCATTGAATGCAATGGTCAGTCGTATCAATGTTCAGCTTGCGTACATCCGGCTTCATAACCTGACCACATTTAATTCTTGAAGACTAAATCAAGGAGAAATGCATCAAGATGATGAAGGTGATTCGCTAAGTAAGCTGAAGAGCCCGAGGCATCATCGGAAATCATTGAATGTAATCGTCAGTCGTATCAATGTTCAGTTCCGTACATCCAGCATTATAAACCGACCACATTTAATCATTGAAGACTAAACCAAGGAGAAATGCGCCAAGATGATGAAGTTGATTCGCTAACTAAGCTGAAGAGCCCGAGCCATCATCAGAAATCATTGAATGTAATGGTCAGTCGTATCAATGTTCAACTTGCGTACATCCAGCATCATAAACCGACCACATTCAATCCTTGAAGACTAAACCTAAAATAAAAGGAGAAATGCGCCAAGATGACGGAGTTTATTCGCTAACTAAGCTGAAGAGCCCGCGTCATCATCGGAAATCATTGAATGCAATGGTCAGTCATATCAATGATGCGACATATATCGGTAAGATATACCGTCGAGTGAGGGTGAGTCGTCGATAGCATGCAGGAGTGGGTCACATGGAGATGGACATGAAGAGGACACTTTGCGATGCAGCGAGTGGGTGGAGAAGGAGGGTAAAGTGGGATAGGGACATTTGGTGGTGCTATGGGCCAACTACTGTAGGTATGTACAAGCGGTGTATCCGGGGAATGGGCGAGAGATAGATATGGAGAACGTTGCCATATCGCGTGACCACTCGATCAACGCTTGCCTCGGCTGACAGTGACTTACGCACGTCCCACCCTGGCACTCGAGGAGATATTACGCGCACCTGCTGGCTGGCTGTTGGCTGGCGGGCTCGCTCGGAAAAGCCAACTCCAGCTGGCTCTCCCGGGCCCTCGGCTATGGTACTCCTTCATACTCTTTTCATTTGCATCCAGGATATCCACCAGCAAGAGTCTCCGCAACTGCCCTCAATCATCGGAGCTATTTTACATCCAAAAGAGTAGCTAAAGATTCAACCGACTGGAGAACCGTGTATCTTGGATTCGAGGTATTGATGGGTACCATGTCCGGTATCCAAAGTGAATCTTGTTGAGAGTCATTGATTTTGGCCAATTCGACTTCTCGAATTCCAAGGAATTTTAGGAATTGAAAAAAATTGTAATGGTTCTCTGATATTCTATGCCTCTAAGGGTTATTTGACATTTTTCAGTACTTTCTCATTGAAGCAATCATCAAAGAGTTTGTTTTTTATTTAGCTATGAGAATGGCATATGAAATCGTGCAATTCAAGAATTTTTAAAAGGATTATTGATTTTTTATGGCATTACTATCCAGGATAACCAGCAGGAAGTCTCAGCAACTTTCCTTATCCAATGCAGTGATTTTACATGCAGAAGAGTAACCGAAGATTCACCGACTGGAGAACCGTGTATCTTGGATTCGAGGTATTGATGGGTACCATGTCCGGTATCCAGAGTGAATCTTGTTGAGAGTCATTGATTTTGGCCAATTCGAATTCTCGAATTCCAAGGAATTTTAGGAATTGAAAAAAATTGAAATGGTTCTCTGATATTCTATGCCTCTACGGGTTATTTGACATTTTTCAGTACTTTCTCATTGAAGCAATCATCAAAGAGTTTGTTTTTTATTTAGTTATGCGAATGGCATATGAAACCGTGCAATTCAAGAATTTTTAAAAGGATTATTGATTTTTTAGGGCATTACTATCCAGGATAACCAGCAGGAAGTCTCAGCAACTTTCCTTATCCAATGCAGTGATTTTACATGCAGAAGAGTAACCGAAGATTCACCCGACTGGAGAACCGCGTATCTTGGATTTGAGGTATTGATTGGTACCATTTCCGGTATCCAGAGTGAATTTTTGCAAGAGTTATGGATTTTGGCCAATTCGAATTCTTAAATTCCAACGAATTTTAGGAATTGAAAAAAATTGAAATGTTTCTCTAATAGTCTTGCCTCTAAAGGTCACCTGACATTTTCGAGTTGTACGTGCTCATTTAAGTGATTATCAATGAGTTCGTTTTTTTATCTAGTTATGCGAATGGTATATTTAACCGTGCAATTCAAGATTTTTCGAAAGGATTATGGATTGGTCACAATCCATGAGTCATGCCGAGATTCACATCTACGCTGATTCCCTATATAGTTTTATCGGTCATAGATATTTTTTCATACATTCTCATTTGCATTCAGCATTCAAAATTTTTTCATTAAACCCATACATTTTCCTGCTTTTGATGTGGTTCCCTTTTCTTCGTTATTCTTGTCCACAATCGGAGTCCGCGATTGAACTCGGGTCGAACTGTCGGAAATTATCGTGAAACCGAAATCGCGTCACGACCGAACAATGTAAAATGAACATATTGACTTTCCTTGCAGTTGCATCTCCGCATCTCAAAATCGAAGTGGATCTAATTTGTTCGTGACGAACTTCATTGAAAGCATTCGACTCGCTTCGCCTCGTTTTTTTTTAGAGCATCACTATCCAGGATAACCAGGAGAAAGTCTCTGCAACTTTTCTCATTCATCGCAGTGGTTTCATGCAAAAGGGTAGCCGAAGAAAACTCACCAGACTCGAGGACCGTGTATCTTGGATTTGAGGTGTTAATGGGCACCATGTCACGTATCCAGGATATTATCGGCGGCGGTGAACCAATTGCGGAGCACATTAGCAATGCGTTGTGACCTCTCTCGACTACCTTCGTCGTTGGCGACTGGGTAATCATCGGGAAACCTTGTGGTAAATTATCAGCTGTAACACAAATCATCGATCGTTGATCAGTATATCTGTCAATTTGCATCGTAACATCAAAATTTTTAGATCAATTTAGTTTGAAATATTCAAGGACATTGGTTTATTTGTTTGTCCCAACCAGCCATGAAATGTCTAAATTTCCACTCGAGTAATTGCTAACCATTTATCGAATTTAACCTGAAACATAAACATAACTATCGTTCCACTGTTGGCATGGAGACAAATTATTTTAATAGAATTGTTTACATATATTAGCTCCTGTGGATAGTTCAACTATCAACTCCAAATGGCTTCACCATTGGAGTCACAATTTCCAATTTCCCTTCAGTCATACACTTTTTCTGTTGTGTACGATAAATTTGAAATTTAATACGCGAAGATTTTTCGAGTTTTTGATTTTCAAAATAAGAAATTCAAAATAATGGATCAAATATGGCGAATAAAAATGCAAGTGGATTTAGAGGCAATTTATTATGTCGAGGTTTTTGATGGAAAACAAGAATTCAAAATGGTAGAAATTTTCATATGAATCTTATTTTGTCGTCACTTGGAGCAAATGATAGATTGAATTAATTTATAATAAAATAACAAGGAATTTTTTTAAATTTCTGAAAGATACTTCAAAATACTTCTGATCTTGCAAACATTCTTGCATAAAGTCACAAGTAAAAAGTTGATTTTTATGAGGCTCGTTAGCTTCGGACGAACGGAAAAAAAGTTGACGTCTTGCGAAAAGTTGCACCAACCACGTAAGCAAATTCCGAGCGCACTCTGACGCCGATTATGCATTCTCGACGATCCCTGGCTATCCGGCTCTTCCCGAGGGAGCAAAGCTCGAGCCCGACAAGTATACTGGAGTATGGCTACTATTCCCATGGGATTCTAAGTTTTGAAACGACGGGCGGTCTATGGGGAAACTTGAGCTGTCTATCCGTCGTTTGCTTGTGCCTATATATATATATATATACTTACAAGTGCGTACTATAAAAATCGCGATATGTATGCACAACTCTCAGAATCGACAGACCAACGGCAGGTGAGACATATAAACAGTATTACACGTCAGTTCGGTGAACCTTTTGACTTTGACTCTTTCTCATCAATCCAAAGAATTTTTATGGTATTGCTCAAGGGAAAACTTTTATTCTGTGAAAAGATTTTTTGAAAAGCCATTTTTTTTCAAATGTCGATTTCAGAATGTTAAATTAGTTTGAAAAAAAAAAAATGAAAAAAATTGCGGTTGTCTGAAGAATTTGTCTGGAAATTTTTAATGTTGCTGCTCAGGAAAAACTTTTGTTTTTGGAGTGATTTCTCGAATAACCGAATATGAAAAAAAGTTTTGATTGACTTTGAAATACTTGAATCAGCTGAAAAAAAAACGGAAAAAAAATCATGATTGAGATAACGAATTTCTTTAATACGGAAAGTAGGCAAATATGTTTCTATTTGATTTCAGAAGGGTGAAAAAAAAATATGTTGGATTCGGCAATGATATCCTTGTGTTAACCCACTGTGTTATCACTCTTATTTTATTCGTTTCGCTTTCTCTCGTAGCGATACGAAATTACCGTGAATATCGGGATTGATGAATGTAGTATAAAATCGTTTTTATAAAACCACGAATGCTTTGACGCTCGTCGACGATAGAATTACTAACGCATAAAGAAGAGTTCAATGTCCTGGAATTTATGAGTGTTGCTTCGGTCCTTCGCACGTGGATAATATCTATAATTCATGGGGACATCATAGAAAAATCTATGAAACCTAATATTTATGTGTTAGTATTTAAAAAAAAAAATTTCCGATGGAAAAAAAAACTTTTAAACATAAATTTCCATTGGTGCGATTATATTTATATACTTAATAAAATTCCCTGCGAGTTAACAAAAACCGGTTGCCTCAAAATAAATTTCCATTCGAAAAGATTTCATTTATTGCACATACGAAATAAATGTTAGAATTTCTTTTTGTCTTTCTTGAAATATCATAATTTGTATAAATAATAGAAAATTATTTCAGTATATTATCTCCATAGAATATTCAGTTGAATCTTCGTTTATTTTTGCACGAATTTCAGAATTTTTATTGTCTGTCTTAAAATATCATAATTTGTATTAATAATAGAAGATTATTTCAGTATATTATCTCCATAGAATATTCAGTTGAATCTTCGTTTATTTTTGCACGAATTTTAGAATTTTCATTGTCTGTCTCAAAATATCGTAATTTGTATTAATAATAAAAGATTATTTCAGTATATTACCTCCATAGAATATTCTGTTGAATCTTCGTTTATTTTTGCACGAATGTTAGAATTTTTTATTGTCTTTCTTAAAATATAATAATTTGTATAAGGAATAGAAAATTATATCAGTATATCATCTCCATAGAATATTCCGTTGAATCTTCATTTATTTCGGCACCCCACAAATGCAAGCGTCGGATATTAAAATAAAATGAAGTAATAAAATAAAAGCTGGTGTAACTCGTAAACGTATTAACATGCAGTTACAATCTGCAGCGTCTAGAGGTGAAGAGAAACTTAATTACAATACCCTAAAAAGTGCTATGCAATTTCGTTCATAAATTGTCGCAATAAAGTTAGCTATAAACTATGGGCAAAGTGTTAACCCTTCAGCAACGTTTAAGTAACGCGGCTTCCACTTTTGCTACGTTGAAGAAGCGCTTATGGCCTCACCCATTAATCCTACAGAGCGTAGCTGCCTCGTTTTCGAGCACTGTTAAATTCAAGTTCGACAAGAAACTCGTACAGAGTGGTACACCCTTTCGAAGGGAGAAAGGTAGACACAGAGGAGAAGAAAGACAAGAGGTGGGCGTCGGGAACGCCGTTGGGATTTAGGCGGTCCGAGGAAAAACTTTGGACGTTCATTTTTCCATTAGTATTCGCGGAAGAGTCGAGTTTCCAAGTTTGCCCAGTCATGAAATATATGCTTCCTGAAATTACTAACCGTTCCCAGCGGAGCTACGTACAACGCGCCCACGGCATTTTTCCGTTGGTACAATCGAGATCGCAGCCGGTACTTCGCATAAATGACTCAGTCACTTGTTCCGCCTTCCTCCGCTTTCAATGAAACTCTCACAAACAAAAAGCCAGTTTCCTTTTATGTTTGTCATTACTACTCAAACATTCGAAAATTCATTTGATAAACGATTCTTCAATCCACAGGGGAAGAGAAAAATACGGTATTGCGCACTCGCGGAAATGGATTTTACCCTGTTACTCGAACATAAAATAAAATTAATGTTTTTAATTGCACTACCCGAACATTTAGCTTAATTTCACCAACGCAACTCTGATCTCAGTCGGAGATTTGTGTTTTAACGATTTTAATCGGCAACCATTTCGAAAAAAAATTTCTGCACAGTCGAATTTTATAAATTTACATGAAAATTCGGAAATTTTTTTTTTTCACGAAAACAACGTCTACTCTACAAAAAAGCAAAAAAAAACTTTGATTTTCAAGTTGTTAAAAATAAAAATTGTTATTCAAATTTTTATTAAAAGGAGTACAACAATTTTTGTAATGACTAAGGTGTTCATATGGAAAAAAAGTACAATCAAGATACATCGAAACATATATCTCAAATATATGACATATATCTTGTTCGAAAAATACTATAACTGAGATATATTTCGCGATATATACAAAATATATGCGAGTGAAAAATACATCTAGGATACATATAAAATGAATGAAAAATATATTTCCATTATATTATCTTCCGAAAAGTTGTATATGTCAGATATGTTTTTGTGTATATTTTTTTTTTCCATGGGATTACGAAAATTCAACCATGATGACATGGTGAATTATCAATTATTGCACAGTAGAAAATAGTCGTGTCTCTTCAACGACTTGTAATCCTATTGAAAAAATTATTAACGATTTTATTTTGCAAAAAAATGTCTCGTAAATATATGGAAAATATATTTGGCTAAAAGAATCAGCTACGGTTCCTCTTCAGATTTCGTTGTTGTCATTCACCAAGTAGATATCGCTGTACTATGTACGTGAATCTCTAGTGGCCAATGCCGCTGCAACTGATACCCAAGCTTTCTATATGAGATTGTGTTTACAAGACAATGGGTTGAATTCTCTCCACTGTAGAATCGTCTAGAAATTTGTCCCTCTGCGTCTCTCCTCGAGCGCTTTCATCTGTTCGCCTATACACAAACCTCTCGCTTTGGTATACGCTACGCGAGGGTTTGCCTTTCACATGATTCTACTCGACGGGTCTTTAAACCCAGTACAGACATACTTGACCGGAATACGAAACCCGAGCATACAATATTGTAGATGATCCCAAATGCTGCACGGAGAAAAATCTATTTAGCTAAAGTCGGGTAAATAAAACTTGCATATTCAGTTAGCCCGATCAGGATGAAGAATTTAGTAGCCGCCTTCAGTTAGATCGATGAGTATGAGTAGAATCTCGAAATTGATTTCAGTTAGCTCTAATAGTATCGAGAATTTAGTAATTGCTTTCAGTTAGCTCGATTGTCATGTAGAATTTAGTAGCTGCTTCCAGTTAGCGCGATTAGTATGTAGAATTTCGTAGCTGCCTTCAATTAGTTCGATGAGTATGTAAAATTTTTTAATTGATTTCAGTTAGCTCTAATGGTATCGAGAATTTAGTAATTGCTTTTAGTTAGGTGTAATGGTATCGAGAACTTAGTAATTGCTTTCAATTAGCTCGATTGTCATGTAGAATTAAGTAGCTGCTTTTAGTTAGCTCGATTGTCATGTAGAATTAAGTAGCTGCTTTTAGTTAGGTCGATTGGTATGTAGAATTTAGTAGGCCAATTGCATTTGCCCAAATAATCATTAGATTTTAAAAGCTATATTGAGTCAGCCAAATGAGTAAATAAAATTGAGTAACTACGTTCAAATGGCCTAGTTACTTAGAAGAACTCATTGCTTATCTTAAGTTGGCTTAAATTAGTTAATAGAACCCATCTATATTCAGCCGTTCCCCTTGTTTAGTATAATTCGATGGTCATGTTTGTGTAACCTAGTCAGTTAAAAAAATCTAGTGACCCTGTTCAGTTGGCTTACGTTAGTCAGTAGAATGTAGTACCCAATATCCCCTCGTCAGAATTATTCACAAAGTTTTAGTAGCTACGTCCAAATAAAGCAACTCCTCAAAAATATAACGACTGTCTTCGGTTCGGTTAGATAAGTTATTAAAATTTAGTAGCCGTTATCAAGCTGTCACAATCAGTTACAATAATGTATTAGCTCCGCTTAGGTGACCCAATTACATTGAAAAAAAATTTCGTAGCTATATTCAGTTGGCTTAAATTAGTTCGCTGACTTTAGTACCTATATGCAGTTATCACAGTTAATTAACCAATTTTCGTTAATCATTTTGTCACTGCTCAATTCAATCAGCACAATTTTGGAGCTATATTCAGTGGGTCACTAATTACATTTAATCAACCTAACCTAATATCTCTTGGTTGAATTGGACCATATTGTCTCTCAAGTTCATCGTCAGATTCCCTGTATAACTCACATGAAGTGAGCTCGAGCCAACTGAATTCAGTTGGCTCTGAGTACTCGGAATTTTATCCTTTATTTTTTATTCATCTCACATTGCTCCTAACTCGAAAGTCCGAGCTTCGCTGGCTATGTTCGAGATCGATATTCGAGGATACCGCAGGAGTCTTGCTGGTTTGATGTGGTATACGACGAGACTCGAGGTGGATTCAACCATCCCATACGCATAGACTAAAAAGTCCGAGAGACCGCAAATCCCAGTCTCGTATTTTTCTATGCTAGCCTGCGGCTGGCTTCGTATCTCGCTCGCTCGTGGCTCCGATGCTTTCCCGGCTGTTGGGTGCGAATTGAGAGAGCCAAGGGAACGGAGGAATAGGAGGAACCCCTTGAAATATGGTCGGCCAACATATACATACATATACACCGTGCATCCCACGTCGAATCAGCAGTTCATGTGTTACTCACCCCTTTGATCTTTTTCTAAATTTTTTATATGATCGTGTTACCAACCCAAAAGGGTCTCAACATTTTTTTCAGATTTTTTTCAATCACCAGGTAAATTACAGAAAAACCGAAAAACTGAAGTATCTCGAGTATCGATAGATTTTTATTTTTCCGAAATTTATTAAAATTCCAAGCCCAAGTACAGTTGATATTGGGGAAACTTGTGACCAATTTGAAAATTATTGATTCCAATTCCAAGATGAATAAACTAAAATCTTGCAGAAGTAAAGTGAATATTGAAATCGCATTATCGTGTGCTTGAAGACCATATTTTCGATTATACAATCAGGGTGAACTTTTTCAAGTTTGTTTGGGACCCGAACCAAATTGGAAGTCGGTAACTCGTAATTTGCACAAGCAAAGCCGTAAACGAGATTTTTCAAAAAATTCTGAATGCGTAAATTTGAACCGGTCGACAAATATTTGGAAAATTCGTACTCAAATCTTTTTCGATGATATAGTCACTATGTGTTTCCGACCCAAAATGGTCTCGTAATTTTTCCCGGTTTTTATTTACAAAGACAATTTTTTGCAATCTTGAAAAAGTTCACCCTGATTGTATAATCGAAAATATGATCTTTAAGCACCACACGATGGGTCCCTATTGTTTAACCGACATTCATAATCCCGAGGGTCAAAATACCGACAGTCAAAACACCGAATGATTAAAATACCGACAAATTACATTCACGACAAATTAATATACCGACAGTTTAAAATACCGACATTTAAAATCCCAGTAGAAATAAAATATGATTTTTGGAATATGTATTTGCAGAATTGTTCGAACCTGCTCCGACGAACAATCGTATGTTATTCGCAATAATCGTTGCTTATATTGCAGTACGCAATATAAGCAACGATTATTGCTGATATTGCGGTACGTTCTTATATTGCGGTACGCAATAAAAGCAACGATTCCCTGGACTAACAAGTCAAGACAAGTGGACGAACAAGTCCCTGGACCCCCCCCCCTTCGCCCCCCGAGCGTACGTCGCTATATGCCTTTTCTAGCATCAAAAAATATTGGGAGGGGGCAGTGCGTCTGGAAAGTCCGAAAACTAACAACCAGCTACAGACGAATTCCAAACGATTATTGGTTTGGATTAATTTTCGGGATTTGAAATGTCGCTATTTTAATCTGTCAGGATTATCATCATTCGGGACTATCATTTGACAGTATTTTAATCGTTCGGTATTTTGACCGTCGGGATTGTAATTGTCGGTGAAATGGACGGCACCCGTCGAGTTGGCATGAAACGCTCCTCGTATATATACATATAGCGAGATAGAGTAAAGGTGAAGGGGTATCGTGAAGGCTCGTGTGGTTGGCCCCCCTTCTCCTCGCTCTCGGCAACAGCTCGACTTCAGAGAAAAGCTCAGTGATGCCGACGAGATCGGAGCGGTCGCCGTTCGACGCCCTTCTCGCATCTGTCGGAGTAGGCTGACGTGATACGGAAATAATAACGACCGAAAGAAGCGAGAAGCTCGCCCTCTGCCAAGGGAAAAATATCAGCCAGCGTAGCATAAATCACGTTGTATCAGACGGAAAAAATAGATTTGTATCCGCGGGCCCCTTACCGCTGCCATAGCTTTCCCAAGCCCCGCACACTTACGTATATGTGTATATAAATGTATCGGGCGTTTAAGGTCACGATGCGGAGCGAAAAAGAGAGTGAGAGAGGAAAGAAGAGGCGTGAAGAAGGTAGGAAGACCGTGTTTACTGTAGCATCAAACTCGCTGCGCGGCACTGCTCTATATCGTGGCTCTCAAAGTCAAGAGGATAAGCCCAAAGCTTCGGGGGCCTTTCGACTACTTCGCGAAATCGAATCCCGATCCGAGAAACGCGCGTGGGAGGAATATCGAGGCTAAAGTGGGCTTCGGGGAGGAATTAATAGTTTGCTTGCATATAGATATAAAAATATATATAAAAACATATAGATTTACTTTGTTTTTTATTGCCAGATGAAAAAACTATAGATTGGCTTCTAATATTGAACCTCGTGAACGGAATGTTTCGTAGGATTTTTATTAGTCGCACGATGGACTTTTATATTTTTTATTTGATTTAGACACGGAGAAATTAAATGTTTCGCTTGGAGGGGTATTATTATTTTTCTCTACATTGGATGGTGCTATATATGTTAGCATTTGATCGTTTGAATGATGAGCTTCAATTCTGTAAATCGTAGAACATTTTTTACGGCACAGTGTAGGAGATATTCATTCTTGAAAATTTTAATGTTATTGCTTATAAATGAAATTGGTATGAGACTATTTAATTTAACGAAATTGTCCGTGGTTTTTTCTTCACCTTATAAATCGCGACTATTAACATTAATGTGAAAAGTTTTCCTGAATAGAGTGTTTTACGCTGTAGTTATTTAGCTGGACAGGATAACGGAAATCAGATGTACGGATGCTCTCCTTGGTGACCACTATTTCTTAATATTGACCCTCGTAAACGGAAAGTTTCGTAAGATACTTTAGTCGCGCAGCGGACTTTTGTATTTCTCATCTGTTTTCAACACGGGACAATCAAATATTTTGTTTGGAAGGATATCATTATTTTTCTACACAGTGGATTGTGCTATACATAGTCGGATTTGATAATTTGAATGATAACCTTCAATTCTGAAAATCGGAGAACATTTTTTACTGGACAGTGTACGAGATATTAATTTTTGAAAATTCTAATGTTATTGCTCATAAATGAAATTGGTATGAGACTATTAAATTAAACGAAATCGTCCGTGATCATTTCTAGGCGATACAATTCGTGACTATTTATACTAATGTGAAATATTAACATGCGAAGTTGGCAACAAAGTGTTTTATGCCGAAGTTCGGAAGTTTTCTACCCGGACAAGATAACGGAAATCAAAAGTACAGATTCTCTCCTTGGTGACCACTATTTCTTAATATTGACCCTCGTGAACAGAAAGTTTCGTAGGATTTTCATCAGTCGCGCAACGACTATCATTATCATTATCATCATTTCACAAAGGATCCCATAGCACCATCATTAAATTCTATAAACCGTAGAACATTTTTCACCGCACAGAGTACGAGATATTAATTTTTGAAAATTCTTATGCTATTTCTCATGAATAAAATTGGTATGAGACTATTGAATTTAACGAAATCGTTCGTGATCGTTTCTACACGCTACAAATAGCGACTATTAATTCTAATGTGAGATAGCAACATGCGAAGTTGGCAACAAAGTGTTTTACGCCGTAGATATTTAGGTGCTCAGGATAACGGAAATCAGATATACGGATTTTCTCCTCGGTGACCGCTATTTCCTGCTTCTCTCCTCTAGTTTAAAAGTTGTGGCACTACTATCTGTGCATTTCAGTAACTACAGTTCTTGTACAAGCTCGGAACTCTCTATTTCGACCTTGCTGCGACCCTTGGCGACCTGGGACCTAAGCCACGTGACAGCGACGTACCTTTCTGTACATACACCCATGAGAGCGTGCTGAAAAGTTTTCGAGGGACGCTAGAAAGAGCGAGCGCGAGATGTCTATCTCACACGGAATTCCTCGCATGTACACGAGACACCGAAGAGGATTCCTACCTATGTACCCCATAGAACCGTAGTTTTGCCGCTAGCTCTCGGCTATACTGTCGTTTACTCGGGATGAACTGCGCTACTTCGCTGTACTAGTTGTATCATACACACCGACAAGCTATATTTCACTCCCTACGTACGAACAGCTACTGTAGGTACATTTAGTTCTTTCTACGCCACACGGATTTGGAAAAGAGGAAGTCAGACCCAAATTGACAGATACCTCAGTCCTTTTTTTTGGTGCTTTCCCATTTGTAACTTTCCCATTGCTTACTCATCATTACGAATTTTTACAAATTAATCTCTATGTGGAAATATTTTGATTAATTCAGTGAGTATTCAGAGTAATATGCAAGATTTTACTTTGCATCCTCATTTTATATAAATTTGAATAACTACAGTTTAAGGGAAATTTTGTCGTGAAGGGTAATAATGAAATATTCAAATGTCTATGTAATCAGAACCTTTCTAACGATTACCACTAAATTATGTATGAAGGTTTACTCAATTTTGGGCTGTTGAAAAACAGACTTTGGACTCGCTGGACCATTAGTTGCGAAAGTTGATTAATTAACGCCGATTTTTCGAAAATTTTCAAACTATTACATCCGAAGTGGTTTTCCGATTACGGTCAAATTTTATAACAAATTATATTATATGTACCTGCGCTTATGAAGAAGTGATTAGAAAAATATGAGGTATTCTAAAAAAGTGACAGCGATGACGTTCTTTTTTTTTTTAAGTAAAAAAGTTATAGAGCCCAATTTTCCGCAGCCATGTTGTCCAAAATTGCTACAATCAAAGACAAGTTGCTGCTTCACTTCTGTGCCAAATTTGAGCTCAATCGATTCAACGATTCTCCAGTTATAAACCATTGAATTTTTAAAGACCAAACTGGACCGTTTTAAAAAAGGTGCTATATTTTTTTTATCAGATTGCTCATCGAGATTCAAGTATTGCCACTCAACAGAGGAATTGACGCGAAACGAACGTGCTGACAAAAAAAAATTGCTACCACTTCTAGCAGGTCGATTTTTTTTTCAGTCAGAAAGGGTTTTTTTTTAAATATTGATAAAACATACATATGATGAAAAAAACTTTATAAAGCAGAAACTATAAGGAAGACCATAATAAAGCAGCAATTCTGCATTATCAGACAAGAATTAGTGAGTTTTAAAAGTCCATCTGTAATGCATGAAATAGTTTCATTGAATATATCTTGAAGTAAATGTTGTTGATTGATATTTTTCATCGATCAATCAATCAAGGACCACATTTTCAACCGAGAACTTTGGGTACAGGTGCGAAATCCTGAATAATCATAATAAAAAAATAATAAAGAAATAAAAAATGGAAATTCGAATATCCATTGTGTGGGAGAGAGAAGGAGAAGTTGAAAAGGAGCGTTTCGCAGGTTTTTGACGTCAGTTGATGGATAAGGGCTGCAATGAAGCGAATCCACCGCACCCTTCGTCAACTTCTGACTTCTCGACACGCACATGCCTGATCCTCGCGGGGCATTACGACCAAACCGACAAAATATATTGCCTCGTGGCTCGACGCCTTCGTCAAGATATTTAATATCGGAGATAGGTGCGTCGGAGGGCTGTTCGCTCACCGAGAAAGCGTATGGATCACCACGGTCTGTAGTTAATGGAGCATCTTACACATGTATACATATAACATAACGGTACGACGAGAGGCTTTTCTTCTATGTCTTTCTTTGTCTTTTTCTCGGGCTTAACAGCTCTGAGACAACCGAGACAACCAAGATTGAAGATAATATAAATTGCTTCTTTGCAGCCGGAGCTTTGTTTTCTTGAAAGTAATGTTTTTCCGATTTACACTTTAGGATACCCAGAATAGTTAAAAACGGCAAGAAATATGGGTTAGGAGTGTAAAGACTTTCGTGTGTGTGTTGTTTGTGTATTTGTGTTTTCGTGTTATCGTGTTTTTGTGTTCTTGCATTCTTGCGTTTTTAAATTTTAGTGTTTTTAGTATTTTTGTGTTTTAATGTTTTTAGTGTTTTTGTGTTTTTGTGTTTTTGTGTTTTTGTGTTTTTGTGTTTTTGTGTTTTTGTGTTTTTGTGTTTTTGTGTTTTTGTGTTTTTGTGTTTTTGTGTTTTTGTGTTTTCGGTTTTTCGTGTTTTTGTGTTTTTGCGTTTTCGCGTTTTTGTGTTTTTGGGTGCAGCTTCGAAGATTCGATCGGCTATAACTCAAAAACTGTTTAACCGACAGAGCTGAAATTTTACACACAAGATCAGCATCAACTCATATTTTATAGATATAAACTTGGATGAAATGTATGCAGAACAAGTCGTGATGACTAACTTTCTTAACATGCGTTTCCTCCCTGAATAAATCCTCATAAGTGTGGATAAATTCACGAGTGTTGGATATTGAATTTAGTCATAATCGGAAAAATTACTTCGGATTTCTCTCATTATTTTGAAACATTCCAAAACTATTTTTTTCCAATCGACTAGATGAATGTGTCCTGAATATTATGAGAATATGCGGCTTAATAATGGAAATGGGCGAAGCTCCTGATAACTTCTCATCTGCAACATTTGAAGCCGTTTTGGTAAGCAAATCGAAAAACCAAAGAGCGTAATTTATTTGCTAGAGAATTGGACCAATAGGCGATTACCCTTGCTGGCCAAAATTCTTACAATCGTCTCGCTATATCTTAAATCTGATTCCCAATGGAATCTGTTGACAGATCCACTTTCTACCTCGGCCGTCAAACAAATAATGTTATTGCCTCAATAAATCCAAAAAAAATTCCACTAAAAGCGTTTATTTCCCCATGATACGCTATTCACAGTCTCCGCCATTCGCTACACCTCTTTATTCCAGAATATCCCAAAGGCAAAACGGTAAATAATTCGCAAATCTTTCGAGCATATTTGTGGACTGCTTCTCCAAAACACTTTGGTTGTTTGTTCAGTTCTCAAATCCCAACAAACATGCCGTTACCGAGTGTTTGGTATAGCATATACATTCTAATCCTATGACAGATAGTTAATTACTTAATTTCTACGCTGAATGCAAACCAATGCTTAAATAAATAATTCCACTGTGGCGCCACCTTAACTCTCGTCCTCCTTGCATATTACCGAGAATAATATTGATTTTCGGTATGACACCCGGGAGTAAAATAGCACTGGCGGTTATCTGCGTATAGGTTTACGCTTTGAGGAGTGGAATCGATAATTCCTTCGTAGTGCTGGTAATAAATAATAATTATTCGGAGCTCGGGAATCACCGTTTGGGGTCGGTGCTTCTGATTTATATAAAGATTCATCTACACGGAGTGGAAACCGGGTCACCAACCACATCTCGAATCTCGAGGCTCGAGGCTCGAGAATCTCGAGTCCAATTTGACATCGTGCGCGAGAAAACAGTGGCGTGTGTATAGAGAGTCGGTAGTTCTATATAGAAGAAGCTTGTACGATGGCTGTGCTTCCGTGGGGCTCAAGCTTTTCATTAAACAGGCCCGGAGACACGAAGCTCCTCGTTGAAACTCGTATAAGCATCGTATTAATTCACAAGGACGTACGATAATTCGTTAAGATGGAATATAATGACCTCATTCAGAGGATCAAGTCTGATAGTGAAAGAGGCTAGAGAGGATGGCTCGAGGCTGTTCAAGTTTCGCTGCTATTGAGACTCGCCAGAGCAAAAACGAATGTAAAAATGCAAAAAGTTCTGCATCTCGAAGCGATCTCGTCATGGTCGCCACTCTGGGAAAATTTTAATGAAAGTACGCCCAGTAAGTTTTTTCGTCGATTTATTAAGCCTCGACGAGTCAAAATTGTGTAGGCTGTGTCGTATTTACCAAGTGAGACTATTTTATTTTATTTTTTTTTATCGACGATGCAAAAGATCGTTTTGCATGTTGATATCATTTTTTTGTTTTTTTTTCGTAACCAAAGCCGAGGAAACAAGCGATAACGCCAAACACAGGTTAATCGGTGAGAATCCTCTCTGGGTGTTGAATGACATGGCTTTGTCATGTTTTTTTTTTTTTTTAATCATCTACATGTCGTTTCAATAATCCGTAACATTTAGGTTGGATTTCGCGATAAATCGCGTGTTTGACAGATTTTCGTTTGGTAAAGTTTTGCTTTCATTGAGGTTATGCTGAAGTTCTGCTTGAGTAAAAAAAAATCGTCTGGAAAAACGAACGTACAGAAAAGATTGATCCTATTTTTCGGATTTTTTGGCTTATCAAATTTTCGTATGGTTTATATTACTCGATCTCCAATTTTTTATGGATAAATTTTCCGAAGCCAATTTTCTTTGGAGTATTTTTTATAAGCAATGTTGTATGGACAAATTTTCCGGAGCCAATTTTCTGTCGACCAAATTTGCAGGACCAACTTTCTATGGAAAAAATATCCAGTGCCAATATTTTATGAAACAAATTTCACTGCCAATTTTTTATGGAAAAATTTCCACTGCCAATTCTTTATGGAAAAAAATTCCACTGCCAATGTTTTGTGAAACAAATTTCCACTGCCAATGTTGTATGAAACGAATTTCCACTGCCAATGTTGTATGAAACAAATTTCCACTGCCAATTTTTTATGGAAAAAAATTCCACTGCCAATGTTTTATGAAACAAATTTCCACGGCTACTTTTTTATAGAAAAAATTCCCACCACCAATTTCCACCTCGTCAATTTCTTTAACGGAATTTATTTAACTTTTAAAATTGAACACAACGAAATATTTTCTTGAATGAATTCGATGGTATGTGCTTCGGATTATATCTTCCACAATAACTATATTTTATTTTCAACGAATACAACTTGATTTATTATTTCCATTAAGGCAACGTCATGGTTGGCTTGTTGGTTGATGAAGTAATTAATGGCGAGCTTATAACCGTGCGAGCCTCAGTTACGTTTTAGAAAAATTGCCTTTGATCATTTACGGTGTTAGCTAACAGGATGTTTTCAAATGACGTACACGGAGAATTTGCCGTTAGTGCTTGGAAACCACTGAGAGCGGCACAGTCTCCGAGTCTAAAACTCTCCGCGAAGTTAGGTGACGGTATGGGCCACCCTCGTAAACGGATTCACGGTCAATGCATGGAAACTCAAAAGCTACCTCCGCATTCGAGAATTTAGAACCGATAATATGGTTAAAAGGAAACTTTGAGCAAGTTCAATGGGGCTCGACGGGACTGCGCTTCCTGCAAGCAGAGCTTTGCCCTCCAGTATGCGCAAAAGAAAGTAGAAACGTATGGAAAGCCCGAGAGTTTCGAGTGTAGCACTTGAAGGCGCATTGACCTTTTGGTTGGGGAATTTGGTAGATTCCTATGCGAGCGAAACTCACGTATTTTATTTATGTCAAAGAGTCTGAGCCATTCACGAAAATCGTAGCGTCCAGCAAATCTGTGATCTATCTCGATATATCGATTTTCAGAATGGAATTTTTTTACTGAGACTAGTTACGCTTAAACCGAATGGATGCCAAAGGTTAAAAGGCTCATCGATGGATCTGGAGAAGTTTTACAAAGCTACATATTTCCAGCTGCAAAGAAAGTCATGTTACAGGAATTTAGAAATGTATGAAGTTCAAATAATAATAAAGAAAAGATTCTATAAATGAATGATCAGATAAAATGTTTTATAAGAATTTTGAGAAATCTTTGCAAGTGTAAACGCATTTTTGAAACATAAAACAGGATTAAAGATATGGCTAACAAATGTTGTAACCTAGAATTTGTTTTAAATGATGATAATAAGAGCAAAAATTTATGAATGAATGAGCAATTTTTAATCAAACTCATTAAATTATATGGGGTAACAAA
Organism: Tromatobia lineatoria; assembly: GCA_949699805.1. Classification (NCBI taxonomy): domain Eukaryota; kingdom Metazoa; phylum Arthropoda; class Insecta; order Hymenoptera; family Ichneumonidae; genus Tromatobia; species Tromatobia lineatoria. The sequence goes on along the minus strand of OX453042.1, from coordinate 4,481,769 downwards.
TGAAGACCATAAATTCATTCTCGTTGATAATTTCATTTATTATTGTACATATCCAGCTTCAGCATTTAATGCTGCGTATTTTTAACGACTTTTCAGCATCATTGTTATTAATCGTTAATTAATGTTCTCGGTAATCCGTGTCAATTATTTTCCTTTCAAATTCTTAAAACTAAAAATAATATTTAAAAAATAGCAACCGCACAAATGGAACAAATCAACATTTGTCCTAAAAGCTTTCGCTTCTGGTAATGAAGTAAATGACGGAAAATTATTATGCTTCATACTCCAATTCACTGCCGATAACTCGAATTTAGATTATAATGTTATTATCCATAATTAACTTGTATTTTCGATCATGAATTTTCATATTTTTGAGAAACAAGGGTTTCCCCGAATTATTGTTCATATTAACAAATAATTATTGTGGCGTGTTTACACAGTGGGAAACGTCTGTAATTCCTCAACCATAAATTCATTAAATCATGAGTAAATTGATTGGAATTGATGTGGGGCCCTGGTACAATAGGGAAATACAAGAGAAGAGAGAGTTTCGTGTCAATGGGGTGGGAAGGTCTGCATTAGTGGTTGGGAGGTTGGAGGGTAGAGCCCAGAGTATGTGCTCTGCGAGGAGCAGCCAATTGCTGCACGTTTCAATAAGCTTGCATATACATTTTGTGTTTGTTGGTCGTTGAGTTTTCCAACATGCTCAGTGCCCCTTTCTCCATGTACGTTATGCCCTCGTATTGTTTGCAAGCTATTATTAAAAAGACAAGGTACATTGGGGTTTTTAAAAGTAAATTTTGTCGGGTTAATTAATTAAGGAGAGAAGGCTAGATTGAAATCGTTACCATTCATCGACAGATTTCTCGATATGATGCCAATGAAAAAATGTTCGGATACTGATAATGGTAAATGTAATGTCCCGAGATAACGAGGCGTTGGAAATGGATATATTTTTTCGAAGTTCTTGTTCGGTTAAGAGTTGAAACTCAAATGTCGAATTATCACACGCGTACATTTTTTTATTTAAATTACATTATATACATTAGGTTTATATTTAAAAATTAGGTTTTTGAGCCTTCGATAAATGTGTTTATTCCATGTTGATTGTTTGGAGATTGATTGAAGACTGGATATTAATATTGATGAAAAAAATGATGAAAGAGTGAATCGGAATTTGAGTTGAGTTTTCCAAGATGCTCGGTGGCCCTTTTTTCGTGTACGTTATGCCCTCGTATTGTTTGCAAGCTATTATTAAAAAGACAAGGTACATTGGGTTTTTCAAAAGTAAATTTTGTCGGGTTAATTAATTAAGGAGAGAAGGCTAGATTGAAATCGTTACCATTCATCGACAGATTTCTCGATATGATGCCAATGAAAAAATGTTCGGATACTGATAATGGTAAATGTAATGTCCCGAGATAACGAGACGTTGGAAATGGATATATTTTTTCGAAGTTCTTGTTCGGTTGAGAGTTGAAACTCAAATTTCGAATTATCACACGCGTACATTTTTTAATTTAAATTACATTATATACATTAGGTTTATATTTAAAAATTAGGTTTTTGAGCCTTCGATAAATGTGTTTATTCCATGTTGATTGTTTGAAGATTGATTTAAGACTGGATATTAATATTAATGAAAAAAATTATGAAAGAGTGAATCGGAATTTGAGTTGAGTTTTCCAAGATGCTCGGTGGCCCTTTCTTCGTGTACGTTATGCCCTCGTGTTGTTTGCAAGCTATTTTTAAAAAGACAAGGTACATTGGGTTTTTTTAAAATAAATTTTGTCGGGTGAATTAATTAAGGGGAGAAAGCCAGATTGAAATCGTTACCATTCATCGACAGATTTCTCTATATGATGCCAATGAAAAAATGTTCGGATACTGATAATGGTAAATGTAATGTCCCGAGATAACGAGACGTTGGAAATGGATATATTTTTTCAAAGTTCTTGTTCGGTTAAGAGTTGAAACTCAAATTTCGAATTATCACACGCATGAATTTTTTTATTTGAAGAAAAAAATTCAACGCTATTAATAATCTAATTTAAAAGGGAAAAACTTCTTATTTATCGCCGTTTACGTTACTTGCTAAATACTATAAATTCGGTTTATATTTAAAAGTTAGGCTTTTGAGCCTTCGATAAATGTGTTTATTTCATATTGATTGTTTGGAGATTGATTGAAGACTGCACATTAAAATTAATAAAAAAAATGATGGAAGAGCGTCGGCGGAAATATACAAGTGCAATGAACGAAGCATGAAATTGCGGAACGAATTGATGTCGGCCAAAGTTGGGACTGAATATTGGAAAGAATGGGGATTAAATAAATGTTAATTATATTATGAAAAATGACGTAATAATAAATGTATCTTACTGACGCAAATGAGTTATGTAAACTTTATGGGTTTTTAAGCTTTAAGAATTTCCAAAGATTGCTGTCGTACAAATAACAAGAATTATGTTAGTATGAATATAGCTTTTTCCCATCAAATTGGTCAACTTGGAATTTTTTTATGAAAATGATTTTTAAAATTAACCCTCGAGTTAATGGTATTGTGCTAATTTTTCTTCCTCATGGATTTTTCTTTCCACATGTTCATGTCAACGAATGTATGTCTTTTCGCTCAAAAATTATTAAGGTTCTCTGAAGAAATTGATTTATTAAATAATAAAAACATTTTAAGAAAATTAATGATTGACGATTATGACAATATATTTTTAAGTCCCTGAAAATTATGATTTTTTGAAATAAAAAAATCTATTAAATTAACACTCGAGTCAATGGTATGTTGTACATTTAATCTTCATTCCAATTCTCTACATTTCAAGTTCCTTTCACACAGTTTGCCTAAAATAGGTACAACTCTACCTAACGTAAATCAAATTCAGCATTTTTTAAATGGCATTACATAATTTTTTACAGTGCTATCCGATGTACAATCTCGTCGACTGAATACACATAATTAATTTACCCTGTCTTGCTGTTTCCAGCGGAATTATTATTTTAAGAATAATTAGATAAAATAATGGCTACCAAAGAGGATGCGTAAAAAACAGTATTATATTATTATAGTCGTTCGTTAAAAAAGCAGATAGCATGGCGAAGCCGAAACAGAGAACATCACAACAAGCTCGGCTTTTCTCCCGTTGGTCGTTAACGCTGCACAGTTGAAATAGTAACTCTATAGTTCCGTAGAACAGGGAGATGATATTATAGTATTTTGGTAGGTTGTTATCCTCGCGGGACTCGCGGACAACAACAGACTGACCCAACATAGATTTCGCCTCCGGAAGGCTTTTAGCGTACCGCGGATCGACGTATATATACGCGGCCTGCCCATACGTCATGCTTTTATTAAGGCGAGGTGAAATGCTCACTCTCATTCGCATTGAATTTTCAGTACAAATTTTCTCGAGCTCAACGGAATTTTACCGAATTTGGTCAGCTGACTGAAAAACGGTGAACTTTTGTGATAAGGCTCGCGGGATTATCGAAATAAAAATATAAAACCGATTTTTTACCGACACTGGAAAAACCGAGATTCCATTTTCGTGATGTTTTTAATGCACAATGGTAACCCGATATACATTATAATCAATCAATATGCGAAGTCTAACTGATCCGGACGGAAAATTCGTTATAAAATAACGATATGTGATAGGAGTGATATATATTTTCAATTCCTCACAGAGAAAGATTCGTTATTAAAGTATTTCGTTATTGGATAAACAATGGTCGATTCGTTTTTGTACAGAAATTTTTAAAAAGTGCTAATGGCGTATTCGCATCACGTGGGAAATTCTCACTTTTATTGTTGGAACATAAATGTGTTTTATCCTCATTTTGGAGAATAAATTGTGATATGGATACAATTATGAGGGGTGACTGATTCCGTTATAGGAAGATGCTTTATTAATTGTTGAATTTTATATTTTTTACATAGCCCGTAGAGTATAAGAATAAGTAGAAGTTTTGTGTTGAATTTCAATAACGAAATTCAATAGCAGATCATTTTTCAGGTCGGTCTACAGGAATTGACGACAGTTATCGTATTTTTTACGAACAGGAAGACAGAAAGACAGAAAGACAGAAAGACAGAAAGACAGAAAGACAGAAAGACAAAAAGAAAGAGAGACGGCGAGATAGAGTGACAGAGTGACAGAGAGACACAGAGACAAAAAGACAGAAAGATAGAAAGATAGAAAGATAAAAAGACCGAAAGACCGAAAGACAGACTGTCTTCAGGCAGGCAGACGTCGAACAGCCAGACGTCAGACACACAAACGGACGCACCGACAGATGGACAGACAGACAGACACATTTCCGAGTTAGAGACACTAAGAAGATATATTTACATCATTATCCGAAGATACAATAAATTCCGGACGGCTATACTATATATCCGATATTTATATCCTCCGTATCCGATGATACGATAACAACTTTGTATCCACAACAAACTAACAGAAAAAAAAGCCGATTTTTAACGAATTTTCGTGAAAACATGGAAGAACGTTAATTTTTAGTTCCACTTGCTCTGGCAATATTGTTAGGAGTGAAAAAAAAAGGGCGCGCGAGTTGAACGAGGTAGGCTCCGGTAGAGACGATCGATTTAATGGGTGTACGTGGAATTGCGGAGCAACGAGTTATGGACAACGATATCTCGGGCTGTAGGTGTTAATGAAATTTGCGGGTCGTAGCTTTTCCGCTCCCAGGAGAATGGTCAGCTATAACGTGGGGTGTAGGTTCGGACCTCCATGTGGTACACGCTCGGGCAGGGTCGGTTGATAACAGCGTCACTCGTTGAAGCCCGGTGGATGCTTCGGCGAGCTAACTGCTCCAACGAAGCTGCGTTTCAGTTCGTTCAACGGGGAACCAACCCGTTTACTATATATGAAGCACCGGCCCCTCGAGGCATTCTCCCAGTTCAGCGGGCCGCGACTTCACGCTGCCCGCGGAGCAGCCCTCCCGGCGTTAAACAGATTTCAAGAGCAGTCTAATCGAGAAAGCAGTCAACGTCGCTTTACCAAAAGCCAACTAGCTCGCTACTCGTCGAGTTACCTGGCGACTCGTGCTCCAGCTTCAACCAACTGAGCGACTTTCCACTCGAATTAATCAAACCCACCTTAGTTTCTAGTTTCAACACACAGAGGAGCGAACCAACCAACTTGCCATTTCTCTCAGCTACGGAAAATCTCGTCATCTCTTTTTATTTGACCCACCGGCAGCCGCGGTGAGGACCAAGGAAAAGCACAAATTGAAATTGTCCTCGCTCTTGCCAGAAAGCCCTCCCCAGAGAAGGCGGATAGGCAGCCCGGTAACGAGGACCACCACAGCAATTGCTTCACCCTCGATTCACTTCTAATGCGTCCAGCTAATACGGCTTTTCTCGTACGAGCACGGAAACTCCTGCGACGAAAAAGGAACCCGGACATTTACCGAAATACAGACTGCGGACAACGAATTACTAATCGTTTCAATGTTAGGGAATAGAATGAGAAAAAAATAATACCTATGGAATTTGCACATTGCTTGGAGCGTTTTCTTCTTACCCGCAATCACTATTAACACGACAAATTGCGTTTTCTATGTACCGATAGTCAAGACATGGATGAAATTCTGTAAAAAATTTTAGCTTTTTTTTGTTCCTCACATTTTCTGTAAATGGGGAAGGAAAAATCAATGGAATTTTTACATTGCTATAAATGTTCTCTTTTTCCTTGTAGATACTATTACCACGCGGAATTGGGTTCAATTTGGGTGTTATTGACTGTCGTCAATACATACGACTACATAACGACGGTCAAGATATGGATGCAATATTGTAAAAACAAATACTGGTTTTTGTCGTTGTTATTTTGTAGAGTGGGTTTTTTGTAAAGAAAAATTCACTTTTAGTGCGTCGGGTTAATACGGCTTTTCTCGTACGAGCACGGAAACTCCTGCGACGAAAAAGGAACCCGGACATTTACCGAAATACAGACTGCGGATAACGAATTACTAATCGTTTCAATGTAAGGGAATAGAATGAGAAAAAAATAATACCTATGGAATTTGGACATTGCTTGGAGCGTTTTCTTCTTACCCACAATCACTATTAACACGACAAATAGCGTTTGGAGTTTTGTAACAACAATTACGGAGTTTTATCGTTGTTGTTTTGTGAAATGGGTTTTCTAGAAAGAAAAATGACTTTTTTTTTTTCTGGAAGATTGAAGTAAAGAAGAAAGTATTAGAATAATCCAGAACTTCACTTTGCTCTTTATTTTATATGATTTAATATTTCATGACCAATGTGATCGGATATTTAAAAACGAACAAAAGACTAAATAAATAATAACTCGGTTATTCGTTAGACATTCAACGTCAGATATTCTTTGAATTAAACAGGTGCGTCTGCTTCTGTAATCATCCGAATATGCAGCTCAAGCATTGATCAGTATGTACGATCGACGGAGTATTGGCTATAACCAATTAAACATTCAGATCGTCGCTCTTAGCCGCGAGCTTTGTTGGTATAGCAAACTTTTCTTTGGTGTAAGTTACATTCTCGCATTATAGAGTAAGACGTGAATGTTCGAAACCATAATGTGCATAAATTAATTTTATACATTGCCAAATGCAGGTTACGAATATTTGAAGAGAAACAGTATTGTCTCGACATACAGTATTTAAATAAATATTCAAGTAAGTTTAAAATACAACAATCTCCTTAACTGTTAGAAATCCCAAGTGTATTCATCAGTAATTAAATTACCAAATTCTGTCTAACGAAATTTCAGACGGCATCAACAATTTATTAAACAGTCTGTGATCCTATATTATTTTAATCCTCCCGACATATAATTTGAATAGTTGAACATCAGTAAATGAACAGTTTAACAGAACGATTTGTTTATCATGGGACCCTATCAAATATAATATTTACAACCGTCGTTGAAAATTTTAACGGACGACCATAATGTCGATTTATCTGATGCAACAAAAAAATTATCGTGATTTTATCGCAATGTATAAAAAAATAAATACACGTACTAAAAATTTAAGAATCACCTGTAAATGAACAGGTCACTTAAACCTTATACATTCGAATAAATATTACGTACCAAAAATGAAAAAAAAAACGCGGTAAATGAACAGGTCAATCTAACCTCACACTCTGAGATAAAAATAGATTTTTGCGACAAAATAATAGCAGTAGATATCTAAAAAAAAAATTCAAGTAGAGCTTTGACCATTCGTTCACTTCCCCTTTCATTTTCGTCTTCCGCAAATCCAACTCTATGATGAAGTTTATTTTGCTTTATTTTTGGTTTCCTCATATAAGAAGCTTTTCGAAAAATAAGTATTATTGACGAAGCAATGTTCAAGGTTCAACTATGCATTCTTATTTTGAATACATCAAGAAATCTCACGTTTATAGAAATTTGAGTCGTCATAAAACGAAATTTGGTAACGAAATATGGAAAACTAAATTTCTTTGAACAATTTAAAATCACATGAAATCCGAACCGCTTGACCGATTTGTCTCAATTATAATACCAAACGTCACGTCACTTTGTTTAAATTTTATATGAAGTTTCAGTCCGATAGCGCAAAATTCGTTCGAGTTACAACATACTTTTTTCAACATTTTCCAATTCTTATCAAAATGAAACGCTTCAAGCGATTTTTATAAAATTCATACCAATTGAAGATTAGCCAGAACTAAACATATTGTTGAAATTTTAGTCGATTCGGTTGAATAGTTTACAAGTTACAATTAAGTGAATTTTTAGCCTCTTAACACACACACAAACGTACATCCGGATAAAAATCTCGAAAAAAAATGTTTTCATAAAAACTGAGCTTTCTCTACGAGGAAGCAAAACAGTAATATTAAACATGAAATATTTAGTAACGGTGTCAAAATTTTTCACGAAGTCTCACCCGCTGCTCATTCACCGGTGACTGTTCAATTACTGGTGCATTCACCCTATACATTTTTCAGAAATTAACTGTAAGCTGAAAAAAAAAAACAATATAAAACGTGGAGGAATCTATGCATAATGTCTGATGCAAATTCGGCGCCTTTCATAATGAAAAGGGAGGGAGAGCCGTGAGCATGCTGACCGTTAGTCGAGTTAGGTGCTCACGTCTGCGTTTACTGGCGAATCCAATTAGATTTCTCGCGTCACGTGGCAAAGCTTGGCGAGTGATGGAAAAAGCTTTTGAGACTCGCAGTGAGTTTTGAGCGATCGTGCGGCATCAACGAGTCGCTCGTGTAGCCACCGAACCCCCCGGCATAAAGGGGATGAGCCATCGAGACTTGTGTATGTTCGCGCAAGTTCTAAAGCAAGTTCTCCCTGAGGCTAGCACATTTTGACGAGATGAAAAAACATGGTGCTTCCGGGGGAAAAGAACATGGCATGTCAGAGGCTGGTCGAGCACTTTGCCCTCTTTATTATTCATGAAAAACGATGGGACACGGGCGGATCGACTAGTGGGTGGCTCCCATGCAGACCTCTTCTGCTCCTCGCACTTTTATATACACGTCCATCTTTCTGCAAGGTCTTTTTGTTCTCCTGCCACGTCAAACCGGATCTATGTCTTTTCTCCTCCCAATTTTTAGTGATTCAAATGTCGATCTACATCGTACTTCACACACGGCACTGAAAATCACAGTGAGCTTTAACTTGCTTGCAACGATTTTCACAATAACTATTTGGAAATACTCGCTATGCTTTGTCAAAGAGAAAACTTGATTTTTTGGCGTGGAATTTTTTTTTTTAAGGTTTTTAAGTCGGTTTATTGAGAATTGTCCAGAATGTCGATGGAAGTGAGATAAAAAATGTGTGCACGTGTCTGTGCAGAGCTTAGAAATGTCAAATATGTTCTTGTAATCTTTCTGCAAGGTCTTTTTGCTCTTATTTCAGGTCGATGCGGATCTAGTTCGTCTCCCTTCCAATTTTCAGCGATTTACATGCAGATCTTGATCATACTTCTCTTACGACACCTACAATCAAGATGAGCCTTAACTTGTTTTCAGAGGTTCTTGTGATAATTATGTGGAAATAGACGTTTTACTTCCGGAAAGAAAAAAACGTTGTTTTCCAAGTGGGAAATGTTTTTATTTCACATTTTTATTTCGATATACTCAGAATTGTCTAAATTGTCAAAAAAAAGTGGGATAAAAAATGTCCGTGTTTGGGTGAAGAGCTTAAAATTTCTCATCACTTGTAACTGGAGAACCGTTTGACCAATTGATCTAGAATTTGACACCGAAAAGTGTCATCTGGTCTTTGTAGCAATTTCGGATTACATTTTTAATTATATTATATATTACATTATATTCAAAGTTTTGAAATTTTTAAAAAATGTACGTGCTTGCATTAATTCATGCAGAACATTAAGTAGCCTAAAATTTGTACGTAAGTGCACTTTAAGCAGTGATTTTGCATACATAATTTGGTGCAAATCGTTAGAAGGGTTCGGACTATATAAAAATATGAATTTGTCATTATTCAAATTGAAGAATAAATTTTTGCAAAACTGCAGTTTTTTTAATCTAATTTTCTAAAGGTCGCAAACCAAAAGTTCGCATATTGCTTTCTCATTACTTGCAACTTTTCGAAAAACTTTATGAAGAAATAAAAATTGGCAAACATAATTCTTTATTGGGGCAGATTTGTAAATAGTTGAAAAAAATAAGAAAACAATATGAAGGATTCTACTTTGCATCTTTTTCAAATGGACGTCATTTCCTGGACAGTAAAAGGGCCGTTGGTCTTTATCAAATAATTAGCACAGTTGTCTCTTCTGATTGAGGAGCTTTTGAAACACGAAGTTATTAATTAATCAGGTTCTCCAAAAGGTTTGAATTATTTTACACAGCGGCAATAAAGTAATTTTCCGAAACAACATTCAAAGAGATTCTTATATAATTACGAGAGTGGTTCGCTATTTTTTTACTTCCAGAAAAACAACTGATAAAATGTTATGTTTCACTCTGAAGAAGAATTAAAAATAATGCGCCGCTGTTTCTTACAAAAAGTTGTCTCTGGCTATCAAATTAATGAGGTAGCGAATGAAATAAACACAAAACGTATAACACCCGTTTGTCCGGAGGCATTCGGAGGTAAAAAATGCTTTTTACTTCATCGGGCTATACTTTAATTCCGTTCCCTAAAATTTTCGTTGAGCCTCGAGGCAGAGCGACGAAATTCAGTTTTCCTTTTTTCCGTAATCCAATTTCTTACTGAATTTGGAGAATGGATAAAACGTCCTAATAATTATAATTAGTGAGCCGCTCAAAAATATTTTCCGTAAAAAAATACATCCAACAAAGTATACATCGTGATAATGTACCGATATCACGTATATTCAAAAGCAAATAAGTAGTTAATTAATTTTTCCTCTCAACAAAGTAACGAACTGCATTTTCAATCCTTTTCCGTAGTGCGCACATCGAAAAACGAAAAAAAAACGACGTTAAAGTCATTTTGAAATCGCAACGGAGCAGTAAAACGTTCGGCGGAAGTAATAAAATGGTCGGTTTTAGTGCACCACGTACGTCATGGCCTGCAGCAGGGGATAATTCGACGCCTCTTGCCAGAGGCTTGTTCGACTTATACAGTAAAGTGCGGATGTATAAATCAGACGATAAAGTTATCGAGTGCAAAGAACGAAAATAGGATGTGACCGAGTGAAGAGAACGACAATCGACGGAGACAAGTGGAATCGAGAGCTCCAATTCGTTGGGTATTTTTTCTCTCGTATTTTCAATAGCCAGCTTCGAATCCCGTGCGATATGGGACCAACGATAGAAGCAGCGTGACGTTCACCATTGAAGAGAGAGAAAGAGAGAGAAAAAAAGAAGTAGGAAAAAATCCGAGAGGGAAACTAATATCGAGAAGGATTGCAAAAGAGTCTCGAGCCTTTGGGGGGTATAAAGCTTGGCGAGAGACGTCTGTAAAAGATTTGAAAAGCGAGAGCACAACCGGAGAAACGCGAGACTGATCTCCTATATACCATAAGGGTCCGTTTGGAGAAACGCTCTCCGAGGAATATTTATTTATTCCTCCACTTCAGGCTGCAGAGTTCCTCGCTCGTCGAGGCCGCATCACTCTTCTTTGTTCCCCCTTCTCTGCTCTTTCGACCCCTGAAAACCCACCCAACGATCGGCTCAACGATGAGAGACCCTATGTTTTCCGTCGCTCCGCTCTTCCTCGAAATGCGTTTTCCACCAAACCAACGTATTTTTCATGAGCTTTGTACCCGTAATACCGACATTCTGACGTAGTCAGCCGGGACGAATACCTCCTACTAAACGAAAAAACAGATGTAAACGTAATTCGGAAGACTTCATTCTATATTTATAAAAGCTACTTTGTACACCGAGGGAATTTTTCAAGGGAAGCGAAGAGTCGGTCATTATTTTTCTTGTAATTTTTTCATACCGCGTGGAATAATGTTACGTATCAAAATTCAATTATAATTGGTATCTTCAAACCTTTTGACATATTAAGAAGGTGAAACCAACGGTTTTGGATGATCAAAGGTATTGAATTATTTATCCGATAATTCGCGAAATGTGATTTTATAACTCAGCAGGAGAAAATGGAGGTGAACAATGATATAAATCATGCGAACTGTGATAAGCAATGTGTCAAACAAGGGACATTTTTATTTTTCTAATAGGTTTCGCAACAATTTTTTTCGGGATACGATGTCGGGTCTTTTGACTACATAACACACATTTCTTATGCTGAGATCGATGGATACGATTAAATTCATACACGTGCGACTTTAGTTCTGTCGTCTATTCTGATGACAATGTGATATCGATTAAAAACTAAATATTCCTAAATTTGTTTGTTGAATATAAATTCGTTAAGTTAGGTAGGATTTACTGAGGTTAATATTATTCGAGCTTTTCTACGATTTCCCCTCGAATTAAATTGTCGAAAAGCAATTTTTTAAAAATTTCGCTATTACATTTCTACCCCTCTACATTTCATTAATATTAAAAAAACCTATCTTTTTACATTAAAAAAATGTTAATCTCGAAAAGAGAGGAGCAAATTTTCCTTTGTCAAGATATTTCATTCATGTGAATTTTCCTTTTGAATAAAACAACTTGAAGTTTAATGAGTAACCCGATAAAAAAACGTGTTTTTCCCAATCAATCTATCATACACTCTTAAATCCGGTAGAAACGGTGTCCAAATGATAATATGAACCAATGAGAATAACAAATCGAAGCCGAAGATTAGCAGTAAATGCGTGCAGCTGATATTAAACAAGGTCGATAGGGTCGTCGCTTCTGCGTAGCAGTGAAATGGAGTACGAATGGTCAGACACACAGTACTAAAGTCGTAAGCCATAGTCGGTGCAAGGGCGGCATGGAAATTCAAAACGTGGTGATGCATTCTATACTCTACAGCATATTCCTCAGGTACACCTGGTTTTAATAGATTTCGACGTTGAATCAAATCGTCATATTATGAGCTCGCGTTGACTCGTCAGCAAAAGCTACAATGATCATTTGCGTAACGTTTCTGCAATACCCTTGAATAATACGAACATCACCGAACGCCAGTTTTCCAGCGATTGTGGCAATGGTACGTCGTATCATTTTATAGAATGTACAGGTGGCCGATTCGCACAAACGTCAATTTCCGACGTCCAATTGTTTTCCACGACTGGATGGCAATTCAACTCCCACCGGAATCTCCCACTCGTGCTTATAACAAAGCCTACACGCGTTTCCGTCGGTGATGTCGTGTCCTCGCTCGGCGATAATCATTATTGCTTGTCGATCCTCTTTCATTATTGCTTGTAGACTCTTAATACCTTCGGGAAAACGAGGCTTCCTTATCGCGCATGGAACGGCGTGTACAATGTGTGTTCTCTCCAATTACAAGACAGCTATCGTTTGATCCGGGCCAACGACACGAGCGCAAATTGTTAGAGTGCCGTACTGAGAGAAATTGGAAATGTTACACGTAGATTATAATAGTAATAGTGTGAATGATATAACGAGAACAGCGGTATAGAATAAAGGTGCGATAGGTATAGGCGGAGAGTTGGTAGACGTTCGAGAGAGGATGTACACGAGAGTCTCCCTCGGCTCTCCCCGCAATCTTCGAGGGTGACGTCTGCCTCGTGTATTTGCATCATTAGTCCAAAACCACTGCTAAAATCTAGAGATGTCGGAAACTGTCGAGTCTGCTTGAGGCAGAGCGAGCAAGATGACAACATCCGGGCCCCTATCCGCCGGTATAATTTCCAGAGCCAAGAGAGAGGCGTCACATCGTCGGCGTTCGCGGAGGAGCCTTCGTACAGCCTCGCAACAAGACGACCTCATCACTAGCGCTAGGCGTTCGCCCCCTCCGTCACCGCCCTCTCCGCATCTTCTTGGCGTCGCTCTGATAATTAATTTCACGTATCCAGTTTACAAGCGGGCATGTGGCGCGTAATCAGATTTCCCACCAAAATTGGCAGGGATTGTTCGGGAGTCTCGCGGGAGACTCGCAGTCTTACCATTGCTACTACGACGCTATTGCGTTATAATCTTAGAGCCACGAATGTACTTGGTACTTCGAACATCTATTACACGTTGGAGATTATGTCTCGTTGCTTATCTCTCATTCTTGACTATGCCCCAGCGACACCCTGTTCACTTTCGTGCGGACAAAGCCTGTGATATTCAGGCGAATTGAAACGACCATGTTCAGGGCTAGGCAATGATCTCAAGGTATCCTTTCATCGATGATCAAATTGAACGACTATGTTCAGGGCTGGGCAATGATCTCAACGAATTCTGCGTTCGATGAACAAATTGAAACGACTATGTTTAGGGCTGGGCAATGATCTTAACGTATGCTCTCATCGATGAATAAATTGATACGACTATGTTCAGGGCTGGGCAATGATCTCAACGTATTTCCCCATCGCTGAACAAACTGAAACAACTGTGTTTAGGGCTGGGCAATGATCTTAACGTATGCTCTCATCGATGAATAAATTGAAACGACTATGTTCAGGGCTGGGCAATGATCTCAACTTATTCTCTCATCGAGGAACAAATTGAAACGACTATGTTCAGGGGTGGGCAATGATCTCAACGTATTCTCTCATCGATGAACAAATTGAATAATAATATCGAAACTATTCTCAATTTAAAAAAATGTAACACTTCGAATCTATTAAAATGAGCCTATTTGTTTTAAAGAAAATGTAAGCAGCACTTCGAGCATCTATTACGTATAGGAGATTATTCTCTTTGCTTATCTTTGATTTTTGACTATGTCGCAGTGAAACCCTGTTCACCGTCATGTGTACAAAGCCTGTGATATCGAGTCGAATTGAAACGATGCCCAGGCAATGATTTGAATGCATCCTGTCATCACAGGACACAATGCGTGTCAGGATTCTATCGTAAGCTTTGTTTGCCAATATCGAAGATGGTATACGCTTCAAAGAACGTAAAGTTCATGACTTATTTGTCGATATTAAAGACAGAATATGATTCTGAGATAGAAATATGTTCAATATTAGAACTAGTCTCAAGTTTAAAAAAAAAACGAAACCCTTGGTATTTATTGAAGTGAGAATATTTGCTTAATACGAAGTGGAAGCACCATTTCGAACATCTACCGGGTATAGATTATTCTGTTTGCGTATCTGTCGATCTTGACTATGTCACAGCAAAACCCTGTTCACTTTCATGCGGGCGAAGCCTGTGAGATTCAGTCGAATTGGAACGACTATATTCAGGGCTAGACAATGATCCGAACGCATCCTGTCATCAAAGGACACAATGCGTTTATCGAGATTCTATCGTAGGTCTTGTTTGCCAATATTGAAGATGGCATCCATTTCAAAGAACCTAAGGTTCAGACCTTATTTGCCTATATTAAAGACAAAATATGATTCCAGAATAGAGACCTGTTCATAATTGCGACTCTTTTTAAGTAAAGAAATAAAACGATTGTATTCCATGGTATCTCTGTGATATTATAATCTGGTTCCCTCACTTTCAAAATACACACCGACTAAATGATTTTCAAGATATCGTAAACGGTAAATGTACCATCAGTAATTTCCGAAGCTCGCTCCAGTTTAATCACCAAATATCCGATTTCAGACAAAAGTACGTTCCAACTCCGAGTTCTCTATCCCCCAAATTACACATAATGCAGCTAAACAATAATTTCAAAAGCATATTCAAAAAATCAGTGAGAAATCAAAGTAACCAAACTGTGGCCATGGCAAGTAGTGTCAAAAAATGTCCATTTTATAATCCAAAGCTCGACAGTACGATGGTTTATCCGCTGGCCACAAAGGAAATAAACTGCGTATCCGTAATCGTCCGGTAGGTAGATTGTGTTCTGAGTTTGCCGGCAGTGCACAGAGAATAAGAGAAGAAGCGTCGGTCTAGTATAGACATGGGGTCCGAGGGGGGCGGTAAAGGGGATTGTCGGTCGGCAATCAGGCAACCCATGGGATTTGGGGGGTTGCGGAGGGTTTGAAGGTGGACCCGGTAGGAACGCAACGACAGCGGTTGTAGTAGTAGTAGCAGTAGTCGATGGACGTTGTTGTGGTCGCTCGTGGGCACAGGAGTGGGTCGCTTTGTGAACGGTAACTGCGTTACCGTGCACTTTGCCGCGATAACTCTATTCCAGCGGGGCTTGAACCGCCTCGCGCCGTAGCGACGAGCTCGTCCAGAAGCTCGGATCTGTACAGGCAACAAGACTACCGGTCCGGTGGTCTTTCGAAGCGCAACTATAGCTTCATCTCTACTAGCTGGGAGGCAACTCGTAGTGGAGAAGCTCTAGTGGTCCAAGGATATTGCCAACCAAACTAGCCAATATGCGCTGTTCCTGTGGATACATGCCATATCGTGTCAGCCATGCAGCAACGGGCCATAACGAAGGGCTTCGGATCACAGCCCTCGATCGTCCGGTCTCCTCTTCGCCGGCACCTGCTCAGCTTTCGTCGTGAGTGAGCAGGCCGAGAGAAAGAGAAAGAGAGAGAGAGAGAGAGAGGGAGGGTGAGGTGGGAGGGTTTGTAGAGACCTCCAGCAGCACATCGCTTCCGTCGCATCTAGGGAGTATCCTTGGGATGGACGGGCTATTCCACTTTGTAATATCCTTGATTCTCGATGAAACTCTGTCGTCAGTTGAGCGACGTAAAGGACCCGGTGTTCACCAAAGGATGTAAGGCTATCGAACCAGGCAACCGAGACCCGAGAGCCAGTTAATATTACAAAGCATCAGCCGGCAATTGGTTTTCCTGGTTTGTTCGTAACAAGAAGCTCTGTATCTGGTGCATGGTCGACCATGGTGGATAAATAGCTTCTATTCACTAGGAACCGAGTCGGGTCAGCTCATTCGGTCTGATTTATCCTGGCACCGGTTAAATTATCGCTTGCAGTCAGCTCGATAGATCATATCATTCGGTTTCCTGATTCTGTTGGCATCTCGGCGTTGGCTGTCCGGTTGTCTGGTTGTTCGGCCATCCGGTAGGCCGACTCTCGGACGCGTGCAGTTCAGCCTGCATCGGGTACCCGAACAGTTGCTCCGGTCATGGTATACTCGTGCATGCTGCTGGGGTCTTAGCGAACCGCGCGGGTCTCCCACCAAGCAGTTTGGTCCGGTAGTTGCTTACATTACCATACGAATGCCCGATCGATTCAAGACCCCTTTACCTACACCTCTGTCTTCGTCCCTCACGCTCTTGTTCACGGGTTCGCGTAGAATATTACGCTGGTTGTCTTTGTCGTCCTGGTCTCCGTTACGGCGCTCCGGTCTCATGAGTGTGTACGTCGTCTCGCCGGTCTCACGGCACTCGACTTGGGGGTGGCTCTCTCAACCACCCCGACATCGCACGCTATATACGGCACGATCGTGCAGTCTCACCACCGATGCACCGTGTACCGTGCCTCAAAACTACCCTACTCCTCCTCATCCGGAACGTTAATCATTGTTATTGGAATTCTTCGCCATCCTTGCGAACTATACCGTTGTCGACGAAGCTTTCGATTCCATTCGGCCAACCAAGTTTATTCACTGGTTTGTGTACGTATTACTGCGTTAACCGGTCTTGCGTTTTTATAATTGCAGGTTCACCGCTTGACAAACACCGCTAGGGTCTATCCAGGAAATTGTTCGGGGGCTGTTTATCGATGGTGTTGATTCACGGTAGCATAGCTAATGCCATGAATAGCGTACTGAGGTAGAGTTCTAGAAGTGGAATTCCATAGGTGTTGGCGGCCAGAGCTGAGACTGTCATCGAAAATATTGATAGTCACAGTTTCGATGTACCTTATATCGAGCCTTAAGCTATCCCATCGCCTGATGCGGTTTGCGTAGGTATTACTGCGTTAGCCAGATTTTATGATTGCAAGTAAACCCATTGACAACAACTGCACCAGTCTATTCACGAAATTCTTCACGAGCTGTTTATCGATGGTGTTGATTCACGGTAGCATAGCTAATGCCATGAATAGCGTACTGAGGTAGAGTTCTATAAGTGGAATTTCATAAGTGTTAGCGGCCAGAGCTGAGACTGTTATCGAAAATATTGATAGTCACAGTTCAGATGCACCTCATATCGAGTCTCAAGCTATCCTATCTCATGATGTGGTTTGCGTACGTATTACTGCGTTAGCCAGACTTTATGATTGCAAGTAAACCGATTGACACCAACTGCACCAGTCTATTCACGAAATTCTTCACGAGGTGTTTATCGATGGTGTTGACTCACGGTAATATATGTAGCCATGTAGACAACCCAGTCAGGGTTCTATAAGTGGCATTCTAGCGGAACTGTCTTGACTACCAAAGCCGAGATTGCCGAGTGTTTGCACTGTGAATCATGGGCAATGTTGATAGAACGCTGGTATTAGGCTGGGATGCTAACAACTCCCTATTGTTGGCTCATGGCGAACTCCAGGCCTGACCACTAGTGGGACTTCCATGTTTCGACCACTTATACACCCGTGCGTGGTTATATCCGGCATAATTACGGTTCTGGACGTAGAGTATACGGGTAATATTTGAGGGAACTGGATGAATTTTTAAAAACTGAACACTCGATCAAAATTGCCTTAGAAGAGAGTTAACGAATTCAATACTGGAACCCTTGACATTTTTCGCTTTTGTGTTGATGTGCAAGGTGAGTGTTACAACCGGAACTTCTTGAAGTAGTGGCATGTTGTATTCCTTTACCACTCAGCCTATTGTTATATTTGGTCACAGACAGAATTCTGTCTACATGTTGTCGATCAACAAATAGAGAGTCTCGGCCAATATCTTAGCCCGTACATTTGGTATGTTCACCTTCGACAAATTGATAGGCTCGATTGTTGTATTTAAAGATTCGACATCTTGCGCTGTTCAAGCCATTAAACCATCGGCAGGATTCTACTTGGTTAACGTCGTAGCTGTAGTTACACTGTAGAATGTCCTTTGCTCGTACGCTCAGGCTTAAAGAGAATGGTCAGCTGCATTAATAAGTTGGCGAACAGTGTAGTTCCATGAACGATGTCAGCCGGTGTGCGGCTTGGAGGGTCAGACGAAGCCTTCGTGCGGCACAGGATTTTGCGAAAGGATTATAAGTGGACGAAACGTTGGCTAGCTTCCAAGGGCAGTTCAGCGGTAGATGAGAAACCTTTAAAATGTAATGCTTTTGAAGAATCTCATTCAAGTTCAACCATTGTTATTGGAACCAATGACGGGCTCAGCGGACGAAGAGCCCTTCAAATTTAATACCTCTCCACGGTTTTAATTACCAACGAGACTCAGTTGACCGTGATAATCGAAATTTCGTAAATTCCGGTAAGAAATTACTTTTTGATGCTGTTAATTGATTAGAACAAATGTTTTGAAATGACAAACCATATTATGCAGTGATTTTACCACTTCAAAGCGTGTTAACCCTTTGCATACGAGTATGACGCATATATGCGTCATGACATGCGATTATATTATTGCTGTGTCTTAACGAATTTTCTATAAAAATGAATTACAAAGGGTTAATTCTTTCTGAGGCTTTGAAGAAAATTTGCCACATGAGCACATCATATAATTGCAACGAATCTCCACTTTCATCTTTGATCGGTACGAATGTTCAAAATCGACAAATTTTACCAGTCTAAAATGTGTCAACCCTTTCCGCTGGTTTGAGAAATAATACTTTAGGCTAAATTTGCCTCATGAGCTTGTTATACGATTGCAATAATGTTCTACTGCGACTATTAATCGGTACGAATGTTCAAAACCGAAAAAACACGTTAGGCAACGATTTCACCGGTACGAAGCATCACAACCCTTCAAAATTCCCGGAGGATCAATTCTTGTACCACACGGAACGAAATGTTTGGTTTGGCCAACTACGTTTCCAATTTGCTGTACACAATCACTCAAAAATTAGTTGCCTCAACCATATCGAATAGTAACCTCAACTATTCACGATTAACCCACGCGAGGTTAGTGAGGTTAACCAATCCAATCGTTGCGACTACCACTCGAATTATTAGGACTACCATTCGAATCGTCTTTATTACCATTCGAACCGTTGGCACTATCATTTGCGTTGTAAGGGAAATAGAATAATCGATTGGTTGTGTCAACTCTTTTTTTGGTTATGGTAACTAATCTTGTCTTTACGTACAAAAGTTGCCACAGAGCACATTATAGCAGGTCAAACAGTCATAAAGTGAATAAGACGCGGCTGCGTCTGCGAACAATGTCTTCTTCCTGTGTTTTCGACGCGGCCTTGCCTATTTGTAAAAATGTACGCGTACCAATATAGTATATACATGTCTGCCTCTTCACGCGGCCATTCTCCGCGAGCTATTCGGCTTCATTTACATTTATCTCCGGTGATGCCAGAGTGCAGTGGCCATTACCCGTTCCCCGGGCCCATTACCAGCCATCCTCTTCGCTCGTGACTACGCTGCCCTCCCCGACCCTGTCGTATTTTATTTACAGGACGAGCCAGCGCTGCGGGAGCGTCGATTTCAACCTCACGAGCCCGGATATTCTTCGCTCTCGCTCTTTCCGTCTTTCTCATTCTCTCACTCTTCCATCCTCAACATAAAAGCGTGGAAGGATTTCAGGATTTCGGTTATGATCGTTAGACGCGCTGCCAAGATACGTACAACAAAATTTGCCGTACACCACGGCCAATTATTCATCTCAGTTGCAGAGAGACAGCTAAATGGGCCTATCGTATCGTTCGAATTTGCTCACCTTAACCTTTTGTAACGCATCAGAGAATCGTTAATGAACGCGCTCTAATTACTCGTGTATACATTTAAGTACATGTTGTTATAAAGACGCTATGATGAACTGTATACTCCAAAATGAAGTATATAACAGAGCTGGGAAAAATACATGAAAATAGTCAAAATGCAAGATACAAAATACTTTGAGTACTTTGAAATGAAAAATAATTTTGTACTTAAAATACTTCGGTACTTAAAATACATTTTCAAGTAGTTCTCAAAATACTCGTAAAAATACTTTTTTGAAAACCTCTTAGCTTCAATTCTAAGGCATTACAAATATATTGAGACTGGTAATCATTGTTCAATGTTGCAAAACATATTTTATACATACTTATTCGTTTGTTAGTTGAAATGAATTCAGGAAATAATCGTTTTCGAGACATTTTCCCGTTTACGCAATTGACTTCAGTACATGAAGACTTTTTATCTAAATGTGATTTTTCAATGTTTTAGAACATTCAAAACACGTTCACATAAAAATCACATAATGAATATTGATAGAAACGAAAGCTTCTTGAGCAAGGAAAACTCTAGAAATCAAGATTGCAACGGAGCTTCCTCATAGTTGTATCACACCGTTCATAAACTTTAGACTTTAGAACATGAAACTGTTTTTTTTTCTTCTTCATAAAAGAAGCTTTCATCCATGAATAACATCGATTACTAAATTAAGTTATCACACATCCAAATTTATTTTATGAGGAAGCGAATTAAAAAAAAAACTATGAAGAAGCGAAGGTAACGTTATATTAAGTAGAGGGAAGTTAACATTGTTTATTTGCAAATCGTTAAGAGGTCGAGAGTCACGATAGATTGTATTGTCTGGTCTGAAAGCTACAAGTGAACATTCTTTAGTTCAGTTTAATTCCAATGTTCAAATTCCCTACATCACTCCGAAGAAATTCAAAGAGGTAGTCCAGTATATGAATTTTATGGCCATGAAAAAACTGTTTGAATTCAGATTAATAATCTCACTAAAAAAAATAATATGTAGAATTTTTTCAGGGGACTCAACCCCATTAATTTATTAATTGGTGTGACTCATCATCGAACAAAGGGAGAGAATGAGACGTATTATTGAAAGCGTTAAATAATATATTTCGCTTGTTAAAAGTACATGTTAAATTTCAAATTTCAAATCTAACATGAACTTGGTAAATATTTAAAAAACGTTCCGAATATATATGATCAAAAATAGAAAAATAGAAATACCTGAGAAGTATTTTAGTATTTAAAGTACTTAAAATACATGATGTATTCAAAATACTGTCCAGCTCTGGTATATAATATTAGGTCGTTCTTCGGGACAAGCCCGTTATCAGACCGCAGAGTTTGTGGTCCATCGGGATAACAAATTTTTGTTAATAAACCTCATGGGTTCGGATGTCACGCGGGTTGAAAGGGCTTAAAAGTTGGCGGAAATAATCATGAACGTTTCTGCCAAAATTCAATTGATTTCATTAATTAAACGTAATAACCGAAAATTGAGTAGATAGCTGTTAAAATTCAACGGATGATTAAGTTGCAGTTGGAAGCAATTTACGATTTTTACGTTTCAATCTGGAATTATGCTGAATTTTAAAAGCGCGTGGTTTTACGCTCTTCAATGGTCTCATTTTGAAGCATTTAACAATAAATGACGCATTAAGCAACTGACGTATATACTTCTGGAAAAAAAATACATTTCTTTTGAATTTATAATGAAAATGTCAAAACTGTTGAAAAATTATTCGATAAAAATGATTTCTCTACAAATTTGTTAAATTTATATGATATTCTCGACGTTTCTGAGAGAATTTCATAGAAAAACATGATTCGAAAAAGATTTTCATTCCGAATGTCTTCAAATCACGTATAAACATTTTTTTCAATGAATATTGAAAATCTTTATTCTCAAATCCGCCATTGAAATGAATAAAAACATTTTTATTTTATTTTGGAATTATGTTACATTTCGGAGTTGTGAGACAAAAAATGAGCTCACAAGTCATTAAAAAAAAATTGCTGACTTTAATCTCCAGTGATTGTGGCGCTGAAGCGCACGACGTGACGACTTTCTCTTTAAAATGTGAAAAATACATAAATCCAGGTCCACGTTTGTCGCGTTTATTGATTTTTCCCTTGCAATCGGCTTTCGCTTCAATGTCAGCGTATAGATGGCCATTGGTATAGTGTATCTCGCTTCGTCTACCCAAGTTGCATTTTTAATCTGCGCTCCCACTACAGTATTAATAAAGATTTTATAGTGTTGAGCATCCGCATGAAAAATATAATTTTTTCTACCTGCAGCGCAGAGTTGAATGGAGGGGGGAAAGGAGCGATGGTGGGTCCAGAACGATTAAGTACATGCGTGGGGTCGCCATTATTTTTCAGAGTACACCTCCGGCAAGCCGGAAAATTTGTGTGCAATTTCTAGGCGTCTCTGTGTAGCCAGTACGTTTTAACTAACGCAGGAAGCTCTATCTTCGCACCGAATACGCGCTATCTCGTCAGGTACTCACTCTCGAGTTAACTCCAACAGCTCCGAAGCGAGACTCCGACGGAGTGGTATTATTTGTTCGGCGGGCTTTTCGAGAACGAATTAATTAATCCTCGAGAAGCACACTTTACTCAGCTTTACGGATGTTGGCCTACCGACCGTGAGCAGTTAACGCGACGAAGAAACGAAAATAATCATCGTTTCTTCTGTGCAAATTACGGAGTGAATTTCAATCCCCTAAAATTTTCATCCACGTGATAGGAACAATAATAAGCTTGCAGCATTGTCACATAAATCAGCTGTTATTGTATACGACGATTGGCAGTCAAGTTTTATTTTTGATGGAATGTTTGCAAAGCACATCTCGGCTTTGAGACTGTGATCGCTAGATTAAAAAAGCGCGAAAATAAAGCCTAATTCAAATTTCACTAATACGAATCTTTTTTACGACTGTCGATTGTAGCTGCTTGATCAATTAGTAAATTAAACAAATTCTAACTATCTCGTAAATTATCTCGAAGAAATTGTGAAAAAAATTGTCATATAAAAATGTCGCAGTAACACATTGGTCTCCGCGATAATGCCGTGTTCACGCTGTTTCCTAACTTTAGAACACATAGTGCTTGTTCATTCTTTCTTGTGTTTTATAATCATCGACGTATATTGAAATTATTGGATTTCGAGAAGAACACTTTCCTCGTGGGCGCTTTGTGTACTTGTCAAATAATTTTTTTCGATATTCAGCCGATACGTATTTGCTTTCAGACGAGAATGTTACATTGTGTAAAAATAACTTTGCTAGAGACAGATTGTATTGAATTTTATCGATAGACGATTTTTTCTTATTCTTTATTTATTTTTAGAGCCAATGTAAAATTGCTCGTCGTTGGAATTTCCGTGTTGTTTGATTCTCGTGATAGTCAAGACTAGTCTTAATTATTCTTCACTCTTGCTTAATAAAAATAAAGCTTCGCGTCTTATAAAACTTTCTTCTAGGGCGAAGATACGGGATTCTCCATGAAGAGAGCCACTTTTTTCCGAACCCTTTCAGATTTTGTTCAGTTTTTTTTTCTACCGAGTTTCAGAACTAATTGAAAATGCAATTTAAGGTTTTCTATAGATGTTTTACGCAACTGAGAGAAAAAAAATTTATTCCGATTCGAACATCTCGAGTAGATGAAAACAGATAAAAAATGATGAGGTCCAAAAAGTTTTTTTTTCATGACTTATTCACTGCAATCAGTGATATATTTTTATTGGTTTTGCGAGCGGTGAAATCAGCAATAAAAAACTTTTTTCTGTTGATTGAATGTGGCAGTCTTGCTGTGAATTTTGAAGAATATCGAGCAGTGTACGAAAAGAGTACAAACAATTAGCAATGTGGGAGTTGATATATTCCATAAGAAAATAAATTTATTTTTAACGCTATATATTGGATCTATTGGATTTCTAGGAGGAAACTTCACTCGTGGATGCTTTGTGTACTTGTCAAATAATTTTGTTCGATATTTAGTCGATACGTATTTGCTTTCAGAGGAGAATGTTACATTTTATATAAATAATTTTACTAAAAACAGATTGTATTGAATTTCATCGATGAACTTTTTCTCTTATTCTTGGTTTATCCATTAAACCGACGTCAAATTACCCACTGTTGGATAAAAAGAAATGTTTTACTTAACCTTTTTGGAAAAAAACTTTTCCCCAATTAATAAACGTCAAAAAGACGAAATCCGATAAAAATAGGTGATAACAAAAAAAAAAAATTTCGCCATGACGTAAAGTCTTCTCGATAAAAAATTTTTTTTTTCTCATACAATGTGACATTGTTACTCACAATTTCACAGAATACACAGCGAAGTAAGTTTCTTAGCTGTGAAAAGCCTGCAAACAATTAGCAATGTGAGCGTCGATATATTTCATTTAAAAAAATGATTATCAATTGATAATTTTTTATTATTTTACTATATCATTTTATTACTTATTATAAATGTTCTACATTAAATTTGTTGAATTTCGAGAAGAACACTTATTCGTGAGTGCTTCGTGTACTTGTCAAATAATTTTTTAAAATATTAAGTCGACACGTATTTATTTTCCCACGATAATGTGACATTGTATAAGAATAATTTTGCTACAATCAGATGTATTAAATTTTATCGATGGACACTTTTTTTTCCTTATCCCTTATTTTTTATTTAGTACGCCAACGTGAAATTGCCCGCCGTTGGAATATTCGAAGAGGGCGATGTCCGCCTGTTTGACCCTCATGATTCTCAAGACTGCAATAATGCAAGATCAAAGTTTCGTCTGTCGACGTCTGTGGGCTTTGCCTCTCTCTCCGTCTCTCCATCTTTCTCTCTCTGGGTTCGGAGCCCTCCAAGACCATTATTCTACGACCCCTCACCTCACTACTGTTCAGTTGCAGCCCCGAGGCATGTGCAAAACTTTTCTCTCCAAACTCATTTGAATTTTTATTCAATCCGCGAAACAAATAATTATCACGGCAATAAGCGTCGAGGGAGAGGCAGTCCGCACTACCTACTTCAACTTTAAACCGGTCAGGTAGAGCCGAATGACTCGGTTCGTTGCCCTATGTACAGTTCGACTCACTTTGACTTCGCTCGTTTTCCATTATTGAATTCGCGGCAATTCTGTCGATATAGTCGCTGCAACTCTAAACTCACGCTGATAAGAGAGTTGGAAAACTAACCTTACCTCAAAATAAATATATTTTTTGTTCTGTTAAATTATACCGAATTTCCATTATTATTCCAACAACCACTGATTCGGTTATAAAACATTACACTTTGGGGAAAAAGTCAATCATGACTTTAGATTAAATAAACCGGATTTAATACCGAACATGGTTGCCAAGAATGATAATAAATCGTATCATGTTGAAATTACTTCTCGACTCATATCATTTTTTGACTGTGAAAATATGGCATGAACAATAATCTGATTCTCCTCAATATAAATACTATGAAATGGTAAATATTTATTTGAAGGAAATTCATTGATAAAAATCACTGAATGAAATTCTATTTCGTCTCTTGATTTTGAAAAAAAATCCGCTGTTGTAAAAAAGGGTATGTTTCATTTCATTTTTTGAGGAATAGAAATGATTCAATTTTATGAAATGAAATTATTTCTACGTTTGTTGATAACCTAAGTTATTTTCATGTAGAATAAACAGTTTTTTTTTTCATTGTAAACAGCAATTTTTCTCAAAATCACAGTCCAATAATATTTTTAAAGTTTTGCTGAGTTCTAAAATGAAACAAAAATTGGTTTGAAAAAACTGATAAAAAATTAGGATTCCTATAATACTGTCTTTGAGTAGTTACTACAATATCCTGGAGATACAATCCGATCGTAAGGTCCACGAGTGTCTCGATTTTTCAAATCGTCACCGATATTAAACTTAAGGTACTAACATGGCTTTTATAACACGCTTCGAATGCGGTAATATAAATCACCGTACGAGTACATAAAATTTAATGAACGTGATATCTGCAAAGAAATTACTCAAACAACATCAATTTTTATAGAGGGCTTTTTATCAGTGTATTTCTGTCTGTCTATTTTATGAGATAGGATCGAGATATGTATATGAAAAACGAGGTCGTAATGTAATCGCCAAACGGATGTACGAGGTACAAAATTATTTTATTCCCTGATATGAAAATTTTCCGATAATAAATTTGTCAAGATCGTCAGTCATTTTTATACGCGAAATATGTTTTCTACTTCTGTCTAACTATTTTTGTATCAAAATCATAAATGAATAATAAGTTTATTTGTCAAAAATCCGGAAAACAAAAATCAGCTCTAAATTTCCGAAACAAGTGTCGGTTTTCAAAAGAATCAACCTATATAAAAAAAACTGTAAGTACTCACTTAAGTAATATAATTTTTATGCCTGGGCTCGCAGGCGGTACATTAATTTAACATCATACTGCTTCATAAAATTTAATAAATGCGATATCCGCGCAGAAATTTTTCAAAATCAATTTTCATGGAGAGCTTTTCAACAGTCTACTTTTATTAGTTTATTTAATAACCCACTCTCGATATGTCCACAAAAAACTAGGTCATAATATTATCGTCATACGGACATACAAGCTATAAAATTATTTCATTTTCCGAAACGAAATTATTTCAAAAAAATATTTAGACATATTATACAAATCGAATTTAAAAATGTAAAAAAAAATTATTTCTCATCTGAGCATAACCCATATTAAAACAAAAATTACTTGCACGACTTCGGAATATTTCTCGTGCGTACATTAATCTTCGAACATGCCGATTAATACAAATCCCTGAACGGTGATATCCGCCACCAAATATCCCAAACACAATATCAATTTTCATGAAGACTCCTCCACGAGTCTATAGTTTCGTTAGTCTTTTTAATGGAGATCGATACATCCATGAAAAAGGAGGTCGTGATGCGAGCGACGTACGGATGTACCTCAGTATAATCGGTCTTGTTGAATCGAGCAAGCTCGGTCCCTGGGGTCTCAGAGGGAATCGCGAGATCGCAGGATATTCTTCCTTCACTGCACCGGGCAATAAACTTTTTATCGCTGGCTTTAGTAATTCGGCGACTGGATGGGTGGGTAGCGAAACTTGCCCCTCCCCCTCCCGTTCTCTGGTCTCCGCGGCCGATAGGAGAGGTTCCTGTGCCGTTTCGTAATGGCTGGAAGCCTCGAGTGAATTGCACTGTAAGCCGGATGGAGAGTACAGAGTCGGCAGAAGCCGGGCTGCCGTACTTGAGTGCAAAACTCCTGATTATAAAGGTTATTGCCGGAGTTGGAAGCCGTGCGGGAATAAGGAGAGCGATGCGAGAGAAAGAGGTCGAGGGAACAAGGAGGCGCGGGAAAAGCTCGGTGTACAGAAAAGGAGAGGGACCAGGGGCAAAATGCTCGGAGTCACCAGTGGGAGAAAGAGAGGGGAGGGGAAGGGGAGGGGAAGGGATAAAGGGAGAGCGAGATAAGGATTGAGGGGATGGAAAGAGCGAGGGAATTCTAACAGGCCCACCAAACTCATATTTTATGCGCGCGAAATGTGCTCTCGCGTGCTCTGTACTTGCAGCGGACTTGGAAATTGAGATCGTACGATCTTGCATTGGTGAACGGGGCCGCCGCGTGCGTCGCAGACGAGGCCATACAATCGAGCCTGTTTTACCAACAGCGTTACGCTAATTTCCGGGCGCACTTCTCGCCAATGGTCCAATCATTGTAAACAAGGAGGAAGGGATTGCACGGGAGGAGGATAAGTGCTATGGTGCAACGACGATTGCTGCCGGGCTCTCCACCTCGACCTACCGACGAAGCATCGAACACCTGCGCAATACGAATTGTTACTGGGCTCGGATTAATCATTCTTGAAGCTTTCTGAATTACAATTAGCGCTTGCGGATTTTTTTTGTTTTTTAGTTATTTTTGCTTCCACATAGAGAATGCTTTGTTTTCGTGGGAAATGTTTATTTTCGAGATTTTCATGTTAACATACTCAGAATTTACCTACAACGCCGAGAAAAGTGGTCTAGAAAATATGTCTGTATGTATGTATGTGTGTGTATACGTATGTTCCAGACACCGAAAATTCAATTGTCCATAACTCACGAACGGCACGATGGATTGAGCTAAAATTTGGCATGCAATTGGAGTTTTTACACCTCTGTAATTGACGCGATTTTTAATTAAATGTGTTTATGTATACAGATTTTATAGAATTTTTATTTTTTCAAAATATATCGTGATAGCTCTAACTTTCGTAAAAGTTCGTAAATTTAGCTAAATAGTTCTTCATGAATAAAAACACGTTAAATGATGTTTGGTATTGAATTTCAGCAAAATCGGAAAAGTGGTTCCGATTTTATAGAATTTTCAATTTTTTGAAAAAAAAAAAAGACTTTTCTCTAAGTTACGTCGAATCTCAAAAAATAAATCGAAATGTTCTGCAGCTACAGTTACGTACGAAATTTGGTAATGATCGGTAGAGTCGTTCGGATTTCATGGTATTTGTAATTTTTTAATAAATGTACGTACATTTTTGCTCATATTTTTTTCGGAGAAGATACGGGATGTGGTAGAGATTATTTTTCGTTGAGAGAC
Organism: Tromatobia lineatoria; assembly: GCA_949699805.1. Classification (NCBI taxonomy): domain Eukaryota; kingdom Metazoa; phylum Arthropoda; class Insecta; order Hymenoptera; family Ichneumonidae; genus Tromatobia; species Tromatobia lineatoria. The sequence goes on along the minus strand of OX453042.1, from coordinate 4,452,875 downwards.
TTTGAGGAAAATGAAAAGTGGTTAATACGATTTTTTTAGGCTTTTTCGCTTGCTTTTTTTGTCTCACATGCTTTTTTGTCATGTATCTCAGAGAGAGGATATTGGATGGAAAAAAGTGCGAGGAAAAAAGTTTTGATGCGGTTCTGAGCTTAATTATTCTTAAACCTCGTTGAATTTAAAGTGAAGCTTGTGGATTTTGGAAGCTTCTTCTAGGAAGGAGATGTGAGATAACGGTGGAGATAATTCTTCCTTAACTGGATAACTTTGCTTTGATTAAAGGCAGACGGTCCAATTTTATTTTTGAGATTTTTTATAGCACTTTTTGGGAAATAGTTTTTTTTGTGAGCATATATTTAATAAAGACGAAATTGGGCAGAGAAAAGTGTGAGGGACAAAGTTTTGATACGGTTATGGATTTAATTATTTTTGAACCTTGTTGAATTTTAATGAGGACTCGCGGATTTTTAAACGTTTTTCTAGGAGGACGTTCGGGATATGTTGGAGTTCATTCTTTATTGAGTGAGGGACTTTTTTCGCATTGAAAGGAGACGCTATGAGTTTTTACCTCATTTTTTTGAAGAATAGTTTTTTTTAACCATATATCTGAAAAAGGGAAAATTCGATGACGAAGTATGAGAGAAAAGTATTTTGACATGATAATGGACAAAAAACATTTTTTTAAAAATCCAGTGCGAGAATTTCGCTGTACGTTTTACAGAATATTTAGCGGTACCTGAAAAGCCTACGAAAAAATCAGCGGCACAGAAGTCGCTATAATTTATCCGGAAAAAAAATCTTGATATAAATATTACATCATATTTTTGTTCCTTTCCAACTGATTCGAGTTTCAACTTTAGATCACGGAAAAACGAAATCTTTTTGCTCTTATTTTTCCTCAGTCCATTTTGTATTTTCCATATATATGATTAAAAAATAGGAGTTATTTTTATATTTCGAAAGTAACATTTAAAAAATTCTTTATATTTTTTTTTTGTAAATCATACAAAATTTTTTTAATTGATGGAACATTTTTACGTTTAGGCAATTAACTACCTGATAAAACTATAATAATGGCTCATTTGTAACTTAATAATTTTTTTTCTCTATGATAAAAACCAACTTCAGCGTGATTTACTTCGAGGCTAATTTCCGCCACATTATAACTTCGGTATACACTGCACAAATATTATCTTCAGAATTAATGAACGGTACTGGAAGTTTTTATGCATAAACTTTGTCTCATATCTCACTCACATGTACGTTGTAATTTTGGAGAAAAGGTTTGTAATGCAGATGTACGTTCATTTTTTTAATGTTTGAAATTTTCCAGTGTAGAGCACATTTACTTTCATTTAATGCACGCACTTGTTAAAGATCACATTCGTGAAATAAATGGAAAGTGCTCTCGTAGTAAAGTTTTAATTCGGCATTGTTACTCTAATGGCGAGTTTATTTTCTGTAATGAAATCGTTGTTGAGTTGTTTCTTTAGGAGATTAATTAATGGTATAAGTGTACTACAACAGGTGTTTGTAGTGCAACCAAATGTATAGCCGACCCATTAATTTTTAATTGACTGTACATTATTGGTAGGAGCATATATGGCGTATTCCACGAATAGCTGGGCAGGTTTTGACTGCAAAAAATTTGAAGATCCATTTTAATTGAAAATTTCAACCCTAAAATAATGAAATGCCTAAAATCTCATTGAATACCTAGAATAACAATTTAACAATCCCAAAAATTTAATTAAAATCGTAGGCCACGGAACTAAAAAATCTGAAGATGGATTACAAAATTAATGAGTTTAAATTTGAAAATTCTAAAATTTTGTTGCAAGGATAAAACTTAAAATAAACGAGCTCTCTGGAAAGTCGTTTTTTCCACATCTCGTTTAAATTGTCTTTTCAAACAAATCTCAGAAAAAAAATTAATATCTGTTTTCACTCCTGCCAATCTTTTAGGATATCCTTCAGAAAAATGCGCTGTTTCTTATCCCTCGTAGAATGAAAATCAAATAGAGTGAGTTAGAAGACAATAGGCTGATTTCAACTTCTAATGTAGTTAACCCTAAACTTGTTTAAGTCAACCGACAATTTTTTTTCTGCCTTTTTCTCGTTTGTTCGGCGGCCACTCGGCGAGAAGGAAGACGCTCAGATCCTAAATGTATTGGAAAGACTTGTTCACTGTGAGGTACTTGGAAATCTTTTTTTCTGAGCACTTCCCAATGCTTTCAGAAGAATGAATGGATAGATGTCACGTTGTTTCTTCTCCACGCGGTGACTTTCTTAGCTGCGTCTCTGGCTCGTAAAGTCGTTGTGGGACTCGAAGTAATGGAACTTGTCGGACGGGACTCGATCGAATCAGACCCGAGGACGAATGAGATATAGAAAATAATATCGAGACCCGAGCGAAGGGCATTACGATAAATGTGTATCGCTGGAAGGCGAAGACGTTGCGACGTGGAGCGACGTTGCAGTACCGACGACAACTTGGATCCCAACGGATAAACTAATAAGACATCCATTTGTGCGTTTTCCTCGATGGAAAGCTAGGACACCGAAAACCCATCTTATTCATTACCCACTTCCGGTTGCCCTATAACGATGTTTTACAAGAAAAGAACAAAGAAATATATATCAGCAGGATGATATGACGGTTTCACAAAGTTATATCACAGTAAGTGATCGAAATTGCACGCTCCATTTTTCCAGAGTAAACCTGATATTTCAAACGGTAAAGCGATTATTTCTGGGATAGTTTCTAGAATATTGCAACTCAATAATATAGTACAAATAATATTTTTCCAATAGATTTAACCCATTTTGCGTTTTCATAAAGAAAGCTTTGTTTTTATAAGAACTTTTTTTTCAAGATTTTGATGTTACATGGAGGAAGTGGCTTTGCTATGCCAGCAAACCATTTGTTAAAAAAGTAACAACATTGCGTTATCTGCTAACCTAGCAAACAATTTTGTGGTACTAGCAAAAAAATTTGTTTTTCTAGCAAATAAAAGTGTTAATCGAGCAAAAAAGTAATTAACCTAGCAGATAACGCAATGTTATCACTATTTTAACAAAAGATTTGCTGGCATAGCAAAACCGTTTTTTCCGTGTAGGACACTTAAAATGGTCCAAGACAAGGAGAATAATGGCTTGGAAAAAAGGTGATAGTTTTGTTAATAATTTTTCATGAGTGTAGGTATTGTTTGGTAGTGAATTTGAACGGAATCGGAAAAGCGTTTCGGTTTTAATAGAGTTTTGAAAGAAAAAAAAATCGCGCTTTTGCCCTAACTTTGGCAAAACATGAGACAACAAACCCAAATTTCATACATGAAATCGGTATTATGTAGCGAAGATTAGTACAAAGTTTTGGCGTAGTCTGCAATGTGGTTTTAACTTTTCAGAATTATAACTTTCATTAAAAATCTGCAAAGCAGAACTTTGCAAATTTCTCATTATATTTAATTTTTTTACAAAGCTTCCTCCATAGAGAAGCCAAAATCAATTAGCATACTTCCTTTTAAAGGTAACTTCGTAAAAAAAAATTCAAATAATGAGAAAGCAACTTGCAAAGTTCTGCTTTTTTTTATTCATTAGTTTTGCTTCAACCATCAGTTTTTAAATGGCAACAGGGACACATTTTAGCTGTGTATTTCGATCGTGACTGATAAGTTAATAATCCATGCACTCGTGCGTTTTCGATGGAAAATCATGACACTGAGAAACTACCTATTCGTTACCCATTTCGGACCATATAACGATGTTCCACGCGAGGAAAAGAAGAAAATGTATATTGACCCAACGATATGACTGTTTGTCCAGGGTAAACCTGATATTTCCAATGGTACACGGTACTATTTTTTTGTAACTCTATAATTTTTTCTTGGAAAAATCTCTACCACATCATAACTTAACCATATTTTGTACAAATATTCTTTTCGGAATCGATGAGGCGTACTGAAGCTTTTCATGCATAAACTTTTCTCATATTCCTCTGACATATACGTTGTAATTCATTTTTGTATTTCTCTCGATGGAAAGACAAAACATCTATTCATTACCAACTTCCTGATTTATATGACGATGTTTTGCAAGAGGAGACGAAAGCAATATACATCAGTCGGATGATATGACCGTTTAGCGAGGTTATATCACAAGTTATATCATAGTTAGTGACCGAAATTGCATGCTCTATTTGTCCAGAATAAACCTGATATACCTCAAAGGGGACCATTTGTAGAGCAAAGGAGGTCACAACCTCCAGGATTCATCGTGCATCCCTATCATTTATTTAAACTGTCAATAACCCGTTAAAATAGTAGCGATCTAATACATGGCGACAACTGTACACACGTAGCGTAGATATCGATTTCCAGGTAAATGTGCTACAATGACAAAATGAATTTACCACTTTGTAGAGCTGCTAAAAAAGATTTGTAGAAATAGAAAACTTGTGCATTTAATATTTATCGTTGTATCGAGCAGTGACAGTTTTGTCTCTTATTTCTCATTTAAAAAAAACGATATTCTTTGGAGGTAGGAAGTGAATCCTAAATAAATGGAATATATAATGAATAAAAAAAATATATATAGTTTCATCCCTTCGGTCGCCAATAGCCGAATAAACTTCCCCACCTAAATAAATCTATATTAAATGTGTACTGTCATTTTATTAAGGTAAGTTTATTGGATGGACGTTACGACCGATATTCGTTTTAATTCGACTTATTTTTCATTTGCCTCTTATAGAGTGGGTTTAAGTTAATCTCATTTTTCTTTTCTATATCGCAAAAAAATTAACAGTTAAATACACAACGAGGTTCTAGAGTAAATAAAACGAAATAACACTACACTATACAGCACCAACGACAGTTCCGTGTTGTTTCATTTTATTTCCCTAGAAACACGTACCGTGCCGATACGATGATTTTTCTCCGATATCAACAGGCATGCAGAAATACTCTGCAATTTTTTTAGCTAATGGAAAGTATGTGTTTTTGAATCAAACAATAATTGCCCCGTTTCTTGATGAGGAATCAATGTTCCCAAAACGTGAGAATTATTTTCAATATTCCGTTGGAAAACTAACACAGCTATAACCTGATAATATGTACAATTTGGGGCCAAAACGAAAAAAGTCTGTTGGGCTTTTATGTTTCTAAAAAAAACCTCATTTTTGAAATTTATGGCACAGTTTTTTCGCTCCTGTCCTAAGTAAATAACTCAAATAGGATTTCCCCTTAAATTTTGTATTATCATGCCCAAAAAAGACCTCTTGACTTTTAAGGTCCTGCGCAGTCGACCACTATGTTAAATTTTGCACAGCTGGACAACGTGAAAAATCCAGTTTTTCTAAAATAATTCGTAGGTTCATTACACCTATAAAATGGTTGGTATTAAATAAAAGGTTATACAATTTTGCATAAAACTACAACAACAAAAAAGTTCGTAGCACAAAACCTCAAGACATACGGTCTCCGCAACAGCTGTTCGCAGTTTTTCCTCTGATTTTTGGTTTTCGTCACGTTAATTCTTCTCTAATCATCCCGTAAAAATGTTGCTTGTTACGGCTCAGGCAGTCGACACAGAAGACGGTAACTATTGTGGCGTTCATTGTCCGACTAATGGTTAAACCCAAAATTTTCCCTTACTGAAGCCTGAAGATTGGAATAAAAAAAGAAAGCAAAGAGACGCACGTGGTGGAAGAGTGGGGACTTTTCAAATATGGAAAAAACGTGCATTGCTGACAACGAGGTCATCTAATTTGCGGAATGTAAGAAAACGTGATTTTTGTGAATGGGAGCGGACGTATAAGAATACTGAAATATGATATTTCCGTCCGTTAACCCATAGGTCCAAAAAAAGACCATTACAATTTTATTAGCGCAAACGACCGGTTTTTATGAGGGTATCAATAATTAGGAATATCAAAACTGCAGTTCGAAAAAGAATAATCGAATAAAAGAAGAAAAGGCCAGAACGTAACCATTGCTCAAAGCGGATAAATTCCTCTCTCAGTGTATAATGGATCAAGGATGACGGTCGTTTGGAAAAATCGTTGTCGCGGTTGGTGCGATCATCGAGCGACTCGAGCGCAGACTCACTTGGAAAGTTTTCTCGGAAACACAGGAACGATCGATCTTTATCGAGGTATTCCCACGTGGACACGTTAGCTAGGCCGCATTGACCCAGCAAGTTTCGCTAAAGTTTTTGCACGAACGGTGACCCTTGCTCGATCGAGTGGAAAGACGAGTGGTAGGACGATGATCTCGCGTGCAAGATAGTACTACTGTACTCTATGTACATATAGCGCTAGACTCTACCCTCTGCGGGTTGAAAGTGGGTATATAACCCGGGAAATATTCAGCGGATGGGTGAGATCCGAGACTTGGGAGAGAGCTGAAACTTGGTTCGGGTAAGAAGGAAACCGGCAGGGAGGAAGTGCCTCCAGAACTCGGAGTAACTAGAGTGCTGTTCTATATCCCGAGTGGTTATATATTGTAGCCAAGAAGGTGGCTTCGTCATCAACCGACGCCTCCGCGGCCGCATATCGCATAATTTCCACATGCTCGGCAGTAAAACAACCAACCAAAAGCCAACTACGATCCATTTCAACTTGGATTACCAGCCTTTTCGTATCATACATTTGTAATTACGGCACGCACGTCGCATTCTTCCTTATTCTCGGGGTAACTCCGAACGTAGTGAAAGCCGAGGAGCCTTTAAACGAGCCATCCATCAAATCACCGCTGGTGGACTTAACTTTTCTCTTCGGAAGAATTTGAGATATTCAAAGATGGAAGGAGTGTCATTTGAGTGATTGCAGTGCTCTTTTCAGCACGCGACAATGTAGAGACGTATATATTCGCGAGGGAATCGTCATTGTCTTTGCGAGGGTAAAAAAAGGTATGGGTTCGGAGGATCAAAGAATAAGCTTGGACGACTATGGATTTTATGGGGAACTCACATATTATGCTGTGGTTATGAGAATTAAATGGATAATTGGTTGGTTGATTACGTGGCTGTTGAAGGAACCTTGTAAGGTTTTTTGGTAGATTACTCATCACTTCCGACAAGCTTCTAAGCTTGATTGGCAGTTTACCTGTCAGTTTCGATAACTTACTAAGCTGGATTTGCAGATTACCTATCAGTTAAGGGAACTTGCTAGATTTTGTGGGTGGATTGCCTGACAGCTGTCAAATATCATCGGTAGATTACTTGTCAGTTGAATTGAGGAGCTTAGAGCGCTTCACACTAGTCAAATGATTGTTAATTTTTATAAATCACGTATGCTAAGTTTTATGCGTCAATTGATTATATTTAATGGGGCTTTGTGTTAAACCGATATCCTTGACTTAGGACAACATAAATTTCAGTTAATTACGTTTTGATGAATATTAAATTTCAATTAATTTAAAATGGTTTTCAAAGAGGTACATATTTGCTCACTTTAAAAAAAGAATAATCGGTATTTTTTGCTCGATTGTTATGTATCATGGTTTATTCTCTTCCTTGAAAGATGCTCTACGAATTCACTATCTAGATGTTAGATAATATGCTCCATTTTTAAATAACAGCCATTTATTTAGCCGTCAATAAAATTTCTTTGTAAGCAAACAGTTGTAATTTTTTAATGGGGAATAATATTGGGGATCAAATATCTAGACGGTGAATGTGTAAAGCATCTCTCAACGAAGAGAATGAGCCATAATATAAAGAAAACAAGCAAAAAATCCGTATTATTCTTCCAGAAAGCCCAACGAACATGTGCCTTTTCGAAATTGAGCATGAACCCATGAATATTTGTGGAAATCGAGTGCAATGAAACTTTTCCTCAATAAGAGCCATATGCAACTGTTCAAATCACCATTCATTATAATCAATATATACATAATAGTTTGTCGAAATTAAATAATTATTTTAGCACTCTTTAGTGTGAAGCATTCCAACTATTTCAAACTACCAAATATCCTTGGTAGAACTTGTCAGATCTCTTATCAGTTCAGATGTAAAGAATAGTGGAAGAAAAAACAAAAATTTATTCACTAATCCGATATTTAAGACCAAAAAAAAAAAAATTGTGCAAATTCGCAAATCCGTCACCAGAGATAATTTGGCAAATCGATATGATAAATTTCATTGCATCCTTCTCTCAGTGCATAGTCAATTAACATATATCGGCTTATAAAACGCCAGGGTTACCGCAAAAACAACAAAAACGTATATCAACTAAAAGCGGGAATAAGTAGCGCGTGTTACTTTTCGATCGAAAAGTTGATTTCGGGGTTTCCTATTTTGCGGTGTGTCGAGTGGGACTTGAATTCGTCTGAAGTTTGAAATGTCACTCGGTAAACGAATATATAAATTCGAGCTGAAGTGCAACACGACTGTCGATACCTCGTAGTGGCGTACAGTTTATTTTTTTTTTGTTTTGTTTTTCAACTCTCGTGGTATGCGAGAAATCCTGCTATTTTGGGAATGCCATTAAGGCAAGGAACGAATGAAGGAAAACGAGAAATGTGGGGAGAGAGAGAAAGAGAGAGACAGACGACGACGACTACGACGAAGTAGACAAAAAAAGAGAAAAGCAAACCTGTGGAGCAAAACTTATGAGGAGCTTTCGCGTTTCGTGCGTGCTTGCCGCGAAATGGAGCTTTTCAGGAAATCGATGGGGCCGCGACGCGGCTTCGGAAAACCCCCTCCCCTCGCTAGCCGTATAGTCGAAAGAACGAAAGAACGATGCTGACGGGAGCAAAATAAAATGTAGGTACAGATCGGGAAGCCATCAGGAAGAAAACCCGTACAGGCTGTATACAGAAACGTAGGTGCACGGCTACACAGTAATATACGAAATAGGTGGAAAAGCAAGGATCAGCCGTTTGTCGACGTGCCGGATATGGCGATTTGAGATTCGGCTTGCCTTTTTGCAAGGTTTGGGAGTCGATAGCAGCTGAGACCGCGACGAGACTCGGAGAATTTAGACAGAGCCTCGGGTCGTGGAGAAATGTCGTTCCGTCTTCCTCTTTCTTTTCGTACTCCACTTCAGTGCCGCTTCACCGCGATAAATATTTCATAAAATTTCCAAGACAAGAGGCGACAGCAGGAGAGCAAAAAACTGCGGAATGGTGCAATGGAAATTGTGAGGAAAATGTAGCTTTTGTACGTCCGTGATCGACCTGGTCTGTAATTTAGGGTATAAGCGTCGTCATTGGATCACTCAACGAAAAAAAGCTTAAATTGGGTGGAGTTATTTTCCGATTAACGGATTAAGAGAAAAGTACCAATTGATGATTCGTTTCTAGGATGAACTTTTACCACAGGGCGTGTTAAAAATATTTGTACGTTTTTGGAGTTTGCATTTTGTTTTTTTGGTTTGTTCAAAATTAGATAAAAACATGTATAATAGAATGGACATGAACTAAAACTTTTTTGTTGTTATACTTTTTTTCTTATTTATCTCATTTCTTCGTTTTAAAAGATGTGGGGTGAAAAAAAAGGATTTTCTGGAAAAGGTGAGAGAAAAATCTGAGAAAATTTGAAGAGTCCTGTTGATTAGCAATTTTATATTTTCCCGGTTGTAGCGTATTGCCGAAAAAAAAATGATGATGTGGGAAAACAAAACATAAAAAATGTCATGGGTCCTAATTTTCCACAAATTTTCAAGGCACATTTTTCTGGGCTGATATTAGAGCATGAATAACTCGATGGTAATGGGCAACTTGCATTAAGATAAAATATCGGAATCAACTTTTTAGAGAAGAATCGTAACAATCTGAGACATTATTCATCAGAGAGGAAATTGGTCGGGACTGAATCACTGAAGAAGTTTTTAAAAATAGTTTGGTCCGTCGTACATCGTATTCTTATTGGATAATACGGCGGTGAAAAAAGTATCTCAATGATAAAACTTTTATCATTTCATAAATGTCGAATAGAAGTTTTAAAACATAGGTAAAGCCACTTTTATAGCCATAACTTTATCATGACTGAAGCTTGAATAAAGTGGCCAAGTTTTTTTTATCACCTGACTAAGTGAAACCGGTACGGAAGTAGTTTTCATTTTATCGATCTCGAATTATTTATTGTGAGTCTATGCTTGTATCAATTGTTACACTAATTATCAATTAATTTTACTACACTGTAACTTATTAAAGGTAGTTATACTAACCTAACCTAAAGGTAGTTATACTGAAGTTATACTAAGTTGTACTACATTAATTTCAAATTAACACTATTTGGTTATTTATTCCCCTTATAATTTGACATTCATTTTTTTACCTTATTATTTTGGTATGAATGTATAAAAAAATTTTACGAAAAACTGGCAAATATGTATTTTTCTCACAATTTTTTTTAGAAATTCCCGAAATTGTGAAATCCTGGATAATGGCCAATTGAAAAAATAAAAGAATGATGCATTGCATTTATCACCATTTTCATTATCCCGAAATTTTTGGTGATTCGAAAAGGTGGAAAAAACTTCATTTAGCTTTTTCAATATGAAAACTATACGTTTGCTTGCTAATATGACATGATACGAAAAAAAGTAGAACATCAAATAAATAAACTCATAGCATTTAAACATGGATTCAGCTATTTTTATAATTACATGAACGGTACTTATATAGCTGAGTGATTTTACGCAATTGAAACATGTCAACTGCAACGCACGCCACAAAAAGCGTACAACGTAGAAATTTGGAAAATTGATTAAACTACATAATTATAACGAGATCTAATTATCGGTCACAATATAGAAATTCAGCAAACAAGAAACATTATTTAACCCAAAAATAGTTAACCAATCTACCACCAGTCAAAAGTTTTAACTCCACGTTTTTCAGGAACGCCACAACTGTTTTCACTGTACCATGTTATTAATATTGCAACTTTTTTCGCGAACAAAAAAAATTAACGAATTAATTCTCAAAAATCGTGTTGATTGCTATGCAGCTATTATTATACTTGCATAAATAGTAATAATTCAGTGTAGTGACTCAAGGCAATTTACAAATGTCGTCTGCGATATACAAAATTTAAAAAAATGAATTTAGAAACCTCATTAAACCACATAACTATGACAAAATTTGCTAATCAATCACAACAAAAATCCATTAAACTAAAAGCATAATTTTCCAAAAAGTTTCACGGCTCGACAATTGACATTTTTTACTCAATGTTTTCCCGATACAGGATTAAGTTTGTTGCTTTTTCCGAAACACTCGGAACAATAAGTATTTGTGATGCTTTGCTGGATCGGGGAAATATTCAAGGGACTGAAGGGCAAGAACGGGGCTTTGATCTATGCGATTGCAAGATGGTGAGCATATATAAGAGTGCTACAAAGGAGCTTCAACTGCGGGGGGTTAAGGAGAGGGGAGGGAGCAGAGGGAGGATCGTTTTCGTTTGGCGGCTGTGATCCGAAGTTGCACAAGGAGTAATCCAAAGGACTGAAGACCGTCTGGCGAATGGGGTTAGAAATGTGGGACTCGAGACGTAACGCGACAATGGACGGCAACGCCTCTCCTGACGAAGGTGCTTTGCCGGAATCGATATTCCACACGGAGCTGCCCGTTCGGCCCGCTTCACTAAATCGAATCACGCATAGGTCCGGTTGACGCCCAATTGCACGTCTAATTATTAATCGTGGCTATGCAATTATGTCCCTCGTACGTGTGCGATTCTGTTTGATTCCGCCCAGCGTCCCACTGAACGCAACTCGCTTTCCGATTGTGTTGTGCTCCAATCCCCACCTCAGCGTCAAGCGTCCGTGTACATACCGAAAGGGAAAACAAACCGGTCCACCCCTCTAATCGCCGATACACAAGCTCCAACGATCCGATCGATTAACTCGGTCTTGGTGGTGAATTACACCGAGAGAAAATATCCCGAGTTGAAATTAAAGCCCTTCGAACACCCTTCGTTAAATGAAAATGGGTAAAATATGCCACTTTTCGAGGTTTATGCAAGGGTCTAAAAAGCTCATCTCACTCTGTACAACCTAATTGGAGGTTCAAACATAATAGTTTCACTCCACAGCCTTGGTTTACTCCAATTGGGTAATATCTGACGTTTTCGGAGGTTTTGAGCAGTGTCAATGGAATGGAGGAACCTCCGTGTACCTTGAGTGTAAACTACATTTAGGTTTTGACAAGGGTCTGAATTTTAACTCGGGATTTCATTGATTCACGGCAATCTGCGCCAATGAAAAGAAATACTCGAGTTTTAATACTATCTTTTTATTGGATGACTTAAACTCAATGAAAAGAAGTGATATTAATTTAAAGGAACATTTCTTTAAACCAAGAAATCGTCTCTGTTCTTTTCTCCCACTTGCCTCACCACAGCTCAAAATGTTAAAACCTATTTTTTCCTAAACTACTCGACAAATAAAGATTACATTTTGAGAGAACGTGTAGAAGAACAGCAGGAATTGGCTAAACTACTGGCTCCTTAAAACTCGAAGTCTTTCGTTTGGGAGAACCGAAAAACAAAAAAGTGAGGTTAGGTGCAAGAGAAACAGCCCTATAGGCGGTTAACATTGGACGACGAAATTTCCAGCACTTGCTGCTATCAAGTATATGTTTTCATTAAATCAATGAAAACTTTTCTTTGAAACAATGAAATTGTTTCTTTATTTTATGCTCATTAAGTAAATGTTTCTTTACAGGCAATGAAATCTTTTCTCTCAGTGTAACAAAATTTGCTTGCATCCGTAAATTGCAAAAAGTAAATTTGGTTTAAACGTCCCCATCCTTTTTGTAAAAAGATGAATTTAGAAAGAATATTTCCAAACAAATGACGTCCCTCCAAGGACAAAAGGTAGGTTTAACCAAGAGTCTGTAAAACATTAATAAACATAACCGAACAAGACAATTTATAGTCAATAAAAATGCGAAAATAAGAAAGCCTCCGTTAGATCGATGTGAGCTATTAATCTCCCCCATAGCCAAAATATGTCGAAAGCTCGAACAAAGTGCTGTTACGGTAGCCTACCATTCACAGATCGTTTTCTTTCAAATGCTCCGGTGAACCGTTACCGGCTTATGGCTTAATCCGTTTGATCGATCTATGAAGGCCTAATCGAGTGTGATTGTGACGTAGTTTGATGGTGTTCCTCCCTCCCGCCCCCTCGCCATCCTTGCCTCGGGAGTGCCCTCGAAGTTCGGAGGTTTGAGGATCGCGAGACGTGCTTGTAGATGTTATGGTAGGGGAGGTTGGGTGGCAGAGAGGTCGAGCGGAGTGCAGCAGCACGAATTCTCGACTACGGGAGCCACGCGAACTACTCTACGGTACGTGTGGAACTCGCGTGCTCGCTTCGTAGTGCGAGTGGCCTTCACTCTCACAAGCGTCGAGTGGTGCAATTGAAAATGCAATTTTGATGTCAAATATGTCGGCGATAGGTGGCGTTTGTGTTAGTACGTCTTGGAGCTGGCGCTGGTGTAGCGTTCGGTTACCGTTGCACTCGGCTTTTCGTGCACTCGGCGCTCTACGTTCAACGTCTCTGGAGGTTTAAGGTAGACCGATAGGACGAGAGTGCGCCATTAGGGAGAGTAGGTTTTGACTTACGCCGTCGCGCCAGACGCTCGATATATCTCTATAAACTCCTGCATAAAATATAAGGGTACCACGAAGCATGAGGCCTTACCGATATACGGTATAACGTATTGCTGTAATACAGTATATACAAATGGACGGATATAAACCGAACTGCACCGTTGAGCCTACACATGCTCGACTGATAACCCATTCGCATTCGGCGTTCGAAGGTGAGCAGCTTTTACATGCAGAATTCCATCGCTAAGTGAACAGCCGGAATTGAACGTAAATCCGCCAGGAAATTTATCGATGGCCATAGTTTTACGGGTCAAAGAAGGACAAGCGTGAAAGTTATTTTGAAAATCTATTTTAAGTAAAATTTGATTGAATCTTTTTTGTTTATTTATGAACGACCGATATTTGGTGATATTTTGGTCGTCGAGAAATAATTAACCGTAAATCAAATGCCGATAAAAAATTAATTCTATTACTGATTTTCGGAAAATTCGATAAGTTGCGATATTGGAAATTGTTGTTAGTGAAAATAATTGGGCTCGTCAGATTCAATTTTGCAAAACATGATTTAATAATTACAATCTTTCGAAAATTTCCTGAATTCCATAAACGTGCTTTCTTGAATTTGCACTAATCTTGAAGTTGATCTCTGTATTTTGGATAAAATTTGGTTAATTAGCGAAAGTTTATTTGAGTTGTAACGAGAAACATCAATTTCTCGACAATTCAAAATCCGATCAAATCCGAACCTTTACCAAATTAGATATTTACTATGACTCAATATTAATTCGACCTTCTAGAAAATTTTAGCAGGGTTGGTCAAAGTTAACTTAAATAAGAACGAAAACATCGATTTTTGGAAAATTTGAAGTTCTATAAAATCTGAACCGATTTATGGATTTCGCTCAAATTCAATAGCGACCATAATTTTTCATTGCTTTACTTTTAAAATACTCGTTAGCTCATTCGCTAAAAAATTACAGGAGCAAGAGAACATTTTTCGGAAAATTCAAAGTCTCAAAAAATCCAAAGAAATATTTCAATTTTCTTTGTAAATTTATGCATAGCAAGAGCCGTTGTTTCTCTACCAATGTACTAATTTCTAGCTTTATTGTTAGAGCTGTTTTGGATATACAGCATTTTCAATTTTCAAAGTCTGCCACGCACACAAACACACACATAATTTCATCCGAACATATTTTCTAAACGACTTTATAAAATGTTGCAGCCCATTCTGAGTAGTCTGACATAAAAATCAAAGAAACATTTTTTCTTTTTTCACAAAAAAAAAACCTTTCTTTGAGACAAAGAAAAAGTCCTTTTCATTATTCACTAAGATCATTGGGATGTGCTATAAAATTTAATGACCCCACTCAATAATTCAGCAAAACTTTTCCCAAGCCAAATATTTGATCGCTCATTTGGCACATGTACAAAAAAATCAGCTTAGGCATTTAGCATTCGCGGTTCCGAATTGGAAGATTATCACATAAGTAGTTCTCAAAATAGGCAGGTATTACCCATAGAGCATTTTAAGTCTTTTCCCTAAGCGGCTTAAATTCGAAATAGACTGCAGCTCTGGAACATGCTTTGTAGTCGAAATCTGAGTCCTAAATAATGGGGAACATTTATCTGGAAGCGTCGAGAGGCCAGAATTTGAAATGCGAGTAGATATATAGATATCGGTTAAGGGGAAGTAACAGAGCGCGGGGAGTCAGAGGTTCGTCCGAGGGTAGCAAAGTCCGTACGGTTGTCGGTGGTATTCCGTCGGGGCCGGGCTTAACACGCAAACACGCTCCGGTCCACGTTCGATGCTGGGACATCGGCTTGTTCCGGCTCATTAGCGCGGGCGCATACACGCGTGAAGGATTTACACGTGGCATGCGAGCATAGCCCGCTGCACTGCTCCAGCTCCGGCGCCCTGTGCACACTATTCAATGCCGAATGTTCTCCCCGTCACCGTCTCTCTCACCCGCGCTGCTGACAATTCCCATCTCGCTCACATCGCCTCGCATCGCCGCTGCTAGACGTCTCGAGGCATCGAGCACGATCGCGAGATGTACGTGTCAACTGATGCAGCGCAGAAATGCCGATCGCTCCACCGATACGTCTATCCGCACGGAGAAAACGCTTTTTTTTGGCCCAATGAATCTTTTTATCGAATAGTAATAGGATTTTATTATGTGATGTACTAGCAAAACAATTTAGTGGACCAGCAGAACAATTTTTTGGTCTAGCAAAACGATTTTCTTGTCTAGCAAGAAAATTTGCTGGTCCAGCAGAATTTGTTAGACTATCAAACTCATTTCTAAATGTAGCAAAAAAGTTGTTGGGCTAAAAAACAAGGCAATATCGTCATTATTTTAGCACGAGATTGAATGGTGTAGCAAAATCTTTTTTTTTCTATGCGATTATAAGTGAGATAAAAGAGGTGAATATGGACCGGTGCGTAACGATCAACATGTGGAATCGACAAAACACGAGGTGAACATTATTTGCGATTCGAATAAAAAAGATAGGTAGATAATTTTCAAATATATTTCAAGGTTATTTCCATGTATCCCAAATTTATTTTTTACTCCGTATAAATGCGAAGATTTGGAGATTTTAACAGTAAGGTCTTTTGAGGTTAGGTTCAAGAATTTGACCTAGGTGATTCCCAAAGACATTTCGAAGCTCCGTATAATGGAAATCGAACTTCACCGCAAAGACAATGCTTTCCATTAAACTGGTAACAGTTGCTACTATTCGTGGATTATTCATTGTTGCCATTTCGTTCGGTGCCCTCAGGCTATTTCCATGTATTCTAAATTCGATTCCAACGTCGAATAATTACTAACATTCGGTGCTTCGACCTAAGTCAACTTGTGATATATTTTAAGCCTATTTTTTATGTATTCTAGATTTATTTCCAACCCCGAATAACAATGAAGATTAGCTCGTGTGAACAATAAGGTGAAAAAGTGACCTCGAAGACCTTCCGAGGATCCACATAATGGAAATCGAACTTCACTACAAAGACAATGTTTCCTATTCAACTGACGGTAACAGTTGCTACCATTCGTGGGTTCATCATTCTTGGCACTATTGACTAGCAGTAATGGACGCAATTGATGCACCATTACTTTCGGTCTATGATTCCCGAATATATTTTAAGACTATTTTCATGTTTTCTAGATTTATTGCTAACCCTGAATAACAATGAAGATTCGCCCGTGTGAACAATAAGGTGAAAAAGTGACCCCGAAGACCTTCCGAGGCTCCACATAATGGAAATCGAACTTCACTACAAAGACAATGTTTCCCATTGAACTGACGGTAACAGTTGCTACCATTCGTGGGTTCATCATTCTTGGCACTATTGGCTAGTAGTAATGAACGTAATGGAGGCACCATTACTTCCGGTCTATGATTCCCGAATATATTTTAAGACTATTTTCATGTTTTCTAGGTTCATTTCCAACCCTGAATAACAATGAAGATTCGCCCGTGTGAACAATAAGGTGAAAAGGTGACCCCGAAGACCTTCCGAGGCTCCACATAGTGATGATCGAACTTCACTACAAAGACAATGTTTCCCATTCAACTGACGGTAACAGTTGCTACCATTCGTGGGTTCATCATTCTTGGCACTATTGGCTAGTAGTAATGGACGCATTGGAGGCACCATTTCTTTCGGTATACCGTACGAGATCAAAGTAGCGGTTGAGTGAAGCTCTGGCAGGGAGCAGGAATACATAGGAGGGAATACGTGGTTGGATGGGAAGACTTAATCGGGATTGCACCGGAGGCTCGCAGCTTTGCTCCTTACTATCCTCGCTTGTCAGTCCTTTCGAGCTTCATTCATTAATGCTCTTCTTATTTTGGGGAGGGTTGCAGTTGAAACCGCGAACCGACGCGGGAAACCGCTCGGCCGACTCGGCGTAGCTACTCTCCGAAGCTTCGTTCGCTCTTTCCAGGCGTATTCACGGTAGTTTGGTACACGGTGCCAAGCCCACTCTTTCCTCCTGCAAAATCTAACCCCGAAAGCATTTCCCTCTCCATCTTTCATTCCTTCGAACTCGGCCGACTGCCCGTTCTCTTCTTTATTTTCACCTACGCTGCCAGTAGCCACCTTCAAACTCGTACAGTTTCACCAGTATTCGAGATATCTCCGCCTCTGCCTCCAGTTGGTGCTGTTGCTGCTGCTGTTTCAACACGAGTTTCTCCGACCACCAGATCTCCATTAGTATAATTGCCGGAGAACTACCGGGAGACTACCCGTATCTTGAGAGTCGTAGCAGATGCGGGCTCTGCCGGGAAACCTTAAAGAAGGATGCTCCAGCAGGGCTACTTATTTCGCCTTTCTCCTTCCGTCTCCTCCATCGAACGCTTCCAATCATCATTTTTTTTTCTTGCAACTTTGTACTCGAGCATCAAGACTCGAAAGTGCAGCTGTTGGAAGGCCTGAAATTCCGGCGAACTTTGTAAATAGCTACAATGTTGATTTCTATAGAGGCAGCGTTCTGGCGAGTTGGCCTGGATCGATCATTCAAACGATGAAAAAAAAGCTGCTGCCGGAATTCGACTTACACTCTTTCTTCGCTAATGTTTCGGGAGCACAGCATCAGTTAGTAACCAGCTTCCCGATATTTTAGCAGGACCATTCAGATAAAAAATTATTTGATTTACGGCAGAAAAACGTGTGTTCTTATGATTATATATCTGTACTATACAATTAGAAAGTAACGTGACTGAGATGATGCTTTAGAGGGCTAACCCTTATTATCGGTCCCTTGTAGAGTCAGTGTTTCATAAGGGGACTTGGAAGATCTAGATGGTCTCACAAGGCGATTACGAAGATCTAGACGGTCTCGATCTTTGAAGACGATTACGAAGACCTAACCTGTCTCACAAAAAGATTTCGAAGACCTAAAACGGACTCATAAGGAGACTTCGAAAAACTAAACCAGTCTCACAAGGAATTTTCGAAGACCTAGACAGTCTCACAAGCCAATTTCGAAGACCTAGACAGTCTCACAAGCCAATTTCGAAGACCTGGCCAGTCTCACAAGCTAATTTCAAAGACCTAGTCGGTCTCAAAAGTGACTTGAAAGACCGAAACGGTCTCATAACAGGATTAGGAAGGCCCAGACTCTCTACTCCATCGAAAGCCTCTAATTATCACTTTTTTCCTAGCAACTTTGTACACAAGCATCAAAACTCGAAAGTGCAGTTGTTGGAAGGCCTGAAATTCCGCTGAAGTTTGTAAATAGGCACAATAATGATTTCTATAGAGGCAGAGTTACGGAGAGTTGGGAGAGGCTTGGCACACGAGTATAGGCGAGGGTGTCGGCGTCGTTGGGAGCGCACGACATGTGTACCGGTAGTGTACGAGCGACGCATGAATATTTTCACGACTAGCCGCTTCATACAAGTTTCCATGGACGAATTTATCGCGGAACATTGTGAATGCTTCTTGTCAGCTCAGCATTCACGACAAGGCTGAAGCCGGAGTATCGGTTACTCTCGGCGAGCCCATTGAATTTTCGCGTGGTTGACCGGCGAGCAGGCGATGTGCGGCAGTGTTTGTCTCACGTGTGTGTGTGTTTGTGTGGATATGTATGACCGTTTATGACGATAACTCGCCTGTCTACGAATGGGCTTTTCTGCTTTCTGCCTTCCTTTCACACTTTTTTCCCCCCCGCCTTTTCCATGCCACACGTGTCTGTGCTTTCACTTTTTTTTTTCTCTCTATCAAGCTTACTACACTGAGTTTTGTACTTTGTGATCCCCTTTTCCGTTACTTTTGTTAGAATGTTTGAACATGAATACTTCTGTACGCAGCTTTACGATATTCTCATGTTTGAAAAACGAGAATGCGCAGTAGAACTTCGCATATTGCTTGCTCATTATTTATTCATTTATTTTAAACCTTCCTCTGAAAGATATAGTTATTTTTTTTGTTTTTACCTTTTTACACATTTGTTCCTGTGGAAAATAGTTCATTTTTAAATGGAGAACAATTCGTGATGTTCTACCTTGGATTCTTGTGTTTAGGTGTCAGAAAATAATAACAAAAAATTGAAATTTGTATAAATGATTGGATTTTTTTTTCTGAGCATCTTTGCATGTGTATTCGTGGTGTTGAAACTTGATTTAGAGTTTCTACTTAAACCAATACTTTGCCTGTAATAGAAAGACATTTTTTTTCTACGTTTATTGACTAAAGGCTGATTCATAAGGTATTCAGTTTGAGAAATACTGACAGAATTTCCAGTAAATAAAAGCGGATAACGATTCTGGATTCTGCACCGCAAAGAATTCGTTATTTTATTCAGGCATTGAAATGAGATTTCTCAAATGATTCTTTATACAAACTTCGACTAAATAAAATATATATGCAGGTGAGCTTCGAGTGGCTAAAAGAATTAGTATCGTTGAATTCTTATTATCTTGACGAAATTCTGGAGAATATTCATTTACTGACTTTGGTCTTCAAAAATAGGTTTTGTATAAAAAAACCCTTTATCATGCATGCGATTTTTACGTGAAAACTTTCAAGAAATAAAAAAAAATCTGATACTGCTAATCGTCCCGAAAACTATTGATTATATCGGCATTGAAGATTATCAATTCTGTAGAATATAAAATAATCTGAGACTCATTTATCCAATGATAATTGACCGAAATCTATTTTTATTTTATCGTCGTTAGATCTAATTCTCTTTCGTCGCCACTGTAATAATTTTTTTCCATTATATCAAACCGAAAAATGATTCGATAAGAAATTCACTCAACTCAACGTTTCCAGACTGAGTCGAGACTGTTGCCGAGATTCTGCTTAGAGTCTTAATAATTATAAAATTAGTGAGATTAATATCCGGTTACTTCGTCACCTTGACGAAAGAAAATTCGTTATAAGTATCCACTTAAAAGATTTTTTGTTTTTTTAATTTCTTTGAAATAAGCCCGATATTATTCACTCACCGCGAGGTGTAGCCAATTAGGAATCATAGACGCGTCCAATTAACGTCCAGGCGAATGACCGAACGAGCGCCTTTGCATCCCCTGGATTATAATTAGCCAATTTGAGTAGCTGGGACGTCTCCAAACCCTAGTCTACACCGTGGGATGGATATGAATTGCGAGAGCGGTCCTGATTTAGATTAAGGGAGCTGAAATGGGCCAAGAGCGAGAGCGTGATAGCGCGAACAGAATTCTGCAGTCGAATACTCTATATAGAGAATGCAAAGAGGGGCCCTGAATGTCTCCAGAGGAGAACGCTCTCGAGAGCGTTAAGCCAACCACCCTCAGATCCATCCTACACCACTCGCAAGATTCGCCTGGGACAAAGGCTCCGACCGCAAGGATGATCCTAATCGAATATGATTATCCGCCCTCTTCATCTTGCCAGACGGTCGTGCCCTCGATCTACCAGACAGAGACATCTATCAGCTCCTCTTCCTTCCACTGCCTGTGAAGACAGGTCCCTTGATCCATCAATGCCCTAACACTCTCTACTGAGTGGATATTAAAATACAGTAAAGATAAAATGGATATGTGACTTAAGCCTTGTGTTTCTCCCAATTGAAAATTGGAGTTTTTTTTTCCTTCAAGGAAAATGCATCCTCAACTTTTCATATACATGATTGATTTGTTAAGGGTCGACATAGTTTGATTTCGATTATATCTTAAGAGAAATGCAATCACCTGAATAAAAATAATAAAAAATGATTTATTTTCTGTCACTCTGTCTCCTCCCTTGATCCATCAATGCCCTAACACTCTCTACTGAGTGGATATTAAAATACAGTAAAAATAAAATAGATATGTGACTTAAGCCTTGTATTTCTCCTAATTGAAAATTGGAGTTATTTTTTTTCCTTCAAGGAAAATGCATCCTCAACTTTTTATATACATGATTGATTTGCTAAGGGTCGAGATGGCTTGACTTCGATTATATCTTAAGAGAAACGCAATCACCTGAATAAAAATAATAAAAAATGATTTATTTTCTGTCACTCTGTCTCCTCCCTTGATCCATCAATGCCCTACACTCTCTACTGAGTGGATATTAAAATACGGTAAAAATGAAATGGATATGTGACTTAAGCCTTGTGTTTCTCCCAATTGAAAATTGGAGTTTTTTTTTCCTTCAAGGAAAATGCATCCTCGAATTTTCATATACATGATTGATTCGTTAAGGGTCGACATAGTTTGATTTCGATTATATCTTAAGAGAAATGCAATCACCTGAATAAAAATGATAAAAAATGATTTATTTTCTGTCACTCTGTCTCCTCCCTTGATCCATCAATGCCCTAACACTCTCTACTGAGTGGATATTGAAATACAGTAAAAATAAAATGGATATGTGACTTAAGCCTTGTATTTCTCCCAATTGAAAATTGGAGTAATTTTTTTTCCTTTAAGGAAAATGCATTCTCAAATTTTTATAAACATTATTGATTTGCTAAGGGTCGAGATGGCTTGATTTCGATTATATCTTAAGGGAAACGCAATCACTTGAATAAAAATAATAAGAAATGATTTATTTTCTGTCACTCTGTCTCCTCCCTTGATCCATCAATGCCCTAACACTCTCTACTGAGTGGATATTAAAATACAGTAAAAATAAAATAGATATGTGACTTAAGCCTTGTATTTCTCCTAATTGAAAATTGAAGTAATTTTTTTTTCCTTTAAGGAAAATGCATTCTCAAATTTTTATCAACATAATTGATTTGCTGAGGGTCGAGATGGCTTGATTTCGATTATATCTCTTAAGAAACGCAATCACCTGAATAAAAATGATAAAAAATAATTTATTTTCTGTCACTCTGTCTCCTCCCTTGATCCATCAATGCCCTAACACTCTCTTCTGAGTGGATATTAAAATACGGTAAAAAGAAAATGGATATGTGACTTAAGCCTTGTATTTCTCCCAATTGAAAATTGGAGTAATTTTTTTTCCTTTAAGGAAAATGCATTTTCAAATTTTTATAAACATTATTGATTTGCTAAGGGTCGAGATGGCTCGATTTCGATTATATCTTTAGGGAAACGCAATCACCTGAATAAAAATAATAAACAATGATTTATTTTCTGGCACTCTGTCTCCTCCCTTGATCCATTAAAGCCTTACACTCTATAGAGTGGATGGTAAAATACAATGTAAATAAAATAGAAATATGATATAAGCCGTTTCTTAAGTAGAACTGGTAATGATTTTTTTAATCACAAAAAATTCTCTATTGGCTTTCGATATACGTGAAAAATTTTCGAAGTCTCGGGTTGACCAGATTTTGTTTCTGTCTTATTAGGAGACTTACATTTTTTCAAATCTTTTTTAAAGCTTTTAATCAAACTGGCGCTGTTTTGAAATGTGATGATGATATTCGCGTCACAATAGATAAGAAATACTGCAAATTTTTTAGGGGTATTAAGGGATCCTGACTGAAAAGTAATGTAACAGTTGGGTCAACAATTTTGGATAAAGCCTGAAATTGTGTTAAACATTACAGTATCACCTTAAGGCTTTTGATCTTAATTTATACTACCGCAATCACGCATATATTTCAATTTAAAGCCTCTGTTAAAGGCATTGAAAAGAACACTCGAACCACACGTAAAAAGTCCTCTGTAGTTTTGAAATTCTCTGCCGATTCACTGGAGCGACATAATCAATTATATATGCCGGATACACGGGCATAGTCGGTATAGACATGACGGACAAAACAAAAGCTCTGTGGAAAAGAGATAAATTCTGAAATAACAACTGATGGATTCCATTATAGCGTTTATATTGCTATATCCATCAATCCGTTATCCCTAAAATATTTATTTTCTCAATGGCATCGCGTAGGTGGGGATGACTCCCTACTCTGATCTCTCCCACCCTCTCCGTCCGTCTCCACTCTCTCTTCTGGGTCAAGCACATTTGCCTAGGGCGTATTAGATTTCGGAGTGGCAATACCAGTACTCCTGTATCGATCGCGCTGCCTTTGAGCTCTCAACGGGTTCCCACTGGTCTACTATATCCTTAACAAAATTATTGGCCCAACTACTTGCTCAGAATAGCTGAGTACAGACAGATAGTGAGGAATTGTGTTAGAATAAGCCAAACATGTAATTGTTCCCAATATAGATCGGAAATTACATTAGTCTGTCCATACCAATAGTGGGTAAGATGACCATTTTATTGACATGACTGTCTTAGACCCAAATTGATAGTAGTTTGGGTCTAAGACTTATCGAATTGTCACATTTCATAATAAGCAATAAGATGTCGAAAAAAAAACCAGGCAAACAAAACAATGGACTTCAGGGATTTGATAGACAAAAAGTGTGTTCTATTGTCAGCAGAAAAATTCCGATACAGGAAAAAATATACCTTTTCTTGTCTACCAAGTTTTGATTCTTCTACGTGCCCCTATGAGACCGTCCAGGGCTTTTAAGTTTCCTTGCGAGACCATCGAGGTCTTGCAAGTCCCTTTGTGTGACTACCATGATCTTTGAAGTTTTCTTATGAGACCTGTCTCGATCCCTCGGGCCACGTTGCGAGACAGTCTAAATCTTCCAAGTCTCCTTGCGAGACAGTCTAGATCTTCCAAGTCTCCTTGCGAGACCGTCTAAAACTTCCAAGTCTCCTTATGAGACCATCTAGACCTTCCAAGTCTCCGTGTGAGGCCATCTAGGTCTTCGAAATCTTCTTGCGAGACCGTCTAGGTCTCTAAACTCTCCTTGCGAGACCACGAAGGACTTGGAACTTTTCTTGTGAGACTTCCGAAATTTTTTCTTCCCTTATAAGACAGTTCTCCAAGTCTCCTTACAAGACATTATATCCCCGAGGGACTAAAATAGGCAACACAAAGAAGGTTAGCCCTCCAAAACATTGTAACCTCCAAAGCATTCGCTCAGACACAAGACTTTTCTCTCGTATAGCACACATATACAATTACAATGACACGTTTATCCGCCTGGAATCGCTTTCCCCGAAATGAGAATCACCCCAAAATAAATTTACACCTGATTATCCCCCCCTCAAATATCGGAGAGCTGGTTATTAACTGATTCCGTGAACCTAAAACATTGGCGAATAACGTGTGGGCCGGATTTCAGCAGCCTTCCTTTGATCGTTTAAATGATCGATGCAGGTCTTAAAAAGCCATTGGCCTTCTTTTCCTATGTTACACCCCAAAAAAAGAATGGAAATGTAGATGTTAGGCCAGTATGAGATAACCAAGGCCGGGAACCAAGCGGGAATATCGTAGGCGTAAAGTACTACTTAGTCTCTCGTATTTCCGTTGCATATAAACATGAAGCAGTTAGGGCTATATATATATAGAGAGAAGAGGTAATCGGCACGCGTGGAATAGTCCTTGTCGGCCATAGTGGGTATAGCAATCGCGCCACGAATCACGCTCCCAGCTTCTCTCAATAGCTCTTGGCCGCTACGTGTACACCGTCCAAAGCAATGCTCATCCACTCTACACTTGGGCATAGAGCGTCGCTACCCTTACTTTGATAGAGATTATTGAGCCGGACCGGCTCTGCTATCGTCGTTCATATCAAGTAACCTAGGTATAACTAGCGCTTCCAAGACGTGCTGGCGGTTGAGACCCCTTCAGCCATGAGAGCTTTACACTCACAGTGGCCTTCGCCGCCTGTTACCAACATTACCTCCTCTACCTTTATACTATCTCCTGTAGCCGTTATCTTCTTCAGATTATAAAAGCCTATCGACCCAGAACCGGAAATCGATTTAGATTGTCATCTTGACTTTGATGACGACTGTTGCGCAATACTAATACGTGGTAAAAAGCATTATCGTGAAGTATTGCTGAACCGCCAATTAATATTAATTAATAATTGAACATTCAATTTTTTATTCATTGACCCGCTATTCAAACGCATGGTTGAATTCATTTCGGGTTATTTATTTGAATGAATCATTGATATCTGCAAATAGATGATACGTTTATCCGAGGGCGTATTTACGGTTGTGATTGTAGTATTGACTGGTTGTATAATATTTTATGGGGTCAATCCGGCGCTGCTAAGGCCCTATTAAGGGCCCCATGGCCCAGTCCGGGACTGATTTGTGTCTGATGTAACGTCAAAAAAACATCTCGGAGTTGTAATTCTTAGACCATTTTTTCAATGTTTATTATGTGATGTTTAAGGTTACTAACCTAGTAATGGGAATTTATCCTGATTTTTAACTTAAGTTTATAAATATCTTGATTTCGAAGCGTCCTAGTTAAAAATAAAATATTTGTCTGTCAGTTTAAATATACATGTTTATTTAAACAATACTTTCTCTCTCACATACTTTGTATGTGATGAGAAAGTAAAAATCAATAGGTTTAATCATGGAAAATATTATTTTATGGATTCGAATAGCAACCAATGGATGAATCGCAGCTCAGAGCATATACGTATATCAATGGATTGATACTGCGTTTGACGAAGAATATCGGCGATTCTGTTGTTGGGCGCATCAAACCAATCCGTGCAACCGATTCGCAAGGGACGAAAGTATGCTGAGCTCTCGCTACACCAAATCTCCTTCACGACTGTTATTCCCAATCCACAAACGCAGTCGAAGCTATAACTTCCTTCAAGCAAACTCGCTTGAGTTTCCATTTGGTTTATGGTTCAATTTATTACACCTTGTAAGTTCAACAACCAGTGGAATGCGAGTTAGAGATTTTTAGCAAAAAGCATTGAAGAAATGTATCTACATATAATTAATCATCTGGCTTGATATTTTAAAGGAGTAAAAACATATTCTATAGATTCTCTATAAAAAAAATTCATGAAATTGACACATAATATTCATTCTACTACTAATTTTTAAAAAATAAAAAAAAATCTTATTCCTTTCAAATTCAACAAAGATAAACTTGAAGCTTTAATACCTTTTGCTCATAGTCACTATCACTAAATGCAAATTTCGTATGAATTTTTTTGACAAATACCTCCTAAATTACAAATGCCTCTTTTTGTTTCGGGAGATACAATTTTAGATGGAATTTTTAAAAAACCTGTGTTAAAAATACAGGTATTAAACTTCCGATTCCCAACCGAAATTAGTTTTTTTAATTTATATTTCAACAATCTTACTCGAAAACTTTTAGAAAAAACTTCACTACCTTGATCTTTTAATAATTCAGTTTTCAATTTGTCCCCTTGTTCTCACCTTGTACTTCACTTTTCGTTGTTTTCAATTTACCGTCACCTCAGGTAAATCAAAATGACAACGACGGGTTCAATGATGCAAGCTCGATGAATGAGAAACTGTAGTTACATTTTCCAGAGGTGGACTCTCTCGGTTTTTCCAGTACTTTTAGTATGAAGGGTATGTATGATAGACTAAGAGTAAAGAGTTTTTGCAAAATTTACACGCAATATTCACTAAACTACAAACTTTAAGAGAAAATCTTACTCATGTCAAAAAAACCCCTTGAAGGTTAAAAATCACGTTTATTAATAACGTTCACCTGATAGGAATTTCATATACCATTTACCAATCTTATCTGCGAACTCTGAGAAAAAACGTCACTAACCCTGATCTTTTACGAATGTAGTTTTCGATTACTCCCCTTATTCTCACCTTATACTTAACATTTCGTTGTTTTCTTTTTACCGTTGCCTCGCAGTTGAATCAAAATAACAAAGAAGTGCCCAGTGATGCAAGCCCGATGAATGAGAAACTGTAGTTACAGTTTCCAGCGGTGGAGTCTCTTGGTCTTTGGAGTACGGTCGCACGAAGCGTATACAGGATAAAGGCTGAGAGTAAAAGGGTAGATGCGTCGGATGCGAAGGGGAGAAAAAGAGGTTGAGTACTGTAATCTTCCACTCTCGGCTACTTAACCTTGCGGGTTCACATGGACACGCTTTTGTATATGAAAGAGTTATCTAATTTCTTAAGGGATAAATGGGGCGCGCGTGGGCATCAGATATCCATGCACTGCGGGCTCATTAATTCCGAGGCATTTCGTACTTCTCGTAGCATGAAAGCTGTACGTTGTACGGGAAACATGAGATACAATTTTCCGGTGACCTGATGATAGTTGTATATAGCTACTACACATTAGTTAAGAGGGCGCGCGTGTTCTGGAGCATCCTCTTAGAGCCAATAGTCAGACGTTTACTTTCGTGCGCTGCCGCCACTTTCAATGGATTGTACTGGGATCGTTCAAGATTATATGTCTCAGCGGCAGAGGAAACGCTTCCCACGCCGGTCCCGTACGGGAATGGAAGACTGCACTTGGGCGAATTATAGTATAAGATGTGAAACGAGAACCGTGAGCCCGGACGAGGCACGTAGCAGCCTTGCCTGTCGGTTCAAAGTTTTACGAGACGGAAGTTAAGCCCGCGTTACGTATAGCTCCAATAAAAACGCATCCGGTCCCTCTTTATATAATGGAGGAGTATCTACTGCACGTGTACCTCTTAAGGCGTTATGCATATTGAGCGACAACAAATAACTATATATCTAAGCCGATTTTTCGTCATCAACCAAAATTTCGTTTTCGTTCAATGTTACCTTATTATTGTATAGGATAATATTAATATTACTTGATATTATTGAAATTAAATCACCTCACTTCCAGAACATCCGGGAAACGTATTTATTAGGGTGTGTAAAAATATATATATATATATATATATTTTCTCTCTTTTTTAAAGCGAAACTATGTATTTTGACCTCAATACACACCTCCCGTGCAAAAACGCGCCTAAATAGATATATATATATTTTCTTTAAATCGACATTTCATGTAATAAACAGATCTCAATCAAAAGTGCGATAGTTAGTAGTAAGAATTAGCAACAGAAAAAGTCGGTGCCTCAATCGAGGTCTTTTTATTATATGAAATTTCAAAAAAAATTTTAAAAAATATAAAAATGTATTAAGGTCAGAATATATACTTTTGCTGTAAAAAAAAACAAAAAACAAAAATTATGATGTTTTTTTGACACACCCTAGTATTTGTGTTAAGTAACACCGACAAAAATATGAAATCATTCGAAAATAATATGACAGCACCGAAATCTTGAAAAATGTGGGACAACGTTTAAATCTTGTTATTGAGATGTGCTAAAAATGAAATTGAGACATTTTCTCTGACGAACAAAGTCCCAGATCGAAACTGAATACACGAGAAAATAATTATTCAGATAATCTTTAGATGGCATTTGAAGTTTTTAATGGAAGTGTAAATATTGGTTATATCGTCTCGATGTGATTGAAAAATTTGAAAAACTTTTCATATTAGTCACTCGATGTTGTATGTACTTCTCATAATAAGTAATTATATTTCCGCGAACGATATCTAACGAAAGTGTTTACTTACTTTCATCGGTTCAGTAAGTTTACTTTACTCATGTTTGTTATTATTTATAAGTGGTCGCAACGATATCGAAAGGCCTTCCTGTGCTGGGAAGTCAAATTTGTCAGTCAATTTGGCGCGTTCCGGAATAACTGAGCAAATAGCGAAATATTACATTAGCATGGCACAGGAAATCGAAAGGACTCAGTGAAATTGATAAATAAAAATAATAATTTGTCTCAAAGATTTATTTAGTTTGTGAGAGCATTCCGGTCCAATTATCAGAATTAAAGGCGCAGTTGATATTAGATTAAGCATATTATTTAGTACACTTTTGAAAAATAGAATATTTTTTGCATATTAAAGTTAATAACGTTATCTATATAGGCATAAGAAAAATTCTGCACTTGGCAAATGAGTCTTACAGTAGTTGAGAATTTATTAAATTCCAACTAAATTTTTTCCAAATTGTTTGAACATATCTGTCCTAAAAATATTCCCTACATGATTCGATAACAACAATTAATTCTGCGATGGAAATTAATTTAATTTTTGTTAATTTGATAATTAATGCAGTTCATGAAATTGTATAATGTATCATACATTGATCTTTCTCAGTTAATTGAACAACGAATAACAGTTTGATACAACGACGGAAAATTATTGCATAACCCGATTCGACGCAACATTCAAATAAAAATGAATTCCTGCGCTTTCCTTCCGATTCGTTTTTCGGCTCGGTTTCATATCTTTTTAAAAGTATGATAAGTCCCTTTTTTTTATTCAACTACAGTTTAATAAAATACACAAGCAACGATTGTCTATTTTATTTAGACGCAACGTCTGAACTAAAGTTCATTTCTATCGTACAATTTTCGGCTTGCTATCTTTTGGAAAATATGATGAGACCGTATTTTCCGGTCGATTGTGAAAACGGAGAATAAGGTAAAAGCCTGCACACACTTGCGAGCGAGGTTAAAGGGCGCAAAACCAGATGAAAATGGAAAATATGACGGCACGAAGATTGTAACGGAGCATGAAATCGCAAGACCGCTGTGCGTCGTTGCCAGTAGAATCGAAGACTATTCCGGGAGGTGGAGGGGTTGCGGTTCGGTTCATAAAGGGGGGGAGGGGGGTTAGAAAAGCCTGGAGAGGCCGACGGTGGCTTTACCGAGGAAAGAAGGGAGAAACGCAAGCACGCTGGAAAATCGTAGCCTTGACTCCAAGGAATATCGTTGACTTGAATAAGAGCGAAGGCGAGTAGGAGAGGCGGAGCATCGAAAGCGATCCTCGATGCTGAAGCTGGAGCTTGAAAGCAGCTCGCGGAGATGAAACTACCTCCTCATACCAATCATCACATCGAACGCCCCTCCTCTTCACTTCTTTCCAGCTTTCACTGATTCCCCTTTCACCCCGATTCCCTCCACTTCTCATGCAGTGATCTCGAATCTCTTTCTTCGTTCTTCGATCCTCGCACATCACCTTTCTTAGCACCTATGGAGAAGACCGCAAACGTGCAACGTCGAATGATCGCAAGACCAGCAAAACTGAAAAAAAGGGAACTCCATTATGTGTATAACAAACGTAACTACGGCATGCAAAGCGATATTTTCTCTATCGAAAGATTATCACTTGAAAATTTTACAACAAAAAGGCTGAATATTTATATCGGAATGATCGAAATAAATTAAAGGTTATATTCCATCGTTGATAAAAAGACAAAAAAAAAACGCAACGCTGTCGTGACTGAAATAAGTGTGAATGAATGAATACCCTCAACTCCCGGTGCTTGACGCCTCTTAATTCCTCAGCTGACCCCCGGAAAAAGTACCCACTTCAGACTTAATCAAGGTGGTCTCCTTTCAGGATTTTAAGACTCCTCAGCTCTGGATAAATCCGAGTATAATCAACCTCCTAACTTCGGATGAAGTGTTGAAACACTGTCAACGAGAACCTCGCTTGAGTCTCAACTGGATACTGCAGTCTGTTTGATAGCGGATCTCAAGGGTAAAACGGAAACGGTTTAGGGTTCGATGAGCGTAAATGTGGATCCAGAAATTCCGACCGGGATCTCGCTATCAAAATTGTAGCGAGGAAAACGGGCGATTGGGGTTCGGTCTAATAAATTTTGACAAGGGTCCGTAACGAATCGAATTTCCACGCGTTTCTTCAAGCGTCGAAACTTGATGCATTGTGTAATCCGATCCTGAGTCTCTCGTCATGATGAGTCATCATCATCTTCTGTGTGTGAAGAGGAAGTTTTTCGCGATGGAAATCGATCCAGGCGAGAGACATGCAGATATATGACTCCTGATACCATGCATCAGGAGTCAAGTTTTGATGCCGTACATCTTCTAATATGCCCCTGAGTCTTTTTTCCTGATGAGCTATTATAATCTTCCGCATGTTGAAATAGAGAAAAAAGTCGTGCAGAAATTTTTTTATGGTAGAAATCGATCCACGCGATGGACATGAATATCTCCATTTCACAGATTACATGATACCAGACATCATGTCATCAGTTTCTGATTCTCTTGGCTGATGAGCCATTATCATCTTCTGTGCATTGAAATAGAGAGTAAGGTAATGCGGGAGATTTTTTACAATCAAAATCGATCCACGCGTGCGTCATACAGATATATGACCTCCAATACCATGCATCAGGAGTCGAATCCCGTTACCATGCACAGTGTAATCTGCTTCTGAGTCTTTCGTCATAATTAATCACAATCATCTTCTGTGTTGACATGAAGATGAAAGAAGTGCAGGAAGTTTTTACGGTGGAAATCAATCCACGCGAAGATCATAGAAATATGTGACTTCTTAAACCATATATCAGGAGTCAAGTTCTCATACCATGTATTGTATAATCTGGTTCTGAGTCTCTTGTTTCGTTAGGTCATTATTTTCTCCTGCGTGTTTAACTAAAAAGATGAGTAGCGCAGGATTTTTTCACGATGGAGTTTGAGCCATGCGAGAAATACAGATGGATTGTATAATTTACATCTGAGTCTCTAGTAATGATGAGTCATCATCATCTCTCGAGTGTCGGAATAAAGAGGAGAGCAGGAAGTTTTTCACGTTGGAGATCGATCCGCCCGAGGGACATACATAGTAATATGACTGTGTTCGTGAGTGAGGAAGGGGCGCCTTGAGAATCCACAGGTTGGTACGGTGGAATCAGTGCAGCCGGGGAATCGGGTATTTCAATATTGGGTCGATGAATAAGGGATCGGCTGTCTAGATGTCACGCTCTGTGCGAGGTGTAAAAATAAGAAGTAGACGGAGTGAAGTTGGTAAAAGAGTGTGAGTGAAAGGAGGGAAAACTGTAGCTGTGCAATGAAAATAGTGTTTGCCGGAGGACTTAGCCCTAGCTCGGTAAAAGTCAGAGCGACGACGGTTTATCTCCGACGCCCGTCTACGCGTGTAGGATGATAGGAGCTTTCGTTCGGGAAGCCCGTCAGGGCCGAGTCAAGCGATCCGCACCCTTTCAGAATATACGAGGGTGGCAAGATGTGTCTCCCCGTCCCAGGAAACCTCGGTAGCAAAAGTTAGATTGCTGAAATAGTTGTCGACTTCATGTCTGGGCCTTCTTATCACAGTCGGGGCTTCGCGGTTTGCCGCTCCTTCCAGCGACGTTACTGGGCGACGATCCGCAAACTAGAGAGGCAGCTTACCGTCGACTGAGCACCTATCTCGCTTCCTTGGCAAAAAAAAGTACGCGAAACGTTTCCCGGCTGGCCGAAATTTGCGGCTAATTTATGTGCCAATTAATTGCTAATTAAGGCAGGGCTTTTTCGGCCAAATTAAATTCCCCACCCGCCGAGTTCCGCGCTGTGCGCCGAGCCCCATCGCGACGGCCACGCTACACTTCCTCCCAGGCAACTTTTCTCTCAAGTTGACTCTTCTTCTTCTTCTTGGCTCTTCCCCCTCTTCCTTTCCACTCAGTCTTACGTGCGGACTCCGCTGGTCGTGTTTTTTTGCTTTTATCTCTCTTTCCTCCTACTTTTTTTGTCTCCTTTCCCTTCCCACGCGGGATCAGTTGCGTCTCTTGCCTCAATTCTAGAGAATCTCAGGAACCCTGGAGACTCTACGTGATCGTATGAAACTTTTGGCTCCGCTTTCTTTTTCTAGCCTCTTGGATCAGTCTTTAATCGGGCTTGCGACCCCACTTCACCTTTCCCATATCCAGAGCTTGTGTGATGTAGTGTGTGTTTCGTTTCGTCGTTGATATCGTTGGGGCTGTACGAGAGGCTCAAGCTTCACGAGCACTTTCCGTTAATTCAGCCTCTTTTCTGACGGTCTTGGTGGTGGTGGTAGTAGTGGCGGTGGAGCAAGAAGTAGCTTTCGCCGCGGGTGGTCTTGCAATTTTGAGCTTACAGCTGGCCAAGTAGAGGAGCCAGCCTGATGCGGCTAGTACACAGACGAACGCGTATACACGTAGCTAAGGACAGAAACAGCAGCAGCAGCGGCAGCAGCAGCACCAGCAGAAGCAGTAGCAGTAACAGCAACAGCAGCGCCAGGGCGGAGCGGCAAGCTAGCGTGAGAGCGGGCGCAAAGGGCGAAGAAATAACGGGAGTGAAGAAGCAAAGGGGTGGTTGAGTGGTCCGAGGTAGGAAAAGCAGAAAACAAACAACGGCTGACGCGCGACCGAGCCCGGCGCTGGCGTGCACCAGCGGCTCCACCGGAGAAACGAGAGGGTGCGGCTGAGCTAGGCTCTCATGCTGAGGTGCTGTACTATGGCGAGGGTGAGAGGCTCTGACTCGGAGCCAAGGCGAGAGGCGAAAGAAGGGAGAAAGGAGGTAGAAAGAGGGAGAGGGACTTGGCCCCGTGCGCTCACCAAAGAAAGCACCCTCGCTCGAAACAAAAGAGTTCAAGCTTGAAACAGGAATCCCTCAATGCTTCCCTCAGTCCGGCTTACTCGACTCACTCGGCTGAATAAATATTGTCCCCTCGCACCATCAATGGTTTACTTTCGCATTACAACGCCCCTGTTAATATTAACGGTTCGTCGAACCTCTTTTCTCCGGCGATCGCACGCCATACCTGCACTTCCTTTCTTCCGGCCTCGGTTCCTCACAACTTAGCTCATACTACTTTTCGGTAAAGTACAGAAATACAGCGTTTTCTATTTTTTTTTTTTCGTTTGTTTCTGTACTACATCATTTCTTACTCATCTTTGTCTTGACTTCCTGTGGGACAGAATGTGCCGAGGCCGGTTTCAATTGTACCCGAGGAGGAACCGGGAAAAATACGGTAAAACACTCTTTCAGTCGACTTCGCTCTTAGTGACTACATCCGACGTCGTCAGCCATGCGAAAATGGCTGACGACGGATGTAAGGAGAAGAAGCGAGTCGTACGCGGGACGCGAGCAGGGAAAAAGAGAGTTAAGTAGCTGAAAGTAGGACAAACCGTGGCAGTGAGTGAATCGTAAGTAATTCACAACGAACGATAGGATATACCAATGGATAATTACGAATTTGCGAACTATCGAATTCTACGGATCATCAGCCAATTCTTCTGTAATTCTCCGCTATCGGTCATAGGGTCGCGTTAGGTCGTTCGGTCATTGGGTCGCTCAGGCGTCAAGTCCTCGCTTCGCTAACCTCATTTTCTATAAATGTTATCTGGTCCAAGTCGATTTTACGAGAATGGTACGGAGTACTGTCTCAACTCGATAAGAAATGACAAAGTCATCCGGTCCGGTGCGCATTTCTGACATTTTACCTCACTTGCAGTTTTTCTGGATATAGAGACCCGATGGACGTCTGATTCCAGCCTATCTAGGTTTTGACGGGAATGATAACGCTGACCTATTAATTGCAGATCGGGATAAAACTTCCAAGACGGAGGATCATGAATAGGGGGTTTTAAACGATTCTACGTTTTTGTACGTCCACAAATGGCCGGTCTGTTTTGCGTATTACGATCGGGAAAGTTTGTAGCTCCTGATAGTATCGCATTATTTAGCGACAAACGTAAAAAAGATCAGGAGTCCAAGCAAAGAATCCAGATGGTACTTGGGCTAGTCCGAAATGACACTGGGCAAGCCAAGATGGTTTCCGGACAAGTCATGATGGATTCTGTCCAATCCAAGATAGAATCACTTATGGAAAAAAGTATCGAGGTCACCAATATATTATTGAGACTGAGTAACGGTCAGTCTGTAATAGTTCTCACTATCAAAAATGAATGGTAACTATTTGGTCTGAATAATATTTTCGCAGCGCCAATAGTTTTTTTCTATGAGCAATCTAGTCAATCCAGAATAGTATCTGGACTGTGCAAGATGGATTCTAGATAACCCAGAATGAAGTTCGAGACGGACCGATCATTCTGGCCGGGACAGAACTTCCAGGATTACCATGAATCTATATAACGCATCGGAAATATGATACATTCTTGTATCCACCTAAATGGTCAGTCTGCATGGGAAGTTGTGATTCGGGAAGTTTCTTGCTACTGTTCGTGTCAAATTTCCACCGGACCATTCATTCTGGGTATAGAAACATGATAGACGTCAGCCTCTGACCTATTCAGCTTTCGACAGAAATGCTGGAGCTGATCCATCAATTGAGAATCGGAATGAGACTGGCAGGCGGAAATACAATGGATCTATATAAGAGATTAGAAAAATATTTACGATCTCGTATCAATATAGATGACCGGTCTGCGCTGCGTTTTGCGATTGGTAAAGTTAGTCGCTAATCCTCCTGTCGAATTTTCAGCGACACATGTAAAAAAAATTAGTTCAAGCACAGAATTCAGGATGGAATCTGAATAATCCAGGATCGACTCTGGGCAATTCAGGACGGCTTCTGGACAATCCTATGAGAAGGGATCAAACCCCATAATTTTTACACATTTCCTTCATTCAAGATATAGCGATATAATAGAAGTCTGCTTCTAGCTTATCCATAGATCTTTACAGAAATGCTGACGGGAACCTATTTATTAAGGATCGGGATAAAACTTCCAGGAATACCATCAACAAAAAAAGGCCCCAGAAACATAACCCTTTCTTGTATCGACATAGATGATCAGTATGCATGGCGTGTTGTGATTATGGAAGTTTCCTGCCATTGCTCCTGTCGAATTTCCAACGGGCCGTTCATTCCGGATATAGAAACATGATAGACGTCTGCCTCTGACCTATCCAGATTTCGCCGGAAATACTGGAGCTGACTCATCAATTGAGAATCGGGATAAAACTTGCAGGACGAAATACCATGAATCTATATAAGGGATTAGAAATAAATTTACGTTCTTGTATCAACATAGATGACCGTTCTGCGCTGCGTGTTGTGGCCGGGGAAGTTTGTTGCCAGTGCTTGTGTCGAATTTCCAGTGGGCCATTCACATGGTGAATAATTAGGAGTAGACGTCGAATCACGGTGTCTCCCGGATTAATTAAAACCAGCAGTAGCACCACTAGCTGGAAGAGGCGCGGGGCGCCCTGGACGGCCAGTTTTCAGGGCGCATCGCCAGCGAGGCAGATTACACCGAGCAGCAGCAGAGTAAAGGGAGGAAACGCGCACCGGCTGCATGAGTTTCAATTTACGTTTCGCCCGGTTAATGGCCCGAATGTCGATGAATGCGCGCGTGGATCGGCGAACGCCGCGAACGCGCTGCTGAGGGGAAACGCCAGCCCGGAAGACAAAACAGCCGGCAGTAACTCCAATCAATCGGCCTCATGGCTGCGCGTCGCCAACGATATATTGGAAAATTAAGCGGCCCCCAAACCCTTTCGCTCAGTCCTTCTCTGTCTCCCCCCCTTCTTCCTCTAATACAAGCTACAAATACTTGGTTAAACGATAGCATACTCATCCGCTGGCCATCCCGCACTTTGCCGCAATTACGAGCTGACTGGCACTATCAATATTGATCGAATTCAACTTAATATAATGCCTTCTAACAAAGCGACCATAAACTATGCCCCGTAATAACATTGTATTACTATAACCATGATTGAGTTTTCATTGCAGGCATCTGTTGATTCTCAAGTTATTAGAACAACATCTAACAGTGGAGAAACTATGTCATAGTTTCATGGGGTTCATGGAGTTCGGATATTGTGATCAAACAGTCGGAAAATCGTGTTTTCGTATTCACAAAGATACCGCTTATCCTTAGTGTTTCATTATTGCCACAAATGTGGATGCAAAAGACAAATAAAATAGGAGAAGTGATTTTTATATGACTCCAGACCTGAAAGTGTGACCCCGTAAGAGGAGGGTATTATTAATGGGTTGAACAGCACGTTAATCTCAAAAGAGCCTGATTATAAAAATTCAACTACTCTAAGTGGAGAGACTTAAATTTCTCTTTGCGCTGGATTCTCTTATTTATAAATACAGCACAGACAGATTAAGTACAAATTAAATTGTACAAATGATTGGCCCTGACATTACGTCTGCTATGATTCAACACAGCTTCTCGTCAACGATGAAATATATTTTAACTTGCTTACTGGAATGATGAAATTAACGGGTAGGTTGAGGCGTAATAAGCTTTGACTGTATCCGTTTATTTAACTGCAATTCAGATTTCTCCAGATTTAGATTAGGTCGAATACAAGTGTGAGGTTTAAAATAGTGAATGCCTAAAACAGCGAGTTTATATGTCATGAACCACTGAATACAGAATGGTTATAATTGTGAAATTTTCTATTTTGATCACTCGCTATCTTGATAAATACCTTGGAAATTGGACATTTAAGCGGCTCCACTTAAAATGTTCAATTTATAAGACCCATCTTAGACTAAGATCTAGAACCCATCTTGAATCCCAACCGGGCAAGACTTAAATTTAGGAAGATTGATCAGCCGAGTTAGCGATCATAGATCCAGTCAATAGCTTGATGGCATTTCAAATCAACTTTGCATATGGAGAATCGAATTTTTTCATTCCAAATTCAAATACACTTCTAACAAACTTGGTACAATATACTTTAAGCCATTCAAACCTGCATATTTAAATTCCTATAGATCAATGATGGACCAAAATACTCTAAAATGATTCCATCTCCGAAAAAAAAAGCGAAAAAAGAGTGTTAATGCTCAGTTGATGAGAATAAACTTGTATTTCAACGACGTACGAAAGCGTATGTAGACGTCACTATCATGAAATTGCTGGAGGCAGATGCAGCCGCGAACGTACGTCCTTGTAATGGTTTTCTGATTTTTAGTGACACGAGGGGATCGCCTCTGCATACTTATACCGTGTAATGCGGTGTGGAGGAATCGTGCTTGTAATATTCCTCGCGCAGAATGGTTTTTTCGCCTCTGGGACGTAAGCATGCCTCGCGACACCAAACCCCTTGAATACTCTCTCCGGTCGAATGTATATGCGCATATTCCTGATAGGAGAACGCGCTGCAATACATTTCATCGTGACTGTTACCTCCTGCTATTTACCCTTGTTCCATTCAACTTTTATCTCGGCCGTTTACTCAAGGAGTCGTCTAAGTGTATACGTAGTTCGAAAACGTTTCCCCCGGGAAAATAAGCCTGGGCTTCGATGTTGGTGGTGCGGAATAGACTGGAAAACGTGTGTATACGAGCCGCACTGACGTTACCCGTTCGGCGGACATTAAGTAATCAAGTGCGCGGACCAGCAGCACTCGTCTGTTATTAATATCCAACGGTAGCTACGTTACGAGCATTATACTCGTTTAACAACGCCATAAACGTCCGACATCGATTAATCTTGCTGGCACCGAGCGGTGATTTCCCTGGGAGAAAGAAGTAAAAAAACTCGCGTCAAGTCTCGAATATATAACTCTCGATTAATAACTTGCATTTAATTATTTCCATCAACATAAAGTAACTTTCGTTCGACAATTCGAATATCATGTATGAAATACTGACAAGGTTAATTAATGAGAATAATTGTTCCAGCGAGAATGTGAAGCATGCTCTAATTTTTCAATGAGAACGATATACTTTATTTATTGTGTGTATTCAGTAATGCTTGGAATTATATTATTCTCGATATTTTGGCCATTTTATTATCTCCATTAACCCCGAAATAAAAAGTAATTTGAAGAACGACATAATTTCATTGAACTTTGTACACTTGGCTCAGCTAAATCGTTTTCCAAAATAGTAAAATAGTCGGTTCCTTTCATTAAATATTTCAATCTTTCAAAAATCGATGTAATTGAATGAAGTGTGCAGAATTAAACTAAATTATAAAGTTCATTTATTTATTTTTTCTTAGTGTTATGGAACTGCTCTGTGTTGATAATATTATATATTCAACAGAGAAATGGAGGGTACAAATGAGTAACTTCATCAACATTGACTAATTTTACTGACAATAAGGAGTCATTTTCCTTGGAGAAAGAAGTGAAAAAACTTCCGATCAACTACTTGCTTTTGATTATCATCAACATACCTTACGTTTCGATCGACAATTCAAATACCATATATGACACACTGACAATTTAATAAATGAGAGATGTTTCAGAAAGAATGTGGAATTAAATTTAAATTGAGTTAAATCTCATATGGTTTTGCTGTAAATTCAATATCAGCAATATATTTCAATTATCGGGTATCTTTATTGATTTTCGTAATGATATTATTCACGGTATTCTGTTGTTAATTTAGTTATGTTGATTTGATCAACCTGCTTTGTGCTGATAATATTGTAGACCTGCCGTTGGCTCGTCATAAGTAGTGGGTAAAAGTGAGCTTTTCAGTATCTTCATCGACGTCGATTGATTTTACTGGAAGCAAGCGGTAATTTCTCTTTGAGAAAGAAGTAACAAATCTGGCGTCAAGTCTCGAGTATATAACTCTTGACTAACAACGTGCATTTTATAATTTGTATCAACATACAAGGTTCGTTCGACAATTCGAATATCATATATGATATACTGAGAATTTAATTATTGAAAATGTTTCATTGAGAATGGGAAGTACAATTAAATTCCACGCGATGTTAATGTAAATTCAATGTAAACAATATGTCCAATTATGATGTATGTTCAGTAATTTTGTGTATGATATTATTCACGGTATCTTGTTATTAATTTTACTACGTTGATGTAATGAAATTGCTTTGTGCTGTTAATAAGGGAGATAGAATGTCAATCTGTAATAAGTACCAGATAGAAATGAGTGTTTCAGCACCTCGTGTCTATTTAGTTTATTCTGAGTAGTGAAGCTGTCGATATATTTTACTTTTTTGTAAAATATAAAAGCAGAATTTAGTTTGGAAACTATGGAAAAAATGCATTGCTTATTTACCGCTATAATATTTGGAAAGCGGACGTGATTCAATATACCCTAAGGCTTTTTAATCTCTATACCTCGATTTTTTTCATGAACGCGTATTAGATTCTGCATAATTTTTTTTCTACGACTAAATACGTATTTTCATTCGAATTCCTGTTTGTGAACTTTTCTTAATCAAAAAAACTGTACGAATAAAATATAAAGTGAATTAATATTCCATTAACTGAATTTAATTTCGTTTGTAAATATGAAAGTAAAGTGTATTCAACATGTAATCGCGAAATCTATTATTTTAAATACTCTTCCATGAAATATTGAATTTTTCCTAAGGATTTTCAATTGTCATTCCTGAAAAGCATTATATCTGTCAGGTAATATTATCGCGTTATTGTAATCGATATCCGCGACTATAGAAGTGGACTGATGGCCGTGACGCTTGGTCGTTGAAAAAGATTCCACCGTAGACTGGAAAAAAATTAATTAAAGGCGCTCGGGTTGTTTCCTCGCCTTCCGACTTCCGCACTTTTTCTCAGCCTCGGCCGCTGCCTTAATTTGAATGAAAAGTGAGGGAAACCAATTAAGCTGCGCCGTAAAATTCCACGGATTGTGATTCGAGACGCCGGCGACGTCGGGAGGAGAGAAAGCTCCTGCATCGCTTTCCGCATACCTGGAAAAGCCGAAACGAACGCGAATCTCTCCGGAATCTAGGCTACTTCTTTCCCATTAAGTTGCTCTTCGCCGTTTGGTCGCGCCCGACTGGGCACCATTAACCTGCTCATCCACCCGTTAAAACAGAGTGCACGAGAACGAAGAGAGGGTGAGATTATATATGGAGAATGCGATCGCAACCCTCGGAGCGCGTAGTACAAGCGACGAAAGGGAGGGAGAAACTCCAAGATATCGTTTCGCAAAGCTTACAACGATACCTTTCGAAGAAACGTACAAAAGTTGGCCGAACTTTGCCGCGTCAGAATCCAAGTACGTGATACGTGCGCCTCGGTCCGACGACGCCAGTCTTTTAAGAAGATTTGTTGACTTTTGGGTTCAGTTTCCGAGCTTCTCGTCGGGCGTTGTAACAAAGTCAACACGTGAATCCAAGATTCATCCGTAGTGTAAGAGAAGGGAAAAGAAGAGAAAGAAGAGAGGGAGAAAAAAACGAAGTAAACTTACCGTCGAAGACTTCGAGTGTCGCTGTTGCCGTGACTGGATCTCCGACTCCATTCTCGGCCACGCACTCCCAATTTGTTTCGTCCCTGTGGGGCCTCACTGGATTGATCCTCAGCAAAGCTCCGTTCGGATACGGCTGAGTCGTGTAACGTGATTGTGATTCTTTGAAAAATACAAATAAAATATGATATTAATTTTTTGGGGTGTAGAGCACAGAGAAGTAAAAATTCGCAAATCGCTTTATCATTATTTGCGGTTCTTTTCGCTTCCTCATAGAGGAAGCTTTGTTTTCGTGAAATTTTTTTTTTTTCGAGATTTTCATGTCAGTACGCTCAGAATGGTCCGAAACGTTGAGAAAAAATGTATGTCCATTGTCCCATGTTTTGACAAATTTAGGGCAAAAACGTGAATTTTCTGAACCATTATCCAGCAGCTCTTCAGGTCGCCCATATTAATTGACTTTAATGAAGTTCTATATTACTTAACATTGAAATAAGAGCAAGTCTTATAGACGAACCCGCGAAATTCTTGAAAATGATTTTTAAACAAATCTAGTGCCCGAGATTTATAGTGCGAGTTCACGAGAATCTATTTTGGTCCCAATAGTAGAAAAATACAGGCCGAATTAAGCCTTTTTAGTGGCCCATATTTACCACATTTACCCTAATAGTTTTCGTCATTGATTTATTGCAGAGTTATAACAAATATCGAGCCACGAATTTTTCTTATTTCCAATCGCTCCAAATGGCATACGAATTGTAAGTCCCAAGTTTGAACTCAAGTTTGCACTCAAAATCTAATTACACATTCCATTGCGTAGGTAAGTTCAAACTTTGGCCTATAAATTCGACCCTACTAGTAATAGTTCGTAACTATAAAAAAAACTATAAAGTGACAGGTACTTAATTCCTACAACTTTTCTTTATTGTGAAATAACCTGCAAAATGGCACCCAAAACTATTTGAAAAAGCAGAAGTTCCATGACGACAGCTTCAAGAAATTGATTTCACACTTTCTAACACCACGTATTCCTGTCAGTAATTAAATTGATAATAACGATGATTAGCGAGGGTTAACTTACGAGTGAATTTCTTGCCGTTCTTGCGCCAATGAATCTGCGGTATCGGGGCTCCATGAGCGCTGCAATAAAAACTGGCGATGCCTCCAGCCTTGACTCGTTGCGGTCGAGGTTTGACTAGAATCTTGGGTGGATCTGTTGACAGAAATGGCCACAAAATGGCATACGTTAGAGAGGAGAACGACAAACGTATTTATAAGCTCTCGGTATCCGAGAGACCGAGATTTTACTCATACCAACGAATACACGTGCGGTTTAATTATTATTGTAATGCTCACTATATCGCTCACACTTTTACCACGCATCGACGCTCACAAAGAGCGAGCGGAATAGTGGTAAATGAACAAGGAAAACTAAACTCTAGTTAATTAATTCTAATGGAAATTGTTGGACAGTCATTAGTTATATTCATTTGAGACACCATAGCGTTCTGTACCTTCACGTAAAACGGATAGTGCTGATGCGCAAGTGGAAAATGTAACGCGCGACCGCCAATGGGATTTTCGGATTAAACGAAGAGCATAGCCCGAAAATGAGGAAAATTAGCGTCGCTCACAGCGCATATGAGCCCGTGAAGCCCGTGAGAGGATCCCTCGTCCCTTCTACTACATTATATGCGATTATCGGTCAGCGATTCATCCGCCAAGTGCGGAATATAGAATATTTATTTACAACGGCTGGACGTTCGACGGATCAGCCGCACCTGCCGCACGATCCACCGCTCGCGATTATAATTTATCGATAAATTAAAGAGCCATGAGGGACCGAACAAAGTTTTGACAATAAAGGAAAATTACGACATCGTCAGTTCGTATATGCGATGAAAATGTGGATCGGGCTTTTTGGTAATCTATCGTCTAGACGATATTACCCTGATGCGATATTCAAGCTGCGAGTAAATCATTCTCCCCTGATAACAAGGCTTTCAACGTCAATTTTTTTAGTAATATTAGTTGATCCGATAACTAGATTAAATTAATTCATCGCTGAATGGTATTGAAAAAGGCAACAATATTGGAGGTATAACAACCATTTGTATTGTTCGTCAATTTATTTTATCATCATTAACTTGTTCAAATTAACCAACTAATCACGTATGCATGAAAAAATTTTGATATTCTTCGTGGAACTTCCGGCAAAGCAAAGTGATCGATTTATAATCAATGTGATTTGTTTTGGAATTACGGTAAGTGTCAAATAGTTCTAAATATGGTTTTATAGGGGTGTCAATATTTTATAATTATTGTGAATATGAAAAAAATTGTCGCATGGACTGAAGATGAAATGCTGTGACTTTATCATTTTTAGATTTTTTTCTGTGTAGAAGAATTGAATGAATTTACGAAATTTACAAGTACCATTGAAATAAAAATGTCGTTTTATTGCGCATGTATTACAACAACGTCACTAAGTCCAAAATCAAAAATGTTTTTCCTTGTCTGCCTTCTCGAAACTTATCACAAGTAACACCGTTGTGTGTTAATCATGGATCATTATCGCGTCCACTCGATGAGAACCCTGACTGTATTTTTACATGGTCTAATAAAAAATAAAGGCAACA
Source organism: Tromatobia lineatoria (assembly GCA_949699805.1). NCBI lineage: Eukaryota > Metazoa > Arthropoda > Insecta > Hymenoptera > Ichneumonidae > Tromatobia > Tromatobia lineatoria. The sequence goes on along the minus strand of OX453042.1, from coordinate 4,408,948 downwards.
TTAAAAAAATGTTTATATTACAATGATACGAATCGAGTAAACCTACGGAATTCCCAAGTAGCGTTAAATTTAAAGTGTACCCTTATCGCGCATGTAGCACAAAAACACTCGTAACGCCTTTCCTTTAATTTCCTTGCTGCAGCCCTTGTTTGCGTCCTCGAAACTTATCAGAAGGACCAACGCCGTTTTTCTCGTTAATCGATCATTATCACGACTGTGTTTTATACATCATTTGCCCAGAAATGAGGCCAAAATAAATAAAAAATTTTATAGTAAAACGATAAAAATCTCGATTCATATCATTTTAATATATCATTTTTACTTTTTATTCCATAATAAAACCCTAACTCTCGAACGTGCGAAATTTACGAGGAATTGTATACTCTTTTATATATTCTTATCGTTCATATAAAACAAAAACGTCACAAAGTCCACCGTTCGAAACGCTTTTTCTTAAATTCCCCTGCTGCAGCCTATGTTTACATCCCTGAAATTTATCGAAAATACCCAACGCCATTTTCCTTATTGACTGATCATTATCACGGCTCCTCGATCCCTCCCACAATCGAGTTTGATAAATCGGTATGACTTACTAAGGAATAAGGGCGTAACGAAAAACACTGAACAAGTGAGCGAGGCAAAAGAGAAATGCTGAAACGACGGGCCGCTTTAAGAGGCCGTGCGTGCGTACCGAACCGGAAGTGCCAGCGGTTGAGGGCCAGGGACAAACTATAAACAGAATGAAAATCATTGGAACGAGCTGACGGCATTTGCAATTGGGCGTGAGCGAGAAAGCAACTTACAGCGAAAAGAAAAACCCTCTTTCCCCTTCCCCTTTTCTCATAATATCTTAATCTTAATCCCTCACCCGAGCCGCCGCTTTCAATTCCAAACTACATTATATGTACTCCGCCAGAAACATTAGGTTTGCTCTTTATGCTTCAGTAAACAATATATTATTAAATTTTAAGTTACGGTGAGAAAAATAATTGGTTAGGCCTACTTAAAACGGGGTTAAAAATGTTGCCAAGGAAAATGAGTAGAAAATTGGTATTAAGTTGGTATAAAATGTTACCAAGAAAAATTGGTAGGACATTGGTATCGGTCAACATAACCATGAATTTAGTGAGCCATCCAAGTATTTCCTATGCCTAACCAATAACATGGTTACGCCTGACAAGTTTTTAAGCCTATTTCTCAGTGTAACTCTTATCGGGCATATTTATTGATTTTTCTATTTGACAGTGGGCGGGACAAGATACACTATTACATGATGACGAATGAGTCCGCTAAAGTATATATGAAAACATATGGTTACAAGAACCGTACACATAATGAAAATCATATAATTACAGAGAATCATTTAATGACATATACTCATTAAGTGACAGACAGAGGTTCGAGGGATAAAGTCTACAAAAATCGTCACGACATTGCCATTGCGGAAAATTCACGTGAGCGAAAGTGAAACTGAGTATTGAATTCTTTTCCAAAAATACGATTTAATACTTTTTTTTACACTTAGTACCATTTAATACTTTTTTAAATACTCAAATCTCGAAAAAAAGTATTAAACTGAGTATTAAAAAGTCCAATACGCGAGACTCTCAATATTTCTTAAAATACTTTTTAAATACTCTTTCAATACTTTTCTTTGCACGGGAACATCCTCGAAGTAAATCAAAAAGGCCAACGCCGTTTTCCTCAGTAATCGATCATAATGTTGTATAAACCAACATGGCGTACTAAGGAATAAGGGCGGAAAAAAAAGGAAAAAAAAACGCTAAACAAGTAAACAAGGCAGTGGCGAAAGAGAAATGCTGGAGCAGCAGTGGCAGAGGGGACGTCGGGCCGCTTTAACAGGCCGTGCGTGTATACCGGACCGGAAGTGCCGGCGGTTGAGGGCCAGGGACAAACGACAAACAGGATGGAAATCATTGCAACGAGCTGAGGGCATTTGAAATCGGGAGTAAGCGAGAAAGCAACATAGAGGAGAGAGAACGGGCTCTCCCCCTCTCTTTACTTCACCTGTACACACCGCACATAGCGTAGCGAACGAATGAGAGGTCGTGTCTGGGGGGGAGGCGGATGCCCGGCCGGCACACGACGCGGAGCCGAAGGGTGAGCTTTGAAAAAGGCTCTGCGCGCGTGCCGAGGCTGCTTCAGAGGGGAGGCGGCCTCACGGTCTCTCCCACGAGAGAATCCACGCGAGAGCAACAGCGCGAGCAACAGCAGCAGCACCAGCGGCAACGGCGGCAATAGCGGCACGGGAAAACCGGCACACAAAGATTAAACGCCGGTGAAAATTAGATTGCGAGGGCGATACTGAGCCAGAACAAACACAGCGGGGAGAGGTGCGTGCGAAATGAATGTCAGCTCGTTTCGGTGTTGCAAAGCGTACTCACGGAGTGCAACAAGCGCGTTCCGTGAGACTGAAAAGCTCACGATGAGAGTGGGCGAATGTTGTGCGCTATCTACCGGCCAACCAGGTCAACGTCACCGCAACTATTTGACGACTCCGCTCCGTCCGCTTCTCTCTCGCTCCTCGGCATTTATTCTCATAATGACACGACGTTTTCATACTTTTCAAGGAAAATCCCAGCGGTGAATCTTGGAGAAATATTGCATAATTATGCGAGAATTAATAATAATTGCGAGACGATTCTACCGCGCTTTTAATTTCTTTTTTGCATCGCGAGAAATGCGACGACGATTTTCTCACGAGAATTCCGGGTGATTGATTTCACGCCGTGGAGAATTGAGCACTTTTCTTTTTTTTATTTTGGAAAAGTTTCTTAGTTTAGGAAGAAAAATTCGATAGGAAAAATTTGGCTAAATATCGCGAGAATCATTATGCAAGAATTGATAATAATTGCGCGACGATTTGTCTGCGGTTTTTATTTTTTTTTATTGCACTTTTTTTCCGTTGTAACCGTCAAAACGATTTCTCGGATCGATTCAATTTCTCGCATTGGAAAAGTGGGTAATTTGTATTATTTGCTTTTGGATCAGGGAAAAAAGTGGAAACGGAAAACCTTTGGGAAATATTGTGAGAATAATAATGCGTGAATTAATCGTAATTTTGGAACGATTTTTTTGTGGGTTTGAAAATTTTATATTGGGCAACCTTTTCCAACAAAACGGTTAAATGAATTGTCGGCACTCAATTTCGGGTTAAAAATGTGCACTGTTTCATGACATTTTGCTTTTGCTTCAGGGAAAAGGGTGGAAATAAAAAACTTCCAATCCGTACTTTTGGAACGCCGTTTATTCGAAACTGATTGAGACTCTGAAGCCTGATTGATTGACGCCAGGGTTGATTTGCCCGAAATGTCAGGGTATAATGAGAATTGTGTGGGAAACTCTGTCTGCCAGTACGCACATGTGATTTGACTGTAACGTTAACCACATATTGCCGAATACTTTCATTGTTTCGTGCTATTTAACCTAACGAAAATGTCAAGCTACTAATTTTTGAAATTTTAATCTCTTCCAATATGCTGCGAAAATAAGCCGATAAAATTTCACCGTCGGTTGTAAATATACAGAAATTAAAAATATATATCAACATTTGCCTTATTTTGTCTACACAGCTAGAAAATCAATATGAACATCATGAATTGAAAATTTTGTATTGCTTGTGTTACAGGGAACAGTCGATCTGATTTCCGCAGCAAATTAAGTAATTGTACAAATGAGTAATTCTTCCGCACGATCGATTGAAATCGAAAATTAGAGTGATTCGACGTTGACGTACTTTTCTGGATCAAAGGCACAAATAAATGGGACATTCATTCCAATCACCTTCGCTTATCCTCTGAATATACGACTTGAAATCGATCCATATTTGGTCCACAAATTACAAAATCACGTTCGCGGTGAATAAAATAATCGTAAATTATCCATCTTCAATATCCGCTCCCACTCGTTTGGATTTCAAAATTGGCAAGTGACTCGATTGTGGCATACGTCCTGATCAAAGGGACAAATGAGTGAGACCGCAATTTCAATCTCCTTCATTAATCTTCTGAAAATATGACTCGATATTGTTCCATTTTCTTCGGGTCAATAGATTCTAAAATCACTTTCACAGTGTATAAAATAATAGTGAAGAATTTTTTTTCTTTTACTTGTGCATGCCGATTTGTAATTTAAAGTTTGAGATTACACCGAGAGAAAAAGTTTCCTTGATTCAAAGAAATATGTGAAATATTCTCTTTGAATTCAAAAGAGAATATTTCATTGCTTTTGAAGAAACATTTGCTTAAGGAGCGTAATCGAAGAGACGTTTTCATTGATTCTACGAAACGGTATCTTTGCAAAAAAATCTAGAGTGTAGTAAATGGTTTTATGCCGAACACATATCCAAAATTCGTTATTTCCCGCACATTTTTGGAAATAAAAAAAATCAAAATCAAAATAAAGAAAAAAATCCGAAAAAATTCGTATGCATTCAAATAAATTGACATATCATTTTCATTAGAAAAAATGTTAAGTTGACTGATTGTTTGTTGAACAATTGTTTTTTTCACCAATTTGTTAATAACATTTTGGGATTATTATTATGCGAAATCAATATTTTCAGCACGTTTTATATGCATTATTTTTTTTACAGATTTTTATCCCATCGGGAAGTGATCGAAATTGTCTCTGAAACTCACGTTTGGCGGGACTGTACGTATCATACATCCTTAATTCAATGCCTCTACATTTCATTAAATTTCTCATCATTCAAAGAAAAGATAATATTACATCAAGTATATTTTTTCCTCGATTTTAAAGAAATGTTTTTTAGGTTGGAATTTCAAAGAAATTTCTTTAAATCAAGGAAACTTTTTCTCTCGGTGAGCCAAAGATTTCTTCCACTACGCGTTCGAAAGAAATATTTGGTTGATTGGACCGAATATTTCTTCCAATCAACCAAATATTTTTTCCGCCACTCGTAACCACAGATTTGCTTAGTATTACCAATTCTTTTTTTCGGTGTACTTGTTTGATAAAAATCCCAAACGAATAAAAACTCGAGATGACAATCAATTTTATTAATTTTGTAAAATCACGACTCTAAATAGTCGTATTCCTTTGGTCGACCGATTGCCCATTGGAGAATCACGTTCGCGGGGAATAAAATAATCGTAAAGTATTTATCTTTTATATGAACGCTCGGGCGTTTGGAATTCAAAGTTTGAGATTAATTCGATTGCGGTATATATGCGATTGTTAGTTGAGGATCGAGGGCGGGACTTGGGATGTTGAGCGTTTGGAACCCGCTGCACATACTGGTAATTTTCTCATCGGGTAGAGAGCGAGTGCTTCATTTGGTATGCGAGTCCCGTTTCCGAATGAGCGACTCGTTTCGATTTTAATCGAAACTCGGTGGCCCCGCGAGTAATCGATATAGGATACCAAGTCCTGGGCATTGGGTATATAGCCCGATCAATGTACATTGATAATGCACAGCGATCGACAGAAATAAGAGAGAGAGAGACAGATTGGTGGGGGTCGGTATGGGACGTGAAATATTCAATTGAGCAGCGGTGGTTGGGCTTTCTGGTTGGCACGAGTTCTCGTATGTCGCACCAGCGCATTGCTGATTGTAAACGTTGGGCGCGTTACGTTTGACGGGGCTAGCTGTGTCAGCAAACAGGAGGGATACAGTGAAACTCGCGGGCGGAACGAAATCTGCCGCCGCGGCTACGTCACAGCGAGTATACACTGCGACGCGTACTCGATTTATCATAAATAATTGCACTGAGCTACCTTATTCGTATTTTAGTCGATCGTGCAGGGAATGTTAGTTGAAAGCAGAGTGAGAGTAGGGTGAGAGGAGAGTGAGATTGGTGTGAATGCAGGATGAGAGAGTGGGACATATGAGCGGATGGAAAGAGAGGCTGAAGGGACGTGCCGTTCGAGCTCGTCCATACACATAGCGAGCCCCAGTTCCAACGCCAAATATTCATTTAATTTAAATGGGTTTTCGATCTCGTGCCGCCAGCGAGTTATATGCATCAGGGACATATACATATTGTGAAACACGACGGACGGGCCCTATTGACGATCCAATTAAAGCAGACCGAAGCTTGTTTGCCGTGTGATCCAGATATCTAGAGGAGCAAGGAAGCTAATTGATCTTGGTGCGTCGCGAGAAGACGAGGACTATGTCGTTGAGCCACCCTCTTCGCGTATAAACACTGGCAGCGCCGCTGCGAGCAAACTACCGCCATGAGTTGCTAACAGTCCCAGACTTCCCACGGAATGATGTCGACTTCGATACGTATGCAAAGCGCTTGTGTTTAACCAACTTCTCGCTTGAAGGTAGAATTTCCATCAGTCAGTCAGGTGTCGGTGCCCGTAGTTGATAGGGTGGAGGATAGGACGAGAGGGCTTCGAGGGCCGCCACGGAAGAGAAGCTTCGATAGTTCGCTTCCGTCGAGCCGGCCCCGTCGAATCATTTCGAATCAACGTGTCTGGTAGCCCGAATAATTCAATTTGAATATGTATTTTGGTCGCTGGGAGGATTCCCAGTCGGTCCAGGCGACTCGACTGCTGGTACCGCAAACAACATTCGTCACTAGGTGAATGGTTTTAGGGTATTTATTTTTTTAAATATTTTTCCTGCGGTTTTTTGCGACCCGGAATCTGAAAGCTACCGTATGCATATTACCCGAACATGCCTTTTTGTATGTATTATTGACTCCTGAGGATTCTGTGGCAGGTGGAGTGGATTTGAGGGTAGATATGTTTTCGTCTCTGGGAAGATTCGCAGATGGTCCAGGCGACACGGCTGCTGGTACGCGACGAACATTCCGCACCAGGTGAATGGTTTTAGGGTATTTATTTTATTTTTTCCTGCGGTTTTTTACGACTCGGAAGCTGCAAGCTATCGAATGCATATTACTCAAACATGCCTCTTTGTATGTCTTATTGACTTATGAGGATTTTGGGGCAGGTGGAGTGGATTTTGGGGCAGGTGGAGTGGATTTGGGGGTCGGTATATTTTGGTTTCTCGGAAGATTCCCAGTCGGTTCAGACGACACGGCTGCTGGTACGGCTACGAACATTCCTCACCAGATGAATGGTTTTAGGGTATTTATTTTTTTTAAATATTTTTCCTGCGGTTTTTTGCGACTTGGAAACTGAAAGCTATCGTATGCATATTACCTAAACGTGTCTCTTTGCATGTATTATTGACTTCTGAGGATTTTGGGGCAGGTGGAGTGGATTTGGGGGTCGGTATGTTTTCGTCTCTGGGAAGATTCCTAGTCGGTCCAGACGACACGGCTGCTAGTACGGCTCCGAACATTCCTCACCAGGTGAATGGTTTTAGGGTATTTATTTTATTTTTTCCTGCGGTTTTTTACGACTCGGAAGCTGCAAGCTATCGAATGCATATTACTCAAACATGCCTCTTTGTATGTATTATTGACTTCTGAGGATTTTGGGGCAGGTGGAGTGGATTTGGGGGTAGGTATGTTTTCGTCTCTGGGAAGATTCCCAGTCGGTCCAGGCGACACGGCTGCTAGCACGGCAACGAACATTCCTCACCAGGTGAATGGTTTTAGGGTATTTATTTTTTAAATAATTTTCCTGCGGTTTTTTGCGACCCGGAAGCTGCAAGCTATCGAATGCATATTACCTAAACATGCCTCTTTGTATGTATTATCGACTTCTGAGGATTTTGGGACAGGTGGAGTGGATTTGGGGGTAGGTATGTTTTTGTCTCTTGGAAGATTCCCAGTCGGTCCAGACGACAGGGCTGCTGGTACGGCAACGAACATTCCTCACCAGGTGAATGGTTTTAGGGTATTTATTTTATTTTTTCCTGCGGTTTTTTACGACTCGGAAGCTGCAAGCTATCGAATGCATATTACTCAAACATGCCTCTTTGTATGTATTATTGACTTCTGAGGATTTTGGGTTAGGCGGAGTGGATTTGGGGACCGGTATATTTTGGTCGCTGGGAGGATTCACAGTTGGTCGGGGTTATTCGGTTCCTGGTAGGCCAGCGAAAATTTGTCAGCAGGTGAATAGTTTCAGAGTATTATCAATTTTTTTGTTGCGGTTTTTGAACAGCTCAAAACCTGAAAGCTATCGTATGTATATTATCCAAATATGCCTCTATGTATTATTGACTCCTGAGGACTTTGTGGCAGGAGGATTTGGGAGGGGATATATTTTGGTTTCCAGGGATACACCGAAAAACCAATGGCCTGAAGGGTCATAAGAGGATCCGGAATAATCTGGCCCTGGGGGATCTCGAACCTTCTGTTCAATGGCAGTGATGGGATATTTTAATAACAGAGAGAGAGATGGGGCTGCATAGTGCCATAACTTTAATGCATGCTTCAAAAGCTATCAGTGACAAAATAAGAGAAGGGTCCAGACGAAGTAATCAGTAGATTGCTCATCTCGTATTGCGGCTTGCTTTTGATCCTTTTGCGACAATATTTTGTAAGCACAATGATTCATCGTTGTTTCGTTAAAAAAAATATCTGCCTTTTCAAAATGTAATGCAAAAGAATTTATCAAGTGACTTGAACAATATGGTTTCCATTTATAAAATTATTCGAAGAAAATGAATTTATGGAATGCATATGTAAAATAGAATTTTTAAATTGTACGGCAAAGGCTTAGGAATGGGAATATCCTATTTCGTAAGATACGAGAGAGACTCGAGTTTGTCGTACTGATGTGAAAATAGAAAATGCCCGGAGGTGTTTTGTGTGTTGGCATAGAGACAAAAATGTCGAGTCAGGTAAATTGCTTGTCAATTTTTTATCAATACAGCAATTTATTTTATACATTTCCGAGAATAATTCCGATTTTACTGAGTCTTGAGAGTTTATTCTGTAAAAATTTTCTCAATCTCGAAGAGTAATTCGTTCCTTTTTCAGCTAATTACATATTTGAAAAGAAAAACGTTAAAAAAAAATAAGGTAAAACAAGGTAAAAGTAGTATATTGAGCTACAAGCTAGAAAAGTGCGTGACCTTTGCCGAGGGCGCAGTTTCTTGCCCGAGCGTAGCGAAGGCAGCAATCAGACGAGGTAAAAATTATGCTCCTTGCCGTGTACATACGTAATTCATTTTTTCGAATACGGTAAAAAGTGCAACATTTTGTAACGACTACTACGGCTTTTATTGCTTCTAACATAATCAAACAACCGTTTTTCCTCCTTAGGGAGAAAATAACCTTTTTCCACTTTAAGGAGTCAAGAACCCTTTTCTCCACTGGACGTAAACATCAGTTTTCACCTTTAGGAAGTAAAGACTCGTTCTCTACACTAGAAAGTAAACAATATAACGTGGGTTAAAAATCAAAAATAAAATGCTGATACATTTAAAGGTTGATAAAAAATGTAATTTAAACTTTCAACCATCACAAGCCAATTGCCACGATATTTGATATTTAAAAAAGTCGAATAAACTCATGAAAACTCTTTTAAAGTAGTTACAAAGCAGCAATTAAAAAAAAGTCTCGGGTGCTCTAGGTAAAAGTGTATGAATTAAGGTGTAACATACGTGTAAACAGTGAGGTGCTAATAAGTTGGTTGCATACTTGGAAAGCTACTAGGGAAACAAGAGAAGGGTCGGTGCAAAGGAGTCATTGGGAGGCTTGTCTCGTGTCGTTGCTTTCCTTGCGGTCTTGCGCTGAGGGTGTGCGGGCTGTGGAGTCGCGCGCGGGATCGATAGACGCCAGGGGTAGTAAAAAGCGCATTACTCCTCGACTGGCGCGGAGATGGCGATGGTAAATGCGCGCGGGGTGAAAATGGTGCGCACGGTCTGTGTCAACCCTTTTGCATTCTCTCTTCCTCTGTTGGTTCTCTTACTCATCCCTGCGGCGTCTCTTCGCCCAGGAGAAAGCAGGAGAAGCGGCATCTCTTTGCCTAGGAGAAAGCAGGAGAAGCGGCACTACTAACGCGCACCTTCACGAGAAATAGCATACAGTATAATGGGAGAGTCGGGGAGGTACGCGAGCCAAGAATGCTGCCGGGCCTGCACTCAATTTATGCAGATGTATGCTAGCAATATTCTAAATAAGTAGTCGCAGTGCTGTGTACAGGATCGGACGGGGAGACAGTTCGAGACGCGAGCGCCGAGACGGCGACGGACCCTCTCCAAAATCACCGGCGGCAACAACGCGCCGCATCGCGATTTCCCGCCTGCTTCTGAGGACCACGAGCGCCAAAGGAATCTACGCTAGAATCTACAAACTTTTCTTCTTTCTACCGCACCGTCGACACTGCTACCCTCTGCGCGGCGGACCTCAACCCTCACATATAGCTATGTAACACAGCCTGGTATGTTCTAATTAATAAGATACCTTACATTGATAAAAAAATTAACTGGCTTTTCGATGCGCTTGTTAAAATTAAAAATAAAAATTAGTATGCCGATGTCTAGTATTTCCAAACTCATTGTTCGAAACAGTTTCGACATATCGTTAGCATGACGAGCACACGATAAAACGATATAGGTCGCATAATTTAGCTTCATTCGAGTTGCAGTTAATCATTTAACATTCCGGTAACATATCTATTTTATGGTATGTGCGGAATGTTGAAATTTAAACACTTTCGCAACGCACAATTCATTATGCAAAAGTTTACAATACGTATTTAAATTTCTCATTTGAAGTGAAATTTTAGGACCTTTTCCATAAGAGGCTACATATATTCCACTGTGTTCAATGGCGAATTTCTCAGCGATTCGGCCGGTGACGGCGATGGATCCTCTCCAAAATCACCGGCGGCAACAACGCGCCGCATCGCGATTTCCCGCCTGCTTCTGAGGACCACGAGCGCCAAAGGAATCTACGCTAGAATCTACAATCTTTTCTTCTTTCTACCGTACCGTCGACACTGCTGCCCTCTGCGCGGCGGACCTCAACCCCCACATATAGCTATGTAACACAGCCTGGTATGTTCTAATTAATAAGATACCTTACATTGATAAAAAAATTAACTGGCTTTTCGATGCGATTGTTAAAATTAAGAATAAAAATTAGTATGCAGATGTCTAGTATTTCCAAATTCATCGTTCGAAACAGTTTCGACATATCGCTAGTATGACGAGCACACGATAAACCGATATAGGTCGCATAATTCAACTTCATTCGAGTTGCAGTTAATCATTTAATATTCCGGTAACATATCTATTTTATGGTATGTGCGGAATGTTGAAATTCAAACACTTTCGCAACGCACAATTCATTATGCAAAAGTTTACAATACGTATTTAAATTTCTCATTTGAAGTGAAATTTTAGGACCTTTTCCATAAGAGGCTACATATATTCCACTGTGTTCAATGGCGAATTTCTCAGTGATTCGGCCGGTGACGGCGACGGACCGTCTCAAAAACGCGCCGCATCGCGATTTGCCGCCTGCTTCTGAGGACCACGAGCGCCAAAGGAATCTACGCTAGCATCTACAATCTTTTCTTTTTTCTTCCGCACCGTCGACACTGCTGCCCTCTGCGCGGCGGACCTCAGCGAGCCCGACCCTTTTTCATACCAGCTGCGCGACTATAACCCCCACATATAGCTATGTAACACAGCTTGGTATGTTCCAATTATTGCTGCTTTTTGTTCCACCGCGCTTTAACCCACTCTCGGTTCTCAATCTCTTTCGTCTACGGCGCTGGCTTCTTGGATTTTCTTTGAGGTTCTAAATCTGACTATGAAAGAATTTATTGCGCTTCTGCGGCAGAGCGGAGGCATTAATATCGACACTTTAAGCTTTATTGCCGGGAAAGGAGGAGGATTTTGTCCGGAGTGAGAAAACGGTCGGGAAAATCTTAGGACTTTGCATTACAAGCGGAAAATACTGCGATGAAGTGTATATTCTTTGATGTTTTAATTTTATGGGCTATGTACGCGACGTTAGACCTGAATGGCTGATATTCATTGATATTTTGATTGTTCATCTGACAAAAGCGTTTTACAATAAATATTCTCTTGACTCTGGAACAAAGATTTTGGACCTGGAACGAACTATGAGAAATTGATCGGATTTTAAACTGCTTTACACTGTTGTGGGATAAACTAGAAATTACTTTAAGTTGCTATATAGTTCATAAGAAGAATTCTTTGGGCATTATTGAGCTCAACAGAATATATTCAGGACTTTTTCCTTCTCGTATTATTTTAATACCTTACTTCATGTGAGAATTTTTTCATGGGGTACAAAAAAATTTTTCCGCAATTCAGTAAAATAACCTCATTTTGTGCACGAAACGTGAGCGCAAAGTCGCTCATTTTTTGCTCTGACTCGTACCAATGTGCAAACCAGTTTCATAACACGCTAGGGATGAAAACGTTTTATTACTGCCCGGGGTGAATAATGAAAATCGAACCAGACATACGAACTCTACATTTGTAACAAGCCAGCAATTTAGAATGTGTTTATTTTTCAGGAATATCGATAATAAAGTCTAATTATGTAACACGAGAGTAAAATGCATCATTACGCAACACCGGAATAAAATGCATAACTATGCAACGCGGGAGTAAAATGCATTATTATGAAACACGGGAGTAAAAGGCACTATTTTTTCCTCGGGTATTTACTAATTCCGCTTTGCTCAGGGAAAAAACTTTACCTCGAGCAGAAATGACGCAATTTAATCCCCCGCAGCGTAATATGCTATAGATTCCAGATTTCATGGTAAAATAGCCATCTACAAGCAATAATTTGTTTGCAAACGCCAAGAGCTCTTGGTGAACCCGATCGATTGTCTTCACTGGAGGATTGTCAACCTCACATTGTTGGAGTAAGTGAGTAAAACGCGAGAGGTTTCGAATTCCTGACTGTGCGTGTCTTCCGAAAGTGAAGGCGTCGCGGATGGAATGAGATCAAGTGGAGCGGATGCTAGCGACACGGATAGGAGGAAACTGGACAAATGATTTGCGTCGGGGCACGTGGCCATCGGAAAGTTGGCGCACTCGGGAGGAGCAACTATTGGCGCGTTGCTCTCCTCGGTTCTGGTTTCGACTCGGCTGAGCAGATTTGAAATTCAAAGCACGAGCAGCCGATAAGAGCGGACAGCAAGGGAGGTATACCAAAAATACACATTAGTATATTTGAATTTCAGATGGGCGGCGGTGTGGAGTGCAACTGAAATTGAGTTTCAACCTGAAAACAGGGCGATTAGCTGGCTTGACCCCTGAGGGGACAAGATTTTCCACGTCGAGTAAAATCACAGAGCAAATACTTTTTTATTACATTTTTTTTCCTGCCTCTGCTCGTCCTCTCATGGAGTGTCACTCCTGGATAAATATAATTATATACTAGGCGCTGCGTCTGCAAAATGAGCTAATTAAAGCGAAAAAAAAATCTACCAACGTCACAATAGTACATCGCAACATTGAGGAAAAAATTATTCTCTCTATTGTTGAACAAAACTTGAGTACGACGTTGGACACTTTTCTCGCTGGAGGGCTGAAAAATACTATGTTTCTGTCTTTCAGTATTCTTTGATGCACGCTAAACGAATATAATTATTTAATATTATTTCAATTAAAAGATACATTTTTGCACGAACTTCGTTCCTTTGATGATTAACTTAACTGAAAATAGAAAACGTTTATAATTTTTTTAAACTCACATATTAAATAAAATATACACATTTTTTGAGACATATATCACACAAGCTTGTATCGAAATTTTTATGTATAAACCTATGAACGACAGTCGCAAAGTCACTCTTATTGTCATACTTACTTGTCATATACGTGATGAATTGCGAATCGCTGATATTTCCTGAAATTAAGGTGGATTCGACTCGTACGCAATTTCACGACACTTCACCGATTGTTTTCATTTAGCTCTTACGGAACACAATTTTAGATTTGACGAGTACCACGACGTTCAATTTAGACAATTAATTCACTTGACGTTAACATTTAGTAATTATTTCGGTTGCCAAGTTTACTGGCAACATACGAGCTCTTCGGGGCCGTAATGTGTGGTGTTTATGCTTAGCTCAAATAATCAGAGTACGCCAACGATACGTCACGAACTGTCAGGACAACTCACGACCGGGAACATAATGTGAATCTATTACTCAGGCCATACGTCTCGTTAGCACGCGGTTGCGGTAGCGCGCGGTGACCCCTCGTCTGTCCACAAGGCTCACACTCATTCTCATTCTCATCCTCGTAGTCCTCGCTTACCCCGCGCCCGGATTTCGACCACCTGCAGTTTCACCAGCAACATTGTACACGCGTTACCTACGCCATTCTCCTGTTTCAGAGTTGTCCCACAAATTTTCATTGCGTGGCGTAAAAAAAATTGGTAGAATACGAGAGAGGATTGTAGCTCAAGCCAAATACACCCTTTCTACGAGGAGAAAGCCTCCGAGAAAGGCCACAATTCACCGACACGTGCCGTCCAACTGTTATCTCTTGCTATCTTATTTTTACAAAAATCCAAGCAGACGCTATGCGTCATGGACATTCAGTCTGTGCCTCCTAGTCAACTGTCTATCTGTTAAAAAAGTAACTTACGTTGATAGAAAATTGACTGGCTTTTTTATGAAATGATTAAAATTGAGAATAAACGTTTGTATGCAAATCTCTAGTATTTCCAAACTCATTGTTCGAAACAGTTTCGACATATCGCTAGTATGACGTGCACACGATAAAACAGTATGGGTCGCATAATTTAGCTTCATTCAAGTTGCATTTACTCATTTGAAGCTCCGGTAACATATCTTTTTTATGGTATGTGCGGAATCTTGAAATTGAAACACTTCTGCAAGGCACATTTTATTATGCAAAAGTTTACAGTACGGATATGAATTTCTCATTTGAAGTGAAACTTTAGGAACTTTTTCATAAGAGGCTACATATATTTTACTGTGTTCAATGTCAAATTTCTCAGCAATTCGGCCGGTGACAGACGCTCAAACTTCGTCATTTCGTTCAGAATTAGTGAAATTATAACCCACATATTTTTCAAGCGTAACAGTTTAAACATGTATCAACAAATTTTTCAAATTTAATGTCTCTAGTATCTATAGATCTTCACGCAACGTGTCCATTGCTGTTAGTTGATTGTTTAGCTATATTTTTAACGTAGGAAAAAATGTATAAAATTGTTTTTCTTATCTAGAAACGTCCCTTCACCTTAAAATAAAATAGGTAAACAGTATTTAACAACGTCAACGATATGTAATGATCGTAGCAAACATAACCCAATTTCTAGGCATTATCTTGGCATAAATTGAGGGTTTGAATGTGAGAAAAGTGGAAAACAATTGTCGCGGACACAATATTTGGAGGTATTCTAAGTTGGTTGGTAAACATAATGATACCCCGAGGGAAAAAAATGTTGGACCTTATCGGCGAGACCGATAATTTGTGTGACAAAACAGTGCAGAAAGTGAAGTAAAATACAGGTACATAATAGAATATAACATAATAGAAGCGTTGTTATCTATGGCGCGGTTGTAGTCGACTCGCCGACAGCTCGTACAACAACCAACGTACGTAGTAAGTGGTGCATGAGAAGATAACTATCTCGCGGTGTACTCACTGTTGACTACACGTTCGTGCAAGCTAACTATGCATACACTCGAGCATACGCTAGTCGAAACAACGACCAGCTATAAACATCTATGTACAATATTCCGCCCTGTTCAATTGGTACGAAGGACTTCAATTTTCTTCGTATACCGTGTATTCCGGTCAACATCTTCAACGCATCATGGAGGATGACACCGGTCCATGTATTTCTCCGCGAATCACTTTTATAAACTACTTTTTGCCTTTCACTCAATAATATTATTATTATTCGTGTAAAATGATCATTTGTAATACCACAAGAGCTTCGAAATTATCGGATATTTCCCGATAGATTCGTTGCAAACAACCGAACGAGTCAAATTTTCCAGGTTAAAAAATCATGATTTTTGTGATTTTTCTGGAAAACTGGACGAGCTTATTTTTCCCATCCAAATTGCGATCAATGGGATTGCGATCAATGGAATTTCACCATCAGACGACAATTATGGTTTATGTTTAATAAAATCCTTCGAATGTCACAATTGAATTCAATCTGTCCGTTTGACAGATGATTAACGCTGCTGAATAATCTTTTGTTTTGTATATATAACAACCAACAGACAAAATTTAAAAAAAATTATCAGCATAATTCCGTGTAGCTTGTACCACGTGAAGTCAAATGATGCAATTCTATGGGTCGAAATTTGGATGAGAAAAATAATTAGTGGAATTCTTGAAAAAATTCAGCAAAAAGTCAATGTTACCTGTGGATTCGTTTAGATTTTCTCATGAACATTGATATTCATTTTTTTTTTCTAACCTATTTACTTCATTTATCAGTATCAGGATAATCTTTGTTTTCTCAATATCCTATCAGGTCAGTGAAAAAAAAAAATTATGAACCTCTTATTGAAAAAAACGAAATTCTCGTATATAGGACCAGTTAAATATTTGACGAGATTAAAAGCGATGGAAAAAATAATAGGCCATTATTTTTCCCGTTACCCCATTAATCATGATTTTCTTTTTTATAACCTTTCGAAACAAATCAGTGTCGGCTAATACCCATCCACTTTTACGATAAATACATTTTTATAAGGATGTAATAACATTACGAAAACACTTGATACTAAATTCCGTATCCGAAAATAATTTGCTAGAGTTTCATTTTTGTCCCTATTACACTTCAATTGCCGTTCATATTTAGAAATTCAGTAGTATACAAAAGACATTTTCATTAAACGTCCGATTGGTAGAATAGCGACTAAAGCAACTTTATTATTTCAGCCGTTCGACAATAACGATTTCACCCCAGAATAAACCTATTTTCTGACTCCACAGTAATTGACCATCTATTTAGACCAGTTCCATTCTTTCTCCATCACAAACGAGACCAAATATGAGTACATATACACCATATGTGTTGGCGAGTTTCGCGGGACGTATTTTGCCGCGAATAGCGAGGAAAATTACGGTACTTATCGCAAAAGGAGTCAAGGCGTAATGTCCACCTCGAGTCATGGTGGGATTCAAAGATGTTAGTGCGGTAAGTAAGGTGGTAGTGTTAGTAAAGCTGGAGAACGTGAAAATCCTATATACGAGGAGCACGAAGGGGTGTTGAAAAGCAGCTATTCCAGCGCCGCCGTGATTGCCTCATAAAGCCGACTGATTGTGATCGCGAGGAGAGCCGAGCTTCCGTACCTCCAGCAGAACTCGGGTCTTTTTTAACTTCAATATTATTATTATTAATATTTTTTTTTAATGTCAGAAAGCATGACGTCGTGCAGTCGCTCAATCGAGGTGAAGTAACAGGGAGTAAAGCTTCTTCACGCGGTCACGAATGTAACACACCATGTTCCGAATCGATTTTCCTTCGGTTACCCTATTCTTCGGTTCGACCTGAAGAGAGCCGGTTGTTTGAAAGTGGAAATCACGAATAATGCTGGTTACGACTGCGGGGCGAAATTCTCCAAGGTGCTCGGGTGATTTGGTTGCTGAGGTTAACCATCAACGGGAGACTCGGTACCGCACGAATTTGTCCTTCGGCTAGGTCTGCTTCACAACGTTGATCGTCCCTAGCCCTTTTGGCTGGGATGCAGAGAAGCATCAGCCGCGGAATTGACGACCAAGTCGGGCGAAGGTCATGGAGATTGGAGTGCCGCTGGTCGTGGTCTTCAGGTCATAGATTCTTGGTCTAATTATTTAAGGTCAATTTAGTAGGAACATCGTCAGGAACTGAGTCAACGAAATCGTTGATTGAATTTTCAATTTAAACTGCACTTAAAGATATTGGGACCTGGGTAAAAAAGATAAAGGGTCCAAGATGGTGCCTGGACAAGCCAGGATGGACTCCGGAAAATCCCAGATCAATTCCGGACGATCGATGATAAACTCGGGACAATCCGAAAATTCTGGACGATCTAGGATGAACGCTGGATAAACTAGGATGGTTCCTGGGCAATTAAGGATGAACTCTGAATAAACTAGGATGGTTCCTAGGCAATTAAGGATGGACTCTGGATAAACTAGGATGGACTCTGGCCAATCTAGGATAGACTGTACAATTTAGGATAAATTGTGGACAATCTAGGATGGATTCTAAGCTGGAATTAAATGAAATCCTAGACTATATCGTGACCGGGGCAGGTATCAATGGCAATTACAAATTGATATAGCTATTGATTTTTTGTCCATGTACTATTTTTATAGTTGAAGTAACGACAATACGGTTAATACTATATTTTTATGATAATAGAAAATATTGTAAACCGCAATTATTGAAGAATTGTCGTTAAAGCTAAAAAAAATTAAAGCTTTCACTTTGTAGATATCGGTAGAAAAAATTTTTCTCGCGTGATATGGAACGCTGAGCTATCACACGAAGAAATTACTCCCTCCCGCGACATAGCTGTTTCCGTTTTAGCGATTCATGAGACCCTTTGATAATATGTACGTCTCAATTTCCGCTGGTATCTTATAAATAAGCCGACGCGGTTGAGGCGATGATAGAAGACGAGAGAGCCACGGAGGAAATGAGCCGAAAGGAAGATCCGGGTCGGCTCGCTGGTACGATTCGTTTGTGCGGACGCGGGCGACACATCGGCGAATCGTGTCGATGTGCGACTATTCGCTGTGAGCTTCCATAGCTTCTCGGTGTTAGTGGTAAATTGACCGGAAATGTCGTTTGCTCGGCCAACGGCGAGGATACGTCTATACCGTGGAATACATATACGAGGCATTCTATTTTAGATCAGCTACTTTTGTTTTCTCAGATAGGAAGCTTTGTTTTCATGGATTTTTTTTCAGTTTTTTTCTATCATAATGCTTGGCATGGTCCAAAATATCAGGATAAGCGGCTTAGAAAAAATGTCTGTATTATGTGTATGCATGTAGGGCTTCGAAATTTTCATCTGTTAGTGGTAAATTGACCGGAAATGTCGTTTGTTCGACCAACGGCGAGGATACGTCTATACCGTGGAATACATATACGAGGCATTCCATTTTAGATCAGCTACTTTTGTTTTCTCATATTTTTTCCCAGTTTTGTTTACATCATAATGCTAGGCATCGTCCAAAATATCAGGATAAGCGGCTTAGAAAAAGTGTCTGTATTTATGGATGTACATGCAGGACTTCAAAATTTCGATCTTCATAACCGAAAATGCGTTTAAACGATTGGCCTGAAGTTTGGCGCAAAAGTTCAGCAGCGATCAGGCTTCGAACTTTACAATTTTTTTACAACATTTATGCAGAAAAGTAGATTTTACAGGTTTTGAAGTTTTTTTAAAAAAGGGCGTGGTCGCTCTAACTTTCGTAAAATTTAGAATATTTTGCTCAATAGTTGTTCATAAGAGGAGGTT
The DNA here is from genome assembly GCA_949699805.1 of Tromatobia lineatoria. Lineage (NCBI taxonomy): Eukaryota > Metazoa > Arthropoda > Insecta > Hymenoptera > Ichneumonidae > Tromatobia > Tromatobia lineatoria. Next base: position 4,389,583 of record OX453042.1, on the reverse strand, counting down.
TACTTGATGTTGCTTGGTATTTAATTTAGCCAATATCAGAAAAGTGGTTCAGATTTTATGGCGTTTCAAAATTTCGGAAAAACATTCAGCTCACGGAAAATCATTTTTTTTCTGGCTGACCCAGCTCACTTAATGAAAGTACTCAAATTTAACGGGCGCTGAAATGCCTTGAATCAAATATTATATTGTGTGACAAGAGTCCGTAATTGGGGATTACAACGAGCGTGAAGTTTATTGCACGAACGAAGCGAAGGCAGCAATCACACGAGTCGTTAAACGCTGGTTTGTGTCTCCGTGTTACGCACGATACTTTTTGTGACATTTGCTCGAAAAATGATGTTGTACATGACAATTACGCAGGGCGACGGCAAACAAAAATTCGCTGAGGGCAAAAAGCTCAGCAATTGTGGTTGGCAACGCACGATCCTATTTTTGCAATGCCACTAAGTTGGCCACTTTTGCGCAATAAATAACACTGTCATGAAATGCACCAAATTTCATGAACAGGTTACACACATGCAGAGCGATTCAACGTGTATTGTTCAGATTTTTTCATGGAAATTGTGCTGTTGAATAAATTATCCCGCCCGATACCGTAAAATCCATACCCAGATAATTAAACCTGCATTTAAAAAATCTTCAAACATGAACTTGCGTTAAAAACATGACTTTGCATTTTTGTGCGAATTTTCTTTGCGCCTTTCTCTAAAAAAAATACACACATACGCCTAAAATATTTTTTCAAATGTCAGGCCTTGAAAAAAAAAGTGACTGTTGAAGAATACCAAAACGTGGAGAAAAACGTTTTGCTGGTTCAGCAAACCTTTTTCTACTGAACAAACAAATTCTCTCACTAGGTCTTGAAATACATTTCCTAGACTGGCAAATAATTCGCTAGGCAGGCAAGAAAAAGAAAAAATTCACAGTCCGTGACAAATGATTTAGCTCTCACACAAAAATCCTAATTAGTCGATAAGAATGCTCAAACATATAAGAAAAATTCTAAATTACCACGCAAGAAATTGGCTGAACAGCCAATATCAAATTGACGCTTATCTCCACAAGCGAACCATCGAATGTAGCGCTTCTACGTATATATACCTACGCTCTTTCACACATAATGTACAAAGGATCGTCGCAGGAGCGAATACCAGCACTTCTATATATACATAAAATGCAATAGTCCGATCACAGCGATTACAGTCTCTATTTAATCGTCGTGCAGCGAAGGAAGAGGCCTAGAGCTCCCCCCCCCCCCCCCCCCTCCCACCGCTTGGCCCAATGTTCGGGGGGAGGTTAGAGAATAGAGAATTCCATTGAGTGTAGAAATTCGTGGTGGAGGACAACGATTCCAAGTTGGAGGAGACAAGGAGAAGCGATTTCAATTGTCGTCGACTGTGGCGAACGGTCGGGAGCTTTTGGAGGTTGCACCGCGTACGGCTAACCCCCGACTCACCGCCGTCAGGACCGCTAAGAGGGTGGAATTGATTAAATAATTGGCCCCTTAGATTGGGGTCTAGTTTCTGGAATGAATACGCTGGCGTGGCGCCAGCCACCGAGAAACGTAGAACGTTGTGCGGGCTCGTCGCGAGAGAGAGGAGAGCAGAGAGAGAGAGAGAAACCAAGCCAGAACGGGCCTTTAGCTCCATCTACTCTGGTTTCCCGCGGCGGACAAAGTGGCGCGGGGCCATCGGTGCGGGGAACGCTAGACGGCTTAATAATGGCTTTGATTGGGGGGTGGAAAATGTGCTTGTCGGATAGCGGTATTACTGAAAGAGTGAGAGAGACGAAAAGAGAGTGAGAAAGGAGACTAGGCAGTTTTCCTCTTGGGACTCTTGACCAACCGCACGGCAATGAGATCGAACGACTCCTACGGTTGCCACTCACATCGATACACTATCCGGGATCAATTTGTCATGTCACCTTCACCAACGCGAAACGGTACCGTAATTTTCATTGGAACGAGAAGTAGAATTTACAAGCACGTGACCGCGTGGAAGAATCACGCCAACCCATCATGGACAATATTTCACGCATGAATATATATACGTCCCTCTTTTGGATTTATATTTCGCAACGTATCAGTGATCTCATTTGCATGGAGAATTTAGTGGTGGCAATTTATATTCTAGTGGCTCCGGCGTATCATACCGAGACACATTTTGTTAAAGCGCACGCTCTACTTCCTAACGAATATGCGAGGCTGATGAAAAAAAAGTGTGCTTCTTTACATGAAGGTTTTTTTTTTGCAATGTTAGTTATGGGTTTTTATGGCACTGTCGTTATGCTAATGTGGAAATGGGCGATGAATGCGGTTCGACGAGGGCAAATTGTTAGTTTCTTAACTGCGACAACAATTAGTTGCCTTTTTATAGTCGAAAATATATTTTTTTTTATTCGTGAATGAAATATTATTTTTTCGAAAGAATTCTCGAATTCTCGAATCTTATTCGAAAGTAATATTGTCTTTATTGTTTTCGAAAAAATGGTTAATCTCGAAGGTATTTAACAATATTGGGATTCCGGTTTTTGATAATTTTTATGACCGACACGCAATCGGTGAAGTTTAAACCAAATGTTATAAAATTTAAAAACAATTACTGTGGTTGGTATAATACAAATAATTATTTACCTAACTTCGAGTCAATGTTTAGCCAAAGAAAACTCTAGAAATGGTTATTCTAACGTGTGAATAAAATATTTCTCTCTCTTTGGATTGCATTTTCATCTCAGGTCCCTTCAAAAATTAAACTCATTAATTTCCGAAAATAATTTGCTTCGAAGTAATTAAAAATTAATTCAACAAACGGGACCTACTATCGCTGTCCGATACTAAGGTCCAATTTTAAACGTTCTATGACCGAATCGAGATATTTATAAGCGTGAACTACTAACCAATTATGACTGAATTTATCGAAAATAGTTAATTACAAGAATTTTATATCATTGTACATTTTTGGCACATACAATTTGCCAATGTCTTCACTATCTTATTCTTAGATCTTAAATTGTTATTATGCAGATTATTTTGAGTGCAGAATTAGGGCACAGTGAAAAGAGATGAACTACCAAGCATAGAACTTGCTGATTTCTCAAAAATCATAACCTTTTGTAATCGTAATATGGACTCAAGATATTTTACCTCAAAATAGGAAAAATGGATTAAATATTGCGAAATTAAAATGAGTGCAGAAGTAGATCCCACTATTTTGCATACGTCGTTACTACTTGTCTCTAATTTTAGCTCAAATAGAACAGTAGAATCATTACTTTCGTAGAACACTTATCAGAATTAATTTCAGAAATTATCTCTGTTAGATTATTCACTCTACTATATTATATTACTACCACGAGGCAATTTCACAGAACTGTTAATGGTAAAACTTGTGATGATGAAAATATGAAATTTTCTGGAATTAAATAATCCTGTGAGTTACGCGTAAAGTGCGAGTTTTTTTTTGTTCGAAAACAAATTATTCAAAATTTTGTTGTAAAAGCAACGTAAAATAATTTTTTGTCAATTCAATAAGTTTATTAAGAATTTAACCAAGAATACAAAATTCGAAATGTCGTCTTTTCGGTATTCGTAGTCACCCGAGTTTTAATTAACACATTTCTGACACTACATTTCATTATTTCCCTGACAACTAAACGAATTTAACCGTGGCATAATGATTTTTCGATAAAAAAGCCAATGCTAAAGTTGTAAGTGGGTCAGTTTCATTGTAGATGCAACTATAGAACTAAAAGTTTCATTGCAGACCTAATTTATGTAGTTTTTAATTTTTAATTTGTAATTCATTTGAGTGATGTTGGACTCTAGTTGAGGAGTGCTTGAAATTTCTTCTGTTGGAGTAGTTGCGTTTCCTTGTTTAGTAACTCCGTTCGTTGGTAGCTGTAGAGGATATGCATCAGAGTGGCTCCGAGTTGGGACTACTTGTGAACACCAAGACAGAAACAACGACAACGTAATGCTAATAGCGAGGTTCGTTCTATTAAGCTCGAGGGCGTGTTTTCTCTTTGACTGTTGCGTTACTTCAAAGTCATGTAGTATGGCTTGAATGTAATTTTTTCACGTGTATTTACCACTGGAGAATAGAGTAACACTATTTTGTTTATCATAAAAAAGACTCGCGACCGTCGTGTCAGGAATCCAGACCTGTCCCAAATTATTTTGAGTCGTTTTTTCGATTGCCTACCTTGACCGTATTTTTTTTAAGTCCTCCATAGCTTTCCAAAGGTTTAATATTTTCAAGTACCTCAAGATCCGACTTACTGAGCCTCCATGGGCCCCAGCCCCCTCGAGACTAGGTTATTTCTGAGTGTTACATGAGCCTCACAAGGTCGCATTTTTCCAAGTTTCTCATGAGCCTCCTCAGGATTTTTTCATTCCCCTCCGTCTCCCCTCAAAGGTCCGATTTCACTCAGTTTTCCATGTGCTTCAGGAGATCCGATTTTTAAGCTCCATGGGCCCCTCAAAGTCCGATTTTTCTGCGCCTCCTTTAGGTCCCTTTAGTTCGATCTTTCTGAGAACCACATGTGCCCTTCAAAGCTTGATCTTTCTGAGGCTCCTATGAACCTTCCCCCCACACCAAATTCTTTTACGTACCACAAGAATCAATATTACGAATTTTTCGTGGATCTCCCGATGGCTTATTTTTGGAAATTCCCTAAGATCCCTGATTATTTCTGAGTGTTTCATGAGCCACACAAGGTCGCATTTTTCCAAGTTTTTCTCATGAGCCTCTTAGGGATTTTTTTTTTTCTGAGTCCCCTATACCCACCCCTCTCCCTCTCGCCTCAAAGGTCCGACTTCACTTACTTTCGATGTGCTCCAGAAGATCCGATTTCAAAACTCTGTGGGCCCCTGAAAGTCTGAAATACCTATCGCGTCTCTTGATTTTTTTGAGCCTTCTTTCGGCCCCTAAAAGTTCGATCTTTCTAAGAACTCCATGTGCCCCTCAAAGTTTGACCTTTCTGAATCCCCCTATGAATCCCTAGGACTAAATTCTTCTACGTAACCGATAAATAAATTTTTTAAAATCCGTCGTGGATCCCCCGATGACTTATTTTTCCAAGTTCCCTAAGCCAGTTTAGAGGAGGTGAAAAATGGAGTGTCTCATGAGTTGAGATTACCGAATTGCGGGGGCATGTGGTGCTCGAGCTGTACGGTACCTCAGTAGATATACAACTGAGAAAACGACCATGAGATACGAGCGGACTCAAGGGTGCAAATAGTGCTTCGGCAGAAAGATCGCTTGAATGCTGTGCAAAACCCTGGATTTTTATTTGCCTTTTATTATTGAAATCGCATACTCCGCATATTCTACGTTAGGGAAGCGCGCAAGGCAATTCAAGTCAGCAGTCGACTTTATGATTTATTTTTATGGATGCCCCGCTATTCTTCCGCCGTTTATATCTTGTCAAATCTAGTACAGGATTGCTTCGTCTCCATAATGCAGCCGAATAGAAGAGAGCGGTCCACTCAGTCAGTACGACCTGTTTGGTCATTATAGGTGTTCACCACGGCTACTATTGTATACTGCATTGTTGGTCATGTAAACGTAATATGGAATGTGCTCTACCGAATGTTGATCTGGTCAAATGTATATGGGACGTTCCATACCAATTGTGCATAACCTCTTGCATTTCATCTCCGATTTTTAATGTTATTGTTTTGTCACTAAGAAACAATCACAATTTTTATTATTTTTTTATTTCAACTTTTTATTACATATTTATCATCATTTAAAAAAAAAACATATTTAGGGTCTCAATTGAAAATCTTAAAAAATTCTCATGAACAGAATTCTTCCAGATTTCTTTAAAGCAATTCCTATTTATTCCAATTAATGAGAAAAAATAAAACTAGAGAAAGAAAAATTACTTTTAAAACATTCTAAAAAATTCTTTCAAATTCCGATATATACAGACTTATTTAAGCTTGTAAAAATATTTGTACGCATCTAAGTACATGCAATTTAGATCTTGAAAAAAAAGAAAAAAAATTCGTAACAAAATAGAAGCCCGGTCCACTTCGTCTCGAAGTCTGAAAATATTAATATCTGATACAGGATTATGTGAACTTCCTCAAAGTTTCCAATTACATTCATTCATTATAAATAATCCATATTGTTAAAAAATTGGATATAAATTGTTGAAAAAAAAATCCAATAAAAATCATGATCGCTCGTGGGAGATGGAAGAAATCCAGGTATGAAATCCAAGAGGTCGAAGGTCAGATCCAGTTGGTAGGGAATGTCCCATATAGCTATACAAAGAGAATGTAGATTCTCATAGGGGCGGTCAGAGGTAAGGGGAAGTTCATGAAGCAACACCACCAGCAGAGAGTCAGGGGGTGGCGATGTATTTCATCCGTAGTTCGGTGAGCCTAGCCAACACGCATCGTTGCACTGTTACGAGGGCGTAATGACGAGATGCATGAATTGACAATTTGACCCAAGGCATTGGTTTCCAATGATGACGCGGGTAACAATAATTGGTGGCGGGTGTCGTGTAGTCGTTCGTTGGCTCGCCACCATTAACTCGACTCTCGGGCGTTTACCACCGCATTCGTTCTGTTCAACCGATGTATACGAAGCCTCGATGCACTTTGCCAATCCGGACATTCTACAATGATAAAACGTTCTTCGAACTCCAATGGCTGCTCCATCGGCGTTTTCCATCACTTAATCGCTTCAAATTACACGCAGCACATATTCACACCTGCCGCCCAATTTCCATTGCCACGTATTAACGAGACCGAGCGCCTGTTGATGTCCACTTTAATGCTGAATGTGGTCGTCCGTAATATTTCGCTTTGAAAAAATTTCATTCCATCGATACGTTGCGGTGAACATAATTGCGAAATGTCACAGTCAACGATATTATTCTATCGGTTTTCTTTTTTCCGGTATGCAGAAAAAAAAATTGCTCGTGTAGCAAGCCATCGGGTTATGGCGAAGAATATTTTTGCTGTGGCAGCTTCATTTATTGCTTCCCTTTAATGTAGCTTTTGAGCGGTAACAATGAATTATTAGCCAAACGCATTTTGTTGGCGTAACAATAATATTTTTCTTCATTTATTCTTCTACATATTTCTCGATGTTTGACTTGAACTGACGAAAAAGCGGAATATTATTTATTCCTGATAAATATGTAACTCTTTTTACAGAGGGCGATTTTTGAAACTATAATAAATTGCGATTTTTATGCCAAAGCATTCGTAATATATGTAATAATTAAAGAAAATTTTCAGCGAAAATGTCTAGTGTTTATGTGTTATGAGTGTAACTACAGAGTAACTTTATCCCATGGCAACTATTAGAGCGAACATTTATCACGCATGTGGATCAGTTGACATTTTTCTTCACAGTTCTTCACATATTACCTTTTTTATTTGATCTAAAACAAGGCATTCCTGGAAATGGAGACAATTTCAAACTGTTTGGTTTCAAGCGAACGAGAAGTGGAACACAACTTTAAAAATATTGTTTTTAAAAAGGAATTAATAGAAACGTTGAAAAATCATGGAATTTCGATATCTAGAGAATATTAATTTTTTTATGCCGAAAGATAATAATATTTGCTGCTGAAACAATAGTTTTTTAAATATTTATTAGGGTGTTTTGCCAATTCGATTAAAATTAAACGAAAAATATGATATTGAAACTATCAAAATTATATTTTTGTCTCTTACTCTCAAATTCTATTGAAAATACTTTGAAACTGGTTTTTAAGAAAAACAATCGACTCTGATTGAAAGTGCCTCATTGAAAAAAAGAGCATTTTGCGTTTATTTGAATGAGGCACCCTTAAAATTGATCTCCAGAGCTGTTTTTTTTTTATCGATAGCAGCGCTAAAGTATTTGTAATAATACTTGAGTATGGGAAGAAAAAATACATTTTGAATACATTTGTTACGATATTTTTTCTTAAATTTTCATGAATTCAAAACACCTTAACATTTATAATTGTAATTAAAAATGTATTCATAATTTTCCTCGGCAATTGTAATCAAACCGAGAATATTTTATGAATCCAACTTATCATATGTCGTGCTCAACGTTTGGGTAATTGTATTAATAAGTTGGTGAAGACAAAGCGACTTGGAAGCCGATGAGAAGGTCGAACCTTTTTTCGCAAGTAAATATCATTTACAAAAAGAGGGTCGGCAATAACGCGACAAATAAGGAAACTCCCGACGTGCCTCGAGTGGAACGTGGAAAGTTGGAAGATATAGCAACAGTGACGACCGAGAGCTTTTCCCCGGGACCATTTGAGAGGGCCAAGAGTTTCGCGGTGACACGCAGCCTGAGGATAATGGCCGGGCCGTGTTTCGAAATACAGTCGTTATATGCACGGATCGCAGGGGTTAACCGTCAACTGTTGGATAGCCTGCGAGTCACTCACCGAGGGTCAACCTGTCGCCAGAGAAATTACTGCGCCCTTCTGACTCCCTCATAGTCTCTTTTTATGGATCAAGTTGTCATATAGCCCACAAGGGTTCGCCATCCTATTCCGACAAACTGTTACCGCCACTTCTCTAGTCTCGCGATAGACAATTATATAATAGATATGTCTCCTCTTCAGCAACGCGACGTTAATAAAAACTTAATTAAGTTTTTACAACATTTTCCAGCTTCCAAAAATAACTTGCACTGTGAATTATCATTGTTATAGCAATTATTGATTATTGCGAAATTCGCAGAGGTTTGTATAATTTCCATTATATTGTTGGAGGTCAAATTGTCACAATTATAAATTATGGTTTATTTATGCCATTTCATTAAAACATGCAGTCGATTGGGCTCGTATTTACTATTTCCATGTTGATCGCCGCTGATTTGAAGGCGTTTGTGCTCGCATTCAAAACAAATGGGAAAATAATTTCTATGTTTTTCGCTTTAATACGTTAATAACTAAAATGACTGAGGAATTCAAATTGGTACATGTCAAAATGACGGTTCATTGATACTATTTCATTGAAAACTGGAGGTGTTTGTGCGTGTATTCAAGGCTCTTGGGTCATAATTTTATTTCCACATTGTTCTCGTTTACTTCTACGTAGAGACAATGGCCGACAAAGTTAATTTGGCATAATTCAAAACACTGGCTTGCAAATGCCATTTTACTAAAACCTGTGCATAGTTCGTATTCAAGGCTACAAGTATATAAACTAACATCCACGTTGTTCGCGCTCATTAGTACACAGAAGAAATGGCCTCCAAAGCCCACGAAGAATGATCGAATCGCTGGGCGAGATTGAGGATTCGTGTCTGTAGATTATTCCGAAGAAAGTCGTTGGCGAGAAGCAGGCAACGTGAGCGTAGATTCTCGGTGCGGTTGTAGGTAGCGGAGACCCGGAGTGACAAATGGTCGCGACTTCCGGTTCGATGTTAAGCCGTGGTGTACGATTTTCCATGATCAGGAACAAGCGGGGTCAAGCTGCACGATGGTTACTTATTAAGCTCTGTGTTATGTTTTTTCAAGCGATTGCACGTAACGGGCTCTCGCGAGGAGATTGCAAGGATGAAGGGAGAAAGTCGAAGGGAGAGGAAGAGAGAAAACGGGGGTGCACATAGCGATTCGTATTACTATCGTCTGCACGCTGTAGCATAGCGTGTTTCAGTCTTTAAGAAAAGTGGTGCGTGATGTTGGGTAAATCCGCCGAGAATGAGGAGTAAGTGAGAGGGCGTAAGAGGTGGTGGCGGAGAGGGGCGAATCGAGGTGAGGATTGAAAGCGATGTAGTGGGAAGAAGGAAACCGGTGAGAGGGGCACAGAGTAACGAGAAGGAGAGAGGCAAAAGGGAGAGAGGTCGGACCGCCACCGGATCGATGTACACGCGAACTCTCTCGCGGGCTCGAGACTCTATACATATTTGCAAGCGTACCCGTCGTATACCGGAGTAATAGAGGATCCGTCGGTTTGCGTGTTACCTGCGGAGAGGAACAATGGCAGAGAGACCTCTTTCCTCCTCCTCCTCTTCTTCGTTCTCTCTCTCTCTCTCTCTCTCTCTCTCTCTCTCTCTCACTCTCTCTTTCTCTCCCTTCTTTCATGGTGAGACGTGAAGGAGATCGGTGCTTATCGTGACTCGAAAGAAATCATTCTAATCGACGTGTCTACGCTCGCCTGACTTTCTACTTTCTACTTTCTGCCTTTCACCCTGGGAACCCTCACCGCAAGCACCCTCTCACTTTTGACGAGTTTCGCGGTGCTCCAGGTCAACCACGCCCTTCCTCATTATCGAACCTCATTATAAGCGCCAGGGACCTGACTAATTGGCGGGATTTATGAATTTGAATCACTTTGACGTGGAATAGACTCACGGGACAACGTGGAATGTATGGTAGCGTACATGTCGGATGTCAAGATAATTCGAGTCTAACCTTTTGTCGTAAACGATGATTTTTAAATATGCAATATGGTAGCTGAGTGTTTTGTCGTTATTATTGAATATCATTCAAAGAGCCAACGAGATTTTTAATTGGCAATATTTATCAATTTGAGTCAACTAGAGATTAACTCTGCAGCGTGGATAAGCCTGGAATGTACGGTACCATCATGTTGACTGTCAAGGTAATGTGATCCTAACTTTTTGTCATGCAGGATGATTATCAACTATAAACTTGGAAGCCTAGAGTTTTTTGATAACCAATCGGCAGTGTTTATAAATTTGAATCCCATTACCATAGAATGAACTGCCGGAATGGATGCTTGCATACACATCGGCTTTCAATGTAATTTGATCCCAACGTTTTGTCATAAACGACCCTGATTGAAAGCACACATGGCAACTGAATGTTTTGTGCTTATTAATGATCCTTATTACGAGACCCATAAGGTTCACTATTAATTGTCAGTGTTTATAAATTAAAATCACTTTGCCATGAACCGCAGAGTCTAAACAAGCCCGAAATGTCTGCCAGCGTACATGTCGTCTGTCACGGTAATTTGATCCTAACTTTTTGTCATAAACGATGATCATTAAATATACACACTGAGTGTTTTGTGTTGGTCTGCGGAAGACCTCGGAAGTCTCGACGACGGGATGTGGGATCTGGCTGTGGTAGTTGTACGTCTATGGAAATACTCGTCGGTGGGATCCAGTGGGAAGGGCGGAAGGGGTTTGGTCCAGTGAGAAGCGAGAGAGGCTGCTAGCGAACCGGGCTAAAGGCTCCCTGGGAGAGAGGCAAGGGTGAGAGGGCAAGCCCGGGTTTAATACAGTACAACGCGGCAGCTACGATAGGCTTTATGATGACGAAGAGCACCTGCGGGACCAGGGCTTGCAATTTCCGCGTACACCACACCGGACTGCACCTGTTCCACCCGGCTCTCACTCTATACTATATGCAGACACCGTACGCCGTACACCGTACACCGTACGGTCAACCCTCCCCCACCGTTGGATATAAATATACCTGAATGGTGCTCCTATGAACGTTGCGGAAACTCGGTGGCTCGGGATGTTCCTCATCGAGCCCTAGAGCCGCTTGCCATTCCGGGCGTTAAAGGGGTAGACCGGCTGGAGAAGAAGAGATACCATATCCGAGCAACGAATACATCCAATCTCGAATGGCTTAATTGTCATACTTGAAAGTAATGCGACGTTTTTTTAGGCGATCGATTGAGAACAACGGTCAGTCAGTCGTACGTTAAGCGAACCGTAAGGGGCTAAATGGGAGGTGCACCAGTCGTGACTCCTGTGGCCGAGATAGAAATCCTGATGGTAAAAGATTCGTGATAACAGGGGCTTCCCTCACGTGAGTTGATGTACTGGAACAACCCGCTTGAACCGCTTGTCTCGGAATGAGAGGAGGCTGTCGGAAACGCGAGTCTTGTTAGAGCGCCAGATTCTACGAAGCAATGAGCGCGTGACTGAACCGTCCGATCCACCGACAATTACCCGCACTGCCTTCCTTCAAAATAAACAATCATCGGCTCTGGCACACGCAGAGAAATTGGCGGATTTTTCGCGAGGAAAACTTACTAGTACTGGTTGATGGTCCGAGAAACTTGGTTTAGGGTCACAATGAGGTATTGAACCTGTTGGATAAGTACAAAACTGTGGCGCCTTTGAAGATCACATTATTATGATCTGTCATCGGGAGGATTTAGAGAATTCCCACACAGTCTTTATGTGGTTTTATAATCTAATAAAAACGTGGGGTGGCTAAATTCATCACTCTGACATCATCTAGTGGAAACCGAATGAGTTTCTTAGTCCTGATAATATTAAATATGGATCATCGGCGTACAAAAGTACGAACTAACGAAAAACTATTTTCGTAGGCTCTGTATTGAAACTGATATAATGTAAGCTAAAATAGTCCGGTTGACCCCATCGGAAAAAAAACCAGATAAAACACCAGATAATCTTGGAAAACCGGCTATATGCATCAACCGTTTTCGTTCCAAATATAATTCCGTGCTTCAGCATCAAATGCTCGCGATTATCTCGAGCGAATAAACTTTTCAACGAAGCTCGGACGCAATTTTAAAGGATTCGCGGTTTGATGCCGTCAGTGATAGCAGTATCTCGAGTACAAAGAAAGTAGAGAAGATAAAGATGAGTGACCCGGATCTGCGTGCAAATAAGAAGGCCCTCTAACTCGCTGATGTAGAAACGAAGAAAGGGGCGCATTACGCTGGATGAAGAAACAGAGTGAATACGGAGAATGAGAGGCGGCTGCTGGCGGAGTCTGTCGGCGAGAAGAATCTGGTCGGCCTCACGCTCGAATTTCCGGAAAACAAGGAAAAGTTGGTAATTAAAGCTCGGTCGCGGAGAGGAAGGAAAAGAGCTGAGGTTAAAAGGGGTGGGCGAGTGTGAGGATGGGCGAGGGCGCGGAAGAGCACGAGACCGAAGGGATTGGTAGGTGCCGAGGAGAACAGGATCGGTTGGGGGTTAGTTCATAGTACCGGAGTGGGGGAATAAGAGTGAGGGAAGGGGACGGGGGCAAGGGGCATTGGGGAGGGGGGGGGGGGGGGGGTGAGCGGAAAGGTGGCAGGCAGAGAGAAGCGCCTCAGGAAAATGCATGGAAATGTATTCCCATGGGATGGAGGACGAACGGGAAGGCGGGAGGATGCGGGCGACTGTTGGAAGGATCCCGGGACGTAGAATGCCGAGAGCTAAAGGGGAATCCGGGGTGAAGAGAGGTGAGGGAGTTGAGGATATTATAAGGGTTGAAAAGCAGGCGCCACGCTGTCACCAAGAAATTATGCTCTGCTACTCCTCGAAGCAAGCGCTCTACCGCCTTTGCCTTCTTCAGCTTTGCACGGAAGACCACAAAGATGACGAGCACGGTATTCCCGGCCCTTCTTTATCTACGTTGATCCTTGTTTCTCTTTCTTTCTCGCTCGCTCGCGTTGCACCAGTTTATTCAGATTGTCGGACGACCCAACTCTCCCAGCGCAACGACTTGTGCGCCGAATTTTTCCTTCAACAGGACCGAGCGTCTTCTTAATGCGGTTGCATGATGATTTCATCGTGTTTTCCGAGCGTCAAAAGACTGCCTCTCGGCTCATTGAATCAGATCTCCCTCATATTTATTCAACGTTCTGTCTGTGTATTCCGGGGACATTTACAAGGACCTGGCAAGCTCGAATGGTCGTCGACGTGTACTGTACTAACACTGATATAGTTAGTTAGCGAGCCATTCATTGATCGCGAATGGGCCTCGTATACGCAAACTAGGTATACGTCAACAATGACGAAAATATTGGGAAACATTTTTCGAATAACATTCGTGGGGATTCAATCATATTTTTACGTGGTGCCATTGTGTACTGAACTTGACAATGGACATTTGAAACGGAGTTTGTAACGTTGTTTGTGCTCTGAATACTTGAGTGTCCATCTAGTTATAATGCGGTGCCAATGGCATTTTCAATTTTGGCACTTCGGATTTTGCATCATAATGGAAATCTTGTTATTGCCTGGATGAAGAGAATGGAAAAACCAATTGCTTAGATGAAATGCGTTGGTGGTTTTGAATGGCACAGAATACGAAATAATTGTCATGGTGAACAATCGAATCATGATGGTCCTCGCATTTATAAGTGGCAGCCATTTATTGATTATTGAAGCGTTTGCAGTGGTATTTATTGATCAATCGATTCAAGTATAGTTAGATTCCGAAGGCATAATTAATGTAACTATGAAAATAGTAGCATGGACTGCGAATCGATAGTACCAACTTAATAGAATCTAGAACCATTACTATTGTTATTGTGCAGTATAAAGTATCTCAAACAAAGGGTTTTTTTTTCCATTTCGATGTACCTCTAAACCTTTGATTTGCAAACATGAAATTCACATTGCCAAATACAGTTACTAAAATGTAGCGGCGGTATGGGAAAAATCGTAACGCAACAGCGTGAACCCAAAAACTCGTAAAACACTGAGTCGGAATAAATTTGAATTGAGTAATCCGAATCCGCGGAGAAAAATATTTCAACGTCTGAGGAAATACAGGCGATACATATGTAGTATTTGTGTATCGAGGACAAGGGTAAAAAATAGTGGATGTGCCTTTGGTCAATAGTGATATTTGCAATTCGAATTTAACCTAAAAGCTGAGAGTCCGGTGGTCAGAGAGAAAAATAAAAAAGGAAATTGAGAATCGTTGGTGTCATAGCAAGATGCTATTTTTTTCGTCCGGACAATTGTCGCACTCACGGCAAACGCTTCGACGAAATAAATATTGGCATTAATTCGGAATGTCGGAAAGTAGGAGGGTCAGCAGAGCGAATTCGCGGTATTTCGGGTCATTTCCCCTTGATCATGTGCCAACTCTTGACTGCACATATGTGGAAAAGCACTTGGATTTCCACAATCCAAACACATGCATGCACTTCACAGATGGTCCGGCTATCCAATTAAGTATAGACAATGCTATTATAGGCTGCGTTTGAATAATGCCGGGGATGAAGAAGCCCTCGAAGCGTGTTAACCCGGGGATGAAGCTTCGATTCAACGGTAAATTAGGCAACGATCGATAAGTCTCGTGGCTCTCCAATTAATTATGAAACAAACTCACTCACCCTACATTTCCGCTCAGTTATTGCGCTCCGAATTCCGCCCTTGAGTTTCTACTATCCTACCGAGATGATCGCTCGTCGTCGCATGCCTCAAATACTAACCGATCGACACAGCCTGATTAAGGCTTTGTGAACACCGTAATATCCACTAACGAGGTAAGGTAATTACTCAATGGCGTGCGAGAGAGGAACGCCAAGGCCAACGCTACCCTGTCAATGTTACATTTCGTTGAGCCGATCGCTCTCCCGATTTCTCGTAATTTCGCGTAGAATCGCATCCACTCTACTATTTCCATTCGAATGCAGCCCTTGCACCTACATTACCTACATGTAACTCTTGCCTCGCTAACGAGCCTTTAAAAGACGCTTTACGTTCAGCTTCGAGTGTAACGTCGTTTTTCGCTGAGGATTATCTTGCGGTAGATTACGCAACATTTAACATCAATGGAAATTGATGTTAAATGTTGCGTATAAATAAGTATATCAGATTGTGATCGTAAATTGACTTATCTCGGAAGTGCTATTTTTGAGATGTTGAGGTAATTCTGTCGCTTGATGTTTATTTTAGTTCGAAAAAATTAGAGATTATTGCAAATACTTGTCGATTGTATAATAACCCAAAAAAATCCATGCTTATTGACGGCACTGCAAAGAATCGTTTTGCACAATAATAATTTCGAAATATTACTAGCAGTTCGATCAAAAAATTAGTTCATTAACATATTTCACGGCAAGTTAATTTTTATTTCATTATGACAATGATTCGATTATTTTTATGAATGCTTACAAATTTTTTTTAGATTCTTTAATTTGGTTTGAATTTTTTTTTCACACATTTATTCGATGTAATAAAACATTGAAAGCAAATTTAAAAATTTGAAAAAATTCATACGTGTTCAGAAAAACGAACGGATCGTTTTCATATCAGAGAAAAGTTGGGTTGTCAAGGAATTCGTTTATTTATTTATTTTTTGATTGATTTTTCAATAAAATTTTCATATTATTATTATGCGAAATGATTCTTTTCAGTATGTTTAGCATGAATTTTTTAAAACTTTCTACGCCATCGAGAAGTTCTTGTAACTTTCACTAATTTTCCTCGAACTCATTCGAAATGAACATTAAGCGACGGAACTGCCTTAAGATAAAGAATCTCGAAAGTATTGAAAGCTATTTTGAAATAGATTTTACATCAACTTTTTTTTCTATTAATTTGTACAGAATTCGTGACTTGGTATTGTCAACTTAACATAAGCTCGCTGGGTGATTTTGTTTTTGGCCCGGAAAGACCACTAATTACAAGTTTCTAAATCCAATTCATCAAAAACCTATTGAATAGTAAAGCGCGATCGTAAAGCCAATTGTTGTAATTTTACCGCGTTATACCGCCTATAGACTTTATTATATACTTCGGTGGGTAATTAACTACGAAATTCGATGGTTGCACTGCCATTGGTCATATCAAGTTCCGCTATAAAATAAACAGGATTCCATACGTTAAAATAATTACATAGAAATCTAATTGAAAATAAATTGTCAGGTTGAAGCTCGATCGTATCCGGATCATTGGGTCAGGTTTTAATTTCTATCATTACTTTTGCATTAAAGTGATTCGTTAATTCGTTATCTCTTGCGATGATATACGAAATACGATACGCTTTATTTTTGTGCAAATTTTAAAGCAGTCTTTGAGAGCGCAGCCGTCGAATGATTCCTTTGATGCACTAATATCAAAAGAGAATCGTTATGACCAACTGTCGAATTTTGACGACAAAAAACTCCAGTCAATAAATAACAAAAATAATAAGGATCAAAATCATATAGTATTTTCTTGACACGCTGGTCAATGTCGTTTAGCTAACAGTCGAGAGAAATGGAATTCTACCGCATAGCATATTTCGGAAAACTTTTTCCCGCTTATCATCACGGATATTTTTGATGCATTAATAATCATCCGATCCTCTTACGTAGAATTGAACGGTTCTTTCATCAAGAGAGGTAAATTTTACAACACCTCGTTGCAATAGCCTTATTGTGGTGTAGGCTATAGGCGTCAGAAACAGCGAGAGCGAGAGAGAGAGAAGAGAAGATGAGAAAGGATTGGTAGAGAGTTTGCAAGCCTGGCAAGACTCGTTGCTGCAAGAATATTTGGCTTAGCACCAAGTTTCTCGAAGGTGCTCCGGTGGCTTTCCGGCGCCCCAAAAGTTTCCATTTCCCGATAATCTCGTTCAGTATTTGCCGCTACCATTGAGACGGTTTCGAGACGATTCCCGATGGATAAACGATTAGTGATGCAGCTCTTCTGGCGTCGCTGTTCGAGAGCTTCTCTCCCGTTTCGAGCAAATAACTCGTTTTCTCAAAGACGCCACGATATCTTGTAGAAACGCTTTCCTATATTCCCGTTAACGAAGTTCTCCCCGAGAAAAATAGCGGTGATCTCACCGAAAAATCCGATTGGCGCGGATTCGCCTCCAATCTGATTTTCGAAAGACCCTCGGCACAGGATTCAACCTATCGTGCGATCCCACTTACTTCCTGAAATATTTTTCCTTCCGCCTTTCGTCGCGCCCGTTTATACGCTTCGTGAGCGGCCCGGGACAATAAATTTGGCGGAGCTCGCCGCGGACCTCCCAATGGATATAGTATAGTTGGTGTACCGGTGTTAGGGCTGGGGTTGCCTCGCGCGAAAACCCTGTAGAAATGCTCTCAGTCCGTGACTCTGCTCCAGTGTTACCGGGTTTGGATGGTTGCAGGTAGTCGGGCTATCAGATGGTAAGATAATGTAAACTTATGCGAGGCACGCCCGGCGCGACCGATCCCCACCTAGCACGACCAGAAGTACCGGCTTTCTGTAGCCTCGAACCACCGCATAGAGCTAGGCAACCCACAGCCACCCACGGATACGTGTCTTTCGTCTGTAACGACACCCCCACCGTCATCTCCATATAACCCCTGGTTCGCTGGTACCGAGCCCGCAGCAACACACTAGCCATCCCCTATACTCCTTGCTGCTGGTGGTGCTTGTGCTTCTGGTGCGAAGCTTGCGCGCGCGACTCCGCAAACCGAGCGAAGCACTGCTAAACTTTGCCCGGTTTAAATATATCACCTCTATAGTATTACGGTTTAACCATATGCTCGCGTACAAACGGGAGGGGCATATCCACCACCGGTAGCGGCGGTTGCACGAGGCACACGAGATTTACCCGGAAAGTGCATCGCCAGCCATGAGAGACGAAGAAAGGAAGCGATAGCGGGAAAGACCGAGTGAGAGATGGAAAGTACACGGGGAAAGCCTTGCTGCGCTTACCAGACAACCCTCTCGACCAACGTAATACATCCTGGTACCTGGATCATCTACCCGAGACCCAACGATGCTTTTTGCAGCTGCTTCGCTCGAGCTGACCCCTCCTGACTTCACGGCCTATCGTAGCCTCCACAACCTTTAACCTCGGTAGTCATGGCTGAATATAGATGCGCTTATACTTGGATTTTCAACCTCTAACGATCTCGGTGTACCTAGCTGTTATGTTTTGACAAGTTTCAATGGAATAATCGATAGGATATGGCTATTGTGGGATTTAAACGATCGGTACACAATTAAGTGGTCCATTTGACCTGAGTGAAAATACGCTTTTTTTGTTTATAGTTTGGCTTGAAATAGAGATCAGGATAGTCATTCATCATTAAGGATTGCAAGTTTTGACATGCTGCTTCGGAAACATCGCTGGAGTGGAGGTGACAACACATTTGAGCAAATATTGTCAAAATTATAGATACGTTTGCACTTGTCTCACGGTGTTTATGTCCTAAAATGCGTAGTGCAACGGGCACTCATAATTTATAAGTAACATATTTACGATGGTCTCCACGATGCTTCCCAGCTAATATGCTTTCCGGTTTATGTACAAAAAATTATATAAAAAGTTGAGACATTATATTATGTCATGCTAACTATAAAGAGAATTTCCATATCATTCTCTTCGTGTACAGATAGTACTTATTCATTTTCTGTTGCAGCTTTGTTATAGCCCATGATACAATAATCGCATGTCAGATTAATAATTTTGATCCAAGTGCAAGTTCTCCGGGTTTTTGTTATAGTTAAGCCTTAAAAAAGAGATCAGATCGATTTAACCAAAGTATAAAAAAATGGTTAAATCTCTGATGGTCATTATCCATTAAGGATAATAGGACTGACAGTACTTATCCATTTCCTGTCGCAAAACTGTCACTGCCCATTCTACAATAGTCGCATATTAAATTAGTAATCTCGATCCAAGTCCTCCGGATTTTTATTATAGTGAGTCTCAAAATACAGGTCAGATGAATATTACCAGAGAATAAAAGGATTATTAAATCTCCGATGGTCATTAAGCAGTAAGGATAATAGGACTAATCGTAATATATATACGTATGTATACTTATTAATTTTCTGCCCCAGCTTTGTCACAGCCGATTATACAATAGTCGCATGTGCCTACTGTTCCGATATATGCATGCATGCATACATACATACATATAGTTTGCGATGGAGGTACGTGGAGTATTCTGCCGTTTCGAGTTTGCATAGAGGGAATCACGCAGAGAGAAGGCATCAGCAGAGCTGCCGCGTTCCCGTTCGACGTAATTAATCGAGGGGGGGCGTTGCCCCGTGCGGCAGAGCCTCGCTCGTCGCAGATTACCTACTGGGCCGCGACAAGTTTCACGTTCCTGCGCAAAAGTCCGCTTCCCGACTGTTATCGCACTGACTTGTCGTTCCCGTGGCATTTCGCTCTCTCCCGTCCTGGGATTTCTGTAGCATTCACCCTCTCGCCCATGGATTCCGGCCTCCGCTTCCAGTGTCGCGACAGCCTGCAGAGTCAGTCAACCAGCGAAGCGCGCCGCATTAGCACGCTCCATCGTAGAATTGAGTTATTAGCCGTTATCTTTGTATTACGATCAATTTCGACCGAACGATTATTGGCCTAGAAATTGAGCGGTCATCGTTGCGAACGAATCAACAACGCCTCCGCCAACTCGCCTCTATCCACTGCTGTTATGACACTGATATGATTTTCAACAATATCACGACTTGGTTCGATATATCCAATGAAAACAACCCAAGACATTATTTCCTAGGTGATTAAGATCGGTAACTTTACGGGGTAAAATTGTTAGCTGCACAACCAAATGCGTTCGATTTGATATGATAACGAGAATTTAGTAGGTGTGCACAATCAAATAATCCGTTGGTCCGATAATTGAATTGAGGAGCCTAATTGGTAGGCATAATCAATGTGTCATGTTGTTCGACTAGATACAACGATATAACGACTTGTTCAAGCATTTGGCGGATTTGAACAAACGACTCCATTTTTTGTGGGCCATTAAACCACGCTTTTGATTGTATCAACAACTTTTCCAGCCTCTTAATGATAACGCCTTTATTTCCAACTTCAACCTTAACATCTAAACGACGTGTCGAGGATTTCTGAAGTGAAATACAAGAGTACAATATTTTCGGGTTGGTGTGTGAGTTTAATAAACTCGCTGGCTTCAAGAGCCAAGATAAATGAAACAGACCTGAAAACACGGCAGCAACAATGAGAAGTTTCAACCATTTGCCTCGAGATAAAAAAAATTATGGGATTACCAGCGGGTATGAATGGTCGCCATGGGAATCTCACCGAGTCACAGGGAAGCTGCGCCTCCTGTCCGTCTTCCTCTTCTCCTGTAAGCATGGCTGCCTCGGAGCCAAGCACACAAAGCCACTTTCCTCGCGGGGACAATCCGCTAATGGCGTTTCCAGATCATTACGTACGAACGGATGCCGCACCAACGGGAGCGACGCCGGTTGATGCGACTTGTCTCACCGTTACGTCCTCTACGGGGATCAAATTTAATCGCACGCCCGTTTGCCCTCTTCGCAATGTTTGCGCCGGGTAATGGATTAACCACAAGGATCATGGCATGCTCTTGACGCTCTATCGCCATCTTCTTCTCCTTGGGCGAGGATCGCATCGACCAGACACGTTGCACTCGAAAGGATCCTTGAGTAGGTGAACCTCCAACACTTGAACGTCTTCCAAGTATTCGACAGGATCCAACTCTTAATTCCGCCTCATAGATTTGTTTTCCTGGGGCAAAAAACGTTGCAGGACGATGCGGGAGTGTCGTGACCCGAAGGAGACCTTCCGCGATAAGGTTACAACGAACTTATGGACATATAGGTATATAAGTGAATGGAGAAAAGCCGTGTGAAGGATAGGCCAGCGATACGGAAGTGGCCGATGGCCGCCGCGGCTCAGGACTCGCCAACTTATTGCATATACTGACAAAGACAGATTGCACCTGACCGAGTAACGTTGCGTTACGTTTTTACACGGTTTTCTCGACAGCGAGGGACCTATCGCACGATCTTACTCTCCCGTCTCTGAATAACTCGCGGACAATACTTGTTCGAGCACTGTATGCTTCTCTACCTCGATAACGACATTGTCCCCAGCTGTTCTTCAATGTACACGATGTTACGTGACACGAAGTAACCTGAGAATGATCGACAAGGCGAAGGAGACGTGCAACTTTATGGAAACTTTTATGTCGCATTTTTCTGTACTCTCTTCGAGAGTTGCAGAAAAGTCGAACAACTGTTATTTTGGCAACTTGAAGAAAATCATGAGATTTCCAGTCTTCGATACTTAGAGAAATTCCGATGGTCATACTGAATATTTGTGTGCAATTCACATTGAGAGGATTTAGTTTGATGTGTATATATATTCACACGACAAAATGGCACATTTGGACAAATGGACATTTGGGTACTTTGTACATTTTGATGGGATTAGACGATAAATCTGGATTGATATATCAATTCAAAGTTTGTACGAATTGATTTGGTGTATTCACACCACAAAATGGAGTCGAAATTTCAGTACGTCTCCCATTTTGATTGTAACGGACCGTAAGCTTTATTGTGACACTCGGCGATATGGAGAAGAATGTCGGTAGGCCGAACGCTCGTATAGATCGGTGGTAACTTTGTGCAAACCTCTGAACACAATTTCGTCGTGGACGTGGACCGGCAAACCGCCGATAGCTCTATTGCGGCCTGCGGCCTCGGTGCGTCCGGAGCGATCGTTAAAACGAAAACCGTGATTCATCAGAGGAAGAATGATTACCCGGTGATGTCGTACACACTGACGGTACATTTGAATGGTACGTCGAGTGTGGATGTTCATCAGCTCGACGATACGGTCAGGCGCTACATGTTCACCTTTGTTCGTATCCGTGAAGCTACAATCTGGTGGTTTTCGTGCTAGTTGACTTTGGACATCACTGAAAGTATTCTAATAAATTCAACAATTTTATTCGTAACTAGACAGCTATTTGATTCCAACACCTGCTTTTATCGACATTCAGTGAATGTCGATCTTTGTTCATATTCTTGAAGGTGACATCTGATGGTTTTCGTACCATTTGACTTTTGATATTACTAGAAATATTCCAATGACTACAACAATTTTTATACACAAAAAAAGGATCATTTCATTCTACACTTTATTTACTCTACAATTTCATTTCCCTAAGCTTTCCGTCTGATCATCACACATCATTGCAAGTATTTCAATGAATGCAGCGACGTTCATTCACGTTCACCTTTGTTCGTATCCGTGAAGGTAGAATCTGGTGGTTTTTATGTTAGTTGACTTTGGACATTACTGGAAGTATTCTAATAAATACAACAATTTTATTCAGAACGGGAGAGCTTTTCAATTCCAACAACTGCTTTTATCGACATTTAGTGAAACTTGGACATAAACGATCTGTGTATTGCGACTGTTGCTTTCGCAAAAGTCGTTGTAACAGAAAAAGTTACATCGGCAGTAGGCGGACCATGATAT
Organism: Tromatobia lineatoria; assembly: GCA_949699805.1. NCBI lineage: Eukaryota > Metazoa > Arthropoda > Insecta > Hymenoptera > Ichneumonidae > Tromatobia > Tromatobia lineatoria. The sequence continues at coordinate 4,366,663 of OX453042.1, read as the reverse complement.
CATAGGAAGGTTTCACGGATAGCTCGAAGGGCGGTCCAGAGAGATAATACTCGACGAGATATCCTCGTTAAAAACGTGGCTTAACTAACCAAGTCTGATTAAGGGTCGATCGTAAGGCAGGTTTATGCCGCGCGAGAATACGACGAGAGCTTCTGTCGAGGCAACCTATCACACAGTTCCATAACGTCCCAACACTTTACTACCCTCCGTGTTAACGCTTATTCCCGAGAGTTCGCTTTCTCCATGACTACACGTACCGCCCTTAATATCAGTTGGTATATAGACAGAGATCAAGGTCCTTTGGCACGCGAAATCGCAAGAGGCTTTCTCTATCATGCCGCATAGTCCAAGGTATTGATAATAGAGATGGAGAGAAACGACCTGCGTATAACTGTATCCTGAGATTAATCGCTGTCGTCAAATAGTTGAGGGTTTATGCCGAAGCGGCACACGACTGACCGCACATGAAACTGTTTCGTCGTACGGAAATCGAATATGAAATACCAACATATTGGGATCGACCAGCAGGTGACATGTGTTCAATTGGACGCTCTTCTAATAGATACTATCGGCTTTTGTATTGACGGCTTTTTTCGGAACAAAGGAACGTGTGGTCTGTTCTTAACATCAGCGGGAAATCAGTGGAGAGGACCTGACGTCGATAGGATTAGACTGAACTTATCATCAGATTGGGTTTTTCTAGCACATATTACTAATCAGCAAAATGCATAAGGAAATTCTGATTAGGAATTATTTAACGCAGATTCCTAATTACAAATTTCATAGTCCAAAGAATAGTCGAAATGTTATATCGTGAAGACATCAATTATTGTTCAGTGGGCAAAACTGGTCTTATGGAAATATAATTATTATGATTGCTCACTTACAAATCAAGCCTAATTAGGAAGACGCAATTTGATAATTGTCAAGGTGAAAACTACCATCGCATCTCGCCAGTAAAAATTTTCGATAACCGATATTTATCGATCAAATAACTGAATTGCGTTGAAAATAATCTGCCCGTACGTGAAAATTCGAGGCTGACACTGAAGTGAAGTTATTTTAGTGCACCTCCGACGAGTTTTTAGTGTGGATAATAAATTAAAAAACCTGTACATTTATAGAACTACACCTGGTGACGATAGGATGAGGCTAAATTCTTTAGTTGCTATTTTCAGCACACATTACCAATCAGTGAAATGCCGATAAGTAACGAAATTCTAGGTCGAATATGATGATCTCTCTACGTCGGGAGTTGTGACTTATCAGTTCACGATATAATTCGGAACATTTAGTGGTTACAACCGGTCAAGTCTATGAGAATCAAATTTGTATGATTGCTCACTAAAAAATCAGCCCTTATTAGCAAGATGTAAATTGAAAAACTATTAAAGGGACTCGCAAGTAGAAATATTACAGTAACCAATACTTATCGACCCTATAATCTGGTTGGGATAAAAATAGTCCGTGTGTAGGCGAAAATTCAAGGGTGAAGCCGAAACGAAGCCACTTTAGTGGCCCTTTGGGGAATCCCTAGTGCGGACAATAACGAACATCTGTGAATCTATCAACGTGGACCAGATGATACGATCAGGCAAAACTTTTTAACTGGTTTTTTTACGAAATTTAATTTCGGGTCGAATATAATGAGCCTAAGATTACAAATTCGTAATATCGTAACCTCAAGAATAGTTTGAATATTATATCAAGAACATATCAGGTATTATCCAGTGGTCACGATTGGCGAACTCTATGATAAGTCAAATTTGTATGAATGCTCACTTATAAATCAGTCATAACAAGGAAGATCCAATCCGAATATGAACATTTCTCGCCCCCAGAAATGTTTAATGAAATATACTCATCGAGCAGATAAACGAATTGGGTTGAAAATAGAGTCTGTCTGTAGGTGAAAATTCAAGGTTGACGCCAAAACAGGGCCAATTTAGTGGCCCTTTGGGTTATCCCTAGTGCGGATAATAAAAAACACCTGTAAGTCTATCAACGTGGACCAGATAAAACGATCAGGCTAACTTTTTCAACTGATTTTTCACGAAATAAAACTTCGAGTCAAATATAATCAACCTAAGATGACATTAAGAACTCATTAGGTATTGTCCAGTGGTCACAACTGGTGAACCCGTCAAATTTATATGAATGCTCACTTACAGCCAGACTTACATGACTTACAAGCCAGTCATAACACGGAAGATCTAATCCGAATATAAACATTTCTCGCCCCCAGAAATGTTTAATAAAATATACTCATCGAGCAGATAATCGAATTGGGTTGAAAATAGAGTCTGTGTGTAGGTGAAAATTCGAGGGTGACGTCGAAACAGGGGCACTTTAGTGGCCCTTTGGGGAGTTGCTAGTGCGGATAATAAAGAACACCTGTGTATCTGTCGAGGTGGCCGAGGGCCGTGAAGGGAGGGTGGTTTTCTGGTGGAGAAGCTCGTCCCGCACGGCAAAACTCGCACAAGCCTACAAAGTTTCCACTCTCCGTATGGGCCGATCATCCGGCGAGTAGCTACGTGAAGCAAAGTTCTCCCGCGAAGCGAGCTACTGGCAACTTCATGGCAAAGTTCGTCCAGCTCCGAGGCTGGACTTGAAATTGGAGGACACCCGACGGACGATGGCTGACGTTCGGCCACTAGCACCACCATCGTTGCGGAATCAGCCTCATCCCTCTTTGCTTCTCGTGGTTCGCTTCACCGATCCTATCGCCGAGTCATTCACTTTCAGAGTTTCATCTCCATGCATCCAATTTCAGTTTCCAGAGTCATCGATAGAGCGGCTTGACAAAATAAGCGGAATAAAAGCGAGGAATCTGCCGTCAGACGTGCGTGTGGAATCGATCGAGAGAACGACGTGCTCCGGGAATAGAAATTGTTGGAAACGAGATTCCGCGGCCTGCTGAATATCTTTTGACTGAGCCCAACTCTATATAGTAGAGCAGCTGCTGCGTAACTCCCTTTGCACGGCTGTTTCAAACGGCGCGATATCAAGAGAATGTGTCGGACGTGAATTCTCTATGGGCTCGCTGATATATAGTTACCTAAACATGATGATCACGAACATCGACGTGCGAGCTTATTCAACCCTTCTATGGACCGATGTTGTCGAATGCTGCAGCTACGTATTGTCGCTATTTCGATATGGCGTATTCGTTAAACATACTCAAAATACACACATTTTGTTGTTAACGTTAGCCATTCATACCGTGGCGAAAATGAATTATGTTGAGGTAATTGATTGTACATACGATATCTATGATTAACGTTTTTATCCACATAAATACCTCTAGACAACAAAACATACATTTTTACATGCATTGAATATTCCAATTATCAACCAGTTTTTGAAAAGAAATCTAAAAAATATTTATAGCTGAGGATAAAAGGAAGCTTGGTTATGAAAAAAAATGTTAAATATTAACCTTTTCATATCAACATACGTGGAAGTGTAAGAGAAAAATTTTAACGGTTTTCAGGATATTGATACTGTTGTGTATAGTATTTTCTCGATGCTTAGACACTCAAATGATTGAACATGCTTTCCGAGAAACTTATTTGACATACGTTGTGAGAAAAAAAAATTGATGATTGCTCGAGAGATTTTTGAAAAATCGTGTTTCAATATACTTCATTTTCAGGGCTAAATTATTTTTAAGTTTGTTTTGGAGCAACTTTGGTGTGGATTGATAGTAATGTGAGTGTATCTGAGGTAAATCAGGGATGAATGGAATTGTAACGAAGATAGAAAGGAGGGATGGTTTGTGGGTGAAGGGCTTGAAATTGACAAGGAGGATGAGTGGCTTCGAAAGGTGTGCATGTCGGCCGTCGTAGGCAATGTTCCGTCCGGCTCAAGACTTTGCTCCAAAGTCATTAGCTCTCATTTATCACACGCGGATCGCAGCTCTACGCGGTTCTGCTCCAACGTAGCGTGCAGTAAACTCGGGGGGAAAAAAAGTGTGCCGCCCGGGGCATCTCTCTTTCGCCCCTACGCGTCATTAGTCAGGCGCTGATTGCTAATCGAGAGATTCGCCCGAGAGGAACCCAAAACCACGAGGAAAAACTCGGTTGGCGATTGATTGTCTCGCTGATGCTATGGAAAACCAATTGTTTTGGCGCTAGTTGATTCCTGGATGAGGATCATCCACATCCCCTTCCTCATCTCCTCCCCGGCATCCCATCGACAAAATTAGGTAAATTGAAATTGTCACGTCAAGTGAGATCAAATTAAGTGCCTGAGGATATAGACAAAAAACAGACCGTGTTTTGACATTTTTGTTCTCGGGGACGTAATTGTTTTATCCCGAAAATTTTTTTTTCCATTAAAGAGAGAATATATTCTCGTGTGTACAGGAATTTTTCACAAAAATTCGGTCGGACGTAAATAACGTTCATTGGTGCGAGCGTAAACCTCGTTTTCACAAATGTCTTTTGCCATGTTTATCATTTTGGGTTGAAAATAAATCCGAAATGAAAATAACCACTAAACTTTCGATTCGGAATATACAATTAAAGTTAAACACGATGAATAAAATAATTAAAGCTTGCACAATGGTAATTATTTAAAATTTGCGGTTCTTTTACGATCTTCCTTTAAGTATACAATTTAAAAAAATATATTTCTATGATTTCTTCAAAGTCCGATTGCAGTTAACGGAAAAAGCGTCCAAGAATATTGTTTCAGAATTTGGAAAAGATCTATCCGCCAGTTCCTAATATATCGTGAATACGGATATGAACGCAAATTAACTTTATCTCAACTGTTATGTCGCTCCAGCAATTTAATTTCATGTCACAGAAATTACAAGCATTTGCTGAGTCTTCCTCTGTAAGTGAGACTGTCTCCGAAAATTAACTGACAACTTCTATTAATTTTTTGACGAACATTCTATAAGCTATTTAAATCGCGAAATACGATCTTCCGGTTCACGTGACATTTTTATTTGTGGACTATTTATTGTAAATTAATTTCTTCGTCTTCTTCGTGGATTCCGCGCACATCCCGATAATTGGACTGGGAAATGTTCATCAAGATGTCATTCACATTTAGATTTTTACTCTCGCCAATTGTGTGACAGATTGTATCGGAAATTAGGCTAATTTTTGCGACTTAGAAAATATCATCAATATATATATATATATATATATATATATATGTATAGATGCCTAAGCTGTGGAATACTATTCCGTTTAACGGATATAGGCAAAAGACGCCGTTCGTGTAACAAGGTCGAAGGAAATGAAAGAATAATTTTGCAATTTCCGTTGTGTCGATTCTAGATGTCTGCGATTTGCCAATGCAGCGGAGGTGATAGTGATGGCGATGACTGCCATAGCGGTCCACTGGTAGAGGTCTCGGAAAAGGTCTGAGGTTTTGCCAAGGCTTTCAACGACACGAGGGAGCGCTACGAAGCTCCGGCACGTACGAAAATGAAAACGGATCGAATGGTGCGGCGGAGGCCGTGCAAGAGAAGAGAGTGAGGGCGGATGGGCGCCACTTCGGCCAGGTCCCGTAACTTCCAATGGATTCCTCCAAGTTTGCCCTATAGCTGTTATAGGTTGCTGCGGGATACACCGACGGTATACCTCGTACAGTATATAGACACCTCCCGCAGGTCCAACTTTGCCCGAAGGGCGGGTCTCAATTAGCGCCTGACGATGAAAAATTGCACGATCCGTTCAAGGCCTCGGCAAGTTTATTTTTTTAAATTCATTAAATACGAGAAAATGGGTGAATATGGGCCAGCGCCTAACCCGGAAGAAAACCCTTGAAAAAAATCAACGGAAAATCATCTTTAGAGCGGTTTCTTTAGGGGGTTTTTTTGAAGGTATTTTTTTTAAATTAGGGTAGATTTACCATTAGTGGGTACACAAAAAATGTATAGAATAATTCATCATTACTTTAAGGATGTATGATACGTACAGTCCCGCCAAAAGAGAGTTTCAGAGGCAATTTCGATCACTTCCCGATGGGATAAAAATAGGAAAAAATAATGCATGTAAAACGTGCCGATAAGATTGATGTTGTATAATAATAATTCCAAAATGTTATTAAAAAATTAGTGAAAAATAAAAATTGTTCGACAAACTATTAGTTAAACCAACTTTTTTTCTAATGAAAATGATATGTTTATTTAATTGAATGCATACGAATTTTTTCAGATTTTGTTCTGTGAAGGAAAAAATTCAGAATTTATAGAAATTACTAAATGAATTTATTCTGCAATATTATTTGCCTAGTGAAACTGAATTTTTAACTCGTGCTCTCCAAAATTTAATCCATGGAGATACGAATGGAAAATTCATAATAAAATAAATGAATTATAACGATATATTTAAATTATTCAATGTTCCTTGTCCAATTTTACGTTTCTGTGCCGTCAGAAATTGTGTTTTGGAGAGCACATGTTAAAAATGAGGTATTCGCAAATTTTCTGAATTGATAGAAAAATAAATAGCCAAAAGAAACGCGTGTGTAAAGCATCGAAAATGGGTTTCGAAATTCGTTTCTAAATTTGTAATCTTGGAAATGTTGTCGAATGTGGACATATTTTTTTTCCGGAAAACTCGAAAAATTTACCACCGAAAATAGTACTTTGGATTTTCCTGATCAGATTCGGGACAACGTTAAAACTTTCAGGTGAAACCTAAAATAGGCAATTTTTTTGGAAACGATTAGTAAAATATTTCAAATGTGAGCTTGGCATTTATTTCAGTATAGTCAATTGAATAAAATTGAAAGCACTATAAATTTGAAGGCCAGATTTTCGTCCAATATTTGGTGGAATAACCCATATGCACAATTCACCATTATTACGCCAGGTATATGCTGAAGCATATACCTTTGCCAAATATAAACATTTGAACGGGATATAATATGAACGTAAACATTGCGGCATTCTTTCCAATTGCGGTCAGAAACTGGCACGAATCAGAAAAAATGGAATATTACTGAATCTTCCGAAAAACTTAATCCTTTCCATCCGAAGTTTCTGATTCTCGCCAAAATATGACATACCAAATTTAGCATAATTTTAGAACCAACGAAAAACAACTAATCAATCATAATAAAAAATTCAGGATTGGTACAAAAAATGCAATTCAAGTTAAAAAATTTTAACATTGCAACATTTTTATTCGAGCTTTAAAATCTATCGGATATTTTCTTTTATTATGTACCGAATTCGCGGCGCGTACCGAACCATTTCCCAGCAATTTTAAGGTGGTCCGTATTCGCTGACCTTAGTGACGGTCCATATTACGAAAGTTCGAAGAAAAAAAGAGGGAGCCTAATGGACCAGCGCGTGACGATCGTGAAAAAGAATCTTAAAAATATTTCAGAGCCTGGCCTTTATGGTGTGACTTCCCGAAAAGCTATTTCTGCTACCACAATATGGGCCACTTTTTAGTGTCCTATATTCACCACGTTTACCCTATATTGGAATACTCAACGTTGGGATCGGCCCTACCATTCTCTCCAAGACTCTCTATCGCTGTAAACGATCCCCAACTGTTATCGATCACATACTGCGAGTTTTTGCTTCGCCAGATTGTCAAAAATGAATTTGGAACACGTAAAACAAGCCGAAATATATTCGTACACGGTAATAGTAGGTGCGTCCAACAATATTTATAGTCCGGTGTGCACATGAGTATCTCTCTCCGCCGTGCAAAAGGTTTTTTTTTGTTGTTGCGTGTAAACACCGTAACTTATTTAGTATTATTCATATTACTCCCGACGGAGTTTTTATATCTCACAGTCACATGAATAACGTTTTTCCATAAATCCTTTTCACGAAGCTTCTCTACATTGATATGGAATTTTTTTTATTTTTATGTATAATAATTCAATAATTTAAATGAGGTATAAACAATGCATACCATGAATAATATAACATTCAGTTGAACATTAAAAATACTTTACCATTTTTTTTCAACGACAATGTTCTTTTTTTCTTATGCAACATGTTCTATGCATTCCAAGGAAAATTTTTGCAAAAGTGTTGACGGTGCGAGCTGAATTGAAGGGCTGTGCTGGTTCATATGATTATAGAGGGAGGAAACATTTCTCGGGCTGTTTTGCAAGCCAGCTACAGCAAAAGCAACTGCAGGGAACTCAAAATAAACACAATAGACTTTAGCGCGTCAAAGAAGAGACGAGCGAAGGCGAGGGACGGTTCGCAGCTTCACTCGTAGCGAACGAGAGAGTAACGAGGCCGACGTTTAGGGGCGCGCGCGACGTGGATATCGCTTCTCCACGAGTTTGACGCTGCGCGCGCCTGTCCGACGCTCGTTTACTTCTATATATATATATATATATGTACACACATGTATGAACATCTCGTGAGTCCTCAGCGAACAATGTGAAAGAGTATCTCGTAGCCTTCCACCGCCATCTTATATTCCATACGACACTGGTTGAAAAAAATGCCATATTCTTTATCAGTTTGCTCATCAAGTTTTAAAGATTTTTTACCGAAAAGCGCACGCAAAATGAAAAATTTAAGAAAGATCTTTCTACTTCGTTTTGAACGTTGACATTTTTGAAAAATTGTAAAAAATTTGTGCTTTCGCTATTGATACAATCTGGTTTTGACAAAATTGTTCGGTAGATGTATGTATATTCGAAAGACACGCATTTTGCATGTTCAAAATGTACACAACAAACGGTTCCTTGTATTACTCATTGGTTTTGCTACGTTATATATGAAATTAATAACGTTTCAGGTTGGATGGGAGGAAAAAAAAAGACTAGTGGAAAAAATCATGTATCAAACAATAATAAGGAAACCGACATTCAGTGCTTCAGTAGGCAAACGGCGTTAATTGGAAAAATATATGTATATTTTGATCAAAATATTGTTGAAACATTTTTAGGTAGTGATTTTTTTATATAACACGTTTTACTATGATTTTTTTCCTATCTCCACAAGGTTTAAATTAGATGAGGTGATCGCACAATAAACACTGCAAAAAATAGCTACGGGTGAATTATTCTCGGATGTCGCTCAATCGAAATCTAATTTCAGCGATATATTTTCAGTTAAAAGGTTTTTAATAACCGTTTCCGGTTGATTCTATGTGAAAAGTGTATATCGAGTTCAAGAGACACACATTTGCATATGTGAACGACGAATTTTAAAAAAAAGTATTTTGAACACACACTTTTTGGTCTGTTAAGATACAATATCCAAAAGACACTATATACAATATACAACATATGAAAGGCAACAACGGCCGTGATTAGATATTAATAAAATGGTACCAAAATAATTTCAGCGACCTCAAGACTGAACAAGAACGTTAATTCACTAATAAAAAATCCATACTGAACATTTTTGCCATATTCCCTAATTCCGACACCGTAAAAATGTATTTTTCTAAACTTCCAAGAGGGACTTATAAAATTTGTTGGACAGGTCATTTCTTTCACACCAGCATCTCTCTTAAATCCAGATGATCAGAATAATAAAATAAAAATCCGATCCTTTTTTTCCCCGGTTTATTCGATCCTCCTCCTTTTCGTTTTCAGTTGTCCGGATCTGCTCCAGCAAATCTCCTTCTTTCGTTGTAGCGAGTGCTCGTTTTCCAGTAGAGGTCGCGGCAGTAGTATCACTGCAAGGCCTTGGCAAGATATGGGCAAGCAGTACTCACGAATGTGCAGGGATAACGGGAAAACTTTTGCGAATCTCTGGCGCGACGGTTTCCCGCGAGAATATCCACGATGATTTTCTTATAAATGGAAAATACCTTGGTGAGTCGAGGTGGACTCTTTCTCGTCTCTGCGCAGTTGAGCTCCTTACGAAACTCCACGAGACCTCGACGTTTCTAGCCAGGAGATTTTTTCCGCTTCTGCTTTCCTTACACTGCTTTTCTTCAGCTCTTTCTCACTCCTCGCCGTCTCTTTTAACCCAGCGACCTCTTTCCTGAATCCAGAGCATCTCTTTGCAGTGATAGCGCAGTACGGGATGGAAGATGAATAGCCCCGAGTTCCTCCCGAGGCTCTCTTCGGATCCTCAAGACTCAAGGATGGTCGCGCGTATCGGGCAAGCTTTTCCATTCTGTAGATTCTCGGGTTCACAATGACGTACCGCGGAGCATCACTTGACTCGAGAAAGCGAGCGCCGCCGAAGCAGTACTACTCGCGACGTACCATCTTAGCATTCCGAACGACAACCAATCGGTCTCGTAGCCTTCGACAGCCGTCGCCCGATTTCGTCTGACGACCCCAACCCATCGTCAACTATTTCTATTAAGACGATCCATCCGCGGGGAAATGTCCGAGGGAGAAAGAACTTTCTGTACCCACTTTAGATTGCGTCTCTGTCGCGCGCCGCTCAACCAGACAGCATCTTGCTATAGTCTAATCAATTTCCTGTCTTACATACAAGCTTCATCTCGCAAAGAACTTCGAATTACCATATAAGGAGATTCTACGAATTTTGAATTAACGCAGATTTTTCCACTCATTGACCGTCGGAGCTTAAGGAATTTTTCACAATTTTTTTGGGATATATTTCGTCGAGTGTGGCTGCTTGATTTATTAAGTTTAATTAATTAAGCACCTACAGTCGATATTTGTAAAAATTCGGATTCATGAAATTTGAATTGGGCTTTAATTTCGCGCGCTTTTAATTTGGCGATCACTGTCTCAGACACGAGATGTGTTTCGCAAAAACTCCATAATTAAAAAACAATTTACCGGGTATAGTCGCATACCTTAAAACAGTAATGTTAATAATAGGCGGTCGCTGCTTATAACATACTATGGTTAAATATTGACTCTAAAATCGTAATTGGTGACGCACCAGGCTTAAGGAATTAGACCTGCTCGGATGAACTGATTTCCATTGCGAGCGCATATGAATGATTGTCCAATGTCAACCATGACATTGAGATTTTCACTTGTACCAATCGCATTCGCTTCTAGCAGCGAAAACTATTCACGGTAAATGTATCGAGCGCATATGAATGATTGTCCAATGTCAACCATGACATTGAGATTTTCACTTGTACCAAGTGCATTCGCTTCTAGCAGCGAAAACTATTCACGGTAAATGGCACATTACTGAAGGTGGGCTAGTTTATAGTGTTGGACTTGTATCATTTACAGCATTTTACTATAGTCCAATCATTTCCATGCCTTGTCCAGTTGTGCACAGATACAAGGTCCTTTTTGCGGGGGACTTGAAATTACCATAGGGCCTTTGGAGAATTTAATTGAGGTGGTGTCCCGGTAATTGACAAGCGTACCATGATGTATTAGACCTGCTAAGATACACCAGTTTCCATAGCAAGCGCATGTAAATGTTTGTTCAGACCGAATGTCGACCATCACATTACGATTTGCTTTTGCACTAAGCGTATTTGCATGTCACAGACAAACGTACATGAAGTAAACGTCATATCATCAAAAGAGCGCTAATTTACAAACTATTCAAATAATGTATTTGTATTTGTTATTAGAATAGATTGTCCATATTAAAATGTACAAATGAAATGAGTGCAGCCGTTTTGATTTTCGAGCATGTATTTTTGAAACACTTTTCGAATATTTAAAGTGGAACTCTTCCTCATAAGTTCACTTCATGTACGGAATATTAAATCATAATCAAGCTCGGAATAGATTTTCAATAAACCTATACAAAACGATAAAGCTTTTCAAACAGTTCGATTTCACTTATATTATTATTCTTTGATACAAAGAGAATTATTGAGAAATGTGATAACGTAAAAAGTAAAGAAGATAATTGAAAGTCAAGGAAAAAAGGAAAAGGCGTCCCCGACATAGCATTTATCTCGGGAACTCGGGAGGGATATATATCACCGGCGGCGTCAACTACTTTTGAACGAAAGGCTAACAAGATTACTGAGCCCGTTGCGATATAAATGTAAATGTGAAACGGTGGACGGAATGTTAGTGGGGGGAAAAGGGGGGTGAGTGGTGGCTAGGAGGCTTTGGGGGTGGAAAGGAAAGGAGCAATGGCGAGAGGAAGCTGAGGACCCAGCTGAGAGACAGCGGGAGATCCGGTTTCCGTGCCGTTCTGGCTTATTAAAATATCTAACATGATTACTGCAGAGTTGGCAACTATAATAGACTGACTTGAAGTAGAGTTTGTTGGGCTGCCTATTCTAGCGATTTAAGGCGGGTCGCTGTCGGGCTCCACGATTCTACCCTAAAGCTTTTGATCGAATATACCGATGTAACATTATTATTATACAGTCCATAGTTTCGGAGCTCTACACGCACACCATGTACCGTCTATTCTTCGACCCTCAACGCGCTTCCATCATCCCTGTCCGTCCTCCTCAGTAATTTAGCTCCTCTCTCAGACGAGCCGGATCACATGACCTAATCAGATTCGATCACCCGCTCATTTTCCTTACGTTACGCAATTTTGACGGTTCCCTGATTATGATCAAAATCTCTGGTCAGATTCTTCTACGACAAGCTGATAAAATGTAGTCAAAGTTGCTTCCTTGCTTCTTCATCTACATAGAAGGCCCTGATGAAAACTTGCTTTCCTCGCGCGAAGAGGGAGATTATTCCACATTTTTATTATAACTCCCAATTCCTTTTTTTATAACCAATCTTCCTGGCCTCTTGTATTTTGTACACTTCGGATACAGCGGCTTCTTAAATATATATATATATATATATGTTGTTTCGTTTACGCAAAACATGCTGCGAATTCACCACCTAGCGATGGATACTACTTCTACTATCTTGGGCCACGTCTCGAACATTATACAGAAGAGGAAAAAAATATATCAGCTCTCTCTATATATATCTTTAGGTACGGTATTTGATTTGGGCGAAACATTGCGCCAATTCGCCACCTAGTGGTGAGCACGACTGCTGACTCGAGCCACAACTTAATCCAATCTTCCTAACCCCTTACTTGTACATTACACTAAACGATAAAAAGCTACAAAGGTTCCTTACACAATCCCCTGTATATTATATCTTCAGAGACGCTATTTCGTTTGCGCGAAACTTTCCGCGAATCCACCACCTAGCGGTGGGCACGGCTACTGACTCGAACCACAACTCATCCCAATCTTCCTAACCCCGTACTTGTACATTACACTGAACGATAAAAAGCTACAACAGTTCCTTGCACAGTTTCCTATATATATCTTCAGAGACGCTATTTCGTGTGCGCGAAACTTTCCGCGAATGCGCCATCTATCGGTGTGCACTATCTCTGTCTCGAAAGTTGCGACTGAGTTAGCTGGAAGATCCAGGAGGTTTTGCAGGCATTCAAGGTCGTGCTGAGTCTTAGTTGTAAATCAAGTTTGTCTGAGGTTCTAATTGACTTAACATCCTTTTACGAGATTCTTTGGGTGTTTTAATAGGAAATCCGAGGAGAGCCCGACGGAATTTATAACCTACTTCTTTGCCGAACAATCGAGCAGTCTGTCTGATGACAAGGAGTAAAAATAATTACTCACAATAAATGAATGAAGAAAAGCAAAGCGGGATAAAGTTAGCGAGTGTATCGTCGGGGGTTGGGACCGCTGGTAAAATTAGTTCGTATTGAATATGTCCCGTGGGTACACGGTGCGCGCTGAGCCAAGCGGCGTACCGGCTCACCGACAGACTTGGAACAGCCCTCGGCACATCGCCTCACGCTCCCCAAGGCGTCTCATAATTAAATTCGACCAAATTTCTCCCACCCCGTCCATTGTCCCGTAACTAGCTATTGTGCGGAGAAGCCCCGTCACCACGGGAACTTTCTAGCTGAGCGGCGCGCGCGCCACCGCGTCGCCTCAGCGCCGCCCTTCACCGCACCAACCTTCCTACCTTCGCGCAACTTTTCATTCCTCTTTTACTCCTTCTTTCATCCTGTCGCGCTTGCCCCTCTTCTTCCCTGTATTTCTATTCACGCCAATTAAACGATCTCGCGAGTCTATCCGTATCTTGTTTCTCGGAGAGGTGTCAAATTAATGGCATCGGTAATACAAGCAAACGGGAATCGGAGAGAATCCGAGTCTCAGAAATATCGTTAGACGCGATGGAAAGCATCTCGAATTACGAATGAATGGGAGAGGAGCTATGTACACGTGGAAAATTTATTTTCGATGGCCCATTGTTTTCACTGAACTGGTCGAATTCCAAAGCGTCGGAGAAAGAAGAGGAAAAGAGAAAGACAAAACGCCAGGAGGGCGCCACCGTTCGGAGCCGTGGTGCAGAACGTACGGTTCAGCCCTGACAACAACGGAATCGACGTGAATTACGTTCCTTTAATCGAATGGACCAACGAGATTTATATTCGCTTTATTGACGCGAATTGTTGCTGCGGCGAAACAATACAACAGTCGGAAAGACTGAAGAAAAAAAAAAGATGACTGCCTCGAGAGCTTTCCGCGAATCTCTGGTCGAACTCACCATCGCGAACCTCCTTCGCGGTCCTAACATGAAAACTTTTAGAAAGATTGCTTCTGCACTTTCTTCGGTTATTGGACATTTCATAGCAGATAGGATTACTCGCGGTGACTCGCGTGACGTTGTATATATACTGCGCAAGCACGTACGACCTCCTCGTCTCATCCACACGATTCCGCTACTCCGTCCGGCTGATCCAACGTCCGTACGTGTTCCTGCGACACTCCCAGCCTGCTTTCTTCAACTTTTCTATATGAAAGCCCACAATGTACGATTGATCAGTTTTCAGTGGACTTGTTTCAGTTTCGCGCCGTCTGCATGAAGATAGTATCTGAATGAACGTATTGAACCTGAAGAATAAGTTGTCAGGATTCATTAGGTTTTTCAGGTGGAAATCTGACCATAAAACATTATTAGCTCGTGTAATGAATTTTTAACGATGCAAAAAAATTTGAAGCATCTCAGACACTGACTCAACTATTAGTATTTAAATTTTAGAATTTTGTAGATTTTTAAGTCACATTTCTATCCTGTATACGAAGGTGATATTTTATAAGTTAATCAGGAAGGCATAAAATCACTAAAATCAGTTATGTGAGCAATATTCCGAAAATATTTTTGGTCGATAATAAATTCACGCACATTTGAGCATGAGTATCATCAAAGCAAAGTCATTATTAGCGCTTTCAGTGCTGCACACAGAAGTATTATTTTCATTGGAACAATGTCGAATTCAAATAGATGTATTTAAATTGAATCTGTTCCGTCGCCCACTGCGACGAGATATTTTATGTGAGCTTCCTATAATTGACGTATTTATCAAAGCTCCGCAGTGTATTTTTACCGGTCAGGCAAATAGTGAATAGATACTGTTTTATTGATAACAGATAGCAATGACACAAATGCGTCGAAATTCCGTTGTTAATTCGTTTGAAACAGCGGATAGAAAATGTGCTACCTGATTATAATATCTACTAGAAGGCATATGCGAAAAATAATGAGGTATGTAGAACGGCCAATGGCATTCCGTAAATTTACAAATGAACTTCGATCCACACATTCTTGTTTTTTCTACCGTAGACATCTCGTTCTGCACAGTTCACTATAAAGTGAAGGAAATGCCTGTGAGGACGTTAACAGTATTCAGAAAGCAATTTAGTTATTTTTGCCACGACGATATAAATCTTAATATTCTTTTTTGGCTGCAGAGTTTCAAAGATGCCTTTATAATTATTGAAAAAAAAAAAAAAAAAAAAAAAAAAAAAAAAAAAAAAAAAAAAAAAAAAAACATATATTTACATTTTTTTTAAGGTCTTCCCACCACGATATCGAAAATTAAAATATACTTATATATATTTCATGTCCTTAACCTTCCATGTCAAGCAGACCACATTTTACTCCGACTTTTTTGAGACCCCTTCTTTAGCCCAGATTTTTGTCAGGTCTCTTATAAATATCCCTTCTTTGGTTCGGATCTTATTAAGATCCTCTAAATGTGCCCCAAATGCGCCTATGCTTGGATTTTTCTAGGTACTGCAAAGGTTGTTTAAGTCTGGATTTTTCAAGATTCCTTCAATGGCCTCCATGCCTGTATTTTTTAAGCCCTGCAAAAGCCCCTAAGCCTGGATTTTTTCAAGGACTCCAAACGCTCTTAATTCAAGATTTTTTTAAGCTCCCTGAAGGCCCCTAAGTCCAGAGAATTTGGAATGAGTAAGGGTCCCTGCTGAATTACGAGGGCACAAAAATAAAAGCGAAACCCGGCCCACTTTGGTTTTAGGCTCAAAAATGTTGTTATTTCATGCAGAACTTTTGAGAATTTTTTCAGATTTTTAAATTTTGACTAACGATATGTGAGCTTTGAAAACCCGGAAAAAAATTAAGATGAAAAAAATCTGAAAAAATTTTCCAGTACTTTTTGAAGTTGGTCCAATCATATAAAACACGTTCGACCAAATCCAAGAGGTCGAATCGGTATCGAATGCCCCATATGTTCATTCCCGATTAAAATTTTAATTCAGAAAATTATTTGTACACGCAAGCTGTTGAGCATTAAAAGCTGAATTTTTCGCCATGAAGTAGTAAGTTGTTTTTATTTTCCTGTATTCAAGAGAATTGCGATAACGATGTTGGGTTGCCCTTATTGCTGATTACTTCAGCACCATAAAGTTACTCAAAATGGAACTAAGTTTTTTGCATACTCCAACAAGTCAAGCACCACGAATGGCTTAATCGTAAGGGGACACAGTTGGCATCACGGATTAGTTATGTTTCCAGGACGATTGTCATCGCGGGTACAATCACGATGATATGTGCCGGGAAATTCCATTGTCCGTGCGCGGCAGGAGGTTGCGTCGTAGAGACGCCAATAGCAGAGCGACGCTTACAATACGAGAATTGTTTCAACCCTTAGCGTGTGGTACGATCGATGCACCCTCCAACCTCCGGTTACCTCTGCACTTTGCCCCATTCCCGGTGCACTCCCACGCTTTCCGCGGTGCCCTCGCCACTAAAACTATTAAATTCGTTATTAATGTTTGCAATGCGCCGGATTCGAGACCACGCCGGTTCGTAATAACGCTGTAATTGAACTGGAAAATATGATTCTCATGGGACGTTCTTCGCTGGCATTCCAAATTGTGTATCGAAGTAAACTATCGGAATCACGGCTACGGACAAATAACCCCCCCCCCCCCCCCCCCCCCCCACAACAACACGAATTACGAGACTGCTTCGGAATCAAAAAATTAACAGGCGAATGAAAAATCCAAACCACTCGCATTGTACGTGCTGAGCAAGCTTTCAAATGAGGGGGTTAATCGTAGCCCGAGTTAAAATTTAAAAGGGCTACATCTTCCCGAAAAAAGGACATTTTTTTTTGAAGATAACATTGCTCGAAATAAAACAATTTGTTTTGTTTTATCGTGCAACAAGGTTTTTGTTTCAACAATGTTGAGTTTTATTGATATTGGGAAATACCAAGTATATGCAATTATGTCCACATGGATATATTTCTTCTCGAAATTTTTTTGCGTTATTTCGATACAAATTAAATTTACGAAATCTTGTACAGAAAATAAACATTGATATAGTTGCATAGCTCAATATACGTATATGGATTTAATCAAACCGGTGATATAAAATTACAACACATAATTACTAAATCAATCAAAACGCAATCAGTAAACTGTTAGAAAAGATTAGAAGTTTTTATGCATGAACTCGTCATCGAAATTCAATAAACAATTGTGGTTTATACCACAATTGTTAATAAAATTACACTAAACTCCTAATAAAAGTACACTAAACTTTAAGCAGATTTTTTGTACAGTGTACCCAAATAATCAGTGTGTATTACTAAAATTTTACCGCCCGACTTAAAATTTAATACACATCAATAACAAAAAAAATCTCGCACTCGATCGCTGACTCTAATCTTACAAACCATTATTGCCTTCACTTTGAAATCGATCTTAAGATTACAGTTTGAAAAAAAATTGTTGTGTAATATTATCAAATCCATCCATTTATCAAATACCATCAATACGAAAATTTAATATAACAGGTTATAAAATTAAGTACACAATCAATGCATATGGTACTTTCAATACAAGTATATTAATTTCAGGAGCGATGTTTTTTCTACAGTGTCCGTTTAACCCGCGGGACCCCATTTGAGTTTCAAAAAGGATTTAAATTTAAACTGGGGAAACATGGAGGGGGCCCCCACCCCCTTCTCGATACCGCGCAGCCTCGTTTCGTCGCTCGATTTCTGGCGCGTGCATTTCTCTCCTACCATGTTTCATTTTTACGAAGGTAATATAGGGAAAGTATCGGCGAGGCATATGGGCAACATCACGCGACACGTGTACTAACTCGCGGGCGGCACTCTGCGGCGTTGAAGCGACAAGAGCGGCTCGCGATATAATGTAGGCCGTACAGCGGGGGCGGCCACGTATACACGTTACTGCCAGATAGCTATTACGATGCTCGAGTAGCATCATAGGTCGAGGATGCTCGGGGGTATGCGTGAGTTACGTGGCGTGGCCATTAGTAAGATTGCTACCCTTGCCGATGAGCGGTAGCTCGCATAAAATAATACGAGAGAGCGAGCCGACGAGCTTGCCGATCGTGCCCTAATGAAATTGCTTGGAAAACAGGGGTTAGCGGGGTTAGCGGGGTTGGAGGGGGTCGCACGGTCGCCCCTTCCCCCCGCTATTTCGCATCAACAAATTAAATAAGGAGGAAAAAGGGCAGAGAGCCGGGGAGAGGGGGCCCAAGTAAAAAAGAACAAACAAAGGACATTGAATATTCGATAACATAAATACGCGAGTCATTTGTGTCGCGGCTTATCTAATCACATCAATGATTCATGAGGACTATCTATATTGACACGGTTTTAATATTAGTCGAGACAGCGAAAAGCAAGTGGAGAGGGGTTATGCAATTGTGGACACGTATGTACACTGCTTAACCATCTCATCCGATATGGAAATTTAATCACGTCAACAAAAAAAAAAGGGTATTTTTTTATATACGTTATTCTGGAGCGTGAAATGTATGTTGCATATATTTTTTTCTTCTTGTATCTTTTTGTCGCTTTTTTGTATATTTCGATGGGTTTTGTATGTACTACGTGGAATTTATGTATAAGGTATATTTATGTAAGGGCGGGAGATGTATTATTTTTATGTCGAATATATATTGGATCAGATGTTTGCAACAAAGTGAGGCGGGGAAAGAGATCATTTTTAGCGCATACGCTTAAAGAAAATGAATTACGTAGTTAAAGAATTGGAGTAATAATTTATATTGCAGAAAGTAGAAAAAAATTATTTGCTCCGACGGAAACACATGGAAAAATCAGGGATGTTCTTTTGATCGCTGTGTGACTGTAGACAATGATTTTATATTTGTATATTAATAAATTTAATGCCATGAAAAATATTAAATATACTTGACACACATATTTCGGATTTTTTAATTTCCTTCCGAAATTCGTTTGTTTATTTAAATCACAAGCAATGTGCACTTAGTGTTTAGCTAAAGAAAGTATTCAACCATTATTATAAATTGAGTACTTTTTTTTGATAACTGAATTTTATTATTATCCGAACATGTACTACAAAAACAATAATAATCAATTCAAAATTACTCGTGGATTAATAGATAGATTTGGTTGGAACTTAATGGGATGGTTACAACTCTGATAAACCTTTGCAGACCAGTACGAATACTGAAACAGAGTAATGGAACAGAGTAACCCATTGGGCATAAGTGGTTTGGGCTGTTGGTAAGCGCTTTTTCCCTTCTCTGGTTTGGAGAGTGCGATAGAGGCGTAAAAGAAAATGGAGGTGAGCAAAACTCGCACCACGGACACGTAGTGGAAGAGCAAACCAAACGAAGGACTTGAGAATACAGAAATTCTCCAGGAATCGCGAGGAAGCTCTGAGCCAGTATTATTGCTACTGGCATTGGTTTTTTTAACCGCTAGGAGTGTCAGCAGTCAATGATTTAATTTCTGATATACATTGCAAAATTTGGTGCAATAGAGAAAATGCAATATATATACAATTTTCATCTAGATTCTGGTTATTTGCGCTACAACTAATTTGCCATTATTCTTTAGATTAAAGAAGTATTTTCACCGTGTTTCATGACTCTCATAACATTTTACAGGTAGCTATAAATACTGAAACGGTGTAACCCGAAATGTAATGTTACCCATTGGCCATAAGTGCCTTGGGCTGTTGCTGTTTTTTATTTCTTTCCCTATTTGAGAGAGTACAAATATAGGTGTGCAACACAGCCCGTGAAAAAAAAGGAGAAGGTGTACCACCCGCGGATGCACAGCTAAAATAGTCCAACCGACGGTTCCGAGAATACCGGAGTTATCCAGGAATTGCGTGGAAGCTCTGAAGCACTTTTATCGATACTGGAATGGATTTTTTTTTTCTTTCTATTGCTACGAGTGATAGAAGTACATCAATTGATTTCATATCTATGTGACATATTTTTTAATATATCAATTTTTTTCTAGATTCTGTTTATTTACGTTACCAACTTATTTTCCACTACCATTTGGCTTAAAAAATTATTGTAACCTCGTTTGACAACTCTAATCACCTTTTACAGGTATCTACGTATTTTGGAACGGTGTAACCTAAAAGGTAATGTAACTTATTGGCCATAAGTGCTTTGGGCTGTCGGTGTTCTTTTTCCCTCCCCCTATTTAAAATACTACAAATGTAGGTGTGCAAAGCAGCCCGTGAAAAAAAGGGGTAGGTTGTACCCCCCCGCAGATACACAGCAAGAGTAGTTCAACCGGAAGTCCCGCGAATACCAGAGTTATTCAGGAATTGCGTGGAAGCTTTGATGCACTTTTATCGATACTTGAATGGATTTTTTTTTCTTTTCATCGCTACGAGTGACAGAAGTACATCGATTGATTTCATATCCATGTGTCATATTTTTTAATATACCAATTTTCTTCTAAACTCTGTTCATTTATGCTACAACTTAATTCCCATTATCATTTGGCTTCAAAAAGTAAAATTGTAACCTCGTTCGACAACGCTGATCACCTTTTCCCGTTTTAACTACACATTTCAAAACGGTGTAACCTGAAATGTAATGTAACCCATTGGCCATAAGTGCTTTAAGCTGCTGGTGTTTTTTTCCTTTCCCTATTCGAAATACTACAAATGTAGGTGTGCAAAACAGCCCGTGAAAAAAAGAGGTAGGTTGTACCACCCGCAGATACTCAGCAAGAGTAGTTCAACCGGAAGTCCCGCGAATACCAGAGTTATTCAGGAATTGCGTGGAAGCTCTGACGCACTTTTATCGATACTTGAATGGATTTTTTTTTTTTCATCCCTACGAGTGACAGAAGTACATCGATTAAATTCATATCCATGTGTCATATTTTTTAATATACCAATTTTCTTCTAGGCTCTTTCATTTATGCTACAACTTAATTCCCATTACCATTCGGCTTGAAAAAGTAAAATTGTAACCTCGTTCGACAACGCTGATCACCTTTTCCCGTTTTAACTACACATTTCAAAACGGTGTAACCTGAAATGTAATGTAACCCATTGGCCATAAGTGCTTTGAGCTGCTGGTGTTTTTCCCTTCCCCTATTTGAAATACTACAAATGTAGGTGTGCAAAACAGCCCGTGAAAAAAAGGGGGGTAGGGTGTACCATCCGCAGATACACAGCAAGAGCAGTCCAACCAAAGGTCCCGAGAATACCGGACTTTTCCAGGAATTGCGTGGGGAACTCTGAAGCAGTTTTATTGCTACACCTGGACAAGTGCCACGCGTCCGAGTTTCGCTCGTTTTCTGGCCGAGCTCTTTAAAAGGAAGTTCGTCGGGTGTTGTGTATGCGCGAATGAAGAGGTCAGAACGAGTCGGTGGCACGTGTATCGTATTCGCGCCGTGTGCCCACTTTTAAAAACAAGCCGCATGAAGCCTCGGTACTGCTACTCCTGCTACCGCTGGAAATGTATGCGAGGCACCGAGCGACGCGGGCTAAAGGGAAAAGGGAAAAAACGGCACACACACCCGGAGCAATTATACGGAGGGCCAGAGTTGGTCATAAAAATGATCGTAAATACAGAGCTAGCGTTACCTCGGCTAGTTCGCAGACTGGTGGACTGCACACTATACTGGCACTGAAGTGGTACCGTCGCGCTTTCCGAAGATCTAGAGCGCGCCGACTCTGCAACCGAGCCGAAGGCCCGACGCAGCCCGCTCCGAGAGCCAGCGGCTGGCCGCAGGCCAAACTCACCCCGTCGAGTTATGAGCGACTCGGCGAGCTGCATACCTACCACTCGGAACCGCTCTGTATCGTTCCGACACATCTCCTACATCTCTCTCTCTCTCTCTCTCCTGCTCGCTGCACACTTCGCGCTTCATTCCTCTCGCCGATATATCTGTCTGCCACTCATTTAACCCCCGTTAATCCAATTCCCATTGCCACTGCAATTCTCACAATTTCGTCTCCGATCGCTCGAGATGTCAATTGTTTCCACGTATTTCAGGTCGCTTGATAACACACACACGAAATCACACGAGTGACTCAAGAATTATTTATGGGACTCTCAATATTGCCGGGGGAATACGTAGCTTCGGGAAATATTTTCTATAGGTCGTTTTTTTTTTTTTTTTTTTCTTTGTGAATTGTACAGATTTCGTAGGGTCAGTGGAATTCATCCTTTAAGAATGTGATGTTCGTGACGTTTGTCTGAATGTGTGGGGGACATTCCGTACCAAGTTGAACTTTCGGGTTTCATTCAGGATTTTTTTATTCGTTAATCTATCTTTAGGAAAACGAAGATTTTTTGGCTCTGTTTTAAAATAATTTATATACTTATGGTTATTTTGAAATCTGACTAAAATCTCATGAATGGTGTATTGGATATTGATATTCTTAAGCTTAGACCGAAAGTTCTTGGAAATTCCTTGGAAATGGAAATTGTAAAAAGTTAGATGCTTAAATATCCTTTTAGATTTTAATTTATTTATTAAGATCCTGGGATATTAAATCCGTAAGGACCTGAGCCAGAAAAAAAATATGGAAAGAATGTAAAGATCAGTCAGAAAAAAAAAGTAGTACAAAAGACAGTCTGAAATTAAGTGGAGTGATTGATACATAACAGGAGAGAAGATGAAAGGTGAGCAAGAAAAAGCAAAAATTTTACTCTAGGCTATTGCTGAAACATTTTTATATATGTTAGGAATTTGGATTTTTTTTTTCACATTTTCTTAAAGCTATTTTTTATTTATATGAATTTTAAAAATGTTGATTGAAATTTAAAAAGATCCATGAGTACAGAAAGCAGGACTAATTTAAGAAGAGAGCCAATGGAAATGCTTTTAAACTGGATTGGGTGTTCGATATTTCGCCTTTCGATGTGCGATATTTTTTGTAATTAAATCATCAAATATA
Organism: Tromatobia lineatoria; assembly: GCA_949699805.1. Taxonomy (NCBI): domain Eukaryota; kingdom Metazoa; phylum Arthropoda; class Insecta; order Hymenoptera; family Ichneumonidae; genus Tromatobia; species Tromatobia lineatoria. Next base: position 4,343,309 of record OX453042.1, on the reverse strand, counting down.
CGGCGTGAGCTCATTGCAAATATGAGTCTGCAATTCCATTGATTGGCTTTTGGTTCCTTTGGTTCCAAAGTGCATATACATCGGACTAATTGTCAGTGATATTTCTACTAAATTTCTGAACACGCAGCGAAATTCCATTACGACATATTTTCAGAATACTTGGGATATTATTACAAAATATTTCTTTTTCTGGAATAGATTAATATTACATCAAAAAGATATGTGACATTATGCCAAAAATGATTGACATATATCCTCGAAAAACATTTGACATATTCCCTCAAAAATAATTTGACATATTTCCCCTCAAATATTTGTGGAATTTCTCCCCATTATGTGAAGCAATTATTTAGGAATTTGTACGTGTAGGCGGAAGTGACATTGTCTCTCAATTGGTTTGCTGTCCTGAAAGCTCAATATGTTGAAAGCTTCCTCATTTCTCCCTCGCTACCAGGGGCCGTCATTCAACCCCTCACCGCGAACTACTCATAATTACAAAGTGATTACCTTGATTGAGCTGTGCCCGTTGGCTTCGTCGGTCAGACAACCTTTGTTAAAACATAATGGAAACGGAAAATTTGCAAAACAGTATACAGATACCTTCAAGCTCATGATTTTCTTCGAGATAGGAAATACCAGATTTTCCCCCTCAACCGCATGTAATGGAATACGCCCGGGCGATCCGATTTCCACGTTAAAGGGTTAATCTGCTTTCCGAGAGGAGAACGTACTCTGGGAGGAGATGCGATGCTTCGTTTTTCTCGTCTTTAGGAAAATCGAGAGCTTTCTCGGCAGCTCTTAGCTTCTCTCGATTCTGGAACCGAGAGAGCCAAGCCAAACTGCCTCAGCATTCTCGCGCGGATACAATGCGCGTCTTTCAGCTTTCTGATCGAATTCCTCAGGTCGAGGTCGGCACGGTGCGCACCGTCCTCGTAAACCCGGCTGTTCCTCCCTATCGTCCATACTCCGTGCATAAAAGTATTCGAAACCATAGCCTGTTAGGAGGGTTTTTTTTTTTTTTTTTTTTTTTTTTTGTTGCACTATCAAAGCAGCTGCGCTGTATATGCATGAAGTCAAATAGAGTCTTTCGATTCTTCGGAAATAAGAGGCCGGTAAATTGCTATTCCCTTCTGCTAAAAATTCCGGCCGATAAACTGCTATTCACTTCTGATAAAATTTTAAGATTACAGAAAGCATCGAACGAATCATCAATTACGAGTAAAAATATAAAATGGATCCCATCTATACTCGAAAAATAAAATTTAAACACTGTCTTGCAAAGTAAACACGAAAAAAACAAACACACACACACACACAATAGAAAAAATGCTTTTGTTTTCATCTTAAGTTAATAGATTAAATATTTCTTGCAAGGTTTACGTGCTGAAGGACTCCTCATAATGTCGGAGTGTTAGTGCGATTATTAATATCTGCGATTTACATCTGCGTATGAATTGTTCGATAAAATACTTATATTATACCTATTATAAAATGGAACGAAACTACAATTTTTTTTTTTAGATACGGATAATTTTCTAGCAACGCTTATTTGAGATGGGATTGAATTCTGACGTATCAAGGAATTTCGGTAATAGCGTGTTTGCAACGTAACATGCTTCCATTCCATAAAATAATCCCATAATCTGTCTTAATAAGTTGCTGAGCAGCGTTCATACAGAATGGATTTGAATTTCGACGTACAGCTATATGTCGGAAATTCCGTATCCCCAACATAATTTGTGTTTATCCTGTAATCTCATTGTCGAATACTTTCGCTTACTATATCGTTCGTATGTGATGGGTAAATATAATGAGATTGGGACTCAGAAAAATTGGCATGGTTACAAGTTGGACCAGAGCAAAAGTGCATATAAACATAATGTTGATAACATTTATATTACATGTCTAAGTTATTGTTTTATTTGAAATATCATACTATTTTTTGAGCGTTAAGGCTAATCGGAATTTTTACATTGGAAATATCACATAACCTTTGAACTTTGATGTTCACGAGACCAATTATTGTTGTACAGGATTGTGACCACGATTCGTCGCAATAAATATGAGACAAATTTTTCGAAAATGTGAGGATTTTAGAAAAATTAAAAGATTAATAACTCGATAAATTTTCAGCTTATCGAGCTAAAATTTATCAGTCTTTCGAAAAAATAATTTTCTCAAATTTACTATTTAGGATTTGACCATATTTATCAGAAATTACATTACAAATTGTAATTACACTACAAATTATTCCATAAGATGCCCAACAGACAAAACGTCCGAATTTGAACCTTATTTGTCCCGTGTTCAAAAAAGTCCCGTATATTGACATTTATCACAGAAATGTGCAGAATTATACATCCTTATAGGCAAAGCGATGGCTGCACCATGTCATTGTTTCGCGAGCCATATTAGCGGCATCGTACCGCAACGTATATATATAATAATATTGGTCTGTTCCATTAATTCGAAAAGAGGTGCGCGTGAGGCGGCTGAAATCTGATACTATTTCGCATAACTCATTCGTTTGAATGGTTTTGGCGAACTATAGCTAGTTGGTATATATGAACTCGCAACCCTTTCACATACTCGACATTAAATTATCAAGTCAAAACCATCGGAGCCCGGAGATGATATAAATGCGAGTATTATACGGTTGAGGGAGAGTCTCACCACACAGCATCCTCTGGGTCACCCATTTTCACCCCTTTCACCCGGCAACTTCTCTCCGCGAGGGCCCGCGAACGATAAGTGTTTGAAATATTGAAAGCTGAAGCGCAGAGGCGGAGAGTGAGAAGAGTCAGGCTGCAGAGCAGGGAGAGGGAGAGAGAGAGGGAGGGGGAGGGGGAGAATAGGGGGTTGAGGCTACAGAGTAGAGAGCAGGTTACAGGGCCCGGTGTGCGCCACCGCCCCCGGCCCGTATGCGACGGCTGGGCTATAATACTACCATTTATACGGTGTGTGCCGGTAGCCCGGGGATTCGAGATGGTCGAGGTCGTGCGCTCGGAAACCCGGCCACTGGTTTCATATGCACCGCGACTTCCTCCAGGGCTCTCACTCTCTGATTGATTGCCCTTTTGTCTTCCAATATATTTCACATTTCAAGTGCTTCTATCTGCTCATCGCTCTTCGAGCCGCGAAGCCGCGCCTTTCATTCGCTTTTTCCCAGATTGTCATCGTTTGTCCACCTCGTTATTGCTAAATGTCTACAATTTCACCTCAAGACTTTGTCGCACATGGAAACTGAACGTTTAATTGTGGCAACTGTATTTTTAATTTGCTGTACGAAACATCTTAAAAATTGACATTACTGAAAAAGTGGTGAGGGACATATTATTGTCATCATATAGCTGATCGAGATTTGAGGAATTTCACTTAAGGATGTATGATATGTACAGTCCCGCCAAAAGTGAGTTTCAGAGACAATTTCGATCACTTCCCGATGGGATAAAAATCGGAAAAAAATGCATATCATGCATATAAAACGTGCTGAAAAGATTGATTTCGTATAATAATAATCCCAAAATGTTATTAACAAATTGGTGAAAAAAACAATTGTTCAACAAACAATCAGTCAACCCAACTTTTTTTCTAATGAATTTGATATGTTAATTTATTTGAATGCATACGAATTTTTTCAGATTTTTTTCTTTATTTTAATTTTAATTTTTTTTTATTTTGAAAAATGCGCAGAATATAACAAATTTTGGATATGCGTTTTGCAAAAAAATCTTGGGTGTACTAGTTGGTTTTATGCCGAACACATATCCAAAATTCGTTATTTTGTGCACATTTTTGAAAATAAAAAAAATAAAAATGTCATTATTTTTCGCAACGTTTCTTGAAAGAATAAACGGTAATAATAGTCCAAGTGTGACGAGCGATAGCTCATTTTGATTATTGAACCGATTGACCATCCAAATTTTCGATAGCATTCATAGTTCAAACGATACAAACGTTTGATTATTCTACCCTAACCTAACTTCAGGCATGAAAAGAGCTGTAACTTTTGAATAAACGAAATTTGGACAGTTCATTGATTGAGGATCTTCCGATAATCAAAATGATATATTTTTCGTAATAATTAGACTATTATTATGGTTTAACCTCTGAAAAAACTGCAGGGATAAAATATGATATCAGATTGTTTTGTGTGCGGATTTAAATTGAAACTTTGAAGTACGTGTTATCGACTCGATCGCACACTGAAATTATTATCAATAGATAAAAGTCGTATAACACTCTCTCGGACGTTCAATCTGCTTTCCTTGTAAGTCGTAGCTGAGGACATATATCAAGGTGAAACTGTATTGTGTCTTACACCTGCAGCATCTACGGATGGCAAAGGAACTGGTGGAATATGCCAGTCACTCTCAGCGGACGCGGAGGGTATTGAAATTCACATCGGATGGAGAATATTAAAAGTTGACTGGTAATACGCCACTCATAGAACTCGGTGACTCGAGACGATCTGACTGAGACGACTCGACACGACGTGACTTATCGTACTACTCTCTTAATACTATTTCTGTTATTCTATTAATATGATAAACTCCCGCAAAAAATAATCAATAGATAGAAGTGACATTTTGAGTTTAAATATTAGTGCAATACATGCACAAAAAGTTTCAATTTTCGAGCCTGTAGTACGTGTCGAAAGTTGGACTTTTTTTACCAGTACGAAAATCTACTATTTTATCTATAAACAAATGAATGTCAAAGTATCATCCCTCGTAAATATTTTAATCAAAATTGCAACTGATCCGATTACAATAACTTGATCCGAACCAAATTTGTCATGGTTACCAAAATTCTGTATAAATTTATTTTATTCGCTGCAAAATTTTAAATCCATTCCACAATGTGATTAAATCAATTGATGAATATGTCATGATAACGACACATCAAAATACATTTTTGGTACATGATTCGTGTCCATTCGCATTGGTTACATGGTTGTTATTTTTGACCATATTTCCTGTCGTTTCAATGAAAAGTGATGTGAAACTAAATTAGCGCTCTTTTTCCTTAATTTAAACTGTAAAAATTACAATGTACGAGAGATAAAAGATTTCCGAGAAAAGTGTTGTTACAGATGAATTTGTAAATATGGAACGGTTTGTGAAGCGAGTCCGAAGGGCGGAATGTGTGAGTGGGATGGCGTGAAATTGCTGTGGGTGCGATGGTGATAGTAGCAATGGTAGCGCAACGTAAAACTAATAACTCTTCTATGACAAGGAATAAATGGTGCATCCGGAATCTCCCTTGGTAGCCACAAAACCTTCAGCCCGCTGATTGCCACTAAATTGCGAGAGTCGCCCGGTCCTGTCGTCCGTCTCACTCCCACGAAGCCCCGCCTCAGGGTGTCGAGGGAGTCCTGTGTGGAAGAATGGCAAAAGGACTTGGGTTAGCTGGCAAGATAATCCGACTGTCTTTGTTGATCTTCCCCCTCAGCTTCCAAGCTATTCTTATTCCGCTTTTCCCTTCCATTCTCTCTCCCTTCGTGCTACTCCTTCTCCTCTCCTTCCTCCCTTCTCTCGGAAAGACCAAGACAATTTTTTCCCAATTGCTTTGCGATAACCGATCAAAACCTAACCGATTTCCCATCGGCATGCGAATTAAACTCACATGCTTCCTGTTTCCGACTACCACCATTTTCCAACATGCCCAGACAAATAATGAGTTGACACAACCGACAAATGGGTTTGCAGAACCAATAAATAGGTTGGCAGAAACGATAAATGGCTTGACACAATTAATAAATGGGTTAGCACAAAGAATAAATGGGTTGGTTCAATCAATAAATGGGTTATGCCAACGCGCTGCTAGAGCATGTAAATTGACACGAGCAATGAGTTTAGTTATAAGAGTAAGAAGAATTATCTCCGAAATCAAATAACCTAGTGGATACTGTAACCAATTACATTGCAACCTTACCGAGAAAATTAATTGACACGCCCATTCAAAGATTCGTGAGGTTATCTGTGATGGCAGCAATAAAAATTTTCTCTCTCTCTAAAATGTCATTACATTTCCTCATTGGATATTCATTCAATTCGCTGCACTTATCATCTTGCCCCAAATAATTGTAGAAAGATTACTATTCAAAGTAGTTATGTCTATTAATTTTAGCGTTATCGCTAGTAAAGTCAAAGTGATGCAGTGCATCAAACTGAAAAGGTTGTTGTCACAACGAATTTTTTTTCTCTTCATGTGGAAGCCGATTCACCACAAGCTCACCGATTCGTCAGGTTCTGTAGCTGGTTGGTCTTCTACCAGCTTATTCGCCGTGTCCAGTCCTCCCACGCCATCGGAAACGACGTAAGATATCGTCGAGCCAATCCCCTTGAATGTATCCTTTTTTCCCTTCCCTCACGATTTTCCCATTTCCCAATGCCATTCCCCAAGCCGAAGCAAACGATTCTCTCGCTTTTCCGACCGCGAGGAATTTTCTTTTTTCATCCTCTCTGACGACGAATGAAAAGCGAGAAATTTCAACAATAGCGGCATTTTATAATATAAAAATTCTCGGTGGAGATACTGTTTCGCGGAGAAAAAATAAATAAAAGTTACTCCCAGGACGATGGTGTGACTGCGGTGAAAGGGTCGGCCATGTAGCAGCCGCAATATATGTTCTCAGTGAGGTGAAAGGTAATCAGTTCGAGTTAAAGCACGCAGGATGCAATCTGCCCGCGTTTGTGATTAAACCGCGTTGCCCTCTTCAACCAATTCGAGATCGAGGGAATACGCATGGCTGGACATAATATATTACATCTTATAATGTTATTTTTTTCCCTCCTTTTTTCGTTTTTATTCGACTGCTTCGTTGTTAAGACCACATCAAGATATTAATTTCTTGGGCACTTGAGTGCACGCGATGCGAAGAGCTGTTTATTGATTTCCTCCTCTTATTTTTTTCCCTCCTTTTTTCGTTTTTATTCGACTGCTTCGTTGTTAAGACCACATCAAGATATTAATTTCTTGGGCACTTGAGTGCACGCGATGCGAAGAGCTGTTTATTGATTTCCTCCTCAGCGCCGTTGGGGATCAACCCGACTACCGTCAGTCTGTAACCCAACCCCTATGACTACCATCCAGTTTGAAATCTTGTACTTATCTACCTCTTATCGCGGTATCTTCTTTCGAGTACGTAGTTATGTCACTAATGAAACATGAGTATCCACTGATTAGAATCATACACTTGGAATACAGAATGCATACGACGAGTATAAATATACTTGGCATAATGCTCATGATCAAGGATAAGTCATCTTGAAATATACATATCATGCCCATGATCAAGGATAGATAATCTTGAACAATGCATATTTTGCTTGTAATTTAGCATATAAATGTTTTGCAATACACCTATTATGGTTTTAATTTAAAAAATTAATAATTTAAAAATAACGATATTATGCTTGTAGTGAAGGATAGATATTTTCTTCAATATTATGCTATTTCTTTGTAAACTAAGAGTGAAATATTCTTGATTTAAGAATTTAAGGGCTAATATGGAAATACTTGAATCTTGAATACTAATGTTCTAGCATGTAAATTCTGGAATTATGAATAATGAGGTAAACACAGAATTCTAATCTGTGATGCACGAAAATGGAAAATAATTTAGGGTAGAAGCTAAATTATTTATGCTAGTTTATGTTTTTTTGGATAATAAACAAATTATAATAGTCAAGTTCTTACTTAAATTCAAATCTGATTCTTCAAATCCGCTATTCAGAATATTCAATGTTGAATAAATGTCCAAATTATCCGGATGTCCGAATTATCTCGATTACTTGAAAACTTGATGTATCAGAAACACAAATTATCTGTATAGCAATGGATCATTAAGAATATCGGGTAATTTAATCTTCGACGTAAAGCTTGAGGCGAAAAACGTCGTTTTGTAAAAAGATATTGACACATTCGGGAAGTTGAGAAAAAGGTATTTTTTAAAATTTGCTTTCCCTCGAGATTCTTGCACTTTTTTAACTGGAAAACAGCTCACGATTTTGAAATTCCAAAAAAGCACGTTTTCCGAAACTACCGAAATGGTACATTGCAAAATCTTTGTCGGAAGCTTCATTGTGATGACAGTTCCTCGTCTGTATACAAGTTTCTTAAATCAAGAAAAGACCTTTTCAAAAAATTAAGCTTCAGCAAAAATACCAGGAAACCCCAATTTTTCTCAGTGTGAGACAAGGAAATCAATAAACCGATTTTCCACTACAACTCCCGAGATTTTCGCGCTCAACCTGAAAGCGACCGGAAATGTATACATTTTTATCCATGACCCATTTTATCGGTGTCACTCAGACTGCATGATCATCGATTATGAATACTTGAATAATTCTCTCCGAACAACTCTACATAGCAGCTAAATTAATTCCGAGAGTTTCAAGCCCATCAAACATGTTACATCTGAATTCTAGTCGGAATTCGAATTACAGAATGACGTTGTAAAATATCTTTCCGCCTCTCGAAAAAGGAAAAAAAAAAAAGAAAAAGTTATACAATTTCCAATGGAACAATGACTCGACCCTTTTTATCTCTAGTGTCTGTCCCCCTTTTGAAAGAAGTGAAGGGTCGAGGGTGAATCGTGACGGCTGTGATAGGAAGACAACGTTTGTCCGTCCGTCTCCTCGGTTCTGATTTCCAGTTGTGTCGTGGATAGTATGTAGCCGTTCCGCATTCCATCTCAGCGTGTGGTATCCGTCCGGGAAATGACGATCGCCGTAAAGGAGCTCCCCGAAGAAAAATTAAATATCTTGGCAACAGCTATAAAATGGGAAACTTTAGAGGATTGTGCGGAGCTCTTGGCGAAGCCAGTCTCGGGGCCGAGGTCGTGGTAGGGTTGTCGATACCGCCACGAAGAACTTGCGTGGAGACTGGGGGCAATAAAGACGAGGCAGTGCTCCCCACTGACCAACACTCGGGCGCGACCCTCCGATCCTTGACCCGTGCCCCAACCTCCGGATCCGCGTATCCAAGCCGCCTTCTCGGCACATTGAAAACTCGCATCGATCAACGGATAACAGAAAAATGGTACGGCATACGACGTCTTGGATCGCGTGTCGCTCGTTTTTAGTATAACTTACCGGTTATAGTGAATCTAAAAAGAGTTCGCTCACGATTATTCGACGACCAACAGCGGAATCGGTACCAGGGCCAACATTATGTTAGATCGGCTAGCGGGTGATACCATGGATGCTTATATATATTATCTGATCCAGCAAGAAAATTTTTCTCGATTCCTTTGCAATAACCGATCACAACCTTACCGATTTTCGATCGACATACGAATCAAGTCCGTATGCTGCTTGCTTTTGACTACCTCGATTTTAGGGTATACGATGACAAACATATAATCAGTTGAACAAACCCATGAATGGTTTGGTAGAACTAATCAATGGGTTGACGGAACCAATGAATGGGTTGACAGAACCAATAAATCAATTGCCAAAACCAATAAATGGGTTTACAGAATCTATAAATGAGTTCAAAGAAGCAATAAATGGTTTCGAAGAACGACGCTCTCGCCATATTGAAAGCTCGCATAGATCAAAGGATGAAGGAAAAATGGGTACGGCATACGACGTGTTGGCTCGCGTGTCGGTCCTTTTTGGTGTAGCCTTCCGGTTATAGTGAATCTAAAAAAAAGTTTGCTCACGATTATTCCATCGCTAACAGGAGCATCGATATCAGGGCCAACAGGCCCAGCATTATGCTAGCCCGGCTAGCGAGTAATGCCATGGAATCTACTCACTGCAGGTGTCGACGATTCTTCTTCCTTTTACTGCGGCGTCGATTTGAGAACTTTTAATACTTGATGGAGCGCTGCCGGCGCAGTAGCTCTGCCGGTAGAATGATGCTGGCTGACTGGCTGGTGAAGCTTGGATTGAGCTCGAGAGTGGCGGCCCTCTCACCTCTTCCCACCACGACCTTCGCACGCTCGACTCTCCCCGTACGCGCGAATAACGAGAGGTTTATAGAGAAAACTTTGCCTCGTCGAGTCCGCGGATTAGTGGCTCGCCAAAGTATTATTAAGTACCTACCTCAGCTCCCTACGTCAGCGCGAAACCAGCGAAATAACGGCGAGAACCTTTCACCACGCGAAATCATACAAGAACAGCCTACTATCTCTATTATCCTATGCTACTTGAACTTCCTCCGACAGGATTCCAGCTCTGGCCACTCTTTAGCTTTTACTAACTTCATAGGCTTCGAATTAAAGAAACGTTTTCGCTTTATATGTTCGAAAATGTTATAAGTTACGGTTTCACATTTCTCGTGATTGCTATGGAAAAGTTTGTGTGAGAGAATAGTAAATGGAAGCGGTACACGAAACCCTTTTTTCACAACCAGTTTAAGGGTCTGGCTGAGCGCTCAAAAAATGAGATATTCCTTTAAAAAATTCGTTAACTCGAAAGTATAATACAAAATATCCTTTTTTTTTTAACAGACACTAAAAAAACGGGTTCCGGAATGACTCATAAAAATGAAGTAATTATTTTATTCATGAATAGTGTCACTACGATGTAGCGTAACGATTTTTTTATTACCATCCGAGAAGTTATGACAAAAATATAGCGCGGTTTGGAAAATAAATGTTACTTCGACAATTTTGAAATTTTTAATATGAGTTATGGTTTAAGCTATTCGAAACATTTAGAGATTTACGGTGAAACGAAAAAATGTTATTCTTAAGAATTTTTAAAATATTAACATCGTCAATTAATCTTGAATACATTTGAATTATCATATGGGAATGAAACAATTTAAAAAATCGGAATGTGATGCTAAAATGATCAGTGATAGTACAAGTGTTTGTAGCTACCTGTGATCTATTCAAAACTTCAAAGCTTCGCGGTTGGAGCATTCACTATAGAAATGGCTGGGATATTTTACGGTTTCGCTACACTCAGTGGAACCGTAGTAAACCATGCAATTGTACGTAGGAGCTATTAACTAATGGTCCATTCACCTTCCTTCATCGTCGCATAATTTTCTTTCCATCGATTAACCAGAGTCGCCATAATTGCAGTAGAAAAATGAAGTCAACATTTTCCGGCTTACTTTTTATAGCAGCAATAAACGAATAACCGCGTGGACATAAAACAACCAACTGACACTTGGCACTCACTGCTATTAGATTTTTCTCGTGAGCGTAAATAATTACGAAAACATCGGTGAACCGAAGTACCGTAGAAAAAAAAAACCGCATACACCCTCACATCCGTATCCATCCACTTATTGTTCGTAAAAAAAAAAGTACCGTCAGACGAAAAGACGGAAGCGAAAGAAGGGAAAAGTGGAGGAGGAAGTTTCGAGTTGGGAGGAAAGTGGCTCTACACGAAACCATCCTTCTCAGAATGTCTACATCCAAGTGGAGTTTCGCACGGAGTACGCGTACCTGCCACTTTTTAAGTGCCTTCGATTTTACCTCTCGTGCGCTACCGTTCCCGACTCGGGGCCCATTCGCCTACGATGCGGAACCCCGTACTTCCTCTTTTCGCCTCATTCTCCTTTTATTTCCTGGACATAGGAACATCTCGTTGAAAATTGCCCCACCTCCATTTTCTTCATCCCATCTACGCGCCAAATAAACAACAGGCACATCTTATCCCTTAAAGAAAAGCTGGGGCATCTCGGAAGCGTAAGACCACAACAGATCGCACCTAATCCAGGCAGAAGACCTGGGCGATATACAAGCTTTCTACAAAACTCTTTACTGCTCACATCCACAACGATCAAGAATGGACAGAACGCAATATCCATTAGTGGGCCAGGCAATGAAGTCGAAAAACAATTTAATGGCTCCCGATCCGGATGAACAATCAAGTCTACAGATAGAAAAGTGACTGACATAGAGATATATATATATATATATATATATACACACACACACAAACGTGTTACGAATTGGAGACTAACAGTCGTGAGATGGTTCCGAAGGGTGAAAATGGTAGATGGGCTTTCCGAGCGAAATAGAATCTGCCGGGTCACCGGATCAGTTGTTGGTATCGCATCGAGCATCGTCCGGATCGGCAACCTATTAAACAGACGGAAATACTCGGGGCAAAAAAATCACACCGTGATCCATAGGATTGGCACGAGGTGACGGCCCATGAAATGAGCAAACCTTCCCTTGACCCCTCGAGTGACCACGTGGTTCCGTCCGGACGTACGTCGTGGGTATTCTCGTGTCCCTTGAGCAGTCGGTGGGCGCAATCCGTCGAGCGTCGCGTCTAGACCCGGAGTCGTAGTCTCGGCGACAGTCGTCCACTCGGCCCCGTTGATATATATCCGTAAGCCACGTACAGTGGACAACGTCCGGCCGAACGGGTGCACCAACGTGCGACTCACTTCCACGTCGACATGTATTTTTCTTCTCTTCTACTCTAATTCGCTTCATCTTTCCTTTCCACCGGCAGTGACATCTACTTGGCAGGCATTGGATACAGCGGACGCCCTCCAACGTCCGTTGAAAATGCCATTTACAAGGAGTACATCTGACGCGTTCATATACGTATACCTACCGTTTCAATGTACATATACCTCAAGTCTATATCTATATCTTTAAGCTACAGCTTCTTTACATCCAGTCGATGGTCGCGGTACGCGATGGAATCGATTTTTTTTCCACTTCCCCCTCCAGAAGCAACGGCCAGGGATTTTATAACGCTCGAAGACAAGCAATTTCGAGTTACGGCACGATAAAACGCGCCGTGCCAATGCGATTGGGACCGTGAAAAGCCGGCGTTCTTCTCACTCCGTCCCCTCGTTCCAAAGGATTTTTACAAGCTCCGTACGCTCTCTGGCGGTACGAAGGGATAGATGAGATGGACGTAGTTGAAATGATTCTACGATCGCTAAGGGACATAAAACGAAACAGTGATAAAAAAATCGTCGGGAAATGGATGAGCTTTGTAAAATTAAACGAACCGCATAGAAACTCACCGGAAGTTGACCCTCCGCATCGACGCTAATACAACGCGAGAGCGCCGGACTGCAAATTGTTTTTTAACTCGATTCTTGACGTGTAAAGTTACATGGAAATGTGCGACTGAGATCACAAGCGACGTATTACGTGATTGAACGGAATCGAGGTACGCGGTCGATCTATCGCTTGGGGAGCCGAGCCCCTGACACCGCTGAGCGAACTGAGCGTTTACCATGTCTCAGTTGATCGGGCACGTATGCTCTCGTGATTCACAGACAAAGTTCACAGTTAAATTTTTGCCGTGGGAGGAACGGAGGGAATTTAGAGAGGGAGAAAACGGGGCCGAGTGTAATCGATTCCACGTACGAGTTCGGTGAATGGTTATTCACACAGCCGCGGATTCACACGCATGCACATCCCAGTTTGTTCTCATAGCTGATTCGGCAACTCTCTCGTTACCGGCAACCCCAACGATTTTCCGAATTCTCCATTGCCATTAGAATTTAACGCGGCAACGTCAGAATCCACTGACCAGCCCAAGTTCTATTGCCGGATGCCCGGTGGTGGTCGCGGTACCGCAATTCCCTAATCGAAGAGTTAATTAGTACGAGGATCGCGCCTCGATTGTGCCGGATTCGAACGCACGCAGGCGCCAATCGTTTTCGTGCAAAATCCTGCCGAGTAATTTGCTCTAGGCTTCATAACGCACGGAATGCCATAGCGTATGCTATTTCTAGACTCCAGTATGCTGTATACATATGCTAGTAGTATTTACCGTGGGTTGCGGTGCGACTCGATTTTGTCGGACCAATGTAGCCCAGCAAGAAAATGTAACTCCGCAGCTTCCTAGTGCTTTCCTCTCTCTCTCTCTCTCTCGCGCTCATCGCTCCCGCAATGTTTTGTCGGGATCCACTAAACCGCTTCCCTTCTCTCCCTCTTCGTATTAACTCTGCGGTCCAACTGCTACAGAAGCAAAAGATTTGCCACAAATGTAATTACAGCTCGGCTAACCCTCCCTCTTGTACTTGCCCTATTTGCGTAAGTCTTCATAGTTGTAGAATTGATTCACTGTTGCTGGGACAGTCAAAGAGGACGTCTTCCCTCTTTGTCGTTCTCTCTGAAAAGAAGATTTTTCGCTTCGCTGTCGAAAGAGGCTTTGAACTACCACCATCACTCGATATCGTTTCGCCCTTTGCTTCCCGAATAGATCTACCTGGCAGACTCCCAGCACTCTCCGCTTTTCTTCGAATATTCGGTAGTCCGGTCAAAGAGCAACTCTTACCCACTCTCGGAAACTTGAATTAGACCTTACGCAGCCAGTGAACCCTCAGGCACTGTTGGTATCCAATAGGATGTAATAGTGGTCTTCCGGAGACAGCGTTTGATAAATAAGAAAGGAGCTGAGTATAAAATGTGCTGACCTCGCTTGTGGATAGCGCGACAACAAGTTGGAAAATCGTTGCCCAAGTAAAACCTGTGTTTCTTCTCTGTTTGTGTCGTCTACCGTGTGAACCAATGTATTTTTCTACCGGGTTTGAAGAAGTATAAATAAAACAATTACTTAGAAGCAACATTTATTTATGGAACCGGATCAGGACCGAAACAAAATTCAAAGGACGCTTGATCAGGGTCACATTCCAGCCGAATTAGACTTTCGGACGAGGTAGTAGAAATGGGCAAAAACAAGACAATACATTTTCAGCATAATCATCCTGTCTGGTGTGGATCTCGCAAAAATCGCGCCCCTTAGTTTCACTTTTGTTTTATTTCTGTTGTACAGCTTCGCTCTAACGGTAACGCGCGTGAAGAATGGTGATGTGGAATCCCCAGCTTGAATTCTCAACCTTTTTTTTCTCGATCTGTTGGATGGAGATTTTTTGGACATGTCAAGTTGCTTGGAGTGCGCTGTTGGGACGACAAATCAACGCTGTCGCTTCTTGCACGGTGTAACGATGTCCCAAGGCAAGTACGACAAGCTGTGTCTAGAGTACCTAATTCAGCTGAGTGCCACTTTAGAGATACGCGCATGTCCTCAACGTGAATGAGGATCTCTGGTAGTGCGGTGTGTTCTCTGGAGAAGTGAGAGAATGAAAGAAAGCGTCGGGCTCCTCGAAAAAGTGCATTGTGACCGGATTCGGTTATTCGGAGTCGTCCACTCTCAAGTACCACTACTCCCTGGCCTCGAGTTTCTTTCGATTGTTTTTCTTCACGTACACGGCAATGACGAAGTTTCGCTCGTTCCATTCGGAAGTACGGAAAAGTGCGGCTGCGATGCATGGGTTGGCGTCGCCGGTGTGAATCAGGGTCAAAAACAGTGGAGAAACAAGAAAGAAGACGACGTGGGAAAAAACGAAAGACAAGATGTGAGGTTCGTCGGTAGTTGGACGACGTCGCCTATCGGACCAACGAGGTGCGATAGCCGCTAGTGAGTTGAGCCACTGAGTGGGATAGCTGTCTGTAGGTCGATGTGATTTTCCCAGGGGGACTTGGTGACGGCGTACCGGATGTCCAGAATCCCGCGAGATGCACGAGGGATGGAACTACGCACTAGAAACGTCAGTCCATCTCAATGCTGTATTCACTAAATCAATACATGCATGTTGACAATCGCTATACAGATCTATTCTACTTCCAAGTCACTGACCCCCTGAAAATGAGGATACGACGACATCACATCAAGTTGGAAACGAAACTCGAAGTTGGACGAATTGGATAGAGGGTTGAATGCACTCATATGGAAGATGGGAAAGCAACGACAGCCGAGCTGGGGCACCTAAATTTTGAAGGGGACGATAACTGGAGGAACTTTGAGATTGAAACTACAGAAACACTTTGTTTTTGTGGTTCCTTTCTTGTCTATTTTACGCTCGCAACGTTGTCTGTGATCCAGCAATCATGCAACGGAACTGTGTAACGGTACTTCGACAGGAAACCTCGATCTCTTCATTGTCAATTGGATAGAGGATTGAATGCATTCATATGGAAGGTGGACAATCAACGGCCGCCGAGCTGGAGTCCCTTAATTTTGAAAAGGACAATAACTGTACGATCTTTGGGATTCAAAATAAAAAAATACTTTGTTATTTTGGTTCCATTCTTATCTGTTGTAGACTCGCAACGGTGTCCATGATCCAGCAATCATGCAATGGGAATGTGTAAGGGTGCTCCGAGAGAAAACCTCAATCCGTCCATTGTTACGAAGAACGAGAGGTAGTGTGAAGAGTCATTAGACAAAGAAAGTGAGGAGCGAATGTCACTCGGTGTTCAAGAAGTGTCCTCTTAATTCTGCGGTGGAACACTCAATTTCCTGGACGAATAGAGGTTCTTGTCCGGTTCCGAGAGGCGGTGGAAAGCAAAGAGTGAAGCCTGGAACAAGTCGACTGGGTCTTGGTGGCTTGGCGGTCCGTGATGTTCTGTGAGAAGCACCGTTGCGCCGACGGAATAAGGCACGGGCGAAGGGTGGAGGTTCGACGGGGCGGTAGTGACCGAAGAGAAAGACAGAAAGGTGGAAATAGAGTGGAAGCAGTGGTAGAGAAGAGTAGAAGAGCTCGTAGCTCGGCGAGAGCTGGAATAAAGCGACGATGGAGGCAGAGGTAGATGGTATAGCAAGCCACTACGTGGGTCGGGGAAGCCCGGGGCTGGCTCTGGGGTTGGGGCTGGAGCTCCGGCTCGAGCTCGGGTTGGAACTCGAGCTGGCAATAGAGAGCCGGCTGGGCTTGCTTGGCTAGTAAGAGGGACGAAGGGAGAGAATTAGTGAACGGGAAAGAGAGTGGCTTGCGGCGGCCACCGTCGGAGCTTCCACGATAGAGAGAGGGTCGAGGCGACAGCCACGAAGGATAGCTCGCTCGTGTTTGCCATCCTCCAAACAACCTCCAGACATTTTTACCAATTTACTCCTTGCTGGACAGCACTGGCCTGGCCTCTCTCCGAGTACCGACCCAGCTATATCTTTCCAGCGTCTCGTTTCCCGTATACACCAATCCACCTGCAGCGTGACCCACCACCCAACATCGCGCCTCCGACGATACGTTATACGCAATTCTCATTCGCTCTCAGGACTATATGGTACCTACGTTGCTTTTTGTCCTCATTGTACGTTTTTTTTTTTCAATTTTTTTCCATTCCGAAGGTTCACACGTGTTGGCAAGATTTTAATCCATCAACGTGCTAATGAGAGGGATGAATCGTCAGGTATTGGGTATGTGGTCATTTTCACATGTTCAGTCCTATTGGCGATTTTTTTTTTACTGTCACCAGGACACGATTCGCGTTGTGGGCTGGGGAAAAAAGCGATTGTCGGGAGTAGCTTGGCGCACCCTCGCTGCCAGGCTTCCCAGTCGGATATGGCAGTCATCGTATATTTTGGGCCAAGGTGGCAGGGGGCCAGATCGTTATTATCGAGGGGTAGATTTCATCGTGAATATTTATGAGGCGGGTTCTTCTGGTTGATGCGAGTTGCGAGCGTGCTGTTAGTACCTTGGCTGGGGCCCGCGCGCCTGACCCCCTTCCCTTTGCTCGCTTTCCTGCTCTAGGTAGAAAAGCCCGTCCACCCTCACCTCGGCTGTAACGGGCCAGTGCCGAAAGAGCCACTCAACGGTTCTCTTAACCACCCTTGCGGCATTCTCGATGGGTACCCACAGCTGAAAAATAAATAAGATAAGAGGCCTCGAAAGTATATATTCCTTGGTCTAATACTTTTCGAGATAAAGCGTGAATAATGAGGAGCGAGCTCGGCACACAATTCACTGTACGACGATAAAAAATTAACTCAGCGTCGAATAACCGAATATATACGACCGTTGCTGGGGTATGAACAAGTCATTAAAATCTGGATAAATGGGCGAGCGTTTCGGTTTCCTTCGCGAAAAATGTTTCGTATTTCGATGCTCGGCTTGAAATGTTGTGGCCACGGCAAATGGGCGGACCAGCGACTGTCCAAAAAAAAATGAATGAAGAAGGGAAAGACAAGAAAGAAGCCACTTGAATGCACTGGCCCTTCTGGGTGCAGATAGCTTGCCAAGGAGAAGCGCCCTCTTCATAGAAAGGCATAACGGCAACTCGGCTCGACTCTGGAGATAGCGACTCTCGGCCGGCTCGGCTTCTCTCTTCCTCTCTTGATGAAAACTATGTGCACAGCAGAATAGCCATCAGGAGAGTGCGAGCTCAGTCCAGTTTGCCTACCTTCGCTGGTTGGACTCCCTTGAGCATCCGAGCTTGCGGTCGCTTCTGATGATTATACGTAGTTGAACGATCCAGGCGTGTCCGCAGCTCAAAGATTGATATGGCCAGAGTATACTCAACGAATTGAATAAGATGTAATGCTTCAGATGCATTTTCGCGCTGATGCACAAACGTTGCAGAACGCCGACGGAAATGACAAGATTTTCCGTCCGCTCCAGACCACCAACGGTGGAGTAATATAAGGGCCAAGTGGAAAGGAATCACAAACCTAACGACGACGACAACGGTAATGCCGCTGGAGAGAAGGACGCTAGTGATGGTGATCTTGGTATAAACCCCAACCGAAAGCGGTGCTTGCTAGACCGCGAATAGCTTCTTCAGTGTGGAGAATGCAAACCAGCAAGAGAGACTACTGCCCCTCACCAGCACATAATCACACTTTAACCCCTTTTAACCTACGAATAACCCACTTTAACCTACGAATAACGGCACCGCGGAAATCGCACTCGGTTTTATGGCAGACATGTACGTTTATAGCGATGGGTCGATGGGAAGTTTTTATGGAAATGACAAAAAGTTTCAAGCAAGTTTCTCGCATTGTTTTCTAAGATCTTTATTAAAAAATGTGACCTTTCAAATCATTACCGTAATCGTACATTGACTATGCAAGATGGTGTTGGGGAAAGAGATTATCCACTAGATTAGAAGACTATTCTGAACAGTTTTACACTCGATTTAACACCGCATCGACAGCTTCTTTTTTTCCCCTGTGACAAGCGCCCCCTCAAATTAGATCCTCAGTGATAAAATATAACGATAGTAGGTATATAAATGTAAGAAATTTCGATCATGCTGGAGAATAGGGCATCACCATACGTTCGATCAACCTCATCTTGGTGATGGTTATGTATACTTCCCACAAGGGACAGGCGACCTCTCAGAACTTAAACCTATCAAGTTGGAGTACATATAGATTTTAATAATTTCCCAGTCTTTCGTTTAGTTTTTTTCCTGTACATGTACTTATTACTATACGAGTGAGATGTGGAATTGATTTTTGGTACATTAATTTTTATAATTTCCTTTAATTTCACTATATAATTTAATTTTTTAGATTTGCCTTAATTCCATCGCAAAAGTGCCTAAAGTCATTCAATTCCATTGACGAGATTATGCATAATTTTTCCGACAGTGTATAAGTACCAAAACGTTGACGCATCTCTTGATATGTCCTTCATCTTTTTGTGAACAACGAGAAAGTTCAAATGCTTGAAATATGGGATTGACAACAATGAGTTGACTAACTTCAGTAGGGTGAAAGATACAAGGTAAATGACCTTAACTGCCCTAAGAGGAAGTTGTATTTCGGTGTTGATTAGCCAAACGGGTTGGACGGTAATGTGCGGGTATACGCGGTTGGTTGATGTTTCAAGCAAAGGCAAAGGAGTTGCCATGTAGCACTTGCTACGCTTGACATTTGGTTTCCATGACAGGTGATATAAGCGTTGGCGAATTCCGCACTAAACAGGTTTGCCACTACTACAATGGAGAATTAGAAGGATGTTGGGAACACGAGAAACTCTTGACAGCTGAAACTTGCAGGAGAGCAGACTGTTAAATATCGGGACCTTTAATGACACCAGATTTGAATTTCGAAGCATTTACCATATGAATTCATATCGATTTCGTGTTCCTGAAAAATTAGAAAGCCCATGTCAATTATCCTATTAAAAAAATCAATATTACTAGTCGCAACTAAAATTGAAAATGGTCAATTGTTTGATTGTTAGGGTATTTCAACTTGCGATCCCTTTTTTCAGATATTCACAAAGTGCAGTAATTATGACGACGTGGAAATATATTTCTAACCTACAATTCACGGTCACCAAGCCGGTTTTACTTCCGCGCTGACACGAAGTATTTTCCCATCTGTCGTAGGTTCGCATGTTCGCAGGGCCATCTTATTACACATGGAGTAAAAAGAATGCTCTTTCGATACAGCGTCGGCGTAACTCGTCAGCGGCAAAATGCTAGCGCTACTTTAATGGGGCACGACTAACTGAAAAGCGTCGTTGAAGCCCCAACCGATAAACGTATCGTACGAATCCAATCATTTCGAAACCGTGCTCGGTTGAACGCTTCCCCGTGCGAAGTGCATGGTCTGTGTGAGTGTGTGTGTGTGTTTGCGTGTGCGTGAGTGTGTGTGATTTTAACCTTTTTCTCCCTGTAGCGTTTTGTTTTATTTTCCAGGAAGCCCGGATGGCGAGTTTCGATCCCCATCCTCGCCAGCCATTTATACCCATTTCCGTGGGATTTTGTTTTCGATCACCTTTCTATTTATTCACGCTACCCACCGATAAATCAACTCGGGTTGGGCGGCGAACGCTGTGTGGTATCCTCCCCCAAGCCTGGCGATTCTCTCCAGGTTGACCAGTATGCCCAGCCAGCACAGAAGAGAAAACACCCTCGCTAACTGAACCATACATTTCCCTCTCGATCGCCTCAACATATTCGATCGTTTCGAGAACCACCTTTCAATTATTACCACTTGACATTGCAACTCTAGTTTTATTGCGCCTGTACGACCACCGGGTTAATAAAACCCGATGCTAGCCGGTACGTATCGACCTCATCGTGTGTATTATGACGCGTTACCAACTGAAGGGTGCTCATTTCAGATGCTCCATCCGATATCGTTGCATATACCTTCCATATACTCGTATATAATACACCATCATCAGGTTGACCCTACGGGCGTTTGCAACTTTCGTTAAAAGTATACTTGCCCGAGCTTGCAGCTTCCAAAGCCCCACACGCTCGGTGTAACTATGTATTCCTTCATGAAAAACAGAGGAGACGGAGGTAGAAATGGCTCGGAGAAGGCGGACCACCGAGCAACGCGCAAACGTGCTGGCTTGGCCGTTTGCCAAATAGCCTATACGTTTCCAGCAACCTATCTGCTTACTCGTCTACCTAGTACCAGCGCCATCACCTCTCCCGTGTATTTGTTCCCAACCGTGTACACACTTTACCTTCGAGTACTCAGACACCGGTTGTGTATTTGAGCTGTATTTCGGCTACCTAACGCTATCTAGTAGCATTGACGAGTGTTGATATTAATTCTATTGAAGACTCTGCCACTATTACAATGTTGTTACTCAGCGAGGAGATTATGATGCACTGTCAGTTTTACATCCGACCCTTGAAATTGGTTGCTTATTTGTATCGATTCGACGAAAAAATTGACACCATTTTTTTGTTTACTCTGGTACTTGGAAATATTGAGGTTTTTTGTGGTCCACTTGAGGGGGTCGAGTTACCGTTTTATGGAAAATAAAAGAGATGGTTGTTCTGTGATACCATTGCTTCGAAAAATGGGTATTTATGTATTGAAATGTCATATCAAGTAATTTTATAATTCGTAACAGTCATATAGTGTTTCACGGTGATGCGAAGAGGAAATATGACATTTTGAACTCAGCTCAGTTTTGTTATCAAACTAGCGAACGGATTTTTTTTTGATGTCTCATTTTGTTTAGATTGAAATCAGTCGAAAATGATTTCAGGGTTTTGATAAAGGCGAATGAAATATGAAAATGCTCGTGAATAGGAAAACGCTAAGATTTTCAATAAAATAACGAGAGAGATTTTAAAAAGAAAGATTTTCAATAAAACGCTAAGACGTTCAATAAAAATGATCGCTATACTTGTAATATCCTTAAGGGGACAAAATCACCTAAAAACGTCATAGGAAATTTTATTTATCAAATAATATCCTCCTTTAAAAAAATATTGCACTTATATCTCAATAGGTACATAACAAAAATTATAATTCTGCAATTATGTTAAGACGTACAGTGGACAAAAAGGTGTAAGGTCAGAAGTCAAATTTTTCACTTGTAGCTTTCAGACCAAACCGGGTGAATCAATTCAAGTGTGCGACATCTGCATTCCGGATTTAATATAGCGGTTCCGGATGGAGTGAAGATAAAATTTACTGCAACCAACAGTTTAGTATTTATTTAATAGAGGAGGATTTATTTACATATTTAAAATCATAGCTTCGTCAAAAAGCCTTTAAATTAAAATTCCTATATTTAATTCAGAATGCACTCTTCAACAGAATTTTTTTTTTACCTCTCCATTCTCCTGCACAGTATGTTTTTACAAACTCACTATGTTATAATACTTGTTATGCGTTTGATGAGATATCAATTTAAGATTTTTCAAAAGAAGTCAACTATTTACAGAATTTATTTAATGACGTTTTTTTAGGTGACCGGGTTCTTTTAAAACGGTAAGAGAAATTGAAAAATCAATATCTATATGATCTGAAAAATAGTTTCACTCCGGCGTCTCTGTGTTGGCCCAAAAGAAAATTAATCAAAGGGACGTGGCATAGGTAGCGAATGAGAGTCAGAAGCCAGCCGCGAAAGCCATGCACTGTAGACACACGCGATGATTAATAACTGTCCTGTTCTCGCTACACCGCATGTGGAAGTTTGCGGGAAAGCTCGCTTACCTCTCCTCTATTTAAACTATAAATACACGTTGAAGCGTCCTAGCCTAGCAAAGAAGTGAAGGCGGGTTCTGGGGACCGGGAAGATACACGCGCCGCGATTACTAATCCAGTAGAAACCAGCAATGAGAAACTCTGCTGAGGGGGTAAGTCAAAAAAAGGTTGGATTGCCAGGACAAAATTACTGATTCCCTTCGGAGAGACTGCTCTATTCGAATTGACGAAGTACAGGAAAAATAATGGAACTACATTGGATCTAAAAAAAATATTTTTCTTGCTATGACAACATTGAATATCAGGAGAGCTGTACAAAATGAAGGATTTAACTGCGAGAAAACGGGCAAACGTGCTTCGTACCCGCATTTCACACCATTCGCCTTGCCTCTCTCTCAGCCCCTAGCATCGCAGTTAATTGAGAGACAAACAGAAGAAGCGAAAAGTAGTTAGGTCACCGAAATGGCGAAAGTGGCGTAATCGCCGTGTCGACCGGTTAAATACGTACAAACAGATACAAGTAATGGAAAAAAGAGAACAGAATACTCGAAAATACATCAGTTGTTGGTTTTTCTACATTAATGGCCACACGTATGTGAAATTGAATTTTTTATAAGCAAGATCGTCGACCAGCACCTGTTGAAAAAAAAAACATTGAATCAATGCTTAATTACTTTTACCAATATTTACAGAAGCAAGAAAATAATTAAAATCTCACTGTGCCAATTACAGTCGGATAAGTAATTCAATCGATTGAAATAAATTTGTAATGAATGAAAATACTCGTTTTTGCATGAGCTAGTATAGTGCGCTATAAGGGCGAAAAGTGCGTGATTTTTGCTGAGGGTGAAATTTATTCCCCGAGCAAAACCACGGCACGAATCAACTGAGTCGAAAATCACCACTTTTCTCCCGGCTTTACAGAAAATTGACTACTTTTCGTGTTTACGACAAGCACGCAAAGTTTGCTCATATTTAACCAAAGTAGAGTGCGCATGTACAGCTCGCTTTTCATTACTACCACGGCGCAGGAATGAACCGTTTTCCTCCCTAGACGGAGATAAAGCTAAATTGCGTCGTTTTCCTCCCTAGGTAATAACAAAACCTTATTGTGTTGTTCCATTCCCAAGAAAGTAATACGACTGGACAGTGCCATTTTTCTCCTTGGGGCTCTAAATAAAATTAGACTGCGCTTGCGTATAAGCAGGTTAAAAATGAGTGATTTGCCACGTGCAGAAATGAAGTTACTTCAGCGACTACAGAAAAGCAACGAATTCTTTCTTTTTCCTGAAATTTCTGAATTTGACTTCCACTTCAAGACAAAAAAGAAATTGAAAAACAAATTCCAACTCCGGTGAAGCTCAATTTATCCCGACATGTATTGAGAGCGCAAAAAGTTTGAGAATTAGCGAGGATAAAGGGCAGTCTAAAAAAAACATCAACAGGAACTTTTGGCGGGCTTTCTGGGCAAATTGACTTATGGTAAAATGCGCATACCATAGTTAGTTGAAAAAAATGGAGGAGCAAAAGTGAAAGAACCGCGGCGAGAGATCCACTATATATACTATACACTGCTATAGAGCAAATATATGGCGAAAGGAATCACCGAGCGCGAGCTTGGTCTACCTTATAATAACAGCACTGTGAGAGTGCAGGACGGGATGAAGCAGGAAAAAATACCGACGGAGAGTACGAGAGAATAAGAGAGAGAGAGAGAGAGAGATAGCGAGAAAAAGAACCTGAAAATTAGAGTGGAAGAGAGAAAGAAAGAAGGAGGAAAAGAGAAAGATGGCAGGAGATGACTGAGTCGGGTTAAACCGAGAGTTTGCTCTTGAGCGTTTTCTCATAAAGCACCGGAGAGAAGCGGGGAAGAGAATTTCTACCGAGAAGCGGCTCGAGGACTTTGAATTACTCGAGACGGGCTAAGAAGCCGGTTGATGAGGACGAAAAGGCCCAGTGCAGTGGTTAAAGAGGCTTATGGGTAGGGATGAATAGGAAAATTGAATGGGCATAGATAGACAAGAAGCTGTATGTCAGTCAGTACTACAGTCGTCCTTCGGTTTGAGTGTTAGCTCGACGCCAACTACCGCTGACTAATGCGGCCTCGATATAAGCTTCGACACGCGATCCAAGACAACTAAACAAGCACCAGCAGCCTTCACGGCAACTTCGCGTGTCAAGCCTGGCTTTCACTATACTACTGGCGGTATTGCTGCTACAGCACACTGTAAACGTAAGCTACCGAACCGAGCCACTGTAAAACTGCCACTTTTATTGTGTTTCTCGCCGTAAAAGGAAGAGCGCGGTCGCACAAAGGCGGCAAGATACTCACCTATCGAGCCATCGTCTCTCACCCACTACACACCTCCACCTCCCCAGATCTTCTGCGTCTTTTATCTTCCCACTACTACCTCCTACAACCCACTATTTCAATAACTGTTGATTCTATCGGATAGCCTTTCAATGGTATCCCATTGGTTCTACAATCCGAACCTATCATCTACGACGTGAGGCTCAAGATCCAGCAAAATCAAAGCGAAGAAAATGGAAATACTAAAATTGGTGGAAATGCGACTGTGAAATGGGAAATGGAAAAGGCGGGGATTGTAGAGAAGGCTTTTGGGAAATCGAGTGCTGTCTTGGATTAATAATAGTGACCTCATAAGGATCCGAATCCTGCGTACAATTGGAGATATTGTGTGCATGACGCTGAATAATTTTTTAGCTCAGTTTTGTTCTATTGTGGAGGGTCGAATTTTTAGATTGTGGGATATTCGGATGCACTGGAATTGTACAACCAATTGTTTTTCGCTCTGCAACTTCGTGATCTAAATCTAAATCCAAATCTTTCTACTGTAGTTGGCATTGTTAATGTGAAAAGATCTTATAGAGCGTTTTCCGGAAAAAAATGTACTCAAAGAGCGCTTGTTCTCGCTGTTGATTATATCGGATAGTCTTTCAATGGTATCCTATTGGTTCTACAATCCGAACCTCTCATCTACGACGTAAGGCTCAAGATCGAGCAAAATCAAAGCGAAGAAAATGCAAATACTAAAATTGGCGGCGATGCGACTGTGAAATGGGAAATGGAAATGGTGGAGATTGAGAGTGAGGATTGTAAAGAAGGCTTTTGGGAAATCGAGTGCTGTCTCGGATTCATAATAGTAACCTCATAAGGATCCGAATCCTGCGTAGAATTGGAGATATTGTGTGCATGACGCTGAATAATTTTTTAGCTCAGTTTTGTTATGTTGTGAAGGGTCGAATTTTGAGATTGTTGGATATTCGGATGCAGTGGAATTGTACAACCACTTGTTTTTTTTGCTGTGCAACTCCGTGATCTAAATCTTAATCCGAATCTTTCTGTACTTGGCATTATTGATGTGAAAATATCTTTAGTGAGCGTTTTCGAAAAAAAAAGTCCTCGAAAAGCGGTTGTTCACGAACGAAATGTCCTTGAAATGCAGCTGTTCGAGAAAGAAGTGTGTTTGGATAAAATATCATCGAGACGCGTTACGGTCCTTTCGAGGAGAAAGTGAATTTGTATAAAATTTCTCTGGAAAGCTTTGCGGCTGTTTGAGAGAAAACGTGAAACTGGAGAAAATGTCCTCAAAAAGGGTTACCTCTGTTTGTAGAAAATAGTAAAATTTAAACAAATGTCTTCAAAAAGCGTATCGGACATTCGAGGAAGAAAGTGATTTTAAACAAATATCCTCAAAAAGCGTTACGGTTATTCGGGAAAAAAAAATTCAGCAAAAAGTCCTCAAATAGCGTTGAGTCTCGTTGAGAAAAAAAATTCATTCCAACGAAATGTCCTCAAGAAGCGTTGAAGCTTTTCGGGAAAAAATTGGACGAAAATGTCCTCGGAAAGCGAACTGTCAAAGATGTTCACATAGTATTCTCATGACTAGTCGCAGAAGTACTCGCCACTTTTTTATCAATTTATTATTAAGCACGACATAGTGCTGAAGATTGAAGAAAATCAAAGCGACGGAAATGGAAGGAAAAAAAAATTGTCGGAGATTCGACTGCGTGCCATCAGGGAAATAGAAAGGCGCAAGCGAACAAATGGGAGACGGAGAAGGAAAGAAAGGAACGAAGAATGGCGGAAAGAGAGAAAAAAACGTGGATATCTGAGATGAGGTAAGCGGCAAAGACGGCGGGAAAAAAAAATAGGAAAAATAGAAGGAAAGAGTGGAGAAGGTGGAAAAGGTGGACGGCTAAGGAAGTGATCGGGGAGGCCGGTTCTTCGACCCCTCGGGAGGTTAAAGAAATGCGGGCGGATACGTGTGTGAGACGAGACGAAAAGATAAGGGAAGGTAGCCGTTGCGAATGCTATGTATATCGGGTATATAGCGTTGAGGGGCGGGAGGGGGAGGGACAGGCGTTGTCTCCAGAGACTTGACTACTGAGAGAACCGAACGCCGTTATAGTAGATAGTACAGGAATACAAGGAGCTGGGGTAAAACCGGCAAACATTTCGTGCTTCTGTGACGAGTCTCTTACACTTCTTATCTCACTTTATCTCAGTCTCCATCGAACATCATCGACGTGGAAATTCATAAACTATTCGCCTATCCTTTCCCCTGAATTGTTTTTTTTACGTCGTTCAAACGACGCTGGAAATGCGTGCTCTTATAAAAAATATCTTAAATCTCACACGAAAAGAAAAGATTAGTTACCACAACCAGAAAATGAGTTTACACAACCAATCGATTATTCGCAATTCGTAATCGCAACTATTGGATTGGTTAACCTCACTGATCTCGCGAGGACTAATTGTGGTTAGTTGAGGTTACTATTCGACATGGTTGAGGTAATTTTTGGGAGATTGTGTACAGGAAATTAGAAACGCAGTTGTCACAACCAAATATTTGTTTCCGTGCAACCAATGTTGTATGAATTAAATTTTGTAATTTTGTATCGAACAAAATAAGCGGTATACAATTAATAAGAGATCTAAGAAATCAATGAATATTATAGTAGATAGTACAAGAATAGAAGGAGTTGAGATAAAATGACGAGTCTCTTACACTTCCTTTCTCATATTATCTAAATCTCCATCGAATATCATCGACGAGAGCGATTCATAAACTTTTCGACTTATCGTTTCCCTTGAATTGTTTGTTTACGTCGTTCATGTTTTGTATCGATTGAATTTTGTTAATTTGTATCAAACGAAGATAATCGGTATGAGAGGTTGAAAAATCAATGGATATCGATCGATTTTTGTTATCATTTGGAAATGTCTCGGAGATGTCAAACTAATGAAACATGAAGATAATTTGAATGCTGAATTGAATGAACCTTCTTGTGGGGTGACAAATTGCAATATCTCCCGAATCATTTAGCTCTGCTTCACGTAACTTAATCATAAGGGATTAATTCTATCTACGCAGAAACTTTGCAAGCTTGATAGGTATAAAGTTGGAATATGAATCAAGGATTACCGAATAGTCCTTTCCCATGCATACGTAAAAGACCTTTGAAGTATCTTAAATCCTTAGGATCTCTGTATGGATTTGATTCTAATGCTGCAGAAGCCGAGACCGATTTTTTATACAATTTGCAAGCTCTGATGGATTTTAGAATTAGCTTCGACATTGAAAGATGTAGGAAAATGTAGTCGGAAATTTAAAATTATGGAACCATCAATTTGGTCACCAAAAACTGTTGAGATGATAACCGGAAAACATAAAACGATGGAGCAATCGAGCTGGACACCAAAAACTGTAGCTGTTTTTAAAAGCAATGAAAATATCAACTAAAATATCGACTATCATAGAGATTTTTCATTCAAAAAGTTTCTTTAATGTGTTTGAAATAGTGTATTGATTTGATACAAAGATATTTTACCACTTGAGAGTAATTTGTGAATTATGTAGCAAATTTTCACCTCAAATTAGCCAAATCCCAATATTTTCGATCCGTCATAAAATCGTTTTCAAAAGCTATCAAACACAAGTCACAAAATAATTGCTCTCAAATTAGTCATTAAAAGTGCTACCAAATCGTTCTTAGAATAGCTTTGAAATATTTTCGATAAATTCCGACTTGACGATTCACAAACAAGGCACTTTTTGACATATGTCGATTCAGAAAACCACGAATCAAAGATTGTCATGTAGCTCTAGTTGTATCGACTGATCTCCTTTAATATCCCATTGCTTACAAATTGAAGCTATTTTTATAACATAAAAGAATAACCTGATGTTGTCTATGTAAGACCCCAATATTACACATTCCTTAGACAAAACACAGTTGATTTTAATAGCAATGTATTACATCAAAAACAGCGGTTTCAACAAAATTATAGTTATTTTTAGAATTATTATTGTTAGTATTTTGCAATCTTATCTCATCTTATCCGTTCTAGAAGGCAATTTGAAAAAAAAAACGTGGTTAGTCAGGATCGAAATTCCTAGGACGCACACCCGAAAGACCGTAACTCAAAAATGATCATGTATCGTAATGACTATTACGCTCCTCATCATCGACTGATCTCCTTTAACCTCCCATTGCTTACAAATTGAAGCTTTTTTCATAACATAAAAGAATAACCTGATGTTGTCTATGTAATACCCCAATATTATATATTTCATGGTCAAAACAGAGTTTATTTCAATAAAAATGGATCACAACAAAAACAGCAGTTCCAACAAAATTATAGTTATTGTTAGAATTATAATTATTAGTGATTTGCAATCTTATCTCCTTTCTAGAGGGCAATTGAAAAAAAAAGAACGTTATTGATCAGGATCGAAATTCATAGGATGCGCACCCAAAAGACCGTAAATCTAAAATTATCATGTATCGTAATGACTATTACGCTCTTCATTATCGTCTGATCTCCTTTAACCTCCGAGTGCTTACAGGCAATCCTTCGGAAAACGAAAATGTACTTGCCTTCGAAGCAGCCCCGTAGCCCAAGGCACTGCTTCAACCCCTTATAGCCAGCACCGAGGGCAACCACATTTCCCACACGTTTTCACCAACACACGTAAGTAGCAGAGACTGTAGCGATGCTAACACGGACGCGAATAACAGGATGAACGTGTGGTATGTGCTGAATACGTACATACAAGCTGAGCAATGACAGACACGCACACTCGTAGCCAAGGCTAATATACCGAGCTCGGGTTATACGCCCATATACATCCCTCTAATAATCGTGATATAACGTCTCGGAGGTGAAACACCCATATTATTAATGTTATTATTGTCGGCAATCTAGAGAAGCCTGGTCGCCTAACGCAGTTATAACTACCGGGCAGAACTTGCCAATGCTTCGACCGACAATTATCAGATACGATTCCAGGCTTTTCGAGCTCGCGATTCGTGCTACACGACGTTACCCCCCCTTCTACTCACCTCCGTGCACTAAATGTCCTCTCCGTTCATTGATTAATGTTACTAATTCTCCCTTCTTTGGTATTATGTACTTGTGAATCTACACAACGAGATGCGCGAAGCCAATTTGCTGTTACATTTATTCTGTATGTGAACTGTGGCAATAAAAACAGAAGAAGAAATTTTATGCGACAAATTATAATTGTTCCCCATGGTAAAGATTTGCTTTCGTTTTTCAAAGTTGTGATAATTAGAACGTTATTTCTTGAATGTACTTTAGCTTTGACCAGGTTTTTTTATTTATTAATTAAGCATGAAAAAAGATTACCTGACAATTTTGAGTACCTTTGAATCTTTGGAATTTCAGATTGTTGCATTTTTTAAAAATTTCTACATGATCAGAAAACGCAAGGTTTGGAAAAAAAATGCTACTGCCGTATTCGTAACACGTGACTTTCTCATTAAGTTTAATAATGGCGTGAAGTTTTTATCGCAAATGTACTTGGGTATTGTTACAAATTGCGTGGATAAAAATTCTACATGTACAAGGTATACATTGTAGATGATAAGAAAATAAACATAGTAAACAGACAAATGATCATGTAGATTGACTTAATTATATGAACACAGTGCAATACACTATCGTATTCAGAAAATCGGAATATCTTGTTTATAATTTAGACTTGGCAGTTCTCAAAGCGAACGAGTGGTCACATTAATTCACTTGATAGCGTAAACCACTAACACATTAATAAGCGAGAAATATTCGTTACGTGCGCGATTGTTTATAATTCAGACTCGCAATGAGCAAAATGAATCCCGAACCCGATCATTCGGACATATATCGCCTTTTTCCAAATTTTTTTGCGGCTTTATCTAAGGGCTTACCGAACAATATGATCGACGAGGATTTTAATTTTATTTCGTAGTTGTATTGTAATAACTATCACGCTCCGAAAATACATATTTTTTTTTGGTACACATATATATTCTAGATGATAAGAATCTAACAATAGTGAGCAGACAAATCGTCCTGTTAATTGACTTAATAACACGAACACAGTGCAACACTATAACGTTCATAAAATGAAAATGTTCGTTGAGTGTCCACTTATTTATAATTTAGATTTGCAATTAGCAAAGTGAATCCCGTATTTGGTCATTCGGTCAAATATCGCCTTTTTCCAAATTTTTTTGGAAAAATTTGGCTATATCCACGGACTTGCCGAACAATGTAGTCGACCAGGATTTGAATTTTTTAAACGTGCGCTTAAAAGACCAAAAAAGACGATTATTTTCTAGCTGTATTGTAATAACTGTCAATCTATCAATAGCTAACTATGAATCTGACAATAGTGAGCAGACAAATGGTCCTCTTAACTGACTTAATAACACGAACCCAGTGGCAACCCTATAACATTCATAAAATGGAAATATCCGTTGAGTGTCCACTTGTTTATAATTTAGACTTAGCAATTAGGAGAGCGAATCGCGAACTCGGTCATGCGGTCAAATTTTATCTTTTTCCCAAATTTTTTTTCGTCCAGATCGAAGGGCGAAAAGCGTAGAGCATGCACGTACGAGCAGATAGTTACGGAAAGGTGCGCACACTGGAGGCCGCACGTGCAATTGGCTTGGTGAAGATTTAGTTAGGGAAAGGGTCTGCCGCGCCGGTCCGTTTAATTGGGATCGTGAATCCTCTTGGGAGAGAGAAGGAGTGCGTGAAGTGGACGTATCGTGGAGGCCACATTACGTAGAAGTCTGAAGTCGTGTTGGTTGGGCGTGAAAAAAAAAGGTTCAGGCATTGGATGGTTGTGGCGGATGAACCATCAGCGTCTCACGTTTGTAAATGGACGGAGGGGTCGGAAGCACGTGGGTAGGGAATTTTTATCGTGGCCTATGTCGAATATCCCCTTGCGCTTGACTGGACAAGCCGCGAGCAGGATCCAAGATTTTACCCGTGGGAGCGAACGTCTTTGGCTTTATTCAAGTTTTCACGATGTGCCGTCGAATTCGGTTGGAGATAAGATGAGCTTGTGAATTTCCGGAGACTCGATCACGTACGGAACATACATATGAACAACTCCAGTGGTAACCGAACCTTCTACAGGTGCTTTGGACCAAAGACAATGGGCAAGTGTCTGGGTTGCCGGATCTCAATGATTCAATGGAAAACAAACGTGCTGACGATAACGTGTTCAGAACGGCTTACGCTGTTATCGTACATTGTACGAGATGAATGACCAAAAAAAAAGGATTGCGGCCTCACGGGAAATAAGTGGATTTGGATTGAATGACCTTGAATAATGTTGCACCCAGAGAAATCGGTCTGAGAAGTACATTCAAATCAATTATAGGGTGTGTTTTAAATAAATGAAATTCTATTTGATCGAAATAGACCGTGTTTGATCTAAATCAAATCTTCGTTTATTCAAAATCAATCCCATAATTGATTCGAATACAATAATGGGACCGATTTCTCCGGGTGTATGGTCACGTTGAGAAGAAGTGAAATTGGATAAAATAATCTGTAAAAAGTGAAATTAGATAAAATGATCTGAAAAAAATAAAATTGGAGAAAATTTCCTGAAAAAGCGTTACGGCCATCGAAAAAAAAATGAATCTAGTCAAAATGTCCCGAAAAAGCGTTGCACGAGTGCATTATACTTCTTTTTTTTAAAAGACAAGGGCAATGTCGCAACAAAAACACATATCAGGGATTTATAAATCGAAAACAGCTATTGCAACGAGCTTAGTACGTTAGTTCTTATCAGTTGTGAAATTGAATTATAAAGAATACCTTTTATCCCTCTACAAATTTCTAAAACGTTCGTCTAGGTGACTAAAAATGAAAGATTATCGTGCCTCTGTATCATAACGACTATTACGCTTGCTATTATCGACTGATTTCCGCTAGCCCAAGTTTTCACGATACGCAATCGGTTGATTTCGGTAAGCGATAAGATGAATTTGGGAATTCCCGGAGACTCGATCACGTACGGATCATACATATAAGCACCTCCAGTGTAAACCGAGGCTTCTACAGGTGCTTTGGACCAAAAGCATGGGCAAGTGTCTGGGTTGGCGGTTCCAAATGATTGTATGGAAAACAAACGCGCTGACAATAAGAGGCTGTCAGCCTGGGAGAATAATAGCGCGTTCAGAAGTGTATACAGTGTTAGGCATTGTACGAGAAGCAAGGTACATTAGGTCGCTAGACTGGGTGTAGTGTAAACGCCACTTGCGGGGCGATTTCCCGAGTTCTTATCGGCATTCGAGGTGGGAATCGCCCTCTAACCTTGGCACTTCCGGGGACGTGGCCGTTACAAAGTCTTCCATGCAGTTTCCGTTTCACTCTCTTTTCTCCCTCACACGCTTTATCCGTACGAAACGGACTCGGAGCTGCGAAAACTCGTGCACTCGCATCCGAGCGCGCGCCCTCTATCGCAAAAAAAGAAACGCATTGTTTAAGTTCACGATAAACTCGTCGGACGGCGTGCCAGTGGGGTAACGTTGCCGAGACAATGTAGATGGGCTGTTAAGATAGCAAAGTAGAGGAGGGTTCGCTTCTCTCGCCTCCCAAGCCATGATGGAAGGGGATGGAACATCGGCGAATACGGCCCGAACTAACTGCACGACCGTCCGCTAAATTCTACCAGTAATTTAGGCCCTCTTTCATTGCTATCGATAAGCGAATCTCTCTTGTGATGCGTGCGGCAACCAAAAAGACAACGGGACATTTTTTTTTGCGGAAATCGTGTTTAATGAATAAATATTGTTTATGTATATACGTTATAATATCACTTTGCACGGAAAGAAAAGATCAGCTGCCATAACCAAGAAATGACTTGATCCAACCAATCGATCATACTATTTTTCTTGCAACTCAAATAGTAGCGTCAACGATACTAATGGTGGTGCAAATGATTCGAGTGGTAGTTCCAACCATTCAAGTGGAAAACTCAATTTCTTGATTGGTTAGGCTGATTTATTTTGCAAGTACCAATCGTGAATAGTTGAGACTCCTATTCAATATGATTGGGGCAACTAATTTTTTAGAATGGCGAGTCCGAAAAAATGTTTGTCAAAGTTTTCTTTCGATACGCTTTAAAAAAAAAATATTTGGTTTATTGGAACGAATATTTCTTCTAATCAACCAAATATTTTTTGGCCACCCGTAACTGCAGATTCGGTTGGTATCACCAATTCTTTTTTTCGGTGCAGAAGGGCGCCAGTTAGTTTTAAGACAAACTAACGAACTAAGTATTTAATTTTGAATAGCAAAAAAAATCTGTGAGACAATCAAGGAGGAAGTAGAACTGGAGGACCTAAAGTAATAAATAAATGAATACTATTCTGCAATTCAAACAGTTCACGTTCCTTGAAAATAACGTTTTCCTTTGACGATTTTTCATCTTCGTGTAATTACAGTACAATTTATTTGACGATGTCTCTATCGTCGAAGAGTTCCATAAAATATTCGTATTACACAAATATATCTTCGACAAAGTATCATCGAACGCTGTCATGAGCCCTTTGACAAATCAGGATCATGGATACAATTCGCAAATCGAATAGCAGCTTTATTTGGCCTTGACTCGGCCTCGTCGGTACTTTCTCTCAATTCAGTGATATTACTGGTTTGCGCTGTCGATAATTGTCATTAATATAATAATTAGCACAACACAGATAACGGGAGATGTAATTAATAACTGACTTATAACAAATATATTCTCTCAATTAACGATCGAGGGGTGGAATCGAACGCAATGACATCGAGGAATGTGTTATTCTATTTTTAGAGATAAAATGAGACAGTTTTCCGACTTTTACAAAAATGTTTGTCGTTCTAATCGTCCTATCAGAAAAATTGGTTCGTTCAGTACTCAATACACTGTAAAAAAATCTACTTCAAATTTGGTGTACTTTCACTGCAAATTTTTATTCATAAACTAGTATATGAAATTTAGTATACAAGTGTAATGTAAAATTGATGTATGGTACAGCATATTAAATAATTGACTTTAATTTTACAGTAAAAGTACTTGGATTTCAATAATTTGCTTTAATTTTACTGAAAAAGTATATGAATTCTATACCACGATTGTTGAATAAATTTCGATGACGAGTTCATAAATAAGGACTTCCAATCTTTTCTAACGGTGTAGTAAATATACCACGAACCATTGGAATTTCATAATCCAATTGCCATTTTGGTCCATCGTAAAAAAATTATTCATAATTTTTGGCACTTTCAATCCTGGTCATCTACAAACAAAATGTTCCATACACGGTGATGGAGTAAATTTGTCGCTTGACCTCATGCACGCAGTGTGCCAATGGCAGCAACAGAGGAAGCTTTCTACTATCAGGCATAATGCTATAGAATTACGAAAGCGGTTCGAGCGTTCGATCTAGCAAACGCAAGTGTATGAAAGAGAGAGAGAGAGAGAGAGAGAGAGAGAGAGAGAGAGAGAGAAAGAGACAGAGTGAGAAATTTGCACGTGCCTATACGTTAATCAGGACATTCGGGTTGAAGTGCATGTCTGACGAGAATCAGAGCCGGTCGAAACACCGAATTGCACTTTGGGGCTTCATAAATTTTGGCTCTTCCTCAGTAACTGTGCTGCACTCTCGAGTGTCGATAGGTTCGCGATATTAATGCGATACCGTTGGTACCACTGGAACTGTTGGCTATTCCATGTTGGGCCCTGTTCTCCTCGTTCCATCAACTCTATTCTCATGCATTTCGTTTTTTCGATTTATTCCGGCAATTCCGCCGAGCTAACAATTTCAATCTTTTTGTATATTTTCATCTCTTTGCTTTTCCTCTCCGCGACTCTTTCGCCTTTCGCACAAAACATCAGTGATAACTCCACGTGAAATCGTCGCTTTGTTCTTATTACAATTATATGACCTTTTTATGGTTCGAAGCTTCATTCCTCAAATCCTACGAGTTTGCAATAGTTAATAACTAACGATTGCTTTACACTGGTTTTTTTTACTTACTTTTGATAAATTTCGTTTTAACGAACGCGCGAATCTTTCACCCATTATGAAAAAGATCATTCGTAGCTTTTGTGAATAAAAAACACTGTTAATATTTAATTATGAAAAGTAATATACTTTTTTTGAGAGGTTTTTATGCATAAGCTTGCGTATTAAATTTGTACAAGATATAAAATTAATAAACGGTGTATTACAGTCAGCAAAAATTTATGTTAACATATTCGTGTTACACTTGGTAACGAGCTCAGTTAGTCACAGGACGGAAGTCGCTCCTAAATGGTCCAGAGGCTAAAGAGGAAAATTCAATTTATTTTGTATGCATAAAAAAAACGCGGTAGGTATCGCAGACCCGGAAACTCAAGGACGACTTTAAGCCAGTGGCACTGCCTCGTTTGAACAAATATCAAAGCGTTTTTGCGCATTATCATTTTTTTTCTTTTTTTTTTTTGCACCCTCTTAAAATGCGCAAAATTACCAACAAGCAACGAGTTCTTGAAATTTATTTACAGACTTTCAAGCATTGAGAACTTGTGAATGTCTTTAGAAAAAATTGAAATAACTTGTTACATGACAGTTGTCTTATTTCTGGGCGGTTTGAATCCCCCGATTAATTATCGATTTATGGCAGCCGAAAAAAAAAAAAATATGGGTCACACAACATTCGATAATAAGTCACTTTTTTCCATTGCCATTTCGTTCCAATAATTAAATTGAATCGATTTCCAGTGAGCTTACAAAACCAGACATACGAAATTGGCTCATTGAGAAAACCAATGGAATAAAATTGGCAAATCATGAAATATAAAATTGAATTGGGATGAAAAAATGCTGGCTGGTATAATTCTTCAGGTGGAAATTCTTTGAATTATCTAAAGAAGAGTATTCTTTGAAAATGTAACATTGTTTGATACGAAAATTTTTCAAATAGGAAAATGTCTATTAATTTTTTTTCTATCTATCGTGAAATTTTCTGCTATCTGAAGCTACAGAATACACTGAACAATTTTCAAGTGATCCATATTCGTCGTCTTTGATGAACGTCCATATAAGAAAACTTCGGAAAGAAAATCAAATGAAATGGACTACGCAACGATCCTGGAAAAGAATCTCAAAAATCTTTTAGGGCCTTTACGGCGTTAGTTCTCGGAAACTCTCACTCCCAACATAGTTTCATCTCTAAAAACGTTTTAGTAGCCATATTCACCACATTTGTAATTTATTGAACTAATGAATTTTCAGACATTTCAAACTACATAAAATTATTACAATTACTAGACGTTTTTGCAATTACTCCTAACCGCAAATTATTCAAATTTAATTAATATTCCGTAACATTAATAATAATAAAAACAAGCTTATGTGTTCTCTATCAGTTACAAGGAAAATTGTTCGTGTTCACGATTGAAACCAATCACATTACAATTACTAGAGATATTGTCAATTACTCCTAACCGCAAATCGATTAAATTTAATGTTTCGTCACATTCAAATTTTTTTATGTGTTCTCCATTAGTAACAACAAATTTTTTTACACTTTAATAAGCACGGAAAATGAGTATAAAAAAAAATTGACCAGATTGTCCGCTGTGTCAATTATTGATAAAAGCTGGACAGTCGGAATTCGTGTTCACAATGAAAACCAATTACATTACAATTATTAGATATTTTATCAATTACTCCTAACCGCAAATCAATTTAATTTAATGTTTTGTCACATTAAAAAAATTTTATGTGTTCTCCATTAGCAACAAGATTTTTTTTTTTTTTACACTTTAATATACACGAAAAATGAGAATGAAAAAAAACTTGACCAGATTGGCCGCTCTGTCAATTATTGATAAAAGCTGGACAGTCGGAGCTCGTGTACACCTGAAAAATCGGTTGGCTCACAGTTCTGCGTTACACGCGCGCCCGGAATGTAAATTATCCGATCGCCTCGGGACGGGGAGAGCAACGATAAATAACGTGGAACCGCATGGAACGTCCGGTGGACGCGTATGCGTTACGTTACGTTACGATGTGGCTATGCCAGAGTCTGTGAAGGCTCGAAGGGCGGAGTCGACAAAAAAAAATGCAAAAAAGCTTCCCGCGGAAAAATAGAGACAGCAGGCATAGATAAGTTAAGCAATGTTTACGTTACTCAACTCGACAGTTATGCCCCAGAAAAAAATATCTAGTTGAATCGACGAAATGAGTATTTTTTATAATTTAAAATTTCGATGAACAAACACTTTTTCCGTTATATGAATTTACTTGCAATTTAGTATATTTAGTATATTTATTTTTAACCCGTGGATTTTTATATCGAAGAAGTTTAAGGGCAAAGGTGAATCAAGACAATTTCTATTTGCGACTCGATTTCTTGTTCACCTTGAAAAAAGTATTGATGGGCTAATAGTGTTATATTGAAATAACTTTGTATTAATAAGCGAGAATTTCCGCTCATTTTATAAATTAATTGATTCGCTCAAGATATTGCAGTACATTTATCGCAAATGTTGTCAAATATTAAAATTAATGTTTACTGATACCAATTTATTGGTCATTGAGACTTTATGACAAATACATTCTTTCGGTATTTGATTGTTTAAAGGTTCTTAAAAATTCACTTTCATTTCTAAAAAACATTTGCACATCACGATATCGATTATATCGTTCAATAAGAACGAAAGAATATTGGTAATATTACTGCACAACGACTCACTATAAAAGGCAATAATAATATTAATCATAATTATCCATGTTGTAACATACTGAATATGAATAATATTGGATTTACATTAATTTCCTCAACAATTATTCCTCGATGAAATGAAGCATTATTAATATCAAATATAAAAGCTTTTCTCAACAAACTCTTAAAATATTTAAATGTATTCTCAAAAATAAGATTAATTTATACATATATTTTTCTCATATAAAATTTTTTTTAATTCTGCTCTTTATGTACTCTTCGTTATCAGCATAAAAACGTAGATTTCAGGAAAGCACAGAAAAAATGCTTTCATTTCCGAAAAGTAAGACTATGACGTTTTTCTTATTCTTTTCTAATATATGAATCGGATTACTTTGATATCAAACCGTATTATGTGCGCTGCATGCAATACGCGGGGATTCATGTGCGGTGAAAAATCATTTTTTTTTCTATCCGTCCGACAAGGGAAGCAGCGTGACTGGTGGAACGTGAGGGATGAGGGATGAAGGGATGAGAGATGAAGCCAACGAGAGAGAGTGACGCTACTCGGAAACATGGCAGAATACTGCGTTGCTTCGTAATATGAGTGGGAGCGTCGAAGAAGCAAAAGTCGGTTGAAGATGGAGACGGCGAATCCGCGATTCTTGCGCGTCACAATCCTGGAAGGCTTCAAGTTCAGAGGCGGGTGAGCGCACAGCATCGGCGCACCTCTGGTAAAGTCTATAGCGAGCAACCTGAGACCCTTTGCTATAATGGTGTGCGAAAAGATTTTTTTTTTCCATACATATGGGGTAATCGACGTGAAACCAGTACCGCCATTTTGTAGTATCACGTTGTTCCCGACCCAAAAAGGTTCGGAATGTTTTCACATTTTTTTGTGTCAATGACGTTCGTCCAATAAAAAATCGAAAAACCGATTTTGAAAACGTAATTTTTTCAAATGTACAAGAATTTACATTGATTCTATCGTTGAAAATATGATCTTCAAGCACCACAATGGGATCGCAATGTTTACTATTTTTTTTCACGTTTGTAGTTTTTTTATTTGTTGGGGAATTGGAATTATTATTTTTTTTAGCGTCATAAATATCACAAATATTCAACTCGAGTATTTTATTTCAACTGACAGTTATAGAAATGCCAATGCTGAAAATAGTTGATATCTGAGAAAGTTATGAATTATGAAAAAGGATGCTAAGTGGATCTATGCACATTGCTTCGTCATTAAGTTTAATCTTTGGCGAGACCGCTTCTATGAGAAAATTTAATTATTTTATGTATGGCTTTCTCACAGACGAAGCTTTTCGAAAGATGAAAAGCACGAAGGAATTTTCAAAGTTCTACTTTGCATCCTTATTTTCAATACATTTATAAATGCCAAATTTATAGAAATTTCAGTCATCAAGCAATAAAAGTTGGTAATAAATTGAAAACGAAAATTATTCGAAAAATAAAAAATTACGTAAAATCTTAACCGCTCTGACAATCACTACGCATTTTGGTACGTAGTACAACTGAATGTTATTTTTACTGTATGAAAGATTTCCGTTGATTTGTTAAATTTTACCTGAATTAGAAGAAAAAATAATAATTTCTAAAATTTCAGAATCTCATAAAAATCGAACCGCTCCACCGATTTTGCCCAAATTTAATACGAAAGATTCCATCACTTTATTTAATTTTAATGCGAAGTTTCAGGCCAAAGCTGAAAATTCGCTTAAACCGAAGCGTTTCCGTAATTTTTTCGAAACTTCAAAATTCTCATAAAAATGAAATGGGTTTAACGATTTCTATAAAGCTTATGTCAATTAAAGATTAAAAACTCAATTTTTCAAAAATACAAACACAAAGCTTCCTCTATGAGGGGACAAAAATGATAATAATTCTAATGCCGGACTGAAACATACTGAAACCTAGCGAAAACAAATAACCATTGGGATTCCATAATTGTGCGATATTAACAAATCACATCTAAAGTCAACGAACCGATATAAATTCTCTCAGATTGAAAACAGTGACATTTTCGATTTTTTTTCCAATTTTAATTCAGGGGACCAGAATTTTGTTTGAATTCTGAAGCGTCTTCTTTGGAGTCACAACATCAGGAACAACATAATACTGAAAAAAATGATAAAAATCGAAGGGAGCGAGGGACAAGAGCTCGCTGGTTTGACTCGGAATGGCCCGTGTGCACGGCATTGCAACGTTGTAAAGGGACGCGTAGCAGGGAAAAATATCCTCTTATAGCCTGCGCCTCTGTGATTTTTTTACGGAGCTTTAGACGCCTCCGAGGAAATCTCCGTGACGTGGAGAGCCCGAGCGGCACGTTGCAACCTGACAGGAGCGCGAAGGGCGAGAAAAATTTGCATCGACTATGAATCGACGTAGGTGGGAGGTACGTACGTTACGCTCAGTGTTCACAGAGGCGAGAGACCGACGTCGGCAGCATTGGAAGTCGCCCTCGCCCTCCCCCTCCTCCTCATCCCCCTCCCCCTCCTTCCAATCATCCCCAGCTGAGGCAAAGCCGGCGAGAAATCGACGGCGCAATCGTACCGTCAATTATACAGGCTTCAATGAATAATCTCGTTACTCTAATAGTATATCGCACAGTCATATTTCCCAGAGATTCAACGCGGTCGAGGCGAAAAGAATTAGACGCCTAGGGTTCATTCATTTAAATCTCTGATTGAATTATAAAGAATCAAAAAATAGACGAAGATACGTGAATTGTTTTTTTTAATACAACGAACATTTTACCCAGTGAACAGACTGAAGTTTAATCTACGGAATTGAACGAATTTTCGTTAGGTGACGAGACTGGGTTAAAAAATGTGTGAAAAAAATCTAATAATCATTCGAATTGAGAATTTTGTCATATATCTCGGAATTTAAACGAGTTAAATTATTTATAGAGATTCAAAAATGTCCTGTGAAATAATTCAATGTGTCATCTCGTAATTCGCGAAAGTTATGGCATAAAATCACTTCCCCCGAAATTTTTCAAATCCTGTAACATGTGAACCTCTCAACCGATTGGTGTCAAATAAAATGGTGTTAAATCATTGTTATATCATAGCTCACGTGTGTACCAAATTTAAAGAAGGCACATGAAAAATCATGACAATTATCGTGCCAATAACAAATTCTACACATACATACACATTCTGTTATGACGAATTTTCTCGACGTTTTGGACCATTTACAGTGTGCACATCTGAAAATCGCGAAATATATTCTCGTAACCAGAGCTTTCTCTATGAGAAAGCAAAAACTTGCAATAAATAAGAATGTAACAAATCATCCCAGAATTAATATACATTTTAAAAAATTATCTATAACTTAACTTCATGTATTATCTATGCATCCAGGTTTTTCTGCACATAATATATCCCCTCGATACATACGTGCCACTCATGTAGTACATACAGGTATATGAGGATAGCAGCGGAGGCTCGAACTGTACAACATTATTCTGACCCTAATCCACGACGAGTTCCCAACCGCGCAATTAGAATTATTATCCGCTCGCTGCAACGTAATTAACTAACTGAAATTCCGAGGATACATCATCGTTATGAGGGACTCTGCGTGAAGCCGAATGGGTAGAGCTACGTAATGGCTGATTACGGGTCAATAAAGGGCTTTACTATTGGCCAGCATACCGTGTGGGTTTCCCAATACCGGTCTTGTGCATTCTGTTTGATTATATCGCAACGGTAACTGAAATGTATGGAATTTAAAAAAAAAAATCGGTATCAAAACATTGTCACATCTTCAACCGATTTACCAATCGGTATTATCAAAATTTTTCGTGGTACTCGACGACGTCAATTGTGTTCCGTTTAAGAGCTTATTAACGATTTTAATCATAACACAATTAGTATTAAATAGTTCCAGCGCGGTCCGCAGTAAGGCGCCATTATTTTTGCTGAAGGCACGTCGCACTCGTAATCGCACATTCGAGGCTGTCAGCCACTGAGCAGGCCGACCACTTGTCGTACCGTGCGCTTTGCCCGTTCTAATAACGTGGCAAACGCCGTTCAACTCCATCCAACTCGATTGGTCACTGCACCTTCACTTTCGCCTGTGGCTACCGCAATATCCACAATGTCCGGCTGAAGGAGAACGATCGGATGGCAGCTACTCCATAATGGTCAATCTTGTTACGGAAGATCAATAGTGTACAACACTTTGTCAAGACGAAGCTTCTCTCCAATAACAAATCAATGGACTCACTTATGGTGTTGGCTCAACCGATTTCCACAAAAATCGGTGGGTGTTGTTTTATCGGCAAAAACAATTGTACAAAACATTCCACGCGATTTGATGTGGGGCACACCAATTTAAACTGGATTCGACCCTTGAATTTTCGGATCTGGTCGGTAATTTGTTATGTTGTTGTTTTAAGTCAAAAAGGAAAGCAGTTATTTGTCGATTTTTTAAACATCTTTTTTACTTATCACTCTAACGAAATAAAATATGTATATATATGTATATTTTCAAATGGAAATTTTGAAAAATTCTTCATAATCTTTTTCCACATTTTATAATATTTGAGACTGTAACCAAAAAAAGAGGGCGTTCGGTTCCATTTTTGAATTGATGCTGTATCATCTTTACATAAAAAACAACATTTTTGAGAATTATCTACGAATTTTCCAAAATCATTTTCTTGACGCCGAAGAATTTTTTCATTTGGAACTGCAGAAGAATTACTCGTCAGATGTTGAATAACTGAATGGTACAACGAAAGAAATAGATACTAAGATTTTTAATGTCCGATATACTAAATAATATATACTATCGGGTAGTATTTGGATAGTACCGTGTATTATGTGTATTGTAAGGGTTATTATACGGAATGTACTTGGTACAATCAGATATTAACCATTACTATAATTATACTAACTGTTGCACTCCAGAGAGTGATCTCTATACGAAGCATTCAATATACTGTCCGATAGTATATTTTCAGTATCGGGTAGTATTTATTTCTTTCGGTGTATCACCGCTCAAGGCAATTTTTTTTCGATAAAATTTTTTTTTTATGGAAGCGAACGCCAATTTTGGGTCTAGGCTTGAACATTTTTCAATTCAACAAAGGATTTTTTAAAATTCAAATTTTTACATTAACGGCAACACTATTTTTATTTTTAAAAAGTGTTAAAAAAAAAGGTACAAAGGTATCGAAGAAAGGTCGGCTCTTTTTTTAGCGTCGAAATAATAACATAAAAAGTAACTCAGCAGATTCGAGAGGTCAAGGGTCAGACGCAGGTCGAATTGATGTAGATCGCCCCATGTGCATAAAAGTATTATAATCATGTGAAAAACATCTACAAATCTCTAAATAACATTTTTCAACAGCATTTCAATTGCCAAATTGTTTGAATCAAACAACAATTGTATGTTTATTTGTTTCTTTCGAATATCCTATTGCATTGATAAAAAAGTTTATCAATATTTCATGTGAAATTAATCGAATTTTCTACAGCTGTTAATCCCAAAGCCGCAAATAAATAATCGACGAAGAAAGACTATTGTGTTCTAACACTACACATTATTT
This sequence comes from Tromatobia lineatoria, assembly GCA_949699805.1. Classification (NCBI taxonomy): domain Eukaryota; kingdom Metazoa; phylum Arthropoda; class Insecta; order Hymenoptera; family Ichneumonidae; genus Tromatobia; species Tromatobia lineatoria. The sequence goes on along the minus strand of OX453042.1, from coordinate 4,299,052 downwards.
ATTGTTTTCCGATCTACAATATTATAAGAAAGGTCTTCTCTATTTTCAATAAAATGTAATTAATTTTTTGCCATTGTCATAGGATATGCAATGAGGAATAAAAAATTATTCTCTTAAAAAAAATAAGCAGCACGATTAAAAAAATAATGAAATTATTAAAACTTAAAATTGTAAGATTTTTTCATTATCAGATTGATATATTACGATTTTTCGTCAATACGTGATAGGATTATGTTTATTTATTTTATTTCAGACCACAAAAACTACCTGAAGCACAATTTGTAGCAGGGGTCAATGGAGAAAAATCAATTTTTCATTCGTTTAAACAAGTTTTTCGAAGTGTAGCTGCCAATCTCTTCGTTAGCCGCGGATCGAACGCGTCGCGGATTATTCGGCGTGGCACGCGCGGTATTTTGGTTAACCAATAGCGTATCTGCGTTCATTTATGTGAAACGCCCGAGGCGTTAAATCGCATTGAAAAGGTATCTGACAAAAGCCACCCATCGCGTTACGGGGGTGATATTCCAGCGACTTCGTCAACCCTAGTTCATTGCCCATTTGCCGAGTCATTTTTTCCCTGCGCAGATCTCTCAATTTTTCACAATTATCATTTTATTCTCAACGTCATCGATCGGATAATGGTGTGCGCGTCTTGACTTTTCCGTAACATCCAACAATGAAAGCTCCTACAATACAAAGCGAAACGGAGCGAAAGTCTGGCAAGACTCTAGAAGAAAAACTTTGCCCCTCCGAGCTAAAAGAACACCGTCCAACACCAGCAACAACAAGAAAGAATGACTCGGCCGCGCGCTGCAGGACAAAGCTCTAAATCTCTAGCGTCGTCCTGACTCTCCTGCCGAGCTTTATGAAACGTGATATGTTCGCGGATACGTGACTTTTGCTTTTCTTCCCTTCACGTGTGTGTTCGAGGTGGATGAAGAAATTATGGACTGCTTTTCATGTTGAGCTCGAGATGACCAGACAACGGGATAAAAGAAATTAAATAGTTCCGGATGAGGGATGTTTGTGTCGTAATACGCGATGTTCCCTAAGTTTCCCTAAGTTCTCTGCGATGTTTACAAAAGAATAAACGATGTTGAAAAAGAGAACGTGACCTTTAGGAAAAGTGACAAGCAATAATACGGACGATACGTGATGATTGGTATGGGTACGTGATATTTAAGAGAAATGATCAGCGGTGATTACAAAGTTATATGTGATGTTCAGCAACGGACGTGACCTTGAAGATAAACGTCAAGTGATAATTACAGCTAATGAGCGATGTTCGAGAGTCGCACGTGACCTTGAAGATAAACGTCAAGTGATAATTACAGACAATGAGCGATGTTCGGGAGTCGTACGTGACCTTGAAGCGAAATTATGAGGGATAATTAGAACATAAGACGCGATGTTCAAGAGACACTAACGATGTTAGCTAAGTCGATCGTGATGTTTGATAAGTAATATCCGGTGTTCGAAAAAGTAAGGGGCAATTTTTGATAAATGATACGCGAACAAGAGTCGATGCCATGGTCATCGTAATTAGTTGAAGAAAACTGACGAACGATTATTACAGATAAATACGCGATGTTCAACGCGATATCCACGATGTTAGCTAAGCCAAACGCGATGAAGAAGTAGGACGAAATTATTGATAAGTAACAAACAACATTTAATGTCACGGTTATCTTGACTGTTTGAAGAAAATGAAGATGCAAAAATAACAAATTGGTGCGTGATGTTAGTCACATAAGACGTGATGTTCGCAACATAAGACCGAATGTTCGACAATTAATACGCAAATAAGAATGGATGTAGTGAATACTTAAACTGCCCTATGAAAAATGACAGCCGATAATTTCAGATTAATACCCGACATCCATGAAACATCCACGATATTAGCCAAGTTATTTGCGATGTTCGACAAGCAATACGCAAACAAGATCAATGTCAGGGTCATCTCAACCGGTTGAAAAAAAAGACAGTCGATAATTTCCGATTAATACCCGACATCCATGAAACATCAACGATGTTAGCCAAGTCATTCGCGATGTACGACAAGCGATACGCAAACAAGATCAATGTCATGGTCATCTCAACCGGTTGAAAAAAAAGACAGTCAATAATTTTAGATTAATGCCCGACATCCATGAAACATCCACGATATTAGCCAAGTCATTTACGATGTTCGACAAGCAATACGCAAACAAGATCAATGTCATGGTCATCTCACCCGGTTGAAAAAAAAGACAGTCGATAATTTCAGATTAATACCCGACATCCATGAAACATCCACGACGTTAGCCAAGTAATTCGCGATGTTCGCCGACTCATACCCGGTATTCGCAAAGTACGTCGCAATGTTTGACAAGTAATCACAAACAAGATTTGACGTTCCGGTGATCTTAACTGCTTTCCTCGTGGCATATAGAAATTTGAACCTGCACGAGCGTGAGTCGTACAGACCGCCGCGAAGCTGAGTGCGTGACCAATCGAGTCGGTAGGATCCCGACAGTTGAAATAGTTGGAGTAGAGCGTCCTTGAATAAACACTCTGAACACAAGTCCATTCCGTTGGAGAATGTTCGCCTGGTCGACGAGTCTCTCCAAGTTTCACCACAAACAGGCACGATGTTTGGTCCGCACTTTGTAGAGGCGAAGAGAGTTTCGTAGCTCGCTGATACCCAGCGCAGCGAGCGTGCATTGCCCCCACCTCCACAATAACACTATTGACGCTTCGTTTTTTTTGTTATTTATTCTCTAGTCGTTTACTCACCACCATGAATCTGCGCGATAATCGGGTCGATCGCCACCAACAGGACGAGAAAGATGGGAGTCATATTGACCACCCTCTCCTTCTACCTCCTGCCTGTCCTCGTCGCCCCCTCACTGCACAATCAACACCAATTTGCCAGCTTCTCGTGACTCCTCGACACCTACGAGAAAAACAAAAAAAAATTCACCCCAGTCAGAAAAAAATTCAACACTTTCCGCAACGAAGATAATCTTCTTCCGGTTCTTCCGCTTCTTCACCTTCCGCTGACACCGGATCCTGTTGATTCACCCAAAAAGTCTGCGCGCTATACGCATTGATATATATCACTAAATGTTATGTTCCAAAAATGTTTACAATATTCGTGCACTGAGTTTATGAAAATTTAGTTTTATTATTCCTTTTTGTTGAGCAATAGCCAAAAGCCACAAGCAAGCACGCACGCACACATTCACATGCACACACACGTGCGATCAATTGTTCCTATCGTCAGCTTGACGTCAAGTGTGTTAGGGTATTAGGTTATTAATTTATTCTGGCTACTTTCTCATCAGCAAAGCCGCACTTTCATCGCTTGTAAATTCCGCACGAATCTCGCGACCAATGATTCAACTTTCTTTCTATGATTCCACGACCATTCCATATTTTCACGATATATCGTGAAGAGCTCTTGCAAAGGCCAGAACTCTGGACGGACGAGACGCTATCTTGGACTGCTGCCCGAGTGTACCGAATAATTCATTGGCTCTGCAATCGACCACCAGACGTGAGTCTCACCGGTGAATTTCGAGCCCGCAATATTCATGCGCTGATTAACCGCATCAAAGTCACTTTTTGTTAAAACTCCGCCTCAATTGAGTAGGTAATCCAATGACCGTTGATTTTCGAACAAAAGCACCAGGAATTTTTTCAATCAAGAACATTTCATTTTTAACTTGACAAAAAAAAAACACTAAATATCGAGTAGTGTAAAGTGCTGTATCGACAGGTGGAAGCCGTTCCGGATAATTGGCCGTATGATGTCCGCGAGGATGTTGAAAGTACGTCACTGAGGGATCAAATATTACTTTCCACTTTTCTTTTTTCCCTCAACCTCTTCATGTCTTTTGAACAGCGACACATAAAGTATATTGAGCCTTTTTTTTATTTCACCGCAATTGATACGTGATTCCGCAAATAAATTCGTCGATTACGTCGAATATCCGGCGTTTTTCTAACTCTCGTTACAACCGAAAAATGACGTTGCAGCTGAATCTCGTATTTTTATTTACAACGAATTTTTAATTCATTCGTGTAAGTTTCGGTCAATAAATCTTTTTCCGCCGTTCGTGATTATCGGAATAATTAATCGTTCCGTTCATGGATGCGAATTTAGCTCGGTGGAAGAGGCTGCTAATTTATTTACAGAACCGTCAAAGCCACGGTTCGCCTTTACAAACAGATACGCACAGCGTTAAGCCATATTCGTTCAATCCGTTGATAAGCCAATTCCAAGCAAACAACCGATTTGCCTTGCATAATAATTCAGTCGAAATTCGGGCTTTTCCGCGTATCCCGCCGAGTGTCAAGTCGCTCGGTGCCGGAAACTTAGTCGAGAGTCTAACTTGTCCACCGCAGGCGCATTTCCTTGTTACGAGAGGTTCTTTCGAGAACAGAAGCTTCACAGTAACTTTTGGGAAACACTCGTTGCTCGAAGAGACGTCAACTACTCGGTGAATTATGAGACTCGAGCTGTCACCGCAGATACCCGACACTTTCCAACGCGCGAAATGGGAAGATACTTGCGGAAAATTTGAACTCGTGTTTGACGCACTACTTGACGGGTCCCGTGCAAGTGGATTAATCGAGTGCAGGGTGAACTTGACTGACGATGACTCTACCACCGAAAGAGGTTACGCGACGGGCACAAGAAAGACGGATTAAAATATATAGAGCGAGTCCCGCTGTGCCGACGCGCGTCGTGCCGGCGGTAACCTGCCCGTCGCGTGAGGGTACTTTTCTGAGCGCGCGCTCCGGCCTGACTGACTCACCCCCATGCACCCCCACGCTTTCAGCCGGTTCGCGCAGGCGCTCGCTACTCTACGCTCCTCTTAACAGCCCCTTTTTATTTTCTATCTCCGCACGACTGTCCAATCTATTATATATTTTTCGTTCTCTCCTCAGCAATGAAACCCGAAGCTTATTTTGGTGTCTCATTATCCCGAAGCGTATCTTTCGATAGTTAAAAAAAAACCTTTCAACTCGTTTTTCCACCCCGATTCGGTAAATTGGATTATGCACTGCGGAATTTGGCTATTCGATTTGCAAGTTTATTTTCATTCCGCTCAAGGATAACTCGGTCAGGGATAAGAGCACTATCACTATCGAAAGAGAGAGAGAGAGAGAGAGGAGAGCATCGTAGGTCGCAGGTGGAAACTGAGGGAGAGGGACGGGCGTTCGTTTCGGCGCTCAAATGTCCAACGCATGCGTATAAATACCCCGGGCCGAACGGCGGTTCGCGGTCGGTTCCGGGGGTGAGCTTCCTCGCTCGACGTATCGCAGTTACTCGTCTGATGTTTGTCCGCGAGCAGCTCTCGCTTTTGAGGGCTGAACCCGCCGAGCCAACGTGGCCAACACGCGAGACAACGTCGCGGCTTTTCGATCCGAATAAACGGACGCACTTGACTTGAGTCACGCAGTTAACCGACGCGTCACTACGACGTTTTAATGAAACTTTTGCTTCTTAGTGCTCAATCGAGGGAATTTATTAGTTTGCAATGTTAGAAATATTTTGAAAATGTATTCGGGTTAATATTAACGGATCTTGGAGATAAAAAATATTTTTATGATGATCTTTGAAGGAAGAGACTATTGGAGTCTGCGGAATATTATTTAGAACAAATGGTTACTATTAGTTTTTTTCAAATTCTTATCACTGGTAAAAATTGATAATAACTATGTGGTTTTAATAATATTTTTGCGAATCCAACGAATTTTCTGTAGGGGAAGCACGACTCTTATTTTTAATGCCTTAAACAGTTAATTTTGGAATACTTGCACATTCAAATTAATATGCGATGTAACTGCAAACAAACTTCTGATGCGGTATTTTGATTTTCGTTGAAAATTTTACAGTGAAGATCTTACGATTTTTGTCTATTTTTTGTTACTATCATTTTTTGACTACCGTTTTTGGAACGTGTGATAATCGACGTGAATTTCGGCGCTTGGAGTACTAGGAAAAGAGAATTCCTTCCGAAATGGTAAGTCCCGTCATGATTTTGCACGCATTGTTATTTTGGTATAGCTGTTTTAATTTTCAGTTTTCAAGGAGTTTCTCTTTTATTCGTAGTAATAATATTCAGGGTTGTTTATGGAGCTTTTCTTTAGAAAGTTAATCAGGAGAATTTAAGTGAAAAAAGTCAAGTCAGCTGGCGACTTATACTTAAGTGATACGTTGGAAAAAAAATGTAAAAAGAAAAGAAAGCGTGGAAGACGATGCAGAAGGGAACACGGACGCGGCGGAATAGCGAGATTGTAATGATAAAAATAGCGAAGGCAAAGAAGGAAAAAGAGAGGGAGACGGAGAAGGCATAACGGACCTTTAAAAGCTGTTTCATTTTGCACGATTGTATTGCAAGCTCTGGATGCAATTACCACGGCCGTAACACTATTCTCCGTGGTTACGACCATGCGGTATTATTTCGTAATTTCTGCACAGCCGAAACTTACTTGGCTTTCGGTAGACGGGAAGTAGCGAAAAAAGAAGAAGAAGACTTTGTGCAAAGTTCGGAATGGATTGTTCGCTTTGTTATTGCGAAAAATGTTTGAAAATTAATATACATTTATCGAAAGTTTTCATGAATTATCCGCCATATTAAATTGAATTTACAATAATACATTAATATTATAGTGAATAATTAACATGAATTTTTTAATCCGATTAATATACCGGATATTAATTGCACATCGCAGTTATCTATTAAATTTGAAACTGGTTTATATTGATGCGGTTGGGATTTTTGTTTTATATACAAATATGGAATACATCAATTAAAAATTATCTGCACTAAGAATGAATTGTATTATGTATGTGTGCATAATAAAAATGATTCAAAGATTTATTTTTCAGGATTATGAAAAAATTTAATGGTTTATAAAAACATATTTTTTAATAATGATAATTTAATCTTTTCTTTCTGGTGGAAAATATAAGCGTGGTCGTGTCACTAATTATTTTTCGAATTTGGCTCTCTAAATTAACTTTTCTTCAATTAATTTAATTTGAAGCAAAATAAGTATTAAACATTTACGAATTGTTCTTATTGAAACAAAGAATGAAAAATTACAGAAAAGCTTACAAAAAAATTTAATTCAACTTCTCGCGCTGCAGATTAATACCAATACAAATTTTTTTTTTTTTCGAAGTTCACCTTTTTGACAGACAAAATTACACTTAAAAATTATAGGATAAATAAATTCTATTTCGTTGCGAAAAGATTTCCGAAAAAATGCTAAGAATTTGGTGTTCTCAAAATTAAACATGAAGCATTGAAAAATACATGACGCATCCATAAAAACTTCTGAGGAAAGTATATTAATTTTCATATAAAAAAAATTTCACAGTGCGTGTAATGAGGAAAAATTCCAAGATGCAGGTAACTTAATTTAATATTGCGGTTGACGCTCGGGCGAACCAACAGCCGCTGCAGACTCCACGACAATGATAAATTCTTCGTCGGGTCTCACCGCTACTTTTTCTCGCTTTTGCGCGCGAACGATTTTCACGCCCTCATATCCTATCTCATTTTCTCGACTCGAGCGAAACGTAAAATAGATTATATAATCAAAAAGATAGTAGTATTTCTTTTGAATTTGTTATTTATTCAAAACATTTGAACTCCAGCACGATACGTTTTATCAGACAAACAAATCGTGATAAAATAAATGTGTTATAAATTAGAATCGAATAAAATAAATCTTCGATAACGGAAATTTAATAACACATACTTACAAAAAAATACGCTCCCTCCAAAATCGTGTGATAAATAATAATGTGAACATAAATTTTTTTCTATAGTTAAGGTTTTGAGTGTCAAATTAATATATTTATAAAACTGAACAAAATATAAAAATATATCGTATGTTAACATGAAATTACAAAATGGAATAAATTCTCTTTGAATAAATCACTCCGACTGTATAATAAGCCTCATGCAAAAAAAAACAACAACAAAGTATCCTGCAATTTGTTCAAAAGTTGTGATAATGCTATTTTATAAGAGCCGAAAGTTCGAGATTTCGACAAGTGAGAAATTTGTTGCCCGAGCTAAGCGAGTTCTGCAATCACGCGAGTCACAAACGCTAAATTTGTTCCTTGTTGTACGATATACTATTCTTTATCTCAATTTTTAGCGACCGAGAAATTACAATGGCTTTATTGCAACTTTTTCACAGATTTTAGATTATTTTATTATTTGTTTTACTTTTTTCAAGACGTCAAATCTTAGCGCTTATCTTTCCTTTGAATCATAGAAATCGTTTCTTTCAAACAATGAAACACTGTCGAAAACAACTGTAAGTTTATATACATAATTTCGCCAATTAAATTTAATGTAAAACAGCGATCATAAATTGAGATACTTTTTCAATAAAATTTGAGTGCATTGAAAAAATTAAAGTCCTTTTATAGTTTAATTGGAGCAAATTATTAAAATTACAGTTCCGAAAATAAATTTGATGTCATTATGACGACACAAAGTTCCAGTACATGTACATTAAATTTCAAGTACATTTTTTTCTCAACGAAACCGTTTCGTTGAAACAATGAACCGATTTCTCTGTAACAACAAAACCGTTTCTCCCAATCAATACAATGTTCTCTTTGAAACTAAACGAGACATTTTATGTAAAGCAAAAAATATTTTTCCTGAATTAATGAAATCTTTTTTCTCATTATATCAACTTACGAGAAACAATATTTGCACTATTTCTTACCACCCGGAAATTCGTCCCCGAAATTTGTGAACTCGATTACAAGAAAAACGTGCAGTAAAGAGTTAATAGCTGGACAGTCCGTACAACAACAAAAAAAGTGTATATATATATACACTTTAGGGTAGTACAGGACTGGCGCGATGGTCGGCGGAAAATTCGCCGCCGGGGGTGCATTCGTCCGACTTATGAATAAACATTTGCCGGGACAAGCCGGCGGAAAATTACACCGGTGCAAATACAAGAAGGCTAGTGTAGCTGGGTTAAAGATAAAGGGGAGGGGGTCGCTCCCCTGCGAACGCGGCAAAACCCCTTCTTCTTCTTTCGGTGCTTCCGTAGCCGCTTCTTCTTCATTTCCACAAGCTCGGAATTCAGGCTTTATGTACACGTGACTGGTACACGACGCGCAGTTAAATGGACTCGGGGGATGGAATTTTCCGGTAATTGTTGAAAAGCCCAGACCGCGCGACTAACATTCGAATAAACCGAAGCTTAACCAACACCGAGAGACAGCTGATTGTTCTCTTCGAGAGATAATTAATCCTGGCAGCTCTGAACTCTCGGGCAAGTCCGTGCGACATTTCGCTCCCTCGACTCGCCTTGAAGAAATCACTCGGAACAGGCGACGTATTGACTTTGGTCATGGGCTAACTCGCCAGAGCATGTAGATATATCGCCTCGCACCATCCAGTCAACTACCCCTAAGACTCACAGCGAGCGCCGACCTTAATGCCTTCGATCACGAAGGTAGTTAAAAATCGAGGGTTTCCAGCCATTTCGCCTATACATTTAGCTATACATTCGCAAGCCACTATACGATTCCGAGGGATATCGTAAGTGACTCGGCAAAAAGAATATCTTTCGCACATTCAAAGTTTGAACTGTCTCATTACCTTTTCACTGAGATTTGTTGTTCATTTATTCGCTTGATAATTTTGCATTGACTTATTTTTGCTTGCTTACAGAAAAAAAAAGAATTGTTTGCGTAAAATTTTACTCTACGACAAAAAAAGAGGGTGTTTTGTATATTCGCAGTTGTAAATTTCTCATTACTTTTTCTCGAGAAAAGGGTCTCGAGTCCCTAAAAACAAAGGCATTAGAAAAAATAGTTCAAATGATACTCTTCTTTAAAAACTTGTTATAATCAAATGTCATTATGTACATACCAAGTATTATAATTCTGCAATATTGCAATGACATACGGTGCATCGAAATGGTGTGAGGAAAAAAGTAAAATTTCTTAATCTATCGTAGCTATCAGAATCTAACTGGTCAACAAATTTTAGTGTTCGATGTCTTATTTTATCTGTCGAAGAATACATTATAGGAAGATGAATTTTTTTCAAGGGCTTTTTGATGAAGCTACGATTGAAAAATGTGTAAATAAATCTTTCTTCATTACAAATTTAGTAAATAATCGGCAAAGTTAAATCGAATTGAAACTAGAATGCACTCCTCGCTACATAAAGTGAGATATCCAACAATAATATTTGTTTATGAGTTTTTAAATTTTGTATTAATTTTGTTAAGCTTCCCCACAGAAAAAAAATGGTGTGCGTAAAATGTTCTTTGGTCAGTGACTCGACAAAAAAAAAAGGTGTTTTGTAGATTCGCAGTTGTAACTTCTTCATTACTTTTGAACTAATTGTAGTCGTTTGTTTATCCAGTAGATAATTTTGGATCAATTGATGTTTTCTTCCTCGGAGAAAAAAAAAGTCTGCAAATTTTTTTTTACCAGTGACTTTGAGAAATAATTTCTTTTGAATGTTCACAGTTGTGAATATTCCATTATGTTAGAACTGACTAGCTGCTGACTTATTCGGTAAATGATATTTTAACGTTTGATATTTGCCTTCATACAGAAAAATTATTGCGCACCATTTTTTTTGCCGTGTGCAGAGGTGGATTTTTTTAAAAATATCAACTTTATGCAAATCTACATCAACGACAAACTTGTTTTTATCAATTTTAACTCATAGAGGAAGCGTTGTAAATTTGGAAATGATAAGTAAGCAATATGCAAGATTTTATATTTATAACAAAATATTCAAATTGTATATAACCGAAATCCTTTTGCCAAGTGCCTTTAGTGAATCAAATAATGTATCTGACATCGATGATCTATATTTCGTTTACCTACCAAATTTGGGCTTGCTAATTTTTGTTTTGCAACATATTATTTTTTTCGAAAATTTGGACACTCCATAAAATCCAAGCAGTTTCTCTAATTTCGGCCAAATTCAATATCAAACACTGAATATCAAACCTTGCTCAGGTCCTTAGGGGATTCAATATCCCAGGGTCTTTAAATAAATAAATCTAAAAAATCTAAAATCTAAATCTGAATATACCTCAACTTATCAATATCAATTCAACAAAATATAGTAAACCTTACGTAAATCAGATTATTTTTGCACTTTTTGGAAAAATTCATGTTGCTGTAAAATCTACATTTCTGCATACGAATTGTCAAAAAATTTCAAGTGTGTCGGTTTCCAGCTCAATCGGTTTAACGGTTCTTAAATTATACGCGATTAGTGAAATACAAAAATTTTTCTAAACGCTTCTCTTGATGTTTCGAAAAATGTCTAGTGTCCTGACATAAAAATCGCGAAGCAAAGAAATCACATGAAACGATAAAGCAATTTGAACAGACGGAAATTAAAAAAAAAAATTTAATACAAAGATTCCCTATGTTTGATTTTCCATACCGGAAGACCGATAACAACGGAATCTTCGGGATCGTTAGACTCAGACCCCTAGTTACAATTTGCCAAATTTCCATCAAAACAAAAATATCACAGGCTGTCATCGTCAAAGCATAGTAACATCTCTTCCATGAAACAAAGCTTGCACTACGAGGAAGAAACAATCAATAACGAGTGCGACTTCAACAGTAGTATGATTTTTACAATATTGCGCATATCAAAGACCTTTTATTCGTCATCTCGAATTCCGAAGGATCATTATATCGTGCGTTATGTCGGAGTGTAGCATCGATATTCATAACATAAAAGTATCCACAGACGGTAGCTAAAAGATATTCAACGAGGGAATTAAGGTGGCCGAAAAAAAAAGTTCTCGTAATGTAATCGGAGCTCGGCTGTTCTCAAACATTTTAATTGGCGCTGGCAAATATTATTTATTTGTCGTAAGCAATGCAGAAAAAAAAATTCTTGGTATCCGCGATGAGAAACGAGGCAGCAATCCGGAGATACTGTTAAGTGTAGCTGCGCTAAGGAGCCTTTTTCAGAGAGCGAGCGACGGAGCGAGACGCCAGACGAAGCTCCGAGAGACTTCAAAGGTACGTTATAAATTCAAGGAAAAGAAGGAAAAATCTGTAACTCGCCGAGAGTAGCGCTCGCAATCTAATTGTCAGAGACGACGCAAGAGTTTGGCGTGAACGAAGCTTTTGCGGGAGCGAGAACGCGAAGGAGTAACCAAAGAGAGCCAGGAAAGAGTTAGACGCGACTTGAATACATGTCCAGGCTCATTCACAGCGCCCCCTATTTTATCGACGAACAGCGCATCTCACAACTAAAGTATTACACGAATTTTCGTAACCTACAAACTTTCGGGCGTTTCATACTTTGAGTGCACACATATCCTTATTTTTACTTTCTTGTCTGACTGTACACTAGTAACATTTTTTTTCTTTTTTTTTTCATAGAAAAAGTCGTAAAATGTATTACTTTTATTCCTTTTGTTCACGTTATTTTATTTTTCTTTTTTTCTTTTTTTTTTTGCCAAGATTTGTTGTCTTTCTGTTAAATTTTCTGTAACCTTTATAATCAGGAGATTGTTTCTGTTTAGAAGCGAAAAAAAAATGAAGGCAATCTGATTAAAAAGGATTGAAATGACTGAAATTTTTATTATGCGTTAAATTTTACTAATATAAACTTATAACTTGATGACATGAATCTTAAAAAAAATCATAAGTGGAATGTCTTTCTGTAGCATAAATTATTGGTGAATTTATTCTGAATTCGGGTTAGGAAATGTGGGTTGGTCATTTAGAATTGAGGCTTTTTGAATATGAGAATTCCTATTCGAATTTCTTTAAACAAAACGTTCCACCTATAAAAATGTTTCATGCTTATTTGCGCTCATCAAACATAATTTTTTATAAAGTTGAAAAATGGTATGTTCGAATGGAACCCATTTTTATTTTCATAATAGGCAAAAAAAAACTGATTTAAAAAAAATCATAAACGAAAATTGTATTATCCGAGGAATTCGAATGAAAATATTGAGTGTTGATGAAAATATGAAATAATTTGTATCAACAATCCCAAATATAAATATCCTGTGTTTGAAATATTAAACATAAATTTTCATTAAAAAATTAATTATTAATACTAACGATTTTTAAGCTACCAAAAGCCTTAGTTTAAGCTTTAACCTTTTTTTGTTCCGTCGTTAAACGACAACGGTTTTCTGCCACAGGAATATATTTATAAACGACCATTTTTATTTCCATGACAAAAGCTATTTATTTCATTGAAAGTTACGTTAAGTCGGTTGAAGGAAATGGTATTAAATAAATGGTGCGGTAATAAGAAATTTGTAAAAACGGTTTTAGGTGTTGAAAATAACACTGTGTTGGTACGTGACAAGACAATAAATAAATACGGCGACTATTAGTGAAGTATAAAAGGGGTAAAGGGAAAATAATAGAGGACAGGGGGATTTTCCTTACTCGCAGCATCTCAGAATCCAATACTTCTACCGTTTGAGCTTTCACGCTTATACCTCTCGCACCTCTTTTACGCTGCAATTCTCGGCGCAATTCGACTATACACAGCAATCTTTCTCCCGACGGAGCGACACTCTTAACAACAAGGACTGACAACAATTCTCGCCTCCACTTCTCTTGGCACTACTACTATATTCCCGGCCGTCGGTTCTCCATTGTCACGATATTCTTTACACCACCTTGCCTCCATTGTTACCATTATTGTCCGTATTAATTAAAAGTTTTGGCGAATCAACTTGTCGACGGGCTAAAACTTCTTTCCGATGATTTCGCCTTGTGAAATTTCTAACAATCTGTACCAAGGAAATCGGAAAAAGGAACAGAATACGATGACAATTGAGCTCCGGAAATTTGCAATATTCGAGTACACCAAACAATGGGTACATTCAAATTGTGTAATAAAAAATTGGTTACTTAAAACAAGGCCACTAAAAATTATTAAAAATAAATGGTGCTGCATATATCAGGTATTTTGTCTCGATTAAAAAATATCACGGAGCAAGGACAAAAATTTAAACATTTTTATAAGTGCAATTTGTTTTTGGTTCTTCATTGGTTAATATATTATTTTTTTTCTCGTCGTTGAGATAAAGTTGCATCACTGGACGAAATTGGTTTGGAAAGGACCAATTTTCCTTGTGGGAAAATTCTCTTTGTAGACCGGACAGAGTATAGGAATTTCCATTTAAAGATGTTTCACATAAGTTAGAAGAAAATTGAGTATAAAAAGTTACTACCCAACGAGAACTTTACTGGAAAAGTCAGTGTATTTTCTAGGAAGAATCTTCGAATCCAAGTTCCTATCCTCATAACGGACAGTCTTCTTACAAAGAGCAATGGACCTTGCAGACCCAATTTAGGCCAATGATGCAACCTGCAATCCATAGAAAAAGTCTTTGCACTTTTGGATGTAAAACGAATTTCAAATTATAGAATGCATCGCTCATCATCCTTGTTCAGTAATAATTCGTATCAACAGAAAAAATTTCATATTTGTAATTACAACACTATTCAATGTCCATGATTATCAGATATTTTAGGCAGCTTAAATAATGAAATAGATGTTATGATGTTTCGACGATGCCAGCCTATGATATTTTTATTTTGATGAAAGTTTGGCAAATCGTAGGGACAAAAATAAAAGGATTTCAAATGTTTGAATTTCTTATACAGGAAGATCGATAACAATGGAATCTTCGGCATCGTTACACTCAGACCCCGAGTTACGATTTGCCAAACTTCCATCAAAATAAAAATATTACAGGCTGGCATCGTCGAAGCATCATAATATCTATTATCGATTATACTTTACTATTCAGAGGATTTAAAAAAAATGTAATCTTAAAAAACATTGTATCTGTAAATGTATTTTTCATAGATCTAATGGATGGCGAATTCATATCGATGCTTCGACGCCGAGTGAAAAGGCTTATCCGCAAATCATTATCTCGTTTTGGTATTATTGTCGTCGCTACGATAGTTTGACGAATCGTATATATATTTCAAAGGTTTCGAAATTCATGGTGTGTATATGAGGCGTCCGCAGAATTGGGATTTCATATAAAATACAATGCAAGTGATAAAGACATGATACTTAACAATTTTTATTACCTCAAATCTGCCTTATCTATGATATTTTCCAAATTTTACTTTTGTTGCGAATATTGTTTCAATTCTCTTTCCGAAAACCGTCAAGTTCAGTGATACTTTTTTTTAGTAAACCTGTAACACAATCAATATTTCACATATTAGAATTTTTCTACAATCGGTGATTTGAGAAATATCTTGTGAGTGACTGAAAAATAGTAAAATCGTCACTCCACGAAATTACTTCTCGTTTACTGATTATTTACCGGTATTTCTGTCTGTATGTGTCAGATGGGAATATAATAAGTTTTACATCAGACTACCATCCAAAATAATTTTTATTTGTTCATTTTTTTCATATTGCAGGTCAAGTATCAGAAACAGCGGAATTTTGGATTGGATTGCAATACTAAAACTTTATTTCAAATGTAGAGAAATTACTAATTTTCACTGCGTTCCACAAATTTATACAAAAATCATTGTACATCTGGATAAACTGACATAATTTAGTGCATTTTTTTAAAGACACTTATAACTATTATTTCCATAAAAACATTAGCTTGAGTTTCTTAACAAAGTCTAGGTTTTTTTTACAGCAATAGTATCGATGATTAAAAAAAACCAGAAATAAAGCCTATTTTGGCAATCTTGGTCGTCGTAAGCACTTTAAAAATATTTTGCATTACGGAGAAAAAAAAATCCGAAATGATATCAACTTCCATTTGATGTGTAGAAAAACAACAAAAGGTTGCGACACAATTTGTTGATCTTTAAGGAGAAAAAATGAGACAGTAACATGAGGAGCAGGTGGAAAGAGGAGCTTTTACCGCGACAGGGTGGATGCTGTCGCTTGTCCCTTGTCGGTTGATCGCCCGTTGCGGGTTCAAAGTGGAATTCGCTGACTCGTGCGCGTCTCCGTACGTCCATTAATTCTTGGATCGTACGTCGTGATGCAGGGTCTACAACCGCAAGCTCCAGAGTCTCTTTTTAGCTTGAAAGAATTTCACGGGACCTCGACACCGAGGTCGCGTGCGAGCCAGAGCCGCCAATCCACATAGCGAGAGGGTGAGAGAAAGAAAGGAAGCCTCGAAAAGGTTTTCCCGTCGCGTCGCCTCCCGATTTTCCACACTCTTCCTCTTTCTCTCTCTACTTTTCTCTTTGCACACTTTTAACACGGATCGTAGGCAGAAATAACGACGGTACAAAATCATCGCAATTAAATTTTCGCACACAGTCGTAAAAGGTTGGAAACATAGGAAACAACGACGCGGAAGATGTTCATACTCGTTCATCGCGCGAAGCTTCGAATCAGTCTAACGGAAACCGACAAAACCCACCAAAGCCACTATCGTTATTGCTGAAAAGTTTTCCAGCCACGTTTTACTGTCATTTAACCTCCGAGCTTTTCTTTTCTCCCGTTTCGCGCCGCTTTAGAGCTCAGCATCCGATTTTTCTTGCTCATTGTTTCATCCGTATTATCGGGAATGAACGAAATGACATCCATTCATCGGTTACAACCGGGAGTTCGCTCCGACGACGATCGACAATACCGCGCGGATATTGTGTTGAACATCCGACACACTGACGCCTCCGCCAACCTCGTTTGTCTATTATATGCCATTTACCACAAATTGGCCCACAGCGCAGCTGTTTCTTTTGCCCGAACAACTTTGAGAACGCTAGAACGAGTTTAACTGGGGGAGAGTAACGTTGGCTAATTGAAATTGCGAAATGTATAGCAGTCACCACAAAAGCCACGTCGAGCGATGGAAAACCAGCAGCTATTCTTGATGCTTATCAAATGGGATTATAATTTCGACTTGGAGATGAGCAATTGAGGGCTAACAAGACGTCAAGGAAATTGTTCGCAAAAACGGTGAAAGACCACGAGAATTTTATTTTTCCATTGCCGGTTGCCACGATTCAGTCACTGAGGAGAAACTTGTGAATGGGAGAAAGGTAAAAAAAAATATTCCATTGCCGTCTGACTTTTGTCAAGCGTCCACGGCTTTCGGAGAATAGCAGAGACGACGGAACGAGGCGCGCAGCGTCGATGAGAAGACGCGATGCTACCCGCTTAAATGACAAAGATACATTGTGCATAGAAGGGCTTGCCACTGGTGGTGGAAAATTCCCTGCAACCTCCTAGTCAAGTTGCAACGCTGGTAAACACGTTCGCGGTGAACCCACGATGAAAAGACGACTGCTCTCTCGTTTGCTCGCTTCGTTCGCGTCCCGGACCAGCTAAACCATTGCGTACGATGAAAAGGGCCGAGAAAGACTTGTATTCTCCGGCGGGAAACGCTCCGCAGCCCAAACCGTGGTCACCTTGCTGCCTCTATTTCCTATATACTGAATTATTTATCAAAAGTAAAAATCACCGGAAACTCGGGCTTGTTTATTTGTGCCAACGACAGACACAGTGTGTAATGCCATTTTCATTCAGTATCGCAAATGTTCCATTTTGGAAACAGTCTTCTAGAAATGTTATTAATGCAATGTATTGAAAATGGGGAATTTAGAGGAAAAATTGAGTTCGTGATCATTATTTATAGGCACCTGAATAGCTTTTAGTTACACGATTCTTGGAGATGTATTTTTGAAAGACGCTCTGAAGGAGATAACTTTATTTTTTACATTTCTTGTATTTAATTTTTTTTTATTCAAGTTTTTTTTTACGATTCAAATATTTTGCTACAAGAACCCAATATTTTGTTTCATAACTCAAGTCATGAATGGAAAGATGTGGCATTTTTCGACGTCTCGTCGCAAGGCGTGTGATTATTTTTTTACTATTTATTACAGTATTATTGAAGTTGTGTTTTTGTCAAATTATTATTATTATTTTTTTCTTTGCATTATTTCGTTAATTTTTTTTAGGTCCATTTTAATTAAAACAAGAAAAATAGCACTCAAGATAAAAATACTTCGTAAAATAACATTCTAGAAAGCCATTTTACATTTTTTTTATTTTTGGTTCTACGTTCTTAATCAAAATGGACCCCGAAATGCGACATCGAAGGACTACCTGTTATTTAAAACTCCTTTTTTATGCGAAACCAAAACTTGCTTCACTCCAAAGTAATACATTTCAACACCAGGAAATAAAAAATTCTGTTAGTGTATATTTTCAGCTAAGAATTTCGGGATTTATTTTAACTAGATTATGAAATTATCCGCTAACGGTGATTTCATCACAGCGACGATGCTAACGATCATATCACTGGCTGTAAAATTCGCTAAAAGAGATAAGAATATAATATGGAAATATGTTTAAAATATAATAAAAACGAAAATTCGTGAGCCCAACTAGATTGCGGTCTATTTTGCGAGACTCTTCTTGCATTTATCGAAATTTTCGCTCTTTTCATATATAAATAGCCAAATATAAATGTGTAATAAATTGCTCGATTTTCCAATATCTACTTGGCACGTTTTTAGAATCGTGAGTGATTTTCTTTAAAAATAAAAACGTGGTCGAAACTAATGGTGAATAGAGGGTCAGTACCATAATAAAAGCACAATACAAACTTGTACAATGGACGAGTTATTATCGTGTAGCGGTCCATTCGGGCATATAAATATGTAATGCGAGAGAAGTGCTCGTACAATCCGCATCGGTTTGATACGCCATGACAATACGCGTACTAACTGCTGCCGCTGAGAAGAAAAGGCAAACATAACGTTTAACGTGAAAATATGAGACCGGGGCTAGTTGAAACACGCGATAAGTTGAAACGCTCGCGGCAATATTCGGACGTTTCATGTAAATTTCACTCACTCCTCCACCGAAACTACAATTTATTCTCAACTTTCAGAAGGTTTCGATCAAATCTCAAAAAATTGCACTGAAATAGCGAATTTAATCGTTTTGAACGTTATTCTATTAACATAATGTATCAGCTCTCGATTTTTTGGTGATGAAATGTATTTTTTTCCAAGGTAGAAAAAAAGTTTTATACTGATTAAAATATAGTTTATGATTGTAGAAAAATTAATTATCATATGGAGTATTGAAATTGTACGCAATGTAGCCAATTGGTTGTAGAGCACAACCTCAGTGTCAGTATTTCGAATTATTGAGCGAAACGTTTTCTTTTTTAACCTCTCGTCAAAAGTGTTTTAACTTGCCCCGGTCTCCTGACGTCGCTTAATTTATAAGCGGATGCGCTGTAATATTTTGTAGACCATTACCAGGAGGTTATGTATAAGAGCTGTGAAAATAATATTCGAAACCATTAGCTGAATACAATTTCAAAATTCATTGGAAAAACGAGAATTTTACAATATTAAAAAAATTATAATGACATTTAAAATTGTTTCAAATATTATGAAAGTTTCACAAAATACGATACCAAAAAGTGTTGTAAATCCCTAAAACCCTGAGAAATAAGATTTACATTATAGTTGGTCTTGTAGTTATGATTTCGTGATAGTTACCTGAAATTATTATAAATTTATGAATGTACTTTTACAAGCTGCAAAAAAAACCCCAAAAACATATAAATTTCTTGCTACCATGACATAACGGAATCAATTATGGAAGAAGTAAAAAAAAAAAATGCAATATTCAAAATGCATCATACGTCTCCGATTTTTACGAAACTTAAATTTTTAAAATAGCTGTTTCAAGCTGCTCGAATATAATTTAAATAATAAATAGGAATGCAAGGTAAATACAAAATGCCAAAGTGAAATAAGCCCTCGAAATCGGATTGAGAGCTGAGGCAAAGTCGTTGGGTGAAAGCTCGAAATAAATATTAATTAGTCGCTCACAGAATTAATAAATACCCACAAAATAGAGTTTCAAGTAGTGGAAAAGTTGATCAGCTTCGAGTTGGAAATAAAAAGAATATTTCCGAGGCATTATATATAAAAGCTCGTCGCACAGTTTGACTATGAGTAAAATCTGCAATTCTGGACATGCTCTTTGAGCTCCACGTTTGACAAGTGGACCTTTCGCTTTCAACTTTCAAGTAGTCAAACCACTTGTGTTTGCCTGGTAGCCATGAGAAAAATTCATGAATGGTGAGCATCTAAATCATTTGCCTGAATGGTTGGTGAACGGATGCCGTCGCTGAGGTCGCTGAGGTCGCTCGTTGGAGTTTCAATGGGTGCGGTTGGTGGACGAGACTCGAAGGAATAAGGAGGGGGAGGTGGGGGAGGGGGTGGTAGCCGTCGCGGCGACGCCCGACTCCGACGCATATATACTCGTCCCGAGGTTTTCTTAATGTTGCGATATTTCAGAGTAAAGTCTTTAAATCTAATATATTACCGACAGTAATTAAATATAAGTTGCGGAGGGAATATGAAGGAGCGGAAAAGTATTGTCCTGGGCCCGTAATTCAAAGTAGCAAACTTTTAGCGGCCGCTATGACGAAATTTAGTCGGCACCAGCGAGAAAATCTTTTGACTAGTCTCGGTTCGGTAGGCGTACAAGCCAAACGGTCAATAACACAGCGGTTCGTTTTATGGGGAATGAGAAAAAGCTACTTAGGGGGGCTACCCTCGAGCTATATGGCTTCAGGGTGGCGGAAGCTACGCCGATATTTCATGGAGGTATCGTTGCCCGAATTAACGACGTATCGCGGCCTCGAATTCATTCACTCCGGCGCTCGCTGCTATATCGTGTGGCTTTTCTCCGCTTACTCCGCACTCCAAAAGACGGGGCTGCGACGTGACGGCCAGATCGCTTGGCCTCGCCACCCGATTAATGTCGGTAATTTCAGGACTGATGCCTGTTGCTCCATCCCATAGTTTACCGGCCATTTTTCTTTTTTTTTTTCCTCACACAGGGACGCATCAGTCTTTTCAATGAATACGGATTATTACGTGAAATGGGAAATAATACATTTTTTTAAATGCCTCTATAAAAAAGGACGCCCAACATTTAAATTTTTTTGTTCATTAATGGATTTTAAAATTTATGTAAGTGCTGTGAAACGGGTTCATTTTTTTTTTGAAAACAAGATTTAAAAAAATGTTTATGTTTTTGGAAACACCCCTTTAAGGTATTTTTTCAAGGCGGTTTTCATGAAACTGTTGAATCAATCATACCGATTGTCTAAGATTTGTATCAACGTAAAATGACAAAGAATCCATTTTTTAAATACCGTTGTTAAATTTCAGGACTGATGCCTGTGGCTCCATCCCATAGTTTACCGGCCATTTTTTTTTTACTCACACAGGGTCGCATAATTTGTTTCAATGAATACGGATTATACGTGAAATAAGAAATGATACTTTTTTTTTAATGCCACTATAAAAAAAATACTCGAACCAACATTTTAAAAATTTTGTTTATCAATGGATTTAAAAATGTATGTAACTGTTGTGAAACAAGAGTTCATAATTTTTCCTGGAAGCATGATTTTTCTTTTGAAATTTTCATGTTTTTGAAAACACCCCTTTGTGTTTTTTTTTCGAGGCTGTTTTCATGGAATGGTTGTATCAATCATAACGATTGTCTAAAATTGCTCGGCCTCGCTACCAGATTAATGTTTTTTTGACTTACACAGGAACGAATTATAATCGAATAATGATCCATATTAATTGAAGAGAATGATTTTTATTAACGTAAAATTAAAAGTAACCCATTTTTTTAAGTGCCACTATTAAAATGGTCACACTTATTTATTGATAGTTTAAAAAATGTATATGAATCTTGCGAAACAAGTTCGGAACTATTTCTGAATACATGATTTTTCTGTTGACTTTTCTATCTTTTTGAAAATACCGTTTTGAAGCTTTTTTTAAAGGCTGTTTTCATGAAACAGTTCGATCGATCATTCTGAAACTTTCGATGTGTAAGATTGCGATCTCGTCACCCAATTAATGACGGTAATTTTAGGGTTCATGCCATTCATTGTTTAAAGGCCATTTTTTGCTTAGATCAGGCCGGTTTATTCTCTCCAGTGAAGACATACATCGTTTTCGATAAAGAACACGTAGTCCAAAAATAAAGCATTCTTTCACTAATGCCACTATGAAAATAATCGTTTAAGCCAACTATTCAATGTGGATCAGAAGTATGTTGCCGATAAAGAGATTGATTCAATTAGCGTACGCAAACTCTAAAAGCATTGACGGGGAAAGAAAATATCAGAGTAAAAGCATCATTTTTGCTGTTCCAGTTGAAAATATTCTCCGACAGGTAAAAACTTGCAATTAAACAAATTTTCCGTGGTAGCCAACAACTTCTCATAATTTCTTTATCATTTCTCTCGGCGCATATTGAACGAAAAAGAAAATAGGGATCATCTCCGGATACGCATGGTTATTAGTTCATCTCATGTTATTAAAATAACTTCAAGTTTGTCTAACATACCGTAGAGTTGAAAGTTCGAGGAGGAAATTATCAGTCTAGGAACGAATTACAGACTGCACATATCCCACATTATTATGCAGAACTGGATATGATTCCTATCTCTTTCATCGATGTTCATTCGACTGGTTAGAAAAAGTACATTTTTTTTGTCATCGCGTTCCTTATTCAGATTTAAAAAATTTTACTAAAGAAAAGAGGCGGGTTTAAAGTTCCAAATGGTATATACGAAGTCCTAAAATTTCAAAATTTAATATCTCACGACGAGTGAAAATTGTAGGTGAAACAAAAACGTGTTTCAAAATTTAAATGTCATGAAAGTAGAAGTTCCGAAAATACAAGATTCCGGAAGTTCATTTCCTAAAAGGCCATGATGCTGAAAGTTCATTTCCTAAATGGTCAAAGTGCCGGAAGTTGGTTCTTCGACGAAGCAATATTCCAATAGTCGATTCGCCGAAAGAGACTAATTACGTAATCATATTATTAGACAAGGCTGAAGTTCGTTTGGTGATTTTCCGAAAGATCATAATCCTGTTCTGTAAAAAAATATTGTTATTTAAAATTTATGGAAAATTGCAAGAGGGAAAAAAATAAATAAATACTATTCTGGGAAATATCATTCGAAACTTTAACCACGCCTCATCCTCAACTAATTTGCCATATCCACATTTCATCAAAATCGACAAAAAAAAAAAAAATTTTGTTGTTTTTTCTTTTATTGGAATTTGCGAGGTAGTAATTTTTTTTTTCTACATTTAGTCCCTTCCGCGTAAACTTGACTTCAAAGTAAAATTACTATAATCTCAATGAGCAATCTGATGATAAATACGTAGCGCTATTCAAAACCGGTCTGACATACATTGACCAATATCACTGCCACGCTCTTCATTTCTATCATAGAAAAAAAATAGCAACCTATGGAGAGCTGTGATAATTTTATTTGTTTGCGATTTGTCCCCTTCACGTACCCTTTTCTTCTCCATAAAATACTTTGAATCTGTATGAGCAATTCTATTTAAAAAAAATAAAGTTAAAAAAAATACTTTTTTTTACCACGTCCGATATACATTGACCAATTCTACTGCGACGATTATTTTTGTTGCCCTTTGATTCTTTTCCAACCCGTAAAACACCTCATTCAACTCGTCTAGTTTGCAATGTGTTTCAAGACTCGTGCTTTTACCGAAATGAAGACTGATATACACACCTGACACAACTTTTCCCATTCATATTGTCTATACCGACTGGGCCTCAATTATTTTGTCCCTCTGCGTCGCGATACCGGGACAAATTGTACTTGAAGAAGACGTAGTGTATCCCTGCGACAGTAGCTCTTCGGGTGGTGAGGTGGATTGGATATCTTCTATATATTATGTTTCTCAGCAAGCATGTAAATAGTTAATAACGGAACTCGCGAAGGGTCGTGATTTAGGGATGCTAGGGCACGAGGTCGCATACCGGCCATGCTCGGCGCACTCACTTTTAATATAAAAGACTCGATAAATATACTCGGAGCTGGGCCACCCTCGTCTTCCCGACGGTACTATATTTAGTGAACGAAAGAGGAGCATCCCTGGCAACGTGGAACATCGCTTCCCAACATTCTACTCCCAGATCTATATATATATATATATATTTATAGATATATATGCAAGTGGATTCAGCAAACTACGACTTCTCGGCGACCCCTCGACTTACCGACGTTTTTCAGACTCACCATTCATTGCTAATTCAGCACGTAGATAAATATACAGAATCTAAGTATCGTCATTCAAGCAAAATGCCAACAGAAATGAATCTAGATTATTCTTCCCGGCAGCAAGTCGACAATCAAATTATCATTTCGATATTATAACATTTGACAATTATTTGAGACTGTAAAAGCAACGATTGAAAAATATTTTTGATAAATCCTGAATAAAATTACATCAACTCACTGATTTAGTGATAAATCAATATATTGGCCTCGATTTTTTTAAATCTGAGATGATTTTCCAAAAATTCTTTATCAAATCGCTAATATCGTAATGATTTTGAGTAAAGGAGCTTAATCTTCCACATTCGAGTACTAACATTGAAAATAACGGACAGGATTTTTTTAAGAAAGTCAAATTATGTAGAGGGTGGGATGTGCTCGCTTAAAAAAATATTCCCTCACTGTGAATGCAGCTATTGCAACAAGTCAGCATAATACAAATCCCAATTCTGGAATAATAAATTGAAATCTCGTTTTTTGCTGAGACCGTATTCACGTTGATAAATGGCTCTCTTAATTTGGCCAGTTTCGTATAAATGCCCTTATAAATAGAAAAAATTGGCATCAACCTCCTTCACCCTGAAATGGATTTTTCTTCCACATTGAATAAGAGTCCACGTTTATAAGCTTACGTCGTTTGAGTTGCGACGACTCTGTTACACTTGATTCAACGAGGAAGTAGTAGCACGTGTCGTTGCGCGGCAGACGAAGGAAGACGGAAAATCCGAGGCTACTAAGAGGAAAGTAGAGAAAGAGTATGAAGAAGCGAGGAACCCCGAGGAAGTTTAATTTCGTGCTGCTACATTGGCCCGAGACCGCGAGCACCGCCTCTTTCATAGGGGGCGCAGGAGTTTGAAGGCGTTGCATCCGGAACACTAAATCATACGATATTAGAGAGTGTAGCGAGGGAGAGAAAGAGGGGATAAAAGGTGTTTTCGCAAGGTGCGAGGAGTACGGACGAAAAAGCTCTAGGACGTAAGGGATCGGTGGTGAGGCGTTGGGGAAGATCCTTTGCACCTTCTCCAGCGCAGCTCATAGCAGCCTCAAGCGTCGCCGTGATCCAATTTTTCTCAGCCCTGTCGCCGCGAGTTACGAAGAAACGGGAAGTCTTGCAGCAGAGACGTAACCACTGAAACTAACCTATCTACGGGTACGTACAACCTCTCTCTTCATTCTTTAACCGCAGCACAAGGGCCTATGACTCCTTTCGCGTCCCGTTACGTCTCCCCACTTTTCGGCTTCTTCGTGTTTACGCTTTTCTTGAAAATCCGGATTCTAATGGAGTCACACACATGAGCGACGCACTCGAGAAAAACGGAATAAGCAGAGACGCGAAAAGGGCTGCGCTGCTCTGGCCTTTTCACTTTGAGGACTTACACGCGCCTGCTCATGGCTCTGTACAATTGCTGATTTTTCACTTCCACTGCCACGAAGAGAAATAATTTGTTGTCATACTCAAGCGCGTTGTTAAATACGCTTTAAGTGGAAAAATTACTTGCGAGAACCAACTATCGTGAGTCACACTCAATCAGTTGATTGTGACTCCAAGTGGTTAGTTGTAATGACTAATTGGTTAGTTGTTCTCATCCAATAGTTGGTTCTCTCAACCAATTTCGTTTCTTGGAGCGTATTTAACCACGCGTTTGGGTATAGTAACCAATTACTTTTTTCCTTGTGTTCGTTTATATTCCTGTACACAACGGATAATGAAATCCTGAGAAAAAGTTATATGTAGCGAAAAAACGTTGGTGTTTGAGAATCAACAGCATGTTTTTAAAGGAAAGCAGCTGCTATCCACGATAAGAAAGTATGAAACGTATAATGTCTGAAGTATAATCTGGTAGACTAAATGAATACTCAAAATTATTAGACTGAATTATTAATCTACAGCGTCCAGGTCGATATGACCACGGACGTCGGTTTCCAGGGTAATATCTGTAGCTTTTGATATCCAGGTCGATCGGGCCATAGTTTTAGTTGTATAGGTCGATTGCTCCACATTTTTAGGTCTTCAGGTTGATATCTTTATAGTTATCGAGGTCCAGATCGATCGATTCATTGTTTTAACTGTACAGCTTTATCTGGATACCGATAGCTGTAAAAATATTGACCTGGATGGCTGAAGCTATTGAGTGATCGACCTGGACATCGTGACCTATGGAGATCAACCTCACTCCAAACAACAAAGCGTGTTATTTCCTATCTTTGACATTGTGACCCCTTTGTACACGCTTTGTACAAAGTGATTGTAAGTGTGTGAAAAGGCGTCACAGTTTAAAAGATTGGAAATAACACACTTGCAAAACTCTTGGTTTTTAGAGTGGCATTAAAAACCATAAAGATATCGACCTGAACCCAAAAGACCATGGAGATATCGACCTGGATATTAAAAACCATGAATATATTAACCTAGACCCTGAAAAATAATAATGCGGTCTAATATTTTTTAGTATTAATTCAGTCATATATATTATACTTCAGATATTGCACTTTTCTATTTTTTAATACTGTTTCAATACTTTCCTTTTTGCGCGGGTAATGTAACTGGTTCACATGACCAATCGATTTGTTCTGTGAAAGTCCTTTTCATTTAGGTACTTATATGCAACTGCTTTTTGCTCACTTTGCTGATTTTTTACTTTCGCCTTTCATTTCTACTATTGTACTCGACGATTAATGAAATCCTGAAAAAAGGTTATACGTTACAATTTTTGAAGTGGTATTCAAGAGTTGGCAGGAAGTTTTTAATCAAAAGGAACTGGTAATATAACTGTCCGAATTGCTTTAGTAAGATCGTAGTTGAGCAATTTTAGTGATTATTAAAACTTGCTGGTGAATGGATAACGCTAAAAGCGACAAAATTGCCACATAGTCCCGTTTGTTTTTGCATAAGTTGCCATTAAAGCAGCCTTGGTACAAGAAAAGACAATTTTTGTTCTGGGTAGAAAAAAGCACGTACGACGATTTAGCGAAAGTTGCAATATTAAGGATCGAAGATTTGCAATGAAATCGTATAAGAAGTACAAGTTCAACTCCTGAAACTAATCTATCTAGGTTTAGGCACACCCACTTTTTATTGTTCTACTTAGGCACAACGACCTATGTCCCATTTAGCTCTTCATTCCATCTTCTCACATTTCGGCTTCTTCGTGTTTGCAGTTTTCTTGAAAATCCGAGATCTAACGGAGCCACAAACATCGGAAACTCACTCGGAAAAGGCGAAATGAGAAACGACTCGAAAAGGGCTGCACATCTTCGTCCTTTCCAGTTCGGTCCTTACATGCGACTGCTCATGGCTTACTCCGTGCAGTTGTTGATTTTTCGCTTTCACCGTTTATTTTCACTCCTGTACTCGACGTCTAATGAAATCCTGAAGAAACGTCATGTATAGCGAAAAATTCTGGTATTCACCGGGTAGACATTTTAAACGTCGCCCAAGATACAAATCAAGCCCTGCTTGATGTAACGTTCCATATTTCTACTCCGATAAAAGTTGGCAGTTGAAAGCAAGTCAATATTTTCCACGGTCTACATTGCCTATCGATTATTTCAATGATAATCAATACTGGCTCGCAGATTTGAATTGTTGATGAGCCAACACGCATAGCCACATTGCTAAAAAGTCTCGTTTTTTTTTTCATCAAACTTGCTCCAAGACACTTTGTTTTCTTCAGGTAGCAAAAAATCAAGAACGACAGTAAACACATTAGGTCTCCTTATATATATTGTACAAAAGTACTTTGCAAACAAGATCTAGTAAGGAGAATTAACGATAAAAGAAGTGAACGATAGTTTATTGCTCCCCTATGAATACATTAAGAAAGCCAATATGTGTTGGCGTTCCTTACTAAACTAACACTCTGATACAACCGATAAATTGTATACCAGGCCGAGTGGGAAGGGCAAAGAGTGCGATTGAAGAGTTGCGATGAAAACGTGCGAAGGTGTAGAAGGGGTTCAACAATGATCTATCCGTGGCAACGTTGGGAAGAAGCCATGGTCCTGGCCGCACTGCGTCATCTATTTACGTTAGCTCTATTGCCGCGCATTGTATGTGATATTAAATGAAGCGCGAGGAAGAAAGTTAATGGGAGCGTTCCATATGCAGATTCACGTCTCCATGGTTCTGGCAGCTCGCTACCTTTATACCTTATACCCCGAGTAATATAGCAGCTCTTTGTATCCATTTTATGGCACAGGTGCCATAAAGCTGCTGGCGCGGTTGGAGCGGCCCCGGCGTATAGGATGTAAAAGGGAGCTGCAAAATCACGGGGTTCGTGGTGGCGTCGGTCGTGGCAACTTTCTCCGTAATTTTCCTCCTTCGTTCGCGTATATATACCTTTTCGTATACAAAAGAGTGAAGAAGAAGAAAAAAATTGCCTTTCGGGCGCAGCATCGAAACAACTTGGCGTCGTTGTCACGTACCGGTTGGCTATTGGTGTTGTCACAATGTCACGCGATCGATAATAGCCACCTCTCCCTCAAGTTTCGATTGATCCAAGTGGCACGAGATGCTACAAACTGACAACGCTTACACACAGTCTATGTACGGTTGGTGCAGCGCGTGTGCGCGATGCGGATGTTGTATTTGACTAGAGACCCAAGCTATCTACGAGTCCCTTTGGCCGAACCTCGCTATACTACATGAACCCACCAGCTACCAATAGAGATCAAAGATCTTGCTTCAACGATACTGAGCTCACAGTATATCCTAAACAGGCAATTACGACTTGGCTGCGTGAACGCATAGACGGATTCGAGTGGTTGTGCAAGACGACGCGAGACCCAAATCGACTACACATAGTTCGTAGTCAGCCTAGCTGACTGCTGGACTCGGTATGACGTCGCCTCTGAAGGACTCGGTCGTTTAATCCTTCCAGGGAAATACTCGTCGGTATTGGATAGACGGTCGGGATAAATCACTACTGGTAGTTCGAGGATATTTAAGCAATTACAAAATTACCAAGGGACTTGGTATATGTCTTTGGGAAATTGACATGAAATGACAGGTGTAGTGCGTTAGCAATGTTCATAGAGGATGCCGAAATGGCTTATAAACCAAGTGTGTACCTTAATAGGGTGAAATAGTCCTAAATAGGCAATTACGACTTGCTTGCGTGAACGCAAGAAGGGATTCGAGTGGTTGTGCCAGCCGGCACGAAATCCAAACTGACCACACAGTTCCCAGTCAGTTTAGCTGATGCCTGGACTCTGTATGGTGGTTTAATCCTTCCAAAGAAATACTGGTCGGAGTTAGACAGATAGTCTAGATCCATCACCACTGGTAGTTCGAGGATATTTGAACGATTACAAAATTACCAAGGGCCTCGAAAAATGTCTTAGGGAGATTAGGATAAAATGACAGGTCAACGGTGCTTAGAGGGGATGCATGAATGACTTATAGCCTCGCTGGGGCAAAATAGGGTGCGCATAAGCAAGGGCTACATGGGCTTAACTTTCGTTCGCGTCGGAGTCAGATGAAACACTCTCGGGACGAAAACTCTGTGAGAACAGGAGAAAACCATTTCGAGCTCGATCGATCTTTTAATTTGAGTGGCTCTTCAGGGAGGTTAGATCTCGGTAAGATTCCGAGTCTCTCAACGAGTCTACACATCGAGCTGGTGGTTACACAGTCATGAATCAATTTGAGATACTCAGAAGCGGAGATGGTACGATAGCAAGGAACATCCGATGAAGCCGGTGCAACTCGCGCAAGTAGCTTATCCACAAGAGGGAATAGCAAATCCGGACAGGCTGGAAGTGAGAAATTGTCCTGGAAAGGGAAGAGGAAAGGATGAGGGAGATAGGCAAGGATCAGGAGGCTGCTGTAGTAGGCCTGATTAAGCGTAATGAGAATCGAGTTATGTAGGGTAAAAGGGACCACTATGGACGGGAGTAATGCAGGCCCATGGATCGGCCTCGCCAATTTAAAGTTAATTCGCGACGGGATCTCCACTCTGTAATTCGACTACTCCTTTCCGGTAGAGACTAGTTAAAAATTCACGAACGCTTTTCCCGTGCTCATGTTGGATGCTTCCCTGGGACAGAGATGGTAGTAGTCAAATTCTCCCGAGAGCCCTTAAACTTCTTTGATGTCAAGCGCGGCAATAAAAAAGAGAGTTAACCTGGAGAGACACCGTTATTATCATATCCACGAATTATTTGAACCCCCATGATCGAAAATCGATTTACCCTTGAGCATCTTGTCCATTTTCGATGCAAGTTGACAATATGGACGGATGCAGGTGTCTAAGTATTCTTCAAGGTGGACGAAGAAAATGAGATAGTCTGATAAGACTGCTACTATATCAGATCCTATAATTCGGGGCTTTTTGGAGGGTCGCAACAGGCTCCAAGACCGGGGAAGTGGTATTAGGCATGCAGACAAGCTTTCCTGTCAGTTGCGGGAAGGTTCAACTCACCTAAAGATATAAGGGTGACACGGTTCTACGGATAAAAGCATCATGACTCAGTGATGAAGTTGGCCTCGTATTCGCCTACCTTTACCACCGGTTCTAACCTATCTCCTCGGTACAAGGTACGTACATATGTAGGTTGTTGGTGGGTACGGAGGTAAACTAGAGTGCTAGATAGGCTAAGGGGTGAAGCACTCGGGTTCAGTACCTAATACATACTATCCTGTGTAATGCCGTCGACGAAGAGCAACTCGGGGATGGGACACACCATAAACACGCAAGCACACATGGCCACGCATCCTTCGACTCGTCTCACTCACGCACGAACATCAAGTCGCAAGGCTATAACAGAAGAGCATCGAGGTCCATGGGGAAATGTAATGCAGAGGCTCCTCGGAAGGCCACAGGAGTTACCTAATCCTCCTCAAGAAGGATCCCCCCCACTAAGTGGGATAAAGATAGTGGAAAGAGCAGGCTATCGTCGATAAGAGACCGCTCTACTACGCCCGACAAGTATGTCCAATCAACGATGAATTATCGATCGATTGTAATCGCTAGGTGTAAGGTAGCTGAGCGAACGGTGAGTGGACCGTTGGATGCGACAATCGACTGGAAGTAAATAGAGCACGCACGGGAAGGGATACTTTCGATTAAGCCGCCTCCGCAGGGGCACCGACAATATACTTCAACCCGTGACTATCGGATATTTTTCGACGATCGAGAAGCGCTAGCCAGCGAACCGGCGAGCAACGTCGCATCAACTATTTTCGCCCGATGAATCAATTATTGATAAATCTCCGGGGAGTCCGGAAGCACTGGAGAACGCCTGGATGAGCTCACCGGATGTACGCCGGAGGTTGCTCGGAACCTCGGCAAATCAACCACGTGACCTCGTGGCCTACCGTAATAATCTTATTTATCCCTTAGAAAGACATAACCCGAATATCGATGTCGCCTTCCGATTGGGTATTGATGACCATGCTTTCAACCACCTGATCGAAATCTTGGTTACCAATTGGGTAATACGAGTACAAAGTTAAGCGTTGAACCATGGTTTGAATTAGGTGGCACGTTGACGACGGAAAATATGAAATTCACGGTAATTTCTCAGTAACGATAAAACATGTATAAGCGGAGAGAACTCTCATAATAATGCAGATCCGGAAGTGTCATGGTCTATCGTAATAATCACAATGATTTCTGAAAAAGAGTATCACAAATATCGATTTCACTGCTCGATCGACTGTTGATGACTAATAATGCAACTAGAGAGGTTAGTATTGGACTATGTTTTAAGCTAAGTGACACACTGACGTCAGAAAATACGGAACTCGGGATAATCTCTTAGTAACTACTACCGGTAGATGAAATATGTATAAGCGGAGAGAATCCTCATAATATTGCAAACACCGAAGTCTTCTGAAGGCATAGCGCTGAGATGAAGGAAACTGGGAGAGAATATAGGGGAAAGAAGCCAACTGCCATGTGGTTAGTTGCGGTTACTAGGGGAACATAGTCTGTGGTAAGCCGTGAGAGGAGTGTGCGTGTACCTTTATACGTTTGGGTGGCAGAAGGGGGAAGCGAAGAGGTGTTAGGGTCGCGACGCGCACCACCTATTAAACGGCTAGTGGCTAATAAAGTCCCCAGTGGGGTGCGTCTAATAAACTGGCCTGGCGTATATTGGTTGGACGGAGTCTGCGCTCTCGCCTAGCAATGCCTGTCACGGCATTGCGGCCAGAGACTTACGAGTGTTATGTTTCAAGCTAACTATCGCCTGCGCCCACAATCCACATTATCAGTTACATTTCAATAGCTGGCGGAATACTTTCTCAAAAGAACGTTGCTTTCGACGCTTAACAACCTTAAGTACGCGCACAAAGGAAAACTGCATCCTCGTAGGATTTTTCTTACCCAGTAATTCAGTAGGACATAAAGCTAAATGTATCTATTCGAAATTAAATTGATTGTTAACAAATAGAAACAACCTAGTAAAATTGTCATAGATAATGAAGGTTACTGAAGAGGATCCTGATCAGGGCCGAAACGTATATTAAAAGAAGAACATCGTCTTGTATTACTTGGTCGCCATTAGCCGAATAAATCATCATTATTCCCCATATTTGCGGCCACAACACCCACAACAACTATCCATCTATTCAAAGTTGTTGTTGATGCTGTGGCCGCGAGTATGGGAGGTGATAAGGGGTTATTCGGATATTGGCGACCAATGAATTTTGCACTGAGAGAAATCGTCATAGTACAGTTAACTATAAAGTGACAACTATCGATTTTTAGTCCTTTTATAGTTGCGGTGACTATAAAAATAGTTGTGACAACTAATTAAGTGGTAACAACTATGTTTGTACCAACTACAAATGAATAGTTGTCACTTTATGGTTACTAATAACATAATTATTATTTATATTATAAAGTCTAGAAAAAAAAACTTAACCTATAAAACATGACACCACATGGCCAGGAAATTCGGCGACCGAGATTATGAGAAAATAATAATTTATTTAATATATAATAAAATTAGTGAATAGAATCCAGATAAGGGCCGAAACGTACAATAAAAGGAGAAGATCTTCGAAAATACATTGATCGCCAATAGCCGAATAACCCCTCATCACTTTCCATCTATTCAATGTACCTGTTTCTAATTCAACGCTGATTGACATGAGATCCTGGCATATATATAACCACGATCGATATTAACATTTGCTACTCGTACTGGTTTATGTAAAACGAATTTATCAATCGACCCGAAGCCGTAATTGGAGGTGGGTCAAAAGTTCATGACGTATTTGGACACCGACGGTGGAATATGAAACGTTCACTCGACCTGGATGCGGAGTCTACTTAGATGGAACATCTTTACTTGAAGCGACCGAAAGCCATCCACAAATACGTGGTCGTATTTCTTGGCTAGTATCCTTTAAATCAAGAAGACTGAGTCATGCATTAATAACAAGAAAATACATTGAAAATAACTCACGGCACTGCAGTGCAACGGGGTTCGTCGTTTATACAATATATTGTTTGAGAGTTGAATGTGATGCTTGTTAGTACAAATAACGTATCTTAAGCCAGTCAGTGAAGATTAAACGAATCGCACGCTGTTACAACATGACACGAGCGATTGGTCGTTGACTTGGGGGGTTGCGATACATCAGCAGATGTATATATGCATATCTTGTGTAGAACACTAAACTATTTCAGACGTAGATGGGGAGCGACAACAAGAAGGCCGGAAGTGCAGGACGATCGATTTAAGTCGCGCACCCGTTATTAATTATCCTTGCTGACATTCACAAAGTCGGGTAGACTCATGGGGAACGAGAAAGGGAAGACAGTGCGAGGTGACTGCGACGCTTAATCTATCTCAAAATCCCTTTTACTGAGAAATACCAAAGTGTCCTGGGTCCCTAGTAGATTGTGGTACATCTTCTCATGGTAACGCAGCGGAGCACCAACCGACGAAATTAGTCAGACTGAATTATTTCAAGAGCTCGCGAGCCGTGAGTATCGGTCGACGGCTGTAGTTTTGTCGAGTCCATCCGTCACGCGGTCCCATCATCAGTGTGTATAACACTGCACCGAGTGTGAAGCACCACATAGCCAACAACCACCACGGCCCTTACTGTCAATTAACAACTTCACTTGACTTGTTCCACTCATCTTCCATCCCTTGATACCAACTGTCAAACAAATTTAACGCCACATAACAATGATGCAAAATAAAGCTCGTCATCTCTCCGTGATATCGTGTGTTGAAATAATTTATTGGTTTTCCAGCTCCTCAAACGTCTACGCCTGAATTCAAGTTCCAATTGCGATTTAGGTTTTAGAATCTAGAGAAATAAATATTTTTATAGCAGAGGTATGTGATTAATTCTCTTTGAATCACCGAACAAAGGAGCTATAATGAAAACACAGGTAGGCATTGCCGTGTCTTGATCAGCAATATTCCCGCAAATACGACGATACTTAAGGTTGTTGAGGGTGTTCAAGCATTCTGAGCAGATTCACCGGAACAGGATTGTTATCCCAATTCAGCCTTGAAAGAAATCCTAGCACAGGTCTCATTACATATACGAGAACTCTAGCGAATGGATGTAGTGCGTGCAGCGATATTTTATTGATTTTTCAGCCTGTTCAATGCCTTCGACTTAATAGCGGGACTTACACATTCTATTTCCCCAAACATTTTGGTATCCGTGATATGACATTAATGTTCGAAATTCGTCATTGGCGGTACGTTTTGCGTTCTGATCAACTCATCGAATATAATGTCTATGATGAAAACGCAAAATACATTGCCTATGATGTTATGATTAGCATCATCCCCGGAAAAACAGCGATAATGGAATCTATTGGAAGTCTTCGAGCTTATCGAACCGATTGTAATTCCAATTCAGCCTTAGATAAGGCTGTGGGCACCGTTAACTAACAATGTGATCCGTGTGGGATCATGACGTAACATAGCAATGCAGAGATACCCCGGAGAATTCGTGATAATTATTGCGAATTCACGAGAGAGGAAGCTCAAAAGTGAAACCCTAGCGCAGGTATCGTCAGATGTATGACAACCTGAGCGAATGGATGCAGTGCGTGGAGTCTACACGGATCGAGCAGGACGGTGTGTTTAGCACGGGGTAATGGGAGCTAAGAATAATTTCCAGTTAGATTTGCAGCCACGGCAATACAAACGTCACGTTGCCTCGTACTCAAGCGGCTCTGGCAGCTGGCGTAAGGCAAACGAAGCTTCGGCTCAAGTATTAGAGAACGGGAGGCGCGTCCCGGCCGGGATCGGTAGACCGAGTGTAGTGATGATACCGCGAACCGAGCAACGGGAGAGTGAGGGAGAAAGCGAAAACGACCCCACCGTAACTACACTGTATATGTACAAGACTCGAGGCTCGGAAGCGAATTTCGGGTGTAAGTGAACAGCTTCGGATCTGCTTCCACCAGCGAGAGCGAGATATGGCTTGCCTGCCTCGCCGGGCGCCCGGTGAAACCGTCTTCACTGACGGCGCTCACGACTCTGTTTGCAGAGACGCGCATACATTACTTTGACGTTTCACCGAGACTTGCGTGGCATCCCAGAAAGGGTTTCGTCTGTGACCCGATACAGACAGAGTTCAACCTAGCCAAAAGCTCTCGCTTGGTATCAGCCACCGATACACATAAGATAACAGTGAGGATTGATTCAACGACCCGGCGACGACGATGCAACTGCTACAAATCACAACCTGCAGAGATTCAGTTATTTTCATGATGTGGTGATAACTGGAATTCGACTTACCGTTAGACCTAATTCTTTTAGAAAGGGGAAATCTTGAGAAACTATGCACATGGAAAAAAAAGTTTGGTTGTGACAACTACGGCTTCAATTTACTGTATCACCGTTCTAAAAAAATTTGTTGCACTAATCATATAGAATAGGACTCTCAACTGTTTACGATTGGTACTTGCAAAAGTAGCCAGCCTAACTAATCAAACAGTTGAGTCTTCCACTTGAATGGTTGGGACTACCATTCGATTTGTTGGCTCTATTATTCGAATCGTTGGTGCTACTATTTGAGTTGCAAGAAAAATAGAATGATCGGCAGCTAATCTTTCGGAATGTTGGAATCGGAATGTTATGGCAGCCAATCTTTTCTTTCCGTGCAGTAATGCATGTTTACCGTGTTAAATGAGACCAAGGTGTTGTTTTGCGAAGGATACAATGGACAGTGTGATTCCTTTGATGTTTCACAGAGACTTGTCTGGCATCCAAGAAAGAGTTTCGTCTGTGACCCGATACAGACAGAGTTCAACTTAGCGGAAAGCTCTCGCTTGGTATCAACCACCGATACACATAAGATAACAGTGAGGATTGATTCAACGACACGGCGACGACGATGCAACTGCTACGAATCACAACCTGCAGAGATTCAGTGATTTTCATAGCATTGTGCTCATAACTGCAATGCAATGCTTATGATTGCGTTAAATATGATCGGAAAGTATAATTGGGATATTATATTGTAGACTAACTAATTGTTACTGAAAATATTAGTTTCGTTTAGATTTTTTTGCATACAATATGCATTACTTTGACGTTTCACTAAGAGTGTCATGGCGTCTAAGGATTTCCTCTTTGACCCGATTCCGACAGAGTTTAACCTTGCCAAAAAATCTCAAATGCCGTCAACCACCGATATTCATACTATAATAGTGAAGGTGCGATCCGGCAATGATGACGCAAGAAAACACAACCCACAGAATCAGTTATTTTCATGGCATTGTAGTGAGATAACTGGTACTCGAAATCTGTTTGTGTCTGATTCATTCGGAGAGGACAACGCCTGAGAAGCCTCGCAGAATCAGATGTTTACCGAGAGGAATGAGGTCACGTTGTTGTCTTGCAAAGGATACAACGGTGAACGTTACTAACAGCCCAATGGCCAGTCAACCGGTCAGCGTGGCCTGTGTTGATCTTGTTCGTCGCCGCAGTCAAACATCTCGATGGCTTTGAGCTGATAGACCCTCGATCAGTGTATGCTCGTGCTGCTAAACGTAATCATGTTACGACTCACTTGATTCCCAACTAATTTGAGCAACAAAACAAATTGCCAACTAATTCGAGCCAAAAGACAACGATCGATAAGTGTGATAATCCAATAATTGACATTTCACACAAAATCGTCTGAGACAAGAGCTGTCGCCATGACAATTCGACCGATAAGCAGCGAAATTAGAGAAAAAAAGCTACAATTACCGATAACCATGGTTGAATACATTTGCGATTGAAATAGGCGAGCAAATCATCGGGTAACGGGGTATCGACAGGATGTACAATTCGACGATTTCACGACATCCTTTTCCTCGGTAAAAACGTTGCAATATTAGTTTTATCTGTGAAGCGGATGATCCCTGATATCATCGCCACTATCGAACCGTATCATATTCCCCTGGTAACCTTCGTCAGTCGAATGGAAGGCGGAGTTGTTCGACACTTCGGCCTGATAAAAAAAAAACGTCTGTAGGGGCTGCGGCAACAGCCGCGATGGGGATGAGACGAAAATAGGTCGGGAAAACGATAATAAATAATGTAAGAAAGGCAGAGAGGAGCCAGGAGGAAAAACTTTTCTCCCTGATCCTTGGATAGAGAAGTTGAACAGGGTCTATTAACGCGCGTCAATTTTATTCACCCCAGAGCGCTTGATTTAAGGTGGTACCGAAGTTGACTCGGTCTAGCTGTTGAAAAGTTTTTCGGCTCAACCAGATCCGGATATCTGTACACAACTCTGCCAAGCCAAACGCTAGAGGGTGAACATTTTACTCGGTTTTTGTGTGTGCTTCGAAGCTCTGTGTCGATGTGGAAGCGTCGCACGAATGCCCACGAGGAACGGGAATTGAGTGGCCGCGAGTGGTTCGGCCAGCGGCTGGCATTTATCAAAATATCGGTAATCCAGAGGGTGCGATCCAAGAACGTCGTGGCAGCTGGGTCCTCGGGTGCCGGGCTCTCCTCTCGAGCGAAAGAGAGAGCTCTCTCTCTCTCTCTCTCTCTTTCGCTCTCTCGATCCACTAGCTTGAAATACAAACTGCCCTGCGACCCGAGTCAATGACACACTATGATTTACTCACTGTAGTCGAAGGGCTACAATCTGTATGGCTTAACAAGTCCACGGGCAAATCGCGGTGCCGCTTTGGATATTGAAATCCATTCGTTTCCCATCCCAAACATTATACCGCTATTACTCTCTCCCTCTCTTTCGCTGTCTCTGTGTGTGTCCACCTGTTTCGCATCCCCTTTAAAAGATAAAATAGTTACTTTAGTAGTTGCTGACGTATCTTCGTTACCCTCACCGAAACTGCGCTACCCTTCGTGGTTTATCTCTGGCACTACAAATTTCAAATCTTGACAACGTCAATTTTTCTGTTTTACTTTTATTTATGACGCTCATATATTTTCTTCAAAACTGTCTATAATATACGAGCATATCTATAATGTACGTGGTGTAAAAATGGAATGGAAATGAGTGAATAAAAAACGCGGTATTTCGAGCTGATGGAATCTTTTCGCTTGCAATCAATTCTGCTCGTGTTCATGGTGTTTTTAATTGGTGGGAGTTTTAAGGAATTCGGAGGATTCCCTTGGACAAGCTGATTAATTGTCAATTCTGCGACGTTTCGCTAATTATTATAGCTTCTTCAGGCAATATTTCTCTTCTTTGACAAACTGCTCATCCTCGGAATTTTCATGCGAAACGAAGTCTTTCATTATCGGCGCCTTAAAATTTTAGTGTATCCGGTCATTATGAATATATATACTTTTTTTAACTATAAACATGGGGCTCTATGATATTGACCTTTCGCGGTTTTAAAAAATTGCACGACCAACTTTAAATCTTGACAACGTTAATTTTCTTTCTTCAGTTTTATTTATGAAACAAATGTATATTTAAAAAACTCTATAATATACTAGCGCAACTATGGCATCAGTTTTGTGAAAATAAAAAAGAAATCACTTAATAAAAATAGTCGTTTTGGAGCTGGAGAAATTATTTACATTTATTCAGACGAAAAATGCTCATTCTTCGAAAATTTCAGTTTATGTTAAATATACATATGTTTTGTCAGTTTTAAGTTTTAACCATAGAACTTTATAATGCCGAGCTTACGCGGTTTCAAAGAATGTCACAACAAATTTCAAATCTTGACAACTATAATTTTTCTTCTTAATAGGTTTTATAAAGAGACAAAAAAAATCCCTGAATAAAAAAGTATTTCTTGTGGCTGGCGAAATTTTTTTTCCTTATTTAGTCAGAAACTGCTCATCCTTGGGATTTTCATGTGACAGGGAAAGCCCTTGAATTTCGAACCCTCAACATTTTAGTAGATCCGTTTATTTAAAATATATACATGTTTTTTTTAGCTGTAAGCATACGGCTCTGTAATATCGGGATTACGCGGTGTCAAAAAATAAATGTGGTGAAGAAGCGCTTTCGGAGGATTCGCGGTATCCCTTGAACTGAATACCTTTTTTTATTTGGTTGCAGAGAGCGCAAAGCGGCTTGCGATTCCCGACGCATGTCACGTATTTCAGTGATGACGTCACGCGTTCAGAGGACAAAATATAACGCCGGAGCCGAGAAGGGAGTCAACAGTATGCTATGCCACACTCGTCCATGTTACATACACTATGCATACTACGCTGTACATCCACAAATGGGATGATATACCGTTGGTCGGACGATAGAGTCGCGTATGATAAGATGATGTCTGGAGATGAAACGGGACTTTTAGTGCCCCTTTCGCAGAGGGATAGTACTTATTGCGACGAATAGTCGAGGCTACAAATATCTAAAGTCGTAAAAAAAAAAAAAATCCGCTGAGATTCAACATCGACAAAATAAGGTTTACGATTTTTGGTGTTGTTATGATAAATATGATTTTTTAATATCGCAAATGTCATCATCATGTGTTCTGTTTTTTCGTATCAGTTTTCCAGATCATATTGAGCGTATTGAGAGTTGTAGTTATAGGTCAAAAAAATTACTTGAAATTTAATGTACATGTACTGAAAGTTTGTATGGATAAAATGGCATACTTAGTTTGCGATACAAGTGCAACATCCAATTTATTTGTGGTAAAGAAATGTTAATCATTTGTTTTAATTCCATTGTAAAAGTATCTTAATTCCATAGTGCGATTGTATATTAAGTTCAACTGACGAGTTTACGTATATGTAATTATGCTTCGGTCTGAATAGATTGCATGGCATGGAGATGGAATTGCCAGATAATGGACAGTAACAATAATTAATTCAGCACAGCAAAAACTTTATTATTATGCTACGTCACTTGAATGAAATTTCTGAAATGAAAGGTAATAAAAAATATGAATTTATATATACATGTATCAATTGTGTTGCTGATTTCCTACATAAAAAATTGTCAAAAATCATGATCAGTCTTTAATGAAAAATATATTACCCATATTCACACCAAGTTGCAAAGAGATAAAAAATCATACGTAAATCAGAAGTTATAAACACTCATAAATCTCTATCATAAATGAATGCTAATAATTTTCATAATTCCTATACCATTTCCTACGAATTAAAAATCATTCTTTTTATCTGCCAATGGTTGCCTCTTGAAGACCACTTCAAGTTATATACCACAAACGTATAAATCTACTATTCTTCGGGTATAAAAATTCAGACAATAGTAGATTCTCGGCAAGAGCTAATGAATAAAAAAAGCGCCGGCTCTTTCTTCCACCGTCATCATTAATAAGTGCCTTAAAATGCAATAGAAAGAAGAGCGCACTCTATTTTCTTTGGATCCTTTAAAAATTGAGAAGAGGATAGAATAGTAGCTCACTG
The DNA here is from genome assembly GCA_949699805.1 of Tromatobia lineatoria. NCBI lineage: Eukaryota > Metazoa > Arthropoda > Insecta > Hymenoptera > Ichneumonidae > Tromatobia > Tromatobia lineatoria. The sequence continues at coordinate 4,258,087 of OX453042.1, read as the reverse complement.
ACACTATTAAATATTCTATAGATCCAACCTCGCTCGATAAACGTACTAAAACATTTTGTCGTAAATTTGTAATCCAGGAAAGCGAACGGGGCGAACAATCTGAGACAGACCGCGAGTGCATCCAGGTTAATGACATTACGAGCTCGCTCGAGTATTTTTCCCTCGACCGCAGCGATCCAGTGTGAGTGCACAAGGGTATCTCTTGTTAAAGCAATGCTCGATGAAAGCTTCCAGGGTGGAATACCAAGAGAGTTTGATGGTTGAGTCGCGCGCCGTCTAACACGTCATGATAATCGCCAACCTAACCTCTCTTTTTACTCCGATACCCTCAATGGTCGACTGACATCAAAAGGAAAAAGAAAGTGTTGAGACTAGTCGTTATATCAGGAGAGGGGATATCTCGGCCCTTAATGACGCCATATTCTCAGTGTAATCGATATCGACTGCGTAGATTGTAAGTCGTCAAGTGTCACTTTTTCAAATTACTAACAAAGCTCCGGATTTTTCTCTTTTTTCTATTTATTCTCAGTCTTAAAATACGTCATAATATCGTTCGATTGTTTTATAGCTCCGGTGATTTGACGATCGGTGACGAATATAACAAAAGTGTAGATGGAACATGATTTTTATTAGATCAAAATGGAACCCGTTCATTTCTCGATGTGGGGAATTCGATAATGTCACTATAAAAAAAAAGAGCTAAAATGGTCGGAGTAGACTGAAGTTAGAATGACAATGTCTATTTTTCGATATATTCGATATTCTATGAAATTCAAACCAATTGATAGAATTACTTGAAAACCAATAGCGGTTGGCCTCTGACATTCATTTATTTATCGAGCAGTATGCAGACTAAAAATGGCTGGAAATCAACTGGAGCTAGGAGAACAAAAAAAAATGCACAGTATCGTAAAATCTAAACAAATGATTCAATTATTGCGTAGATTTTTGCAAAGAAACAAATGAAACTGCGTACTTAATCGTAACACTGAAATACACACGCACATTGCTGGAACACTTTGCTTGATATTCAACATCATTTCAAGTGCCCTGACATAAAAATCTCGAAAAACAATCATTTTCCCGCATTCAATGCATTGTCTATCAGCAATAAAAAAAAATTCTATTCCAATGAAACAATTTGATGGTGTGGGAAATTAGTGATTTTCAAGACATGTAATAATAAAAAATTCCATGTGAGATGGTCGCTTGTATGGTTACAGTTAAACTCGGAGGTTTCATAACCCTTTATATCGAAGGTAATATTAACCTTGGCATGAAAGAGTGGCAAGAAGTTTTGGGAACACGCATACGAGGCTCAACGTCGAGACATCCTTTTGAGTGCACAGGTCTTATCTATAGAAAATCGGAGGCGATGTTAGGTCGCGTGTATGCGGTTAAATAATCAGAAAGTCGTATAATTGGGAGGTCGATGTTTCGCGGTCGCTTCGACACTGAGGCTTTTAATAGGTTTGGAGTGGTTCGTAGCTGTGGCAGAGTCTCGGGATTGTCGCAGCGATGCCGAACCTTCGGGCCACCTCTAAGCCTGGAGGATTTTCGTTATGGCCTCCTATCCACCCCACGTGCGGCTCGCAACCTTCGCCATTCCGGGCCACACGTAGTCGCGACCGTACGTCGAATATATTCCCGCCCAATGCAGAAGCTTATGCCAACGAAGCCCCGTGTGCCACAGAGGAAGAACAAAAGTGGTCAACGTTAAAGTACGGGAGAGAACAGAATACCTCTGGCCAGCGCTTAATACCGGCCATGGACCGATTTTTGAAAAATCACCGGTCGTGTCAAGTTGAGTCTTGATTTATCACGTTACTGGCGAAAAATCAAGGAAACCATTCGGTATCGACTTTTTGTCTGTTTTGTGAGTGTTCTTTTTTTTAACTTCTGTTACGTCCGGGTATATTTTTCCCATATAATTAAATAACGAATATACGAACAGTTGAAAGAATTTCTTTTTCGAATTATTATTGTTATTACCGTTTTATGGTGTTCAAATGAAAATTGGTAATGATAATGAATTTAATATTTTATCCTTTTTTTATTTCAAAATGCAGTATTGCTTCTCACTACTGGATGAGCAGTTTTATTCTATAAGCGTTCCCAAGCTGATGGAAAATCAATTTTTCTTCTCGTACATGGCCATTTTCCATGAGATAACGCATCGAGAGAGAAGATTTCATTGATTCACAGCAATAATCGCCAATGAAGCGAAATACATAGGTTTCAATACTATCTTTTCGTTGAATGATCTTAAACTCAGTGAAAAGTAGTGTCATTAAATTAAAGAAATCATCTCTGTTCTTTTTATTGATTCCACTAAGGAGACATGGGCACTTCTCCTACCACAGCTCAAAATTCTGAGACCCATTTTTTTCCTAAACTACTCGAAAGATAAAGCTTAAATTTTGGAGAGAACGAGGTCAAGTCCATCAGAAAAAGGCTAAAGTACGGACTCCTTAAAACTCGAAGCTTTTGGAAGAAGCGGAAAACAAAAAAGTGAGGTTAGCTGAAGACCGTTTCTTTGAATCACTGAAAACTTTGTTTAAAACAATGAAACCGTTCCTTTATTATATACGCTCTCTGAGTAAATGGCTCTTTACAGGCAATGAAATGTTCAATTTGAAATTGGAGTGAATTTCATTGAAAGACCGTTTCTTTGAATCACTGAAAACTTTCTTTAAAACAATGGAACCGTTCCTTTATTATATACGCTCTCTGAGTAAATGGCTCTTTACAGGCAATGAAATGTTCAATTTTAAATTGAAGTGAATTTCAGTGAAATCAATGAAAACAAAATCAAGCCACTGTTTTTTTTTTTTTGGCGTCAATGAAATCTTTTCTCTCGGTGTAGGCGAAATTGTGGTGGATGCCAGAGCCGAAGGGAGGAACTGAAGGGTGAAAGGTGGAGGGAAGTAGGTTCCTTCTCTTCCGCGAAATCCACACGTGCATTAGCGAATAGCCTACGTCCTGGGGGCTCGATCGTAGATATACGTACTCACTGTACCTTACACACTATGTGTACACAGATGCATCTACATAACCCCATGTAATGGGGGGGAGGGGACGGACTGGGCAAATGGAAGTACGCGTGCATGATGGTCGGTGCTCGTTAGAAAAAGAACGAGTCGTGTGCTTGGCCTGGTCGTTGCCACTGCGGCCAGAGCCATTTAGATCACGCCATCCTCGGCTGCACGTGACCCCTCATTTTGCAAACTCTCTTACACTTCCAAACCTTCGTTTATCCTGCCTTTTACTTTAGAAAAAAAATCCGTCATTTCGATGCGAATTTATTAACTAGAATCACCGCGCGTAAAAATTATTATATCGAACTGAGATCACAAATCGACAAAAAGTACCACTTTTAGATGCATTCAGACTAAATATATCAGAAAATTGAACAGCGATCTTCAGACTGTTTTGAACTTTGACAAATTTGAGCGTAATTTTGTGGCACGATTTTTGCACCCAGAGAAATGGGTCTGTTGAGTTTATTTGAATCAATTATGTGGTGTTTTTGGAATGAATGAAATCTCATTTCAATCAAATAGAGCCTATTTCAATCAGATAAAATTTGATTTCAATCAAGTAGAGTCTGTTTCGGTTGAATGAAATACTGTTAGGCCGGCTATTAAATATATTATTTATTTAATGGCAAGCCTAATAGAAATTTTTTAAATCGAAATATACTTTATTTTATTTAAATAAAATTTCATCTGAATTGAATAAATTCTATCTGATCTGAATAAAATTCTATTCATTTCAAATGCACGCTATAATCAATTTAAATAAAGTCATTTCTCTGGGTGTGGAAATTTTTTTTGGAGCTTTTATGGCGAATTTAAAATCTTACGATTTGACTAATTCGAAGAGTTGTTTGGGAAAAAATAGGTCACAAATTGCACTAAAATTAGTCAAAACGAGTTCCCAAAATCGGTTTGAAATTTTTGTTCGAAGATTGTTCGTCTTGACGCGGCTCAGAATTGGCTAAAAAATTTTATCGCAATTTGATATATTTATTTCTACGTGGAAAGGGATATGAAATATTTCTGGGATATCATACGATACACAGGTAAGAAAAAAATTGCTAGGGAAACTTGTTGAGCCACTGTATGTATGCACATACGTGACGAAACTCGATGGCTTTCCGTTGATGTAGCTCGTAACAATAAAAGGTGACACCGAAGGGTGAACATAAGCGGAAAGCATTTTTCGCGTTACGAACCGTAGGTAATAGCTTAACTCTCTCGTATATCAGGACTTTTAAGGTGAGCCTCTCTTAAATATACTAGGCTGTACTCAGTCATAGTGTATTTTTATTACATAACGCTAATCATTGAAAATGGAAAACTGATTTTTCATTTATCTATTTAACGCTTTGTCGTGGGACTTAGGAAATCAGCTTCAGGCATAACTAATGCTGTTGAAGGCTGTTGAACGTGTTTTGAGGAAGTCATAGAGAAAGTTTTGTGTTCATGGGAAAAAAAAATACAAAATTTTCAAAGCTGTATACTCAAAATGGTCCGAGGAGACTAAAATCAATCGACATAATTCATCATAGAAGTAACATGGTAAAAATTGAAAAATAATGGAGAAGCAATTTGCAAAGGTCTACTTTCTAGACTTGTCTTTGGATTTCATAAATCAATCTCTATATGAATGAGATTCATTAATATTCTATTTCAATTTATCTTGTCCAATTTATGGTTACATATTGATTTATTTTAAGCAGTTTATTGGGTTAAGATGATATCAAGCGACAACGAGAAGCCCAAGATCTGACGTGAATTTCAATATTTATTGTCCCCTGCTTTGAATAATAAATCAGTTCTGATGAATTATAAATAAATCGTTCGTATGTTTTCAATACTCTTTAAATTTTTTTTCTAGTCATTCCATGATTTTCAGAATTAATATCGAATATTTTATCACGCACTGATATAAAAAAAAAGTAGATCAGTGTGAATTGATTATAATACAATAAAACAATTTTATTTTCTTGAACGAAAATAAAATAAAAAATTGTCATCGTACGGATTCATCAAGCGAGCTGGAAATATTAATCTACAACGTCAGCAGTGAGCTTGCGAATTGTCAGCATGGTATTTTCGATGGAATAACAAAGAAAACAATAGAGAGGATCATTACTATTGAATAAAAGATCATTGACTCTGGTCGGCGCTGATAATGTGTTGTTTCCTCTATCATCCCCACATTCCATTTTCCGCTCGGCTTTTTATAACGTCGATCCATTTCAGGTCATGAAAATCGTCGATATCAAGACTTTATGGAGACGTATTTTTTATTTTTTTCTGTTAGTAGAGACAACCAAGAACCTTTATCTTCCTGTGTACTATACACCACTCGTCATAGAGTAAATATAAGAATAGCGATAATGCAGTGATAACACGCGTTAGAAATGTTCGCTCAAGAAGAGAAGAAGAAAAACATGTTGAATTATGCATCAACGCAGTACATTTTATCGCAATTTTTTGTCAACTCAACATCCGTTAGAAAAATAATAAAATCGTATCGTATTTAAAGTGCTGGACTTCCCGTTACTTTTCACTGCACATAAAGCAAAAAAAATCATCTCTCGATTCGCGTAGTAATGAAAGAAAAATGTGTGCACTCTCGGCGCCACTTTTTGACTTTTGAGATGATACGTGGTTTTATAGTCAGTCGGAATAAAAGCTTGAAAAAAAAGTAACAACATTTAGAAATAAATGTCAGACATTTATTCAACAATTACTATAATTATTATGCGAATCGGAACATGATTCATATTTTATTTTTCCTTGAGCATTGTTTATCTATTTGTCCTTTAGTTAATTTATCACTAAATGTCTACCATAAACGATCGAATAAAGATTTAACTATCGAATTTTCGTTTATGCAAAGACCGTCGAATATATTTTTATTCAAAAACCACTTATGAAATTGTTTGAAATTCATTGTATGAACGAATTTATCTAATGTTACGAAGTAACAAGACAAATAGGCGTATAACATGCTTTCACTTTTATCAACGATGTGATGAAATATGGATTTTATCATATATCAGTGGAAAGTAGTTATATAATATAAAATTATGCGATTAATTTAGTAAAAACGGTTTTGATTAATTGCGCGGAGGTAAGAATATGTAAATTACGAGATTCATTAGCCAATGTGTTAGGTAGATTAGCTGATGGAAAATCGACATGAGCATTCCTACTTGCAGACTCCACTATCTTAATTAAACGATTTCCTCAATTCGCGAAACTCTGGTAATTAGGCGTCCCAGAAGCCGGCTTGTTCTCTGCTACGTTTGCCACATCGGAAGAGTTACTTCATCCCCTTCAAACTTGTAGCACAGTTGAATCTCGAGATTTTTTCTGCCGCTTCAAGTGGCTCGCCAAATAAGAGCCTAGAAATTGTTACGTATGTTCACTTTGGCTCATGTAAAGTCAAACACAAAATGAGTAATTCGTTAAAAGAAGTTGTAAAACGGGTAAAAAAATTTCAATGCAATGTTATATCACACAAGGGAAGCAAAGTACAACTTTCCATTTTGCTTCCTCATTATTTTTCACTTTTCATGTTCACTCAAATACGTTCGTCAATGTTGCCTAACTCGCAGAGGAAGCTTTAGGAACAGTTGAAAATAATGAGGAAGCAACATGCGAGGTTTCAATTTGCATCGTTGTTTCAAATTAATTTGAAAAACTGATTTTTAGCGACATTCTAGTCGACAAAAAATATGTTGAAAAATTTAAATCCCTGCAGAAATCGATAATAACGCGGCGGGAAGAAAGTTGCTGCAGCGGACAAAAAAGTGCCGGAGTGGGTAGAAAAGTCGCTGCAGCGGCTGAAAAGTGAGGCAGTAGGCAGAAAAGTCCTTGCAGCGGACGAAAAAGTGCCGTAGTGGGTAGAAAAGTCGCTGCAGCGGCCGAAAAGTGCGGCAGTAGGCAGAAAAGTCCTTGCAGCGGACGAAAAAGTGCCGCAGTGGGTAGAAAAGTCCTTGCAGCGGACGAAAAAGTGCCGCAGTAGGCAGAAAAGTCCTTGCAGCGAGCGGAAAAGTGCTACAGTAGGTAAAAAAATCCTCAAAGTGCGCAGAAAAGTACTGCAGTAGGCAGGAAAGTACTTTTCCGTGTAGTAATGAAAATTTTACAGCACAGATCGTATGTTTTACGGTAGAGATCATGATTTTGACTTCGGGTATTTTGTATTCTTGCTTCGCTCGGGCAACAAAGTTCAACCTCAGGAAAAATCACGTATTTTTTTTCATTGTAACATAAGATATCATTTATTCCAGACGACACAGACAAACAGACAGATGTACAGGGATCGACGTCATTTGAACCATGTATTGCGTCCATAATTTCAGTATTTTTGTATTTTTTTTTTTTATAGAAATACTTTTTCTGTTTACATATTACGCATGTGGTCAAAAAGTAATTCTTTTGATTGCCCTGTTTTTGTTAAACTCCTCATGCGAGGCGATTATGTGCATAATCAAAATGGCTTGGACATGAATGGCCTGTGTGTGGATTCCTGGGACAAATTATCCGTAAAATTAATAAACAAATAGAGCGAGTTTGACAGCGATGGGGTGGTTAGAACTTTGATTACTCAGCACTACGACATGCAAATCTTCAGTATCGCGTCCACAAAGCATCCACACAAACTCGACATAAATTAAGCAAAATGTGCGATAGAGCACGCGCTTCGTCGATTCCCGGATTCAACCGTTAATAACTCTTTTTTTTTCTCAATGAATACATATTTATCTCAGCGGAACATTTTTGGCGACCGCATATTTATCATCAAAACAAGCACGCAACCCAATAGTTACTGGTTCGTGATTGAATGTACAAATTATGAGCTTCTCGTGAAGGTTATAAATTTAGTCGATCAAATAATCGACTCGATTTGTTAAGAGAAAATAACGCGCTTCTCACAGTGGTTATAAATTTAGTCGATCAAATAATTGACTCGATTTGTTAAGAGAAAATAACGCGCTTCTCACAGGAGTTATAAATTTAGTCGATCAAATAATTGACTCGATTTTTCATGTATAAAAAACCAACTTCTCGTAGAGGTATTTAATTTTGTTAATCAGATAATCGACTCCATTGTTTAAGTGAATTTTACGAACTTCTCATAAGCGTCATGAATTTTGTCGATCAAATAATCGACTCGATTTTTCAAGTTCGAATTACAAGCATCGTATTAAGGTCATCAATTTCGTTAATCAGACTCAATTTTCAAGTTAAAAGTAGGAGCTTCTCATGAAGGTTGCAAATTTTGTTCATCAACTAACCGACTCGATTTGTCGAGAGAGAATAACGCGCTTCTCACAGTGGTTATAAATTTAGTCATTCAAATAATTGACTCGAATTTTTATGTATAAGAAACCAACTTCTCGTAGAAGTATTCAATTTCCTTAATCAGATAATCGATTCGAGTGTTCAAGTGAATTTTACGAACTTCTCATAAGCGTCGTAATTTTTGTCGATCAAATAATCAACTCGATTTTTCAAGCCCGAATTACAAGCATCGTATTAAGGTCATCAATTTCGTTAATCAGACTCAATTTTCGAGTTAAAATTAGGAACTTCTCATAAAGGTTGCAAATTTTGTTGATCAACTAATCGACTCGATTTGTCGAAAGAGAATGACGCGCTTCTCATAGTAGTTATAACTTTAGTCGATCAAATAATTGACTCGATTTTTCATGTATAAAAAACCAACTTTTTGTAGAGGTATTCAATTTTGTTAATCAGATAATCGACTCGAGTGTTCAAGTGAATTTTACGAACTTCTCATAAGCGTCATAAATTTTGTCGATCAAAGAATCAACTCGATTTTTCAAGCCCGAATTACAAGCATCGTATTAAGGTCATCAATTTCGTTAATCAGACTTAATTTTTCAAGTTAAAATTAGGAACTTCTCATAAACGTTGAAAATTTGTTGATCAACTAATCGACTCGATTTTTCAAGTGAAAAGGAGCGGCGACCTTTGAGTAATCTGTACATTTAGTATAGCGTATGCATAGAGTTTGTGCTCGCGCTATGTTACTGCCTTTCGGTGAGGGGAAGCAATAATGTGACTCTTGTTACCGAGTAAACTCGAAGAAACGCGAGCGGCCGCAGCAGTCGATGTGCAATTATCGCTTGTGCAGTACCTACCTATACGTGACTATAGCGCGACCAACGCAAATATGTTGTAGCGAGGGTGACCCACACGGGAGTTAACCCCCTCATCTCCCCTCACGCACACCCCTTTCACCTCCATCTCTATATATCTACAGCCACGGTTGTTGAGGGTTCCCTCTAGCCAGTTTGTCTACCTTGCCCATTTAATTTTGAAATCCAATAGGGCTTTCAAGTTTTCTGACCGTTCACTGCCTAATTTCAAATGATTATCCTCTCTATACATAAATTGAAATTCTACATAAAATTATAATTAAAACGGAAAAATAGAAACAATTTTTTCGTTTATATTTCCAGCGTAATTACACTGAGAGAAAAATGTGGTCATTTTAAAAATAACTTAGTTGGACTGACGATAATCTAACTATAAACTATAATTCCCAGAAGGAACGTCTATTTTTTATGGTTATAGTAAATATAAGAAAATAGTTGAACCAACCACTAATATAATTCCCAGGAGGAACGTCTATATTTTATGGTTATAACAAATATAATTATAGTAGCAATCATCAAAATTGTAATAGTTTCAAAAACTATTCTAATAGTTTCAAATATGCCGTTTTGTTGCTGATACGATTTCAACGTTTGTTTCCAATAACCTTACAAGTATCGTTTGTTGAACCATATTATCATGGATTCAACCATAAAACATTGCAAGCCATCCTATATTCGTTTTACCATGTGAAATCGTTAAATAAACGATATGCTTTTCTCTCAGTGTATTCGTTGTGATTTTATCATTATTATTCGCTCATATCATTCATATAATAATCATCATTATTATTCGCTACATAAATGGTCGTTACAGTTACAATGATGATTAAAACGAAAATATGGAAAAAATACTGAAATTTTTTTTAAAAAATAATTATTCATTTTTTTTCAAAATTTTCCTCGTTATTCGCTCTATACATAATCCGTGGTTACACTGAAAATCATGATCAAAACAAAATGTGAGAAATAACCTTTTAATTACATTTCAGTATAATTATTCACTATCATTTTGTCATAATTTTTCTCGTCATTATTATTCTCCCTATTCATAAATTGTGGTTACACTGAAAATTATTTTTAAAACGGAATGAAATAAATGAATAGTCTTTTTGCTCTTAATAATTATTTACTATTATTTTGTCATAATTTGTCTTGTCACTGTTTTATTCCAAATTATTATTCCATCTACGCATCAATTGCGGTTATGCTGAAAATTGTAGTTATGACAGAAAAATATTAACAATCATATTTTATATTTTCGAGAGAGTTATTCATTATCATTTTATCATAATTCTTCTCGTCACTGTCTAATTCCGATTTATTATTCAGAAGTTAAACAAAATCTTAAAATTACAACTAAAACGTTATAATACTAATATTTTTTCGTTAAAATTTTGAAATGATCATTCACAATTATCTCATCGCATTCTTTTCCAACTATCAACTCTCTTCCCTTTTACATAGGCTTCAGTGAACATTTCCGAGGCTTTGATAATCATTTGCAATTCTTTTATTCAACACACAATTCACGTAGGCGAGTGTTCATAAAGAGCCTATCCAACATCAAATGGAAGTCAACCCTTTGACCATTTGACTTTGTCCGCCTAATTTCAAATAATTATTCTTCCTGTTTGCAATTCAAAGTGAAAATTACAATAAGTATTTCAAAACACTGTTGAGGATAATTATCTAATATTATTTCATTATAATTAAGTCGAATAACTTTTTGATATTTTGTTTAAGCACACAATTAACTTAGGCCTGTCTAAAAAAAATCTCCAACATTTAATTTCTTAGCTGTGGGAAATAATGAGAAAATAAAAAAGGGCTCGACGTATGAGCACAAGTTAATATGCTCTTCTGCATGAGCGAATCCAGCGTATCATAGTGTTGTTGTTGCTCGAGTTCACTGTCTCTTAGTAGGTCATGCGTCCCCCGTAGCTGCTCTCTCGCTTGGTATCACCCCATCAAACCCCTTACACAAAAATTCTACTCTCTGACTTGTTGTGTAATAGGCAATACAGCATCCAACCGTTGAAATTACTTTTTTTTTAGTATGTCTATCAAATCAAAGCAGAGAACGAACAAACAAAAAAATACACCCATAACTCGCCATGATTGACATACAGGTAAAATTTTGTATTACAGAAAAACACGACTTCATCTGCACGGATTTTCGAGAGCTGTCAAAAAAAAGGGGAATTGCTTTGTTCGACCATTGTAAAAATCGTAACCTGCAAAAAAAAAGTTCAAAGAATTTGGATCGGATTGATGAAAAATCTGGAGCCGGCACAAATCGATGGATAGTCATTGGTTTGAAGCATCGAAGCTTCCACTGGATCTGATGGGTATATTTTTCTAAATCCTTTTAGTTTTTGCTATTACGTAGCAAGCGTCAGATTTTATGGGATTTATGAAGTGATATTTGTGACATTTTTTTCCAGATCCTTCTACGAGGACGAGTTCTTGGACAGTGGAAGTCCATTTCCGGGGAAAAACTAAAATGGCGTCCATAAAACGTTAAAATATTCATATTCATATATAGCATAGCTGACGATGTATTCGGAATGGATTAAATTTTTTTTAAAACCTGTACCAGAATTCCACTTTTGTTATTCCACCGACTAGGAATATTAAACACGTGATGAATTTTTCATGGTGTTGCTTATTTTTGTTTTTCTTATTCGATAATATTTAAAAAATATATCAACTTTTAAAAATAGGGCATTAATTGTAAAAAACGAAAAATATATATTTTATACCGGAAATTTATAGACGTCTCTAGGACTCGACCATCCCTTGCCCTTTATTCCTTGTAGCTAACGTTTATTACTATCTTCCGAAAAAGGGTAATATATATTCGTGGTTAAAACAAACAACAACAAAATAACAACCAGCATTTAAAAAATTGATGGCAATTTCTTGTTTTGCAAAATAATTTAATTTGTTAGAGAAAATGATCATAATATTACCGAAATATTGTAGTTAAAAAAAACTTCGGAATATGACACACCCTTAATAAAGAGGGAAAATATTGATGAAGAGAAAGGAAAAAATGTACGACTGTAAACGAAAAAATATATATCTCGCTTACATTATTGAATATGAGTTGTGGAATAAAGTGAGTACAAATCTTAAATACCCATCGCATTAAGGGTATTATATCGAGAAGAAGAGAAACAAGCTTTCCAGCGCCATCTCGGTGAAGATCGCGGTGGTAGATTTGGATATTTCTAACCATCTACCCTCGGCAAGACTGTTACCATCCCTTGTTACCGGCAGACGGTTCTTAATAGTTTGCCTTAAGGGTGAGTTTCTCAGGAAGTAAAAGTATCAAAAAGAAATCAATACAAGTTACACCTTTCGCAAAAATATCTCAGAGTCAAATATCGTATAGAAATTATAACTTATTCGGTAACGGTATAACAACGGGACAAAAAATTGGTGGTATAAATAAAAAATTCTGCAAAACGTCAAGAAAAAATATATTTCCAGCTCAAATAGTTGAATATAAACTGGTAGAAAAAGTGAGTTTTAAATTTTTATTGCGTTAGGAGTAAAATGATAAGCGGAAAAAAATGTTCTCGATAAAATATCACCAAAAATAAAACCTTGTACTTTTTTCCAAAGCAGATTCCAGGTCGATTTTGTTTGCAGAAGTATTTTTCTCGAATGGTTTTTTCCGAAAGTATTTTACGGAAATATTTCCCCCGTAGATTTATTCTCGGAATTGTTTTTCCGCTAGATTTTTTCCGCAAGTATTTTCCCCGTAGGTTTATTCTCGGAATTGATTTCCTACTAGATTTTTTTCCGCAAATATTTCCCCCGTAGCTTTATACCCGGAATTTTTTTTTCTCGTCGTTATTTTCCGGAGCAATTTTTTCGGTAGATTTTTTCCGAAAATTTTTTTTCTCAGGCTTATGCCCCGGAATTCGACTAATATTCGAGCAAGGGTAGATATGAGTATTGCAACCCCATCTCGATGAAGGATGCAGTGATAGATTTGCAAATTCCTAAGCATCAACCCTCGGCATATTACTACCATTCCTTGTTACCGACAAATGGTTCTTAGCGGATTGGCTTAAGGGGTAGTTGCGACGGAGGGTAACTTACCCCTAGGAAAAGTCACCGCAGGGGGTAAGTTACAGGGTGAGAAAACCCTCATGTGTATCATTGGTCGGTAAAGCAGAGAATATGGGAACGCCCTCTGGAAACACCTTCTCAGAAAGTTTCAGCAGCTTATAATAGTTTGCGCTCCTGAAATAGCGAACTACGATCAGAAGGTCTCACTCATATATTAATCACATTACCGGTCATTGAACGCCTATTCCTAGAACAAGATCAAATATTAACGGTAAAGAGGTCTAAAGTCGAATGAACTCTTCCACCCATTGATTTTATTTCATTTATTGCCTTTACCGTAAAAGTACATTAAAGGATTGATTTAACTGAAATTGGTGCAAACGGATGCAATATAAATTTTTGTTTAACCAATAATCTCAAATGTAAAAAAAATTGCAGACAGTTCTCAAAATATTTCGGGATGTTTTTATATTCTTTCTTTGCATGTAAAGAAGGAATTGTGAAAAGTGAAGACCACTGAAGCAATTTAACCCTTTGAGCCATACAATTTTCGTTTTGTACGATTTACTTGGAATTTGATATTCCGGATTGTTTTTGTAAATCCCTGATTACAAATGTGATCTCCAAAATCAAAAATTAAGAATGGCGATCCAATGTCGCTTCAAAAAAATGCAATGAATTATTGAATTTGAATGAAACTCCGTACGCGAGGATTTTTGAGGCCACTTATTACAAACCTGATATCCAAAATTCGAAATTCAAAATGGCGGATCCAATATGGCATTTGAAAAATGCAAAAAGTACCTGTAATTGGAGAGAACTCGGTTCTTGAGATTTTTGCCGGTCAATGATTACGTATCTGAACTTCAAGTTTAAAAATTCAATATGGCGACGTATAATTGAAAGTAATTCGTGATAAGATTTTAAAAAGTCAAAATTTTTTTTAATTCTGATTTATACTTAATCCTAAATGAGTACTTCAATTCTTGTTTTGATTTTACTTGAAATTCACTAGAAAATGGTTCTTCCGTTTCCAAAAGGGATTTCATTGTAAACCGCGATATTCAAATTTTTTCAAATAGTCAACAAAATTCGATACTGGGCAAAAGAAGGGGAATTTCTTGTCTTACCATGACGCAAAGGGTTAAGAGAGGAAATATGCAAAGAAAAACAACGCAGGTGCGAAGAGAACAAATGAAACATGCGTAATGTGTGAAGACTACATTTAGGAGCAGCACTGAAGTACCTAGAATATTCATAGAGATAAGAATTGCTTTTTTTTTGCAACGAAGAGGGTGCGGTGCGCGAGACAACAGCCGCGATCTACTTAATTATAAATACACACGCTTTCATGCTACGGAAGGTCGATATATAGCATATTATTGCGAAATTGTGAATGGCTAGAATACATTAAGTGTATGAAAAAAGTTTCAATAAATTCCTACCTGCTGGATAATATTCAGGATATATTTTTGTTGTTTAATAAACGTTAGTCAATATTTTCGGTTAGATTATGAATCCACGTGGCCCTCATAAATAGTTCTCACTCTTTATTTATCCTGTCAAGAATAATTCCGATGTAATTGTAGATTTTTATCCTCTTTACTTAGTCAATCTGGTGAAAGCTGTACTATATTAATTTCTTTTCGATAATTGGTTGAAGCAATTAATGTCGAGGTAGCTTGAGACGCTGAAGACGTCATTGGATTCGAAATATAGTTGCTGTGAAATGTCTCTTTGAAAGATTACTTCGTTTTCGCCTTATATAAAAATGCTCAGTATGAAAAAAAATCATGATTTTTCCAACTATTATGATCACATTTTCCTCTACTATGACGGCACATTTATAACCATTTTATTAACTTTTCGGCAAGAAAATTATTCTACTAGAAATAAATTCCAAAAAAATTTGAACAATATTATGACTACATAATACGAAACAATTTTCCGATTATTAACCATTCTGCATAAACAGAAAGTGTCTCGTAGAAGCTTATTAATTTCCTAGTTCGATATTATGACAAGATCTTAATGCGAATTCACCGGAATCAAATTACAACATTGTCCAGTATTGTTTTTAGTAGAAAAATTAATTCCAAAGTTATATGTGTGCCATTATGTAAAGATATTTTTCACGGTCACTTTATTAATACTGTGTTCGGCATTACAATTCATACTTATCAATAGTTGATGAATAATATATATATTTAATTAGCATCTGAAATATCGACAATTTTTTTAATGTTTTCCCCAATCCGATCAACTATGCCAACTAATATTTTATTTTCAATACACGAATGTGATCTTGAAGATCCGCGAACGCTGACTAAATTAACGGTGCGTTAGTTTTACATTTCTCTCAGATATTTGAATTCATTTCCATTCATTTCATTCCATGCTGGGAAATAATCACCGCCATTATTAACCAAAAGTGCACACAACTGAAGTTGAACGTATTGTATAAAGTGCTTAATTGTACATACCTGAAAAAATTCTTAAACTTTTGTGTTGATCCGGCAGCTTCTGTAAAAACAAATATAAATAAAGGGTTAGTACGTTGTTAATGCTTGACAATTGTTTAGTATTATGAGAGGATTTACTTAACGAGAAATAAACATTTACACCATTCGTCAGACTATACGAATTAACCCATTCAATGGTAATCCTGATATCAAGTCCCTGTGACATCTTTGTAGCAAAGATAACTAAAAATATGGACATCCGTTATCGCGTGAGTTTTTTGTAACTGTACATGTGAAGTCGAGGGTGTAATTAAAAGTGGTAAGTTCGTCGTATCGCGTGAGATGAATGAACCCAATCGGGATGATAACAAGTGACGGCAATGACTGTGACTGGTTATA
This sequence comes from Tromatobia lineatoria, assembly GCA_949699805.1. Lineage (NCBI taxonomy): Eukaryota > Metazoa > Arthropoda > Insecta > Hymenoptera > Ichneumonidae > Tromatobia > Tromatobia lineatoria. The sequence continues at coordinate 4,241,938 of OX453042.1, read as the reverse complement.
AATTCAACAACGCGTTAGTATTCATCCCGTATGAAAAAAAGCTCTGTCACACCATGATAAACATGCAACATGTAGGATAAACTGATAAAAAAAGAGGACCATGTTCTTATTATCTTTCGATATTTAAACTGATATTTTACTTGCCATAATCAGACTATTATTATTTTTAGTTTTTTAGTTTAGTCATTTAAAAGATTGCGCCAAAAAAACCTTAACATCCAGCGTTGAAATATATCGGTCAATTTTCTGTTTGGAAGTGTAAAAGAATATTAAATAATTTTGACACCGATTTAATTGGTAAGAATCAAATTGGTTCCCTCAAGTGGATCTACTTAAAATTCGATGAGCAATCTGATTGACAAAGTATGCCCCTTTTTTAACCTATCCTATTGAGACCATTTCCTAAAGTTTAATCTCTTTTTTTTTTTTTTTGGTAAACGTTAAAATCTCCTTCAAACGACATTTAACAAAATTTAGAAGCAACAATGCACATATTTGGTGGCAGGAAGTGCTAACTTTCAATAATTATTTTTACTTTTACTGCATGAAGCTGAATATTTATATTACAACCTATGAGAGGCAGAAATCATTTTTTTTCGACTATATTTCTAACCGCATCTTTAATGAGCACAGCAATACAAAAATATGGCCCTTTTTAACCGATCTGATACAGAAAATCTCGGGAAATTTGATCTTTTTTTGGACAAAAATCAACTAACCCTTCCCGACTACATGCAACAACATTTTGCAGCGACAATGCGCGTATTTAGTGGCAGGGAATTCCTGGTTCATTTTCTATCTTATTTTCGCAGTTTAAAACTGAAAAAAAAATAACTTGACAGAGGCAATAGTGAAATTTATTGACAATGTTTTTAACAGCATATCAATGCGCCAATTGATAAATTATCTGGCCCTTTTCGAAGCGGTGTAATGCAAGCCACTTCCGAAAATTCAATCCCTTTTTTGACGAAACTTCAACCATCCCTTCCCGACTACATTCAACAACATCTTAAAGTAATAATGCACGTATTTGGTGGCAGAAAGTTCCCAACTTCCAATTATTAATTTTCGTTAATAGCGAAAAGTATCTTTAAATTACAACCTCTAAGAGGCGAAAGTACATTTTTTTGGACAACGTTCTCTACAAAAAAAACTGATAACAAAAATATGGCCCTTTTTGACGGGTCCAATTAATTTCCGAACGTTTAAACTTATTTTTCTAGACAAAACATTAACCATCTCTCCCCGAAAACATTCAATAACAACAATGGCGCGTATTTATTAACTGTACCTTTATCGCCTAAAGGTCTTTTTTTAAATCACAACCTGTGAGAGACATTCGTAAATTTTTATCGAAAATGTTTTTAACCGCACCTCAATGCGTAAGTAGCTGAAAAAAAACATGGCCCTTTTTTAACCGGTCTAAAGCGCACGATATCTCGAAAAATGGAATTCCTTTCTTGCCGAACCATCAACGATCCCATCCCGACGACATTCAACAACATTTCGCAACAACAATGCACGTATTTGGTGGCAGGAGTTGCGTTCGATGCGTTATGTCACGAGACCGGGGGTTTATAGATCCGGACGTGGAGAAGGGCCATGCGGCCTTCATTCGCCGTGAGCCGTAAGCAGTGAATAGTGAACAGCGAGGGAGCCGGGCATGAGGGTGGGAGATAAAGCGAGAGGGAGCGAGAGAGGGAAGGAGTCTCAGAGAAAGGGGGGAGGGAGAGAGTAGCGCGAGTGGACAGGGAACAACAAAGACAGCGATAGGAACGGCGTGTTATGTTAAATAAAACCCGCGATTGTCAAACGCACGATCACAATGGGTCAATGAACATTGGCGAGTGAGTCAACAATTGGCCGTTGTTATTTAGTCCAGTAGTAAATATTATCGGACGTTGCCACCCAAGTGGAAAATAAGTTTACGGGGCCATTAGCTGAGCTTAAAGTAAGCGAATGAAAGCAAATCAGTTGTCAAAATATCAACTTTTTTTGCCGGTTAACAACTAAGCGGATTTCAATAATTTTTCAACTGTTGGGAAAATATAAATAAATTGATAATTGTTAGTGTGGACAGTCGTTAAGGGCTCAGCGAGCTGCGGAGTGCACTTGGACAACGCGAAATGACACTCGACTCACCGCTTTTAATTCACAAGAAAACCAACACGTTAAATGACTCCTGGGAGATAACGCATCATCACATTATCGATAGGAACACTCGCACATACTTAAAAACACTGAACACGGGTTAGTGAGCTTTGAAAAAGGTATAAAAATTGAATTGTTAGGGAAAGTCAGAAGAAAATATCCATGACAGTAGCAGCCACTGGGCGGCCATGTTGGGATGAAGATGGAGTGACTACGGCGGCATCTAGTGACGGATTTTGGAAACATTACAGCACGCGACGAAATGTCTATCGGTTTGTAGGAATCTACACGTATCATTTTAATTCTACCATCTAAGAAGTTTATTGTCCTCGAAAATCTTCTTAGATTACTATTACCAATTGAAGGTATTTTATCAAATATCGATTTGTAGATTTTGGTCAAGTTATTCTCGACATTCAGAGCAACTATCGTAAAAGTCTCGACGTACACAGAGAAGCCTCTAAAACTAATAGGAATTAATTCCTTCCATTCAGTTTTGTGCCGGACTCAACAGTTTAAACCAATTATAGGATTCATTGAATGTGTATGGGACACTCCATCCCAAATCAACGTAGTCAAGGGCCTCGTGTTTTTGAAATATTTTGGTATTTTCAGTTTCGTGTGAGATTAATAAACTTGACATTGTTTCCTTTGCAGCAATTTTTAATACCAGAAGCCATATTGGGGTAAGTATTATCAGGAGACTGAGAACATATTAATTCGGTGTGAATATCTAGTTGTATTTCGTATTATTAGGTTTTTGCATCAGAGAAGTTTCAACTTTGAATTTCTAATTATATTTTTACAGTCTGAAGCTACATTCGATTATTACTTTGTTCAAATCAGTAAGCATCCGCTGTATATTATGACATTTAACGTTAGTATGATAAGTATTTTTAATTAGGGCTCTTCACAATTTTTGGTTTCTTCGGAGATATTATTTTGAAAATGTAACTCCCGTAATATTTCAGTTATTCATGCATGATTTACGAAAAAAAAATTAAATCATCGAATTTTTATTCAAAATAAATATATAAATCGGAAACACTCGAAAAAAAAAAAAAACCAATTAACATTACATAACGAAAAAAATATTTAATACATTTTTATTACCGTCGATATGATAATGTTCCGAAACGAATAAAATTAATTTTTTTCACAACAACGAAAACCGTAATTTACAAACTATTCCCAGGAAAGATAAAAAAAATATAAATGAGCAATGAAAACATGAATAAAAACAATGAACAATCGCTAAACTTTTCATTGGAAAATATCGATAAAATTGTTATCGTTCACAAATCCTTCGATAAACCACGTGTAAACCGTTGTACCAAATATCATCAAATTCTTTTCATAAAAAATAAAAATTTTATGAAAATTCCAATTTTGTATCGTCCCTTTATTTTTATCAGATTTTTCTTAATGTATTTTTACCAAAATATTTTCGGATTAATTCGAAAATAGCAACGAAAAATGAATGTCCAAATCCGTAAGTAGGACGATTATCAGATACGAGCTCATCAACGGCAATTAACTTCAGCTGTTCCACCAAATTATATCAGTGCAGCAAGAAACTACCAGTTTATCGTATTAGATGAAGTAGAAATTAAGTTTACCATAGAGAATGAAGCTAAGATCGTGGAAGGGCTCTACTTATACCACTGCAAGGTAACTTAGTAACCTAGTAATCTGTAACCTGTAAATCAGTATCCTGCAAGTGCTGTCTGCTTGTCAGGACGATAGTTGCATAACAAATATTTACATACATTGGCGTTCCACGATCATATTTATGAGTCGAAATTAATTTGAAGTTGACTGCTTGCCGTCACGCGATTCATGGGCTCCCACCATGTAGAACCATGTGAGAGGGAGAAGATGAGAGAGACAGAGAAAGGGAAAGGAAAAGGGGGGTAAATACGCCAGATTTAATTCGTTTTTTATCGGTGATCTAGTTCCATTTAGCAATGTATTAAATAATTCTTATGTTAATTTGTTATCACAGGTACTTTATCATATGTTAGTTACGGATGTTACTTTCAATTAATAAAATGAAACGTTAAGAAAAAAATGGAAAAATAATTTTGTCCCTGAATAAATATTGACATCAGCACCGAAATGAAGAAGCACTGCACAGATTAAAGGACTGGAAATCCATGTGAAAAATGACTAAACTTTTTTATTGTCCAACTTGAGCGAAAAAAATGTCCGGGAGTGCCTCTCGTTCTGCCTTTAGAACCTTTGAGACGATGTTCGCGCACTCCACGGCCTATATAGCATCCGTTAGACCCTCGCCCAATCCGCTCAATGAAACAGCCAGAGAAACGTTGGTTTACAGCAGGATAAATCGAAGTCTGAGGGATTTTGCTTATACCATTATTGATTCTAAGCACATAGTTTTCGCAGATACTTTAGCTCGAAATGATCAGTAATTGCAGACAAGAATCAACCCTTTAAGGGCACTGAGTTACCTAAAAAAAGTCATAAGTAATAATAATCGGCAGATTAAACGCTTCTTGAAAAAAAATCTCAAATTCAAACCACATTAAGTACATACCAAGTATCATAATTCTGCAATTTTGTACCGACATACAGTGCACCAAAATAATGTAAGGTCAAATGAAAAATTTCGTGCTTGCTGTAGCTTTCACATTAAAGCGGTAAACAAACTTTAGTGTTCGATGTATTATTTTATGTGTCGAAGAGTGTCTTCTAGTTTCTGTGTAGGAATTTTGAGTCCAGGTCTTTAAGACAAAGCTATGATGATGGTTTGAAATGTGTTAGTGAATGATCTTTATTCACAACTCACTAAATAATTGGCTACAGTAAATCCTGTTTTTAAAGAATCCCGAATTGCTACTCATACTAAAATCCAAAGGCAAAATTGGTCTATTTTAGAAACAAATAAGATCGTTTTCTATTGAAATTCGAATAACATGGTAATCAGAATCTAGATACCGACTTTTAGGACAACCTGAAGTAGATTACTGGATTTTGCGCAATTTGTTTTTAACTAGTATTTTACTCTCAATAAAAATAAAATGCTATTTATATTCGGACTGGTTGATTTGAGCACGAAAAATCATGGAGGTATCGAGCCCTAAAAACAATGGAGAGGTCGATCCAATATTTGCTCAGAACGCGCTAGCGCTCTAGTGTAGAATAATATTAGATCACACTTCTTGTGGTGACTTCTAATAAACTTTCCCTACTGACAAGTGAGTTGACATTATATCGATAATTGTGAATATACTCTGATTAAACAAAAAACCACATTTCATAGATTTTCCACCGATCTATTAGAGATAAGAATTATTTCACACAAGCATTTAAAAATGCATGAAAATTATTTTAAGATGACAGGTGGATTATACAGGTACGAACTTTTCAATATAGGATTATGCTTCAGTCTCAGATCACCGCCAAATAGGCAGTAATCAATAAGTGATTCAGTACAGTGATAAGTTTATTATCGTATTCGTATTTAGTCACCCTCAAAATATTTTGAAAATCATAACTTAGAAAAAAAGTTCTATCGATTGAAATATGGATCGTGTCGTGCCGAAAAATATACTGAAAATATTCACACCAGATCTAACATTTAAGAAGTTGCATAAGCAAATAAGATTTCCAATTAATTTTATAAGCACTTATAATTCAAAATTGATTTTTTTTATAGACACTTGTAATTATTATTCGTGGTATAACATTCCACACTAACTCGAGAGAGAGAAGGTTCGTTTTTTCGAAATTATATAACTTAGATTGAATATAACGATACCTAGCGAGAGCAAGAAGACCGGAAGAGAATAAAGTTTGAACTTTTATTGTAATTAGCATAAAAACTCGACATTAAATCGCAATCTGATTTTTATTTATTTATAAGAACTTGCTCTTATCATTTCTGGATTTTTTTCATGTCCTTAAGTAGCAACAATTTTATGCAGCTTCATTGCTTTTATTACTAGAATCCTTCTTGCAATTCAAAAAATTTAAATTGACCATCTTCGATGGTCAATTATTTGATGAATGGTAGAATTCGTAATACCCACTTTTATCAGTCTCAGTGACTTCGAGGAAATGTATTTTCGAAATAAGGAATGAAATAACGTATGGCAAAGTTGCTGGGTTTTACTAGTCGACTACTTTAATAACTAGAAAGTAAATCAATTTCACCGACAGCAGTTGTGTATGGCTTCTGCGGTCACCGAGTTACGCAGCATGTCCTGCAGCCGTAACTTGAATGGTTTTTCTCAGTTTCTAATGTATTCTTATACAGTAAAAACTGACTAAAAAAAAAGAATGTCCGCAGTTTCCTGCGTCTTCGTGGAAATTCGATACAGTGGTGCATTAGGAAAAGTGCTGCATACAAGATTCGATGGGAGTATATACGAATGTAACGAGGAAGAAGGGGAGGGGATAGTGAAAGCCCAATGAAAAGTAATACAGTAGAATCTTGCATATTCCTTTCTCATTATTTTTAGTTCTTCAGAAATCTACTTCTATAAGGGAGGATATTCATTAATTATCATTTATTAACAGAAGTAGCTTTGTAAAAAGTGGAAAATGATGAGCAAAAAATATGTGAGTTCCCAACTTACATCCTCATTTTGAAATGTTGTGAAGAACTGAGGTTTTGCAAATTTTTACTCATCATGAAATAAGTTAAAAGATTCTAATTCCTATATAATCCGATCCGTTTTACAGGATTTCACTGAATTATGTTTTTAGTCTCACCGGATATTATTGAATTTGCGTAAAAAATTTCGGCTTGCTAGTTCATGTTTTGCAAAAGTTATTGCAATATCGAAAATTTTTGTAGGATATCAAATTTCATAAAAACCGAAACGCTTTTCTGATTCTGGCTAAATTTAATACCCAACAACATCGAGTGTTTGTGCACTTATGAAGAATTTATTGGAAAAATATGACAAGCCTTACGAAAGTTTCGGGGAGTTTACGCCTTTTTTAAATTCAAAAAGCTTCAAATAAAAAAATCAAACTGCTATTTTCTTTTTTTTTTTTTAAGCGGCTACCATTTTGTTATCCAGGATTCTTTCCAAAAACAATGAGGCCCTCCAAATTTAGTCTGAAACATTTCCAACCCGTTTTTCTATCAGATAAACTGACAAGGCTCGTAAAGCGCGCGTTTTTAACACACACACGCCGTGGATCATTTCAATTAAATCCATCGTGTTGAATTTTTTTTTTAAATAAATAAAATTGTAATTTACTCTCAATCGATAAGCAAAAAAAACATCGTAATCCATTTAGAAAATTCCTTATTTAATTTAAAAAAAAAAACGCCCAACGTAAATGCATTTCCATGCCACTGAACGGTATAACCTCCGTGAGTTTGACAAACTTTCGAAACTTTTTTCAAGTTTTTCTATCTCGCATCCGCTTTTGAGCCCCAATTTCCGAGCGTAAAGCCTCGTCGCACGCTAGAAAATGATATTTGCCGACGCTAAACTCAACTCATATATTTTCGGGATGATGGGCGAATGTTCAGCGAATCGACAATGGGCTTTTGAGGTAGGTAAAGGTTAACCGTCCCATCGGGGGTTCTCTGCTGGCAGCAAACGAATCGGAGGATATACGGAGGAGCGTTGGTAGGAGTCAGGAGGTACGGTATTGGAATTGGGATTGGGTGGGACATCGTGCATTGGGAATTGAGACGTCTCAATAGCCGGACGAGCTTGCCATAGTATCGATTCCGGTCTGATGGAACGATGTGCTAGCGACGCGTCATCGTTCGGCCACCACGAGCAGCAGAACTCGCCCTGAGCTGAGGAGCGTCCAGCGCGGCAGTTGAACGGCTGATGGACACCTCGCTAGTCACCAGTGACACTCCAGTTCAAGCTCCGACATTCCACTCGATCTACCTTCACTGTAGTTATAGAAAATGAGCTCCAACCGAGCTGACGATATGACAGACTTGCAAGTTCAGCCGTAGATACGAAATCATCAAGTCTATATCAAAGATAATGAACTAATTAAAATTAATGTATTAATATGAGGAAAACATCATTTTAGTTCACATATTTTGTTTGTATTTAATAAGAAGCTGAAGAGAACCCAGATCAGGGTCGAAACGTATATAACAAAATAAAGATACTTATTTATTTAATCAGGCCGCCAATGGCCGACTGAGCACCAAATCATAATGAACTGAGGTTACTATCAGATATCATAATAGTAAGGTGAACAACCCGATTACTGATCGTGACCCAATTTGTGTCCGTTTGGCTTATTATTCACGATAGAGAATTCTCTTCATGTTCAATACAGATGAAACTTTTAGTTTAAATTCTTAAATATTTGTATTTTTTCCGATGTGAATTGTACCGAAATGAAATAATGCAACGAACGTAAAAAAATTGTTGGGCCGTGATTTGACACGTAACGATTTATTTCTATGTTTAGATATGGTAATTTTCATTGAAATAAATCAAAGTTCAGTTTTCTTACATCAGGCCAACACAATCATTAAATTTCGCAGTCCAAAAATATTTAAAGACTTCGTTCAATACAAATAAAGTGTCTCAAAATTTACTCCGTTGATTCACACTTTTCAAATAGTAATTACAGAATTTTGGATGTTTTCCAAGAAAATTTATAAAAATATGAAGCAGAATTGATTGAAATCGCTGATATTTTTGCGAATGAACAATATAGTGACACCATTTTGGTTCTCTCACATAGCAAGTTAGTGCGTTATCCGAATGGATCGTTATCATGATCAAAATGGAAATCCACCTCCTCCCCCCTCCTGTATTTTAACACTTGTTTTCTGAATTGTTATATAACTGCCAACAGTTCTTTTTTCCAAAGTATGATACCAAAATTTCATTAGGATACAACGTAATAAATTTCAAATATCTGTGATAACCGCAAATTATGATAAAAAGTTAAAATAAAAATGACTAGTGATGACTAGTATTGAAAAGAAAGTTCACCCTATATCACAATCATCCTCAAAAGACGCCAAATCTTGGTTTGTACGATAAATTTTTTTATATCATTGCATTCCAAGGACGCAAACTTCAATAACATTCCATCATCGATAACTGATAATCACAAGTCACAAACCAACCTTGTGAAGGTCACAGAAATCGATTTTTAAAAAACTCTCAAACTTCGACGTTCCTTCTCGAATTGCGGAACAACGAGATAAAGAATCACCGACCAGATCCAAGAGGTCGAGAGTCAGACCCAGGTCGAATTGTCGTGGATTGGCCTATATGTCCATTGTGATACAACTCTCAAAAACGTGTTCGGACAGAAACGAACGCTCGAGCGCCGCCGCTCGAGTCGTAGCGTGGCAACAAATTGAATATAGTAAATTCACGGAAAGTTGCAGCGGTTCAAGTTGACGCTAGCGGGCTATGCCGGATGGATAGAGGAAGAAAGACGACGAGAATAATCGACGCTCGTCTAAGATGATTGACACTACGCCTCGACCTTCACAAAACACGTAGCAAAACGGTCGACGCAACACCGAGGATAATTAGGATGAATTTTACAAACGAAATAAAGAAAGCATGCATACGATAGTGTCGCAAGAAGATGTACTTACAAAAAACTCCCGACTGTTAAAAAAAACATTGATAACTGAAAAGTTAGTTTCTAAGACTCGCGACAAACAAAAAGTATAATCGTAACAAAAGAAAATTAATTCTGAGTATTTGTTGAAAAGATTATAGACCGTCGATCGTAGGATCGACTTGTCAAATTGGATTAAGTTATTTTACACCGTTTTCGAAAACATTCGGAACATCGAAAATGGCGTCGATCAGTTAATCGCAGGAAAACGCACAACTCTCGTCTTTTACCCGGCGGGCGATAAATAAGCCGGGAGTATAAAGAGATTCGTTGGTTCAACAAACGCAGCGGTTACCGGACTTCAAATAGATTGTTTAGGCAGCTAAAAGATACTGTTTCTCACCTTTATGCTCCTGTTGATATAACAAGTAAGAGTAGTGCCATCTTCTTAAAAATGCATCAACGCGTGGACAATGGGTCTTATCATCGACTGAAAATGCATATGGTGCATGGTGTGAGGTTCCACCAATCACATTTACCGAGTGATATTTTCCAAACGTGCAGTGTCAGCCTTATAAAAACTCAAAGATAATATGGACGAAGAGGAGAGGATAAAGATTCGATAAGGAAATTATAGGGCTTTAAGTTATTTAACAGAAATATCGCGCAAAAACTTAGCGTCTTCATCGTCGTCACTTCGGAACTGATTACGCAGCTGTCTCTCTCGCTTCGCGCACACTAACCACTACCACACTGCACACCGTGCGCCCCTCTTCTTTCTCCCACAAGCCCGAACCCCATACAACCGTAAAATTTATACTCCTCTCCCCTCCCGCAGAAATCTCGATAGCTGTTTTCTCCCGAACGATACAGCAGATAGGGTCCGTATTTTGAGTGGATACGCGGGAGTATCGTAGAATTCGGCTAAGCTTCTGGTTCCTCGATCGATACAGTCGCTTTTTTTTGTGAGAATTAGAAGAAAAATAGTGCGAGAGAGACAGTCCTATAGGCGTTTAGCATTTTTCGAAGAAATTTCAGGCGATGTATCACTGCCTCTCAAGAATAAATCGAAACAAATATAGGTCTGTCTCTTTCTAACATAGCTCTGTCTCTCTTGCACTATTTTTTTTTAATTAAAAAAAAATTGTTATATCGAATGAGGAGCCAGAAGCTCAGATCAATTCTGTAATCCTCCCACGTATCGCCTGAAAATACGGACCCTATCTGTCGTACTGTTCAGGAGAAAAAAGCTTCCGAAATTTCTGTGGGGAGGGGGGAAGGGGGTGTATCACTGCCAGTATCGGTGACGACCCTCAGAGTCAAAACAGTGCTATGTTTTCGAAAATGTTTTGTAATTGTTTAATGCGTCAAATAACAATAGTAGAGGGTGATTTGTATTGAAGCATGTATACTCGATTCACTGAAACATTGATAGTGACAGATTTGCATTAAGATTAACTGATTAACGTTTGTTTGTTATGGGATACATTTTCCTTCCGTTTTTTTCAAGTATAATCAGTAATTCTTTATCGATTCAAATAAGTGACAGCTTATTCCCTTTCTCAAAAGATACTTTATGAATTTACCGTCACGATATTTTATATTGTTGATCGTTTAATAATTATAGCGTGTTGTTTATGAAAGTATTTTTGTTTTTGTTAAACAACAGGCTATAATTATGAACGATCAATTTTACGAAATATCTAGGCGGTCAACTCGTGAAGTATTTCTTAAAAAACAAAACGAGCTATCACTCAGTGTAATCGGTGAAGAATTACAGATGATATTTGAAAAAACCAAACGAAATTGTGTCCTATTGAAAAAACAAGTTAATCGGTTAACCTTTTTGCAAATTCGTCACTATTGATCTTTCACTGGATTAAGAATACATGCTTTAATACAAATTACGCTTCACTATTGTTTTTTTAATGCATTAAATTTTGAAGAATCAATAACGAAAATTTAGTTCTGATTTGACTTCGATAGTCGTCACCTAGCCTCCTTAAAAAACGTTACAACTAAATTGGAGGGAGAAGGTATAAACTCTGGTCGATGATTGGTGGAATCACTCAAATGCTCATTGGATATCCAGTGACCGTTGGATTTGTTTAAAACTATATATTTTCTTTGTGTACGAGCGTGTTGAGTTCTCGAAACGTTGAATCCAAGAAATGTGTTTGCGAGTTCACACCGGAAAATCGTAGCTTAGGGAAAGTTAGTAGAGCGCAGACCGTGAATATAAGCACAATGATAAAACACCGAAATCTGTAGAACACGCGCGTCAATTCGTCGAGTGTCGAGGACTCTCGAGAATAGGATTCGAGAGTCGTGCCCGCCGCGTACCGAATATTATTACGAATTAATTCCCTCGTGCACCCAGCGGAGCGTGACGGTCGCAAGTCGAAATATTTCGAAACACTGCTGCGAGTGAATGCATTAATTAGGCATAAACGGTATAAATGGTGAATTTTTCGGTTTCAAACGGCAGAGTCTCGTGTTTAAGAATACCATTTTTGCATGCCCGGAACTGCGGACCTCTTCCAGCTAAGCGGCAAAGGAAGCGACAGGACAATGGGAAACGAAGCAGCCTTCGCAACCAGACTAGAAAATAGATTGCTCGACACCCAGCGGAAAACGGTAAGCGGAAAGTGCGAATAGAATTGTCTAACCGTCGTCGTTAAATTTCGGCGCTCTGCGGCGAGCCTCCGTAACATAGCCTGTCATATATATATATAGGGCATTCCACGTCAAATCAGCAGGTCATGACGCTCACCCTCATCGATTTTGTTCATTTTTTAATATAATGTTATTACCGACCCATAAAGGCCTCGGATTTTTTTTCAGATTTTTTAACCTCCAGTGACATTTTTAAATCCTCGATAAAAACCAATGCCAAAAACTGCAATCAATTTTAAAAATCTGAAAAGGATCACATTGATTCCATGATTCAAAATATGATTTTTGACCGCCATCCGATAATGTGATCTCAATTTTTTATTTTTTTTTTAATTTTTAAATCAGGATAACTTTCTTGAATATCAATGGATCTTAATATCTCTGAAGATGGTGGAATTCCCTGAATCCCCGAAAACAATTTATGCCGTTAAAAAAAATTTCGCACTTCAATGCATTTCGCAATATAATATCGCTTGGACTCAAAAAATCAGATCCTTAAAGGATTTCATGCGTTGAGGCAAAAATTTAATCAAGTTCTAGCAACGAATCACGTATATCAACACTTGGAAAAATCAGGACCTTGCGAGATATATTACAGGGTGTCTCAAAAATTTTACGGTCTAGAGCGGGATCTCATAATGGTTTTCAGAAAAATCTCGACCCGGTACAGGGTTCGAAAAGGGAGTTCAGAAAAATCCTCTCGCTCATAAGTTTGCCTTGTGTTTGGATTTTCTTGAGGCGGGTATAATTCTTCCCATCTTATGAGTTCCCATCTTACGCACTCTAATTGCATGACCCTTTTCCACGTATTATTCATTCTCATATTTCCGAACCCTAATTACAAGTTAAACAAACGACGAGTGCGGGAAACACGTTAATCACGAAACTGCTAAATACTGGAACGTGAGCCGATATCCGACCAATATCTGTGTTCCACGCTGTCATCCAATAGAACTGTTTTCACTGAGCACTCGTAACCTAATGGTACTTCCTTACACAGTAATTGGATAGTTACAAACTTTTCCTATTATCCGATACTAGTTCCATTGACCTGTGGGTAATTTAATTGCTTCAAATAGTGCCGTGAAGTAACGCTTAAGGGCCAATGATTATACTATTGATCGCAGGGCGTGAGAAAATTATTTCTACCCTCAAAATCAATCTAATTTTTTTTTCCAATGCAATGTTAAGAGGCTTCGGTAATTTGAAAAATATTCTATAGACGATAACCTCCTTCTGATAATTCGTACATTTTAACCTCATTCAGTACATATCAAGCATTGCAATCTTGTAGCTTTCTAGAGATATACATTTTTAGTGCACACAAATGGTGTGAGTTAAAAAGTAAAATTTTCAATGTGTTTCGGCTTTTAGTCCAAGCCTCATCTTATTAAATCTCTCGAAGAGTGTATTTCAAGATTAGTGTAGCAATCTCAGATGCAGTGAAAACTGGTGTTACTGTAATCAATTATTTTGTGAGATTTTAATACACTGTAAAAAAAATCTGCTTGAAATTTAGTGTACTTTTTTTGTAAGTTTTTACTCATAAACTAGTATATGCAATTTAGTACACGAGTGTAATCCAAAATTGGTGTATGGTACATTATATTCAATAATTTGCTTCAATTTCACAGTAAAATTATTTGAACTTTAATAATTTTCTTTAATTTTACTGGAAAAGTACATGAATTTTATACCACAATTGTTTATTAAATTTCGATGACGAGATTTATTCATAAAACCTTCCAATCTTTTCTAACAGTGTACAGAAGTATTTATTTACAAATTTGAAATCATGGCTTTGTCAAAAGGGCCTTAAATATAAATTCCTACACTCATCCCAAAATGCACTACTTGATAAAAGCACTGGTCAAGTTTATTTCAGCTGTCCACTCAATACGAAGACATCGCATTATAAAAAAAGGGGACTTATGACATTCAAACGACTGATGGAAACCACGCGCGTCGCAATGACGATCGAATTCAACCGCAGACGTTTCACTCGATGGAGAGACTGTTTATGTTGAAAGAAGATGAGCGTGAACCGAGCTGACTCAATGATGGGGTCCAAAATTGCAACGTAGGTTTGAAATACAAACCATATTACGGGCGTGATGAATCAAAGGTTACGCGATATCCTATAGATAAATATATCCTCTTGGAATATTTAACTCGGACACTATCGGCTTTTATTGCGACACTTTCCCACAGAAATACCGATCAACACAGCGAAAGAGAAATACTCATTAGCCTGGCTAATTCGGACTGGAGGGAAATCACGTGCGATACGTTTCATGCACTGTTGTGTCAAGCGCCAGCCTCGTAGCGAGCGTAATTGCGTTAACGATTTCGAGCTCGTTTCAACGTGTGTTAATGATCGCCACCTGCGGTCGTTCTCCGTCGTGGATATGCTTCGACCGCTGTCATTCCAACACACGCTCTAATTTCTCCATGAATAGCTGCTGCCCCGCTATTGCAGAATTATTGCGAATGCATGCACTCATGAATTACTAATTTCTTTGTCGCAAGCTCAGGAAAAAGGATTAAAGGGAAATCACGGGTAACTTGTTGTGTTGTGAGTTTATTGTTTTTAAGCAATCCACGCGTAAATTGTATACAATAGTAAAAAACATCTGACAATTTGAATTGTCATGTTGCTTGCCCGTTAATTTTTAGCTTTCATGAAAATTCTGTTTTTCTTTTTTTTAAATTATTATGATTAGCTTTCCCGTGAGTAAAGTATTGCTCTGTGATTAATCACGTTTATTACCGATTTTTAACCAACTTTAACTCTATACTAAGATATATCTTCATTATTCAGTTATTATGAGTTTGAATCATTTCAATAATTCGTCGACCCTTCAACATTTATTATTGATATCTTGGTTAATTGTATTATTTCACATTTATAGACAGTACGAGAACGGGATCTCAATTTTTACAGGAAATTTAAATTAATCAAAATCCCATAAAACTTGAATGGTTTAATCGATATTACAAAAATTTGGTACTCATTATTAATTTACAATAGTCTATTTGTGGAGCAAATTTTAGCCCAATATCTTAACAAATGAATAAGTGAGATCACGATGAGTAATTTTGGTAAAAATTCAAAATGTCATAATTATCGAACTACTCAACGGATTCGTGCCAAATTTGGACTCAGCTTTTGTCTACCTACAGTATATATGTGTACTAAATTCCGGATGGACTTTTTCAAAATTGCGTACGCTATCGTGGTAACAAAAATCCGAACATAAGGGAATGTTATCATTGCAAAATTGAAGAAATGT
This sequence comes from Tromatobia lineatoria, assembly GCA_949699805.1. Lineage (NCBI taxonomy): Eukaryota > Metazoa > Arthropoda > Insecta > Hymenoptera > Ichneumonidae > Tromatobia > Tromatobia lineatoria. The sequence goes on along the minus strand of OX453042.1, from coordinate 4,226,273 downwards.
ATTTTTTCAAAACTATATTGTCGTAAAATGTCCCTTCCGAATACTTGCTTTTTATTCACTTTAGTATAGTCTAGAAACCAATAATACACCAACATAATTGCAAAACCCAGGATTGGGAAATTTATTTTTCATGAAATATCTTTTCACTAATACTTTCTTTTCATAAAAGTGGTTTCAAAAAATTATATGGCATTCGAAAAACTCTTCCGAACTACTGTCTTGTTATTGGCCGCATCACCGACTACAAAACGCCAAAGCAACAAAACTGCAGGGCCCAGGAACGAAAAAATTAATATATCGCATCTAAACAAAAGTAATTCTCGAAAAACTGAATTGTCATTGAAAAAATCTTTTTAGAAATACTTAATTTTTATCCGCTGCAATATAGTCTACGGTCTCATGAAGAAGTAAAGTTGCCGGAAGCCCAGAAGTAATAATAGACCGACTGTAACAGGCCAGCACTTCAAGAGCTAATGGTAAATACATTTGAATTTAGAGTAACCACCAGCAGCATTGTGCTGCCCTTTGTGAGGTCTGTTGTTCGGCTCAGCCACGAACCAAACCACTTTTTTCGGTAAACCACAAGTCTATAATCCGCCGCTAATAGCATTGACGTTCAACGGCATAATAGCTTTAGATGTAGTTGGTCTTTCGGACGTAACTTGAACAAACAAACAAGAGGCGGGCATCACTTAAAACATACCCTATTCCGATTCTAAATGGAGTCCTTGAAGCTTAACGACCATTAACCAAGTACACACTGAAAGTTTACTCACAGAAAAAACTTTGCTTTTATGATTTAGAAAATTGTTCTCCAACTGACTAAGTCTAAAGTCGTTAAAATAAAGGTCATAAAATAAATTGTCAAAAATATGGCATTTGTCTCCACGTAGTAAAATGCAACTTTGCTATACACGTAAGGTAATAATTCGTTAGGATTTTATGGTCTTTCCATGCTTGCTTAAATGAAGGCACGGTTAAACTTTTGTGGTATCGTTCAAAGACTTTCGACATGACACGACATAGTATCAAACAATATTTCCTATTTAATATATCCTCAGGAAATTAAATCAGGTTAGGAATTTCCCTGCGCTGAAGCCAAAATAGATCGTCGTCAGGAAAGTGGCTTTAGAGTGAGCAGAAAATTATAATCAAGCCATGTGCACTTTTCGATTTTGCACGTGCTTATCATTTCTTGATAATAATTTATTCATAAGGAATATCGAAGATTAAATTCACCGGAACTCAAAGATCTTATTAAAATTGTAAGGGACTATAAAAGAACAGTAAAATCGTGAACTCCTCAGTACATGAGAAAGAATAACATTCTATAGATTTCAGAATCTATAAAATATTTATTACAAGAGCGTTAACGCTCTCAGAAAAAAAATGTTTAGCAAAAGAATGTGTCTGTTTTATTTGAATAATGTACTTTTTTTTAAATATGCAAGAAAAATGTTTGTAAATATTTTCTTTGAAACATTTTAACGAAATTTTGTTCGAATTCGATTTTTTACAGAGTATAATCACAAAGCTGTTTTTAAATTTTTATTTTGCGGATGTTCATTATTTATTAATATTATCGATTCATATGAAAAGTCGGAAATGACATTTACTAAGACGCAATGCTTATTAAAATTGTAAGGACTGAACTATGAACAGAAAATACAAACTAGAACCCACTATGTTAAAAAATATTCGATAGATTCTAAAGCGCTTGGAAAAAATTCTTAAACATGTTTCTTCATATGAAATACTTCGAAACATTTTACAGAAATTTTTATCGAAAAATTCAGGTTTTCCAGATTTTTGTAGAGAATATTTTAAAAGCCATATACGAATGTTCGTAAACGTTTATAATTTCTCAGTCTTAATCAATTTATGATAGAAGTCCAAGATGACGTTTACGGAAACTTCAGGAAAGTCTCCGATGATATTCAGTGAAATGCAAAGCCGATTCGACTCATTAAAATCGTAAGGTTTGATCGTCAAAGGGACAATCCGAAAAGAACTACTCAGTCCACGAGAAATAAATTATACGATAGATTTCAAAGCTCTAAAGAAACAATTCTTTTCCATCTTCTTTTATAAAGAGATTCTTCCTTAAAAAATTTAACTAAAAATTCCATTTTCGTAAACATTTTCAAGAAATTTTATACGGAAACTTAATTTTTCCAGATTTTTCTGGCGTGATATGATTTTATTTTTCCAAATAATAACAAAGTCATTTGTGAATATCTTTTTTGCAGGCGTCAATTATTTCTCAATAAAAATCAATTGATAAGAAAAGCTCAAGATGACATTCAGTAAAACTCAAAGCTGATCCGACACATTAAAATCGTAAAGATTTGTTAATATTTTATTTCGTTCGTATTTTTAAAATAATAATAAAACCATTTGCAAATATTTATCTGTCAAACATTAATTATTTCTCAATGCAAATCAATCGATGGAAAAAGCCCAAGATGAAATTTACTAAAACTCAAAGCTGATCCGATTCATTGAAATTGTAAGGTCTTAACTATAAAGGAACAAACCGAGCAGAAACTACAAAAGTGAACATTAACCGAATGTTAATATCTCAGCGTAGAACGTAACAAGTCGTAAACACAATACAATTTTGCCAGTAGAGAAAATACCTCTCAGGTGATTTATCGAGGCCTGGCAGAGGCAAGAGAAATTGCCGGTAACCATAGAAACTGTTCAACTCCGTCGTACGTTTATTGAAACTCGATCAATCGAATTATCGAAACGGCAAGACGCGAAAATGCGGCACCGAGGCTGACGTCGTTAACAGTATTAAAGACAAATTTTCCATCGCTCCAGGAATTTATTCCTCAGTTTGGACGAGCATTTCCGTAAGGCCGAACAATTAATTGCATCTCTGGCAACATCGAACCACGACGTTTGAAGCCAATAACTTTGCAGTTGTCACTCAGGAAGAAAGTATTGGTAAAAAAACGCCAAAGCGGATGTACCCCGGAGTGATGTAATGAACGCGAACGAGCGGCGCTGTCTCCACTGGGGATATATTACCCCTTTCTTTTTTTTCCTGTATTTCCATAGTGTGAGGGTGAATTTCTTACTCGACTTCGAAATGAACGTCCGACCGTTGCGAAAGTGTGGACCAGAATGCAACTGCAGTGGCGAAAAGTACTGGGCCAGTCTCTCAATAATGGCGCGTTGACAGAAACTAGCACTGGCTGATTGCTGGATAACTACTGGATGATAACTTGAGCCCAGTAATGGTTGTTGTGTACAGCTGAGTACTGGGAGTTAATGATGCCCAGAAATGGTAACAAACACGGCCAGTATCGGGCTAGTAATGGCGGGAAATATTCGGAATAATCAATTTAGTAATGAATTATTAATAAAGAAAAACATATTTGATAACGGACTGCCCCCAATAATTTTAATTATTTTATTCTATTATTATTAAAGAAAAAAAAAGGAAATGTATAGAATTTCAGACAAATCTGTACTTCAATCTTTTACGATGGTAGTTCATGTGTGTACTAAATTTGAGATACATTTGTGAAACATTACAACATTTACATGTTGTAATGTTTCAGTACAGTAAAATTAGAACCACTTAACTTATTGTCGCAAAATTTCGTACATATAATGGAACGATGGGATTCGATTTAAGTACAGAATTAAAGGCCGATGTCTCTTCATTTGCGAAAGTTGTAGCGTGGAAACGACTTTTGCAAAATGCTTGAAATGCTGTACAATTAAAAACTTTAAACTGATTCGCGTCAACTACAATCTCAAACGTTGTTGTTTGACAGCCCATTCGACGTGCATAAGTAATGTTTTTTTTTTTTTTGGGTACTGAGGTAAATTGAGTTTCATCCGACGTGAAAATAAAGTTATGATATATTAAGAACGATAAAAAAATAAATAAAATAGATTTGGACCCTTTGAAACTGAATTTTTTCCCTGTCGGTAAAAATGTAACAACTTCTTTTTCCAACTCAATTCGAGTTTTCCATCGTAAATAATAGTCTAATTATCACTGCGTTGCTCGGTGAGAATTTTATCGCTACATTTAAATCGATAGATAAGTATTTTTCGTTAAAGACTTGTCGATGGACATTGTGTCACCGGAATTCGGACTGAATGAATAAACTGTCGACCTCACCGGGAATTTGGCGTTAATTTCCCTGGATTGAATGAATGAAGAGTTAAATTCGGAAGTTTAGCTATTTCCTGATTCTTCGATTATTCCAATGAACCATTGACAGCAGCTATTTAAAGGAAAATTCGATCAAGCTTATATTCGCCATTTAAATGTACTATTGTTAGGTTGGTGAAGGCAATAAAAATTCGCGTTTTGATTTTTTATTTTTTAAATGCCATATCATATTTTTTAAATCTTATTCGGGGAATTAAATATGATATTCTTAACGTTTTTACTTATCATTCAATGAGAATTTTTTTTTAAACTAAAAAAACCGCATTTAATGTAAATATAAATTTAATTCAAAATGCCGATTTATGGTTTTACAATGTAGATTTCGCCGTGTCAAATTAGGTCGGGTCAAATTGTAGTTTGTCAACTTTCGCCATATTGAAATTTGTCGTGTCAAGTTGTTGTGTTGAGTTTACCTTTTGTACATAGTTGCGTGTACAATTGACTTGAGTTGGTGTCCAGTTGGCACTCCTAGAATCGAGACAATGCCCAGTGGCAAACTTCTAATTAAAAGGGCATTGTGCAGAAAAGTGGCGAGACTGTCGAGTGAACGTTTATAGTCTGAGAGGCGTAATGTTCGTAGGCAAATGAGTTACGACCACGAAGCTTGATCAATATATTTATAGAACTAATTTTTTTTAAGTCGCAGTATTCGTTTATTTTCAATTGTTATTAATAGTTACATAACTATGATGTAATTATAATTATAAATTTTATTTACCATTTCAAGTAATATCTGCTTAAGCTCTAGTTACTGAAGGAACTGGTTATGTTTATTTTATTTTAAAAAATGCAGCCTTTTGAATTTCCAACTTTTTTAAATAATATAATAAATATAATACAATTATAATTATATATTTTATCTACCATTTTAAATATTATGTGCCCTAGCTTCAACTACTAGAGCAACCGGGAGTTTATTTTACTAAAAAAATCGCAACCCTCTTGAATTTTTAACTGTTTGGAATAGTTAAATAAATATTATACAATGGTAATAATGAATGTTACCTACTGTTTGTGAATTTGACAGTTTATTACACTTAAAAAACGGCAGCACTTTTGAATTTTCAACTGTTTTGAATAATAAAATAGATATTATAAAATCGTAATAATAAATTTTATCTACCGTCTTTGAATTTTACAGTTTATTTCACGTACAAAACTTCAGCCCTTTTGAATTTTCAACTGTTTTCAATAATAAAATAGATATTATACAATTGTAATAATAAATCTTATCTACCGTTTTTGAATTTCACGTGCCCAAGCTCCAGCTACTGAGGCCAGCTACAATAAATACACCGTTGTTTTGTCCGTTGTGTCATGCGAACAATACAAAATGGTCCTGCATTGTGCAGAAAAGAAAGATTTTACAACCTAATTCCTCTTATTCCACTTCTCAGATAATGCGCTCATGCATCGGCGTTTTGTTGTCAACGTGATATCTATAAGCTGCGAGTTAATACACATAACGGAAATTGTAGGTACAACAGACATGTGAATGTCATGAAATAACAAAACCACAGAAACAAGGAAAAACATTAGGTTCAAGTAAATTATTATATTGTGACAACACATACTATTTGATGATATTGCCGAAGTTTCAGTTTATTGATGTCCAAATTTTTGCATAGACAAGAAGTTCCAGTCTACTAAAATTAACTACAATTTTTTAATTTGCAATAGTTCAAATAATGATAAATACAATTTTTTAGAATTCATGTTATTCTAACTTAATTCGTAGCATTCGATATTAATGTAGAAATATAATGTCTCAAGGAAAAAGCGAAAAAAAAAAATAATTAAAAAATGATATTGAAATTTGTTGCAAGGAAATATTGTCACAGTTGTTTCATACATGTTTTATAGTGATATTGTAGATGCAGAATTCCGAGACTGAAATGCTTAAAGATCTCAATCTCCTTCTCGCTGTTTCCTCTATTTCTCACATTCGTTGGCTTTGCATTACATTCTCGTTAAATTATGCAAGAGATTTCAAGAACTTTGACGAAGCAGATACCTCAAACTTAGAAAATCATTTGTGACAATTAAACAACACACGGAAACAAATAAATATGTGCAAAACGTCTTTCTATTTTTGCAATTCTGTAGAATTGGGTTAATGTGGTGAATATTGTTTATTAAATTTTTGTTCAATAAAAGTAATTCTTTTTTCGTAAAAAAAATTTTTTCCTGAAAAATGTATAACATTATTTATATATTGTTAATATTCCTACTGGAAAATTTTAATGACATTTTGTTAGATGCATTCAATTCGTTTTAGCCTCTTCTAAAATTTTAATCTTGTGATTCATTATCAAGCAATTGTTTTGCATTGGTTTTACTACTGTACCGAATAATATATTAAAATTTTTTTTTTCAAACAGAAAAGCTCGTGTAAAGTTGTTAAATTTTATCATGACTTTTTGATGAAATAATTATTTCCCTCAATAATTTTTTCAATGCAACTCGGAAGTATTGTGTGCCTTTGAGGTTATACAATTGTAAGCTTGGCAATCCTCAACTAATTGATTACTTGTAAAGCTGATTGGACGACCAAATGTATTATATAAAATGATTGCTTTGCCAAACTCACATCTCGTATCAGGTTTTTTCTTCCATTATTACAGCACCAATAAAATTTATATCAATGTTTCTCACTAATCCTCCCCCACTTAATTTTATAAATTAATTATCATTTTCAATGCATCGTTTTTCAGTACAACTTGGAAATTTTTTTTTTTTTTGTTACTATTAGACAAATGTAAGCTCTGAAATCCTTTACTAATTGATGAAATGTAAAACGAATTATATAAAAATATCGTTTCTTAGAACTAAAAATTTCGTTCCAGGTTTTTTTCTCAGATTATTACAAGATCAGTAAGAATTATAGCCTTCTAAAATTACTGATTTTCACAAAAACAATTGAGCAACGTTCTTCACACTACTTTTTCCCCTAACCCATTTTATAAATGACTTATTTTTCTCAATGCATCAATTTTTCAATGCAGCTTGTATTTAAATTTTACTATTGGACGAACGTAACCTCAGCAATCTTCACCAAATTGATCAATTGCGATTCTGATTGGACGACGTATTATATCAAATGATTATTTTCCCCAGATCATAAATTTTCCCAGGTTGTTTTTGGCCCATTCATTAGAGCACCGGTAAAATTGATAACCCTCGTATATTAGTGATTTTTGGGAAAACAAGGTTCGATAGAAGAGCGTATTTGTCGGTATTGCAAAGCATAGCCTTGTGTGTAACTGTCGCATCATGATGTACAACTGCCGTTGGGTAATAAGCCATTTCTGAAGTGGCTTAGCACGTGCTGCGTTGTAAGCAAGGCCTAGTGGCATGGCGGAAGCATACCCATCAGTTGTTTTGATTTGTTGGTTGCTCCAATTACCCGAGGTATGAAGTAGCGAGGCCGAGAGCCACCGTAGCAGTGGTTACGAGGCTTCTATAGTATTTCGGGCCGTATACCTTCCAGCTCTCAATCAATTTCGCGGAACACTAGCCCACAGATGCCGCCAATTACGTTCGGCCAATAGGACGCTCGGTTTTTCTATCCGCAGCGGTGGATAGAAAAATGTCTGTGGTTCTTGTGCGAGTGTCCTGCTCGATTTTGTATCGGTTCTGAACATCCAAGCGCGAAATCCTCGAATCACGCGAGTCTCCTTCCTACTCAGCCAATCAACGGCTAATACTGACCGTAAATCCGGCTTCCGCTCGATATATCGACTGTAACTTATCATTACCCTTGATTGGACCATTCTTCGGATATCAAATTAATGCAAGATATTAATATATCTCATAATTTCGGGGCCAATCGTATTGTTGGTATTAAAATATTATTAATATTTTGTAGGATGGTTATGTGAGTGACTCGGTAAATTAAATTTAATAATAATGTGTGATTTTATATTGATGCACTTTCGAGTACTGAATAAATCTATAAGGTCTCAATGTTTCTTATAAAATATTTCAAATAATCACAAGGTTATTTCTTAACGCGAAAGCTGAGAACTGTACGAAAAAAACATGACAAGGTAAAATTTATAACGAGAAAAAAATTTACTCGAAATTTAATGCACATGTACTGGAAGTTTGTATTGATAAACTGGTATATTAAATTTAATATACAAGTGCGATGTCAAATTTATTTTTGATACAGTTATTTTAATAATTCGTTTTGATTCAACTGTAAAAGTATTTTAATTTTTGAAATTTACTCTAATATCATTGCAACCTTAATTGAACCTTGATTTTAAATCACAATTGTAGATTAAATCTACTTGACACGTTAATGAATAAAAATTTTCAGACACGTTTCTGACAGTGTAGAATTCGTCACTGCGATTTTATTTTTTTTTTGTAAATTTATTGTCTGCTATTTTTTCCATGCAATAACGTTATTGATTTTTTTTTCGCATACTTTTTCTTTATATGCTTTGAATCTATGGAAAAACTGGCGTAATGGAATTTTCCTTCCATTTCTTTGAATTTTTAAACGTTTGAACATTATGATAATTTCATGTGAAACCGAATATGTAATTATGTAAGTCCTAAAGGAAGTATCACGTTTTTTTATCATTTTAAATATTTCTGCGAGCACGGTCTACATTATTATTATTTTTTTTAATTGAATTTTTCATTTTGCTCTAAATTATCTTTGTAGATTTTTTTATAAAGTAATCCATTTAAATTCCATTCACCAGCGACACAAAATGCATTATCTAGCACTTTTCTGATACAAAGAACTTTCCAAAGCCAATGAATATCCTTTGAAATCTATTTGCTCCCTCTTAATAAAGCACGAACGGTGGTTTGCATTTTTCTTACGTAAATACGAATCGAAGAGGAAGCCCGATTCCTCCGAACAATGGTTTGTCAATTAACCAGGCGAAAGATTTGACGAAGCAACGGAATTCCGGCTGAAATCCTCATTCAATACGTCGACGATGATTTCAGGCACGAAGCAGTTCCGGTTTTTCAGTCTCAACAAAAACGGCCAAATGGAACAAGAAAATATAGGAGAGATGGGGGCAAGACGGACGACTCGATTAAAACTAGAAATTGGGACAAGACGGTCACCATCTTAACTTTTTTTTAAATAACTTGTCTCCGTTTTTTTTCACATTCCTCACATATAGAATGTGCGGTAAATGGGTCACATTGTTGATTTAAAAAAAAACGATAATTTCAATCGAACCAGAATTTTTTAAAACTTTTCATCAGATTTTTTTAGTGCAAATTTATTGAGAACTTCCTTCGAAAAAATTTTACATCCAAATTTATTTTTCAGTTCATTCAGTTCATCAAGTTCATTTTTTCGAAAAACAAATAAAGTAATTTTCCGCAAGGGAGAAATATAAAAAAAACTGAAATAAGTATTTTTCAAAAATTAATTCCATGCTCGGTAGTAATACTAGTATTTATTGGCAATATATGTACATTTTTTTAAATACAAAGGTTGGTTAACTAAACTAAAACTGTTATTGCCAACAGACCATCGATCGAAGTTCTTCAGCCTTTATTATTATTTATTAAAGTTTTTATTATTATTTAGGCGAGGCAATTCATTGTGTGTATATAAATGTAATTGGTTCGGAGTTGCTATATTGTCCGTGCTTATTTTGAGTCCAACTATTATTTTTAGTCGCTATGTCCATTTTGCCCTCATTTCGACTAATGTAGGCTTCAGAAATTATCTGTAGCCAGACTCAACCACGTTCAATGCAAAGAGTCATTACACATTCTATTTCACAAGACATCACAGTGACGTTCGATCATTTCTATAGTCAAGGATAACGGAAAAAAAATTTTGTCGTATGAAAGAAATAAATTCGAAAAATTCTGATGAGCCAACGAGCAAAATATACCGAGACGAAAAATATCATGTGACGCAAATTATTTAACTAAAATCACAGAGAAATTTTTTAGATTTTCTTTCCATTTTTTTTACGTATATTCCTATCAAAAGAATAAAACAGTATTTGACAACAACTAGAACCTGCACCTAAATAGGCAGAAAAAAATGTATCAATTCAGTCAGAAGAACGTTTGAAAAAATTGTTTCCACTTTTTTAACCGGAAAGAAAACCAGAGATGTATTAAAGACAATCGTAAAAAAATTTTTCTGTTATACCGTAAGCCACGAAAACGTTGTATAATTCCTGAGATATTTCATTATATACTTTTTTTTGTTTATAGGGCTTAAAAAAAAAAAGGCAGAAAACTATAAAAACCTTTCATAATGCAGTTAATGTCGTTGTTACTTAATAAATTAGTCATAAACGTTGGTAGGACTTTAACGTCCGTGAATCCATTCCAGTTCGCACCAAAACATGAATTTATACATTTAAAAGTCGTACTTAAGCTCCCGGCGGTACCAACAGAGCCCCTCGTTTTGAACAAAGAGACTGCGGAAATTCCGTTACGAATTGCTCGCACACTCTCCACCACCGACTCAATTTCGCGTTTTCTTCAATTATTCATTTTCCACTAACGGACCGCACCACGGGAGAGGAGCTAGCGGTCCGTACGCTAAGAGCGCTCGAGGGCTGCGGACTGCGATGGTGTGTTGCGTATGAAATCCTCGTGGTAGCGGTGCAGGATGAACGCTTCGCGAGCTCGTCGCTTTCGTGTTGGTCGGCAACCGCAGCCCCTTCTCCTCCTCCCCCCCCCCTCCTATTAAATATGCCTCGGGAAATTGGATTTGAAATTCTTATTTTTCATCACTCCCCCTAACTCTTTGCATCTCTCTTCGCCGCTTTTACTCATAGCCTTAAAACGCTATTTCCTATTCAATTCGATGCTCGAATATAGCTAGTGTACTGTAGTCACACGATGTTTGTGAATAACCCATTTAATAGCCACCTATGTTTTTTTTAATAACCAAAGCTATTTATTCAATTTTCAAAAATTTCATTTCCTCATGAAAGAACCTTTGTTTTTATCATTTTTTATGAAATAACATTCACAGTTCAAATTATGTGACATGTCGCATAATTTTGACAGCCACCTATATGTTTTTTTAATAACCTAAGTTATTCATTCAATTTTCAACAATTTCATTTCCGAATGAAAGAACCTTTGTTCTTATCATTCTTTATGAAATTACTTTCAGTGTCACAATTATGCAATATGTCGCATAATTTTGATAGCCACCTATGTATTTCTTAAATAATAGAAGTTATTTATTGAATTTCTAACAATTTCATTTCCTCATGAAAGAACCTTTGTTTTTATGATTTTTTATGAAATTAATTTCATAGTCAACTTAGTCAAAATTTTGCTAAATGTCGAGAAAAGACGCTTAGAATTTAATTTCTAGATTTGCGTGTATGTGAGTGTGTGAGTGAGTCTGAACAAAATTGACAAAATTCAAATTGCTGCTATATCAAGATCTCAAGCTTTACCAATCAAGAACAAATTTAGTCCGCGTTATAAACATGAACGAAAAAATTGAGTTATCTTGTCAAGTGTTCTAAGATTATGAATTTTTTAATCAACATCTGTACGCTTTCTAGCTGCCACAATTGCTTAGCTAATAAAGTAAACAGTTCTAAATAAATTAATATGAAAAGACGGTCGGTATTAAATTTGAACTAAATTTTGTAGCGGTTTGTCGTTCTAAATTGAGATAACTTCGGTAAATTTAGTTCTAATTTTCTACAGGGATAAAAAAAATTCGGCAATGCTAAATATTGAAATTTCTGTTACTATTTAGCGGCACGCTATACATTTTCTGCTGTTGAGACATCTTGTAAAATGGGCTAAAACTTTAGCTGTGTAAATGGATAATATGCAATAATGTGAGGTTCACGGTGGAAAAAAAATAAGGCGCTAGAATCTTATAGAAAAATTAATGAATTAAATCATATTAGAATACGAAGGTTGCACATTGTTTCCACGTTTTTCAAAGATTCGTTTATAGGAAAACCAAATTTGTTCAGCAAACTTGCTCGTAGAGAAAGATGGAAAGTGAGGATGCAATATGCAAGACCCGACTTTGCAACCGGTTCAGTCCGTTTTAAACTTTTCTCTTCAGATTAACTGTACTTCAATGTACGTTTAGGCTTTTATTTGATCAAAAACTTTCTACTAGAAACTCAACTTCCGGAGTTTGTAGGATAATCTTTTATTTACACCACAGTTAAATAAAGTTCAATACAGATACTAAGTCATAAATTTGAGTATTTACACCACAAGGTTTCGAAGGGTCAATAACTTATCCAGGAAAGTTCAAGCTGCTTGAGTGAATTCATCAACTAATACATAAAAAACTTCGCCACGAAACGCGTAAAAAGAACTCACATTCGAACCATTTTTATACCTTTTACAAAGTCACATATATAAGGTAACATACTTTTCCGCCTTTTGGCGAAAATTGTTATGCATACAAAAGTACGAATAATAAAATTCATTTGTTTACAAACATAAATTTGAATTTTCATCGGACTTGAATATTCATGACTTCAATGATAGTTTTATAAACATTAAAGCTATTTTCACTTGCTGCAGATCGTAACGACGCTTTTTTCGCATTAAAAGCCATTGAAATTCATTTTCAAAATTTTTGAAGAAAATCTTTCTAACACACACGGAATAAAAATAGAATTAGAATCATGACTTAAATTGGCTTTTTATTCCCTAAAGAGAATTATTCTGACTTTACAGTATTTGAGTCAAGAGCCTAATCGACGGTAACATAAAATTCGTAAAATACTGCAACTGCAACAACATCCACTGTTGATTATTATCAAATGAGAGAACTCGCAATAAAGTTGTCACTCGCATCCGGACATTTCAATAACCCATAACGAAACATATCATAGTAAATGTTGCAAAACGCCAGCAATGCTTAACGAATATTCTTGGACCTTTGGTCATTATTAATATTGATTATTGAAACAGTAATATGATTTTCGATCGGCCTCCAATATTGATGAGCTCAATGATGATTTATTGAACATTACAACTAGTCTCTATTTTAATGAAGATCGTAACGACGATTTATCTAAGCCATTGGAATTCGTTTTTCACATTTTTTTAAAAGTACTTTAAAAAAGCAAACGGGATGAAATGAAGCCTGGTATTATGACTTTTATTGTCTTTTTATTACACGAAGAAAATTACCTCATCTTTACAGCAAATGAGCCAAGAACCTAACTAATCGACGCTTACATAATATACGTAAAATAGTATAAGCGCAATTAAGTCCACTGTGGAATACTCAAGAAGAGAATTCGCAATAAAAGTCTTACCTAATGTACTTCAATATATTAGATTAGTATTACTTTTCATTAAAAACATTATGAATGAAAATCTGACGAGATTGAACGAGAAAAAATAGGGCTTCATGCCATAAATTTGACTTCTCATTATTCTAAAAGAAGTATCTCATCTTTATAACATTTAAGTCAAAAGCATAAAATACGTAAAATAGTTCGGGCGTAACAAACTCCACTGTTGAATAACAACAAGAGGACTGGAAATGAAATTCTCATTTGCATCCGCACGATGCAATGATGCAACGATGCCCATGGCTGAACATATCACACCGAACGTTGCGAGAGGCTAAAAATACTGACTTATATTCTCAAATGTTGATGCTAAACTTCCATGATGATAATTATTATACTTTTGTATAATCAGAAGTTTCTATGCATACAAACGCAGAGATAATAAAATTTATTTGAATTCCTATTTTACATTTTGAATGAAGTTCTTACGAAAGAAAAAATGGAGCCTCTCAAGAATTTGCTCAACTTTTTACTACCTAAAAAGAATTATTTTATATTTACAGGATTTGCGTCAAGAGCCTAATTGATGCTAACATAATATAGGTTCAATAGTACAAATGCAACAACGTCCACTGTTGAATAGTATCAAACAAGAGAAGTCGCAAAAAATTCTCATTCGCATCAAGACGTCGCAATAGCTCGTGGCAGGACATATCAAAATAAACGTTGCGAGACTATGATATGATAATTATTAAACTTTTTTCGGAAATTTCTATGCATACAAACGTATAGATAATAACATTTATTCGTATTTATTTTCCACATTTTAAATGAAAATCTTACAAAAGCAAAAAAGAAAAAAAATAGAGTCTTTCAAGAATTTGCCTAACTTTCTACAACCTAAAAAGAATAATTTTATATTTACAGGTTTTGCGTCAAGTGGCCAATCGACGCCAACACGATATAGGTAAAATAGTACAAATGGAACAACGTCCACTGTTGAATAGTATCAAACAAGAGAAGTCGCAATAAAATTCTCATTCGCATCCAGACGTTGCAATAGCCCGTGGCAGAAGATATCATAGTGAAGGTTGCGAGACGCCAGCAATGCTGACCTAATATTCTTAAATGTTGATGCTATGTACATATGTGCTCGTCGTATGTACACATGCGAGGGCAGGAGCTCGGCATGCGACGGCAAGAGAGAGAGAGAGAGAGAGAGCAAGAGAACTGGGACGATTTGAGCGGATGCAACGAAACCTACCCTCGAGCTAAGGGAGGTTCACGTACGTTGGCTTACGTCGAGTAGAACTTGCAGAGAAGTAGACTCGAAAGTATGTAGAAAGTGCTGCGGGTTGGAGGCCCAGCTGGTTACCTACGTCCCAGCCTCTACAGCGCAGTCACACAGTGACTATTCCATATATATGTTGTAGATACATAGGACAGAGCGAGTGCTCGCGCGAAAGACAGAGATAAACTGGGTGCACTCGTTTCTGCGGCTCTAGAAGCAGCTCGCGGCCTCCCAACCGAGATAAGAATTTCCTCGCTGGTAGCTAGCTTCCTCCTCAACACGCTCAACGTTTATCAAACGCCTCGCCCATCGTGCCGTCTGACTGCGCCTTCTTAAACATAGCTAAACCTTTCCAGCTCTTCACTCTATAAATGTCGAACGTTTTTTCTATTTTTACCTCGCGTGAAAACAGTAATTGGAGTGACGGCTAAAAAGTTTCTATCCTATTTACAAATCTTACTGATTAATGTGGTTACGATAATTGTCAATTGACGAGTGAAGCTCGAAATAGAGAATGACCGAAAAATCGAAGTCTAAAATTTTTGAATTTTGTAATGATAACTCTTTGAATTCAAAATGGTTTGAGGTCTTCATTATGAAATTCGTTATTGTAGCCATTTTGCATTTTGGACATTTGCTATTTTAATTCCTACACCAATTATTATTGAACAATAGTATTTAGTCTGGGTTGTGAAATTTTTTGATGACAATTAGCCTATTGAGGCAATTTATTGAATATAACATAAACTCGTCAATGCACTCAACTTTTATCAAGCACCTCGTTCATCGAGCCGTATGATTGCGAATTCTTAAATATAGCTAAAACTTCCCACTATTTCACTGAATAAACTGTTGAACCTTTTTTATTTTCATCTCTTAATAACTTATATTGCAGTAATTAACAATTAACAAAAAAGCTTGGTCCGTGTCTCGAACTGTTTCGATGACAATTAGCTTATCCGGGCATTTGCTCAAATATAATGAGGCAAAACTGGGAAATATAACTGAGGCAAATAAATCTTTTAAATATTGTTCTGACAGGTTTAAAAATTCACAATATATTTCACATTTTTCAGATGCATATTTGGGCCGTTATAAAATATTGATACACATTATATTATATAAATAAATGTATAATCGTTAATTTTTTTTGACATGAACACTGTCGCTCGTAAGAAAAAATATTAACAAGACACAATTGAGTATTATCAACGTTAATTATATTTAATATCTTAGCGTTATTCATCTACATAATTTCTGAAAATAATTCTTTTAAAATGATAGCAATAATGACTATTTACGAATAATAATATTGATTTCGTCCATCTCTTATCTTAATTCTTCAAATTTGTAAATTTAACATAACTTGCGGCAATATTTAAGTGGAGTAAATAATATTGAGTCGACCCTCTGAAAATCTGAAATTAGAGGCCTTTAGCTGCGACATCTTATTGAGAAAATATTCAGCTGGGCGAATTCTCCCTCGTTGAGATCCAAGCCTCGAAAATTGTACGGCCTTTATCTAATCCCGGATCTTCCTACTACTAGTTATAACCGAGCCCGAGTCGCTCCATTCTCCTCTTATCTTGAGCTTCCGCAAGATGAACAAACGATGACGAAGAAATAAATCGAAAACGTTAAAAGCCATTCTTAGGGAGGCTTTTCTGACAATGACGATGTATATATAGTCGGGAGAGAGTTTCGGTTTATTTTCTCGTTGATTTCCAACGAGCAAGAGCTTTTCGTAACTTTAATATTCGAAGAATCTTTCTCGCTTTCCGTAGTCGAGACTTTACCTCCGACATTCCGAGGTGGCAAGTATCATGGTGCGGTGGATTCTCTGGTCTGAGTTGCCGAGCTGTTGCCGCTGCTGCCATGTAACTGTAACTTTTCTGGGCTCGGATTTTCCGTCGCGGGCAGCGTTCCCTCTGTTCCAAAAGCCGTGTCCCCTTTCTCGCCCGGCTAACCGTTTTCTCCCAGTTATACGTTGAAAAGTAAAGTTGCACTGTACTGCAAAGTTGGCTAATTTAAAGTGGCCTCGAATCTCACCAAGCAGTCTCGCAATTAAAACCGGGGATTCCGTACATCCGGAAGTAGGATATCTATAAACTCCATTTAAATGGGAATATTCTGAGCTGATGCAAGCATCTGCCAGATGAGAGCACGCTATTTTGGTAGGAAATGCCACACATTTTCAATCCAACTTTGTTGGGAAGTCAAATATTGTAATGGTTACATTTTGACGCTAGGAAAAAAAACGACAGTTTTGACTTGACCGGTCGACGAAACTTTTCAGGATGCCGTTCGGGAAACTTTGGTTTTTCCAAGCGACTGTGAAAAAAGTGGTATTTTTTGGACGGAGCTCTTCAGTCAATTTGTTATTGAAATAGTATATCTCAATTCCAGGAAGGAACAACTTTCAGAATGACATCGGAAAAATGCGTTTTTCATAACTTATTGCGAAAAGTACACTTTTATGGATGGAATATGTAAATAGTACATTTCAACACGAGTGGGAAGCAACTTTTTGCTTGAGGATTGAACGAAGCTTTTCAGAATGACGTCGATTAACAGCGATTTTCGTGACCGCGGTAAAAAGTCCCCTTTTTTGGACGGAAAACTGAAAAGTTTTTAAATTTATTTCAATTAATTGAAGAACTTAGTTTTTACTAAATTGAAATCCAATTAATTTTAGATAAATTTGAACCAAGGATGCAAAGTAGAAGCTTTTACATATCTTCCTAATTATTTCTCACTTTCCTGCAGAGGTTCCGTTTTTTGTTCACGGAGCGAGTTTGATAAAAAGTTGAAAATAATGCGGAAGTTATACGCAAGTTTCTACCTTGCATCCTTGTTTCAAATAAATCAAAGAAATTGTTGGCTAATTTAAAGTGGCTTCGACTTTCACCAAGAAGTCTCGCAATTAAAAGCGGGATTCCGTATATTCGCAAGTAGAATATCTATAATCTCAATTTGAACAGGAATATTCTAAGTTTATTCCAGCATTTATCAGAACATTACACACAATTTTGATAGGAGATCACACATTTTTAATCCATGTTTGTTAGGCAGAGCAATATACGACATTTCAGCACTAGGAAAAAAATACATTTTGTTTTGAGTGTTGCAAGAAATTTTTTAAGACGACGTTGAGAAAATTATTTTAACCTCTCCATAGTTTTATTTATTAAACTACCGCACCTTGTTAAAAACAAATAGAGTTTTCATTAATCACTTCAACTCCGACGTTAAACCTGCTCGTATAGTTTAGTGAATAACTGAATTTGATGAATAATCAGGTACCTCGAATTTGTACAAAATGTCAGAACAGTGAGTGAAACGTGGAATGGCAGAAAATTGAGTGATATATCTGCATTATATTAAACTACCATTATGTGAAATGGAACGATGAATTGGATAAGCGGATTTGTATATTGATATGCTTCCCACAATCTTAATATAACTCGTCGCAAAGCATATTATACAAATTTCACAAATTTATAGCTCTGAACGTTAGAAATATGGTATTAAATTTTCAGGATGGAATTCTAAACCTCAAATGCTATTGCGTCTTTTTTGTCAAACTTTTAGCAGGATTGTTAAAAAATTATTCAACCGATTTTTGTAAAATTTGACACATTTTTTTCATAGTATCGGTTTATTAATAAATTCATAAAACGTCTAAAATTCATATAAAAAATGACATTATTGAGTTATAACTATTCCAACATCTTTTTTCCTTTTTTAAGTTACGTATATAATCCACAATGTTCAATGTCGTACACGCGCTGTTCCCAGAGTTTTTTGTAAGCAATTGTTTCTGAATCACCGGTAATTGAATTTCTAATCATCGTTGACCATCGATTGAAGAAAATATTAACATAATATATGATGCTAGTCCGAAGGATACAAATCCATCCATAAACAAATTTGCATAAATATGCGAAAATTCATTCGCCTGAAAAAAAGCGGTACCTTCGGTAAAAAAAAATTAATATTCATATTGTGTTCGGAAAATTTCAGTTGACTGTAGCTAAAAGGTCTTACATGAATTTTTAATAATTTCCGTTGTTATAGATTACACAATTCCACATTTCTATAATTTAGTGATGTATGTACGATGAAACTGTCCCAAGATAACGAAGTTTGTATGAAACATTATAAAATTCTGCCATCTCATAAAATTCCTATTTAATCGTATTCAAATTTCTCTCCGTCTTTACACCAACAAAATCCAACTTTGTGGAATTTAGTATAGAAAAGAAATGTTGTTGGCTGAATTTCCGTGGAATGGTCGTAAATACTAATAAATAAAAGCAATACGAAAAAAAAAAACAATTTCACCGTTGTGCATTCTACAATAACTTTATTGACTATGGGCAAGAACACGAAGGTTTGACCCAGAGAGGAAGAGAGAGAGATGGTGCTATACCAAAGTATCGATCTCGTAGCGTAGCTCTGAGTATTGGAAAGTAACTGTAGAAAGTGGCAAGGCACCGGTATTTGAAAGAATCACTGGACCATCGAAAAGAAGAATACGAAGCGGAGGCAGCGGAGCTCTCCGAACCTTTCTCGCCTTCGTTTCGTTCTTATCGTATATTGAATTGCTTTTCTCGTGAATTCGTCCTCAGAAGGTGCGCCTGGAGCACCTCGAAGGGGCGGCGCTTCAATATGAGCCACTTTATCAGTTTAGCAGGTGGATATAACTATATCCGTGTCTTTCGTAACACGACTCGAGCTACTTAAGGTCATACCGTTAGATAATCAGTCCGCGAGGCACGAGCCGCGAAGCTCATTGCACTCACGTCGTCTATTTCCGCGCGAGACGATCAAAGCACGAGGACCGGCGAGTTGCCGCATATAAACTACAAAACCCCGTGGTATGTACTGGAACAAGTTGCCTGGAGCGCCGGCGCCAACAACCACCTGGTACCTCCGTAAATCGTTCACCTCCCGCTCGCGGCAATTCTCTCAGCTCAAGTACCGGAAGATACCGGTGTGTTACGCAGCTACCGGCTATATATATACACCCTTTTTTTTGTACAGCTACCGTGTGAGCTAACATGAAAAGTGACATTCGGCGTAACTGAAACGATACCAAAAGAGAGTTATATTAACATTTTTTCTCGTATTTTTTCGACTAACTCGTCTCTACAATTCAATATTGCCGGTAGACTTTTTTTCAAGGGTTTTTTGGATATGTGAATGCGAAATAAATATTTGAGGTTCTTACTTTGAACGAACAAGACGACCTCATTTTATTGATTTCGCAAGAAATTTTTTTTTTTCGGTCAGTAATTCCCTCATGGAAAAAAGTATGTTCAAGATATATTGACAAATATATGTTAGATATATGACATATATATTGTCCGAAAAATATTATAACTGATATATATTTTGGGATATGTAAGAAATATATGCGAGTGAAAAATATGTCTGGGGTACAAAAAATAATACTGCGGTGATTTGGACTGAGTCGCCCTTACAACTTATTATACGAGGGATTCCATGAAAATCCGACTACCTCTGGACATCAATGACCGGATATTTTTACAATTCGAGTATTTTCTAGGACTCAAGCGAAAAAAATTAATGACTGTTACTTGAGCGATGAAAAATAAAAAACAGTTCATTTATCCTTAAACAAAATAAATCATAACCGAAAATAAATAACTATCCGTGAAACCTCCTTATCGGAGACACTAAAAAAAAATAAAAAATAAAAATTATTAGTATCGTATTATGGAAGAAGAAAAAAATGATCTTATCATCTTTCCAGTTCAGCCAATGATATAGGTCAACCAACTATATAGGTCAGCGCATAATATATTATTTCATAAGGATTTTGTTTTTATTAGCACGACAAAAAATTTTCTGTTTCCGAGTTCTTAGGTATTTGAGAGGCTTGTAGGCGCAACGTCAAACACAAATTGGTGCACGTGCCTCTCCCACCTTTGATGTCTTTGGCCGTGAGCAGATAGACGTAACCTACCGTGGCAAATAAAATGGGCAAGGTGGTTGGATGTCGTGCACGTATACCCCACTAGTCGGACCAAGGGTTAAGTAGAATCGTTCGTTCAACGTCAGACCAACTTCTACCGGGGTGAATAATCATTTCCCGTGGTAACGAGGGAACGACTCGTAACCGCCCACACTTGGCGCCTTACCTGCCGCGCCCTCATCTCTCTCTTTCTCTCTCTCCCTCTTCACAAGTGTATCTCTATTTTTTTCTCATCTTCCTCGCAGTGCGGAACCAGCCTCGGATTCCCAAACGTTGATCTCACTTATTCGGCCCGAAACTTGTCCTAGCTTTCTCACGTTCGCTCTTTAATTCTTTTCACTTCTCCTCGTTCTTTTTGTCTACTCCTCACGCGTTCAACTTGTACATTTTCCGCTCACTCGCGGGACCAAAGTACGCGAATAACGGACGTCTAGAAAAAATGGGCTAATTTCTTGAAAAAATTGGCTAAGTTTGCCCAACAAAGTTTCTATACGTTTTTTATTCGTTTAATTATGTTCATTCATTAATTTACTTTATTCGTTAACTTAGTTGAGAGTGTTTGACTTACTAGGACATCAAACCGGTTATCTGTTTATAGGAGCCACCTTTGATTGACCTTTCCAAGATTATGCCGCGCCAAGTCCGATGCCCATGAATAATATTAAGCGTACCCTTAAGTATAACCGTTGACCTTCAAAGTGACTACTGGTTAATTGATGTAAGATTTGCACTTGACAGGATATACAATCTCGCGAAAAGGTTCATTGAAGGTGACAGGACGCAGCCTTTGAAGGTCATTCAGACATAAACATAATATAGCCGGAATCGTGCTGTAAAAACGAGTTATTCAGTGAGTTTTGGAACAAAGAAATTATTATAAAGACATTTGAGAACATAGCAGTTTTGAAAAAAATCTAGAATAAAAATGTCAGGTAAATAGTAAAATTTGTAACTTGTCGTAGCTTTCAGTTCAAGGGAGTAAAGATATTTTAGTGTTCGATGAGAGGTCAGAGGTATTTCTCGTTTGCTTGTGTTGATTAACCGTAATCATGTAGTGATTTTTTTTAATAAAGGAAGATTTATTAACTCATTTGAAATGATAGATATTTGATTGAAGCCCATCGTTCGAAGGTCATTCAGGCATAAACAAGCGTAATAGTGTCGTAAAATAAAGGAATCGGAATTGCGCGCAGTTGTTGCAATCGAGTTACAATCGAGATATGGAAGCGATGATCTATCGGGAATGCCTATTAAGCCAAAGGACAAGAAAGAGATACCGAGCGGCGTCGTAAATCAAAAATTTGCATATATATAATTTATTTGAATGCATACGAATTTTTACAGATTTTTTTCTTTATTTCGATTTTAATTTTTTTTTCCAAAAATGTGCGCAAAATAACGAATTCTGGATATGTGTTCGGCATAAAACCAACTACTACACTCAAGATTTTCTTGCAACACGCATATCCAAAATTCGTTATATACTGCGCATTTAAAAAAAAAAAAAAAATGAAAATAAAAAAAAGGAAAAAAATCTGAGAAAATTCGTATGCATTCAAATAAATTAACATATCATTTTCATTAGAAAAAAAGTTGGGTTGACTAATTGTTTGTTGAACAATTGTTTTTTTTTCACCAAATTGTTAATAACATTTTGCGATTATTATTATGCGGAATCAATCGTTTTAGCACATATTATATGCATTATCCTTTTCCGATTTTTATCCCATCGGGAAGAAATCGAAATTGTCTCTGAAACTCACTTTTGGCGAGACTGTACGTATCATACATCCTTAAGAACATACGCTGGTTCTCAAATTGATCCTTAAAACCGTCAATCGAATCACAATAATTTGTTGAAGTACTTTTCAAAATTTAATTAGCACGTAGCGAGACGACTACCTTAAAATACAAAATGGCAGAACGCGTCGTTCGAAGGTCATTCAGGCGTAAACATCCTACAAGCATAATCGTGCCGTAAAATAAAGGAATTGTAATTGCGCGCAGTGTGTTGCAATCGAGTTACAATCGAGATATGGAAGCGATGATCTATCGGGAATGCCTATTAAGCCAAAGGGCGAGAGGGAGATGCCGAGGGGGGTCGTAAATCGGGCGCGGGAGCAATGCGGTGAAATAACCTTGGTTGGGCAATCGGGTGACTGGTTGCCCGAGTCGAGTCGCTGTGACCGTACGTCGAACGAATCCTGCACGCTCCGGAAATTACGTGTCCGACTCTAAACTCCGATGATTGATGCGAGCCCCAGGGGCACGCGCGACGCGCTTATGCCGCGACCGAGTTCAGCGTCTCCGTCTCGTTAGTTATGCCTGGTCTCGTTCCGCCATGAAAATCCGAATTTACTTCACCAACCCTTTTCTGCATATATTTAAGTTGCTCCTCAGGATCTGACGTTTCATCGCAAAATATCCAGTGGCGCGAAGCGAGAACTAATTTCGTCGCATGGACCAGTTTTATTTTAAGGACGTCTGCATTACGCGATGACGAGGTTATAGACACGTCTGGTTGCATGGCAGTGAGATTATTTTATTAAATATTCACTTTATTCTCATCGGAATGACACATCTATTTTAACACCGTTTTTAAGATGAATTTTTTAATTGTAACTCGTTTTTTTCACCAGTGATGCTGCTGTTTGGGACATCATTGACACTGGATGGATTTACCGGTTATTATTTTCAATGGTATTCAATGCTTATGAATTACAGTTATTTTTACACTCTCATCGTGTAAAGAGGTGAAAATGTCATTGGGGTCGCTTTTTTTGTTACCATCTCAGATCTGCTTTATAATATCAAAGTACCATTGAAAAAAAGACGATATGTAAATTTTTTCAGATTTTTAAATCCAATATTTTAAATAACGCCTTTTTTTAAGTGAATTTTTTTTTGGAAATTTGAAATTACTGCAAATGAATGTCTCTATATAAATTCGTAGTTTTATGTTAGTTTTCGAATGGGATGTTTGAAATAATGATCGCCTTCTGGTGAAAATGATTTTTTTTCTGAAAAACGGGGGAATCGTTTTTTCTTATTTAAAAACTTTTGAAGGAGGAAGCGAAGTACGAGTTTCAATAGAAAATTGGGACGAGGGAGTCAAAGATGTGGTATATGTCTGGCATAAAAAGAATTTTTCGCTGGTAATGAGTAAATCGAACGGGCGGCTCAACCGAATGTTCCGGCTGTACAAAGGACGGAAGAAATTGATAAGACGAAGTGGAGAAATTGAGAAAGCTCGAAATGATAAAAGAGGGAGGAAATTGAATTCCCGGCGGGTTCGATTGAACCTCTACTCGCTCTCTCTTACTTCTAATTGAACGATTCCCCTCATCCACGTCTGACTAGCTAGCTGACTGCCTCCTTTTTCCACTCTCCGAACTCTCGTTACACCGCCACTTACATCCACCGCGAAAACGTTCTCAAATTCATTTACATTTTAAATTATACGGCCAAGAAATTCAACTTTTTTCTCAAGTTTCATGCTATTCCCAAGATCCAAAAGTTCGGACTCAGCGAAATCGTTCTCCTTCGATTCTGCATGACAAGCTACATTTTCCATCAATAGTCGTACCCCAATTTGTTTTTTTTTTTTTTTCAGAGGAGAAGCGCTGCTTTCATGAAATTATTTCATTTCCAAGCGCCGCTATATTGCAAAATGGTCTAAGACCCTGAAAAAAATTATGTTAAAAAAGTGCGTTTGAAAAAGTAGCTTGAAACAAGTGTGTTTGAATAAATGATTTTCAACAGTGGTTTTAAAAAAGTGCGCTTGTAAACGTGGGTTTGATATATTGGTTTTTAGCAACCGAGTACGTCGAAATACCGTAATTCGTGATC
This sequence comes from Tromatobia lineatoria, assembly GCA_949699805.1. Taxonomy (NCBI): domain Eukaryota; kingdom Metazoa; phylum Arthropoda; class Insecta; order Hymenoptera; family Ichneumonidae; genus Tromatobia; species Tromatobia lineatoria. Next base: position 4,201,686 of record OX453042.1, on the reverse strand, counting down.
CACTCGATCTAAGGAGTCCAAATATTAATGCCATATGCTATTGATGTCATACACTTGACATTAATTTATTTTCCAAAATCCCTATAGTCGTTCAGATTTTCTCCGATTTTAAAGATTTCGATGAATTTAAGTCAACGCTTAAATTCGACTAAATTTCAAGTTTTCATGCCGAAACGTTTGGATAGAAATTTATTAGAGTCATATGACTTCAGATATAAATTCTAGCAAAATGGAGCGGTTCGGATTTTGTCTAGTATAGTATTTAAAACAATATATATTCTCCGGAGTCATGGTGACTTTTATGTCTTCTTAATGAGACGGGACAGATTTTTGCGATTAACAGTGCTTATCGTCCATTTTATGAGGTTTCAGTTCATGTACCTTCGAAGCCATTCAATGGTTATAATAGAAAATATTACTTTTATTGTCTTGATGGAAAATCAAGTCAGCTAAAAAATATCAATATAAAACATTAATTTAAAAATACCTCTATTGTTAACATAGAAAATTAATTTTGACTACTTTTAGTATACATCAAGCACTACAATTGTGCAATTTTGTGCATTGATATGGTGCACCTTTCCTTTATGGGAAAAAGTGTAACTTTTTTTATTTGTCGTGAATTTCAGATCAAACCGAACGGCAGAAAATGGGTTTTGACAAATTATTTTATTCCTAAGAGAAGGCATTCCAAATTGGATACAGGATTCTTTGTTCTGATGCTGTAAAATAAATTTATTAATTTTAATATTTAAAAAATTCATTTTCCAAAAACTTACAATATATTGTCCTGAGATCAATTCAATTTCCACTGCAGCCCAAAATCCTATATTCAATCCGAAATGCCTTCTCTCAGGAATAAAATGATCCATCAAAATATATTTTCTGTCAATCGGTTTGATCTAAAGTTTACGACAACCGAAAGAAATAAAGATGTCAGAGGATGGACTTCAAAGATTGCTACAGAATAAAATTTCTTATTGAAATATCATCCATGCCATATCTTTCCTAATATTTTTTCTTACTTTGAATGTCCGTCAAGAAAAGTTATGTGAACTATCATTCATTTTTTAAATGTTTTTTTAAATATATGCAATTTGGTTTATAGTTAAATGATTTCTTGGTTAAAAAAATTGAATAAATTAACACGTAGCGAAAACGTGAAATATCGCCAGACACACTATTTAACCTTTACAGAATCTTTCAAATGCCTGTAATGCATGTATTTTTCAGAATTCCAGTTTAAAATTCGTTTTTAGTCCACGTAATATAGAATCCGAATAACAAAATAAATAGAAATGATTATTTTTGATTTCTTAGTCGACTTGGTCCCCTTAACTTGACGCCCTTATATCAAAAGAGCTCGTTGCAAATATAGCTGTCTTATTGGTGGAAGCCATGAACTGTAGCTGAATGTCCGCAACATAGATACATATATATATATATATCGTGTGTAGCCTGTAGATTGAAGGTGTAAGTGTGTGCAGGAGCGAGCCGTTTCAAGCAAATCGCGTTTGAGAATCTCTCTTGATCGAGGAGGGTTTCGTATACTCAAGGGTGCGCGCGACGGTCTTTCACCCCTAGACGAAAGAGCAAAAGAGAGCTGCACTAAACGCCCGACCACCCACTTGGAAAAGCGAGCGCGCGAATCGCTGCTCTCTATGCGACATAGTAGTACTATAGCCTACTTAACGAACCCGCTTGTAGTGGGAGCTCGTGCCGAGTGCAAGCATTTGTGCCGACCAGACACACGACTACCATTAATTAACGATTTAAAAGTCGACGTGCTACTAAATCGTTGTTCCAGTTCTATTTGAATTATACCTTCTCATTAACGCGTCCGTAAGGCTCTATAAAATAAAATGATTCCCACCGTCTTCAATCCTCGGTCAAGGAGTACACTCAACGTTAAACAAGTACAATTGTAAAACATCTGTCGCTATTTTAACGGTCAAACCTCTACTGATTTTACAATTCCTTTAATAATGGTTTTTTTCCCTGAATTAATTTATGTGTAATATATTACATTTCACATCCATAAAATAAAAAGAATATCACATTACATTCAACATTCATGAGACGGAAAGTAATTTCATGGTGAATTTTATAATAATTTTTCTTTTTTTACAGTATTCAACTGACTGGTAGAAAAAAGCATATCCGCAGATTTTATCTATTACAAAAAACTATTATTTCTCGAAAATACATGTAGAAATGCCCTGAGTGTAATTCACTAATGGGAATAAATAATACATAATGGAAAGAATTTTCCTAAAGATTTTTGTTCTCAATGTAACTTTTAATTCTTTTGCTGCCTATATATATTGGCTATCAAGGGACGATGTCCTAGAGATTGATCCTCAATAAATAATAATGATAATAATAATAATAATATATAATAAATATATAACTTCTGACCACAGAATTTCTTTGCTCTTTTTTTTTCTCCTCAATACAATATTTATATGTCTTCCTACCCATATAAAAAAATATAAAAAAACACATCAATTCCGTGACAATATAACGATTTCAATACTGCTGTAAAGACCTTTGTAGGTTTTGGATCACAAAATTAGTAATCGCGGTACACAATTTCTGATGACAGAATTTTTGTTTGTTTGTTTTTTTCTTTGTCTGAGATTGGATCGTCGACGAACTTGAGGCAAAGTCACTAATATGCCGGCTGTGGTAGGCAGGTAACGGCAAACGAGACTGAATATAAGTTATCCTGAATGTCGATGTGGTAAAGGGGGCACGGGATAACGAGAGCACGGTTCAGACGCTAGCGTGTCGGTCGATTTGTCGGGTGACTGCTGCCGACGGCTTCTCGAGCTGCTCCGGTAGTCGGGGTGAGCGAGAATGAAGCATAGGAGGGGGTAGCTCGAAGGAAAGCCGTCTGATAAGATAAGGGTAAGAAATCACGGTACTCCGGGAAGGAGTCAACATTATAGCGTTGTCTCTTGACGGGAAGCACGGTATCCTCCCTATTCAGCTGTCTGAATCACGCGAGCATTCTGCCTCATGTAAGAAGAAAGAATAGCACACCATTTTTTTCGTGAACTTCATGCGTGATCACTAGACGGGTTAAAAAGATTGTCATGTTTTTTTATTGGGTCTCTCATCAAGATTCAAGTACTTCTGCTCAAAAGAGAAGCTTACACGAAAGAAGAAAGTTGTCAAAACAGACCTGCCTTCACCTCGTACCTAACCGAGCTTTCGCCTCCAATTTGTGCTTCTGTCGTCTCGCATTCGGTAAACTTCGTGAGCTTCGGAAAAAAGTCCGGATCTTCGCACTAGAATCCTTTCTTTCTATTTATAACTTCAGTTCGGCGACGGTGTTTTAGAAAGTAGCGTTTGAGCACTAGTGAAAAAACAGTGTGAGAGAAAACGTCTTTTGCGCACTAGTGCGCAAAGTGTGTGAGAAAGTTGCTTTTGCGTACTAGTGCGAGAATAGTGTGTGAGAAAGTAAAGAGCACGGCATTGTGCATACGCAATCTTTTTTTTTCATACCTATTCGAAAAACACTACTTTCTCTACGCGCTGGCGGCAATAAAAGGCGGAACGTTTTGTGTGTGTGCTGCCAAAAAAATTACTGCTTTTGTTTATCGGGCTGGCATCTTATATAAAAATTCGTCATATCAGTTATACAAACTTCAGTATCGGTCGATTCCAGGTTTCCAAGTTCGTAATTACTCTGCTCAATATTGTACCAAATATAATACCGTGACCTATGAAACTTTTATTTATACTCTGCACACTTGAAGTTATTCCAACAATATCGGAAGAAATTAAATCCCCATCATATCAATGTTAATAAGGCCTTGATTATTATGAACTCACCGATAATTCAATGTTTCTTCCCGTCCTAATTTTACAGCTAATATAAATGCGTGCATTATTCACCAGGAAAGGTAATTAATTGGACCACTGTAAAATCATGTGAACATATCATCCGAATCCTACAATATTTGTGCCCGATTTAAGACGTTTATTTTTACCTAGTAAACCTGAACCACTTCTCTCTATTTCCGTAGAATAAATCTGATTCTTGTTGTCGCTCAAAACGCCGTTTATCTAGTAATTCCATTGCATTCAATAATTCATGTAAATTCAGGTTGAGATTTTTCTAAATTTACCAGGATATGAACATACGTCTCTCGACGCCGAATGTCCAATTGCAAAGAGAAAGTATATCAATACCATATTGATGGTTAACAAACGTAAACAGCAGGTATGACAAATTTTTTTATCCCCGTTGTAAAAAAGTATGTTTTGTCTCCTAGATACGAGCGAGAAAACCATTAATCCAGTGATAATAGACGTCCATTCCACTGACAAGCCCCGCAGACTTGCCATTGTCAATCAATTTTCTTCTTCGTCTCCGCACTTGGCAACAAGCTTGTTCCCCCGTGAGAAAAACATTATACGAGGTATAGCTGTAGTAGCTCTTGACTCGTTAATAATCGTTGGACGAGGCCAATGGGACAGTGATATACTGTCGTGGAAAGTCGTTAAGAACCGTCCGGAGGAGGCAGGGAAGACGAAGAGGCGGTCGGAGGTGGCACATAGGTGCTACACTGACACCTACTTTCGTGGAGACTATATATGCAACACGATTCTGCGTCGAGAGAGTGAGAGAAGAGGTTAAGCGCGCGTAGTGGTAAGAATAGGGTGAGTGCAAGAGGTTGGAGCGTTGATTCTCCAGCCAACCAACACCTGACGATGTTCTCCACTTCCTTGACATCGGTCGAGTACACCCGAAGCTTGCTTCGGGATTCGCCATACCCGGATTATCCTTTAATGAGCAATCTTCCGTTCACGATCGCCAGTAGCATGTTAAGACGTATTAATCCTCGTTTTGATCAGCACATGGAGCCAGGATCAATGCAGGAGATGCGATCAATGTCCACAAAGCGGATTGATATCGGCTCATCATTGGTGATTGATAGATAGATACCTTAGACAGATTGAATTTTCAGGCCAGTCGGCAAAGCCGTTGAAGAAACCGATACAGAAGTTCAGCCATTGAGAATCGTACGGATGTATAGATATATTTGTTTGGGAAAGAGAAGCGCGAGAGTATTGCGAGTTAGGTACACGTGACGTGGCGCGCTTCGGGGTCGTGCTCGACCCTTTATATCCCTCAACTTTGCTACATTGGTACGTATAGACATAGACTACGTCACGAAACTATCAAGCTTTGGTACACGAATCGTACATTACGAGTTAACGCTACGATTGAAGAGTTCTGTGTTCCAATCGCACCCGGTTCTCCGACAACACGGCTTTGTCAAACTCAAGCAAACCGCTGCGATTTCACGTAGTTACCGGAATATCGTGAGTTCATTCGATGAAACTCCGAGTTGTAATCATTTTGCTGCACATTTTGGTTTGCGTCTGGAATTTATGGTAGACTATGAAGTATCATTATGTAGAATGTGAATTTGCATATCAACGATTATATGTATTAGTTGTATTAATTGGTTTATTTAAGCATATAAACATAATGCAATAAACAACAACAATAAAAAATTTATTTATCTATCTTACTACTTTATTTGCATTTTTCTTTGCGGCTTATATATTATCACTTTTTCGTGGAATAACTTGGAATCTCATAACAAAACTTATCATAATTGCAATTTCACCTGTTACCGGAATATCGTGATTTTATTCGATAAAAGTCTGAGTTGGATTGATTTCGCTGCACATTTTGGTTGGACTCTGGAATTTATGATGGTCGAAATAAGGATTCTACAGAACGTGACTACATATCAACGTTTATAAATAGTCCGGATGTTTAATGATTATTTATTCAAATGAATTCTTGAAATATTTGACCCTAACCCTTCTAAATTGTTTAACTACTTGTTATGCTATTGTATATGCTAAAAACAACACTCATCCTTTCATTCAATTTTCATTGCATGAATATCATTTAATAATTTTGTATATCATATTTTTGACACACAGTTGAAAATCTTAGAGAATTCCGAAAACACAAAACTAAGTCAAGTGGTTTAAGTGCGGTTGAAGTCGACAAAATTAAATTAATGAGATTACCATTAATCCTGCTCGGAAGGAAGCTTCTTTGAATGAAAATGGAGAGATCAGAGAAACAACATATTATTTAAGCGGAGAGTAAGATGTTTATTAAATAGTGAGTTAGAGGTATGAGCAATGGAATTTCCGTAGCTCAAACTCGATCAGCGGTGGAATTTGTTGAATTCGCGAAATGCAATTGGATTTGGACGGGATCTTTGGTTCGCCGACAAGCCAGTCCTATCATCGTGCCTACTCGCTTCTGGGACATGCGTGTTACTCAGTAATCAAACTAGCGCTCCTGCAGACTAGCTACCCTGCAACTATATGTACCGGTACAATCTAGCTATGCCAAGTGGCTCGCACGCGCCCTCGTCCTCACCCTCGCGCCGCGTACGTTGCCTTCGCCCGCACGACGGCTCTACTATACTATAACCTCCTCCATACACTCAGTGTGTACCGATACAAAACAGTCTCCGCTCATGCATACTTTAGTAGCAGCTGCCGTAGGAGCTCCAATTCCCAAGCATGTCGATACAGCCCCGCGCACCCGCGACTTTAAGCACCGTTCACAGTGCTTTCTACAAGGTGCTTTCTACGAGCGCTTCATTTCCTGACTCGTCAGCCAAATCTCAGAACAGGAAACTCTTAAACTTGCAGGCATCGGGTCAAAATAGCGATTGACCAAAATAGCGAATGGTTAGAATAGCGAATTACCAAAATAGTGAATGGTTAGAATAGCGAATGATCAAAATAGTGAATGGTTGGAATAGCGAATTTCGAAATTAGGAACGTGTGAATCTAGAATGATCATCAGAGGCGGGGTTTAAGTTCCGAATGGTGAATACACGAAGGTCTAAAATTCCGAACATTAATATCTCACCTACATTTTTACCGAAATTCGCTTGAAAAATTTTCGTCAAAAATGTGGGTGAGATATTAAATTTCGGAATTTTGGAGCTTCGTGTATTTAACATTCGGAATTTTAAACCCGCCCCGATCATCATTATGGAATTCGATATTTCGGCTATTCTTTATTTTGACCATTCGCTACTTTGACCATCATCTTGTTAGAATGGAATCAAAATAGCGAATGATGGAAATGGCAAATTGCTGAAAAAGCGAATTCCATGATTATGGCCATTCTACATTTAGGCGTTCCTTATTTTTGAATTCGCTATTTTAGCCATTTGCTTATTCGGATAATATCGTGGAGCTTCAAACGTACTAAATAATTTTCTAAGCATAGGGATTTGTTTCTATAAAGATTCAAGAATCTGCGAAAGTAGCTGGAGTAAAAATGATAAAAGTTGATAATTCGGATAATATCGTGGAGCCGCAAACGTACTAAATAATTATCTAAGCATAGGGATTTGTTTCTATAAAGATTTAAGAATCTGCGAAAGTAGCTGCAGTCAGAAATGATAAAAGTTGATTATTCGGATAATATCGTGGAGCCGCAAACGTACTAAATAATTATCTAAGCATAGGGATTTGTTTCTATAAAGATTTAAGAATCTGCAAAAGTAGCTGCAGTCAGAAATAATAAAAGTTGATTATTCGGATAATATCGTAGAGCCTCAACCGTAGTAAATAATTCTCTAAACATAGGAATTTGTTTCTATAAAGATTTAAGAATCTGCGAAAGTAGCTGCAGTCAAAAATAATAAAAGTTGATAATTCAGATAACATCGTGAAGCTTCAAACGTAGTAAATAATTCTCGAAAAATAGGGAGCTGTTTTTCTGGAATCGAGAATAGCAGTCGCTGTAGTAGTGATAGCATAAAGAAATGTATCAGGTGTATAACATTGTACAGAACCGCGAATCAGCCGTAATAACGAAATAATATCGTAGCTTATGCATATGATATACAAGAGGATATAATGGGATATGGAAAATGGATATGGCAATGCAAATCGGAAATTGTACGGAAGATTACGAACATGATATCGAATCATTGTACGAAAGGATGCTATACCTATTATTGATACAAAAACTCTATGAAAAGGCTATTGATATTCAGGATAATTTATTTCAGAATAAATTATCAAGCCTTATTAATTAAAAATAAATCACACCGAATTCTTGGTTAATTAACTCTAATTAACAACCTACGTTTGGTGTTGAAAATTGTTCTTTTTCATCTCTTAATTCACTTCAAAATTAATTGAATCGGAATTTTTTTTATTCACCTAATTGTATTAAAGGATGTAACAGACGAAACCGATTACTTTATTATTTATTTAACTATCGATATAAATATGTCAATCCATACGAAATAGATAAATTTGAATTCTTATGAGTACACAAAATAATTTGAAAAATCTCCAGTAAATTCTTCGAATATTACACCAAATTTACACAATTATTGTCATGGAATGATTTTTCCCTCGCAATTTTATTGGATCATTCTTCCGGTAATATATAAAATGTATCAGGAAAATGCAATTATATTTCAAGTCTACGAAAAAATATAACATTCGTAGCAACACTCGCTACACCAAAATATACAGGCAAACGTTTGGAGACTGAACACATATTTCGTTCAAGATTCATCTACGAATGTTACCACACGAAAACGATTCGCATAGGGAAATACTCGTGTGATTCAAGAATCGAGCTCCGGGACTTTGTGGCTTGGCTACCACTTGACGTCTGGCTGTGTCTATACCTATATTTCCTAACCCCGAGTACCTCCCTACTTATGCACTTTCATACATACATACCTTCATACATAAGCCGGCTTTTACAATAAACATTTCCTCCGCAAGTTTCCCGTCCACCGGTATTACCCTACAGCACTCTCATACGTGCTTATCAAACGTGATGTACGTATGAGAGCGCGGCACACGAGGTATGTTCGTGTCACGTGACGAACGCAGCAGCTGCAATGCTGATGCATTGCCGCCGGTCCTGGGAACCTACATTTGATTTACCTGTTGTCGAATGCGACCCAGACACCTGCATGTCGATAGACCCCACAATTACTATATTAATTCCAACATAATAACTATATTAATTTCAGCACAAAAACTTCATTCATTTCAGCACAACTACTACATCAATTCTCTCGCATTAACATAATCGGCTGTTCGATAATAACAATGACCCTTGGAAAAAAATTAATGATGAGATAAAATGATAACCAGAGTCTATTAATTTATTTGTACTATTTAGGAAAAAACACTTGCTCGCAAAGGATCGCAGAATTATAATGAACATATTATCATGCGGAAATTGTCCTTCTCTTGCTTGGCTATACAAATAGTTATTTGTTCGAAATATTTCATTTTGCCTTTTTTTTGTCATTTGTTATAACTTTCTGAATGATTTTCTGCATTAACGTAATCGGATTTCGGTTAATAACAATAACGCTAGCCAAAAAATGAATTCTGTGATGGTCGGAATTATTTTAAAAAGTCAATTTGTTTTTTTGCACTTTTAGCAAAATGATTTTCGTCACAACATTTTATTAAACATGTTGTTATAAAAGGAACATGTTGTCGTTTTCTTGTTTGACAAAAAATACTCTTTTGTTTGAAATACCGAATTTCCATTCAGCAAATAATTTTTTTGTCATTTGTTATCATTTTTTCAATGAATGTGGTAAAATCTTTTTTGAGAAATCGATATATTTCACATTTGCTTTGGTTTTTCCGATTTCATTACGAAATTATCTGAATTCGGCAAGTTGAGAGAATCTTTTCATTATTTTTCGAAACCGTAAACAAAAAAAATAACAAAACCGTTGGAGTAAAAAAATAATTTGTCAATTTAACGAAACAGATATGTTGAGTAAGAACATTGGCCCGTCGGGTATACAAATAATTATTCAGATGCAGACCTCAATTTTATCACATGTTCAATTAATTTTGGTAAATTATTAAGGGCAAAATAACCATCAGATTAATGTATTTATACAAAGAAATTCAATACTCAATTTCAGGAATAATCTCTCCTATCCCAAATGCACCAAACAAATTAATACCTCTATGCCATCTCTACTTTGTGACAAAGAATTATGGTTAAATTCATCACGAATAATTATAAGCTGGCAAAAATATTAATTCGTTTTCTCCTCCCACAGTTGTACGTTAATATATATATTTTTCGGGATTAAATCCTGGAAAAGACGTTTGTCAGGGAAATTAACTCCGAATTTCGGCACTGTATAATTACTCAATTTACAATATTAATATGTATTAATATATCTGTAAAGCATTCACAACCACTTTGGACTTTCAACAATTCAACCGTTATTAATAGCTTATTGGATAATGCTTAAAATACATATTTATATAGAAAATCTAAAGCGGTCACGGTTTTTGTTTGCAAATTAAATTGCAATTTTTAAATATAGAACAGATAAACAATAGCATTTTCCGTTGTATTTTTGCTTCAAATATTTTTTCATAAATTCTCAAAAACCTTTATCAAAAAATGTGACGTTAGTTCAGAATTTTTGTAGGTTTCGATGGATATAACAAAATCAGTTACGAATAATGAAATCTCGGATTAACTATAAATTTTCGTTTCTTTCATTAACGGATTTTCGAACGACATATGAATTCATATGGTTCGCAATATATTGCAAAATTCGGTGCTCGATTGGTCGCATTTTCCTCGTATGCTTATCGACCGGCAGCCAGACGTACGGCCGTAGGAAGCCCCGGAATCACGACTTTGGTGTGACCATCTAGATTATTATACACGCTCATCATATACGTAACACAACATTGTAGGTAGGGCGGTAAGTACAACGACAATGAGGCTACAGCAGTTCTCCAAGACGCCTTGGCAGTAATTCCTTAGCGAAACGACAGGTAAGATAGGCTCCAGAGGCTAACTCTCTGCTATATAAGACCGAGAGTATAGTATAATAACAAGTCGAGAAGATAGAGGCTTCACGGACATAAGCTACAAGTGCCGCAACGTTCCATTTTTAAATCGGTTTTCCGACTTTTCTTTTCAGGCGATACAAGAAAGATGTAAGACTACATTTTATGCGTAGTATAATGATAATAATAATTATTATTATTATGATAATGATATCCTTAAGAACATCCATATAATAATGATGGGAGAAAAAACACCTGAAAAAAATACATCTGGAAAAAAACTCCTCAAAAAATGATTTTATGATTACAGACTTTTTAGGATTTTTTTAGGGTAGGCAGAAAAGACCCCTCGAAAAAATGTTTCCTTTTTTTCCGGAAGAAAACCTCTTCAAAGATGATTATTGTCTATTTGATTGTTTTTCCAGGATTTATTTTTTTCAGATGTTTTCTTCACGGGGATTTTTTTGGGATTTTAATGATAATACCGATATTATCTTACGGTTGTGTTACTCATGAACTCTACTGTGATTAGGCAGATAGCTGAAATTTCAGTGATTTCTTAAACGCAGTAAAATGCAAATTTCTGAACTGAACATTTCTCCATACATTCGGAAAAAAATTACATCAGCTAAAAATGGACTGCTGCTTCACTTGTGGACCATATTTTAGCTCAATCGGCTTAACGATTATCGAATTACGGGTGATTTAAATTTCCGGCCCTGCACACACACATACACACAAACATACTGACATTTTTTTAATCCCCTTTCTTAATCTTTTGTCGCATTATGAGCGTGCTGACATGAAAATCTTTTAAAAAAATTTCATGTAATCAAAGCTTCCTCTAGAAGGAGACAAAAAATACTGTTCTGATTAATGTTAGAGACAGACATACTCACACAAGTTGTCACTTATCTTCATGCATCAAGTTCAGTATAAATATGTATGCGTAACGTACCAGATCAAAGACATTGATAATTAAAAGTATTCCTGAGTCAAAATCTATACTCTCCAAACAGCCTTCGTTAAATCGAAATGGGTAATATTTGTAATTGTTAGAGATTTTGAGGAGTGTCAAACTAAACCTCCGTTTACCCTGCGACACTGCCACATTTAAGTTTTAAAGAGCGTTACAAATTTTTATTAGCATTAATTATTCGAAAAAAGATAATAGATAGAAATATAGCGAATAGACCAATTTCGGTAAAATATATCTAATTATCTGACGAATTTTAATAAAAAATGTAACACTTTCATAACAGTCAGAAGACGTTTCCTGAGCCTCAGACTAATTTTTTTCGCATCAAGCGTCTGCAATGATGCGTTTGCTAATAAAAACGAAAAATAATATTAGTAAATGATAGTAGACGTCTCTAGTGACGGCATTAAATGGACGTAACCAAATATGCGTTCCGACGATCTACACGTGGGTAGCAACCAAACTCGTACGGGCAAACATATTCCAAGAGCGAAAGCTCGTTAGCCCCTGTGCACACAACACTCTGCAGGCAAACAGCAGATCGTTCAGGCCCGATTTACTGAGTTCCTTCGGGCGGAAGCTACTGGCTAACGGCTTGCAGTAAAACAATGGGGACGTGCGGGCCTCGGTCGAGAGTCGAGAGGGTCGCGTCAACGGTCGAAAAGCTCTGGCGACTTGTATAAGCGCGTGCATAACAGGCATAACGAAACAACTGGCACTTGGACATTTTTAATCCGACGGGAATGTTCGCGCTTGAATTTAACTAATATGCGATAACCGTGTCTCATAAATCCTAAAGCCGGCCTTCGTAACAGTGAGCGCTTGGCCAGCAAGGCGTCGGTTACCCAGTGCATAGCAACCCTCGAGCTTTCGCAGAGCTTTCCGTGAAATTGCAATTTAAATTTTTTACTTCCAATTTATAGTGGCATAGCGGAACGTCGCCATGATGAGAACGATCGAGATTCTAAATGGGTTGAGGTGTAACTCATTGCTCCGGAATATCCGGCAAAAAATTCCGGAATTCCTTGCTATTACACAATGTAAGCTGTAGTATATCATTATCAACAAGAAATGTTTTTCTGACGCATTTTTCCGGGGGAAAGATATATTTCTCGTTTCAAGTTGAGGAATAATCTCATTTTGAGAATATGGTCGCGCGAAAAATCACGTAAAGTATCAGGTGCGTATAATACCAACAATTGGGTATCGTTGAATACACATCATACGATTTTCGGTCGAATTGAGGAGATTGTACTCATTAATTACTCTATCGTATTATTCGTGCTGCAAGTGTATGTCACCTTTAAATCATGATTTCCATGCGGATCATGTCAAACGAAATGACAGGTATAGATACGTTGGGTAATGAGATTTGATAAAGGACTCATACTGTCATGCTGTCGTACATTGCGGAACGATGTTTTGTATTTCGATATATGCAATTATATATTGCTTGAACTTTGTTTTCTGTTTGGGAAGAAGGAATTATGCGGACCCGACCATTTCTCGATATTGGATTGTAGGTTTTGGTATTTACGGCCCTCGGGATGGACTCAAAACTTTCTGAGATAGACTCGGGGTTCTCTAGATCAGATTCAGGGCTCTCCAAGATGGACTCAGGGCTGTTTAGGGTAGACTCAGTGCTGTCGAGGGTGAACTCAGGGCTGTTCAGGGTGGACTCAGGACTGTTCAGGGTGGACTCAAGGCTATCCAGAATAGACGCAGTGCTGTCCAGGGTGGACGCAGGATTGTCCAGGGTGGACTCAGGGCTGTTCAGGGTGGACTCGGCGCTGTCCAGAGAAGACTCAGTGCTGTCCAGGATGGACGCAGGATTGTCCAGGGTGGACTCAGGGCTGTTCAGGGTAGATTCAGGGCTGCTCAGAGTGGACTCAGGGTTGTCCAGAGTAGACTTAGTACTGTCCAGGGTGGACTCAGGATTGTCCAGGGTAAACTGTGGGCTGTCCAGGGTGGACGCAGGATTGTCCAGGGTCGACTCAGGGCTACTCACGATATCAATTCAGGGGTATCTGGGGTGTCCTCAAGTCTACTCAGGATGGACTTATCGTGGGATGCTTCAGGATGGACTCGGAGCTCTTCGGGATGGACTCAGAGTTCTCGATGATAGATTCACTATTCTCCATGATGGTCCAAGGCTCTCCACAATACGCTTGGCTGAGTCCAGAATAAATTCTGGGCTCACGCGAATGGGCTCATGGCTTCGCAGGATGGAATCTGAGATAGCCATTGTAATCATTAGAGCAAATGCTATTCACTATCCAGGACTGCTCAACCTTCATCACCCGACTCATCATATTAATATCCCGGCCTGGTATACATTGTACGTTGTACTAATATTGATCCCAACTCCTGCTCCTTGCCTTGGTTCAAGTGTTGATACAACAATCACATTCCCTTGTTCGCTAGGACTGGTCCAGTATCATACCACGTTTAAAACCGCGCCTGCATATTCGCTATCATAAACCCAACTACCGAGGTTAATTCAAGATAGCCCAAATCCAACTCCAACGTAACAGTCCTTCCTATTTGATGGTCAGACGTCACGTCGTTTTGTAAATTATAATGTCATGAGGGAACGTGAGATTGATTGCTCAAGTAAAGCTCATCACCCGTGATATCACAATGACCGTTTGTCCGCTCAGAGGGAAGCCTATAGAGCCTTGACGGTAGCTCAGATCCCTAGCCCCGAGGGAATGCGGGTACATTCACGTATTTACGTATGCAGTTTCTCCAGGCACAAGGCGATCTTGTAATGAAATACCTAATTTCGGCCGTGCTCCTACTATTTGGGCCTCAAGTATACTTGTATACGTCTACTTGTAACAGTTGCCAAAAGTTAGTTTGAATTTTTCGAGAGGAGGTCGAAGTTGCGGACAGCCGGGTGAATGGCATGGAAATGAACCTGAAAGCGCGCTGAACCGGCGTTATTGCCAGAGAAATGAGCCCGAGTACTCCGCGGTCGTTTCCATCTTATTGGCGAACAAGTTAGACCCCACATTTGCGGTAGTATCGACCAGCCGCGGTCTACTAGTTAATTTTTATTTTAAACCCAGACCCAGGTGAATCTCCTACATTCTTTTTATGGATCCATTTTTTTTCCACCCAGACATCTTTACGGCGGCTTCGTAAAAAGCATCTACATATAACATGGATGTCATAAAATTATATTTTTGTAATTAACAGTCATATTACTTATTTAGCCGGTGAGAAAAAAAAAGTGACGAATGGAATGCCGGACTTTTTTTATATGCGCATTTTTTAATTCCAGGTCTGCAGGCATTAAGCTTATTATAGAGTTGATCCGGATAAAACCCATGTTTTGTTCAATACTCTTTTATTAATCCCTTTGTTCCCCCTCGGAAAGCCCCCCTGCAATCTGCGGCCGATTCCACCCACCGTATCACATTCGGCTATGAAAAGAGCGCAAAGGACAGAGGGAAACTACAAAAAGAAAAGTCTCTCGACATAATTGGTCTTGCCGTGTGGAAATTTAGAGCGTTACATCAGACAAGAATATAATATACTACGGCTTTTTCAGGGCCCTGTCAGGGCCAGGCCAGGATCTGATTGTGCCTGATATATGTATCAAAATTCCTACTCGGCTTAAAGTTCCGTGCTGTCGGAGCGAAATATTTTTCGCAGACAATGTAAACATCGGATTACAGGTATACATTGGAGCTACATCGAAGTTGAATATTTTTCTATTTTTTATAAAAAAATATTTACTGACTACATCGTAACCGAATTTAATAAAAATAGTTTTCCTTCAAATACCAAAATACTTACCAGCTCAATTGTTTCGAGACCCATGACTGTCGGAGTTACTTTTAGAATACTTTTTATCCATTCATTCGTTCAAAGAAAATGAATGATATTTTTGAAAGTTGATTCACTCAACGATATTCCCCGAAACTGTGAGCAGAAATTAATAATAACTGACTCTCTATTTATTTAATAAGTTAAAAAAACATTGTCTTCCCAAATTTCTATTTTTCTATTTTAGATGACAAAACCAGCGACCGAAATAAATTTGAATCTTATTGAAATTAAATATCCTTGCGCGTTATCATTCGTGGAGACAGACTATTAATACCGCGACATTTTTTTGTTGTTGCCCTCGGGGTGCGTGTTCGTAATCAGCAACATTCCTTGTGGCGTGGCAAGGCGAGACAGTAACGTGAGTGAAAGAAACATTACCGCTTGAGTTCCTACCGGAAGCGTGTTACCAGCAGACAGTTTAGTTACCTTGGCGACTCGCCGGTCGCGCGAGAGCAACCAGAGCCCGGGTGCGCCTTGAAAAATCGAGCCCCGGACGCCAAGGTAAATGTGCCGCTTCTACAGAATAGCTGTAGATGGCCCGCGGGCCAGGAGAACGCTTTCTTTGAAGAGAACGAACGTGGAAAGCAATTGTGCATAGTTCCGTAGACACGGTCGATACTCAAGTTGATGGTGGAGGTGTGTGCCGCACCAAAAGCTAGCAATCTCACGTGTGTACAACATAGCAGCATATATGACTACAAAATTGGGGTGTGTTCCTTAATTTATGGCAAAACACACGATATGCCGAGTAACAACGGAAATGCACTTGGAGACTTGTTCTGCATGTAGAAAAAAATTAGGATGCACAAATTTGCATAGTCTTTATTATTTTTAATTTTTTCAAATCCACATAAGGAAATATGTCTTTTTGTATTTTTTTATGCTTACCGATTTTTGTATGTTCTCTCGGAAAAAGTTGCCGGACTCTCATCTGCAGAAAGTCCATCAGCGACAAATTCTTTTTTCATTCAACAAAATATCCTTTTATGGCACTCATATCTCACTGCATCATTGATTTAATTATTGAAGCTGACTTAAAAAAAAATTGACTGATGTACATCCACGTTCAACATGTATCTATTGGAGTCGAAATTTTTGTGAAATCTATCTGTAATATCGTTGATAGGATATCGATAATCAAACAGGAATGTTCGCCGTATGACGAAGAAAGGATTTAACGAAAAATGTATCTATGTTATTTGCTGATGGAATTTGGCCATACGAAAGGATAAAAAAATATTAGTTTTCACATTGTAGTAATTCGGAATATCGATAAGAATCAATGACACTAATTGAAACGTCATCGTATTATTTACATATGAGGAAAAATCTATCAAGTTGGCCACCCAGATTTTCTATGTTTTATGTAGAATGTTCTTCTTACTGATTGACAAATTCTCAATTTTATTTTTATTTTTAAATGCATATTGTGATCCTTCAAAAATATTGGACTCTATATGGGGTGTTCCTATTCACATTCCATGGGTAGCAAAATAACATATGTAAAAACATATTTAATTGCAACTTTTGTTGAACTGTATATACCAAAATAATTTTTTTTTCAATTTCTCAAACCTATAATTTACTTGGAGAAACATTGCAGTTTACTCGTTGGCAATATGTCAGAGTAGATCCTCTTGTCTGAGATCACACCATTTGATTATCGCCTCCACTACCTGTCTATGATTGATTAAGTCGTTCGGTATGAACCCGCATATGTACATGTGCCCCCATAACTGTGCAGGGACTGCGCAGCAAGTCGATGATGCTTTCAATCATCACCTACGCTAAACCCACACTTCAGATTAGTTGCGTGAGGGCCGCTTACAAGCGATGGTAGGACTTTCCCCAGGGGATAACTCGCCCTCGCCCCAATAATTCTTTCGACCGTTTGGTATTCTGTGCGAGTGACGGAATGGCCCAATTTCCCACAGGGGGTATCGACGTTCCATCCACGCAATTAGGCAGACACCTTTTTGAAATCAACAACGTACCTTAAGGTTCCGCCAAAGCTATTTCGTACTATTGGCTTTTAAGTACAATGAAATAAAAAAGTTCAAAGGTTAAGGTTCATATCTAAAAAAACTTTCTTGAAATAGGCAAGTGAACTGAAAGGGCTGATCGATTTTACTAATTGGCAAATCTTGGTCCTCCACTATACGACTTCAGAAACATCGATATTAAGGTTAAATTAGGTCATTTGGAAGGGACTTTTAACTATTAGACACATAATGTTTGCTATTCTGCGACAGCTAATTATGAATGTAGTTGAGGTTTTATTTCAATGTGCAATAGAATATCTTGTGCAATAGAAATCTTTCACTTCAAATGTTGTTTTTTATGCTAACTGCGAAAATGGAAGAGGCGTGAAAATTATGGTGCGTGATTATTTATAGTGTTGCTATCCATTATTATATCCTTTGTGAAGGTCGAACAATAATAAAGTAGCTATGTGCGGGGTTTAACCTTATACCCTCTTATTTTACACACATGCTTTCTTCTGAATTTCGTGAAAGTTCTAATTCTCGAACCCTAATCGTCTTTATGTTTTAAAGTAATTTTTAGGACATTTTGTGAAGAAGATAATGTTAGACCGCCAATAACCGACGAAAGTGATTAGAGATGTTAATAATTTGGTACATCAATATTCAATAAATCATGTATTTCTGAATTGAACATTCTTGTCGTTAGTTGGCATCGTGATGATATAAAAATTGTCGTCTTCCGCATTGTAATCCCACAAGAGGACAACACATTTTTTATGTGAAACCATTTTCAGCGAAGATTTCCCAGAAAAACGTCCTCGAAAAAAATTTCGACCCATTAGAAAAAAAATGAATTACGCTCCAATGTCCTTAAAATAAAATCCATCAATGACATGTCTGCAAAATCGTTACAGCACTTCATGAAAAAACAAGTAAATTTGTACCAAATGCCCTGAAAAAAACATTACCGCCCTCGGGTAAAATAGTAAATTTTGATCAAATGTCCAAAAAGAAAAACCATTATCGCCTCCAGTTGAAAATCTATATTCTACCCAAATGTCCCAAAAAAGCATTACGCCCCCGGAGAAAAAGGTTTAATTTTACCGAATATCCTCGAAAAGCCTCACGGCCCTTCGTTAAAAAAAGCGAATTTGGCCAAAATGTCATGAAAAAAAAAACCTCCCAGCTCTTGGTGCTTGCTGTTAACGATGTTTCCCCATAACATTTCCTCGAGTACACTCAGAAGTACTTTCAACTTTTTCGTCGACGTAAGTGTGATGGCGCGTGTGATGTTCCGATTATCGTTTCTCCGCAGTGGAAGAAAATGTACCTGGTGGCCCAACCAAAACTATTTCACACCATTGACTCTGAGAGTCTAATGGAAAAAGGGGGAAAAAAAGCTTAGTCGAGAGGGTGTGATTTGAATCTATTTATAGGTATCTCGCTCGATCGTGTACAGAAACACGTCTCATGGCAGGGAGTATAGGTATGTTGTCGCTTCAGCGAGTGCTTTAACGTTGCATGCATAGCGTCGCATCGTCAGTCACATGGATATAATCGCTTGCACGAACGTTGCACTGCACGTGCATGTGTATCGAGGTCCGGAACTCGTTGGTTGCTTCCTCGGCTGGAAATATGTAATCGGACTCGGCGGAGCCATGTGCCTATGCCGCTGGTATACACATTCCGAATCGGGGTTATCGCACGCATACATGGATTGTACAATAAGAGAAGGTATGTCGGTACAGTAGAGAAACGTGACAGTGGGCACCGCTAGTACGGATAGGAATGGCTGAGGCAATACACAAACGAGAGTACTGAGCATGGCTATCGGCGAGGGATGTGACGACTGGTTCGTTGGTGGCGGTTTGCGTTGCTCTCGACGGTCTCTACGGCATGCTACGGCCGCCCGTAGTCACACTCAGTGTTAGGCTCATTGTGTGAGTGAGAGAGAACGTAAAACGCGGGAATCAGCCGCCACTCGCACGAACAACATCCACCCGAGGACTAACGGTGTAGTTGTGGGTCCAGTGAGTCCAGGGCCATAGCCATAATCACCGCGCATACGTCCCACCGTCGATGAGATTAATGTCCCTGTCGCCCCGCGGTCCTCGCTGTTTCACCCTCGGACCTATCCTGAAATTCCGAGCTTTGATTTACGGAATCTCGATCGTCTCGCCGGGCCACGCAACTCATCGCGCTATTTCCTTCAATCCCATAAATCTCATTTCTTCGACTATTCTTCCAAATGCATTTTTGGCTTCCTTTTACCAAGCCAAGGTCACTTCGGGTTGAGCTGATACGGGGGATGTCGAAATATGAAACATTGTGCGATTGTTTTGCCATGCACGGATTGAAAAATTATGGTGAGTGGAATAAATGGCTGGGAAAGATTTTGGTTGAAGACGGATGTGGAATATGTGATGAAAATCTGGACAACTGGAAAGGAGATTTGTAGCAGGGAGTACAATTATGTGGAGGGAAGGATGGTAATTAATCAATTGCGAGGGCGCTGGTGCCACGAATTTCTTTAACCGGGTTTCACGTTGCTTTTATCTTGCTCTTACCTTACTCTCACCTTACTTTCACCATGCTCTCATCTTGCTTTCACTTTGCTCTAACTATGCTCTTACTATGCTCTCTCTTTGCATACATCTTGCTCTAACCTTTGCTCTCTTTGATTTCACCGAATTTTCACCTTACTCGCACCTTGCTTTCACCTTGATTTCACTTTGCTCTCACCTCGCTCTCACCTTGCTTGCTCTTATTTTGCTTTGATCTTGCTCTCACCTCGCTCTCACCTTGCTTGCTCTTATTTTGCTTTGATCTTGCTCTCACCTTAGTCTTATCTTGCTCTCATCTTGCTCTCACCTTTCTCTTGCCTTTCGCTCACCTTGCTCTCACCTTAGCTTTTGAAAAGTTACGATACCCGAGAATATCGCGTTGACTAATAATTATGTCATTTCACTCAATATTTGGTAACATTTGTTTACTACGCCACCCTGATTGAAGCAGCAACTTTTAAATTAATTATATATATTAAAAGGACTTTAAATAAATACTTCTTTTATTCTTTATGATTCCACAAATAATATTCGAAATTGCTTTTCATTGTTGAAAAAAATAAAATACCTCGAAGCCCATATTCAAAAATATGTGTTTCATATAGAAAAGAAAATTGCCGAATTTCATATATTTTTATGGCTTTGAACGGTATCCGCCCCTTAAATTATCGCCCGAAGTTAGAGTGCCAGTGAGTGTGTGCGTGAAAAAGGACGTATAAACGCGGGAATCAACCGCTTGCCGCACGGACAACATTCACCCGCGTTTTTAGGGTGCAGTCGTGGGACTAGTCGGTCCCTTGCAGAGCCATAATCACCGCGCATACGTCCCACCGTCAATGAGATTAATGTCCCTGTCGCCGCGTGGTGCTCGCTGTTTCACCCTCTGAACTATCCAGAAATTCCGAGCTTTGATTTACGGAATCTAGATCGTCTCGTCAGGCCACAGGTACCGACCGTGGCAACCACAACGCGAACTCATCTCGCTATTGGCTTCAATGCCATAAATCTCGTTTCTTCGGCTATTTTTTCCAAATGCATTTTTGACTTTTTTTTCGCGAACCAAGGTCACTTCCGGTGCCGCAACAGAGGAGATGTCGAAATATGAAACATTGTGGGATTTTTTTGCAATGGGGCAGTTAAAAAATGGCACCTCGAAAAAATAAATAAATGAGTGAGAAGAATTCTATTAGAAAAACGGATAAGGAAAATGTGATAAAAGTTAAGACAACTGCGCGGATATTTTGAAGCAGGGACGTACAAAAATATGAAGGAAAGGATGCTAATCTCTGTGGGCCATATAACCCTATCTTAAATTAACGCAAATTTTCCTATGAACTTACCAAGGAATTTTCATGAGTGTCTGCGAATTTACATGACTAATTCTGTAAAGAACCCAGCCATCGTGGTATAATAGAAAATTACATGATACGCCCGAGAACTTTCGGGCCGACTTTTAATTTGTAATCCAATTTCCTTTGTAGCCCGACACTCGAGAGAATATTTAATTGATCGAGTACGGAAAGCCAACGCCACACGTTTCCAAAATTAAGCGATTATTCAATTAAGGTATAGGCTACGATCGTGAATGGATACGAATAATGGATATAATCAAGAGACGTTGATCTCACCACACATCAAATGATCATTCAACGATTTCGTATTTCCCAAATAATTTTATATAAACCTATAAGTCGTTTAAAAAAATCGAGACAAAATGATCATTCAATAAACACGTACTTCTTAAATAATTCTTATATCCTTCTATTAATTGTTTTAGAAAATTAAATGGAAATGATCCCTCAATAAATATTTTTCTCTTTAAAATATTATTGATTTAAACCTATGAAGTGTTCCGAAAAATTGATTCAAATTATTTTTCAAATAATTTCTACATCGACCTAAAAGTCGTTTAAAAATATTTATCAAACTAGAAACTCACCGTTAAAGGCCGAGGCCGAAAAAAGGGTACCAAAGCTGAATGCGAAAGAGTGAGTGCCGTTCCAGTGGAGATTACCAACACATATCTACTGTCACTTTCGTTGGGAATAAGTGGAAGATTATTCTCTCTCTCCCTCCGTTTATTTTCACCCACTGACACACAATCGAAACGATTGCGGGGCACTGCGATGATCACACGCTTTTCTAACTCAATATATTTATTTTTCCAAATATCCAATACCTTAATAATCAGTATCAACGAAGTTACAATCAATAATCTCGGCAATAAACTAAGACGCCAATAGCGCGGGAACTGCACTTTCCAAAGTCGAAGGAAAATAAAACTATTGGCTACCGTGGCATCGCCACGTGCCTTGTCTTTCTGGTTATCCGCTGGCCGGCATCGTCACGATAAGCCCAGATGACTTTTCTCCGGTTTTCTTCTCCCGAATGTGATTGGATATCCTGACGGCAACTCACAATCCGAAAAGACCCTTGAGCCGGCAATTGATCTAAGTTAGCAAAGGTGCTTCGGAAATCTAATCCGGACGTCATACAGTTTTCAGCGTTGTGTAGTTTGGAAACGTTTCGTGTGATGACGCGACGTCTGCCCCCGCGGCAAGATTGGCTGTCGGCTTTTTTCAGCACCTAACACACTTTTTGCCAGCTTTCTGCTGTATTTTTGTTTTTAGCGTAGCCTAAATTTGATCGTAGGCTTTTTTTTCGTCTCTTGAACTAAGAAGCTCCAGTGACGTTGGAAAAGCAACGTGGAAACCCGACTCACCCCTCCTGAGGCCGGGGCTTAACTGAAAGCGAAGCAGCCCCTATAACGGTGCGCATGCTCCTTGGCAGGTTTGCGTCGTGCCGCGTCGTGTCGCGTCACGTAGCGTCCCCGCGGCATCCCCTTACGATTCCACCGAGTCTTTCTTTCTCCCTCGAGTAAATTCCTCTCCTTTTCTTACCACGTATCATGGCCCTACGCGAGAGGGGGCGACTCGAAAGAATCGAAAAACCCCATTCGACTCTCAACTGCTCCTTGGCCCAGATGCCTACAAATACCTACCCCTTTTTGTTGTTTTTTTCCGAAGCGTTGTCGCGAATGCAATCTCCACTTCACAGCTTTCTGTTCCATTATTCAATTCAATTGTGGGGCTTTTCTCTTGATGGCCCGGATCTAATGTCACTTAAACTCCACGCACTTTGGAATGGTCGCAAAATCAGATGGCCTTACGGTCATAAAAATGCTTTACTCTTTGGTCGTGCGTACAATTTGAGGGCTGTTACTTCACTGGGGAAATATAGTTAATTTTATACATTTTTACGGACAATCTCGAGCTGTTAATTTGGGTGGGAGTAAAGTATCTAGTAGTATGTAGTTTTTCCGACTTTGAACTTTCTTGCGATTGACTCTTGAGGGAATATTTAGTTTCCACACGGTGAATTGGATTCGGGTCGGGTGACAATGCCGAAATATTTACGTGAAGCTTACGATGAACAGTTCAGTTGCTAAGCCAAGAATTGTTACGAGTTATTGAATTTTTATCACCCACAGGAAATATTATTCAATTCAATGATCAGCTCCGTGGATTAAACTTAGTGACAAGCAATAGTCCACTCAATTTGTTGCATTTGAACTGTCTTGCTATGAAATTGACTTATGATCGAAAAACCTTGACGTACGATTGAAGTCAATCGCTGCGAGTAATGAGCTACATTCTCAAATTCATTTTACACGTACATTGAGTTCGATTCGCGCTGTAGATTTACCTAAACCTACGATAAACACGTCAGTCGCTAGACGATAAATTATCGAATCTGATGTCACTCAAATTCAACGCAATTCCGAAACCGGTGGAATTTATAAAATTGAAAGTAATCATTTTGTAGATTTCTTTACAGCCAATCCCATGCACTAAACTTAGGTACAAAAAAGTACAATTTCGTTCGCCGTATTTAAACTTTCTTGCAATTGATTTTTTATCGAAACAGCTCGACATACGATTGAGTTTGATGTCAGTAATGAGGTCCTTTCCAAAATTCATTTGACACGTACGTTGACCTCGATTTGTGCCAAGAGACAAGGCCTAGATATTTACCTGAATCTACGATAAACACGTCAGTCGCTAGACGATAAATTATCGAATCTGATAAACACTCAAATTCCACCCAATGAAATTGTACTTTCTTGCAATCGATTTTTTATCGAAACATCTCGACATACGATTGAGTTTGATGGTCGCTAGTGACGAGTTCCTTCCAAAATTCATTTCACTCGTACGTTGAACTCGATTTGTGCCAAGAGACAACGCCTAGATATTTACCTGAACCAACGATAAACACGTCAGTCGCTAGACGATAAATTGTGACGAGTTATTGAATTTTCGCCACCCACAGGGTTGTAGCGGAAGCGAGAACGAGGTGGGATTTCGCGAGACGGAACTCCGGAAATAGGACGATGTATCTTGGTCGTGTTCGGAGGCAGAGAGAGAGCCGCGATCGTGGTGGTCGCCGAGATTGCATAGAGCCTGTTCCATCAGGGCTACTATACTCTTTTAATCCTTCATCGGTGCCCCCGACAATCCTTTATACGCTAGTCTCACACCGACTCGCGCCAAGACCGTTTTTAATTCACCACCGTTAACCCCGCGCGCTCGGCAATCCCCCTGGGCACTTTCTTTGAAAGAGGGAAGGCGCCTAATCAAGCTCCTTGCCACGTGTTCAATCCTTCCGGCTGTCTCTTCTACCTTTTTATTTTTTTTTTCCCTTACTTTCCGTTCATTGGCCTACGTAGCTGCTCAGTGGGTCGTCGTGTCTATCCCCAAGAAACAGGATATCTCTTTTGGCGTCGAAAAACTTTGATTGTACCTGAGTAAGTTGAAACCACCGGTCTATGCTTTGGCCTGATGTTCACCGAGGCCAATAGCCGACAAAGACACCCTGCGGCGTCCAAAGCCCTGTGAGATTGATTGCGAATGTCGCAAAACATACATAAAACATGTGAAAAGTCTTGTACCTCGAAGCGTTGTGACGGCTTCTTGTTTGACGGGAAAAAAGGTACTCATAATGCGTAAACGGACAATACAACAACAACAACAAAATTGCATCTCCAGCTTTTTGCTGCATCATGAGGCGTATTGTTGGACGGGATATGGATTCTAATCCGCAACAAAACTCGCACCCGGTGGAGGAGAAAAAACACAACTCAATGGCAATGTCAATTTGCCAATAGAAGAAGTAATCATGTCAAATACAAACTCACGCTTTTCTCGTCACGAAATTGATTGCGAACGTCGCAAAACATACACAAAACATGTGAAGAATCTTGTCCCCGGAAGTGATGCGACGTCTCCTTGTTTGCCATGAAATGAGGTCCTTATAAGCGAGACGCATAATGCGTAAACCGGAATCCAAAAAAAGAAGGTGTATTCCCAGCTTTTCACTGCATCGTGAGTCGCATTGCTAGACCGGATATTGACTCCAAGCCGCAACAAAGTTTGCATCCGGTGGAGGAGAAAA
Organism: Tromatobia lineatoria; assembly: GCA_949699805.1. Taxonomy (NCBI): domain Eukaryota; kingdom Metazoa; phylum Arthropoda; class Insecta; order Hymenoptera; family Ichneumonidae; genus Tromatobia; species Tromatobia lineatoria. The sequence continues at coordinate 4,175,986 of OX453042.1, read as the reverse complement.
AACGAAGCTCAACGGCAATGGTCATTTGCCAATGGAAAAATGAATTATGTAAAATGTAAACTCACGTTTCTATCGTCGTTGTTGTTACTACAACGCTGTGAGATTGATTGCAAATATCGCAAAACATACACAAAACATGTGAAGAATCTTGTCCCCGGAAGTGATGCGACGTCTCCTTATTTGCCATGAAATGAGGTCATAATAGGGGAGACGCATAATGCGTAAACCGGGATCCAAACAAAGAAGTTGCATTTCCAGCTTTTCACTGCATCGTGAGTCGCATTGCTGGACCGGATATCGACTCCAAGCCGCAACAAAGTTTGCAACCGCTAGAGGAGAAAAAACAAAGCTCAATGGTGATGGCCAATTGTCAATGGAAAAATCAATTATGTCAAATGGAAACTCACCTTCCTCTCGTCGTTGTTGTTACCACAACGATGTGAGATTGATTGCAAATATCGCAAAACATACATAAAACATGTTAAAAATCTTGTCTTTGCAAATGATGCTATGTCTCCTCGTTTGCCATGAAATGAGGTAAAATTACGCGAGACAGATAATGCCTAAACGGGAACACAAAAACATAGTCGCATTTCCAGCTTTTCACTGCATTGCGTGAGTCGCATTGTTGGACCGGATATTGACTCGAAGCCGCAACAAAGTTGCACTCGGTGGAGGAGAAAAAACACAGCTCAATGGCAATGGCGATTTGCCACTGGAAAAATTAATCATGTCAAATAGAAACTCACGTTTGTCCCACCATTGTTGTTGCTAAATCGCTGTACAATTGATTGTAAATGTCGGAAAAAAATACACAAAAAAAATCATGTGAAGAATCTTGTCCCTGGAAGTAATAATGCGACGGCCTCTTGCTTGCCGTGAAATGAGGTACAATTAAGCTAGCCACATAATGCGTACACCGAAGAAAAAAAAATTGCATCTGCAGCTTTTCACTGCATCGTCAGGCGCATTGTTGCATCGGATATGGACTCCAATCATCGACAAAATTGGACTCGATGGAGAAGAAAAACTACAGCTCAATGGCAATGGCGATTTGCCAATGGAAAAATCAATCATGTCCACTGAAAACCGATCCTCTTGCATCGCTATGCATTTTAACTTGCCGAGTTATTTTTCGTCTTCCAGCTTGATTCAGTTCGAGAAATACTGCGTTTAATTCCTGTGTATATCCACATTATTCCTATAAAATCGGCAAATTAAGTACCTGAGTTCAACGCATGCGACTCTAATAACGCTACCTTCGTGGTCTTCATTACCAATACTTGACACGCAGCAAGTTTATGTCCCTTAAATAGGAGAGCTATAACTTGGGTGCGTCAGGTGGCTCAAGCAATTTTCACCCCGTTTGTCTCGTCATTGGCGTTGTCAAAGCGTTGTGAAATTAATTACTAACGTTGCAAAATATACATGAAACATGTGAAGAATCTCGTGACCGGAAGTAATGCGATAGCTCCTTGTTTGCCATGAAATGAGGTACAATTAAACGGGAAACGGGAAAAAAAAAAAAAGTAGTATCTCCACCTTTTCACTGCATTGGGAGCGCATTGTTGGACCGGATGTGGACTTCAAGCCTCAACAAACTTGCACCCGCGGGAGGAGAAAAAACACAGCTCAATGGCAATGGCGATTTGCCAATGGGAAAATCAATCATGCTAATTGAAGATTCATTCACTCGCATCGCTATCCTGAACAATTATCGTCGCAAATTCATTCTATTTCCGTCGGAGCCTTTCGAAAATAATCTTTTTCATTGCTGTATATATCTATATAACTGCTATAAAAACAACAGATCGAAACCCTGCGTGTAAATCATGCAGCGTTGGTAACGCTAACCTCGCGGTCTTAAGTCTACATTGCCAACACTTGGCTTCCAGCAAAGACCGCTTATGACGTTCAAATAGAACAGCGATAACTTGGGTGCGTCAGGTGGTTGAACCAATTTTCACCCCATTTACTTCATCGTTGTTTTCACCAAAGCGCTGTGAGATTTATCGCAAATATTCCAAAACATATATAAAACATGTTATAAGTCTTTTTCTAGAAGTGACGAGAAATCTCCTCATTTGTCACGAACAACAATTAATTTGAACGCATAATGTATTTACAGGAATACAACAAAAATAAGATCTCCAGCATTTCACTATATGGTGAGTCGCATTGTTGAACCGGGTAAAAATTCCTGGCCGCAACAAACTTCCGCCCATCGGAGAAAAAAGGACACAGCTGAATGGTAACGGCGATTTGTCAGTGAAAAAATCAATCATGTTGAAAGGAAACTCCACCCCCTTGCATGACCAGTGTTTCTACCCTGACGAATAATCATCGTAGATGAAATTCTGTTCCATTCAAGACTCTTGTAAATGCTCTCTTTGATTTCAGTATTTATCTATATGTTACTGCTACAAAAAACAGGAAATTAAAGCCCTGCGTATAAATAATGCGACGTGGGTAACGTCGCTCTCGTGGTCTTATTATCAATACTCTACATTACCGATACACGGCTTAAAAAAAGACAGTTATACCGAGAGTGCAAGTGGTTTGAATGATTTCCACCCTATTTGTCTCGTCGTTGGCAGCAGGCATCGATGATACCTCGTATAGCCATCTCTGAACTCACACAGCAATTACTTTTTCATCGTAAGAACTTCCTCACACGATAAGATAGAATCCTGTCAAATTAGCAGTTATGCAACTAACAATAGAAACTTCCATTTCAATTGAAATAAAAACGTACATTGTACAAGCGTATTATTGCTAGAGTGCAATTGGCGCCAATTTGTCTTGATCAGGTCGTATTCCAGTCGCGAGTGAGAAAAAGACATTTTACTCTAATCAATTGTCGCGGATGAACTCTCCTTTTATCTGAATCTTTAAAAAAATTGACTTTTATTGTTGGACATAAGTTAATGCCATACAATTACCAGATGAAACCCTTGCGTATAACTCATGCCATCCGCGTGATTTTGTGTCTAAGTTACCAACCCTCGGCTTGAAGTAATACTATTCATATAGGGCAACTAAAATTGGGGTCCGTCAAGTGGTTCTAACGATTTCCGCTCTGTTTGTCTTGTCATCGTCAGCAGGTCTTGATTAATCGTTGATTCACTTCGAGGAATGTGTTAGGAATTCCTTCATCATAATTAGATATTCCTTACTCGATAAATCGGCATTTTGTTAATGTGCAATAAAACTAGCTACCAAAAAGAAGAACTCAGTAACAAACGAGGATGCTGCTTCGAAATTTGCTTTTAATTAAATTTAAAAAGTACATTGCTCGAGCATACAATTGATCGAGTGTGATTGGCGTCAATTCGCTTTGATCAGGTCGTATTCCAGTTGCGAGTAGGCAAAAGTCGTCTTGCAATGCGACGTATCCGATGAAAAGTGTGTAGACAGACGAGAATGAAGAAACGGAGCAGTCTACCCTAACGGTGGTGGATTTGGTGGTGAAATTGTTGATTGTTGGTAGGGTAGACATCGCCGAGTTCACCTCGTCGCTGCTGACCAGTGATTCCATGGTACAACGGGGACGAGAAACGCCTGGACTTACCGACAGTGATTTTTCTTGTTATCTACAGCTGACTGTTCAGTCCAGGCTTAACTGGTCCCGAAGGTACAGTTTCGAATTTTTTTTTGTTTTTATATCCATGTAGAGTGCTTGTGTCAATTTATGCCTCGTCGGTCTTAACTTTCTCCGTCGTCGCCGATGTGGAATCACTCACCGGCTCTGGTTCATGGATTCCCATCCATTGACAACGTTTTTGGAGCTCCTGTCGGTATCTAAGGGGCAGATGTCAATGTTTTATTCGTACAATTCGATACTGTAAGATAAGAAGGTGAAATGGACAGTACCTAGGATGGTTTATGGCATAAATCCATGGATCTATGCAGGAAACTGTCTTGGCGAAAACTGCCGGCAACATCGTTGAGAATGGTGTCAGCGATTCACTGCAACATAAAACGAAATCTTTGATGTACCTCCAATTAATATTTTTTAATGCCGCCCGGTGAGATATTATTACCGATTGCCAAATGCTCCTGTCATCGCAACAACCGCGTAAGGTGTCCACGAGCAGATGAAGAGGAAGAAAATTGTAAAGGCCACCTTGGCAATTCTCATCTCAACACTCCTCTCCTTGTCTCCTTGATTGGAGACCAGGGATTTGACGTTCATTTTCTTCGCCTGCGAAGGTAAATTCGATCAGTAGCTAATGAAAATTTTATTGCGGATTTATGGCTGACTGAATTTATATCAATACCGAGAGATTTAATATTTCATACAGGTTTTTATGATTCATTTCCTACAGATAATGAATTTCATTTCCAATAATCGTAGCGATCTTGGCTTCTATGTTAAGTGCACCTGCTATTTTTTCGTCTATAAGACCATTTTTATGACGGAATTGTGTATTTAATTCGCACTTAAATGGAATTTGATCAATCCATCCAATTATAAACATACTTGAACTACCAATGAATAGGTGTTAGGTAAAAGTTGCCATGGCTTCACTGCCATACCTATGAATGTCTAAATGGATTGCGGTCGTAAATGGCAGTTTTTTTTATATCGTTACTTAATTCAAACACCCTCAAATATGTCGTACCTGCTCACGCAGCATTTTCTCGTGCCTGCGAACCGACTTGATGAGTTGCGAATAGAAGTATACGATCAGGATCATAGGAAAGGCGTAAGACCATGCAAAGATGCACGCGACGAAAACTTTTGTGTCCTGATCATCGGAGAGGAAATCGAAACTGCAGGTCGTCAAGAAACCCTCTGTGGAATATATGGGATGAAATGGCAATGAGACGCGGTTGAATTAATGCGACAACTTGAAAGACTGACCTGGCACATATCGACCCCAATACCTGGTCATGGGCAAGATCGTGAAAGGCATTGACCAGAACCACGTGATGGCAATGATGACGGCGGCTTGTTTGCCGTTCAATCGTCCATCGATGGGACAGGATATTGTCCTATGAATTAAAAATCGGAAAGAAATATTGGTACATACATTGTTTGTCGAACTTGTTTGTCAAAAAATGTCCACATCACCTGTAACGATCATAGGCGATAGCGGCGTTGTTGATGGCTGAACCAATACCGGATACGCTACCAAGGGCCGCATAGATATCGCATCCGAGCTCCCAACCGACAATTCGCTCGAGGAAACTACTGATTATCAGCAAAGGCATTTCCAACATCATCACGATATCGAAGAGTGCCAAGTTCACGACAAACATGTTCGAAGGTGTTCGTAGGCATTTTGATCTACAAAAAATGTTGACAATCAATATTGTGATGTAACATCTAATCCCGAAAAAGTCGGTAAAGCCGTTCCGATTTTGTGGAGTGGTGAATATTTTGAAAATATTAAGTTATTCTAATAATTTTCACAAAACTTACGATTGCCTGTCACTTTTTAAACAAAAACTGCGTAATATTCAATGAAACTGTATGCATGGCTTAGTGAAGATCGGTAAGTGGCTTTGATTTTGAAATCTAAATAATAAATAAACAATAAGGATAGGCGACTGATCCTTACAAAACTTAAGATAGTTTGTTTAATTCTTTTATGAAACTAAATAATATTCAATAGTACCGGATACATAGTTACGTGAAGATCGGTAAGATTTTTTGCTTCGGTTTTATACAAAAGTAAATTTCTTAAAATTTATCCTGGCAACTGAGATTTCGCGAATCTTCAGGTTTCATATCTACTCAAAATAAGGCATTGAAGTAGAACCGTGCCGATTTTCCAATTTTACAAAGCCAAACCGTCGAAAACGATTCATCACGGCCGTAGCTTTGAAAAAATGGAAAATAATGGGAAACTAATGGGGAACGTCAACTTCTTTCAAAATTCACAACAGTAGTCGTAGTTACTTATTGATAACCATAAAAATCAATGAATTGACGGCGCCAACAAGGTGATAAAGACAGTCGCATCGACCGTAAAAATAAATAGCTACTTCCTATACAGAATCCGTTCGTTTCGACCGCCCCGTAAATAAATACTTTCCTCTTGGAAATGTTGGCATTGTCGACCACGTAAAAAAACCAGTAACCACTGAGAAAGGTTCGCATCGAGCGATATACAAAAAGTACTCACTTCTAATTGGTAGGATGGTCTCTTTTCCGATGGAAAGTACATAAACGGTAAGCGACTTACGTCGTAAAGATCCAGACGACGCATCCATTTCCAACGGCAGAGAGTATCATCAGCATAAAGTAGATAAGACCAAGTCCGATGTGCCAGTATTTTCCGGGTGCAAGAAAGCCTCGCCAGTGGGGATGGACCAGTTCGGAGTGTTCGGGTGGTATGTTCCATCCCAGGAGACGTTCCTGCATCTGTTGAACTTGCCTGAAATTCAAACACGTTTGATTTAACCGCACCGCAAATATGGCATAGGATAACTGCACGGTCGTTCTGTATGGATCGATACTAATTAATTCATCGACGCAGGAATTTGATTGGGCATCATGTCCCACGATGCGGAGGTACACCGTCGACATCGGTACAGGACGAGGATGAGAAGCCAGCGAGGGAGTGAAAAGAGCGAGGGTCCTTGATGTCTATCGCACTATCAGTCTCGATAGTGAGCGGAATGGGAGAGAAACCCTCCGCCCAACCGCTCAAGCGACAATACCAAATGATTAGTTGGAAACGCTTCAAACCGCGAATGTATAGATATACCATAAACGGGACCAATGAATGCCGCATCAATGCTATAGTGTCTTGCGGTCTGAGTGCCTCATTCCCCTTTTGATCTCGCACATTTCTTTACCTTCTCGTGATGTCTTCCTCTTTCCGGATTCTTCTATTTCATTTGTTGTCTTACCGACATAGCACCATGCGTCCTTTTTGAGAAAAACAAGAAAAGCAAATTAATGAAATGCACGCACCCAACGCCACCGACTCCGCTGACAAAAGCCTGCATCGGGCTGATTATTCCGGAACTCTCGTTGAAGTACATCTTCAGTCCTTAGTTTCCTCCCTCGCTTTGTAGATTTTCTTGTGTTTGGTCAAACTTTTTTAAGACGCACGTAGATTTTGTCGTTGATTATTGCGGATCAAAATGATCGTGTCCGGATTCGTGGTACAAGTGGTAGAAGGTATTGAGGCGAACCACGAAGAGGAGACGCTGAAGGTGATGACGGACGAGGATACCAATTTGAGAAGGTCAAATCCTAGCTCCACTCGAGTCGCAGACCGAGTATGAATTAGGATGACTATCTGAAATGTTTCTTTATCAATATTTGGACGGCTTGTCGTGGAGTTGTTTTGTGATCTTGAGGAATCAATTTACCCCGACGCGAGGAACTATCGAGCGACTATGATAATATGAAGTGAGACGCGGTGCGAAGGTTGGGAATACGTTCCGCAACTCACTTGGCCTCATCGAACAATACCTTTGCCTTTTATATGGCCCTACATCCAGGATCGCCGATGGCGTGCCAGCTGAGAATTTAATTCGATTTGAAGGAGATGAAGAAACCTTTAGTTTGGCTGAGACCAGCCCGTCACGCGATTTTATTTCAAACCCCCCAGTAAACTTGTCCCATTACGACGTTTTCACTCCCCTTTCCCTACCTTCACTTCATCCTTCCTCCCTTTGTTCCTATAGCGCAGCTGTACGCGACGGCCAGTTCACCCCGTTCCATTGGTACTACAGCGGTCAACGAGAGGACAACTCGCACATTCAACGGGCTCTCGATACGTCGACCGTGTAAACGTGTCAATATGTCTCTGACGGTGAGACAACTCAATAACACAAATCGTTGATAAATTTCATTTTCAACTCGAGTGTTACGGGCCATTGCACATCCGCGAAAAGCTTTCGTGAATTATGGATATTCATCGGTGCCATCGGTATCGCAAAAAGTCATGGCCTACCTGTTGAATAATAATTGTCAATAAATTCTATACTTTCATCGATGAATATATGACGGATTTTCAACTTATTAATACCTATGTCGCTTTCGCGAAATCGGTCGCCATTCCGATTATCATTTTTGACCATTATGCAGTATCTCGGGGATTTTGTAGCTTACGGATTTGTTTTTCGCCGTTATCCGTGCTCTGGGATCGTTATGAAAAAATTCGACAGTAAGACGGGATTTTTGTTCAGTGAATTTATGGATTTTACTTTTGTTGGCTTTTTATTTTGTGACCTTCTAGAGAAAGTTTTGTCTTGGTGAATAAATTTTTGTTTTGTTTTGTGGTTACATGTGAAAAAAGTTAGAATTGTTCAGAAGGTGATTTAGAAAAATATGTCGATATGTGTGTTTGTAATTTTTGGGATTTTCAATTGTGGTTATTTTTGCCGGAATGTGCACCGAAATTTCGATCTCGTCTATTTGAATTCCTTTTTGCGCGTAGTAGCGTTTTTTTTGTCAGGTATCGATTAATTCACCAACTAGTTCTTCATTTATGTGGTACATTTATAAATTAGCACTCGGCAGCGTTTGGTAAATATTAAATTTAGCTGGTATCGATGACACGGTTCCGATTTTATTGAGTTATCAAATAACTCAATGAAATTCTCTTCAAACAATTTTCTACATAAACTAATTAGTATACAGTGTTACTGAAGACATAATTTCGTAAAGGTTGGTAGTAGGGTTTGACCATTATATAAAATTTCATCGAGGTTGAGTCTAATAATATAGATTTTTTGTGGAATCTATTTTTATTCGTAATATCTTAATTTTATTAGGTGGTATCTATATTTTAGTGAAAAAATATCAATATTTTATGATACCGATTTTTAATCATGGGATAAAAAAATTTCATAGTATTGATATTTTAGTCTTGAAATAAAAAAAATTTATGGTATTGATATTTTAGTCTTAAAAATAAAAATTTTCATGGTCTTGATATTTTAGTCTAAAAATACCAATTTCTCATGGTATAGAAATTGGTATTCAAAGATATTATAGAAAACACAGTTAATATTCGATAGTCAATGGAACAGATTCAATAGTAGTACAAATGGTAAATAATGTCTGAAGCTGAGCAATTGGAATTCCTGGGCATCAGCAACATTATTGTCATTGCCGTATCCAAAATACTATCGTGCGTTGACTGAAATTCATTGTGTCGAAGAACGAAGGAAAAGGCTTAGCATCGAAGCGGGAATAGGAGAAGTGCCTTTGGCTTGGGGAAGTGGAGTCGGCAGTACGGAGACGAATGCTGAATGTGAAAGCGTATCCTCGACATGCATCCGTACGACTTTCCACCTACCCTTTGGAATGACGGCCCGACCGAGGGACAAAGGAATGCAGATTGCAGAGACGCGGATTAACGAGGATTAACGCTAATTGGTCGTCGGGAGCGACGAGCCCAGACGTACACCCCCAGTGCTTCGACGCTCAAACGTCTCCTTCTCTGCAGCCCCACGTCGTGAATTCCGCCCCGCTCTCGGTCTTACATTCCGAGTCAAGAGGAACGCTGATTATTGAAATAGACACATGTCGCATGTACCGCCTGCAGTCTTGGAATTCCCAATCATGGAATTGTTTCTGCATACACACTCGGTATAACGCTATCTAGGCTCATCGTAAGTCGAGTTGCCTTGAAGCAAAATTTGTCTGCGTGGCCACCATTTGGTTATAGAACCAATGCTGACGTATACACTTTCTTATTCGTAAAAGGAAGTGCCTTTTAGCTATTGCGCATTAAATGAGAAAAGTAGCGCTTTGAAAATTGCTTCCTGATTATTTTTTGTTTTTAAACTTTTTTTTTTTTTTCAAAGTTACCTGTACAATCTTAATCGATTCAGGCTTCCTCTATGAGAAAGCCTTGTAAATAAAAGTAAAAATAATGAGGAAGCAATTTGCAAAGTTCTACTCTGCAGCTTTTTCAAAAAAAAAGTTAGAATTCTGAAAAGTTTAAATCACATTGCAGATTATGACGTAACTATGTACCGATCATCGCTAAATGGGACGGATTTCATGCATGACATTCATGAGGAAAAGACGTTTGGGAATTGTTTCTGCATGCACACTCGGTATGACGCTATCTAGGCTCATCGAAAGTCGAGTTGTCCTGAAGCAAAATTTGTCTGCGTAGCCACCATTTGGTTATAGAACCAATGCTGACGTATAGACTTTTTTCTTCGTGTGCACTTTCTTTCACCTATTGCACATTCAATGAGAAAAGTAGCGTTTTTCAAATAGCTTTCTGATTATTTTTGGTTTTTTTTTTAATTTTATTTTTTCAAAGGAAGTACGTTAATCAATTACGGCTTCCTCATAGAGTCAACTTTGTAAAGAAAAGTAAAAACAATGAGGAAGCAATTTGCAAAGTTCTATTTTGCAGATTTTTCAAAATAAAAAAAAAAATTGCAAAAAATTTAAATTACATTACAAATCATGACGGAACTGTGTATCTGTTATCGCTAAATATGACTGATTTCATGTATTAAATTTGAGTTCACTATATCTTTTGCTAATGTTCGTGGAATAACGTAACATTATAACGTAACTATGTACCGATCATCGCTAAATAGTACCAATTTCATGTGTACAATTTGAGTTGGTTGTCTCATGTTTTGCCAAAGGTAACGGCAAAAACGTGAATTTTTCGAAAAGTTCAAAATTCTATAGAATCCGAACCGCTTTTCCGAATTCGGTCAAACTCAATACCAAACAACATTAAACAGTACCACGTATGACGAATTATTTACCTAAGTATTTCCATTTTTACGAAAGCTAGAGCGCGCACATTCTTTTGAAGAAAAAAAATTAAAAACGGTCAAAAGAACATTTCTGCATTCATTTCGAAAAAAAAAAAAAATTGCATCTGTTAAAAATGAACTCCGCTTCACTTATGTACCAAATTTTACCTCGATTAATTGAACGGTTCTCCAGTTACAGGTGATTGAAATTTCGAACCCCAGCACCCACATTTTTTCTAACCCCCTTTTCTCGATGTTTCGCACTATTCTGAGTGCCCTAACCTAAAAATCTTGAAAACGAAAAATCTTCATAATAACAAAGTTTCTTCTATGAGGAAGCAAAAATAAAAATAATGAAATATTCATGAAAATGAAGCAATAAGAATGAAAAAAAAATATCGTAACTTGTTTTTTTTTTAATCTTGATTTTTTCGATGCATTGTTTCGATTATTTGATTTTCTCCTGATAGATGCCTCGAGCGAGCTGCAGCAATTCAGGGCACCACTTGGTGGATACTACATCAGATACGTAACGGAATGGGGATCGACAAAGCCTCAAGTAAGAAATACGGCAAACCCGGAATTCGCGAAACTCTTTGGTAAAATTTCCATAATTTCGTGAATTGCCTTTTGATGTACAAGATGAAAGGGCTCGTCGGTTCTAGAAAGTCGTTTCGTCTCTCTACGCGCTCATGCCACCGCGCTCGTTGCCAATACGTCGTGACTGGATGCAGGACAGCCGACGAGAGCTGGTACAACCGCTTGTGCCAACCACCTCTATCTACTCCGCTCAACTGCCCGGGCCTTGTACTCTTGCTCCACTTTTGCCACGAAATTGAACAACTTTGGTGAAGTCAATATAGAGTGGCAATACAGTGGACACAATACATTGGACGTGTCGTCAAGTGCTCAACGAATATATGAAGTATTCTCTGTCAATTCAGTTACTTTTTTTCGAGTACCTCAGGACTGCTCCATAATTGGTCATAGCGCCGTAATCTATATTAACTTTTTCGGATTTTTTTATCCGATGGTTAAAAAAAAGACAGTTTTTTTCCAAGTGGTCATATTTTGTGAAGTTACTGGGGAAGTAATAATAATGATTTAGAGCTTTGGCCTCGGACGACCAGGTTATTGTTGTTTTCAATACGTGTTCACGTTTCGGCTCCGATCGGAGTCGACTTCTGAACTTATTATTATAATTTTACAGTTGAGACGCACAAATCCACAATTAAACATTATCTTATATCGATTAATCTCTGTCCAAAATGTTTGGTTTGACATTTTATTTTATAGAAAAAAGGTCACCACATAAAATTTGTACTTTTGTGTTGGCTTTTAAATGGGATATTGAAAATAATTTTTGCATTTTGGCAAAACTAATTTGGCACCGAAAAAAGGCGGCACTTTATTTTCAAAACGGATATTTTTTTCATCCCCATGGAAATAAAGTATATAGAAGAGTATATTCTGAATGAAATTTTTTTAATATGGTATATATATTTTCATAAGCCTAGGGGAGTGTGGGAGTTTGTCTATCGTCTATCCTAATGAACTAAAAATAAAACTTTACTCGGTTTGAAAGCGCGTCCGCTTTTTGACCAATTTTTTCAATGTCCCCTGAGGGTCAATACATTTTAATCCTTATCGATGATCGGTCTACGATGTTTGCATTTTGAATATTCTGGTCTCAAGCATACAAATAACTATAGTCTTGACGTCTTTTTATATTTAATATACTTCATGTAGACCACAAAAATTTCATTTCCCCAACATATCAATGGCCGTGTAATTATACAATTGTTCATAGAGACGGAGAAGACGCGGGCTATTTGATATTTATTTTCATAATTTTTTTTTCTCATTCTTTCGCTAATAATTCCCGTCCTTTTTCTCATGCGTGTGAGTTTCGCGTGAGTGTGTGTGTGTCGAAAATCGCGGTCGGGGCTGGAATAAGGGAAATCGCGTCTCGTTGATAATAAACGATCTTTTTGGGTTTAGTCAACCATCGCTGAATATTTGTTATTAATTTTTTTTGTGTGTGCGAATGTGGCCTACAAAACCCGCCACTCTACAAAATTTTCACGGCTCGGCTAGTCTGACAAAAGCAGCTTGGTCCGTGGACATCGCGAGTTTTTTCCCGGCGTGAAAGCGCCTGGCGCCTCATTGAAAATAAAAGGGAAAAGCTCGGGACTTTAGCTTTGTAGTTGTTTTTTTTAGGATCTTTGAAAATTTACACTACAAAATTGGCGCCCAACGTGGGACCTTGTAGTTGTAGAGTATTTTTTGAGGGAATTTTACACTAAAATATATATTGAGTATTGAGTACATATGAGCGCCGTCTACAGAAAAGCTCCATTAATTTTCCTGCTGAAAAGTTAATCCCTCAAAAAAGTGGTTATACGAAGTAGAAACAATCGTATATCAAATGTAAACGAAAATGAAAATTGTGAACTGAATTTATGGCTTATTATCGCTAATTCCACTTCACTTTGGCTCTCATTGTTAAACGAATACACATCGTGACGCAATTATTCAAACGCATTATTCTCTGCATTATGTGCACATGTATTTAAAAATATATCTATTGAAACTGCGTTCACTAATTGACATTTCGAATGTTACCGATTAAATTAATAAATGAATGCTCGCTAAAAAAAACATTTTTTTTTACACCATTTCATTGTCTTATGGCAAAGCAGATTACGAGGTAAGCAAAAAATCTTGATATGGTTCATAAACATTCATCCGACCGTCGGTTTCCGGTATATTTAGCTGAAGCAACCGATTTCTCTTCTCTGTCTGTCATATTAATATTTCAGAAAAATATTGCACCATGAAAATTAATGATCATTGTAATGCAATCTGTCATTTTTCTTGGTGACTCAAATCCCCTTAAGCGTTATTAGATTATTCTTCAGTCTGTTTAAAATTGTTAAATTAAAGAGCATCGATATTAAACAATACAAGTATACCAACTTCACAAATATGATCCCCTCGATATTGGATGTAATTAGGACTCTTAAGGGTAAACATACATTTAAGACTTCAGTCGCAGGGACTCAACGGAAAGAATTATTATAAACAGCTGTCACAATGAAATTTCTCAAACATATATCATAAAAACAATTTTCATTAGTATCATTTATTAATATTATGTCATTCTTCTCATCGACTAAAATTCCCCTTAAATGTATAACATTATATTTCAATCCGCTAAAACTTGACGAATAAAAAACCTTTCCTTCCCTAATTCTTACATTTTTTCGATATTGCATTCAATGCGGATTCTCATCTGTAAATATACGTTTGATAGTTTAGCAACACCAACGGAACGAAAGTATTTAGTGTAAACAGTGTAAAAAAGTGAAAGAGTTTCTTTACACGTGTAAAATGAGAGGATTACCTCCGAATCCATGGTAACGGTGTAGTGCTATTTTGAGAGTTTCAGGATAAAGCGAGGCAATGACTACCGGATGTCAGAACTGTACGCATTGTACGTAATCGGTATACGTATAGGAATCCACAGTGAGTATATGTGACACGGCGTCGAAAATACCTACAGGAGATAGGGTAGTATTAGATGTACTTGTAGGGCTCGAGGCTTGCGGTGGATATGTAGCATGTACCGCTTGTGTACCTACAAGTGTGCAATTTAAGCTCGAAATGGAACAAAATAACAAAGGGATGCCACCCACGAGCTCTGTACAACGAATATTATCAACTCCTAGCCACCGGAGTACACAGTAGCTTATTCTACCTCGACTCTGAGCAATAGCTATTATCTATACAGTACGTACAACACGCAAACTGACATACTAAGCTTAAGTATATGCCTCCTAGGAACCACATATGGTTAGAAATTTACCATAGCCGAGGTTGTATGGGCTCGAGGCAACTTGAAACCCGCTGGTTTAATTATATTTGAGAAAAACTACAAATCCAGTATCCAACGGGCTAACAATTCTAACATAGATAATAATCTGAAAGTGTTATCTTATAATTATGTTAAATGACAATATTTCATATTATGGTAATATAATAATCCAAATATACACAATATTATATTGTATCATTATACTTCCACGTTTCCGTTTTTGCTTAATGAGAGTTTGAAGCTGTTTTTTCGTTCGTGACTGATTTCAAATGGAACTTGCGACTCGTTGCTGAGGAACTTTGGTAATTTGGTTGACCTTTGATGATAAAAAAATAAGACTTTATAATAATAATTACGAAAATACTATGACGGTACCTAAGACACGTCAGCTGTTACGCTACCGATTTTGCTAGTGGCTGACGACCGAAATCTACGCTCCAAAAGAATTTTTAATTTGCATTTTTGTTTGGAATTAATTAAAAACCCTGGAGTTTAAGAAAAAAGTAGTTGTGGTAGAAAAAAAAAATAAAAATTGCCGCAACGTCCGAACTTTTTTGCAGATCTTTAATAAATTATGTATCTAGCATAACTGAATATTATATTATTTGCATAGAAAATTAGGGTTCGCTACATCAACTTTTGCGAAAGTCAATATCTTTTTATATCATAAAAAAGGTCTCGCCGCCACTACCGTTGCAACCGTGTCGAGAATCGAGATATATATATATATATATACAGCGCATTCCATGCCAAGTGGAATCATTCTGGTCCGATTTTTCTGTGACTCTCCATAAATGGTCCCATCCTCACCCGGATTTTTTCAAATCCTTCTGGACCCCCAAGCCGGGACTATTCCGAGTCAAGAAAAAGGCCGCGCAAGCGGATGTCCTAGCTTCCGACGAAGCTTGGACATCCGCTTAAAATAAAGGAAAAAATAGGCGCATCAAAAAAAAAACTATATACGAGATTTATGGGCTATTTATCGGCTCTAGAATAAAATTATTTTCGATATAATCGTACGAATCTGTCGGCAGAAACCACCCCCTGATAGATAAAAAAATACATGTCACTAAACCCAGGGGGTGGTTTTTTTCGAAGGGGTCGTACGATTCAATCAAAACTAGTTTCATTCGAGAGCCGAAAAATCATAAACAGTCTTTAAGCCAGTGTCCCTTGTACTTGATTTGTTACATGCTGTGAATGTCCGGCGTGACGAGAAAGCTTGGACATCCACAAGTGAATAAAAATACAAAAGAGAAAGGGTCTCCGTATTACAAGTACAATTTCACTTACCGTTCTTATGTTCCTCCTCTAAAAAATGCTAAATAAATGGACACAACTCGTTATTAAGAAAAACCGTGCCGATTTGGCCCCCATTTTCCATTCTAGTCCAGTAGCCGATTTCGCCCCAATCTTCTCTACGTTAGCAGACATGACTAGTCCCGAACTAGAATCGCAGTCCTCATTGCCCGAGGCGGCGTTGCACGGCGGTTGCATTGCATGCGTGCACTCTCTGTTCTTGCACTAGTAACATGAATGGACTCGGCTTATAATTTTGCCTCTAGCCGCGGAGTATGCATGGTTATTCCGCGAGTGGTTCGGCCCGTTTTCTCGTATGGGACAGTCGAATCGCCCTCTAGGGATCCACCGTCTTTTGTCTTGGAACAATGGTGAGCGCTGCACAAAAGTGACCAAGTGCCCGTAATACCGGCCATTATACGGCTGTATCTCTCGTTCTCTAGTCTTGACTCTTACACAGCAGCAGCAGCAATGCACCAGTACACTTCACTGCGCTCTTACCTCTGCATTTTCGCTTTTCCTACCACCTTGCATCGCATTCCACCTCAAACCATCTTTCTTCGCTTCCCTCTTCTCTTCTCCTCCTCGGGCTGCCATTCGCATTCGATAATCCAGTCCCAGTTCTTCTCTCTGTTGTCTGTACAGATGCAAACGTCATCACTATAATCTCGTTCTTCTCTGTAGATGTAGTATTGTACAGTGATGAAAGATGCCTCTGTACGGGCCAGAGTAAAGACACTGAATTACGACCAGTGTATTGTGCTCGTAATTTATCGGTACTGTATTGTACAGTAATCGTAATTGAGTGTCAGATCTATTAATACATTTTCAAGGTGGAGTTTATTGTCTACAATATATATATATTTCGAATCAGTAGTCAAAAAAATTACCTCATTCCAATTTTACGTCTCCAAGTTTTAACAGAGACAAGTGTATGAAACAAGTATCAACATAAAAATACAAGTGTATAATTTGACGATAATTCAGAATATAGTCTAAAACCGTAAATTCGACGAATTCTCGTTCGTAGCAGTCATTCGCCTTCAATAATCGAGTCCTTGTTCTTTCGGCTGGTGTCAGTCCAGATGCAAACGTGATCACTATAATCTCGTTCTTCTATGTAAATATATCAAGAGTCGCAGAAGCGACTCGACTCCAAGTATAAAAAAAAAGAAAATTGATACATTGATAGTATTGTACACTGATGAAGGATACCTCTTTACAGTTCAATGCGTAATTTATGGGTACTGAAGTGTACAGTTATCGTAATTGAGTGTCAGATCTATTCATACATTTTCAAGGTGGAGTTTATTTCCCTACAATATATATATTTCGAATCAGTAGTCAAAAAAATTACCTCTTTCCAATTTTACGTCTCCAAGTTTTAACAGAGACAAGTGTATGAAACAAGTATCAACATAAAAATACAAGTGTACAATTTGACGATAATTCAGAATATAGTCTAAAACCGTAAATTCGACGAATTCTCGTTCGTAGCAGTCATTCGCCTTCAATAATCGAGTCCTTGTTCTTTCGGCTGGTGTCAGTCCAGATGCAAACGTGATCACTATAATCTCGTTCTTCTCTGTAGATATATAAAGAGTCGCGGTACCAACTCGACGCCAATTTTTTTTTCTTTAATTGATACATTGCTAGTATTGTACAGTGATAAAAGATGCCTCTTTTTACAGTCCCATGCGTAATTTATGGGTACGGTATTGTACAGTTATCGCAATGTAGGGTTAGCTATTTTAAACAAATTTCAAGTCGGAGCTTATCGTCTACAGTATATTGGGAATTGGCAGTTAGAAAAATTATCTCACACCAGCTTTACCTCCTCAAGTCTCGACGAAGACAAGTCTATATATCAATTACACACCTAACGACTATGCATGCGACAAGATCTGCATGAAAATTTCAAAAATGAAGTGTAACAAAAAAAATTTTAATTCGTTCGAAAAGTTCTGCTGAAATTACAAATATTTTTTTTTCATAGATTTTGCTATAAAAGTTTTTTTTCCATTCATTCGTAAAGAAAAAGTCGACGATATATTTATTTAAAATGAAGAATTAATAATTCATTAGATTTATTATCTAATGAGTTATTAAATAAATTAACGCGTTCAGTCTCTCGATAAATTTAAATAAATAAATAAATCCAATCCATTAAATTCACAAAGGCATCTACGAATATGAGATGCCAACGTAGAGAGCTGTCCAGTGACAGCTGGAGAGTCGCACTCAAAGTTTTAGACTTCCAGTGAACGACTAAACATTTTCAAACGGACTGTTGCATTTAATGGACATTTGTACGATTTTGCTCATTAATCATCAATTTCCGTATAATTGATAGAAGTGTTCGTACCATAAACCAAATATCGTGTCACACAATTTAAATGAACACCCAGGCTGATTTGATTTATAACCGATGATTTGGAAATAATTGAAAAATCGTTCAATTATCGATTATCGATTTCGTTCGTCTTTACTCGGTTATCGGAGTAGCAGAGAGAATGTCGAAGGAGCAGGTAAGTATTGGATGAGCGTACGCTCGATCAGGGCTATTAATCCTCGATCTACTCATCCTGATATACAGCCCGCGAGCTCAGGGTGCGCGCGCTCGCGTCCCATGAATAATTCAAAGGCTCGCCAGACGCATTGATTTCTCACCGAGACGAAGGGATATTATCCGAATAATTCAAAGTAATGAGTCCAAGATTGTTACGCGACTCCTTAGAACATCGCTAGTTTCTGAGAGTAGCTATACGTAACGTAATTGTATCTAGTGACGTACGTAGCTACGCGTCAAGAACTCATTATTATCACGTCACTTACGATCTACCTTAATTTTTCTATTAATCCTGTGACATTGATCAGCCGATTTCAACCCAATAAGCAGAATAACTAATAATAAAGATGAAAACGAAGGTATAGGTACAGTAGCTTTTTCGTAACCTTAAACATTTGTGTTACCATTAATTATTCACTCTGTCAATTAATCACAAGAATTGGAAAACATTTTGGGATGCAAAATTTTACTTATTTAATTATCTGTTTTTATGAAAAATGGTTATTGGAATGTTTTCGAGATTTTATGAGTATATTTAATCTGAAGCATATTAATTTTTGTTTTATCTTGCCGTACAAGAGTGAATAATTTTTTAAATTATAATTGAGGTTAGTATCAGAAGAGGTAGTGGATTTGGAATGCACTTTTCAACAAATTAGATAAGATATCGAACAGTAAAACTAATTCGCCGGCTTTATCAATAAGTTACGACAAGGGAAAAATTTTATTTTTTACCTTACACGATTTTGGTGTACCGTATGTCTTTGGAAAAAAGGATGCAAAGCAGAAGTTTGCACATTGCTTCCTCATTAATTCTCATCGTTCGCGAAGCCGCCTCAGTGAGCAAGTTTAATTATTTTGCTTTGACTTCCTCGGGGAGAAAGCTTTGAAATAAAGAAAGTTATCGAGGAAGCCATGTTCAAAGTTCTACTTTGCGTGATTATTTGAAAAAATTTAGAATCACGTTAAATCCGAACTGAATTAAAACTAAACGAAACATCTTTAAAAAATTCAAAATAACGTAAAATCGGATACGCTTCAGTGATCATCACCAAATTTGGTACGTAACGGGGCAGAATGATATTTTTCGAATGTGAAAAATTTCCGGTCGATTTGTTGAAATTTCACCACCATTAGAGCAAAACAAAAGCTTTTCGAAAATTTCTAGATCTCATAAAAACCGAACTGGTCAATCAATTTGGCCCAAAATCAATAACAAACTCGAATAACTTTTTTCCAATTTCAAGACAAATCCCTGATAGCTGGAAATTTGTTCGTTTCGGACTGGAAATTAGAGCGAATTTTATGAAATTTATACCAATTGAAGATTAGGTACTACTGTACATGTTGTTTAAATTTGAGCTGATTCGGTCGAATAATTTACAAGTTATAGCTAAGTGAATTCTTGGCCATTCATCGTACACACACACACACACACACACACACGCTCGCGCGCACACTCACGTGTGTGTGTGTTTTGATATGAAAATGGAAAAAAAAAAATTTGGTTACGTATTTAATGAGGCTAAAATGTAAAATTTTTTGGGAGAAGTGTTATGACTTACAGAATTTTTTTAATGGCTTTTTTTAGGTGACTCAGGCACCTTAACCTAAATCCATTCTAAGACATTGTAAATGAGGTCTTGGTAAATCGAGTGCTGGGCGGAGCTGTTCGGATATTACATCTCGGTTGGACGCCCGACCGCGTGAGCGAAGAATATCTCCCGGAGTCTTTCTCCGGTAGATTAACGAAGAACTTTGTCCTGATCGTCGAACCAGTCGGCGTACCACTACTTTTCTCTAATTTGAGGGGAAGTTGTTCCTTGATTCAGAGGCGCTTGCGGCCCATTCTAACCCACGACTATACGTCTTTAGGTCGTCGCTATATAGCTATATACAAAAGTACGTCTAAAATAGACAGAGCAGAGTTGGTCGTACGACAAGACGAGAAGCAGGAACCGAACTGCGATGAAGCAGCCTACACCATAGCGGGCAATAGTAGCAGAATACTACAACTGGTTGTTGAGGCGCGCGTGCCTCGACTCCCCCTATTCCATTAAGCCACATCCACTTCCTCATTCATTTTCCGTATTTGTTATCCGTTCTTTCTTCTTCTTCTCCTTCTTCTTCAGCCTTGTACGTTCCATGTCCAGATCCATTGGTATTTATACCTAGAAATTCATATATATTTGGGTTAACTGGCATGACAGCCAATTTCATTGACGATATTGGGCCAAGTGGGAACATATCTGGTGAAGATTATTTCCTCTTCCGGAAGTAGCTGAAGTTGGGGAAAAGCGGTGACATTAAATTATTTGGACCAATGGGCCATCTGCAGTTCATCGTAAGCTCTCAGTAATACTATGAGAGCTTACGATGAAATGAGTTGGACTTTCTTTAGGATGGCAAATGGGAGAGTAACCAAATTACAACATAGTAATGGTAACTAAGTAACATTACGGTAACAGTAACTAGATAACATCGCAATAACGATAACTGGATAATATCATAACCACAACTCACAATTTCGTTGATGCCATTAATCATTTGATTTGGTCAAACGTGCGAGAACTGAATTATGGCAGAAACTAAATCGTTGGACCTACCTATAGTATTTTTTCCTATCACTTTCAAATGATTAGGTCTACAATTCCGATTTAGTTCCAGGGATTAATACTTAGTACAGCATTTACTAGAATTTGTGGCAATAACTTTTTTTTTCGTTTGCATGCATCCAAAAAAAAAAGAAAAGTCTCCTAAATATCTGTTGGTAAGTTTTTAAAATTAATACAAAGTATATAATCAATACACAAATAACGAAATTCAATGCAAACGGTAGACATGTTCTTCAGTTGTTAGAACATGAATTATGTCAGATGATAACAAGCAGAAGCTACGGGTATTTATGCATAACACAGTCATGAAGTAAGTCACACAGCACCAATAATAATAGCTAAAATGGCTCGTTAAGCTGCACCCTGACAAAAGTGGACGCAGAAGCTAGTGAACCGCGTTAATTTGAATCTTCTCATAAACAAGCACGCGAGGCTAAGGACAATGCAGAACTAGATGAGAAAATTGAACCATTACTGGATGGAGACGTTGTTCGAGGAAAGTTGAATGATTCTCAAAAGAGGAGCGTGCATCAGAGAAGTGGGAAACAAAGCTAGGTAGAAGTCTGGTATTGTTTCCGCAACATAGTGGATTCTGCGTATTGCCTAGTGCAAACTAGGAACAATGGAGCCAGGCCGGCATGCTAAAAAGCATAGCCAAGGGGGGCACAGACAAGAGCAAAGGAGACTGTAGCGCGAGAGATTGGTCACGATGGTCCTCGCGCCTCCCGACGGGGAGCACACTTTCCATAATTGATTAAAGACTGTTGGCAAACACAGTGCGTGCAAGCATGTGTTTCTCTATACATTGTGGAGATACGTAGCTTCAGGGCAGGCATTAACTCTCGGCAATACCATTGGACGCTCATCCAACATATTTGTGTATTTTTAGGGGGATTTTGTATGAACCGAATATCCTGCTCTCGAGTTATCATTGATTGCAAGGTAACAAAGAAAAATCAGGATCACCCCTTCCACCCGTTGTAGGTGGAGGACGGGATTTTAGGGGTACTTCCGGATAATCTGGTTCTGAGACATCATAGAGAGACTTTGAATGATCTGATCTTAGATTTACAAGGATTTTATATGAACCAAACAAGTTCATCTCGACTTATCATTGACTCTTAAGGACACCTAAAAAAATTTATAAGAAGAAAAATTCTGTAAAAGGTATACTTGTTTTGAAAAATGTTACATTTGAACCTCATTAAGTACATAACAAAGATTATCATACTCTGATTTCCCACAGATATAAGAGGAATACATTGTGGAGATACGTAGCTGAAGGGCAGCCATTAAATCTCAGCGATACCGTTGGGGGCTCGTCACACATATTTGTGAATTTTTAGGGGGGATTTTGTATGAGCCAAATAACCTACTTTTGAGTTATTATTGATTGCAAGGTAACAAAGAAAAATCAGGATTTATTGCAAGTAGAGGGGGTGATTTTAGAGCTACTTTTGAATAATCTGGTTCTGAGATGTCATAGATCTTAAATTTACAAGGATTTTATACGAACCAAACAAGCATCTCTAGACTTATCATTGATTCCAAGATAACAAAGAAACATGAGGTACTGTTGGCGGCGAAGGGGATGATTTTAAGGACAGTTCAGAATAATCTGGATCTAAGCTGTGTCATAGGGGGACTTGGAATGACCTGATCTTAGATTTACGAGAATTTTATACGAAACAAACAAGTTGGACTTATCTCTGTGAAAGTATCATTGACCCTTAAGGACGTATGATACGTACAGTCCCGCCAAAAGTGAGTTTCAGAGACAATTTCGATCACCTCCCGATGGGATAAAAATCGGAAAAAATTAATGCATAAAAAACGTGCTAAAAAGATTGATTTCGCATAATAATGATCCCAAAATGTTATTAACAAATTTTTAAAAAACACAATTGTTCAACAAACAAGCAGTCAACCTAACTTTTTTCTAATGAAAATGATATGTTAATTTATTCGAATGCTTACGAATTTTTTCAGATTTTTTTTTTTTTTTTTATTTTGAAAAATGCGCAGAATATAACAAATTTTGGATATGCGTTTTGCAAAAAAAATCTTAAGTGTAGTAGATGGTTTTACGCCGAAGACATAGCGAAGATTCGTTGTTTCGCCCACATTTTTGAAAATAAGCATAAAAAAAAAAGTTGTCAAAGATATATTTTTTTTTCATTCTACATTTAATCTTCATTGAGTGCATAACACACATTACAATTCTGCAATTTCGTAATGACATACATTGTGAAGATACGTAGCTGCAGAGCAGGCATTAACTCTCGACAATACCACTGGAGACTGATCCTATATATTTATTCATTGTCAGGAAGATTTTATACGAACCAGTGGAGCTACTCTTCCAGGACTACATTTTCTGGGGTGTTAGTTATACTAAACTTAAGCCTGTCGAAAAAATAAAGAATTCCGCTACCGCGAATAAACATTAATTTAACTGTCCATCGAAACTGGTTCAATCATCACTTAATTGTTTTGTCCATAAGGATCCAAATATTCCTTCGTCAGATATTGCGACTTGAGTTGCAGAATTTCAGAAGTAAAAAAGGTCTAATTAGTGTATCCAGGGTAAAGAGAGCCTTTCTTGACACGAAAACGTCAAAATAATCGAAAAACCACTTTACTTACATTTTTGAGGTCATATAGCAGACGTACGCAAATAAAACGTAATAAGACGTAACGTAAATAACGTTAAAGGCGCGCGAGGCTAAATCGTGATGGTTCGCGAATGAATAATCGTACGTTCCTGGTTCGTAAGCCCTCAAACTCAAACGAGCTCTTTACTTTGAGATATTTCCGAAAGGAATTGCGGCGGCGGGTGTGCAGCATACATCACGAAAGCCGTGAGGCCGTCATCCAATCCCGAGCGTGAGACCAACTCCACTTTGTCTTTGATCTTTCCGTGCTAGCTCTGTGCGCTCCTCCTGCAAGGTAACCAACGCGGGCTTCGTCAGTTCGTTCTACGTTCGCGTGGCTCCAGATCCTATAGGATCGCATTACCCAAACGATTACCTCGCGGTGTTATCGTTACCGCTAGTGAAATCGTATATATGCATATGCCCATGATGCATTCTCTGTCAAATCATCAAATCAAAAAAAATTCCTTCCCTCTATTTTTCATACTTAGACAAATTTTACAACGATTTGATAATGAATTTAAAAAAAATTTTAATCCATCATTTCAGTAATCGCCACATTTCTTTTAGTCAGCGTATCTCGGGCACTGACTCATAGGAAAAAGATTTTTTAGCATAATATTTTTAAAGTTGTTAATTTCATTTTTCAGAAAATTTTGATAAACCAATTTTTATCTCTTTGCAATTTTTTTTTCCAAATGGTTAAAAAAAAATCGCTTTTTTTCGCTTCACAACATTCGCACAATCGGGTGTCGACTTTATAACAATAATCGCCGGAGAAAAAACGATGGATCTTCAACAAACATTTGAAAAAAAAGGAATAAGAAAATTGGCGATGAAAGTCAACTGTAGATCATTTTTGAAAAATTGATGATGTTGAAAAGCGCTTTTGAGTGGCATCAGACGAATAATACGGCGTTTTCTAAAATAATCGATTGAGAAATGTTAAAAAATTCCCAGGAAATATCATCAGGCGCTTGTAAAATTTGGGTAGTTGTAAAAAATATCTGAAAGTATTAGAAATAATGGGTCAATTGACAGAGAATGCCTTCTATATACATAAGACGTGTTGGCTTGTGAGTATACGAACCTACTCGTCAATTACGTCGCTGCAGCGTGCCTCAATTTCCTTCCCTGCAACAATTTCCACATTCCAGTAAACCAAAAACAAATTTAGTATGCTTAACATTGTTTCTGTGCTAAGGTATAATTGGAAATGAATTGTCGGTGTTCGTCACAAGAATATGATCAAATTTAATCAACATAAAATACTATTAAACGTATATTTTCATACATTTCTAATCCAAAAATCAGTACAATAGAATTTTTTTTTCAAAGATAAAAGATGATTCACATGAATCAAAGTAATTCCAGATTATACTTATTTGATCCAAATAAACCAAATTCATATTCCCTCAAATTTATTTGAAACAATTAACATTTCATGTATTTCAAATACATCATGTTTCGATTAAAATAAAGCGTGCGAATAATTTTCCATTTCTCTAAACATTGATAGTTATCCAAAAAAATTACTGCATCCCACATTACATTCAACTAAAGTTCAACTATGTAAAAATTCCATAATAGATCTGATAAGAATCATTTTGTGTGGCAAAGCTAAGTGAATCCGTCAGACAGAATTTTAAGCATTACATTACATCCGACCGAACGCAATTTCTTCATTTTTATACCGGTTTATGAACCGATCCCCTTGGGGTTACCGGCGCCTAAAGCCACACTCCTTTTCCCATTCTCCTACCGCGATCTGAAGCTTCCTTCCTCTCGATGCTGGCCCGAGTCTGAGCGTTTGTTGACTGTAAACAACGCGCGGTACATTAAAACTATGTAAGATATACATGAGGTGCGTCGGCGAATGAAGGCTTGCGATATTTTTATTCAAATTTACCCTGATTCAAATTTACCCGTTTTGCCCTGATCAGGGTCTCTTTAGAAATGTATTATCGACTACTTTTTTGTTTTTGATCACGTGTCTTTTTTCTACCTTTTTTTAAAATATTATGCTGACCGGGCTCTCCGGTCTTTTAGGTTAGGTCTCCGTCTGTGCTGAATGTTTTTCCTTGATTTTTTTTGTGATACTCACTGGATTGATATTTTATTATTGATTTTTATCAAGATCGGAGAGTCCGGTCAGTATGAAGTCAAACATGTGACTCCATACATAGACTGAGAGAAAAATCTGGTAATTTTGAAAATAATATAGTTAGACTGACGATAATTCAACTATAAACTATTATTCTCAGGAGGAACGTCTATATTTCATGATTATAGCAAATATAAAAAAATGTTTGGATCAACCACTAATATAATTCCCAGGAAGAACGTCTACATTTTATGGTTATAGCAAATATAGTTATAGTAGCAATCATCAAAGTGATAATAGTTCCAAAAACTATTCCAATAGTTTCAAATATGCCATTTTGTTGCATATACGATTTCAACGTTTGTTTCCAATAACCTTACAAGTATCGTTTATTGAACCCTATTATCATGGCTTCAACCATAAAACATTGCAAGCCTTCCTATATTCCTTTTACCATGTGAAATCGTTAAATAAGCAATATGCTTTTTTCTCAGTGTATACGATGATTAAACTTTTGAATCGCTGCAAAAATGATTATTTTCCAATGAAACTTCACGGTAATCCTTTTGAAAACTAGAAGAATATAATTACTGCATTAAGAAAGTAATGCACCAATTATTTCTTCCATTATTTCACTATTCCTGCCAACGTTAAAAACAATTTTTTTTTCTACTCAAATGTTTACAATCTATTTTATAATCACAACATATTATTATCATGAAATCATGATTACAAAACAAACTGTACTGTGAACTATCTCTCATGAATGAATTTTTTTTTGCTACTCAAATGTTTACAATTCATTTCATAATCACAACATATCATTATTATGAAATCTTGATTACAAAACAAATTGTTCTGTGAAGTATATCCCATGAATTAACAGGGACTGAGAACTCTGAATATTTGCAATGAGAGGGGAGAAAAGATGTGACCGACAAAGTGAGGAGGCACGTACCCTTACGTATCGAGGCCGCGCGTGCCAATGCACCTGTCGGCTGGCCCTGTACGGCTGTCTGAGCCTCGTGAAACGATGACTGGACGAATAGTAGGGTCGGACTCCTGGCGAAAGCGCGTGCGCCCAGGTGTTAAGCGAGCAAAGCGTTAAGCAGCGCGACCCCAAGCCGCGTAGTCGGCATCGGCCGCTCGCGCCGCGAACTTTTCCCCCTGAACAGCGTGTCTTGGCCAAACCGTCTATAATACCGTATTCAAATGCGATCCCTGACTATTCCCGAATTCTCAACCAAATAAATATTACTACAAAAAAAAATTGACGTGTCAGTTTACGTCGATCCCGAGTGACAAAAGTCTCTGCACCTTGAGTGCTCGATGTGCCAATGGAATAACTATCTACGACTATCAATTTAATTAATTGGCGCGCCGATATGAATTCATCAATAAAAATCGGATGCTTGCAGTTTAGCTTTTCAAAATTCTCGTGACACTATGATATTCAACAATAGTCTAAAATCGTGCGTAACAGCAGAGGATTATAAACTATTACGTGAGAGAAAATAAAATCGTTATCCTCAATGTACAAAAATCGGGGTTAAAATTATAATAACGACGATTATTCCTAGGTAGTTTCAGAGAGAATATAGTTAGTGATTGTTAGTCGAAGAGGCGCAGTGACGTAGCGCAGATGATATGAATTAGTAAGTAATTTATATATGACAGAAATATAAGGATTAGCATCGAAAAAATTATGCAGCAAGTGTTTTTTTTTTTTGTAATTAAGAAAATTCAGTGAAATTATGAAATTTTTATGTAAACGTACTTCACACGAGGGAAATGCTAATATTATGAGGAGCAACTTCAAAGGTTTTTATTCGAAAAATTGTAGTACCGACTTTTGAAGCCTTGACTGTTAATAAGTAAATGTAATGTTACCGTGATTACCGAAGCGCATAGCAGTTAGCTCCGTTGGGGGCTTAAGCTTCTGCAGGAAGGCGATCGGGGGAATATAGTTGGCATTCCCGACCGGGCTGCTCGACTTGCAACAAGTTGCATTGAAAATTTTCTTGCAGCTACGCTATCGGCCTTATTCCATATTCTACGGTGCATCTAAGCGCCATTGGCATCGACCGAAAGCACTAAATCCTTTAAGCGACTTCTCTCGCGGAATATGCAAAAACGACGCGAGGAGAAGAATAAGAGTCGGGAGAGAATATAAGACTGTAAATAAATGCCTGTTTTCTCATTCTACTTCCTCCTTCACAAAGCGCCATGAGAAAATATGTTGATCAGGTTTCGCTGTCTAATAAAAAATGCCTTCTGAACATGAAAGGAACGGAAGTCAACAAGGAATTGCTTATTGATTCCTCTTGTTCGGTTCAGAAAGCATTTTCTAACTAAAAATAAAAAGTAAAAATTAATAAGATACTTGAATATCTTTGTGTTGTATTCTACTCAAAAATACAATTGTTAAAAAATGAATTGGACTATCGACCTGAAATTGGCGCGCAATGGAAGCCGTTCTTACTTTTTTGTTACCGTAAATTGTATTGAAATTCGTTATGGCTTTTTTTATATATATTACAATTCGATTTTTTTTTAAATTCCAAAATGAAGTAAAGACGCTTTTCGAGTAAATTTAAACCTGCCAATGTCGAAATTTTCCTTCACTTTGAAATGTCATTAAAGTTGGTTGCTATTGAATTTGGGCAGAATTGCCGAAGAGATTTAAAAAATTATAACCTTTTAAGAATATTCCCTTTATTTTATGCTCCCTGATTTTAATCGTTATGAAAGTACGGCGGGCTTATCGCGTTAAGGGAGACGAGTCAACCAGAAGAAATTATTTTCCGCTGACTGCATTTTTTCCTTAATCGTCTCACAAATTTCAATTAAGTATGTCCTTTGAAGAATGGAGTGAAGTATTTTCGTGCAAACATGAAAGCCATTTAGGTCAAGTCTTATTGAAAATAACGATGACATCCGGAGAAATGTTAAGATTTCTTTATTCATATATTATTTTCACTCTCAAAGTTTTATCTTTTTGAAAAATTTCTTCGAATAAGTGGTGCAATAACTGCGAAGAAAATGAGATATCACAGAGAGCAATTATATGAGCGGTTTATTCTGGATGATGTGCAGAATTGAAAAAGCTTGAATCTGGTTTATAAAGGACGTTATTGGCGTAGCTCGCTCTTATGTTGATGGAAATACCCGTCACTTCATTCCTGAGAGGATATATTTAATTGGAATTTTTTTTTTCGACCGAAGATAAGAATACAGCCTGCTGAAAAAATTTCACGTCATAGTCTAGCTTAGAATGGACAATGAGTGGAGGAAGTTATGAAATTCCTTTCCAGGTTTCACCAAATTTCCTCTATGAAATATTATTAATAAGGCCACAATTTGCATAGCTTGATTTTTTTCGGAATCTGAGAAAAAAAATTGCCCACAAACAGAGCAAAATGAAATAAGATAAAATAGTTATATATCGCAATATTTGAAAGCAAATTCAAATATTGCGAAGTCATAACATATTTTTATAATTATTGTCAATAAAGTAACTAATTAAAAGACAATTATTGAATAATGTTGAGATCATAAAATATTAACGTAACTAATTATTATTCTAAGTCATTTTTTAAATAAATAATTCTTTTACATTGAAAGTGCTTTCCCTTTTTTTTTTAAATAGAAACTTCCTGAACTTTCTTTACAAAGGAATGCGACTTAATATACGTACCTTGAGAATAATCAAGCGAGATTATTTTCGCTCGCTTGCTTATTTTCTTAAAAATTAAGGGATATTTTAATATTTCTAACTATAATTTTCAACAACATAATAAATTTATAAAACATTTGTTAAAAAATATTAAAGTCACAGATTTAAAACATAGTTACTATCATTGAATATATTGCTGTCTAATAAAACTAAACGTTCATATCTACATAATTTTGATTGTTTATTACTTTGAAAGATCTTACGCTTATTTTTTATAGTACAATATTGCGTTCCAATTTCTTTCCACAAGAATGTGACTCGACATAGTTACGGTAATTTGAAAAAAGGCGACTTAATTACTTTGAGAACAATAAAGCGAGATCACTCGCTCGATTATTTTCTTAAAAATTAAGGGATATTTTAATTCTTCTATTCTTTATTTTTCATAACATAAAGAATTTATAAAACAATTGTTAAAAAATATTAAAGCCACAGATTTGAAACATAGTTACTATCACCAAATGTGTTGCTGTCTAATAAAACTAAATGTCCATATCTACATAATTTGTTATTTTATCACTTTGAAAGGGCTTACGCATATTTTTTATAATACAATATTTTTTTTTTTTTAATTTCTTGACAAAAGAATGTGACTCGACATAGTTACGGTAATTTTAAGAGAATCAGGTCTAAAGGGAGGAATAAAAATTTGCATACAAAGAAAGAAATAAAATGAAATAAAAGCTCGTCTCTTGGGATGGAGAAGAGCGAAAGTAATGCAGAACTAGGTAGTCGTTAAATTTAATTGACATTGGAATAACAATGGGATGGCAATTAAGTTGTACGACTTGTGGAAAGTGGAGGTAGTGTTGCAGCAGTGCTGTGTGCTGTGTTGTTTCAAGCGAATAAGACTCGTGACTCCGCACCGGAAATAACCGTATAATCGATAGCGCAAAGGAAACAAGTCGATGGTACAGCAAAATATCAGGCGTGAAAGGAGGTGTCAGTGGAGAGCGACGGAAAATCACGGAGGTTACTAAAGTGAGTGTTTAGCCGACTGTGGAATCCTTGTTTAGCTGAGCTTGCTGTACGAGCAGTCTAAGAGGCGACTCACTCGCAATGGATCTTTTTGCTTCACTGCTACTGATGCTGGCACATCAGCTTTTGCTCACCCGTCAACAAGGTAAGCTCATTTTCACTGGAATTTCATATACACACAAGCCAATTCATCTCCATTCCGAGATCATTTGACCGGACTTTTTTTTCTCCGCTAATATTTTTCCATCGGCCCAAAATAAACGATCAATTTTTTTCAAATTTTTTCAAATCATTTTCAATGAAAATCTACAACACTGTATTTTTTTTACTTTTCCAATCTTATTTTTTAATTAAAGTTACCGAGGGAACAAGTGGTCATGAAAAAACATAAGTAAGCTTTTCTTTTTATCTCTTGTTGATCTTTAAAAAAAAATGATTGATTAGAAAACGAAGGTTCAAGAGAAAAATAGAAAAATTTATGTCTGGGAAAGTCTGATAATTTTTTAGACAATTCCTTATGTAAAATGTTTCGTTTAAACTTACGCACTGTTTGAGTTGTCTTATGGTGGATATTCCAATGTTTGAGAGATATGTAATTTTTGAATATTAAGATCAATTGGAAACAAAATTTATTCTATAATTTTCCGCGCTTCAACTTTTATTTCAGTTTAAAAAATTCCTGTAACCATCGTTTCATATGGTTATGTTTAATATTCATCGAGTTAAATGAGGAATCGTAAAAATTTTTCTAAGATCTGCTTCACTTGCGCGCCAAATTTCAACTAACAGTCCTATCGGTTTTTTTAAAGTCCTTATTACATATTTCATCGGTTATTCTACCGGATATTTCTTCTAAACCAACAACTACGCTTCAGACAATTTTAGTTATACTGATTAAAAAATCAATTCTTCATCGACATAAAGTTTTTTCTATGCAGAAGTTAAATTATCCATTTTACGACATTTTATCATGGCTTTTAACATATTACCGTTTACATGTTCACTTTCTGAAAAAATATTTTCAGTTCAATCATTTGATTAGCTGTAACCAAATTACGAATCATCGAGGATTACAATTTTCCTCAAATTTTTTCACCTACTTTTGATAATTCGATGTTAAAAAAAATTGACAATCATGACAAATTTCGAGAAAAAAAGAAAAACAAAAAAATGTTTTAAGACATATTAGTCATATTTAAAAATATTAAGTAACCCCTAATTTTGCACATTTCCAGAAATTAGAGGGAATAAAAAACTATGAGGCAATTGAGAAAAATATAATATTTACTAAGAACACCAAAAATTTTTAAGACTTTTACTAAAATCTGAATAATTGTCAACGAGTTTTTATAACGTGAATTTAACTTGAAAATGTATCAGACCATTTCAGAAATTGAGATTTAAATATTGTGCACTTGCATAAATTATACATGAAGAACTCTTCATAAGAAAAGGCAGCATGCTTATTTTGTTCAAAAGCCATTCAATACCAATTATCGAATGGCAGTGTATATTTCCGCATCTGTGAACATTTTTTCATTGAATAAATCTTCTAACGATTGTCCATTGAATTTATTGATTTTCTTCTGTGTGACGTAATGAACGAAAAATGAATCTAACGACCGTATCTGATTCCGAAGCTCGTTATTCGGCCCATTTTCGTCTGCAACTTCATTCATCGAATCCAACGAATAGAATTTTGGGAAAAATTTTAATTGCCCTGACATGTCTACTAGTTACAGATGCACCAAAATTTTTTAATAAAATAATTGAAACATCGATTTTTTTCAGACATCTAAAAATAAATCGAGAAAATATTTCTAATTGAAAATTGTATTTTCATAATTTTTTCTATAAAAAGTCATAACGAGAATATAACTATATAAATGTAGTAAACAAATATAATATTTTTTCCGTGTACATTCTTGCCTAAATTAAAAATTAAATGAGAAATTTCTCGTATTTCACCAGGTAAAATTTTTGCACGTTTCAAAATTCCATTGCAACGTGGAATTTTCTAAAAATTGAAACCTCAATACGCCGAAATAATCATCCTATGTTTATGTGATTAACAAAATTCCTCCGCAGTCCGTTTACGATGAAGAGTCGGGAGTCTGACGAGCAATATATTCCATCTCTGTCGAGTATTTCTATATTTACATAAAACCATGAAATGGCCGTGGTACATTTTGATGATACAGGCATAAAACACACTTTGACTTTGAGAAAATGAAATGCCCTAGAGCTGTGCGTCTCGCCTACAAGGAAAGTTGAATGCGTTCGACTATATACCACATATATACACGAAAGATATATAGAAAATACATATATATAGTTAGTGCATTTTTCCTGTTCCTGCAAAGCGACGGCGCAGCAAGAGGTAAGATGTATAGCTTGCCGCAATATGCGAATGCACGAATCCCAATATGAAATTTTAAGGTGGTGAACTTTGTCGATAAGTTTACCATGGGATAAATAAAACATGAGGCCGGTAGTCGCAAGTGCCTGTGCGGCGAAGCCAGAATGCCTCGATATAGGTATTGAAGCTTTGGCATCCCGAGGGTCAATCGGTCAACCTCCAATGATGAAATTCGATGGATGCACATTTCTTGGCGCTCCCAGTAACGAGATTCATCGCATCTTTTTCAATTCGCATTATTTGACGCATCAGCTGCGTCAGCTCGTATTTTCTGATATTCCAGAGACGACGCTAGGTGAATTTCTTAGTGATGTGGCTGATGGTGCATTAATGTTGATATATATATCGGAAAAGTTGAGAGAAATATTGCAGTACAGAGAAGTCAGGAGCGATTCTTAATTGGAAAAAATGATAAAAGTCTTGGAACTTTGTATATGTATATTCGGACGCATTTTCGATAAGTTTGATTTAGCAATGTTCTAATAGAAAACCAGTAATTTAAATATGTACTCGATTTGCAACATTTATATGTATTTGGGAAATGTAGGGAAAAAATTCTTGAATTAAGAGGTATAAACTGACGATAATCTCGGTATTTGCCAAGCTTATAAAAGACAGTGAATTGATTTAGTATTCAACTTCAATATTAGCATATAAATTGCCAAAATACAATTTTCTTCTCTTCAAGAAAATTCATTAATTAATTTGATAATTTTATGTCGAATTTTCGTTTATATTTTTTTAAATATGGACGAAAGTCAAGATGCCTCCGGTTTTATGACCAAACGAAGCCTTTC
Organism: Tromatobia lineatoria; assembly: GCA_949699805.1. Lineage (NCBI taxonomy): Eukaryota > Metazoa > Arthropoda > Insecta > Hymenoptera > Ichneumonidae > Tromatobia > Tromatobia lineatoria. The sequence goes on along the minus strand of OX453042.1, from coordinate 4,142,234 downwards.
TGGATGATTTGTTGACCTGAAAAGTGTTTTATAGAATTTTCAGAAAACTCTTATCTGAAAAAAAAATTTAATGCAAGGCACAAGTAGTTTCCTCGTAATTAAAAAAATTAAGAACCTACGGTTAAGCGAAGGCCAGCTTTGAAGAGACTCTAAACACTTATCTTTGGAAACGATAATTTATTTTTCGCAAATATACATTCCCTACGTGAAGTATAATTTTTTAATAATGGCAAAAAAAAATTAAGTCACATTTTTTTCAAGGATTGGGTTACAAATATTTTTTCACAAATCTTCATTAATTTATCACCTGGAATCCTATATATATACTACTGAACAGTCCGCTTTTTTTAGGTAAAAAGCACTGTTCAGATTTTATTGTTGCGTCATTACCTTCATTACTTAAAAATTTTTCGAAATTTTTGGAGATTTTCCGACAAAGGCCACAATTATTTAGGATTGCTAATTATATGTAACATTTCCCGACGCGTCGAAGACCTGAAGTCTGTAGAACCATGTAAAAGATCGGAAAATCTCAGACGCTTTAATTAAGTGATGCGGTAGCGGAAGAATTGTATTAAGATATAATTTCATTTGCCCAACAACACGGATTATTCGGTCGTCTGTTATCGCATTTGTTATCTATCACAGTTATGCAGTTACATTTGTTTCGGCCTCCGTTTTATAGAATTATATGTGCAGATGGGCAAACACTTCGATCATTCGAATTTCTTAGAGCAAACACCGTCGTTATATAAAGCGTATTTGAATAAATTATGGGGTCTGTTGGAAATAAATACATTACTTATTAAACGGCTGGCCTAGTAGGATTTTATTTGATCAGAATACACTCTATTTTATCTAAATAAAATGTTATTTGATCGAAACAAACTATTTGAAATACTTAATACTTAATTGAATAAACTAATTATGACATCAAATACATAATTAATGAATTCTACGAAATGTTTGTCTCCCTTACTATGCATTTTATTCTTTTAAATACCGATTTAGTTGAACCAAGTGTACAGAACTCAACTAAATCATATCGGCGTTCCAAATTTTTTTGTTATTTAATCTAGAGAAGCTGGATTGTTGGAAACATATCGATATTTTGTATTGTATTGTCTCGTGCTGCCTCGTATCGATTCTACAACATAACGAAGAAAAAGGTATCGATAAAAAAAAATCGAATGTTTGATTATCTCGCCAATACCGTTAGTTCATCGTATTTTATTAAATTACTAGGACAAGCGCGCGCGCTTCGCTGGCACTCCTTTATTTACATTTGTCTTTTTGTGTGCCTAAGCCTAATACTCGCATGTTTATAAGATTCGTGACTCTACGCGACTCTATTTCTGCTTTGTTATTTCGATATAAGCGACTTTCGATGTGTCATGTCTTTATTTACGGTAAGTAAATGTATTCTATTCACCAACTGTGAAAGCAGAGACATTCAAAACACGCGCAAAACGTAACTCTCCAGCAATCATAGCAGTCTAAAGTTGGCTCTAGGTCAAAGTCGACAACCAATCGGAATGTCCTGAAAAGTGCTTCCACTTTTCGATATTTCGACTTCCGATTCGCCATGTCTTTTTTATCAGAGGCTTTTAACTCTAATTGAAGTATAGGACAGTCTCCTGTAATTGAACTGTCATCAGTGAACGACTAACACATTTTTGAGAGTTTTGATTTATTTATATTTTATTTATTTTTTAGTTATCTTATTTTTAGTTAACTTATTACATCGCGGAAGCCGATTTTAGAGTAAAAGTGTAAGATGAATCGCCCTGTTCATTCAATGATGTTTTCGAATTTCTTATATGAAGTGTATATTTTTGTTTATATATTACGATAAGAATACGATATTTTCTTACTTGCGTCAGATAATTCGATATTCTGCTCGTCCGTTGAAATTTTCAACGACAGTCTGTTAATATCACATTCTATAAAAACTCGTGATACACAAATCGTCTTCCTTAACTGTTCATTCACTGGTGACATTACCATATCAATAATATTTATAACACTGCACAGCACTTCTTCGGTGCATACTTGGGTAACTATAGTTATAGAACCCGATGCAGTTCTATAAACTGCATCGAGTGAATTATTTACGCGGCAAGTTTTTCATTGAAGAAAAAAAGAAAATATTTTGCCAATAAAATATGAATACCATAAAATATGAATTCTTAAATGGCATTCCGAGCGTTGCTTTCGACCTTCCACAGACGGAACCAGTTAAATTTCTCAGTGATGTTGCTAGGAGTACATTAATGTTGACATATCTCAGAAAAGTTGAGAGAAATATTACCGTACAGACCAACTCAAGCAGCGGTGTTTAATTAGGAAAAATTACGAAAGTCTTGAAACTTTGTATATGAGCGATACCACCGGCATTTTTTTTTTCTTAAAAAAATTCCAGGAAATTCGGAGCTTGTTATTGCACAAATTTTACGAAATGTCAATACGATGGAATTGAAATCTGATGAGATTTCCTTTTTTTTTTTAATTTTCGTTCAAACGGCTCTATCGCAGACAGTTTCATCGTATATACGTTTCTAAAAAATAGAAATATGTACAATTTTATAGCCTACGCCAATAAAATGAATACAGATTTATATGAGACATTCTGGCTCAAATTCACTCGAATTTTCCGAAAAAAAATATCAATAATATTTTTTTTGTACCAAAGATACCGCAACTTTGTAGTCAAATTTATTTTTCATAGTTTTCTATATGATAACGAACTTTTAAGATTTTTTTTTGGAATGGGCTTTTTTTAATCTTGTTTTTGCAAGAACCTCGCTATATTTAACCCGGATTGATTTTCTCGAATTACGTATATTAAAAACGAATTTCAACAACAATTTTGTTGTTGTTGAAATCTTGAATATCCCATCAGATTTCTATTCGATAAAGATTTTACATGAACTAAAACCCGATTTCTTAAACTGTGATAAAGAAAAAAAAAAGTTGGTGGCTGAGTTTCGGTGGAATCGCCCATATGCATTCGGACCGATTTTTAATAATTCTGATTTAGCATTTTTCCAAGGGAAAACCGATAATTGGAAAATCTTGAGACATGTACATGTTCGTTTAACATTCATATACATAGTGAAATGGGGGAGAAAAATTCTTAAATTGAAGAATTAAAAAATTCAAACTGATATACAATTGAAACGAAATGAGCAAAGAATTCATTAACTTGATTATTAAGAGAAAACGAGTATCCTTAATATTTGGCAAGCTTACAGAATATAGCAAATTGATTTATTATTTAATGTTGATATTAGCATATAAATTTTGCAAAATATTCAAGTCCATCCCGAAGGTTATTTTGTGCATGCTGGGCAAACTGTCAGGATATCGATCCAGTGGATTATTGAGACAGTAAGGGTCAATAAAAAAAGGATATTTTGGCAGTAAAATATGGATACGACGAAAATATCGATTGTTGGATGGCGTCCGTAGCATTGGTACGGTGAACATCGTTTTGGGTCGCTCTCGAATCAGCGTTCCTCAAGCCCGCATGGTTCTCGTATATTGCCATTCTGCCATCGTTCGGAAAACGTTATCAAATTATCTTTTTCTAAATTATCTTCGTTTCTCGTTCTGGGTATGAAGTTTTATTATCAGGTTTTCTGGTCTCTCGAGTAAAAGAATATCATATACCTACCGAACTTGATTCTATTTATCCATAGTTGAATGTTACGGTATATTCTTGATGGCTTTATCGAATATTCTAGATCGCTTTCGGCGTTCACACCGACTGACACGTTGAATTTTAGGGATTAATGACTGCATAGAGGAACTTCGATAAACTTGTGACAGGTGGAACCACGTAACAGCAAAATTCCATTCGTACTAACACTTTTTATTTTTGATACTTTGCAGACTATCCGTAGTATTGATTTTTTATTACTCGAATAAAGTGTTTGGATTTTACCCAGATTTAGAAAAACTTTTTGTCACTATTTAAATTTAACATAAAATTCGGAAAGACTCCGAAAAAAGTTCATTAAATCGACATAATAGATTTGTAACTAGCGAAACTATCATGCAATTATTTTTCATTGCGTAATGAGTGGTAGGTACTTTTTTCGGTTATCAAAAAATTGACAGTCAACAATATTTTGGGGTTTTCCAGAAATTTAATTACTACAAAAATCGACAGAGTTAAACAAAGGATAAAACTGAATATCACGATTACGAAAGTCGCGTTAAGCAAGAAAAATTATTTCTTGATTAGCGTAATCGATAGATATAAAACTAAGATTAAATCTGCAAACTGTTTTGAAAATTCTATCGAACCGGCGAAATATATTAAAGTAGGCGCACTAGTTTTATTTTTACGTATATGGTTCATAATATAATTTCATTAAATTACACGCGCTCGTTTTATTTTTAAGTACGTAACAAGATGAATCGTAACTCAGTTTGACATGTCTAACTAGTTACTTTAAATCGGCCCTTCCAGGGTTAAACACTTGGTGGCGCTACATTCTTCTCCCCTAGGTAACTGTTGATTTTAGGTATCAGATTTCATTTTGTGTAATCTGCTACCCTCATCCAATTTACCCTGTGAACAAAACAGACATTTTGGGGCAGAACTAATTAACATTTACAGCAGGGAATAAGAAATGCATGTTGCACAAAGATGCGATGCATCGAAGCGCAAATCACATTTCTGTTATAATTACCGGATATTTGAAAGCGAGAAATTTGCGTATTTTAAATAACTAGGGATTGTTTTTTTTTTCATTTTTTGAACTTAATATTTTTTTTAGTGAAATGCATTTATGAATCAATTTTTATAAAATTTATGAATCAGGGGTCTCAACGTTTTTATTTATCACAATATATTCCTACTAAGGGGAACTGATAGTTTTGTGATTGACAAGTGTTTGTCGAAATTATTTTGGTTAAACTGCGACACAAAAAAAATTATCTTTTTGCGATTGTTATTTTTTCGAAAATTATTTTATTATTAAGCAAACAATACAATTATTTTTTCGAAAATTATCTTATTATTGAAAAAATAATACATTTTTGTTCTGCAAAATGATTTTATCTGTTCAAGGCATAATAATCATTCATGACCATAGAGTGAGGAACGGTATAAATCTAGACTGATAATTCAATTAAGATAAATTTAGAACAGGTGAGACTAGAATATGCCTAAAATACACTGTAATTGTAGCAAATGAAGCGATGAAGGTAAAACGACGTGTATATATGGATAGGTACAATTTTGCACATCTGTGTGGTTGAAACGTTAATATTGGGAGTAATTTCCACTTTTGCTGATGGCGAGGCCTCGTGAAGCTAAAACTAACGAAGAGCTTGAATTCTCAGCCCCACGTCAAGCATGTAAGAGAATAACTGACAAGCGATTAAATGTAGAAACATGACATTTGACATGTGCGATCCTTTTACGACGTAAAGCGGGATTTTTGGAAAACCGATTCTAAAGAGGATGAAAATAGGGAAATTGAATTCTCTCAGGTTCCATAATATCTTTCAGGCCATATGTGATATTGATTTGGTTTTTGCTTACAAATGTTAATCATTGACATTTTTAAAGTGACTTTTCAATATTTTTCACTAATTAACCTTCGAGAGTGTAAAACAGGGTTGAATGTGTTTCTACTAATTTCTTAATATCTTTTAGGCCTGATGTGATATGGACTCAGTCTTTGCTCACAAATTTCACTCATACGTTTTTGTATGAATAATTTAGTATTCCTTCCTAATTAAACCTCAAGGGAAAAAAGGTGAAATTTGTTTTCATGTTTTCTTCAATACCTTTTAGGCCCTATGCAATATTGACTGGACTTTCACTTATATTTGTTACTCATACAATTCTTCAATAAATAATTTGTTACATTTCTCCAATTAGACCTTAAGGGAGAAAAAGGTTAAAATGTGTTTTCACGAATTCCTCAATATCTTTTAAGCCCAATAAGACATCGACTTCGTTTTTTCTCGCAAGAATTATCAATTCAAATGCTTATAACATGATTGGCTTTTTTTAAATTCTACGCCCGAAAAAAATGAAAACCTTGTTTTCTCCACTAGTAAAGTGAAAATGGTCCAATTATATCCAATTATATATTATATCCAATCTTGAACGAATAATCGTTGGTCAAGTTAAATTTATATTATGCTCCCGAAAATTCCCCATTGAAATATAACTTAATTAGCATTCTAACAAAATGGTAACCCCTAAAAAATAAAAACCTCGTTTTTATTACTGGTAAAGTGGAAATTTAAAACTGATTTTTCCTTATTCATTCATTTGTAACTGTAAAAATATACTCAAATTTTAGAGGGATAATTTTGGTCAAATTAAATATATTTAAAAAATTTTATTCGATATTGTAATTTAGATATCGAGCAAAGGTGAGGAAAAAATAGTGAAGGATAATTATAACATTGTTAAACGTTGACGCGAGAACTGGCGATGAAGCCAATTTAGAGCTTTTTTTGTAACATGCCATTCGCTATGTGTCTGGCAGAACTTGGATAAAACGGAATAATTGTTGTGGCTATCGCCGAGAGATATCGCTGCCAGGGAACGCAGTATAAATTCCATTGAGGCACGCGAGATCCATCCAAAGGGCTACATCACCCGGAAAAGATCGTTGAGGTCAAGAGTCTTTGGAACATGAAAACCGTTGAGTGTGATGGGCAGACGGGCCAAGACAAACGGTGGGGAAGGGGGTGGAAATACCATTTTGCAGATACTTGCCTTGTTTCCACGTTTCAGTTAATAGGGAATATAAATACATATTTGATGACCCGGTACGTGAGGTTTCCGCGTAAAAAAACCCGCTGCCTGTAGTAGGACAAGCTATTTAAGGCTTTACATGCTTTACAAGCTCACATTGATAGCGAAAAAACCGTGTTTCTATTTTTAATTAACAGCGGTCATTAATAATTCTTTCACCATGTAAGTAACGATGCTTCAAGATGATTTAATAGGCTCTCTTTGTTCTAGAGATAGATATCCTTTTTATAGGATGTCAGGATAGTCCAAATCGTCAAAAAAGTATTTTTTGACAAAATGTGTGCAGCAATTTATAGAAGTAGTAGTAAAAGAGTTTTATTAACAATACGCTTTACAGTTTTTTTTTTTCTTCTTTGCGATACATTTTTCTTTTTTTTTTTAACCAATTAATGCCAATTAACCGCAAACGCATTGCCAATAGGCCATCGACCGGAGTCCTTCAGCCTTGTATTTCTAAACATGTGGTCTTTAAAGCATTTCACAATTTATACTTTTCCGGTTTTGGAAAGTTTTCAAAAAAGGACGTAAATGCGCTAACTTTCGTAAGATTAATGATATTTTGCTAAACTGTTTTCCATGAGGGTAGGTACATTTAGAGTCATTTGATGTTGAATTTGGAAAAGTTAGAAAAGTCGGAAAAGCGGCTTGGATTTTACTGAGTTGTAAAATTTCAGAAAAATTGACTTTCGTAAAATGAATAATATTCTGCTAAACTATTTTCCATAAACGGTACATTTGTAGTCATTTGATGTTGAACTTGGGAAAGTGGAAAAGCGGTTTGGATTTTATGGAGTTTCGAAATTACAAAAAAATGTACATTACATTGCGGCATGAACTCTGGCAAAATGGATACCAGCAAGTCCGATTGTTTTGAGTAGACGGGATAACATTCAGTAATGCTGGATACATTTTCTAGTGTAGCTTGGTGGAAAAGCTTCGGATTATAAAGAAGTATGAATTTTAAAAAATTATTTCCTTGATATACCATTGTCTTAAATACTATTTTCGCATTATTTTCATCTTTCAACAAAGATTACCGTATAAGGAAGCCGAATTTAATAAATATGCTTGCTGATAAAGGTAAATTTGTAGAAAATTCAAAATAATAGGAAAATAATTTGCATTATTCATTTGAAAATTTCTACCGAGTTTCAAAAGTCAGTGAATCCTAATTTTCAGAAGAAAATAGCGATTCGTTTTTACCTTAAAGTTAAAGTCGTTTAAAGGCAAATTAGAATTATCTTTTTTAGGAAAAAATGTTTTTGATGGATTTTTTCTCCATGAATTTCACATATCGGATTGAACTGTGACGTACCATGAAGTTCAATTTTCTTCTTTGGGGTATTTCACGCGTAACGAGACAGATTTTGGTCGCAGAAAATTCCGTAGCTTGTTTGGAATGAGAAATCGAAAACATAGGATCAAAAATTAAAAAATACTCGCGGGTGATTATTGAATTTGTTGAACGAAATTCAGTTGCTGTTATCGGGTGTCGAATTATTGGACCTGTCGTTTAAAACAAAAATCAGACTTTGAAAAAACCTAAAATTCTATCTAGAGAATAGGATCGAAAAAGTATTACGTGAAGTGGTTAGTATCGACGGATTCCTGAATAAAACTTCTTCTTTTTTACCCGTTCTAAAATTACGCGAACTTTACAACTCAAATTGGAATACTTGTGAAAAGACTGGCTTTCGAAATATTCATCAGTTTCTGTAATAGCAAGAGTGTAATCGCAACGATAATTAAAGGAAGGAGTTAAACATCTGCTGCTTTCCCATTCAGGGTATTACGTGGCCTCGAGATTTATGTGTTCTTGCCATGAGAAGGTGAAGAAAAACTTTCTACGTGACTCAAGAATTAGAGCACTCGGAATAACTGGGACAAAATTACTTCACAATCGTATACATTCAATAGCATAAGAATAAACTTTCAATGCCAAGGTCATTCAATATGCAACATTTTTTTCGCTTTGTGTTAAGTAATTATTGGTTTAAACTTTCAAAATATTTTATGCTAGTTTTTTAAAGAAAACTCTTCATAGATGCAACGATTTTTTTACATGTAATTTCCTGTTAAGAAGATCTCGATACCTTATAAAAATTTATAAGAAAAAAATTTCGTGAATCCTTTCTTTCAAAAAATCTTACCTTCAAATTAAAGTACCTTAATTATCTTAACGTTTATCAAGAAAAGTCCCTAAAAAAATATAAGAAAATCATTTTTTTTTTAATTTTTCAATAAGATTCTTTATGATGTAGACTAGATACTCACCAAATTTTAGACCGAATGTACAAAAAATAAAAGAATTATAGGCATTTTAATGATTTCGTAAATGTGAAATACGTGTTCTGACGATATCTTACGTTCTAGCTGCGTGTACGAAAACACAACAATCGTGTGACTTGCGCCACCGCGTTACAATAAAAATGCGCTGTGTGCGCTCGATTATTACCGACCGAACAAAAATCGATGCATTTCTGATTTTTGCCGCTGGCGCACGCATCGAAATTGTCAAGTCTATGCCGCAGACCAGCGATGTTTATTTTCTGTCGTAAATACCTGTCTACTAAGTGTTGCAAAATAATTTTTCAATTTTCGTGAACATACTGCATTACAACTATGATGACGCATGTGAACAAAAACGTTTACTTTTTCATTTATGGTGCGGAATAATATTTTGGGAATGAAATTAACCAATAAGACAAACGTGCTGTTCGAGGTGTACATCGTACCGTCAGAAAGCTGTTATAAGCGTTCTTACGACACGACGTGCAGAAAAGTGCACTGTCGACACAGTTGCGACGCATCATCCAACTCGCCGAAGCAGGAAATGGACAAATTTTAACTTAGAGCTAACAGACGAAAACAGTGAACAATTTTTAGTATTTAATATCATGTTTTATATATCGAAGAGTGCATTTTGATAGTCACGCGGGTCTCCACGTTTGCTGCGTTTAGAAGAAGCTTGCATTGTCATTTAATGACGTTGGAGCAGCGGACCGGCCGGATTACTTTCTGTACTCCATCGCTTTATTTTTCTTTAATTATGTATCTTGTTTCTGTTTTGCTCCTTGGGAAATTGAATATTCCAGAATCATTAAGATTTATTAAAAATATACGATACTATACGACTACTTCATAAAATTTGAATGTACATTTTACTTTAATGTCATCATCTACAGACTCTCTTTCTTATGACTGTAAGTGACTGAGTCCCATTTAGGTACAAAACAGCGGTCAAAAATCGATACTTTTATATTTTCTGAAAGACGCATACTTTAACGATACTTTCTTGAAATTTGATAAAAAAATTCTTCTTTTTTCATACAATTATATATTGAACCTCATCGACATAAAATTAATAAAACAAACCAACTATACATTTAATTTGCATAGATCAAGTGTTAAATTTTACGAAAATTCTGTCAATGACACCACGTGAGAAATTATTTATTACTATCAATCTATTATTATTTATTAATTATCTATTTTTTACTAAACAAGCAATAACATTTTTTCGTGAAATTAAAAAAATGCATCGAGTCGGCATTTTGTTAATTATGAACAGTACGACTGGTTTGCGATGTGCGGTAGACGTGAGCTTCTAAATATGTTTGGTTTTGCTTTTTATATCAGACTGGACGCATGGTTAATGCGATCAGTTGATATAAAAGCAACGACTAAAAGTAACTTATCGAAGACTGAGCAACAATTTCGCCGGACTGCATTTTTGAAAGGAGTCATAATCCGCAAACAAAATTATAGATTAGAACGATAATTTGTGCGTACATTCATTAATACGTGTGTTATTAGCCACCTTAATAAATGAATTCATTTCCATTCAACGTTTGCTTGACAAAAAAAAGAAAACTCAGCCACTTTTCTTGCAGTTACCGTTGCGTGGTGCCTTAAGCTACAGAATAGCCGGGTACCTACTGTAAACTTAACATTATTGGAAGGTAATGAAGCCAGGAGCAAAGCATTTTGTCCCGTTATAAAGAAGTCATTGCACGTACAACGAAAAAACTAGAAGCAATATAATTATGTATATTGAATAACATTTCTAAAAAGGTACTTTGCAGAAAGGCGAGCTTGTGCTCGGTGTCAGTTCGTGCGGAAAATTAATACGACTGTATATAGTTTTAGTGTGGATTGTTAAGCCGGATAAGGGGTCAAAAACCTGTATTTCCCGTGACGAACTAACACGATTTCGTAGCGAAACTCTAGCGGACACTTTAATCCCGAACGCCCTGTAATTGCAGCTCTGAATAAAATTTAACGAAGGCTACACGGTTAATTAAGTTTTCCCGTTGCGTTCCATTCGTTGGTGAGGGTGATATGCCTTCTACGTTCTTTAGGTAGGTCGCTGGGACTCCAGCACTTGAGGAAGTTCTCCCTACATCAATAAGTAGTAAGAAGAGGTCGAGAGGCAAAGAAAAAGGGTGCAAAAGTTAGTAGGTTGAGGTTTAGCATGCTTGCACTCTACCGTGACTTTTTTTTTCTTTCGAGCGCTTGCACTCCACTTACACCGCTGTTACATCGATTTCTAACCACCGAATTGGATACACGGCATACATTCGTCTACTCGCGCTCTGTATTTGACATGCGGACCATTCTCGCTCTCTTCATCAAGCCAAAATTGGCACGGTTTCTGTGTGTTTAAATATAGGATTTTGTAACAGGATATACTGTTGAAAATCACCGGTGTAAATTGTTCAGAATGGTACTAAATTTACACCACTTTCAACATAGAAAGAAATATGGGGCTTTTCCTATGAATTCGGCCACCCGGGTAAAAAAAATCTGAATAAAAATAAAAAATCAGCAATATACAAATTTCGGGAGATATAAAAATGTAATAGTTTCGTGTATTGAAATTGTATGAATTTATTTTTAATTCTTCGATTCTTAACTGTGGAATTTTTTTATAGTTTTATGGTTGTTAATATTAATACTTTTTGCGATGCTTAATTTGCATCAATGATTACCCTAAATTTAGTTTCGTATCAATCCTACCGATCATAACTGACATTCGAATTTTTTCTTTATGCTACCATCTACAGTGTCACTTTAACATGCGTCGACTTCGTGTCAATCATTCGTACGTCATAGGACATCAGGATTCAATAAATCTCGGTTCTATCTGATTATTCGTGTGAGAATTCGGTCGATTATTCATAACCGTTATAAGCGAAATATAATCCAAGCTACGGGGATAGCATTTGGAATGTTCGATCCTTCAACATCCGTGAATTATTCATCTATTCAAATCATAATTTATGATTCATAATTATGCAGATAAAAAAAAATTAGGAAATAGATTATTTTATATTTCTATACACTAAGGAATATTAAATCAGTATTATAATGTAACTAGTAAGTTATGGCTACGCTACGCGTACTCGTCGTTGGTTTAATTTATAATTGAGCTTAGGAAAGCTTAGAATAATCTTACTTGCGTTGAGCGTATGAAGGAATTTACAATAATCCGGTTCTGAAAGTAGGAGGAAGAGGTTGACTTTTCCGAGTCCTTTTAAGGTACACCTCATGTCCTAATTTCTCTCAATCCTCTTTATTCGATTTTCATACAAAATTCGAGCTCGCAAATTCATCTTTTGCAAAAATTAATGCTGTAAATATTCAAAAAATTGTAAGTCTCCATACAATCCGAACCACTCTTCCGATTTCGACAAAATTCAATACCACGACACATTAGAAATCCTTGCACTTATGAAAAACTTTTCATCAAAATGTCATTAGCTTTACAAAAGTTGGAGCATCTATGCTTTTTTTTTTTTTGGGAAAAATTACGAAACCTCGAACATAAGATTTTTCGCACCTATTTCGTCGAAAACTGCAACAATTAAATATAAATCGTTTCAACGGTTCTTGAGTTTTCTAGGCGATAAAAATTTTGGAGACATGTTAACACAACTTGGATTTTTTTTCTAAACCACTTTCTTATAATTTTTTCGACCAATCTGAGTGTCCGGACATGAAAAGTTAAAAAAAAAAAGAGATTCGTGAAAACAAAACTTTCGACATGAGGAAACGAAATGAGCTTTTACGCAGAGGATAAAGCAATGAGAAATAAAGATGAATAGTAGAACTGCCCATTGTTTCCTCATTAATGTTCATCTTTCGCGAAGCCGCCTATGAGGAAGCTTATTTACCATATGTTTGGCATTCTCATAGAGGAAACTTTTCGAATGATGAAAATTATTGACGAAGCAATCTGCTTAGTTCTACTTTGCATGCTTATTTCAAGTACATTTAGAAATCCCAAATTTATAGAAATTTGAACCACCATAAAATAAAATTTAATAATAAATAAATGATAACAAAAATAGTTGAAAATCACGTACAATCCAAATTGCTCTAACGATTATTACCAAATTTGTTACGTAGCAGGGCTCAATGTTATTTTTCCCATGTAGAAAAGTTCCACCGATTTCACCCAAATTCAATACCAAATGTCGTATCAAGTTCAATTTGAATACAAAATTGCCGCCCGATTGTTAAAAATTCGTTCGAGCGAATTTTTTTTCAAGATATTAAAATTCTTATAAAAATAAAATGTTTGAAGCATTTTTCATAAAATTCATACCAATTCAAAATTAGATAACACTATACATTTCGTTCAAATCTGCGTTGACTCGGTCGAATAGTTTTCAAATTACAGTTATTCGAATATTTGCCCTTCTGTCACATACATACATCCGGACAATTTTTCTCAGTCACTTTTCTCGATATTTGAGATCAATCAAAGTGTTCCGACATGAAAGACTCGAAGAGAAGAAAAGGTTTGCATAAAAATAAAGCTTCCTCGACGAGGGAAAAAAAATAACATTGAAATTCAGTCAACACGATATCCAAAGTGCCAATCACTGTGGTATCGCACTCGAGAGAAGCCATGAGTAGGTCTGAGCCTCGCAAGCTTAGCCTTATCCGCTATATATATAATCAATCCGACAGCGCAGCGTCGTGTAAGGCTATTATTTTCACGAAATACGAGAATTGTTCGAGGTTTAGAGGGAATTATAATCGTAAAGCATGACGCGAAATATGTAAATATTGATCCTGCCTTTGGATACTAGTTAGAACCACGGTATAGACCAATGCATGCGAGCTGGACGATTTCCGTTGGTTAATAATTTATTCATCTACCGGTAGCGCTAAGTGGGACATGGTTTGACGAGTTCAGTTGCGTGCCGTACAACACTGCGTTCTCATGGTCTAGTCGCGAGCTCCTCGCACGTGTACCTATATTTACTGTCTGTAGCTTGTCGTTTAATTATGATTTTGGGTTTTCCTTCGGTGGTCAACACCATCGAAATGTAATGTTATGGTAGTTGGTAGTTAATTTCATCCTTTCAGAATACCAAGTATGAGACAGCGTTATAGGGGGCAGCCCATACCTAATTTTAACTGGCAAGTGTCATCGGATTTCGAAATACTCATGAGCAGCTCTAGCAGATCGATCGACGCTATTGTCACCCTAAAAGACGACCGGTCATTTTGTGCCGGAAAATAACCAGGGCTCGTGAAGGGTGACCGGACTTGGCCGATGACCGACGCAATCTCGGTGCCGAAACTGCCAATATTGGCATAAGCTGTGGCCCGATTATCGGCCCGAGTATTGGATGAAGAGTCCGGCTCGATATTGGCGAACGATACTTGGCCGTGCATTGGCCTAATGTTGTGAATTCGATAATTGGCGGGTCGATACTTGGCCAAGCATTGGCCTAATATCGAGAAACCAAGAGTTGGCGGGGCCAATACTTGGCCGAGCATTGGCCTAATGTTGTAAAGTCGACAATTGGCGGGTCAGTACTTGGCCGAAAATTGGCCTAATGTTGCAAAGTCGACAATTGGCGGGTCAATACTTGGCCGAAAATTGGCCTAATATTGTGAAGTCGATAATTGGCGGGTCGATACTTTGCGAAGCATTGGCCTAATACCGACAAGCCAATCATTGGCGGGTCAATACTTGGCCGAGAATTGACCTAATGTTGCAAAGTCGATAATCGTAATCCCAATATTGCCCCGCGTATTGGACGTTTCAGCTTTATCGGCAAACCCTACATGGGACGAACGACCTCAAAACGACCACAATAGGTGTTTTCTTTATTAGGGACCGCAAAACGACTCCGAAAAGCGAGCATGCAGAAAATCGTATGGTCGTTTTGTCAATTAGCGATTTTCTGGATGATCGTTTTCGAGGTCGTTTTGCGGTCTCTAATTATGAAAATGACTATGCTGGTCGTTTTCGCGTCGTTCACATGGTTATTTTCTGGTACAAAACGACCGATCGGTTTTTGGATCTCTTTATAGTTTTTTTACGGTCGTTTTTATGGTTGCATGGTTTGCTAGGGAGTTACATTCATACCGAGAGAGAAGATTCCATTGATTCCACATAAATGGGTGGATTGAATTTTTTGCACTCAATTCTATGGTTGATTTGCTTGAACTTTTTCGATTTACCCTGCTAGACGAAATAAATAAATACAAATAAATAGTACACTTCCTTGCTGACAATTAAATGTTTTATTTTAATTTCAAAGAGAAGATTTGATTTATGTAAAGAAATAGTTCTATTAATCCAGGAAAATGTTTTCATTGATCCTCAGAAACATTTTTATCGATTCAAAAACAACGGTTTCATTGATAAAAAAAAAGCTTTCAATAAAACGGTTTCATTGATTCAAGGAAACAAGTTCATTCATTAAAAGAGACCATGTTCTTGGCTCTGTAATCACGATCGTATTAGTCCAGAAAACCGAAAAAAATGTATGGTGTCGTTGTTTGTTCAGGTAAATTGAATAATTATAATTGTTCTACATTTAATGCGTTATGAAAATACATTTTTCTTGAAGCCATCCCTGCCGTACATTAATTGCATTAGTGGGATCATATACATAGATTACGTTTTTCATTTAGTGTCTCGGAAATAATTTCTTTGAAATTAATAAAAAAGGGTTTCTCAGTTTAGATAAAAATTACATTCATTCAATGTCACTACACTTAAATACAGAAGTCTAGCTAAAATGTCCCACGACAGGCATATTTTTTCTCTCGGTGTAGTTTCGTCTTAACAGAATAACAAAATAGCATGGCATTTTAAGTCACCTTATTACAGCCCTTCAAAACGCAAGCTTTCGTGAAATTTCAAATGACTCTTAACCAGCTACATTCGCAGATCATATTAAATTAGCATATGGTACCTTGTTATTTATTATACTGTGATACACAGACCCTGGCATTGTACCCTCTAATTTTTTTACTTTTTGGTAAATGCATTTCTTCACTGAAATTACGGTTGAATAATATATATCTGCGCAGCACGCTATGCACCTTCAGTCTCACTGGCAGTCCATTAGAGAACAAATTAAGTGGCTTCACGTTTCGCTGTAATAAAGCTACAGGTTTTATTTTCACGGAAATTACACATCCCCGGCAGAAGGAGCATAATTTCTTCTTTGATAATCTAATGCTGTGTCAAATTTGACACTGATAGGAAATTGGTTGTAGTTTGCTTCTCGGAAAACCAATTAGAGCGTCGATACTGGACCAACGATGGAATTCGATATTTAGTCATTACACAGATTGGAAGTTTTCGGATTAAAAAAATTACTGGCCTTTCTGTAGCTTGTAAAATTGTGTCATTATTTTGAGTATGTGCTTCCGAAGTTTTAAATCGTAATAATTTGAACGTACTTGAAAAAAAACGAGCGGGCAGTCGCGTGTCGTTATATTTTTTGCCAAGTAAAAACTCGTTTTTCTCAGAACGTTTAATTTTCCGCGGCGATGTAGGTCAACGAATTTTCATCGCATGAAACTAACAGTTGGAAAAATATGTGTATCAACAAAGTTCCGAGCCATTTGTTTACGGAAAACAATTTAAAATTTTCGATTTATTTATTTATTTATGGAGACTCATACTGAGCGTATATTATAATGAAAAGTGTTTGGTTTACATATTTCGGATATTTGAAGCAACCAGTTAGTTTCCTCAATTCATTTCTAAGGAATATTTGTCAATTTTTACATATATTTTTTTATAAGAAATTTTTTGTACTCAGTTCGAACGCTCAATTGTTGCACATCATTACTTGCAAATTCATTAACATTTTTATCTCCTTAAAAAAAAATGATAGACAAACCGATCGTTCTTCCTCCGCTTTAATACCCAACTGCCAAGCGGAAATCAGTTATTTTGTGTTTCAAATTTATTCTCACAGCGGAAACTGGGTAACAAAAGAATTCTATTTTCGCGCAAGTGCAATATCGTAATGCAGTAAGAAAACGAGTTGAGTACAACACTCAAGAGGGTTTTCTAGGAACGCGAAACGAAAAGGAAGAGATAATACGAGCCTCTAAGCGTACTAATGAGTACTCGATAACGAAAAAAAAAATTTAAATGAACTATTCAGAAGAAACAATGCCTGCGAATTCTCCTTTTATTTGAAACTTCCTCATTAATTTTGATCCCTGCCAAAGCTTCTTCTATAAGGAATTATGTTCGTCGCTTTCGACTTTCTCATAGAGAAAGTACTGCCAAAGGTATGACATAATGAGGGAGCAATTTGTAAAGCTTTGTAGGTAGTCTTGGCATGGTCCTAACATCTATAGCATTGCTCGTATGAAAATAAATAGAGGTTAAATATCTGCCAAAAATATATAGGAAAATTGTAAGATATTTAAGTTGCATATAATCTAGAAATACCTCATGTATTAAAAATATACGAAAAATATTATTTATATGTCAAATTCATACTCTAATTATACAATCCGTAATATCTATTTCAATAAATACAAATTATATCTCTTTATATTATATAAAAGTTTCTGTTAGAGTCTAAAAGATCTGTGAGACCCCATGTCCGGATTATTCCAAGTCCCTTAATGGATCCCGAGCGCGAATTATTTTAAGACCCTCAACGCGAGCGCGCTCAGCGTTGAGGGACACAATAAGACTATGTCAAAAATACCCTCAGCAGAAGTAACAAAACGGTCCCATCGACGATGCCGAATATGACTAAAAAAAAAGTGCCTTTTTTTTCAGATTGCCCATAGAGATTCGGGTCATTTCACGCGAAAAAAATCGACTATAAAAAAATCTACTCCTCCTTCTCGGAAGTTGAAATTTTCAATAACATCAAAAAATGGGTTTCACGATGATAAAAAAAGTAGATATCGGAAAATGATCGAGTATGTATTTCATTCTGAGCAAATTAACGTTTTCGTAAAACCTTAAAACACTGACATTATTTTCAGTCTAAAAATTTTATAGCGAAATATTTTGTCAATTTAAAAAACATATTTCGATCTGTGCCGCTGACATTTTCGTAAGAACCCCATATGACAACTTAATGTAGTTACATCCATGCCAAATATCCTGACCATGAAGACGTCAACAAAAATTATTGTAACAATATGTAACTTCCTTGATGTAGCTACATCCATTCCAAATATCCTGACCATGAAGACGTCAACATAAATTATCGTAACAACATGTGGCTTTCTTAAAGAGGGAGTCAAAAACTTATAACAGAGATCTTTCAATTACGGTAATTGAAAAATTAATTAGCCGAACGTCGAATCTAATCGAGATTTTTGTGAGACGTGGCAGAAGTGACGTTAAACAGATAGAGACAAGGTTCAAGAAGAAAAGCCCTACACGCAACCACTAGCTTAGCTCAGACTTCTTTGAAGCTCATGGTAAAGACCGAATAATACTCGAGTCACTCTTTTAGAGTTTTCGCCCCTATTGGCTTTGCCGTCTCGTTTGGACGCTTATATTTTCGCCTATCTACAGTCGACGCACGGTACAGCAATTAATATTTATGTCGCGGTGTTGCGTGCGTATCGGCTGACTCATTGTCGGCTACCGTCGTCAAGCTCTCTCCACCCAAGGGCTACTACTACTCGTGCTTGTTGTTGCTTCATGAGAGCTCCGTGGAACAGATATGCGTGAGTGCGCGCTATCCTAGTGCGTGATGCCGAGAAACGGACGGACTTAAAGCCTTGTACGTCGGGGCCGATTGGTAGGGCTTGCCACCACGACTTTTTTCTATAGCCAAGCTCTTATGAACGGTCGAGTTCTCCGACGTAAAATCGATACTCATTCCGCACACGCGATAAACCGGTGGGCGAAGCTCTCGTCAAGACATCAACGGTAGTTGCAAAAGTAGCCGATAAGTGGATGACCAATAGATTGATATTCAATATTGGATTACCGTCTCACTGAATTACCCGTTGGAAGGGATACATCTTTAAATGCATAAGATGATGCTAGGGAATCTATAGTTTGTTATCAAAATCGAATAATTAGAAGCGAATTTAGAGAAAATGTTTCGACTATTGTGAGTCGCCCTACAGGACAGCTAACAAAAATTATGCGTTTGGGGGCCCATGAGGGACATGGAAAATAAATCAAGATGAAGAGGTCAGGAAAAATTTTGGAACTCGGGCCCATGAGTTACTTGGAACATTCCGGGCTTGGGAAAAATCCGGTCTTTGCGAAAAATTCAAACTTTGGATCCATAAATGACTTGGAAAAAATTCAGCCGTATTAACTCATCCAACACTCGAAAAAAATGCGCTTGGGAGCCTATGACGGACTTGGTAAAGATCCAAGTTCAGAGGCCCGTAATAAAGTTAGAAAAATATCGATCGATCGATTTTAGTTTCCTTATAGAGAAAGCTTTTAAAAAAACCGGAATTTAACCAGGAACCAATGTGCAAGATTTCCTACTATGCATCATTAGTTCATATAGGTTAGTTTTTTAATCGGATATTTTGAATGGGATATTTATATCCTAAATTTAGTATCTACTACAACGGTATGTTATTTCTATCGCGAATATAATGATAATAGATATATATATATATATAAAGTATTACTATATAAAAAGTATTACTATAAATGAATAATAATTCGACCTCACATAAGAAATGAGCAATTTTGGTCGAAGTTGACTTGAATTGGAACGAAATCAAGAATTTTTTTGAAATTTCAGAATTCTCGAAAATCTAAACCGCTTTATCGATTTCGCTCAAATTCAATACAGACTGTCATTTCCCATTAATTTATTTGTCAAGAACTATTTAGCTCATTAGCTAAAAAATGGTGGAAGCTAGAAAATATACCGAAATTTTCCGAAAAATTAAAAGTTCCATAGAACCTGAAAAAATTCTTAAATTTTTCCAAAAATGTGTACATAAAAAAAGACGCTGCTCCTTTACCAGTGTCCAAAATTTGCCTTATGCAGTGTCCGCTTTAGCCCATTTTGAAATTCCTGGTATGAAGAACTTAAAAAAAAAAATGTTCGCACAAAACCAAAGCTTTCTTCATCAGGAAGCAAAACGAACCAAATAAATATTATTAAGTACAATTCAAGAATAATATCAGTAATATTAACGTCATTACAATATGCTTTTCACCAGCTCCATAAAATTGACTTTCAAGTATAATATTCGGTGCAATAACGGTGCTCGAAATTTAACAAAAATTTATTCAAGATGGATAAGATGCTTTGGCAGAATTTCATTCGATATGAAAAGGCCAATTTGTGTCTATTTACAAAACAAAAAAAAAACAAATTCGTTACCGCACATGAATCTATTTAATTAGTCCTCCTTGACATTGTCTGATACGTTTACTGCAGGTTAAACCTCAAATCCTACGTCAATTCAAAATAATTCAACGCGTTACCAAGATAGTCGCAATTGAATGAATAAAAGAGCAATTTAAAGGACCCGTCGGCGCTGGGACACGAGGGTGACGTTTTTATCAAGTCGCGGCAGCCAGATTTTTCATGACATCGCAAATTACGTTTTTGTTGTTGAAATAATCAGGTCAAGTGTCGCATTGCGCCGTTACCAAGGAATCATTTTTTCATAAACGCTTTGAAACGAAAATACATTGAATGGTACTCTCCTTATTCCGGCTTCTCTGACTTGGATGACAGATACTTGGCGACACTCTGTATTTTATTGCCCCAGTAGCCTCGTTGTTCCCATGATCGATTTTCTCCCGTCACATTTATTTTTTTTTTTTTCATGTTGCAGTGAGTGCGTTAAAGCTTCTACGTCTCGACGTGCCAACGTATATCCGTAGAGGCCAAACAGCTCATCTCGAGTGCAGGTAAGACGACACTTATTGCGACCTACATCAACTATATATAAAAATCCTATTTCAATGCTCTGCTTATTTTTTGCACATAACATTGTTCATTCGCATTTCGAAAAAATGATTCAAGTTGATCGGATGAAGAAATATAAAATAGAAGATGACTTTGTGAATAAATGAAAATTTCGTTTGCTAGGTGTGTAATCCAACGTTTCAACTTGTTAAGAGTTCTTGCTGTATTGTTCTTAGTTTGGGTTCTTGCTGTACTTGTACAAATTGTCACGTCGGCCCGAATTGGCAAAATTGATTGAATAATCGATGCCAGTCTAAAATTACTCGTCAAACTCTATATTTAGAATTGTGGTACAATCATTGAACATTTTGGAATAAATTTCTGTGACAATAATAAAAGATATAGGGTTCAATGATATTTTTTAATTTATAAATTGGCACAAGAAAAATTGAAACTTTTTTTATCCTTCAACTTACTAGCTGGACATTGAGGTGTACATACATTCAGTTTTTTTAACATGTATTGCTTTAATGAAAAAAAATAATAATTGTTACACTGGACAAATCACTGTTAGATATCGCAACTTTCTGACCTGAAAATTCTGGACAAATATTCAGCTTTCTTACAAACGTGTTATTGCGAGAAAAAAGAGAAAAATTATAACACAAAAATGAAATAACTTGCTCATTTGTTAACTTTCTTGAAACAATATTAACATTTTGAGAAAAAAATCCAAATGTACCGAAAGAAAAATTATAATTTCCTTACACAAAAATGTATAACAATATATTCAGTTCCAGTTGAAAAAAAAATTGAATTACGACGCAAGAAAAATTATAACTTTCCTATTTTTTAACTTTCCGAGTTCAACATTCATCTTCCTTAAGACCCGTTACTATGAAAAAAAAAAAATAATTCTCTATGCGTTTCCAAGGAAACAAGTCACTTTCACTCAAGTGAGAACCGATCATTGAAGTGTAATTAAATTATCGAAAGGTACATTGTTTCAATGAGGTATTTCTCTCGTATCAATTATTCGGAATGAGTGAAAATTACAACAATGGCGTTAATTCATTTGTCAACATTCCGATGTTTGCTTTTTGGCCGTGTGATGGTCTAGTTAAAAGCCCTCCAATTACGTCTCTTGACACAACGTGGCGTCGATCAATATATTATTCGATTTTGCGTTTGCCTCGTTACGGAAATGCAATGTGTCATCATTGAAATGCAAATATACCGTAGCTGCATAAGCCCTCACGTTTGTTACTAACAATGAGAGAGACGATCAACACATTCTATAGCTATCGAATCATCGGTGAGAATTGCAGACTGTGGTCAGAAAACGGTTTCTAGCTGAGCACGCCCCCCGCCCCCCTTTTTCCTGAGGGAGATGCTCAACAGGGAAATGGGGAGGGGGAGAGGGAGGGCTCACCCCTCCTCCGTGGGCATTTTATCAGTAACCTACCCATCTCACTAAAGAACACGCGACGACCTCAGCTATTACCACGTCGAGCTTCTCGAGCCCTTCGATACCTTTCCGCCATTCCACTGGCACGCCATTCCACTCAACTCCACTTCACTTGAGCGTGCATTATCGCGTCGGACGTATTTCTTCCGCGGCTATACTCCACCTGCGGCAGTCTTGTCATTCGGCTTTTCACTTTTCACCCCTTGTTTGTCAGTCAGCCCCAATTCTGTAATATAAAGAGCGTTCTCCACCAACTCGGCTACTTTTTTCTTAACTTCTTGGATCTGTTCCATAATTGGCCGTAAATTACCGCTCGAAAGTAGTCCCTGTTAATTTTTATTAGATTTCTGAATTTATTCGTTTCGGAAATGGTTTTTTTTATCAAACCTGTGTATCATTGAAGATTGAGGTCGGACAAATAAAATGTAGATGGGAAGAAAACTTGTTTTTTTTTTTTTATTTAAATTAATAACTCGATGCACTGTAGCATTCGTCAAGTTGAGCTTGTCATTCGATTTTTTACTTTTCACCCTTCTTTTGTTAATCAGCCCCAATTCTGTAATATTCAGAGCGTTATCCATCAATTCAGCTACTCTTTTCTTAACTTCTTAGATCTGTTGCATAATTGGCCGTAAATTACTGCTTGAAAGTAGTCCTTGTTAATTTTTCTTCGATTTTAGAATTAATTTGTTTCGGAAATTGTTTTTAATAAAGTCGAAAATAAAGTGTCGACGGAAAAAAAAAATTGTTTTTGTTTTAAATTTATAACTTGATGCAATGTAGCATTCGTCAAGTTGAGCTTGGCATTTGATTTTTAACTTTTCACCCTTTTTTGTCAGTCAGCCCCAATTCTGTAATGTAAAGAGCGTTCTCCACCAACTCGGCTACTTTTTTCTTAACTTCTCGGATCTGTTGCATAATTGGCCGTTAATGAATAAGCTGCTTGAAAGTAGTCCCTGTTAATTTTTCTTAGATTTCTGAAGTTATTCGCTTCTCGGAAATGGTTTTTTATCAAACCTGTATATCAAGGAAGATTGAGGACGGCAAATAAAGTGTAGACGGAAAGAAAATGTTTTTTTCATCAATTATTCGATGGAATCCATACAATATTTTTTTGCATCATGGACGTCGACACTCTTGTTGAATCAAAAACATATTTCCTTTTATACTAACAATTTAGTGCAATATAGACATACATTGCATTTTTTTCCACGCTATGAATATGGCGTTACACACCACTAATTATTTATACGTTTCCGACAAACTATTACATGCCCTGCAAAAGCTACAGCACAATTAGAGGCCCACATCAAACAAAAAAAATATTCCCCAATTTTTTTCTGAAAATAGCGTCTTTGATACGTTGAAAAATGTAATATACATTGCATCTAAAAATAGGTCATGAGAAGATATAATTCTTCGTTTTTCCATTCAATGAGCCAGCGTCAATTTCTTATGATATATGGATTCGAAACTAAATCCCTATTTATCAAACACGACAATGAAAATATCTGAAATAATTAACAAACGAGACCTTTATGTAGGACTACTATATGGTCATATTATTAAGTATGATTATTAAATATGTGATTATTAAGTATTAAGTAGAACGCCCCATATGTCCCTCGCGATACTCTTGATGCATGTATTGTGTTCCATTACAGCTACGACCTGGAGTCTGATGCTTTGTACTCGGTCACCTGGTACAAGGATAACGAAGAATTTTACAAATACGAGATAAAGGGCCGACAATCGAATAAAATCGGTCATTCCGTCGAAGGAGTTAATCTTAATGTAAGTAATTTGTCACTTGTATACAAATCAATGAGTGCTCCACAGATTCCACGTAACGTTCATAACATTTGAGATTTTTACCACGTATAAATAAAATGTTTACGGTTGATTAGTAGTTATCGACACAAAAAGTCAATTTTCTGGCTTGATATTATCGACAGGAAACCCATAAAACGATCAATGGAAACTCTATACCTGAATTTTATGAAAGATACTAGAAAGTTATGCTTGAAATAAAAAATATTGTATACCGATATTATTATATATTTGATTGATGTATATTATATATTGAAAATTTGCTTAGTCTGACTTTTATTATAATTAATAGTAGTAAAATCTGGATCTACAAAATAAGGATCGGAGAGCTCAAAAGAATTTTTTTCAAAATTTAGCACTTAAAATAACTGATAAACATTCTTTGGATTATTTTCATTGCTTTTAAATAACATAAAAAATCTTAGGGATTAAAGTTAATACCGTTACAGAATTGCAACAAAAAAAAAGGCCAAAACATATTAATTATCCATTTATCACCGCGAATAGTGAGCGGCTAGGCATTTCGTTTATTTACTCAAGATGTAAATTATTTGGGGGGCAAACCAATCGACAGCTCGTCTGCATGCTGAACGCGACGAAAATCAATTTTTTAATTCATGCATTGTCTCGTCGGTGAGACGAGTTCGAAAATATCTCTCCATTAGCGCATGTACCACCATTTTATATATAGGCTTTCATTATCATCGTATAAAAATCATGTGGGACTGCATTATCAAATCTGTTCACCAAATATAATTAATTATTCACGAATAATTAATTCCATCTGTTTTGATACTGGGTTGCGATTTTACGATTTGCATAAAATATTTCAATTTATTCATTGAGAATCTACGGCAGTTTTTGTCGACGAAAATGAAGCCGGATGATATGCTCGCTTTTTTACCTGGGGCATCAAAGTCATACAGTGAGAACCAAACGTTTTATAGTAAGTTTCCCTAAATCTCTGCAGGCAAAAATAATTGAAACGTTTCACAGTCAATTACCTCAATACGCGATTGAAGGTATTCGTCATACCATAAATAGAAAAAGAAATGCATTCAATACAGTCAATATCCAATAATTACCCAGGATAAAAAATTACGCTCACTTTTCCGTATGTTGAACAATATTTTTCGTCCGATATCGCTAAAAAAGCAGAAAAGCAAAAAAAAATGATCCCATTAAATGTCGGTTTTGATTACTCCCACCAGGCAGAAATAAAGCGTTTTCCTCCTCACGGAGTTATAAAACTGGATTGCGCTTGCGTATGAGTCGCAGGCTGAAAATGAGCGAATTTGCCCTCGCGTTACGTGCGCAAACTTTTTTTACGAAGTCGGGAAAAATTAATTTTTTTTCATAAAATAAAAAAAACTTTTTGAGGATACAGATTTCATTCTCATTAGTAGATACAATAAAGTTTTTTCTTCTTGATGGGTCATCGGTAAATTTTAATATATATATTCAATTTAGTAGACTTATTTTCATCATCTATTTAATCAAGATAATTGCCAATTAATATATTTTTTTTTCTTTGCTGTGAAACGCCCAAGAATAATATTTCAACGGTCATCGAAGTTGTTTTTCTCCATAATGCCATAAAGAATGTAAGAATGACAGTGGATATTACAATTTAGTTGTGAAAAAGGAAAAAAAGATTTTTATTCTTTTAACCAAAGCGCGTTTTGTAGAATCTCGCAACCGCTTCGAATCGATTTCTCTTGCTTTTTATTTTGCAGCGTCGCATCGCTCCACGTTTATCAGGCCATAACACGCCGAACTCGACCTATTGTGCAGTTAATAACTCATGCACATTTCAAGGAGCGAGGAAAAAGCCATTCAAGGAATAAAAATATTTTCCGTACTGTCAAAATCCTCTTACGCAGAAGTTCTCCGACAAGAAAAAAAGAATAAGAGAAGGAGATGAACCTATGCGCGGGTATTATGGAAGCTTATGAACAAAAAGACAGTAACCAAGTTGCCAAGTTGCCAAGTTGCAGTTTCCGTTAATGGCCTTTCTGCTGGGTTGAAGATGTCCTCTTTGGCTCGTTTCTCCTCCTTTCATCCGACATTTGCTTCCCCCAGAGCAAAATTCACTTCGTACCTTCGTGCAACGTTAAAAAAAAAATGTCTTATATTGTTGCAGTCCGGTGCGTCAGACGATCACAAGGTAATCTTAGAAAACGTAAACTTAAAAACCAGCGGTAATTACAAATGCGAGGTCACTGCTGATAATCAAAGATTCCCGTCGGTTCAGGAAGAAAAATACATGCAGGTCGTCGGTGAGATTATTCAACATATCAATATTTATTTTTCCCGTATTTGCGTTTTACGATAGAACTGGATGGAATGACAGATAAAACGGCACGAATAATGATTACTCGTATTTTTGAAATGTGAAAAACATCTTTAACAAGGGTTTCCTGGGAAAATTTCCTCAAAAATCGCGTGGAAAAGATTTATATATACAAAAACACATCTGACATATAGAACTTTTCGGACGATAATATAAGAATAACATATTTTTCATTTATTTTAGATGTATCCCAGATATATTCTTTACTCGTTTATATTTCGTATATATGTCCCAAAATATATCTCGGTTATAGTATTTTTCGGATAAGATATTTGCCATATATTTAAGATGTGTTTTCCAATGTATCTTGAGTCTACTTTTTCCCATGGGAAAAAGCATCATAACAATCTGGAAATAAAAATGGAGGTACAATTTTCTTAAAATGTGTTATAGCCCTTTCGGGAAGAAAAAAGGGAATTTGGACAAAATGTCTCCAAGAAGCGTTTGGCTCAAAAATGAATTTGAAAAAAAATCTACGCAAAATGCGATACGCCATTTTAATAGAATCAAATCCCAAGACGGAACAGTTAAAGATGTTTTCATACAATAGTTTTGTGAGTCTACGCAAAAGTAGTGTACTTTTTTTTTAGTCAATATACAATTTGAGTTTACGAAAATCGCAGAAAAAATATTTAATCTTCAGAATTTTCAATCTCGACAACATTTTGATTGGAAATTTAGCTTCGAATAAAAAAATGTGTGAACAATCAAATTGATGATTTATTTTTCGCCCGATGCGGCTTGTGCTCTAATTTTCTTTTTAGTTCTGCCAAAGTCAAGTCCCCGCATCACAGGCGAGGAGAAAATGTACGCTAATGGTGATGTCCTGACGTTGAACTGCAGCAGTGACAAGTCGCATCCAGCAGCTGTGCTCACCTGGTTTATCAATGGCATTCAGGTTTGTTGATTGATTAGTATAAGTGGTATTAAGGTATCTTGAATAATTAGCATAATAGTCCCAGTGCCCACAGTTCTGTAATTATAAGTTTAAATGCACTCATAATGAAATGGACTTTTCGATTGAATAAATAAATTTTGGCGAAATTCAATATTCATATTATTCCAGCTATGGAAAAAATGATCGACACAGAATTTTTCGCTTTATCAGACCCAACAATAAACTATGTCATTAAACATTGAATTTTGGAGACTGGCAAAATAATTATATTAAAAAAACAAACACTACTGGAAAATAAAAATGACTCTTCAACTTATTCGTGGCTTTTCGAACTAGATATGGATACCAATGGTATAATATTCCTCGAAATATTATTTTCCTCAACGTATAATTTAAGCCACCAGTGATCGAATTATTTCCACATATCATTTATCTTCACGATACTTTGAAATCCGATCTAAATGTCACTACATGAGGATATCTACCTTCCATAATAATGGCATATTTTATTTCCTATCAGTTTATCAATATTAATAACCACATGAGCTATGAAATTTTTTTTTTTTTCTCCTGCAATGATCGAATTGCGACTTGAATATATTGAACTGGAGATGATATTTTTTAAATATTCTTAGGGAAAAATCTTTTGCCCTGAAAAACTTTCAATGAATTTTAAAAATTACAAAATTTTCGGATTGTATAAGTCTCTTAACGCTATATTTATATTTATAATTCTGAAGGTGGATCCAGACAGCGAGAGACAAATAGAGCATCAGGATCTCCTGTCGACGGTTTCAAGTCTGCGTCTTGAGTTGGGACCGGACCACATATCTTCTGGACGATTAGACGTCAGGTAAAAAGAGCAGCATAAATTATTATATCTAAAATCCATAATCAGACCGTTCATAAACGATGAAAGATCTTTCCAAGTGTTATAAAAAAATTGTAAACTCTGTATAAAATAAAGTAACTACATTAAAAAATGTTATCAAACAATTAAGATTTGGGAGCTTTTCATCGTCATTGAACTACCGTAACAAAAAATAGTTTAAACTGTAAAAAAAAATGTCTGAACGTATCAGAAGAGGAGCCCATTCATTAAACTGATTGACATCGTTAATGGGCGGTCTTGATTAATGGACCATTCAATTACACTCGCTATTGATAGCTTTCATTTCTACACAACGCTAGGATAGGAGAGAATGTCATACACATCCATTGTGTTCCTGTTTTTGGAGGTGAAAGAAAAACTGCATAGTGTCTGTCCATCACAGACCATGAAATTTCAAACTTTCGTACATTTTTAAGTAATCGTCCATTCATAATGACCCATTAACTGAAGAGCATTCACAAAATGTCAGCAATTCTCGGAAATTAAGAGGGTCTTGACAAGCGATCTTATGGATAATGGATCAAAGGTTATGTCTATTCTTACAATGTACAAAGGGCTATTAATGTGCGGTTAATACTCTTCAGGATATGTACGTTTTAAGTGGTCCAGTAAAAAATTCTTCTTTCGACGTAGCTACTACGCTTTACGCTAATCAAATCAGTGCTAAATTTTTAAGAATGTTTTTATAATTTGTGGTAGATTAATTAACAGTTCCAAGTAGTTACTCTCACGTACGCAGAATTAGTTCTCAATTATAGCATAATTATAGTCCAATTATGTTCAGTAATATCTCATTTTGTTTATTGGAAGATTCTTAATTGAGTGACCGCGTAGATTTTTAATAGTATTAGTAGTTGGAAAAATACGAATGTTTAATTGTCCTATACTAATTTAACATCAGACATAAAAATGGCTGTAAATTTCGAACAACTAATACGATACAAAAACTGGACGGTCAATCGAGTAAAGATCTTTCAAAAAACAAAACGAGATATTGCTCGTCTCAATTAGAACATAATTATGGCTTATTCTCTCTAAGAACCGCATAAAAATACATGCTATCCGACATTTGCATTTATCGGTCGTTTTTCAAATCGCGGATCTGAATGTACTTATATATTGAGAACTAATTTTGCTACGTGAGTAATCCCTCGCAACTGTTAATGAAACCACCATAAATTACAAATCATTTTTTCACCTAATTTTATAACCATTTTTATATATCCAATCAATTCTCAGATAGTTTTCCCTTCAACCAAGCACATGATAACATTTTGATATTGTAACGAACGTCATTATATCGAGATCTATAAATGCTTTTTAAAAAAAAAAGGGTCCAACGATGTCTTTGAAAATAAATTTACATTCCCATAAATGTTTTATCCGAAAAGCATTATAGTAATTTTAAGTGAAACAATTTTGCACCTAGAAATCAATAAAAATTATTCGCTCAAAGAATTACATTGCATCATTAAGTGTAAAAGGATTTGGTGATGATTTCGGTTCAAGATGTCAATCAATCGTGGCAACGAGCGATCATGACCCCCAGGACTTGCGATTTACCCAGGTTTTCGGTAAGCACGATACTTGATTATCCTTCATACTTCTGGATATAGCACAAATTTACCTCCGTATTTACTGAAGGAATTTTATTGGGTTTAATTGAGACGCATTATTTTCGACTTTTTGCTAATATATCTTTAGGATGATGTATGTTCATGAATTTAGAATTTCTCACAGCGGAAGCTGCATAAAAAGTTTCAAGTAATAAGGGAATAATCTGCAAGGTTCTAGTTCGCATCCGTGTTTCAAATGAATTCAAGAAAATGACGTTTAGCGAAATTAGAGTCGTCTGGAAATAATAACGAAATATTTGAACTCGTGTAGAATTGGAACCCGTCCACGGATCTCTACTACATTTTGTATTTAGAATCACTGAATATTAGTCCGTTTACCTAAGAAATGTAGCATCGCTAGTTCATGATTTTCAGACGTTAATGTGATAACGTCAATATTTCGGAAATTTCAAAACTCCATAAAATCAAAATCGCTATTTTAATTTCACCCAAATTCAATAACAATAAACATTAACTTTTTTATACCACTTTTCTCGTAATTTCAAACAATTCTGTCCATCTAATATGAAAATCGCAAAAACAGATCTTCCACTATAAAGGAAAATAAAAAACCAAGCAAGTAAAACCTGAAATTCTTACCTAACCTCATTAAACGTCATTAATTATAAATGAGCCTTTTTTATAACTGATTTGTCTACGTCGATTCTTTGGATAAAGCAAAATTTTTTTACCTTATTTCTCAAGCGTCGATCACTATCCGTTAATTCAATTTACTTGGTGGAGTTTTCAGCTTCGATCCGCTAATGGCATTATCAATTATCAAACGAATCTACGACCTCTCCGTCCACTTTTCCCTCCGCCCTTTCTGTCTTTTATACAGGGCCTGCTCAACTTCTCCATTATTTACCATTTTAACCCAAATCACTCCATCCCACTGAGGGTATACGTTGATAATGTAGCTTTTATGAGGCTTTTTTCTGTCTGCAGTTCAAGGTAACGCAAGCATGACGAGTCCTAACACTTGGATGCTGGCATTGCTCCTTCTCCATCGAATAGCTCTTTTCCTGAGATAGGAGATTAATTAAGCAACTAGAGACACGAAGAGAAGCACACCGCCATCGCACAGAGCTTATTCGGGAGGCAGGCACGACATATAGATATTAAGAACGTTTCGCGCGTGATCAAAGACAATCATGGCCTGATATCGAGTGATCCTCTCGAGTAGTCACGATAGTTAGTCGGGATTAATTAATCGTTATACTGTACAGCTAGCTTGTACGAATTTGTAGGGTATGCGTGCCGCTTTGTTTCCTTGAATTGATAGGCAGATGTGCCTCGTTTCTTGGAAAATCTCGCGGCCTCAATCACCGAAAATAGCTGCTGCTGCTCCTGCTGCTCGCCATCGTCCAGTCTCTTCCATCTTCGATAAGCTGCATCGTAATTATTTTAACCATAGTGTAAGAATCTAAAAAAGGCATGGAAATATATTTTTTATTGATGGTATTGTTGCTTCGGAAAAGAAACTAACATTCGGTCATAAAATACACAATCAGTATAATTTGAGAAAAAAGTTGGGGAAAAACATTTTGAAACTTCTGATAATTTTTTTTTTTAATATAACGGGTGGTTTTTCAAATGACATTCGTTTTTGAGTGGTTCATTCATGCTTTTGAAAATCCCGTTCAAGATATATATGTTTGTGTAAGTTTCTATCGATCGTTAGATTGATCAACGTGATTTTTCTTATGTGTTAATTTATTCTCAAAGGTTTACAAGAACATTGTATGAAAACCTATAAGAAATTCGCGATTTTACAACAGGTTTTTAATTTTTTTTTCACTCTAGAAATGAAAGAGAATTCACTGAAAAATCATGTGGATTCGGGAAATTCCAGATTTTATTTTATGAGATCAAAGGAAGATTTATTTCTGATAGTTTACGAAATAATTCTATCTTCAGACAGATGTATTGAAAACATTCTGGTATTCTTAGCATTAAACATTAATTATCTAGATACAGATGACAAATCAATTTTTTAAAACTATTCTCTTGCTACAATCCACACTTGCGATCCAATCAAATTATTCATTGAAAAAGTCTGTACATAATTCATACATAAGACCCTGATTAAAGAAAATATGCGTTCGCAAATATACCTGACTGTTTTTCCGGCAGTAAATGTAAAAAAATGATCTTAAAGCTCATCTGCGATATAATTTAAGCTTGACTATAGTTTGCATGTATCCTAAAAAATATCGTGTACATCTAGTTTATGACCAAAATGCTGACAAGTAAAACACTCATTTTCTTCCCGCAACATTCCGATGCGATAAGTGGATGAATTCACAAAATTGCGATTTGAATATTAGAAATGGCAAATGGAGAATGCAATGTATATTTTACGAACACAAATTCGAAATTTTCAATAGCAATAGTATAAATAAATAAATAAATATATCATGCCCTTTTTAGGTAACTCGACCCCCTTAAGGATATACTCTCAATTATCGATGACATATTAGGTATAATATGTTCGTCGAGCTAACTGCAAAATGAAGCAGTCGAGGAAGATGGTAGAGTTTGGGAATGAAGCTGCGATGAAACTCCAAGTGAAGCCCACAGAGAAGCTCATCCCCGACTGTTGACTTCGCTACGGGCACAAAGTTTTCCTGTCGCTGTTGCCTATTAGCCCTCAACTCGAAGGATGAGATGAGTGAAGCCTGGAAATACCGTCAGCAACTGAGCGAGTTTCCTGAGAATATGGGAATGGACGAAAAACGAGTTTTAAGCACAATTCACATGTGCTCGTGCTTAGCGAAATATTTTTGTTGTGAGGTATGCGTCTTGCAAGTAAACTAGGCAGCGAATCATACTAGTTTGAGTTTACGTGTAAGAGAGAGGTTATCCCTTGAGAGCCAAATAAATGCACGTGTCTCCGTGCCTCAACAATATTACCATTTCAAGCGGCGGCGTCAACCATTTTCTTTTCTGGTCCTTTCGTGTTACAATACCCAAGAGAATTTCTACACGAAAATCCAAGAGATAAAAATGGTTGTAACGTAGAGGAAGTTTTTGAGGATACGCGCCACTTCCCTCCAATGTTATAGGGTAAACGTGGTAAATATGGCCCGATGGTTGTAATAATCCAGTGGGCGATGAAAATCCGGAAAATATATCCTGCAAAAAAACACCTTAGGAATATATATCCTATGAAAAGTCCCCTGTTAAAAAATCACGGCAGAACAGATTGAAGAGTGAACCTGATGGAAACATCCTAAAGAAAATACTCTGATAAAAACATCTTGGAAAATACTCAGATGAAAACACCCTTAAAAAATACCTATTTTTCATTTTTCGTTGAAGGGAGTTTTGTTCCGCGGTGTTTTTTTGGGTGCATTTTTCCGAAGGTTTTTTTACCAAACTTTTTTTTCCGGGGATATTTTTATCGGATTTTTTTCCCGGCGTCATTTTTATCGGCGTTTTTTTCCGGAGGTATTTAGCGGAGATTTTTTCCTGATAGAAACCCCCTTAAAAAGTACCACGATAAAAATACCCCGAAAAAATATCCGTTTTTTATTTTCCGTTGACGGGCGATTTTTCGAGGTGCATTTTTCCGAAGGTATTCCGAGAGTATTTTCGTCAGAGTTTTTTTTTCCCGGGGAATTTTTATCGGAATTTTCCTCCGGGAGTATTTTTGTCGGAGTTTTTTCTGAGTTTTTTCATCAGCGATATTTTAGCGTGGAATATTTATTCCGTGATCTTTTTTCTCTGAACTCGTATTTCTGTCGCCTTGAGCGTAATGAAGCTAAAATTTAACACCATTACCTGAGTGTCCCTATTCTTGATCTATAATCTCTTACATAATCGTTACGTATCATCAGGATAAGATTGTTACATAACATGTAACTTCCATGTTATGTTGCCGTAATAAAACCTATTAACTGAGTAAACTTAACCTCTAGAAGTTGACAATACAGGCGAAACATTTGAAATTTCAACTCATATTCACGACGTTTACCCCAAAATATATCATCTCGATACGAGCTTGTGGCTTACTCTATAGAAATAAATGTAAATACTATGTATACGCGTGACCATATAGCGACCGCGATTCCGAGTAGCTATATCGGTCACATTATGATATATGCATACATTCCGTACCTACTTATGTACCTATGTATGTGTTCTTATGCTGACTGTGTGTGGCCTAACTATGTATATACTATATAAGTACTTGATGGCGTATGGGGTAAAGAAATCGCATTAGAAGCAGCCAAAGGGAACGAAATAAAAGAAGATACCAATGAGACTTGTACGTTATTTTGAGAGCTTAAATTAACCATCCAAACCATCCAAATTTCAGGATAAATTGAGGATCGCATAATCTGGAATGAAAAGCCGTATTTATACTAATCACTGCGAAATGGACTTTGGCAAATGGGCGACTACTGAGCAATCCAACAACTGTGTCTTTTCAATGTCCCTAGCATATGAATATGTTTTGCACGCGAATATCCGCACTCTTCGTGAACAGTGAACAACTCCATGGAAATTCCAGGATGTAGCCCCATTGGTCTCCTCGTTCCTAACTCGAATGCGTTCGCTGATGGCTCGTACAGCGCACTGGGATTCAAAATGCAAAGTGGTTCGCGCTCGCTTGCATGGCACTGCGTGTTATATCGACCGCTGGAACTTGCCACTCGTACAGATACACTCCATCGAGCCGTGTCTTTTCATCTCAATCATAATTGGACCCACCGAGGGTTCGTTAATTTCACCACTTAATTTAATCAATTAGCGCACCGGCTACAAATGTCAGTTAGTAGAGTTACATTTACATGAAAGTGGAAAAAAAAGTGTTAAATGCTTTGTAAACTAGTTTCCTCTGCCGCTCCAACGTAACAGCACCCGAAGCGATTGGGAATAAATTATTCGATTAAACGCCGTCGCATCTGGTAAGTATTCATCGTGTGGTAAGTGATAATTATAACGATTATTATTATTAATAATAATTTTAAACCAAGAGAATTCGAAGTTAGTGTGCATTTTAATACTCAACATAAATAGTCTTTATAAATTTTAACATTTTAAAAAATAGATGTTAAAATCATTCGTTTTTGTCGATTATATAGAATAGCTGCAATGTTAGGAAAAATTTTATAATTCGGTAGGTGAGTTAGGATTGAATACCCAGAAAAAAATATGTACTTAACGGGACTAGAACCTACTCATCGCAAATAAATTTATTTACCTGAATGCTGGTCCACGAGACGTGTCTGAACAAATTCGAGGGACAAACTATTTTTATTTGCAAGTTCTATACTTATCGAATGGTTATATAAACGTGATGAAAAAAAAAATTAATAATTATACGGGAAGAAATAAATTAAATCGATAAATATTGCATTTGGAGACATTCGTGTTTCCCTTTGGATACACAAAAATGTGTATTGGAGTCAAGTTTTATTTTTCATTATCAAAGATTCAAAGAAACTTCGGTTTGAGTAGCTGAAACTATTACACTGAAATAATGACCCATGATTGAAAGAAATAAATATATATTGAATTAAAACAAGATTCGAATTGATTATAATAAAAAATATATAATACATGTATTTAGTCATTTTAACTAGATCTCTTTTTCGGATTGAAAAAAGTATTTAGTAGTAATAAATAAAATATTTTTTCACTATCTGTAGTGTGAAAGTTGCTGCAAATAAATAAATATAGTCGATATAAAGAAACTGAAGAATTCAATAAAATGCATATTGGGTTCAGGGAAATTCAATTTTTGTTGATTAAAATGATTAAATGGAAAATAAGTAATTTTAGTTGATATTATCAAATCCTTTTTCTGGACGAAGAATTTTAGGCTGGTTTGAACCGAAATACCAAATTATCCGAACGAAGCGGGTGAAGCTCCCGAATATTGAATGACGTGAAGCCCAAAATGTTATGTCAGCCGATAGACTTTACGACGTGTTCATCCGACACCGGCACCGATATTTGGATCGATTGACCGCTAATCCGTTAAAGGGTAACACCATGTAAAATTTTTTAATTATCGACTTTTTTTGCTTGAAGTATACTGTAACATCATAAGATGAATATGCAATTTTTCTTACAGTGGAATAAAAATTTCAAAACGTTTAACTAACGATTTTGCTCTACTTCTTGGGGCGCGCAGTAATCGTAAAACTTTTAACGCTTTTTTCTCGAAACAACTTCTTCAAACTGGGAAGATGGATTACATGAACACCGTTGCATGGAACCGTTTTGACATTTTAAAAGTAGATTCACAATTACATTCTCTATGCAAGTGAGTAGACGTCCTGCTGTTAAGATGCTGCAAAAAAAACAATTTCAAGATGGCCTCCACGCCGTCATTTTCTATTAAATGGATAATAAAAAAAATTATTCTTATCGTTTAACATATATTAAATAAACCTAAAAAAATCATATTCCTGTTTTCATACTCCCTAAATAAATCGTGAAAGTTCGTTCTTCAATACAGTCGATAAAGTGACATTACCCCTAAATAAAACCTAAAAAGCCTAAAAAAATCATATTCCTGTTTTCATACTCCCTAAATAAATCGTGAAAGTTCGTTCTTCAATACAGTCGATAAAGTGACATTACCCCTAAATTACCTACTTGGTCTATCCAAATTCAAGAGCTTTTGCACAATGATATTTAATACATATTACATGAATGATAAAATCTGACCGAGAGATGAAGATGAATGTGGCTTTCAAGCAAGACGCAAGACGTTGTTTCTACATGAAAACTGTGAGATTAATAGATAATAACCAATCGAAATTGATTGAAATTTTACGACTACATTTTCACTAGCCAAAAGGTTCAACACAATTATAAAAGTTTTCCAGGAATCACTGGGTCGATCGTTTCACTGAAAAAAAAATGTTATTCAATTAATTCCTTGTTTCCTAATATTGTATGGTATACATTTAACATAAATGACTCAACATAATAGAATAGAAAGGGGAGTTCGAACTTCCCTCCAAGCAAGTTTAGGAGAGATTGCGTAGGCGTCAATCTAAACTTTTCTGAGGGAATTCTTGATCTACTTAGCAGTCCTAACTTATCTGAACTTAACATAGAAGAGAGACGACTGTAACTACCGAACCGAGCACGCTAACTCCTACTACACCAAACTAACTAAAAGGGTGTTGTACATATTTTATTGCTATACAAGCTACATTCCAGATGGAAATCTCAGGGATATCGCACAACGAATCATTATGGTAATGTGAAGTTTTGAGTTACCGGAATTTAATTCCAAAATCATTGTGACCTAAATTTGGAAGTGAAAAAAAGTTCTAAAATTTTCTTCAGCAGAAAAGTGGTCAGATTTGAATGTTAATTCGGTACTTACCGATTTTTTTATTTGCCGGTTTTGAATTCAAACGTAAAAATCGTTAAATAAATATAATGGCTTCAATATGGCGAATCAAAATGAAAAATCGAATTAATTTCAATGAGATTCCAGCACGTCCGTGTTTTGGCGGTCATTTATTCCGAATTTAAATTTAGAAATCGTAAAATAAATATGGCGGATTCAATATGTTGGACCAAAATGAAAAATCTAAATTAATTTAAATGAAATTCAGTACTTACGGATTTTCCAGGTCACTCAAAACTGAACTCTAAAGTCTAAAAAGTGAATTTTTTTGCATTTAACTAGGTACCCGAAGATTTTTTTTCTTTTTTTTTTATCGTTTTTGGAGACCGATTTCCCAGGAATGAATTTTCTGGCGCAAATTTCTCGTGGCCATTTTTCGTGTTACATTCATACCCAGGCAGATATTTTTTCTAAACCACTTCTCTCGATATTCTCGACAATTCTCAGTAACCGGACATAAAAAATGAGAAAAATAATTTTTTCCACTAACCAGAAGTTCCTAAATAAAAATAAACAAACATGCATTGGAAAAATGCGCAGAAAGATACGTCCATGTTCCACTCTCATGTTGATAGCTATCTCAGATTGCTCAAAGAGCTGCAGCGTGTTATTGCAAGCTCCAAGAACAGAGAGAAAATCTTAAAGTGACGAATACTTTTTAATATCACGCGCAGAAGTCTTCGAAGCCAAGCGTTTTCCATCGTATATTCAAATGCTGACCCGGACTGTCGAGACTCCCTTGCGAAAACTCCTCCGTCTTATTCCTTCGCGTTAAGGACTCTGCTGCTATGCGATTCCCTCTCAGAGGACTCCAATCCGGCAAACCTCCCGACGCGTTATTAAAATTATTCTAATGTCGACATAGACCAGAGATACATCGCCGCTGCCTAGGATTGAAGGGGCATGTCTGGAGCTCTATTATGCGTCGAGATTTCTCTCCTCGATGCATTCAGTCGAAATGTAGATGAAGAAGATGTCGCTCTTCGCTCTCCATCTGAAAACTGAAAAAACAGAAGGTGGAAATGATGCTAAAGCTCCTCCAGAACGGAGAATCATCTGCTACCGAGCTAACACTCTATCTATAGCCGAAATTACATTTACCGAAGAATAGCCAATCATGATGGAACCGGAGAGCTTCCATAATCAGTGATAACTGTATCAAGCTCCCAAATATCCTATTCAGTAATATACATCCATATGGAATACGGTGATGAACAAGCAAGTGAATTATCCGCGTAGGACATTTCGTCATTTTATCGGGTGACGGCCCGCAACTGATCGTCAGCCAAAAGGTGACCTGACACTTATGCTAAGTCGCCTTTTAGCTCGGACGTTCGCTCTGATGAGCAGACAAAAGTTATAACCTGTAGAAAAGGTGGGAACGACAGAACGATAGAAAGAAACAACGGCATAGATAGAAAGATAACAAACGATAGAAAGAAAGATAAAAGCTCTATCTATAGCCAAAAGTTCATTTGCTAGAGAACATATTCTTCGGCAAACGACATTTCGGCCTTTCGGCTCGAACCCACGCTCTGATGATCATACATAAGATCTACGGAAGTTGGAAACGATGGAACGATAGATGGAAACAACAACAACAATGGCAGAAAGATGAACGATAGAAAGTCAGAATATGACAGGAAAAGATATAGAGAAAGTGGAAAAGACGCTCAAGCTACTTCAGAACGGAAAATCATCCAGTACCGAGCTAACACTCTATCCTTAGTCGAAATTTCATTTGCCGAAGAATAGGAAATCATTATGGAACCGGGAGCCTCGGAAAATCAGTGATAACTGTATCAAGCTCCCAAATATCCTATTCAGTAATATACATGCATATATAATACGGTGAAGAACAAGCGAGTGGGTCATTCGCGTAGGACATTTCGTCATTTCATGAAAGAAAAAACAGTTTCCTGTCAAAGACAGGAAAAGATATAAAGAAATTAGAAAAGCTGCTTCAGAACAAAAAATCATCGAGTACCGAGCTAACACTCTATCTATAGCCGAAATTTCATTTGCCGAAGAATAGGAAATCATTATGGAACCGGGAGCCTCGGAAAATCAGTGATAACTGTATCAAGCTCCCAAATATCCTATTCAGTAATATACATGCATATATAATACGGTGAGGAACGAGCGAGTGGGTCATTCGCGTAGGACATTTCGTCATTTCATCGGGTGACGGGCTGCAGATGAACGCAGGTCATGGTAGGTAGCCTTTTGGCTCGGACGTTCGCTCTGATGAGCATACAGAAGACCAACGTCAACCACCACCAAGAGAGCAACTAGTGTGTGTCGATGAGCAACTGCTGCTGTACATTCGGAAACGACTGCGGTTATATAATCAGCGCTATTGACGCCATTATGACCCTCTATACCTCAACCGGTACGATACATGTATATATGTGTCCATATATATGTGTTTACCGTTATACAGTGTGGCTGGCTCTATTTATGCCTTTGTCTCTCTCGTGCAAGTTATCGGCGCTATTCCGATTTCATCCCTCTCGTTCAACTTCCAAGCCACACTAACGCCACACGGGTCACCCGACAGCCAGGGAGCCATCCGCGACCAACCGACTGACCACCACCAGCTCGAACGTTCTATTCCTATTCCAGACACCGATTGTCCGAGACGAATGTGAATAAACAAGAGAAGGCAACATTTTATTTTGGAAAAATTGAAATTATGACCGACCCGATTGGTTGATGGGTGGCCGAGACGTGTCAATTTTATGGATGCAGCTTATAGGTTTTCATACGAATTCTGGATTTCAATGTCCATTAGCGAGATATACAGTTTTGTCGAGGTGTCGATCACCTCGATTTTGTGACCATGATGACAGGTTTTTTTTTGTATTACGATGGTAGGGTGATTCAGTTCAGTTTTGGTTCGTTTCCTTCATTAGGGTTCTGGGATATTAAAACCCCTACGGACCTAAGCCAAGACAAAAAATATACAAGAACATAAGATCGGACAGAGAGGATGAAAATGAAGACAGGAAGTGGTCTTAGGCTAAATTAGATGATGCAGAATGAAAGAGAAGGTGAGAGGTGATAACAGAGCAGACGAAGTTAGAGAAGGTAATAAAGAAAAAAAATAGAAAAAAAGAAAAATTTATGATGAGGTTTGCGGAAATGCAAAGTAGAATCAGCCATATTGCTTTTCGAGATTTATTACTTCTTACGAATCTATCCCGTCGAGAAAAAATGGGTCCAGGTAGTCCAAGATGGACTCCAAGTTGTCCAGGATGGACTCCAGGTTGTCCAGGATGAACTCCATCCTCGTATCTGTCCAGGAGTCCATCCTGGACATTGCGTACTGGACTCCATCGTTTACGTATTTTTTCTACGCGGATAACTCTGAGGAAGTTATCCGCGTAGAAAGAGGAGGAAATTATATAGCTATCGGATTTTTGTCTTCCGTGGGGGAGGGGGGGAGCTTCGCCCCTGGACCCCGTGCATCACTCACAGAAAGTATTGTTTGCGGAACCGACACCAGTGATTAGAGCCCAAGTGAAGCGATCGAAGCGAACTTTACACTCGTCGGAATCGCAAACTTTCGACCCTAGTCGCACAATATACCATTTCACAAAAATTCTTGATTTCAATGTCCATTAGTGTTGAATACATTTTTATCGAGCTGTCTATCAGGCTTTGTAACCGTGACGACAGCTTTTCTTTATCCGGTACTGAAAAGGGAATTTGGTACTTCAATTCAGGATATGGTATCTGGGAAAAAGGAAAGTGTTGAAATTGAATGGAAATACAAGAGTGCAAAGTGGAATCGTGCATATTGCTTTTTCGGTAGTTTTTATTTTTTACGAATCTACCTATGTGAAAAAAAATATTCATCAATTTTAGCTTTGTTAAGGAAATAATGTATCTAGTATCACTTAATATTAGTTCGTATACGGACAAAATATTGACAAGCTAGTTCATGTTTTACAAAAGTTTATACAATGATGTCATTTTTTTTTAAATTTCCAAATAACATGAGATCCTGATCATATTTGCGATCTCGGCCTTACTTCGTACCAAACAACATTAAATGTACCTGCACTTATAAAGAATTATTCAGCAAAATATGGCCAATTTATAAAAGTTAGAGCGGGCGAATTTTAAAAAAATTTGAAACATTAAAAATTTGAATTTCTACGTTGATTTTGACAAAATTCCAACAGTCACAAATGGGCTGCTAATTTATTCGTGTGTCAGGTTCTAACTCAATCGGATTAACGGTTCTTGAGTTATAAGCGATTGGACCAAATTATCAGATTTGGGTCCAGATCGATATCTCCAGGATTTTCTGTGTCTAGGTCGGTATTTCCAGAGCTTCCGGTTTCCGAGTCGATAATTCCAGAACTTTCGTTTTCAGGTCGATATTTTCATAGCTCTCGGTGTCCAGGTCGAAATCGCTATGATTTTCGCCGTCCAGGTCGATATTTCTGTAGCGTTACGTGTCCAGGTTAATAATTCCATAGTTTTCCATGTCCAGGTCCCATACTTTTGTAGTCTACAGTATCGAGCTCGTTATCTCCATCATTTTCACTGTCCAGGTCGACGGGTTCAATTGATCAGTGGACAATAGTCTCAATAGTAAATTAAACGGAATCAAACTTTTATCAAAGCTGAACTTAGTCAACATTCGCAACCGCTAAGTAGTTCGAATCAATAGTTTCTCAGCCATCCTACTCTATGTTCCACCTATTTGGACAAACAGATACACCAAGAACTAGTACAAACTATAACTTCTCTAAACTGAACTTGGAATGGCCTCGTAACACACTAATTAACTCTGTCTACAAATCGTACAAAACTAAAAGACCAAATCCTGCGACAAAAACCTAAAAAAAAACGAATAAAGTTAGTTTTATTTTCCAAATGAATTCATGCATAGACTGGAATTTGTTCTGAGCTACCATTATACACGTTTCGAGTCATTGTAAGTATTTTGACATGCAGAAATAAACATTTTTTTTGTAACAAAAAATCTTAAAATTTTAGGTTTCTGCAGTACCTGATCTTTTTCTATAAAATTTGACAAAGATTAAATTTAAAAATACTGATTGTTGATAAATGAGCTTCTAACTTGATACAAACCTCACAAACCTCAAAATACAAACGTTACGACAAAAACCAATATGAACCATTTACAATATTCACAAGCAAATTCAAACGCAGTCAGACATTTTTTCTAAACTGTCTTCCTAAACATTTCGAACCAATTCAATTATCAACATTACAAACACGAAAAAAAGCAAATCACTAAAAAATAAAGCATCTTCTACGATCAGAGTTCAAAACCACAAAAAATTGTTGTTACTAGTTCCTTGTTTATTTTATCATTAAATTTTCTAATTGCAGAAAAAAGCTACGGACTAAGAAAAGAAGATCAATTGAAGGATGAATTATTTCCTACCTGAAGAACCTAAGATACATAGTTCTGCATATGGAGTGACTTTCTCACCGGTAATAATAAAGCAACGATTAATCGCTACAACTATATTATCAATAATCGGTGACGTGGCTGAATTTTCGCAGCACTGCATAAGACCTCCGGGCTGCATGACTGTACCTCGATAAATATTCGTGACGTAGGGTAGTTTGCGGGCTACGAGCTTGTAGGAACACAACGACAAGAGATTCGAATCGGTTGGGGTCCACCAACCGTCGTGGCTTGGAAAGGGTTGCAACGAGACCGCGTCGAGGGAAAGCCTGTGGAAGGAGGGGGAGGGGGAGGGGGCCGAAGCAGTGCCCCCCTTTCGCCCCCCAACCGCACAAACAGCCCAAGTAGACTATCGATTTTCAATTACGGCATTCGTGACTTTGCGCAATGTACCGGTATAGCTGCAGGCAGTCTTTGCAGCCTTGGCATAAAATAAAACGTTATCTCAAGGTTCATCTGCCCTATGCAACGCCGTTACCCCAGTGTGCACCTAAAAAAGTTCCGTACCCTGCTAATCGCAGCCCCTCCTGGACACAACCGGTCTCCGCGTTCGCTTATCATCCTTTGCTAAATTTGGTGAATGCAAATTCAATGCCATGTGTATATATATATATATATATATATGTATATATATGCTTTGATGCAATCTCGAACATCGTCTCAGGATATTATGTTATTGATGATATATCTTGAGAGTTCATTGAGCGTGAAAAACGTTTTAATGAGGGTATCATGTACCCATTGGCGAGGGCTTCAGATAAATAGGGTTCCCCCCTTAAGGGAGAATATCATTTACAACACAGTGGCAAATCAAAAGAAAAAATTCTATTGAATGACAACTAAAGATTTTTAAGGCACGGTTCCAATAGAAAATACACACCATACATACAAATGCTCGATATTAATTTTTTTTCCGTTCAGTTATATATTTGAAAACAACATAATATTCGTTTGATCTTCGGGGGCAAAATCTTATTTTGTTTTTTTGGAGATTTTATTTGAAGAATGTTGTTTCGATTAACTGGACACTTTCTGTGATCGTATTAGTTGTTCAAAAGTTGGAGTTATTAGTACGTCTGATGTAAGGTTACGTTGAATAAACAAACGGCTATAAGTACAGCTTGTAATTTTTTTACAAGCTGTACTGTACTGTAAAGAAAAACTCTGATCAAGCAATGAAGCATTGCTCTCGATAAATCGGCCTTTATTCAAAATATTGATCACGCAGAATATGATTAAAGAAATGACATTGCCGATAATGAGTGTCCTGATATGATAAAACCGA
The DNA here is from genome assembly GCA_949699805.1 of Tromatobia lineatoria. NCBI lineage: Eukaryota > Metazoa > Arthropoda > Insecta > Hymenoptera > Ichneumonidae > Tromatobia > Tromatobia lineatoria. The sequence goes on along the minus strand of OX453042.1, from coordinate 4,098,113 downwards.
TATATGTATATTTTTAAATATTTTAAAATGCGATAACTTATGAACTTTGCACGGTTCAAAAAAAAAAAAAATACTAAAAATTGAGGATTTTCATACACAATTGGCAACAATTTTTTCGATGCCACTTTCTAAAGTCCTTTTCGCAAAAAAAAATATTTTTATTAATTACGTAGTAAAATATAGTCTGGAATGACACAATTAATTCTGAACTAATTATTTTCTTGTGGGCCATAAAAAAACGCACATTTTCGTTTTTTTGAGATGTCGATACGATTAATCGTTCCCGAGATATCATAGGTTAAATGAAAAATGAAAAACATGGCATATTTCGCCAGAAATTTTTTAAAAAAAATTAATATTTGGTGTATCTATTGAACCTGATTTTTGGACATTTCTTCGAATTTTATTTTTGGGTGACTGAAGTCATGTGGAATGCCTCATATATAACCAAGTGTTTGGTTATTCCAACCAAGCATTTTTTTTCGTGCAAACGTAATTTCAAGTATATTGATGTGATTGTGGATGAGCGCCAGTGGATAATTATAATTATATGGCCACCTTTCAAAACTTTTGACTCGTTTCTCTTAACACTGCATTTTTTTTAATTGTTAGAATGATTACTCAAAAACTATTTAACCGATGTTTATCAAATTTGGAACAAACTTTAGATAAATAGGGTTTCTACTAAAAGGGAAAACGCCATTTTTTCGATGCAGCACAAAATAATTTTTTTCCGCACATTTAAAAACAGAAATGATTTTTTTTTGTCATTAGTTAAAGTTGATTTTTGGTGGCTGCGGCCGAGGATAAAGAACGAGTGATTGGTAAGCTGTGACTGCAGACGCCTGGATATTTCTTAATTGAATTAAGAGACTTCCTCAAATTATTGTTTTATTTCGAATTAAACTTATTAGTCGATTAAATAAATTGTTTCCTTGTTGTGAAAATAAAACTACTGGTTTGTCGATCATCGGGTTTTCCGGTCAGAATATCTTGGGAGTATTGAAGTTATCTATTCTGGCCATAAGACGATTTAACATTTAATCTTTTTTTTTTTACTTCTGATGATTAGCAAATTCACTCAATTTTATTGAGCTGATTTTATGTTATGATAAAGTGATAATCATGTAGGCACTTTTTGCATAATTGAAAAGCAGTCGATTAAGGAAAATATTCATTTTGGTGCATTCAACAAACTAAAGTGGAAGAATAATTGATTTCAGATCAAATGTCCAGCATATGCTTACAGTAATTTTATGTGAAAAGAAGATGTATTGAAAGTGTTGAGGTTATGTCTTCTGGTAGTTCCTTTGGATGTTGTTTTTTTTTAATTAACCGGCTTCTCATCCGGTCGAGATCATAGGTTATCAGATACACATCATTCAAAAGTAATACAACACCCAATAGGGAACAACCAGAAGACATAACCTCAACACTTTCAATACAACTTTTTTTTCACATAAAATTACTGATGTGAACATATTATGTTAGACATTTTATCTAATATACATAATTATCCTTCCACTTTAATTTGTTGAATGGCCTAAAATAAATATTCTCCTTAATCTACTGCTTTCCAATTATGTAAAAAGTGTCTACATGATTACTACTTTATCATAACATAAAATCATCTTAATAGAATTGTGTGAATTCGCCAATCATCAGAAGTAAAAAAAAATGTTCAATGTCAAATCGTCTTTCGATAGGAAAGGGTAAAAATGTTTGAATCATAATCATTCTTATCATACGGCAGTGATGTAAAATGAAGTAGAAATATCTCAGCATTGCGAATTAAGCGGTACAACGCTTAATTAAATAAAGGCAAATAGACGTATATAATTATGCAACGACTCAAGGCGAAATCGTATTACGAGTATTATACGATAGATAATCTACGATTCCATTACATTTACTATTTCCTGCGGTACTTAATTGCACTGCTCTTAGTACTGCATTGTTAAAAAGACACAAATTTCGCGGAAACGTAAATCACACCGTAATATTTATTTTATAGTCCTGATTGTATCGGGGTTATAAAAAAATAAAAGGGTAGTATCGTAGTACCTTTTGTACATATTTCAATAGACTGACAAATTGTCGGTGGCTCGGATCTCTAAATATATAAAGAGGACGATGTACACCCAAGCTATATACGAAATTACGCGTACGCTTGCCGATCACTATCGGTAGTCGGATAATGAGTACGATAAGAATAATCTGAATAATAGAGGAGAATGGGTCGATGAAGATTGAAGAGGTAGTCATATAATAATATAATTTGTGGCTACCAGGAAATAATAAAGGGGACACAGGCGACAGCACGCGCAACTCGAGAGACTCCGTCGCCCTAAGCATAGGCATAATTTTTCGTTTAGCTAGATAAGGTCGGTCATGCGATTTTTCGCTACGCAATAACTAGTCGACGCAGCTGTGTAACAACCGCCGAACAAAGGCATTGCCTCTCCACTGGCGTCGCAGTCGAGAGTGATTGCGGTCGCCCGATAATATATATATTTCCATCAACGAGAGCGAAAAATCTTGACTGAACGAGAATGTGACTAGAAAATATTTTCACATGGCAAATAGATTGGCAAGCGCGATGCTTTTTTTGCTCTTGTTAGGTTTACAGATATTTAGGTTCATTATGAATCAATGATTTGTCCGTATTTCTAAAAAAAATTGTATTATGGAATTTGTATAAGATAATTGCATAATGTAAATTAAGAAGTTGTCGAATATGGAATGTGTATTTAGTAGGTCACATCGATTCGACAAATGGAAATTATTTTTTACTTAATCGAGAATCTTGCAATGATTATTAATATGCGATCGACCGATAATATATATTTCCAGCAACATGAGAAAAAATCTTGGGTGATCGAAAATCGGACTGTACATTATTTTCACATGTAAAATGAAATGACAGGCACACCTCTTTTTTATTTTATTTTTGTTAATTGTAGAAATTCAATGATCTGTCTGTACTTTTTAAAATGAGAGGAAAATTGTGATTTTTCATTTATTTTAATATGTGGAAAGTAATGAATTTTTGATATCCGCGTGTTATAAAATCACCCGTTACACCCACAAAGTACCGGGAAAATTAATCAAAGAGACTTTCGCATACGACTTCAACATATGAAAAATTAAAATACCCAAAGACTGTCAATTTTTCACAAGAACTAAAAGTGTTCTTGAATAGAAATACTTATTGAACAATTCATGAAATGAGGATTCAACGCTACACCGACAAATTAATAATAGAGTTTTTCTGCCACTCACAGATTTCGAGCTATTTCGATTTAAAAAAAAACAATTATATCCTAGTGAATTATGCGATCGACCTGAAAAATAAAATAAAAGGGGAATCGGGTGAAAATCAGATGGAAATATTGTTTTATTGAAGCAATAAAATTGAGATTTTCAAAAATAGGTTTAATAGATTAGATCTCACGAGTGAAATTCTCGTTTACATGCTCATGCATCGGAGCTCAGACTGAACTTCGTATGTATATCCATGTACTAATTCGCAACACCGATTAACGCTCACGAAGAATATGATTATTGATGCATTGCCAACAATTCATATATTTATGATTATTAATAACGAACATATTCGGGGCCGAAGTTAAAAAATCTGACGAAATTTTTATAAATCCTGTATCAGATATCAATATTTCAAAATTTAGACTCGAAGTGCTCCGACCTCGCTTTAATTTTTTTTTCTTGAACAAAATGTAAAAAAAACGAATTTTTCCAATTTTGTTCAAAGCTATTTTTTTATTTGTATGAATAATTAAAAATAAAACATTAATTGAAAAATTGCTTTGAACAGTAACATAAAAATCAAGGCTAAGATTTAAAAAGTCGAGGGTCAGTTCGAGTTGATATGGAATGCCCCATACACTCCTGAACGCGGTCACATAGCTACGAAATATTTTAATAACCCAGACGACTTATTGAAAAAGTAAAAAAAATTGTAAATTTCTTTATTGAACAATTTATGAAATCATAATTCAACGCTGCACTGAAAAATTGATAATCCACTTTTTTTGCCACTCATAGTTTTCGAGTTATTTATATTAAAAAATAAAATAGACTTAGATCCAAATCAATCATGCGAAAATAAATCAATTAAATTCAATTAATTGAAGAAAATTCAGAAAACATATTTAATAGATCAATCCTCACGAAGTGAAATTCTCGCTTACATGATTTTGCATCAAAGCTCAGGATGAAGTTTGTATCTATATCCATGTACTAATTCGCAACACTGACGAACGCCTACGAAGAATACGATGATTGATGCATCGCCAACTCCGTATCGTGTTGAATGCTCGTTGGGGGCGTTAAGGGTTGATGCGGCCGTGCAGACATCGGGCATATGCAAAAAAGTTGGGGTTGCAAATTAAGCGGGTGAATTTTGAGGAAAGGATAAAACCGGAAGCACCGGACGTGAAAATATATTGCTTGTATGTTATATAATTCACACTTTTTATAAAATGTATATTGCGTGACTGAAATCGAAAAGGATCTTCCTTTCTTATCTACAAGAAAAACTCCCCTCTAGTGTTAGTCACGCGACGTATGATGGCTAAATAAAAAAATTGTTAATCCAATTACACATGATAGAGAATTTTTGTTTCTCTAATTCGCTGGTGTTACACTTTTTAAAATTAATCAATACAACTTGTATACTTTTTGCCACGTCGAATAGTCATTAAAAGGGTTTATAGTTAAGTGTTACGAAATCGACAATACGCTCAATTCGGAGGTTCATGCTTCCACTTGGGTAGATTTTGAGAATAACCTTAGAAGTGGCATTTTAATTAGTTAAATCGATCTGCTTGAAAGTGGTAAGAGCATTAACACAATTAGTTAATGCTCTCGATCCAATTCGGACTGTAAACTGGAATATTTCCGTCAAATAATCGATTCTTCGAGGTTGGAATATACTTTGAACAGACCTCTGATTAATTTTGTTTATTTTTCAAATATCAGACTCATTGAAATTTATCACTGAATCATCGTATCAATTCATTTCGAGTGAATACATTTAGACTTTTCACAGGTAGATTTGTATTAACTCTTCTTATTTTAATTTTATTTTGAGTTTCATTTATTTCTATTCGGATTTTAAACCCAAAATGTGGTTTTATAATATCTGGAGGACCAACTTAAGAAATCTGAAACTTTGCAAAGGTACGTGACATCAAAAGTACGCAAGGGATCGAAGATAGCTTAAGACCATAATTTTTGACAACTTCACTTTCAAGTGCCAAATTAGCTGACGTTTATTCAATAAATATTTAATGTGGTCCGAGTCCCAACATAATGTATTTCATTACCGTTTTATATTTTTTAAATATTTTAAATTCGGTGAGATGAAAAAATTATTCCAGATAAGATTATTTTTATCAGAGATCTAAATTTAGTTTGAGCCGCCTGAATTTTATTGGATTCAACTATCGTAAACCGAAAGTAAATCCAGGTCATCGGACCAGAATAGTAAATAAGTGTTTTCGGATGATGCCAAACGAATTCATTTCAACATCACTTTATTTATAACCATCGAGATTTTTCGTTATGCAATATATTTTGGTGCTGTGGAAATCTATTAACCTCATATGTAAAATTCCATCCCATATATTCCGCTAGTGTTTGGAGTCCACTGTATAATTGGCAGTAAAAAATAATATTAATTACCATATTCATGCGCCAGAAAAAAGTCGTATGTTGTTGAAAATACTCTACAACAATAATTGAAGTCCAATTAAAGCATCAATGGAATGGAAAGTAAAGTCGATATAGCAGCGTATGTTCACACAGTAAAAAGAAAAACAAAAAAACAAAAATAAAAGATTGGAATAATACTAATAAAATAGAGTTGTGTACTCCAATAATTTCACAGCTGGAACTTATCGTAAGTTCCAGTGTAGTATCTACTATGTTTACCAACGCGTATGGGGCATTTACGTATGGGGCATTCCATGCAAACTTGACTTGGGTCAACGTTCGACCTCTCGGATTTCATCCCTCATTTTAAATCTTATTGTTTCATCTCCAAGAGGAAATCACAATTTTTCTTTGATTATCTTAACAACAATTTCTATATTTATGATTATCAATAACGATCATATTCAGGGCCGAAGTTAAAAAATCTGACCAAATTCTCATATATTGATATTGGATACAAAATAATGTGTATCCAATATCAATATTTTAAAACGTAAACCTAAAGCTTTGCGGACCTCGCTTTAATTTTTTTTTCTCAAATAAAATTTATAAGGAATAAAAATTGAATTTTCTTAATTTTTTTGAAACCTATTTTTTTGTTTGAATAATTGAAGATGAAATATCAATAAAAAATTTGCTTTGAACAATAACATAAGAAATCGAGGCTGAGATCGAAAAATTCAAGGGTCAGATGGAGTTGGTATGGAATGCCCCATACATTCCTGCACGCAGTCACATAGCTACGAAATTTTTCAATAACCCAGACGGTAAATTGAACGAACGAACGGCTTCGCCAGAAGTAGAAAAGTTTTCGCAATTAGCACCACTCTTGAGAATTTCTGGTAAAATTCACCCCATGAACTAACTGGCAGTTCGGCTTCACCACCGTTTTCGCATATGTCCTACTAATTATGCTTAAAAATAACCGACGTATTGCAAATATTAATGTATGGATAATATATAAATATATCGTACTAAGGAACAAAATCCGTGAAAAACTGAGTAACGTTATATTTATATATAAGATATGTACAATATCGTGCTATATATACATATACTACATAAATATATTGTACTAAGTTACAAAATCCGTGTAAACGGCAATGAATATGGGTAAATTAATAGGATTTTTATTTAAGATATCGTAACAATAATAAGCAAAAGGTTTTCCCTCTGAGATGTGTATAAATTAATTAATCATATTATCATATAAAAATCTGTAATAAATATATTGACACAATCGATATTATTATATTATTTATCATTTGAAGAATAATTTTTACACACATACATATACAACTTTAACTATACTCACATGGTACACCGAAATAAAAATTGTATGAAAAAGAAAATCCTTATTCTGGGAGGAAGCGAGAAATTTAAAATAATAATCATTCGCATATTGTAATATGCAAATTATGATTATTTAACGTTGTCTGGCAGAGACGAGAGATTTTGACATTATGTCTGTGAAAATTGCATGTGTGTAAATAATTATGATTTCATTTTATTTTGTTGCAATTTATTTATTACTCTCTGTTTTGAAACGAAGGATTATTATATTTATCAAATGGCAAATCTCATAATTTATTTTGTTTCTTATTTTTTCATCGTTTTATACAGTCGTAATGAAGAATGAGGTCATGCGTACGATAATGGAGCTTTAAATCCACAGCTGATCGAGTGAACTGACGTAACAGCCATTTTATGACTTTTCTATACGAACTGCTCGACAAACTTTGTTTAAAGTTTGACATTAACGAGGCAATTTTTAATGGATAAAATTTTTATTAAATTCAATTGTATTTTTCTTACGCAATGATAGCGACGCTTACTTCGTGTCTAGGCTTAAATTTTTTTTAAAGTTCCAAAGTCTTTTTACGTGAATTTTATTTGAATTTGAAAAAAATCCTGCAAACAGTCTAAAAATTAAATTCAGAAAAAATGAATTTAGAATTAATCGTGTAAATTCAGGTATTATTTTACGGCAAAATCAACGAAAATATTTATGTTGCGGAAAGGAACTTCGAGTATTGGCTTCGAACAAATTGCTGCAAATCCTGAAGTAAATGCCTAATTTTTTTTCCATGGTACTCTTCGAATTTCTATTTTTTTCCTTGTTGGCCATAAAAAACGTACATTTTCATATTTTAGAGATGTTGATACGATTGATCCGTCCCTCAATATTATAGGATAAATGAAAAAAAAAAGCATATTTCGCTCGAAAAATATTCGAAAAAATTGAAATTTGGTGTATCTATTAAAAGTGAACTGAAAGTGATTTTCAGATTTTTTTCGGATATTTTTGTGTTTTTTTGCTGACTGAATTCATATGGAATGCCTCATATGTCTTCTACAAATTCACGTAATTTAACAAAATATTCACAAACCTTCTTAAAATTCGTATCTTTCAGATGGCTAATTTATTTTTCTTCTTATCTACTTAGATGCCTCCCCTTAAGCTCGTTGAACCAAAGTTATTTGTCCCTGCCGGACATTCAGCGCCGACCTGGCGGCAACTTTTCCGTGCTGGACGAAAAACGCTAACGGTACCGTAGTACTTATACGGCAGTGTAGCGTGACCACGCATACTCGATTTTCTTTACAGCTCTCATATATTCTTACCCTCTTCTTTATCCCACTCACTTCACCGGCTCCAACGAAAGCATTAGGCAACTCGAAGGTATAAGTAACATACATATTTCAGTCATGCTGCTTTGCTATGTGCTATATATAAAGCATTCTCTGTCAATGAAACATTTTTTAAAATTATAGCAAATCAGTCTCATAATTGGTAATATTCTGGAAAAACTGATTCATCACCTAAAATGGAAGGACTTATTTTTTAACTCAAAAACGACTATTTTTTTTGAGCCAAGAAAATTATAGAGTATTCTTGGATGACTGTCGATTACACAAAAAAATCATCAGAGTGGCACGAGTCGAGGTTCTACGGTAAAAAATTATGGAACCCCAGAATAAGGTCGATTTCGTACAGTGTAGTGGTATTTTATTTTATTTACCCTGGAAACTCGATTCGTGCTACTCTAGTAATTTTTTGGGGTAATCGAAAGTCATCTAGTGATACTGTGTAATTTTTTCAGCCAAAAGAAAATATCGGTTTTTGAATAAAGAAATGATTCACCTCTTTTTTTAATAATAAATCAGTGTAACCGGGAGATGAAAATTATTTTGCATTTTCCATTCAAAGGCTAACACGAGACTACATCTTTCGTGTAGAGACTTTTTTTCAGAAATTTTGAGTTACCGATATATGGTCACTTGAAAAAAAAACAGTCGATTTTTTAAATATTCGGTCTCAAAATATGGAAGAAAAACATATGAGTTGACAGAGAATGCGCCATACATGCCCCAACTGCCAACTTTGCGATACATATGCATCCTTTTGGATAAACTTGTACCAGAAGAAGTGCAAGACTCCACTTCACTCTCCACAAGCCAAATGGACTGGATTTTCTCGCCCCATTAAAAAAAGTCGGTTGGTAAAATATGTGCAGCCTTGATAAGTGAAAACCATAAAGGAAAACTTTTTTCATGCAGTATGTAAAAATAAGTAGAGAGAGAAAGAGAGAGTGTGAGGTACATTATGAATTAAAATTTATTTCGAAAATTGGGAATTTTTTTGTGCTAGGTAATAATTTAAATTAAAATTAAAAATAGTACTTGGAAAAAATTTCAACAGATTTAGAAAGGCTAACAAAAATTTGCACGCCGAAGAAATTCAATAATTTATCTTACATTTTTTGACAGCCGAGATTTTAAGTTTCAATTGTTAGAACTATTCTTTGTGATTTTCTCAGTGCCCACATTTCGTTACTTTTACTTCGAAAAATTATTAATTTATTATTGAAGACACAATGTGACATTTTGCAACGCATTTCTGATTGCATAAGGGTAAAGGTGGTGAATATGGACCAGTGAGCAAATGGATCAGTACGTAACGATCCATAAGAGGAATTGAAAAAATGCACAACTCCGAACGTTCACCATTGGTATCAGCGAGGTAATTAAGGAGAGAAAAATAGGAGAAAAAATTCGATAATGTTAACCGAATTTTTCCTTTTTTCATTTATAACCTCCATTTAATTGACTATTGAAGGAGGAATCAAATTGATTTCTATTAACCCTTCAAAACCTGACATAGCAAATTCGACTAATTGGTAAAACCAATGCAAACAAATTTCACATTAAACAAAATCCAGTTTGATGAAAAAATTTCAGTAACATGTGTTTATTCGAACACAATTTCATATGGATATTTTGAGAAAAAAATATACAAAAATCAAATTATTGTATAACATTTTTTTAATACGACAATTTATTAAGGTTTTATTTTCTAAGTATTTTGGAATCGATCGAATACTTGTTCGCATATTTACATTATTTTTATCTGATGTTAATATCTTTGAGCGTTCTCAACAATACAATTTAATTTTCTTGTATGCCCAAGAGCTCAGAAAAAGTTAAAAAGATTTTAATTTTTTCGTAAGGCTATTCGAAAGAATGTAAAAAAATTAAGAAAAAAACTATTACACTGTACTCCACTTTCCCTTACAGCAAAAATGTCTCACTTGTTTATGTGAAATTGTGATGTTTAATGTATTTGTTTCTATCGCCTCGTCATTTCGTCTGAATATTGTGTCTCACTCTTCACCATCTATCGAAATAAACTTTACTTTCCCGACATTGGATAATCTATGTATGTAATTTATTCGAAATATTATTTACTTCCATTACAATCGGAATTACTCTATCGACGAATATTGCAATAAAACAATTTTAATCGAACGGAATAATGTATGTACCGAATGTATTAAATCTGATAACAGTTGTGCTTGTAATGACTACGACTATCCAATTGCATGAATTCATATGTTTGCAGCATATATTTCATTGAAAGAAATATGATTGCGTTTTAGTAGATTACATACGCGATTGTCTGTCAATTACATTTTCGAACCTCACGACAACATCAATAAAAACTTCCATAATTTGTAAAACAAATTCGATAAGCAATTATTTTGATAGTGTTAGTTATTCAATTAGTTTCATTTGATGTCTAATATCTTCATACCAAGAACAATATTTTTTGTACCGTATCAATGTGATTTTTTAATGATTCATCACATAACAAAAAAATGCATTAAAAATAAATTGACAATTTTTTAGGATCAAAAAAGTTACTAATACTTTTGAGGAAGTCAAAATGCTTTGAAAAAAAACTTTTCGATCTGTAAATCGTTTTATTATTTCACTTTTGGCAAATCAATAAAAGTACCAATTTTTCATTTTTTAAAGTGAGGATAATTTAACATAATAAATCAAATCCGTATGAAACAATGACGTAAATTTGTTTCTATCACATTGATTAACATCTTATTTACATTCCCACAATTAGAATCGCTTAGGAAAAAAACAATTAATTTTCTAAACTAAATTGTGTCCTATCTACACGTATATAAGCTTAAAAAAAAAGCATGTGATTTGCGATTCTGATTTCCACAGTAATTTGATGAGAAACATGAATTTAGTATTATCAACACAACGAAGGAAATAAATTGTAAAAAAACATTAAAGCTCCATGGAAAAAGAGTATATTTGTTTGCCCTTATATTGATTCACATCCGATTGACTTGTTCGTAGTGCGAATCGCTTGGACGAAGCGGAATAGCAAACAAGGAATTCAAACAGTGCGATGATGAAAAGCTATAAAAAGCTCAAAAGTTTTTATTCGTCGTCTTCGAGTGTGAGGAGATCCGAGACCATGATAAAACGTCATGGTCGCTCTTATCCATCGCGGGAATTGTGTCATTCCTCGGGTTGAACGGTTACACCGCTGATTCGTTGAATCGAATTGAACCGGCTAACGAGAGGTTGTTAATGCCGGGCTCAAAGTGGAAACGCGAAGCTATCTGCCCTCGGATCATCGCTTCGACTTGCCTGCAAACATGCATCGCACCGTCAGCGCCTGCAATCCCGATACATACTGGTGGCATATCCGCGTAACTCGACGCTTCACGTGCGATCATTACTACAGCTATGCATCTGATGCACCCTGCCTGAATATTTATAGTCGTTCGACGATTCCGAGCTCGCGCTAATAGCCCGACACCGAGCATAAGCTCTTGCTATCTCCGAAAACCGTCCTCGTTAGTCAATGAGAACAAAAGAAAAAACATTTATGCCGCTCTCGACTTTAAGTGATGCTCTGTGTGACCCGTTAAAGAGAAAATACTTCCTACGAACACTCGTGTACATTATTCCTTCGTGAATAATATAACATTGTTACATTTATTCATTTGGTGATGTTTCCCTCAATGAGCTTTTATATAAACGACTTTGGCCAACTTTGTATCGGGCTTTAAAGCCGTTTTATCTGCTTTGATCTTGTCGTTACGTTCGATGTCTTATTTCGTATGTCGCGGAGAATGCATTCTCGGATGAGTGCAGCAATCGTGGAAGCAGTGGAAATTGGATTTAGCGTTACCATTTTTGTCATTTGTTGCTTTTCCGTGGAGGAAGCTTTGTTTTCGTAAGAAATTTTTCTTTTTCAGATTTCATCTCACTCCAATGGAAAAAAAGTATGATTACAAAGTATATTTTTCGACATATCGAAAAATATGTTAATAATGTATGTGGTATTTTTCTTGTATAGTTTTTATATACTTGGAAATATCGAATATTTCGTCCAAATGTACATTTGGCGAATATACGTAAAGTAGATTTTTTATACAATCGTTAGTACATCTGATAAATATACGAGAAATATATTTACTTGGATATCCATACATTTTTCTGGCGAATATACGTAAAGTATATTTTCTTGTATATTAGTAGTATATAAAAAATGCATCAACTCATAAAATATAAAAACACGAAATCTTGATCACGTAGATTTGTTATATCGACAAAGAATCTAAACAATTTGGCCAAATGTTCTTCTAACTGATTCAAGTGTTGAACATCTCCATACATAAATATATATATAAGGTCTATAGAAAAAATCTACATTCACATATATTTACGAATACATAAAATATGGATTGAGAATTATATGAAGAATATATAAACGATATATTTTATTTCCCAAAAATATGTATGGAATAGTATACCATCGTATATACTTTGTAAGTATACTAAAAGTTATATCCGATATATCAAATTTATCGTCCAAAGTATAGTTGGTATATAAATCATATACTTTTCGATATTTTTTCGAGTATACTTTTTTTCCATGCGTGCAGGACGCTCAAAATGCTCTAAAACGTCTTTATCAGGAACTCTCTGATAGTTGCTGACCAATTACTGTAGTATATTTGTTAGGGGCTACCCAATAGCAATCATGAGAAAAAAAATTCTGTAATTGATAGCCTACTTTCGATTATGAAATTATGATTTTTTAAACTATGTTGAAAATTGTCTGAAATTTTTTTTAAATTTGAGATTTTTTAAAAATTTGAAATTTATTTTTACTTTTTGAAATTAAAAAAATTTCCGAAATAAAATTTTTATTTTTGTTTTCAATTTTTAGACATTTCAATTTTTTTTTAATTTTCTGAAATTTTAAGTTTTTTAAAATTGTAAAATTTTTAGAAAATTTTAGACATTCCATAATTTTGGAAACTACAATTTGCTTCAAGATCAAATTTTTTTTACAATTCCATCACCAACTTGAAACCACTCGCTTGAGATTCTAAGTATGGCCAATTTAATTTTAAAACAAATTGTACTTCACAAAAATTTTCCACTTGACGTCAGGTTTTTTCTCCTTTTTTTATTTTATGGATCAACCAAATATGACAATAAAAGTCTAAAAAAATTACAGATGCTCTGTTTGACATAGTCAACGGTATAAAAAAAATTAGACGAAAATTGGAGTCGGTCGGTCTTTTTGCCGTGAGAAATACCGTGAAATTACACTTATAAGTAATATAAGTAACGGTAAATATTGAAAAATAATAGACTCGAGAAACTGAGTGGTACCATTAGCCGCGTGTAGAATGTGCGGTTTCTAAACGGAGACGCGTTCGTCGAAGTTGAGGCAGCAAGCGACGTCGATGATAATATGCTATGCTAGGCAAGTTGACTTCGAAGCGCGCACCTACGGACGCGAGCACGCTCTCGGCTGATGACACACTAATTAAGAGGACGTCTTTTAATTAAGCTGCTATTGACGGTGGAAGAAGGGCAATTGGTCGGGATACTTCGGGCCCATGTAATATGGTACAAAAAGGCGCGGTTTCAGCTTCGAGAGCCTTTGTAGCGGTATTCGCGGTCCATCCTCTCTGTACAACGTGCGAGATCGATATGCGACATCGTCCCTTGAGCATGTCTGCTTGTAACAATCAGCCTTTACATGTCACTAAAGTTCGAAACGTTTCAAAGTTGCACAGCTTTCCCGGCAGTTTCCGCACAGTCATATCAGTTAGCGACAAGGGTATCAATTTTTTCCATTAGCAACGACCTAACTTTGACATTGAAGTGTTTTCCGATTTTTAAAAAATTTCCCGTCATTTCCACAACCACTTTAATTTAACAAAGGGTTTTCGGTTCGAGAAAACAAAAAAAAGTCTTCGAAATTTACGTTATTTTTTTTATTCCAGAACTCATAAGGATCAAATATATTAAAATTATTTTAAAAATGAACTGGTATGATTGAAACAAGAGAAATCGTTCGAACGAATAATTACCAGTTTATAATCAATTTACAGTATTAGTATTCCATCCTTAATTTCGAACCTTGAACTCTTATCATGGGATAATATATTCAACGTATTATGTATTTTATTAGCAAATTATACAAATACAAAAATACGTTCTGTATTTAGTATTTAGTATTAAAAGCGATATGACCATCGGCAGATTTCGAAACCTCAAAAAATCACTTTCTTGAATCTTGCTTTTCAATCGACTCATGATTTCCGCGATATCTTTTCCGGGAATAGTCATTTCAAGATGTGCCCAAGTTTTTTCAATTCATTTATGTTCACTGATTACGAATATGACAATAATTCAAAGATAAGCCCAACAGGAGCCGAGGAATTCACGTGAAAAGCCGGTGATCACGAAAAACCTCTTTTTCCGCTCTAGGATCAAAATTACGCCGGAAAACGTAAAAAAATATCGGGCATCATTTACCGAACTTGGCTCATAGTCGATTCTATTTATTTTCAACCGGTGAAAGAAAATAAATTATTATTTAATTGATAACTGAAATTTTCTGCATCTGCAAAGTTTACTCTTTGACCAGTTGTAACTCTGCAACGCTGCAGACCAAATTTTTTTCCCTAGGCAGACTTTTGCGTCTCACCATTATCTACAACCCCTTATTTTTATTTTTTTTCCCTGCGGATATTCAAGAATCGGCGGCCTTTTTTTTTGTCCTTTCGGTCATTGCGAAATTTCTGTTTTTGTCTCGATTGGCCAGTTATACCGTTCGATACAATTTTTTCCCCGCATTTTTCCCTAAACCACTTTTACCCATTGCCTTGCACGATTCTTAGTGACATGAAAATCCCGAACAAAAAAAATCTTACGAAAAAAAAAACATTCACAGCAAAATGCATCGGAAAAGCGGCCAACGAGGTTTTACGACAATCTATATTGTACACAAAAGAAATTCGAATGTGCCAATTAATTGTCCTGCCCATATCCTCTGTTCTGCAGAAAGTCACAACGTTACAAGTAACGAAATTTCACCACATAACAATTTCAAACGTATTTCCAGATAAAAAAATCAATTTGCCTGGATGACACGTTCTGATTGTGCGTCTATATATGGTAAAGGGGGGGGCGGAGGGGGCGAAGGGGGTTTACGGAAAGAGATACGCTGTCGATAAAAGCTACTGTTGGTATAAGGCAAGCCGAAGCTGAGGTTCGCTTTGATTTAGAGAGCACGAGTGACTAGACGCGATTGGGAGCGCGTGGCGCGTTCTTTGACGATCCATGTGAGAGGGGCTCGAGATGAGCGGTCAGCGGTAACGGGCAACGAAGCCACAACGCGTATCGACACTATCGACCATCGCGAGATTGAGCCCGGAGATCACACGAGGTACCGAATCAATTTACTCGTACTATAGTGTCGAGGCATTGATCCTCGCCGTGCGTGGAGGGATGCAAAGCAAAAGGGAATAGCTATGGGACAGCAAGTAATTGGCCGAGCGCTCCAGTATCGTACGACTCGCCGGGACATTCCAGCTCGTTGAGCACTCTGTCGAGCAGCCACTCGAGGCCGTCACGTCAAGTCACAGCCGCAGAAATGCGCCCCTCCACCCAACTCCCCGACATCGCTTTTCCTCCTTACTCCAATATCTCCTCTGTCTCTCTTCGTGTATACGTTGCGCGGTAATTCGAGCCTCCCACAATTCCACAGACTCACTGTGATATCGTGACACTCGATCTCGCTATGCGTTTGATTCTGCGATCGTTGGATAGTTTCGGCAGCAAACATGAGATCCGTCATCAACCCAGTCGAATATTTGCTCCGGTGTCACTATATTTTCAATGTTATAGATTAGTTGTGTGTTACCTTCTTTTTTTTTATTGGCTGCAACGCAGAACGATACCTAAAAAATAGTCAAGGTACGTTTATTTTTTTTATTAGCTGCAAAGCAGAACGATAGCTAAAAATAGTCAAATTACGTTCATTTTTTTATTGGCTGCAAAGCAGAATGATACACTGATAGAAAATTATGGTATTAGCAACTATAAAGTGACAACTATTCATTTGTAGTTGGTAAAAACATAGTTGTTACCACTTAATTAGTTATCACAACTATTTTTATAGTCACGTAACTGTAAAAGGACTAAAAATCAATAGTTGTCACTTTATAGTTAACTGTACTATGACAAATTCTCTTAGTGTAGCTGAAAAAATAGTCAAATTACGTTCATTTTTGTTATTGGCTGCAAAGCAAAACGATAGCTAAAAAGTTGTGAAAGTCACAATTGAATGTTCAGTTAAGTCATGGAAATTTGTCATGAACTATCCAAAAGCTGCTGGTCAGTTACTGTAGTATATTTATTGAGAGCTAGACTATAGCAGTCATGAGAAAAAAAAATCTGTAATTGTTAGCCTACTTTTGAAAAGTCTTACATATATACCTAATTAAGGGGACACCAAATATTATAGTTCAACAATTTGTTGACTCCGAAAAGTGAATTAAAATGTTGTGAGGTAAAAAGTGAAATTCGCAACTTGTCACACCTTTCATACTAAAGTAGTGAACAAATTTTAGTTTTCGATGTCTTATTTGATCTGTCAAAAAGAGCATTCTAAGATGAATGCAGGAATTTTTATTAATTCGAGTCTCTCAAATTTCCACAGACTCACTGTGATATCGTGACACTCGATCTCGCTGTGCGTTTGATTCTGCGATCGTTGGATAGTTTCGGCAGCAAACATGAGATCCGTCATCAACCCAGTCGAATATTTGCTCCGGTGTCACAATATTTTCAATGTTATAGATTAGTTGTGTGTTACCTTCATTTTTTTTACTGGCTGCAACGCAGAACGATAGCTAAAAAAATGTCAAATTACGATCATTTTTGTTATTGGCTGCAAAGCAAAACGATAGCTAAAAAGTTGTGAAAGTCACAATTGAATGTTCAGTTAAATCATGGAAATTTGTCATGAACTCTCAAAAAGTTGCTGGTCAGTTACTGTAGTATATTTATTGAGGGCTAGACTATAGCAGTCATGAGAAGAAAAAAATTCTGTAATGGTAGCCTACTTTTAAAAAGTCTTACATTTATACCTAATTAAGGGGACACCAAATATTATAATTCAACAATTTTGTGACTGCCTAAAGTGCATCAAAATGTTGTGACGTAAAAAGTGAAATTTGCAACTTGTCTCAGCTTTCATACTAAAGTAGTGAACAAATTTTAGTTTTCGATGTCTTTTTTGATCTGTCAAAAAGAGCATTTTAAGATGAATGCAGGAATTTTTATTAATTCGAGTCTCTCACATTTCCAGCTTCACTGTGAAATGGTGACACTCGATATCGCTATGCGTTTGATCTTCGAATAGTATGAGCAGCAAACATCTGACATCAAACCAGCCAAAAGTTCCATTCTCAGAAATATATAGAATAAAATAGAGTAGTATTTATTTGATCCTGGAATTAATTCCCTAAGAACCATAAGCGGTACATGACTTACCATAGAAGCAGAACTTAAAACTAAGACAAAGAGAGTACAGAAGACGATACATGGCAAATTAAAGAAAAAGTAAAATATATGGAGTCAAAATGCAATTTTTGTTTATATAACATGTATAATATACATAACACTTATAAAACTTGATTGACAAAATGAAAATTGAAAAACGGATAGTTGTAAGTAGCAAAAGTCCTCGTCTCTGTTCACTAAGCTACCGAATCGAATTTATTCGAACGGACTGCCGAGAGTATCATGCCTAATCAGCAATTCCTTAGACCTCATCGAACTCCGATGGGGATTTACCAATTTCTATCTAATCCAATTTATCATGATCCTAGAATATTTCATTACAGGATCCGTTCCTTCCAGAGATAATTTATTGTTGAAATCGCAGCTTCGCGAATCATTGCCTCGACACCAAAGCTCTTCGTTTAAAATTTCCCAAAACCACTATAATTTGAATTCTAAAAATACAAATAAAATGAACAAAGTGCTATCGCTCCTGAACTGCGAACAAAAAACGATATCCGGCTCGAATTTGATACCCAAGTTGACTGTTTAAAATTTAATTTGTTATTAATCCGCCAGTTTGAATTTTACAGCATTGCGATATTTTTGGAAACACTTTCCAGTCTCTATCGCTAATAAATAACGGAATATCAATCTGAAGTTTGACAGTTGATAAACATTGATCTTAAATTTACGAAAAATGAAAAAAACGTTACACTTCTTCCCTTAATCTTATTGTGCACCATATCACTGCACAAAATTGCACAATTGTAGTGGCTAAGGTATACTGTAAGTGGTTAAAATTAATTTTGTTTCGAAAAATTAAAAAAACGTTACACTTCTTCCCTTAATCTTATTGTGCACCATATCACTGCACAAAATTGCATAATTACAATGGTTGAGATATACTGTTAGTGGTTAAAATCAATTTCGTTTGTGAACAGTATGTGTATTTCAAAATTAATGCTTTATATTATCATTTTTCAGCCGACCTGGTCACCTTAAGGTAATCTCGCAACAACCGAGCTTTTCGATGAACCTTTTTCTGACCTACATGTTTACCGTCGTAAAAGTAATTCCGTAAAACGCTTTCATTGATCCTCAATAATACTCTATAAATTATCATAGACACATTTTAAAAACACAAAAAACTATATTCTTCAGATAGTAAGTTGTCAATTGGCTCATCGACCGTCATACCCCTAAGGAATAATTCATTGCCGTAATCGATCGAATCCAGGACGATAACTATAATCCGTATAGTGGTTGGAATAAGTGCGACGTCTGCACAATATTTCCAGCGAGTGGCGCGTATATTCGCGGATCCATTTTACCCATTTCTCTCCGTGTATACTAGAACCTTTGAGCCTCACGAGACTCACATCTCTTCTCATTACCCACACGACGTTATCCTTAGTGGCATATTCCTATAGTCCGATAGACGTCGAGGAAATACACGGGAAAATGCGGAGGCTCCTGAGAAAGCTCTGTTTTTTTTCATTATTACTGCATACGCAGCGTGACTTTTTACGACGACTGGTGGTATTATAGTCGAGACTGTGAGTGCAGTGAGAGGTGCTGCAGATTTGTTGGGATACACATATAGTTGTATTGTACTTGATAGAGCTATTCAAGTAGGAACGCATGCTCCCAGGCAGCAAAGGTAAATCTTCATAGCGAGTAGGCGCTCCCGGAGGGCGGCATATTCACAGTCGCATTGCCTGCCGCAGCGGCAGTCACACCAGCGACGCCGAGGCGAACCACCCTCCCCCCACCGACGGCCGGTTGGGGAATATTTATTTGCATTCTGACAATTAGCTGGCCATTAGATGATCCTCCTGAGAGCGACTCCAACGCCTCCCTAATTTCGCAACGCGCCTATGCGGACACTAACGACATTGCACCTACTAATTCATACAGGACGGGACTATTCTGCATTTATTTTTACGGTATATTGTCAAATCAGTATCACTTTGCCGGACTATCGTTTCGCTAACCGTTTAGTGCATTTTTTAACCCGTAAAGAGAAGAAATAATTTGATGCCGGAAAATAATTTGAGCAAAGTTTATTGAAATTTATAATGTTCTTTATTAATTAAGCTGGGGTAATGGCGGAATAGTGTATTTACAATTTTTTTGTGAGCAAACGATAAAAGGGAATTAATTTATTTTTGCAGGTGGTTATTGTACACATTTTAATGAGTGTATACATTTTTTTCGACATTGCATCAAGTAACTTACAGGGAATTTATAGTGTTCTTAATTAATTGAAGCACTATAATGGCGGAAATAGGTATTTTCGTTCAATCTTTTTCAAAAAAGCAAAAAAATATATATTTCGTGTTGTGGTGCCTTTAATCATGACCCGTCAACGTTTGAAATATTTATTACTAATTCATACAGGACGGGACTATTCTGCATTTATTTTTACGGTATATTGTCAAATCAGTATCACTTTGCCGGACTATCGTTTCGCTAACCGTTTAGTGCAATTTTTTAACCCGTAAAGAGAAGAAATAATTTGATGCTGGAAAATAATTTGAGCAAAGTTTATTGATATTTATAATGTTCTTTATTAATTAAGCTGGGGTAATGGCGTAATAGTGTATTTACCATTTTTTTGTGAGCAAACGATAAAAGGGAATTAATTTATTGTTGCAGGTGGTTAATGTACACATTTTAATGAGTGTATACATTTTTTTCGACATTGCATCAAGTAACTTACAGGGAATTTATAATGTTCTTAGTTAATTGAAGCACTGTAATGGCGGGAATAGGTATTTTCGTTCAATCTTTTTCGAAAAGGCAAAAAAATATATATTCCGTGTTGTGGTGCCTTTAATCATGACCCGTCAACGTTTGAAATATTTATTACTAATTCATACAGGCCGGGACTATTCTGCATTTATTTTTACGGTATATTGTCAAATCAGTATCACTTTGCCGGACTATCGTTTCGCTAACCGTTTAGTGCAATTTTTTAACCCGTAAAGAGAAGAAATAATTTGATGCTGGAAAATAATTTGGGCAAAGTTTATTGAAATTTATAATGTTCTTTATTAATTAAGCTGGGGTAATGGCGTAATAGTGTATTTACCATTTTTTTTTTCGAGCAAACGATAAAAGGGAATTAATTTATTGTTGCAGGTGGTTAATGTACACATTTTAATGAGTGTACACATTTTTTTCGACATTGCATCGAGTAACTTACAGGGAATTTATAATGTTCTTAATTAATTGAAGCACTATAATGGCGGGAATAGGTATTTTCGTTCAATCTTTTTCGAAAAGGCAAAAAAATATATATTCCGTGTTGTGGTGCCTTTAATCATGACCCGTCAACGTTTGAAATATTTATTACTTCAGTCCCCATCGCTTATGTAATAAATCAGTATATATTATTATTATTATATTTTTAAATAATCGTCATGGCGTTCGATAGTTGAAGAAAATTAATGGATTTTTTAAATAAAAATATTATTATTCATCTCAGGTCATGTGGATTTTTTATATGCTCGGGGAAATCGGATGTGTAAAAAAAATGGATTAAAAAAAATGTAAAATTGAAATTCTCCGGCGGCAAAAATCGATAGATATTTTCGGTCGAGGTCCGTTAATGTTTTTTATGCCGATTGCCGAAACAAGCGGAAGTCGAGAATGGACATGCGGTGCGTGCTCGAGGCTAGAGGCTCGAAGCAGCAGGAAAAAAAATCGATCAGACTAATCTGATTAAGAATGGCTGTCGGATGGCAGGGTTGTAGCGGTGCAGCTACCACGACGGCTAGAGGGTTCTCGAATTAGCGTGCGGGTGTGAAAGTCGGTCGTTCGGTCGTTTGCTACGACGTTGCTTGGTTCGTCGGGTCGTTCGTTCTCTCCGCAGACCAGCAGCCACACCCTGCTACTCGTAAATAAGTCCTGTTGACCCCAACCACGTGGTTCGGAGCTTCGGGAATGGAAAGGAGCGGCAGTCATGCAGCTCCCAAACGTCCTCCCGTACATCCTTAACTACCTTCCTTCACCATTCAACAATCGCGCATCAGAAACGAGTCAATTTTCCATTATCACTAAACTGACTCGAAAAAACAAACATTTACTTGTCACATGAAAAAAAATATAGTCTGGATTTTATCTTGGGATTCATGGAGCAATTCCTCTGAAAAAACTATTCCTGAAAAACAACACTGAAAAAAAATACTCTTGAAAAAATACATCTGATAAAAATACCTCCGTATACAAGAAATCATTTTTTATTGCAAAAGTGCTGAAGATCTTTTTTATAGTTATTCCATGGACTTTACGGAAAAAAAAGACTTTTGATTGTTGGAATAGATTTTCGGCAATTATGATTTTTTCAACATTTTTTTTCAGAATCTGCGGATTTTGTCGTATAACACTCTGATATTCATCCGATGCAAAAATTTTATTTTTGGATATTATAAAATGAAGTAAACAAACTAGGGTTTAAATAAATGCATTTTTATTCGACCGATTTAATAATCGAAAAATGAAATTCTCCTAGTACATACACGCACTGCAAAAAGATCCGAGCCATTGTCGAGTCTGGAGTCGCCTGAATTGAGGTGGAATACCTTATATACAAAAATATATCCGAAAAATATATCTTTAAAAAAATAATAGGACTCCATAATATAGTTGACGGTACTAAATTCAAATAAGTATTGTCTCAATTTTAAACACGTTAAAAAAAATTATCAATTTTTCCTCAATTTTTCAAAAGCCATTATCAATTTAATACTGAAAAACAAAACTTTTTTTTCGCTTGAATTTTAAAGCTATATTCCATATAAATTTCCCTAAATATAACGCACTATTTACACATACCGTTAAAAGCAATTGGAATTTAAAAAAATCAATTACGCAGTTGATTTGCATTAATTGCGAAAAATAAAAAAAAATTATTATTAATGCGTATAGTTTCTAATGGAAACTTCACGCATATCGCTACACGCGTAACGCACAACAAATTGAATATGTTAGCGATATGAATGCTCACCAATTAACGGAAGCGTGAATCACAGCCGAATGCAAAATTAAATCTGGGGTCTAGGTATTAGTATCAAGAGACACGATAGCGACGCGACGCCGTTATTCTATTTTATCGAAGTAAATTACATGGCCATATTATGAAACAGTTGTATAGAGGCAAGTGTTCACTGGAGCGTGAATCTCGTATCTATGGGCTCTTTCCAAAGTCGCGTTAGCGTGCAATAGCCGAGGTTCTGACCTCCCATTTAGAGTTTACCTACAAAGGCTTTCGAATGTAGAATAATTCAATTGCTGAACGGAAGAGAAACATTTACAATCCGATTAATTGGATCTATGTAACGTGGAGCTTCCTCTGCATATATGAGCTTTATGAATTCCTGACAGGAAATTGCGATTGTGTCATTGCTGGTGGTTGTTTATTGTTTCCGAGAAAGCTATGTCACAATTGCATATTAACGGCGTTATTATCTTCGAGAGTTCCTCAAAAATGTATAGTGTAATTCAACAATTTATGTATGATATTCTTCTTAGCTAAATAAACTAAATAATAAATAATTAACCAAGAGTTCGATATTCGGAGATTGTCGAGAATTTTATGTTTGGTATAAATTTTGTGTCGTATTTATAGTTCACAATTTACTCGCGAACGAAATATCATGTAAAAGTCAATCTCAACTACGAAATTGGATTAAAACTCGCGAATAAATAATTCACCTCTTCGTAAAGATATTATTTTCTGAATAAAAAATGTTGGGACATACGAATGAATAAATAGATTTTTTTTGTTGATACGCAATTATCGAAAACAAAAGCTTGCTACTGAAAATTTATTTATATTATTTTAATCGGTATGAGAAAAAATTCGGTAAGCGATACTTTTCGTTTAAAAATGTATAGATTTTAATCTCATTAACTACATACCAAACATTATAAGTCTGCAATTTTTTAAATACATATAGTGCACGAA
The DNA here is from genome assembly GCA_949699805.1 of Tromatobia lineatoria. Lineage (NCBI taxonomy): Eukaryota > Metazoa > Arthropoda > Insecta > Hymenoptera > Ichneumonidae > Tromatobia > Tromatobia lineatoria. Next base: position 4,074,211 of record OX453042.1, on the reverse strand, counting down.
AATGGTTCGATGTAAAAAGTAAAATTGTTAACTGTCAGCTTTCAGACCAAACTTGGGAACAAATTTTAGTTTTCGATGTCTCATTTCATCTGTCGAAGAATGGATTTGATGAAGAGTGTAGCAATATTCGATGCAGTATAAATTTAATTTACTGTAATCAGTTATTTAGTGACTTTTTGATAATCAAAGATTTATAAACATTTCACAAGTCATAGCTTTGTGAAAAAAAAAAGTTTTGAATAAAAATTCTTACACTCATCCTAAAAAGACGAGTAAAATAAAACAGCAAACACTAAAATATGTTCACCAGTTCGGTATCAAAGCTGTGACAAGTTTAAAATGTTACTTTTTATCTCACACCGTTTTCATGCACAGTACGTCGTTAGAAAATTTTAGAAACATAATAAACTCAATGTGTACTTAATGAGGTTTGAATGTAAGAATTTTTTTAATAAGCTAAGTAATGCAGTACAATTTTTGAAGAAGTTACAGTATTTTAAATTAATTCACTAAGTTTTTTCTCGATTTTTGTCATGGCCATTTTTTTTTAATTCCAAGCTTTTTTTACCTTTACATTTCCGGCGAGGATTTCTTTTTAGTTTATACTTAAAATACTGTCTGCATATAATTATGTCGAACGTTATGTACTTCATATGCTGAAGATATTTTTATTTCATTCCACAACTGTTTGGTACATTAATGTTATGTAGTTTATTTAAATTTAATCCATGCTTCACGTTTTTGAAACACTGCGTTTTTTAAGGTTATTAGATACCACACACGTAAATGTACTTGTCTCAATTTTTTTACCCATGAAGGTTTTTTTTTGGGGGGTTAATATTATCAATTATCAAATAAAGGGTTCATGTCATTATTATAACATAAGTGATTTATAAAATAGAGTATTTTTATCGGGATCGTCGGAACAATCTGTTATGATACCATAAATGGTTTATTTCACGTAGAGTATCGCGCCGGGTAATACGCGTCTGGTGCAGACTACATTTCTGGTGCGGTCTGGTGAAAATTTATAGCACGTAATCGTGAGACAGCGTCTATTATGTGTTCTCTCTATAAATTACATATAGTTGAAGAATTCTACGTCTTCGGTTGCAACTAAGCGAGTTAAAGGTTTCGTTAAATCAACGTCTCTACAGTGACGTGGAATCTGTAGTGTTTATGCATATGTACGTACAGCGACCTCTTGACTCCCCTCGAACTTCCCCAACCATTGTGTATCGTACGAAAATGAGATCGAATAGTTTGCTAGCATAGCAGAAGCAGAGTACCGAGGAGAACAGTGACTTTGTATTTGTATTCCCTGTTGCGACACATATCTCTTTACGTACTGCATTTTCCATGTTCTCTTCTGGCTGCTATCCCCTCCCTCATATGTCTACCCCCTCTCCTTTCCCACGGTCCCGAGTTTAGAAGACTGTAATCCTCTAGGGACATTTTCTCCAGCACCGAGAGACTAGATCAACTTGGTAGAAGCTATAGAACTAGAAGTCGCAGGTACAGACCTATTAACCGTTTGGTTACTCAGTGCTTTCTATAATGTATGGCTCTTTCGAAGGGGAAAAACCCTATTTGCCAGCTTCGGAAAATCGAAAATAATAAATGTCGATGAAATTATTGGTAATAATGTTGAGAATGGAATAACAATCCGGTACAAAACTATTAAACGCTTGGTTGGTCGGTGCTTTGTCTGATATATTCTTTTTAAATTTGCGTCGAGTCGTTACCACGACGCTTAACATCTCTTTTCAGGGAAAAACATTTGTCAGCTTCGAGAAATCAAAGAAATATAACCAATCATTTTATTAACTAAATGATTGGTAATTATGTTAAGAATGTGATATTACATTCCCGGTACGCAGTTCCAAGTCTTTTTTATATTATTGTGGAGGAATGGCGTAAATCTTCGAACCGCGACGCGACTTGTTACGTCACGATTTTCGTCGAGAATGTAAACACGGACTACAGCTGTATACATGTGACCTCTACAGGAACCTGCGTGTGTCTAACGTATACATCTGGAGCTTCATAAAATAAATAAAATTCCGATGAAATGTTATAAAAAAATTTAATCGAAATCTACCACAGCGATTTTCTCAAGTTGCTGTGTTACAAATTTTCCTTATATTATTTTTTTTCGTTCACCGAGAGTGTATGTATGCGAAATTTGATACAAGTTTGGTTATCTATTCCGAACAATCGAAATCTCTATTGGAATCCGATTGTTATAAAATGTTTAATATTAAAAAATATGTCCATCAACCCTTCGAGTCGAAGAAATGATTAATTATCAGGTAGACATTCTGTATGAGAATTGAAAACAGTTACTCGATTTTTGATAGTTAATCGGGGCAAAATCGATAAAGCCGTTCGAGTTTTATGAAGTTTGAATATTCGAAACGGAAACGGAAATGGCCATGATGCATGAACTTTTGTAAAATCATACGTAAAATATACACCATGACAAAACAATATTCAATGATGCCACATATCTAATTAAGTGAAGATCGGTAGAACATTACGCGGATATTAGAGAAATTTCATCTTCAGCTTACTATTTCCTGATGACTTAAATTTGTGTTTTTTAAAATAAATTGTCATGGGTTATGTTCCGCTCGTTTCAATCGATATACGATCTAACGACGATATATCACGTGTTAAAGTTTCCTTGAGGATATCCCCTGTCGCGGTTGTGTAAACTAAGGAGAAAATATAATGTCATAAGAATAATGGTGTACGGAATACAAAAATTTCGCCCGAGGTGAGTTGGAAGGATGTAGAGCGGTGTGACCGTTATAGAATCGAAGCGCGGTCGGTGTTCCCTGAGGCGAACTTAAGGGTCGCTGCCGGTGTTGGCAGCGACGCGAAAAGCATGAATCGTCTCGACATCGGCATCTGCCTTCAGTCCTTCACCTCGCAATGTCGACAAGAATAAGATAAAAAGATTTGCCGCGTCATACTCGTCGAAATTCGCGGGATATTGTTGGTTGCCGGAGTTGGTGCCCTTTACATGCTATATGCACGTAGTACCTAGGGAGTGGATTGAGAATGCTGCCGCCGCAGCTACAGCCAAGCGCCACTCGAGCATACCAAACGCGCGGTGAGAGCCCGATAGAGACATAACAGACTGCGACAAGAGAGAACGCGATCGGCGAAGGATCAAGCACGTAAGACCAACTTTAGACCAAAGAGGCAAAGCCTGGAGAAGGTGAGAAACCCGTCGCCTCGAGTCATCTCTTTTCCGTTCGTACTTTACATTAAAGTTTGTAACTCAAGATGAACTTGAGACGATCATGCCTACTGCAGCATAATGCAGTGGCTTCTAGAAGGAAAATAAATACGACCTCGATTATTACTTGACCTATCGCGCATATCTAAATACATACATACAGTAGAAACCCGATTATTCGGGCTTAGGTTCACGCACATAGTTTTCTGCCGTAGCATAATACGAGGCTTTCGTGTACGGTAAACACCAGCTGTTACGGGATCGTGTTGATAGAGACACTGTCCAAATATAGGGGGCAATAAACATTTAAACAATTGCCTGTAGTTGATTTATTATTTTTTATATTTTTCAAGAATTTTTTTAATCAAAAAAGCTTGAAAACCGTTAGAAGGAAAATCGTCCCCGCTTTGGCTATAAGCTAGATAATTTTGTCATTGAACAAAGTATTTTTCAGAATTTTTTCAGATTTTTAAATTGAGGCATTCGATGTGTCACTTAAAAGAGAAAAATTGCGGTGAAAAAAAAAATATATTTCTTGCGTAGTTGAGGGTCTTACTAAGCCTAGATAAAATTATGAGCTAAATCGGAGGGGTCAAGGTCAAAACCTGGTCGAAACGGGGTGGATTACCCCATATATATATATTAGGGTGTGCCAAAAAGAAGCGATATTTTTTTTTCTTTGCTCTCCGCCCAAAATATCGTAGAACACGTCTTAGTACAGATCATGTCAAAAGCGGAGCTCATGGAAAAAAATCACTTTCCTGTGTTATTTAAGTGGGAAAACTGCAAACGCGATGATGGACTTCTAAGAATAAAAATTATGATCTCCACTTTTGACAGGAACTTTACCAAGACGTATTCTACGATATTTTGGGCGGAGAGCAAACGAAAAAAATATCGCTTTTTTTTGCACACCTTAAAATATATATTAAAAAAAAGAATTGAAACAATCTAATTATATGATTACGCTGGTTTTTGTTACGAATCATTTTTTCCCTAGCAATAATTTCGATCGTAATTTTTTACTAGCTACACTTTTATCAATCAATTTTTGTCTGCAATATTTTGATATGCTATCCTTTGAACTCGGCTACCTCGATTAATCGAGGTCCTACTGTATTGGCAAGGTTCTCCGCAATCTTGGCTATATTACACGCTACTTTTTAGGACACGCTCCAAGTATACCGGTCACTGGCTAGCACAGTTTACCGAGCCCTCGAGAAATGCTTCAGAGTCCACCGACGTGCAATTCCGCCTAACGAAAAACAAATACAGCATGTGCCCAGACTAGTGTTACACATCAAGGCCACCACCAAGTCTGACGAAACGTTGCGACCTTAGTGCCTACACTCGTGCACTGCTTTCTCTATTGTACATACAGCTATTCGAGCGAAGGAATGGTAAGCGACTGACAAGGGTAGCGACGGGTGTGAGAACTCGTAGGATACAGAGATGTAAGACAAGAGTGCGAGTAATCGATCGAGATGAGCCTGCTCGCTGCTGCGAGCTCGTTCGTTGGCCCTCCAGCGACCGATTCGGTACAGTTATTGGCATACCCTTTTTACTTTCTATCTAAAATGGACAAAAATTTGTCCAAATTTGTAATTACCGATAAACCGAGTAAAGCCGCAAGGAAATTCAATCGCCCACAGCAAATTCGTAATACGGTTCATTTAACAGATTAAAAATCGGACGTCGATGTTTTCATTCACTTAAAAAAGTATACACATCTAAAAATTTAGAGGTTGGGCAGTTTTCGCAAAGTAGCCTTTGATAAGAATATCAAAGGTTTCAGGATTTACAATTTTTTTACCGGACAAGTATCATTTGGAAAGCATTCCCAAAGAATTTTAATTCGGTATGTTTTTCATCTTTATAAATATTCCTTTGAACATTGTTATTTTCATCTAATATCATATTTGCTAGATCCGTAAGAAAATTCCACATTCCGATGTTTTTCATTAAAGATGGCAACAATCAAACATTGGTTGAAATACCACGACTGTTTGTTTCAATTAGACGCCCCGTCCTTGTGATGTAGTTCATTATTAATTTTCGTCAGGTAAATATTGAAATGGCGTAAGAAAAATAATTCCGGTGTGAAAAACATTAAATTCGTTGCTAAAATATTGATCAATCTTCCGTGGTCACATGGGGTGAGAATGACCTCACGTTACGTGTTACATCCATAGAGTGTGACCACGAAGAGTTAAAAAAACATACAATACTGCATAATGTAAGTTTATTCTACTAAAAGCACTAGAAACCGCAGTAGATTTTACCAAAAAATAACAAAAAAACATTATTATTGTAACATGCTCTCCGTGAAAGTTGTTTGAAGAAATCTACCTAAAAATGCCACGTTATGGTGTTGGAATTTATGGGACAAAATGGCAAGTTCAATATTGCTGAGGTTAGGAATGCAAAAGCGGCAATGAAGTCGATGTATTAATGAAAAATTGTTTGATAGTTATTCATTAGTCATCATATCTATTTAATATGGTAAATGATTGATTGATGAGTTGATTCGCTAATTAAAATCATCCCCTCCTTCCGCCTTTCCGCGCGGAACTCTCACAAACACTTTCCCGATGACACTTTCCGTCGCATATTTACTAAGGTCATATAATAACACCAACAACTAGCAACCGAGTTCATGTTTGCTTGCATTAATCAAGAAGACACCGAATTGACTTTGTAAATAGCTATAACGTTGCAAATACGAAGTATTCAGCAGGAAAGAATAAAATGTCATTCCGAAATTCATGTGCGTTCTAACCATTACCAATGTTATCTAAACAGATTAGAAAACCCAATTATCGAAGCAGTCAAAGTGACGCATATGATAATTTCTTAATGTTATGTAGACGCTGACGTTTATGACTTCGTGGTTCTGACATAGCTACTTTCAAGAATAATAGCAGCTGTAAAAAATCACTATGAAGTTGGCTCAATGCAGTGGCGGTGGCCAAGAATAATCGGCGGGCCAACAATAGTACCGCTTACGTTCTTAGAGTGTACCTAGAAACGGAAAGGAACAAGGCAGGTAGAGTGGTTCAAGAACGACCGTAAATGTTTGAACAGCGCTGCTTCTTCCGGCGGTGGGAGAGGGCGCCAAGCGGCTTCGCGGAACCGACTCGTTTGCACTTGGCTCACGCCGCCGAAACAATCGGTCTCTCTCTCTTAAAATCGTAATGCGACCAACGCTACCAGTTGAGGTAGGTGGCGCGCAGGAGCGCCAAGTATAGTTAGATATGTGGTCAGTTCGCGGAGCCGTGGCTAAGTTCGTCTCTCTCTGACTCTTTTTAACCGAAGTGAGAGCATCGGAGGGCCAACGGCTGCCGGGGAGGGCGCGCGTGCTTTCACTCTCTTCGCGGTAGTTCCCTCGGGATAGACAGTACGAGAGTATAGGGCGCGCGCCGCACCAGCGTCAAGGAACTCGGAGTGGAGGTAACGTGAATTATTAGCGCGCCCTAACACGTTTCTCTCTCGCGAAAGTACCCCGAGAGCTCCCGAGCGACGCCGACGCCGACTGCCAAGGCGAAAACCTTGTCCGAGTTTTCTTTATTTTTCACCGTTTTACCATTCTATCCTTTACCTTGGCTCATATACAGTGCACTACCGGACGTGTGTACGACGTTTAGGTGCATCCTGCATGCCGAATGCATTGCACTTTTCGAAGCTTCTTGCTTCTTAACCGTAGCAGCTACTGCTTCAGCAGCGATAGCAGCTTTGGCACATATTGTTAGGTCAACGTCTCGCGCTTCCAAGTCTTTCAACAGTCTAGGAAATGGTTATGTCTTTTGATCCTGGAAATCGAAATGGCGAAGATATCCAGTTTTTGGAAATGAAGGTTATGGGAAAATACTGTATGGTTGATTAATTGAAGATGCAGGTTTCATTCGCTTTAGGCGTCTTGTATGGGGTCGCTAGCGACTCCATACGATGTTTGTAGTGCACTCCTAAGGTAGATTTTTACATTATCGACACGGGACCGAAACGATATCTTCGTTTAACCATGTGATAAAGTGTGTATTACGGTAGGAGCCGCGGTTGATCGCTGGCATTCGTACAGGACGAATCGCTGGCGTGATTAGAAACTGAGACAACTCGACGTTTGAGGTCCCGTTAGTGTTTTATGTAAGTAAGTGAAGTTTTTTTTTTTGTAACTATGAAATGTCATTTATTGTTATGTCATTTGGACGTTTGTAGGCGCCGCATTGAAAATATAAATTATTTACGTTTGACTATCTATAAGAGGATATAACCGCATATTTTTTTCATTTTCGCGGTATAATACACAAAGAAAGTATTATTACAAGCTAGATTTCATTTTGTGGCGCCGAAAGTGGCCAAACGGTGCAAGGTGCACCGAACTGTGCACTGCAATAACTGTATTGTACGTAGAAGGAAAGCGCGGGGTCGCTCGCGCCCCCAGTCGTGCTTTAGAAGGTAGAAAAAATGACACATAAGGTGTAGTTTAAAAAAACATTGATTATGGCACATTTATTACATTTAAAAATTGCTGAATTTTCTGCAATATGAGAATTCTTTATGATTGCTGGGACAACTTTGAGTTTCGCATCGTTTTATAAAATGATTAGGATTCGATAAGAATTTGTAAATTAGTAGAAAAAAAAGCAATGATAACGAGAATCTGATATGTCTATTTAAGGATGATATTTGTGAGAGCCGGATTTCAGCAAGCCTTATGCATGAACAACAATTATGCATGCCTCCTACTTTAAAAAGTTCGCCCAACTTCTTTTTCTTATCCTTAACGCCTGGCTATCGCCATCTGATGACGACATGTGCCACTCCGCCTAAATTAATTAAGCTACACCTTTGGATCAACATAACGATAAGACTAGGTTGATGAAAGTGTGGGAAATTTAGGTGCATCTTACATGCCGAATGCATTGCACTTTCCGAAGCTACTTGCTTCTTAACCGTAGTAGCTTCTGGTTCAGCAGCGATAGCAGGTTTGGCACATATTGTAAGATAAACGTCCTAACCTAAATCGAAATGGCGGAAAAATTTAATTCTTGTCATTCATCCTGAAAAGCTTATAGTAAATTAATCGAAGATGTATGCTTTATTAAAAATCATTAATAAGAGTTATGATTGTTAGAATATCTACAGTTTTATATTATTTTATTTAAAATTATTGGCATTTTATGAGTATTCGTCAATCAGTCAGTGAAAAGAGCAGTGATAATGAGAATCTAATATGTCTATTGAAGATGAATAAGTGATAATTTGGAAATTTCAACTAACTCACTTACACTAACGATATATTTTTGGATTAACCTCATGGTGAGGTTAGGTTGACAAAATTAAGTATTCAAATTGAACCAATTCACGGTACACTCGAGTTAATGATTTCATACAGTTTTGGATCCAAAAATATATATGTATATATATATATTTTTTTTTTAAATGAAGTAAATTTAGTTCGTTTCAACTTAGAAGTTCTATCATGATATAATTATACACCGGGGCTTAATGCATCTGTCCGCCTACGGGATTCTGGTTTAATACTAGCACCTTTAGCTCACCTTAAATTTGGAAGATGTGAATTACGCCACCCTTCGTCCAAATTCAGCTGCTCTTGAGGGATGTATTGAGGGCGGTCAATAAAATACGCAAAAGATCGGTGAGATAAATTGCTCGAACAGTGACAGAGGGTAAAGCCCAATTACTGACTCCTTCATCCATCAAACGTCTGGCTCAAATAAATCAAGCCGCCGCAGCTACGGAAACTCTAAAATCACCAACAATCGGTCCTTTTTGCACTGAAAATCCATTAGCGGAATTTGAATCATCAAATTTTTATTGCCTCACACTGAATAGTTCATTTCGGGCTATAATTTATGATAATATATCATTTTTTATATATAAAAAAAAAGTTTCAAAAACATATGTGAAGTATTTGAAAACTTGCCTTGCCAAAAAATACTAGCTTTTTTAAACAATCAATTTTTTTAAACATTTGCTTTTCTAAAAAAGTTACGTTTCTCAAAAAATGGAGGTCATATGACCAAAGTGCGATTAAAAATAGACATATCAAAACGCAGTATAGCATAACGAAAAAATATTCACCGAAGTCTTCTTGGTTCCTTAATTACCTTCTCTCAATCAGTCTAATTCCGACAATAAAACATTAAAACATAAACTTGAACTTGAACTTAAGTTTAAGTATCATTAAAAACATAAAGAACGTTAGTATTAATAATTTTGAATAACTGGTCATCAAACAATGATTATTGAATCGTCATCAAATTCATATTAATTCGCTGTTCATTAATGTTGATCATTTAATATTCCGTAAAGTTACAACAATTAAATAAATCAAATATGAAGCGCGTGAATATTAGACCTGAGTTTCCACCCTTAATCGTAAAAGATCCCTTATAAACGTCTTATTATCATCAAGACGTAACAATACACATACGAAAGTATTCGATTTGGACGCAGAAGAAAGGACGAGTACGAATAAAAATAAATTCATCGTAGTTCCAAGAAAAACTATCTAACTTTTTTATAACTTCTTGTCGTATATCATAGGTCGCTTCGAAAGCCTTACACCCACATTTCAGAAGACTAAGCACAACGACGTGGAATGCATACAAACTTATACGACGTATATATAAAAGTACGCTTGAAAGATAATACAAAGAGTGCACAGAGCCATTAGAATTTCTAATGTACCCTGGTTTGGAGCTCTCTATATTATCTACTATATAAGGCGGACGACCCGGTCATAGGTCATGTAACAGTATTTGGTAGTGTGTGTTTTGACTGCATCAAATCGCAGAACAGACGATATCGGGTTATCCACCATCTATTACGCAAAGACCAGTTACAATTATGCGGCAGGCATTGCAATCCAACAGAGTATCGATTTATTGCTGGAGTGTAACTTTCTAGTCGAATTACACCTCGCTGTTTCCCAAAATGCTTATATGATTCCTAAGGTCGCATTTATCCGGTCTTTTTTAATTACTGGAAAAAACAGATTTAATAAAACTGTCGATTCATTAAATTTACCATAATAGTCTGGTATTATCCACTTCACTTTCAAGCTCAATTTCAGTTCGAGTTATAAAGCAGCCAGTTTCAAAATAAATGTCATAACTTTTGAACCGCTTTGTTGGTACAGATGCAATGACATATTAATTAATCTTGCAATAGCAATCCCTTGATGCAAGGATCAAGATATTTGCAGAATGCGGATCTCGTCATTCTGCATGAAAAAATAAAATAAAAGCGTATTCAAATACGAAAGACACAACGAATTTCAATCAAATTATTACTCGGTATTAAAAGATAACAACTGTTTTAATTGCTTTAGTTTCAGTTTTTTAATCCTGTGCACGCTCTAGTTATAAATGGACTCTGCAATGGGTGACGAAATAATAATTTGTGAACAAATAATCATTCGTCTACCTTTATAATCATCAGGCATTTTGTGTTATGTTTACACAGGTAAACAAATAATGGTTCGTTTATCTGTTACACATGCAGAATGCTGAAAAATTCTAATAAGGAAGCAAACCTGTTTCATTTCTTCTAACTTTTTCCCAGTGATTATTGCTTCAAAAAAAAATAGTCAAGTGAAAGAACATAAAGTTCTCTCCTGATCTTTGCCTAATACGAAAATATCATTGTAAGTTCAATTTGAGCGCAACATTACGCGTTAAACCTTTTTTCCCATAATTCGTCAATAATCAATTCACATTTTTTTAAAAATACAATGAGGAGTTGAGATAGTTATGTGTAAATTTATTGAGACGAGCATAATTAAATAATCTGTAGAATATCGGTGTAATATAAATTAACCCACCGAAACATTCGTCTGACATCACACAACTATGTTGATAGTGCGAAGTAGGGAGAAACATTCTGTGTTGCGGAAACATAGCAAGCGAAATGCGCACAATATTCGAGTTGTGGAATGTGCGAGGGACGAGAAATAGTGGCAGACTGCCATTGTCGCTTCCGAATTCAATCACAAAGTTAGCTGGGCTCCCAGCAGAAATCACATAATGTACGGTTACCCGAAAGCCCGCAGCCATAGCTGTATGCCTTTCCTTACTTGATTCCACGCGCGACTTCGTCTTTCTATACTTTCTGCGCCCGATGCACGCACCGCTCACCGCCGAGACACTCGATGGTGGCTCTGCGCCATCTGTTTTAAGCGTCCGGAACTTGATCGCGAGCCTCTTGTTGCCTCAAGTCCGCGTAACACTCTCACCTCCTCCTTTTCTCATGCCCTCCGGGGAGTCAACAAATCAAAAACATTCTCCCTTTAACTCGAAGTGCCATCAAAGAGCTTCCTCGTGGATCAACGGGGCTTCCCAGCTCCTCTCAGAAGTTTCTCTACAACCTAGTACGCGATAAGTAGAATATACGGAGAACTTTACACGCGCTTTCGACAAAATCTGCTTATTGTGAATACAATTAAAGTAACCGTGCCCTACTCACTGAAGAAGGCTCAGTTTCCACACGTGGCACGTTCATCTATAATAACGTGGGTATATTAAGGTCGTCGAACACTTTGTGTTAGATACAAGTCAAAATTTACAATATAACAGAATTTAAGTCCTGAACTTTGCTTTTGCAAAATCTTATGCCTTCTTACTGATCTTATTTTCAATAAATCCATGAGAATCGAGATTTTTCACACGGTGTCTTATGGGACTACAGGATATCTGACAAATAATTCAAAGAATTAACCCTGTTTACGGTTAGATAACACAAATAACGAAATCGTTACGGGTGGATTAAATTGTGAAAACACGAACGAGCTTATGCAAAAAGGGCGTCACCGAACATTTTATTTAATGATCTTGGGTTAAAACGCAGATATGCGGCCTAAATGGACATTTTCGAAGGCGACGTGTCGCCGATTCGTCTATTTTTGACAACTGTCACAACGACAGCTGATTGAACCCGCGTCAAATCAGCAACTTTTGATAACTTTTCTTGAAGCAATTTGAATTTCAACAATTTATTTGCATTTTTTCAGCTTGATTTTTATCATGAGTTTACCAATGTTTACAACTTTATTATTAATCCATTTTAAGTCATTAAAAAGGCATCTACGGGTCATGCTAGCAATAGGGATGCGCATGAGCGCTAAGGTGCTCAGTCGACAGAAGCCGCTCGAGCGCTAAGTTGCCACGAGCAGCTCGAACGCTCAGCAGCTGATATGAGCGGCTCGGTTGTTTATTTAGCAATATATTCTGAAAATCCTTGTATTACTTTTTTTAGTATTGAATTTAGTCCCTATATTATAATGAAATATTATCTTTTACTCCACATGAAGGAAAATTAACTTGAAAATATATTTTAAGCCGCGATAAATGTGTATGAAGCTAAAGAGAAACAAGTAACGAAACAATCCTGATAAAATCGCAACGAAATAAATTGATTTAACGTTTATTGAACGAATACGGCTGCTCATATCGGCTGAGCGTTCGAGCCGCTTATGGCTTAATCAATTCTGGAAATGTTTTAGAAAGCTTGAAGGTCAGTCACTGCGAAGAAAGCGGTTAATAATATGTTATGTATGAAATTGGCATCATGACATGTTTCATAAGAATTCAAAATAGAAAGGAGCCACATATGCGTAAAAAGATTAACACAATTAAAGTGAACTTTTCGTCAATAAACAGAATATGCTACATATAATTCTACGATCGAAATTATACTAGGTCAATGAGAAATTGCCTGGTATTTGAAAGGCTAATTGCGGCTTAATCGAAGCCATGTTACATGGTATCATTTGCATCAATGAATACACGTATAAATAAAAGACAAATGGGGATAAATGTAAAACCGATTTCTGTGAGCTTATTTGATAATGCTGGAAATTCATGGAAATACACGGATTTACTTTTGAGGCAATGTTAGCAACCTCTATTTTATATTACCTGTCATCCGTGACCTTGAAGGTTTTGTAAACAGCACATTTATTGATTCAAGGGTTGCGGACATTTCTGGACCAACTTTTATATTCTCAACTGAAATATTTGGGCAAAGGTCGTTGTAACTTTAACTTCAACTTCATCTTCGGTATTTCGAAGGTCATTTAGATTATTTTTTTTTCTATCGTAAAACAAAAATTTTCTTTAGTGTTATTTTTTTTACATAGGCTGTTGTTGTGATTGCTAAGCCGGTAATATTCTTATGCTTTTTATACGTGCGGAACTATAGACGTAATGAAAAATATGTTCTAGCCGTTAAATATCCGCCGAAACGAATAGTTAATCCATTTTTGTACGGTCCGGCTGTCCCTTTGTCAACGAATGGGTTTTCTGCAAGTGGAATAATATTTTGGTGCTGATGGCGCCACGTAAATACCGCCAGCTGACTTTAAGCCGTTCTTTCCACGTTATATGGTAATTTAAACCAGAACCTTCTCCTCGTGCAAATAGACGCTTTTGGATAGTGCACTTCCCCAGTGCATTAGGTAGTTGGGCAACTGAAGGTGATTCAGAGCACCGTAATCGCCAAGTGCTGAGGTTTAATTTTTTCACATTCATTTCACTCGATAATAAGAACAATTATTTCACCTTCTTAACTTTACATATTTTCATTGCCACGAACACTTTTTATTTTTACGCTTACAATATACACTATATGAGGCATTCGCCACCAAATCGGCAGTTTTTGCCCTCTGGACCTGTTTGATAATTGACCGTATGTTAGTACTACCCAAAAGTACTCTGTAAATTATTTCAGGTTTTTTTCTCTACTCGTTTCGGGACTGAGTTTTTATTTTAAGCCCGTATATCGTGGAAAATTAGAGCTTTGTAAAAACAAAAAGTTAGGTTTTTCCATGAACTATTCAATTAAAAATATGTTATAATATTTATGAAACCAAAACAGCCATTTTCATTCCGAAAGAAAATAACAAAATATTTTCTTCTCCGAATGGGACACTTTTCATTGCGATGTAAATTTCACAGAACATTTGGCACGATATTCAGAGCGTTTATAAAAATTGACATCGTGGGACTCGGAAATCTTGACAGCTAAAAAAAATATCTTACATTAAATTAAATTAATTAATACATGTTTATGAAATGTATACATGTATTATTTTGTTTATACTTACGTGTATTTATTATTCTTTAGTTAATTAGAATATTAAAAAAACATCTCCAGAATAGTTTTTCAGCTCTCAAGATTTCCGAGTCCCACGATGTAAATTTTTTTCAACGCTATGAATATTCTACTCGATACTCTGTAAAATCAACAGCGGAATAAAAAATGTTCCATTGAGAGAAAAAAATGTTTAATTTTATTAGGATGAAAATGTATTTTTTTATTGCATCAAAAATATGAAATATTTAGAGTTGAGTGGTTCATGAAAAACATAATTTCTTTATTTCTAAACTTTTTTTTGTCGGGCCTTTATTTTTCACGATATACGGACTTGAAAAAAAAAAACTCATTTTGGAAACAAGTGGATCAAAAAATTAAAAATAATTCACAGAGAGCCAATATGGCCAATTATCAAATGGCTCCGAGAGGATCTGGAAAAGAGTAGCCGTGTTAATTGGTGTATTTACAAATGATAATAATTAAGTAATAAAAAATGATAATTTTTTAGTTTATTTCGAAAAAATTTTCACGAATTTTATTTTTTTATTGGTGGGGGTCAAAGTTCGTAATTGACTATACATTAAAACGTAAATCGTGGTGTAACGCACGCGTAGCTGTGCCAGTGATCGAGTATCATTGCTGGTTAGGGTCTAAGCTGCTCTGAGAATACCGTCTCTCGCTCTACATTGGGAAAAGGGGGGGAAATAGCGTGAGCCATGTGATGCGGCTGTCGCAGGAGGGTGCATACAAGCTCCGCAAATAGTTTGCTCGTAGCATAGCGCCGCACATGCAATACTCTACTATAACAGAGCAAGGGTCATCGGTCTGGCGCTTGGCGTTAATTGGCTTAGATTAATCGCAATACGCGGGGCTATGTATATAGACAGCTATAAAGCCGTGCAAACGCCGAGACCAATGGTACATGTAGTCAAGTTCGAGAGAGGGGAAGAGAGAGTGAGACAAGTTGAGTATGAGTCAACTTGACGTATCATACATAATATGTGCTGTACGTATTATGCTTGGAGAGTATTAATGGTGGATAACATCCATCGATCCTAAAGTGTATGTACTGGTACGTTAACCGGTAGACCAATCTATTGGTACAGTTTGTAAACAACTTTCTAAAAAGGGACGCAAAGTAAAACCTTGCGTATTGCTTCGTAATTATTTTTAACGTTCTGAAAAACTGCCGCTATGATGAAGGATTTGGGATGAGTTCATATGATGAGTTTGTCAATTTCGGCTCGTTCATAAATAATTGAGGATACGAAATTTAGGGTGTGCCTCTTCTGATCGGAATTTACAGTTTGTAAACAAATTTCCAAAAAGGGACGCAAAGTAAAACCTTGCGTATTGATTTGTTATTATTTTTAACGTTCTGAAAAAATGCCTCTATGAGGAACGATTTGGGATGAGTTCATATGATGATTTTGTCAATTTCGACTCGTTCATAAATAATTGAGGATACCAAATTTAGGGTGTGCCTCTTCTGATCGGAATTTACAGTTTGTAAACAAATTTCTAAAAAGGGACGCAAAGTAAAACTTTGCGTATTGCTTTGTTATTATTTTTAACGTTCTGAAAAACTGCCTCTATGAGAAACGATTTGGGATGAGTTCATATGATGAGTTTGTCAATTTCGGCTCGTTCATAAACAATTAAGAATACGAAATTTAGGGTGTGCCTTTTCTATTTAAAATGTACAGTTTGTAAACAAATTTCTAAAAAGGGACGCAAAGTAAAACCTTGCGTATTGCTTTGTTATTATTTTTAACGTTATGAAAAACTATGCCTCTATGAGAAAGGATTTAGGATGAGTTCATATGATGAGTTTGTTAATTTCGGCTCGTTCATAAATAATTAAGAATACGAAATTAAGGTTGTGCCTTTTCTATTCAAATTGTAGTTTCAGTGCAAAATCGAATCCGAAGTATACGCTCTTTCGGAAAATTTACGAAAAAGAGTGCATGTATAGCATTATATCGTACTATATCAAATGTCAAGTTTCTCAGCAATGCGGTCGGTGACAGATCTCATTATGCGAAATTCTCAAATTTCTGATTATGTACCACAGTAAACTTAAGATAAAAATTTGACGGAAATAACAAACGTAATGAGGAATTTAGTCTTTTGAACACGCCAGTAGCAATTTGTTTTTGTAAAGTGTGTGTACTAGTACGTTAACCGGTAGATCAATATATTGGTACAGTTTGTAAACAAATTTCTGAAGAGGGACGCCAAGTAAAACCTTGCGTATTGCTTCGTTATTATTTTGAACGTTCTGAAAAACTGTCTCTATGAGAAACGATTTGCGATGAGTTCATATGATGAGTTTGTCAATTTCGGCTCGTTCATAAACCATGAAGAATAACCGCGTAAACAAAATTGTACGAATAGAGTATTAAAAGAGTACACGAAAAAATATTCGAGAATTCATTTATTTAATTTAAAAATCAACCAATTTATTTTCAAAATTCGCATCCTCAATGATACAATATCCTCAAGGATTCTTGGTTGCTGAAAACACTTTAGGGGAGCCTCTATAGAAGGAAAAGGGTGAGAGTCAATAATGTAGGTCAGATATTAAATTCCAAAATTTAATATCTTGACAAAATGATTTCTAGCGAATTTCGTAAAGAATGTAGGTGAGATATTAAATTTCAGAATGTTAGATTATTGACGAAATATTTTCTAACTAATTTCGTCAAAAATCTAGGTGAGATATTAAATTTCGGAATTTAAGACCTTCGTGTATTTATTCACGGAACTTTAACTCGGCCCCTCAAAAGTCAAGTGACGACGTTGAAATGACGAATGTACCTAAAAATTAATATACGGTACATGAATAGAAGCATATCCCGGTACATAAATTTCCACAAAAATGTTCACAGTGTTTTTCCTATTACCTACATCCTTTTACAAATGACTTAAAATAGAACTGTTAATTTTACAAAACTACAAGACGTTCCCTCGCGTAAAACGTACTATTTCACTTAAGACACAGTGAAACAGAAGGTAATATAATTTTCAGGTCCGCTGTTAGAGCAGAAGCCAAAATATTCGAGCGCTGGATATTCCATGCAATGTAGCTGTAGAGTATCGCCGATGATAAGCGCATGATATTGGTCGAATGGGTTGTGTCTCTAGTTGAGTGTGTTCAATGCATATAACGCCGGTCCGTAAGCAGTAACGGAAGCGCGTGGCTCTCAAGCGAGGCTCGCGCGCGGACTTGGCCAAGTGCACGATGCCGCTTCCAAATTGCCCGGCATTTAATTACCATGAGTAGACAGAGCCAGGAGCTGGTTACGCTAGGGCCGAGTGGAACTATACTACGAGCGGTGTGTATAGTCCGCTACTGCTCTTACATAGTCCATCCAGCTCTTGGGTGATACACATACATCGAATAGAGTGGGAAGTACATACGTAGCGCACGGTCGAGCATCCCTAAATTAAACAGCCACCACAGTTCGGTACGATGTGTTCACCTCTGAAACGCAATACTACCTATAACTACGTATGTAAAAGCGCTAGGGATCGTGGAACTAGCTTAAGCCCCCTCCCCTTCCCCTCCTGCGCTGCACTCATTATATAACGGCTATGGTACGCAGTACCGGTGCATAAAGTGTACACCAAAAGCTGTGTACTCTGTACTGTGTACGTCGCACTCTGCTAATCCCAGAGAGACTCGCCGAGTGAGACTCGTATTCTATTTTTTAAAAGCTCTAATTGGAGGGTGCGACTCTTGTCTTACGTCACTCTTAGCGTTGGCTCTTGGCCTACTCCTGGCCAACACGGCTACACTTTCTCGCACGAGCACTATTACCACTGAATTTACCGCTCCTACTTTATTTCATTTTCATTTTTTTTTTTCTTTTTTTTTCTAGCACCCTCTAGAGTGTTTATGTACGGAAACGTTTTTGAATAACAAAATAATAAGTTTATTAAAGGTCGGGACAAATTCTTCTCTGTGATTATTTCTTTGGTTGATAAATGTAAATAGGGAAAGTATTGTTATGGATAAAAAGGTCTTCATTTTCATTTTTTTTTTCTTTTTCTAGCACCCTCTAGAGTGTTTATGTACGGAAACTTTTTTGAATAACAAAATAATATGTTTATTAAAGATCGGGTGAATTCTTCTCTGTGATTATTTCATCGGTTGATAAATGAAAATAGGGAAAGTATTGTTATAGATAAAAAGGATTTTATAGAGCACTATTACCACTGTATTTACCGCTCCTACTTTTTTTTTTTTTTTTTTTTTTTATTTTATTTTATTTTATTTTATTTTTTTTTTTTTTTTTTTTTTTTTTTTTTTTTTTTTTTTTTCTAGCACCAAAGTATGTAAAATGAGAACGTATTGTAATTAAAGAGAAAAAAAAACAACTTGTAGATGTTCATGGAAATACATGGGATAAATGTCCTAGATTTAAAAAAAAAATCACTTATCTCTCTCTAGCTGTGCCATCCGGTAAAAAATAAATACTGCGCAAAAACTGTGGATCGCAGAGAAATTTAGGATTTGCCGTTTCTATTCAAAATATAGTTTCATATTTACCTAAAATATGGTATAAACATGTGTTGCATTATATCGCACTACATCAAATGTCAAGTTTCTCAGCAATTCGGTCAGTGGCAGGCGCTTAAACTTTGTATTTACGTTCAGAATCGCTCAAACTACAATCTATACATTTCTCAAAGGTAAAAGGTCAAACACGTCGTTTCGACAAGACGATTCGAATTCCGATTTATATACCACAGTAAATTCAAGATAAAAACTTGACGCCAATAACAAACGTAATAAAGAATTCACTCTTTTGAACACACCAGTAGTAATTTATTTTTCATTAGAAAAAAAAGACGCAATTTTACAAACTGTTAAATTCTCTTACAGCAGAACAGTTAAAGTTACGGTAGAGCGAAGTGTTTCAAAGAATTTCATTCTTCGAACCAACAAGTCAATTTTAATAATTGGCTCTCGAGTTCGTTGTTTCTGTGGAAAAATATGTTATCGAAAATAGTGAGTTTTTATTGGAGTTGAAGTTTTTCGTGAACCGGATGTATTACTTAAAAATCGCTTATGCATTTTGTATCTGCATGTAGATAATAAAAGGTATGTACATGCGATGAACGTTTGTGGTGAGTGGGTGAATGGTTCGCGTGCGGCTATGGTGCCCCTCCCCCCTCCCCCTCCCCCCAGTGGATGGGTGGACGGCGTGTGTGCATGCCTCGTGTTATCCTCGCGTAGTGAGTTAACGAGGCAACCGCGACCGACCTGTGCGGCTCGGTGTCGCTTCGTTCCAGGCTTCCAGGCCAACACCATTACCACACACACACTACTCAACTTACATATTTCCTCTTCCATACATAGCGATTGTACGCAACCCCGTTGGAATAGTATCTATTACCATACCCTGTTAAAATAGTTTCTATTACTGGATATGTATGTGTACCTATGCCTGAGCAAATTGCAATACACAGTTTATCCGTACCAACGAATTTTATTTCATTACGAGCAATTATTATTATTATTATTATTATTATTTTTTTTTTCAGAATCGAATTTAATGGCGTGGATTTAAAAAAAGTGTAACCCGATGGCCCGGATTTTCTTTCGAGTCCAATTTAATGTGTTGTATTTTTTCGGAAGTATAATCTTCAATGGTTCGCACTTTTTCAAAAGTCTGCGTGGGTGTACGCACACATGCACACGTCCCCACATGCGCGCACACACACACATTTAAGCACTTGTACTTAAAGTACTTTGCCCAGCTCTGATATTAAACAATATCTGAACTATATGAATATTTGTTAATTAATACATGATTAATCCTTAACGCTTGAATTTTCTCTCGATGTAGCTGTTATTAATTTTTATGTTTTGATAAGACTCAAGACACTTCTGTAAGACGTCAGAATATTAATTTAGTATTTAATAGTCCAAAATGACTTCGTTCGAATTTTTCAATTTTTAAGACTATTTTTATATTAAAAAAAAAAAAAAAATGTCGAGCTTTTTCGAGCCCATAGAATAATGAATAACATTCCACAGCTTTAGGTATGTAAAGAGCCAATCAATCAATAAATATTTTTTTTAAACTTCCTACCATACATTTCCTTTTTTTTTTCATTAGTTTTTCACCACTTTTCAACGAGCATTTTTGTAATTTTGATCGTGGCCGAAAAACCAGGCTAAGTTGAAGCTTTTTATAATGAACAACCGTTTTACACAAGCAAAGTAGCGGACAATCGAAAAATATTTTCTAAAAACTTCTTCCAATGTTTAGAATACTCCATTAATTTTTCATCGCACTTTAACGAGCGTTTTTGTTAATTTACATAATAATCGCAATGCCAGGGTGAATTTATCTACGTAGCAATGTACGATTGAAAAATCCTTACCAAAAACTTTTTAGCATGCATTTCCGATCTTTTTTTTTTCTTTCATTTTCTCACCACGTTTCAATAAAAATTTTTGTAAATTTGGATAATAACTACAATATCAGGCTGGGTTAAAGTCTCTCAATTATAATAAATGACAGTTTAAGCAAAGTAGCAAACTATCAAGAATATTTTAAAAAAAAATTGTTACAATGTTCAGAATAGCCCATTGATTTTTCATCACACTTTAACGAGGGTTTTTGTTAATTTTAATAATAATCACGCTGCGAGGGTGGAAGAAAGCCCCTTATGTCCGGATTTGCGAGCCCCTAACAAACTCCGGTTTCACGTATGATTGAGCCGATGTATGCGCTAGCCACATACATTGCGTGGATGCGGTGAGAGTTTCGTTGCAGTTTCGCATGCAGCCTCATTAAAAGCGGAAGTGAGGTGATGGGTGGGAAGAAGGACTCAACGGACTCTAGTCTCGCATCACCCCCGACTTCGTCGTGCACCGCTTTTTTATCCACTTTTTTTGCTTGTTTTTTTGTTTTGTTTCAACAATGAACGTCCACGGTAGCTTCGTCGCTGGGTAGTGTCCAGCGAGAGAGGATGGTCGCCCGGTAGCGAGCGGCGAGCAACGAAACGGGCTTGACGCGGAGGAAGGTAGAAGAGGATCCCCAATGTACGACCAACAACGAACCACACAACGGTGAAAAAAAAAAAGAGAATAAAAAACGGAGGAAAGCTAAAAATGAGCGAAAAATAAAGTATAGCGAAATGGGTGGGGATGGTCGCGACAACGGCGATGAGACATCACGGCGAGTAGACGCATTGTCCTCGATTCGTCGACGCTGACATACCTCAGTGCCTTTTAACAATTTTTATCTCTGCACGCCGCTATGCAGATTTCTTTTTTTCCGCGGGCTCATATAGTAGCTCATTGTTACATATATGCATCACTGTAGAAGCGCTCACGCACTGCAGCGAGACTTTTGAATGAGAGACGATAGCCACCTTCATTGTGAGAGAGAAAGAGAGAGAGAGAGGGACTCCAATTTCTGCTGGATGGACTGCGGCGCCTCGACAAAGCTCAGCTTCGGACAGTCGCGCGCCTCAATGTACTGTCCACGGGCATTCGTCGCTATTATACATGTGTCGTAACTTTATTCTTTTTTTTTTGTTTTTTTTTCTGTCTTTCGGAATTTTTTTATATATATTGGGGTGTGCCTTAAAAAAGAGATTTTATTTTCTTTGCTCTCCGCTCAAAATATCGTAGAATATGTCGTAGTTAAGATCCTGGCAAAAGCGGAGCTTATAATTTTAATTCTTAGAGGTTCATCGTCGTGTTTGAAGTTTGCCCATTTAAATAACACAGGAAAGTGATTTTTTAACATTATTTATCCCTGCAATCTGAGAAGAAATTTTTTTTCATAAAATCAATGACTACATCTTATGAATCATTAAATTTCGAACAAAAAATCTTGTTGATACGAATTTCTATCTTCTATATTTGATATTTTACAGAGCCTTGAAATTTTTAATGTTGTAAATTTTTCGTTTTTTTTTCTCACATATTTTAGCTAAATTATTGAAGTTGGGACAAAAAGTTGAAGGATTATTTTGTCGTCCGTCTGACGCACTATAAAAAAGTCGTTAGCAAGATTTTCGTATCGTTGATATTTACAAAGTTACGGACCAACAAAGTCGTGGTTTTTGTATTTTCAAATTTTATTAAGTGAACTACTGATGTAAGCACAAATAAGTCAATGGGAATTTATTAGAACATTGAATTTTCTAAAAAGTTGTCCGGGTGAAATTTTATATATTGCTAATCTTATTTTGATGGTTTTTTTATGTATATCAATTTTTTATCGGATCGAAAATTTTACGAAGAACGGGTTTTTGTATCGTATAATTTTCGCTAAATTTTCGAACGATGAAACAGAAATTTTATGATTCTTCTCATTTTTCTCATTCAAACACCTTTGGACAGCTTCATCGTACATACATTTCTAAAAAATGGAAATATGTGGAATTTTATGGCTACACTTGAACCGAATTTATTTCCTCAAATTTTGTATATAAATAACGAATTTTAACAACATTTTTGTAATGGCTAAAGTATTATAGTTTAATTACGATGACATGATGGATTTTCAATGATTTTTTTCATGAAAATCCGGAAAGCATTTTGTTCAAATCTTAACGGAATGTTTAAATATCGATTTTAAAAATTTACGTTTAAAATCCATCTATCATTGTATTTTCTCATAACATTTTGGGTTTTTTATTTCCCTTAATAAGACTGTTTTGTGCTTTCCCCGAAGGAAATTAAGCAGCTACTGCTCAACAATTAATTAATGTTCTGGCATGAAACATTCATATATCAGTTGGTTGAAACGCTAACTAATGAAACGTCCTTACTTGAAATCAATTAACTTTGTATTCGCTTTTTAAAACATTCATTGTCAAACGACCATTCACTAAATCCTCGAAGCCCTTTAAGTCCATCTCACGCAGCGCCACCTCAACAGTGATATTGCATTATTATGCTTCTTGAAATTTATGGCGAAAGACTTAAAAACTTCTAGCAAAGAACATTACAATTGTTCACGAAATAGAAAAAAATATATATTCCATTAACATTGTAAAATAAGGCATCTTCGAAAATTTGTTCAATAGATTAGGAATAAATTGTACATATATCACTTAATCAATCGTATAACCAAAAGTACACGATACGAGTGACGCACAGCCCTTTGTAAAATCAGATAACCACGGCTATATAACTCTGTGCGATACATTGGCTCGAGTAAGACTTTAAGAGTTTATTAAGCAGTTGGCTAGTGCGGTAACCATGGCTTAGGGATTTTGTCCAGTGCAGTGGGATCGCGTGTTTTGCCCATCAACAATGTACGATCCTTCCTTACGGTGCACCAACAGTTCTCGCGCCTGGCGCTTTTATCGCGAACCCGATTAATCACCGCACCACGAGATAAGGGATTAAAGTCGACCGACAGTTATCTCACCTCGGAATCTCCAAAACATAAGAAAAGCAATGATAAAACTGCAAGCAACGCTAATCGGAGGCGCTGCACGAGGTCCGGCCATCCTGACCTCTAGCGGATTTCCACGTGAACTGTTCGACTAATCCTGCATTCAACGACAAGTCCAGAAAAAAATTATGAGGCACCACTGAGACAAAACACATGCTTGTTAATAAATTTCATTAAAAAAATAATAAAAAGTAAATTGGAACAAACAACAGTAACAATCGCTACTTTCATCGTTCCGCGTTACATTTTTATTTTACAATCATTTCTCATGAAATTCATTGCCAAAAATGTGTTGTGAAAGTTTCAAGTTAAAATAATGTGTTATATGACGTATAGGCCACATTTACTAAACGTTCGATAATGAACAAATCATAGGATAAATAAAGTAAAGTGTCTTTTTAAAAGTAACGAACGATACGCATTTCAGGTCGTAATCAAATCGTCACTATTTCTGCTCGGGCAATAAAAGTCAGGTTAGCTAAGTGAAGAACGAATACGCATTGACAGAAGAAAAAGTAGTCAGAAAGCAATTATGTATTATGGTATGGTAGAAGCCATACCATAACACAGATAAGAAATATCGAATAAAACAAAGTCCATTTTTCCTGGGACTAATTTTCCCAGACCTCACAAAACAATCAATAAAAACCTCCAGAAGAGCATTCTTAGTTTCAAAGGCAAATCAAGACTATTATGCAAAAACGATTGATCTTCTTCAACATCATAAGCCTGAAAATGAAAGTCCAGTTTAAATGCTTATATAATAGACCCTATCGTGTTATCAGGTTATGTAGGACAGTGAAAAAAGATGGGGGCAATATTACGCCATAATGCAATAGGTCGCTTGTGAGGTTGGAAAAATTGTTGGCGCTGCGGTATGCGAGAGAAACGACACCACATTTTTCCAGCAGAGAGAAGTCTGACAGAACGGCGAGAGTCGAAGGCGAATAGCATAGTACGATCGCGCCCGCGCAGAGGGCGCAAAAGAAAACATTTAAGTACGAATACCAGACAGCAGACCGAAGATTCCGGTCACGTTTTCACGGCGATTCAATTGTCGCTCGCTTTCTTGTCCGCTTCTATTCGGTTCGCACGCCTTCTTACCGCCCTGCCACAGCCGGCTAGTTGAGACACTGGGGTTTCCAGTTCTTCGAACTTCGAAGCTTTTAGAGTAAGCCCCCAGGGCTGACATGCCGATGGCAACAGTGTCCTTCTACCATTATCGAGATGTACCACCAAACTACGTATAGATAACCAACGAACATCCATGTACTATTTCATATATAGGTATAATCAATAGAGTTATGCGTCTAGTCGACGTTCAACTTCGAAGTTGACGATTTGAACGCACAGCAAGAGACTGGAATAATATGTGAGGAGTTTACGGAAGTAGGACGACCACAAGTGCAACGGTCAGCATTTGTAATCGGATACTCGGTGGCCGACATGTTTTTTTTATGGTCGTACGTGGCGCCCTCTGTTCACACGCTGGGAAAAAAACGAGACGATATAATGCGGAAAGGATATGTATCTTGCAATTAGATTAGCGACGTTTACATTACTTTTTATGGAAATTACTGTATTATTAATGTGGCTCTTACATGAATTTTTTGCACCACAAAAAAATTATGGTATTACCGGCTACGAAGTGATAACTATCCATTTTTAGTCTGGGCGATCAATTTTTATTCATTGTTGCAAATATCAAATGGTTATCGGAATTTTGAAAATAGTTGAATCGATTGAAAATTAAAATTATCACTTTATACTTGACTGTAGTATTATGATTCCTCAGGGTGTGGTGTTGATAATTCACTCATTGGCCTTATATTGGCAGGAAATAGTATATTGTACGACAGGGTAGAAACTTGGCGATTCCGATGCACGTGTTACAATAAAGATTGAAACATTATAAGAAAATAACTTTGTACTATTTAAAAATAATATTTATCAATAGTACCAAAGATAGTAATAGTAATTAGAAATAGGTTTTTATTTTCTGTACTTTGAATTTATCAAGTCGTGTAGTTCCAAGTAATTATTCTTCACTTGCGCATATTGAAAAATAATATTAACGAATAGAGTAAGACTAACTATATTTATTTTAAAAAAATTGCTTTGATTTTTCTGAATTTGTTTATCTTCTAAGACATTCTTCGCTTATTGAACTTCAGTAATATGGACTTAAAAGTTCTCCTCATTAAAAACGGGACCAAAATCATTTACATATAATTCCATTTAAGATGTAAATAAATTACAAGGGACAGAATAAATGTAATCACTTTAGAGTTGACATAGAAACAATCGACGATACTTTCAATGTCGGAGTGACTTGGAATTTTGACAGGAAGTTTTTATCAATTTGATAATCGCCCTTTGAATGCCCAGTAATTAATATAGGTACATGTTTTCCTTGGGTCTACGACGGAGAAACACTTGCATGCGATACAAACATGTACTACGAGGAGGTTTGTAAAGTCGCAGCGAGCGATAAACGCTGACTTGGAAAATTTCTTTGCAGCACGAGATGGAAAGTGGGAAGTTACCACCGATCCATCACTGTACACTGGCACCAACGACGGAAATCGATCCATCTCCTGGCGGAAGTTACTGCACGGATCAAAAGATTGCCTCTGGACCCATGAAGAAATTTTTAGCACCGTAGCATAAAATTGTAAATATAAAAATAGGGTTGATTACATTGATATTCAATTTAGATATGTCATTTCATATTTTGTATTTCGACGATGATATTTCAATTACGTAATTAACATATTATTGTAACATGGAACTATAATTGATTGCCGGTTTATCTTTGGCGAATGACGGCTCCAATATAACTGACGTAGGTATTTCACGTTTCGCCCTGATCAGGGCCTCTTCGGAAGTTTATTGTTGTAGTCTTATGTTGGTGTTTGACCTCTTTTTTGTTTTTTCCATTTATACTATGCATACTTTTTTTTAACCTCTCCTCTATTTGTTCGTTGGCAAACAGTGTGTATTTGTATTGTTGAGAAGCAGTGACCGGGCTCCGCTTTCCAAAATGTTATGTTTACTGTGGGTTCCTAGTGTTTAACCGATATTCATAATCCCGTCGGTCAAAATACCGACAGTCAAAATACCGAATGATTAAAATACCGACAAATTACATTCCCGACAAATTAATATACCGCCAGTTTAAAATACCGACATTTAAAATCCCGATAGAAATAAAATATGATAGTCCGAATATGTATTTGTAAGATTGTTCAAACCTACTCCGACGAACAATCGTATGTTATTTGCAATAATCGTTGGTTATATTGCATTATGCAGTATAAAAAAGAATATTCGTGCAGTGGGGGCCTCCCCCCACCCTCTACCGGGGCTTTGCCCCTGGACTCCACCGGGGCTTTGCCCCCCACGCGTGCGTCACTACATACCTTTTCTAGCATCAAAAAAATATTAGGAGAGGAAGGGGGGGAGGTGTTCTGCAAAATCCGAACGCTAACATGCACACTGAGCGAAAATTATGGTATTAGTAACCATAAAGTGACAACTATTTATTTGTAGTTGGTACAATCATAATTGTTACCACTTTATTAGTTGTCACAACTATTTTTATAGTCATCGCAACCTTAAAAGGACTAAAAATCAATAGTTGTCACTTGATAGTTAACTGTACTATGACGATTTCTCTCAGTGCAGCTACAGACGAATGACATACGATTATTGGTTTGGATTAATTTTCGGGATTTCAAACGGCGGTATTTTAATCTGTCGGTATATTTATTTGTCGGGATTATCATTTGTAGGTATTTTAATTGTTCGGTAGTTTATCCGTCGGTATTGTAATTGTCGGTGAAATAGACGACACACGTTTACTGTGTACCCGTGTCAAATGTGTTTTGTTTATCACAAATATTAGTTGGCATATATTTGTAATATTTGTGTTTTCGTTATTTATTCATTTCAATAATCATATAGCTATGTCGTTTGAGTCTTCTTAAAAGGGTTAAAAATTGCAATGGCGCAGGTTAAATAGAGTGTCTGAGATTCTTGTTTTGCCCTCCTTATCGCACTCGAGACTGTAGGTACATGGAGGGTGGACTTTAAACTCAGGCTTTTGAGTACCGTAGTGCACGGGCAAAAGAATCTTGGAAATATTACTCACGACCCTTCCAACTATAAAGCAGCACCTCCACTGACGAATGTTTTATTTTTTCCGTTTTCCGACGGTACTGGCTGCAATGCTGAGATTCCGGAAGCTCTGAAATTATAGAACTTTTTTATTTTCACAGTTACTCTCACATCATATGAGTGTTATGTAAAAGAGAAAGGTATCGCGAACCATCAAACGTTGGATTTTCAGATTTTGGTGACCATACATGCCCTAGATTTAAAAAAAAATGACTGACAGTCCGTCCATCGATCCATCTCTCTGTCTATACTTGAAAACAGGTATGTACAAAAATAACTACGACTCGAATCCGAATTATGCATGACCTTGCGTTATCGTCATGCACCAATCAATAAACCCGTAAATAAAAGTCAAACGATCATATACATCATAACTTCATTTCAGAAACGATCTTTAAATAATAATTTCTGTACTTGCCCTGGTAATCTTGAGAACCTTCGCTTCCAGCTGATTCACCGTAAAAACCACCTTTACACAACCGCGTGGTTTTTTGCAAAACATAAACCGGAAATCGGTCGTAACAACCGCGAAAACAATCACCCTAAAAATGTTCCTCGATTGTTTTTTGGTTTTCCATAGTAAGTCGAAAAAAAAAAATCGGGCCATGCGTAAATGGAGTTTGTCGAGCGGTGCAAGCAGGAATCTACGACAAGTGCAAAAGAGAAAAGAAACATTTCCTCCGATGAATTTAGGTAGCAACAACGTACTTACAGGATATAGCAATCTCTCAGCATCGGTTTCAGGGTGCACTTTGTCGATCGGATTACATCCTATATATATGACGTGTCTGTATCTCTACCGGGGCATTACGCAAGTGGATGATATCTCGTGCAATCGCGTCATCGCGATAATGGCTCAACCACGACTACCACGCTTTCTCGTTGCACTGGTGAGGGTACAACTCCTGAATCCATAGACTCGTCGCGTTCCGTACATTGTGGTATCGGACTGGGCGATCCTTCGTCTCAGCACTACATCAATCCTTTCCTCTCTCTCTCTCTCTCTCTCTCCCCGTTCCTCGCCCTCTCTCTTTCAATCCCTCTGTAAACGACCCGTATACCTAAAAGCTTCTATCGCTAAGGGTTAGGGAAAGATAGATAAACGTCGGTGTGGTTTAGAGAATAATTCATTAGTCCGCATAGGAATTTGTAACTGTATTCACTGTTGAGATATGGTACAGTTTGCGATGTTCTCCTCCGACAAAACTGCAATGATTGTGATAAATCAAGCATGTAGAATTACCGCAATCATGTACAGTGTAATAAATATATTTTAAGTACTTAAGTTTGTTCAGCGTATGTTTGTCTCGATATCTTCCCTAAGCCGAATTGTTTCAAATCGCACTATGAATCTCCAGAGCACGATTATTCCAAGCCCGGCTGTGAGCATTTTCTATGTTGGATTATTCCAAGTCTCCATATAACTTTCCGAGCGACATGATATTCATAGTTTCCCATAAGATCGCTTTCCCACGGCCAGATTATTCTCAGTCGCGTATGACTCCCTTCTGAGCTGGAATATTAAAAGTTCCCATATAAATCCTTCCTGGGCTGGATTATCCCAATTTCCTCCTGAGCTGGATTCTTCGAATACCCCCTATGACTTTCTTCTGAGCTGAATTGTTCAGAGTCCCCCTATCACTCTTTCCTAAGATCGATTACTTTGAGGAGTATATCGGAAAATTAGATAAATCAAGGCCCGAAGACGTGTCTTCTAGGTGGACATATGAAAATTAGTACACGAGAGGAGGAGGGGGCTACCAGAGGCGACTTGGAACATCCGAAACCTGGGAATGAGGCCCAACATAGGAGCCCTTGGATAAGCCGGCCTGGCCGGGGCCTGGACAGGGCCTGGACAGGAGTCGGACTGGAACAAGGGCCTTGGCTGTGAACGGAATACTGAAATTCTGATCAATGCAAAGTTAGGGCCGGCATGTAAATACGTGTATAACAAAGTTGCATTGAGATACCACTGACAGCTATGACCCTGTAAACACACCGACGAATAATGTAACATAATTTCGGTTAGACTTTCTCAGCTACTATTGTATAACATGGAGCGGTAGGACGGGAAAAGTGCGAGGTACGGCGTTGCGCAATCATTATCACTTACCCTTAGTGAGGTTCGCTCGGAAATACATGCCCGTCTACACTGTATTCGGAAGACTAATTATGACGAATAAACACAGTTCATCAGGTGAAACGGGAAACGTCATGGGTGCGTGTGAGACACGTCTAGTGCAGGAGACCCTTGCCTTTTGTAAGGCAGTATCGGGGTACAATATGAAAGCGGAAAGGCGCGAAAGCCGAGAATATGTTACCGCGATCTGTTTTAATCTACGTTAGAGCTTACTCGGTAAAAACGCAATGTTCACTGGTCTTTAATTTAGAATTCATTCATCAAGCTACTCATTGTTACTACAGTCAGGCCATTAATTTTATTACCAATTAATATTAGCTTATAATTAGTTCTGCAATTTTTGAAAATTAACTTGAATTGGATTATTACATCTCTCATTAATTTTATTTGATAGACTTAATTTTTTTTTCGTGTACATTAAAGGTACATTTAGATAGTAATTTGGATCTAATACCGGTTATACGGTATTAGATATATCAGAGAGGTATGTTTGGATAGATAGACGAGGTGATGCCTCGAGGCGAAGTCAGAATGTAACATCAGGGACCAATTTGGACTAAACACGGAAATGCTTCCCACCTCGACGAATTAATTTCCTCCAGTCGACTGGACAACCCGAATTAACCGTCCGCTCCTAATACGCCCATCCCAACACTAGCTTCTCTAGTGCTACATCTGACGCAGTAAAAAAATATCTTCTATATCAATCATCCTTAAGCCTTTATTGCCGCTTATGGGAATAGCTTTTTCCACTCCCTTTACAGCCAAGCCATGAATTATTTTTTTCGTTAGTTTGGCTAGCTAAAACTGGCTCCGGTCATAAGTAGAGTGACTACTTGTTGACAGTTACGGTTCCTAAAAATTATGTCTTATTAAATAGTGGCTATTTAATTATTAGCTACAACTTTTATTTGAGCCGGACACTTTTTTTTTTAATAATTTTCTCATCTCATCTAATTATTTAGGATTTTGTATTTAACGTTCGTATAGCACACGAAAAAAGGAAATTTACATTCGGGTAATAAGTAACATGTTGACAGGTAATATTCCTCAAAATTATGGTATAAAATAAAAAATAGGTGGAAATACTTGTTTTAATTGCGTTTGAGCTGTGACTAATTATTTATCAGTTACAATTTAAAATTTTACCCGAATTAGTGGTAAACAATTTTTTTTAGAAAATTTTCAAATCTCATAAAAACCTAACGGCTTTACAGAATTGGCCCGAATTCAATCCCAAAGGTTGCATCACGTTGTGCGTTTCTAGTACGAAGATTGAGACTGATAAGAACACATTGGCTTAAGCTGGAGTGTTTACGTACTTTATTCAAAATTTTTTATTCTTATAATAATGAAATGCGTTGAGTGAATCTGTTAAAACTTGTACCAATAAAATCAGCAAGCACATCAGAGTTGGGCAAAAGACGTGAAAATTATCAAAATACAAAATACTTCAAGTATTTAAAAATACAAAATACTTTTGGTACTTCAATTTTCTGGTACTTGAAATACATTTCCAAG
Organism: Tromatobia lineatoria; assembly: GCA_949699805.1. Lineage (NCBI taxonomy): Eukaryota > Metazoa > Arthropoda > Insecta > Hymenoptera > Ichneumonidae > Tromatobia > Tromatobia lineatoria. Next base: position 4,042,572 of record OX453042.1, on the reverse strand, counting down.
TACTTTTCAATATACACTTTAAAAAACCGTATGAAATTCAATTCTAATTTAATTTGGTTATTGGAGTAACTCATTGTCGAACGAAGGGAGAGAGAGAGAAAGAGACGTATTATTAAAAACGTTAAGTAATACATTTCGCTTGTTAAAATTTTATGGTAAATTGTAAATTGTAATTTTCAAATTTAACGTTGAACATTGTAAATAAATAAAAAATGTTCCGAATATATCGGGTCGACAAATATCGAAGTATTTTGTATTTTATGAAGTACTAAAAATACCTGAGAAGTATTTTAATATTAAAAATATGTATTTTAAATACATATTTGCCAAGTATGTGCCAAGCTTTGAAGCACACACGCAAATATACTTACATATGCATACATACCCCCGGAAAATTGTTTTCAACCACTCTTCTCGACGTTTCAGACCATTCTGAGTATTCCAACACAAAAAGCTCACCATTTTTTTCATTAATATATTTGTTTCATAGAAAATTCGTTTCTACCCGGATATTATCAAAAATTACATTCGAAAGAATAAATAAACCCCTGACAAACCATCAAAATAACCAAATAAATTTGTGGTAGCATATAAAAAAATAAAACTTACATACTTTAATTTCCACTAATTCTCAACGACTTATTTTATTCTTACCGCTGTGGTAGCGTATGAAGAAATAAAACTTACTTACACGGTGTAGTGGGCGTTGCATGTAAGGAGTTAGCAGGAAGGGTTGCTGCAATTCGCCGACGATAATTCGTTTAGGTTGTGGGGATTCTAAATAAATTGCAGCGCTCGACTCAATAAAACAGCAGCGATTTCTCGGTCTTGGTGCGATGGAGTACGAAAGCTTTTTATGGTGTGAGTTGGCTGTCGAGGAGCGCCGCTAAAACTGGGTGGTTCGCCAAGCAGAGACTCTAGAGACTCCCTCTCGTCAACGCGCTCTGAGTGCCCTTGCCACTTCTCTCTTACCGCCAGTATTTTTTCTTTTTCCTGTTTTTCTCCCTTTACCGTTCCTTCGTAGATTCTTTCGTCCTTAATCGCGACAGAGCTCGCTTAATTAATGGCACGAAAGCGTTTTGCAGTCGGTACCCCTCCCCCCCCCTCCCCCCTCCCCCGCTTCTCCCCCTGAACCCTTGTTAATTGACGCCGACCGACGTCGGATATAATTGATGAAGTAACCCGATTATGCGCCGCTCAAGCCGATAATGCAGGGGATTGTTACGATTCGCGAGTGCACCGTCGATCGCCCAAGGTCCTATCCCTAGTTAATTCCACCCAGCGATTATAACTCTCTGCTCCAACGACATCGCTATTGATAACTTTCATGTGAATCCGTATGCAAAGGCGATTGCATACGAATTAGAGCGAGTGTGTTGTTATCATTATTACTAACAGAGAACGGTTAGAGATCGACGTCATTGCACTAATAAGCTCAAAGTCAAAGAAGGATGGGAAACTGTGAACCTTGTATATTGCTCTTATTATTTTCCATTTTTTAAATAAATTTATCTCCATGGGAAATATATTTATCATTTTTGGTTTTCTTGTAGATGGAATTTGAAAAATGTTTGAAAATAATATTGGTATTAAGTGTTATTTTTGTTAATTATCTTTTAGTGAACAGGACAGTGAAGGGACAATGTGAAAAATGATAAAAATTATATATTGAACATATACAGATATTGCAAGGGTGTGTTATCATTATTACTAACACAGAAGGGTTTAAGATCACAAATTTTTGATAAATTTACTTCTATGGCAAATATGTTTATCATTTTTGGATTGCTTATCAATGGAATTTGGAAAAAGTTTTTAAAAAAATTTATACGAAGTGTTATTTTTTTCCATTATCTTGCAGTGAACAGGACAGTAAAGGGCCATTGTGAACAATGATAAAAATAACATATTGAATATATAAAAATATTGCAAAAGTGTGTTATCAATATTACTAACGCAGAAGGGTTGGAGATCACTGCACTAATAAGATCACTTAAGAAGATCAAGGATGTAATACTGAACCTTGTATATTGCTCATTTTTTTATCATTTTTAATAAATCTACCTCTATGGAAAATATTCTAACGAAATTGAAAAGTATCGAAGAGAGTGACAAAATAAAATGCCTCGTGGTAACCATCGGAATTTTAATTAAGCGTGTAATTGGTGTTCGGCATGTGAGTTTGCTCACCAAGTTGCCACGACACGTTACATCCAACGGGCGATCTGCATCCACTCTCATCGAGCAGTGTCGGCTCAACAACGGATTAAGACATCCAACAATCCAGGTTAACAATGCTGTGAAGCTCGTGATTATTTAATCTCAGCTGGTGAGCGTAGGATCGCATGTGTGTACTCTTCTTCGGATTCGGAAGACGCCCTAGGATTAGAGGTTGAACACGTGCGAGGACTTAATCATCATCAGCAACGACAAGATTCATGTGAACGTGGCAACCGCGCCCTCGTTACTTCAACACTTTCATTGCAGGTTTTCCAGGTCACCATAAAATTGCCAATATAGGACATTATTTTAAGGTGCGCACACTGAGCAAAGAATTTATTCGTAGATTCTGGTATTTGTCAACGGTTAAGAAATTGTAATGTTAAATAATGGCGAAATTATTTTTTAATAAATAATCATAAATTTAATAATCATAAAAGTATTTCGTTGATAATCAACGAAGCGCCTATTCTAACATTTGAATTGGCATAGATAATGATTCATCAACATTCAATATTCCAGTTTCTAAATTGGCCCAAATAATGATTAATCAATAGTTAATAAATGTATGGTTGAATGGAATGTTCTCTTATCGGTGTTGAATATTTATTCGGTTGACACTATAACATTGGTTTTCAATTTTTGAAATACTCATTAACAAGTATCAATATAGGACAGAATTTTTAGGTTGCATACACTGAAAAAAGAATTTCTTCGTTGATTCTGGTATTTCTCAACAGTTAAGAAATTATGATGTTAAATAATGGTGAAATGAGTATTTCTTTGATAATCAACAAAGCGCCTATTCTAACCTTTGAATTGGCACAAATAATAATTTATTAACATTCAATATTTCAACTCCGGAATTTGCTGAAATAATGATTCGTCAATAGTTAATAAATGTATGGTTGAATGAAATGTTCCCTTATCGGTATTGAATTCAATATTCATTCGGTTGACACTGTAGCATCGGTTTTCAATTTTTGAAATGCTCATTAACAATTGCCAATATAGTACAGAATTTGTAGATTGCACACACCGAGAAAAAAGTTTATTTGTAGACGCTGGAATTTCTCAACAGTTAAGAAATTATAATGCTACCTATGAGAAATTAATATTTCATAATAACATATTATGGTACGTAAAAAAAATTTCGTCTTTATAACTGTGCGATTCTAGTCACAATAAAAGGAAAATGACGGAATTTTTGTGACGGACCATCATTTTCCCGTTATTGCAACCAATATCACATCTTTATTAAGCGGTACAAAAATTACTGTAATTTTTTCCGTCATTATGGCCGTTATAATCACCGCATAATCGTGAGCGCTAGAGTTATTACAGATAATGATTGACAAGTCTATTTAAACGATAAATAATGATTTGTTCACTATTAACAAATCCGAACACGTTTTAATAACCTTCAATTTTGTTGCTTCAAATCGTTCTTTATTTATGACAAACATCGAACAACTTATTTTAAAAAACTTGCGCAAATAAATTTTTCATTTTCTGTAAATGCCGTCAACGAAAACTTAATTATAAAAACACTAATTTTCATATGACTATAATACATTTTGTAACTGTTAACAAATATTTTACGAAATTCCAACAGTTCAACCAAGTGCAATTTTCCTTTCCCAACACTGCTATTTTTTGCTGGAGATTAAGTCTTGTTATTTTACGAATCAGTTGCAGTAAATTCTCGTATAAACTGTAGAGATTGTAAGGACATCTATTGGTAAAAATATGACCAAAGCAGGATACTAAAAAAATCGATTTTTCTTGAGTCCCGATGTAATCTGCACATGGTACATGACCTTCTGTTGATAAGCGGCCGATGATTCACCAAATACCAAAATCTAAACTCCTATTACTCTATAAAATTAGTGTTTAGAATGCAAATAGGATAATAACAATTATTCCCTGATAATTGGTATGTTATAACATTATTATGATTAAATTTTTAAATAACCGGGAAGGACATGGATTTTAAACAAAATTTCACAAGGAGTTTTGCAAAATATTGGAGGAGATTCTGCTTTCGATATCTCGACGACTAGACGTTCGATGTATTTAAAATTTGACGAACAGTGAATATTAATGTTGGTCTACATAGTATTTTTTATTCACACTGCAATATTTAGAATGCTCTTACGTTCTTAATTTTTTTTAAATAACGAATAGAAACTGGAAATAGTTAGTCTCATAAAATTGTATGATTGATCTTAGTTGCAAATTGTTAACGGTGCTTCAAAAGGAAAATTATTTTGAATAAATTTTTATTCGTGCATCGCCCAACACGGTGGGAATATTTTCCATTACAATCATGAAGAAGTTTGATCCATTTTTATATAAGCCTCGAAATGTATTTTTTTAAAATGATTAAGGTCATGGTAATAATATAAAAAATACATATTTTCCAAAAATAATTGATTTTTCAACTGCGTGTAATTTGTAATATGCTATTCTTTAGAATTATGATTCATTTCATAATACAGTCATCATTTCAACAGCCCAATTTTTATCTGGTTCCGTTCATATTTTTGTTCGTTACATTTTTCAACTCGAAAAGCGACATAGAATAATTTCGAAAACTGAACCAATAAAAGAACAAAATGGAATTAGAGTTCAATTTGGGAATTTATATTGTCGGCGCCTTTTCTCATAGAAAAGTTACAAAGTATTTTGGTTTTTTTGCGGTCAATGTTCATAACAAATATGAATCAACATTTTTTCATCGATGATAGCATAAATAAATCATCACTTCACTAGATTTATCACTTATATTGTCGATTATTTTTCGTGTCATATGCATCGGTACATTTAATGTGCTAAAAAAAATAGATGATTGGACTAGTATCTATTTTGGGAGATTCTTGCGATAACATGTTCGGGTATAGCTTTTTCCTGGAGGTTTTCAGTGCCCCGGAATTGCGCTGGTTCTATTTGAATCCTCTCGGCGTTGTTTCTCGTGCCTGGAAGCTGCGAGAATGATTGAGCATGTGGACCACTCGAGGATGAAATATATTTATGCGACTCGATGCCCGTCGACGATTTCTCCCCGAAATTCGTGGTTTCCGGTAGTCGTGGTGGCTGCAGATCTAGACTGTCGTCCTGTATTACAGCCGGTCTCGCGAAAAGCACCGACGGGGACGCAATAACCCCATAAACGACGCACACCGTCATTAGAGCAGTCACCTGCAAGACACAGAATAATTACACATTTTTAACGAGGTGCAAGCAAAATATTTCAGATGAATTTATTGTGGAAATATTGGGTCGCAGGGAAAACTCGATCTACATTCTAAAAATTAGTCACAAACTTATCAACTTTGGAAAAAATGTCTCGACCGTTGATCTAAGAAAAAAATATTTTTCACCATTTTTTGTACAGAAAAATGAATATGTGCTTAAATACTCGTAATATAATGTTTGATGTTTTTCTGAGTGGTAAACCTGTGGTTGTCCAATTGAAATTCTCTGTTTAGCATAAGCAAAAAAAAATAACAAAATACATTACAGAAACTGCGTATTTTTTTTTAATTCGTTTTTTAAATTATTTTTGTTCATCATTGTAGCTTTGAAATAAATAGAAATGAACATTTCTGAATAGGACCTCAAAAGAAAAAAAACATTTATTTATCACTATGAATCGAAATTGTTGCAGTAAATTTATTTAGTATTTTATAAATTAGTCCGGACAACTTATTGAAAAAACTTTAGGCCATCGCAGTAAAAAAAGTCGGAAAGTGAGTCCGTACTTTTTAACGCTATAAATGTTCATTTTTATAACTTTCCCTGTAACACTCATCAAATTTTTCATTGTGATTAATTCTACGTAAGATGTATTCAATATTTCAAATATATTTGATATATGATGAAATTTGGAAAAGGATATTAGGGTAATTGTTATTTTTAAAATATAACAATTTACCGATGTAATACTATAAGTTTTCGTTCAACATTTGAAAGAAAAACTTTCTTCTCCTTAGCGTTACAACGTAATATTTTAAATAATGGTCTTTTAATAAATACTGTAGAATTTTTGTACCGAAATTCCATTGACCAATTTATAGCTTCGAGCTAGATAAAAACCTCATCCGCGAAGACATAGATATAGATTAACTGGGACGTTATATGAATAATAAGTACATTTACATGTATCTATATCAAGTTTTCCTTTGCGTATAATCCTCACTTCCGCTGAAGTCTCGACGTACATATCTTGCTTTTGACCCCGTTTTTTCCTGTGATTTGTATAAACTACCCAACAGTATTCATCGTCTGCTTGAATTGAAACGTCGAGCTGACGTACGTTAGAAAACATATTAATATTTTATTCAATACATCCTACAAAAAAAAAGTAAAAAAAAAATATAAGAAAAACAAAAATAACACTTTCATTTACACAGTATTACATAAATTCATCACAATCTCACTCAAACAATTTTTTCATCGAATTTCGAAACAAGTTTTAGTATCACTTCAACCTAACCTTAATTTTTATCCTTCGATATTAAAAAAATTTAATTCAATAAATTTCACTCATACGTTTTAATCAATCTAAAATTTGTCAAAGTATAAAATCTTAACTCATAAAAAAGTCCATCATTTTACACTTCTATTTTGTTGACATTTAAGTATGAGATTAATATATTTTTTAACAAAAAATAAATATTAATTGGTAGATAACGAAAAAAAAATTATTTCCCAGTCGTTACGAATTTCCAACTGGGCTGAATTTAGTGGAAGCGTGGTAAAATAATGAGAATGAGAAGCAATAAAAGTAAAAGTATGTCGCCTCACCTTGAACATCCTCGCGCGTCTCGTTGTCTTGAGCAACTAATCGGAAGAACCTATCGATGACACTTTTATACCGTCACGCAGTGTGAACCAGCGGATGAACGATATCTCGAACGTATCTGCAAATGAAAATCGTGTATGTGGTTGTGTGCGTTTAGGAGGAGGGGAAGTACTATATTCCCATGAGAAGTAGAAGTATACACGTCCAACTTGGCAACTGATACCGGTCTGACAACACGAAGCAACATTTATTTTCGTGACTCTTCGTTGCTGCGGGCTATTTTTTTCCATTTGCCGTTTCCTTTTCATTCGCTCCTTGCGACCAGTAGAACGTCAGAGAACCTGATTCTCGATAAACGTCCAATGTCCCCTTACTCGCCTTTTCGCTCCCCCTCCACTATTTACAACTTCCCTCTCTCGAGGCCAATTCACCGTTTATTTACATCCGCATCACGAAAAATTATTGTGTCAATGATTTTTCATTGTAGTATATACCGGAAGCTTTTCAATATAATTATCACGGAGAGGGTGTGTGATTGATTCGAACGAATGACCAAAATAGTGAATGTTTAAAATAGCAAATTTGGAAATTAGGAACGTCAGAATCTAGGATGGTCATCATTATGGAATTCGCTATTTTAGCCATTCGCTATTTTGACCCATATCTTATTAAAATGCAATAAAAATAGCGCATGATAAAAATGGCGAATGGCTGAAAAAGCGAATTTCATAATTATGGCTATTCTACATTTAGACGTTTCTTATTTTTACATTCGCTATTTTAGCCATTCGCTATTTTAGCCATTCGCTATTTCGGTCATTCGCTATTTTTACCCCCACCTCTGATTTTGACAAACGATTTTTCTCAATGTGTCTTTATTTGATTTTATGGAAAATCTTCATTTTTTATGATGATATGATTTCGGAGTTTAATATGTTTTTAGTATTTAATGTGATTTAGGAATTTAAATTTTTATTCAAATTTAATATTGCTTCGGAATGGAATTAACCACCTTAAAATTATTTCGTAACTTAAGGTAATTTTGGAATTTAATATGCCTTCGAAATTCAATTCTGAGCATTCAAAATGTTTTCGAACGTGATGAGGAAGAAAAACAACCTCACCGATGACTTTTCGTTGAGTAGCTTATTCCAAAATATCCATTAATGTCAACAAACACATTGCGACGATACTCGTCCTGTGGGTTTCGACGGATCAGTACTCGAGCTCGATCGATCGAGAGTGGTTGGTTCACGAATTTTGACACGCACAAAATCTTCCCCAAATTTTATAATCCAAACATAAAGCGACCTTTTACAGTTCGAATGTAGTGGAAATTTTAAACATCAAATATCGTTCAAATGCAGAGAAAGTTCAATTAAGGATAAAATTTTTGAAAAACAATCATGAGTCGAAAATCCACGTCGAGGAAATCAAGTCGGTCTCCCGTTCCTCCATTGGAAAAATCATATCTGGACGAGGAGCGTCTTGGCTTGAGTAATATCGTGGATATAAATCCCTGGAAAGATGTAAATAAATATGATAAGCAGGAAGTTGGACAAATTCAAGAAATTCTCGTGCAGTTCAACAATATGGTAGTCGAAGATAAAAAAAATAAACGAAGGTCTGTAGGAAAAAGCCGATTACCAAAATTATCCACCAAAATAGGAAACGAAAATGAGGACCTTCAAAAGACATCCACAATCAAAAAAACCATGAAGAACGATGAAAATCAACGCTCCAAAAATGAGTCGAACTTGAGCATCGTCCTCCAAGATAACGACGAAACGACAGATAAAACAAGTGGCATTCGAAATACCAATTTGAAGCAGGCGGAAGAACCTGAAGAGCTTCTTGAAGGGAAAAAAGCAAAATTCTCGAAATCACAAAATCATGTCGAACTCGTTGTTACGCTTGATGATAAAGATAATAAACAAAAATCAATGGAAAAACGTGGAACATCAACTTCATTATCGAAAGCAACTAATAATGCCGACCTTGAAGGGGAGACAACGAAAAACAAAATTATAACAGACGATAAGCCAAAAAGCTGCATTAGTGAGTCGAGCATTGAAATCTGGAAAAATGTATCAATAGAGAATATGAGTGACAATCAGAATATTGAGGAAAAACTTATGGAAGAAGCTGAAGATTATCAACCTCAAAAGGAAAGAGAAAAATCACCCAATTCAACTGTCGACCTCGGTTCGCTCAACGACAAGAAAAATAAACGTAAATCAGTAGCAAAAAATCGAACATTATTTTCTTCATCAAGAGCAACTGACGATTCGTACCTTGAAGTGGAAACAACGGAATGCGGAATTATAAGAAACCGTAAGAAAAACAACTACAGAAATGAAGAAAACGTTGCAGAACAACCAGTGGAACAAGTTGAATATCATCTTGAAGAGAAGAATGAAAAATCCTTCGAGTCAAAAAATCATGGCGAACTCAATGTTTCACTTGACGATAAAAAGAATAAACGTAAGTCGGTAGAAAAACGTCAAGCATCAACTTCTCCATCAAAAGCAACTAATAATGCCAACCTTCAAAAGGAGACAACGAAAAAAAAAATGGTAAAGAACGACAAGAAAAAAAGCTTTATAAATGAGGAAGGAAAACCTCTAGAAGAAGATGAAGATGATGAACCTGAAGAGAAGAAAGAAAAATCATCCAAGTCAACTTATATGCACAACGACAAGAAGAATAAACGTAAATCAGTAGAAAAACGTCGAAAGTCAAGTTTTTCATCAAAAGCAACTGGTAGCTACGTGGACCTTGAAGAAAAATCGAAGAAAAAGGAGAAGATGAGTTACGATGCTATACGACAGTGGATAAGCGAGTCGAGCGTTAATGATGCCATCATCAACGTTCCGGAAAGCGTAGCTACTGAGATATCAAGCAATAATCAAAATACCGTTGATGAAGTGAGAAAAACGATGCGTGAAGAGAACAAAGATCTATCCTCCAAGGTAATAAATTGTAGAGAACCAAGTTCCGTAGGAAAACGAGTCATTTCCAGCTCAGCGATGAAAACAATCGCTAGCAATAACGCTGCAGAAGAACAATCCATTCTCGACAAAGAAAAAATCCAATACTTGCTTATTACGTCTGACGGAACAGGCTCAATCGTCGACCCTGAAGAGAATATCAACTCGGCTTATAAACGTGACAATAAGAGTATTGAAAGCTACGAAAAAAAAATAACTACACAGAAACGTGAGAAACTAAGAGACGAGACTATTAGCGAGACAGTGCCGGAAAAAATTGTTGACGTTTGGGAGATTTTGGGTGTCACGCCACCAGAAATTATCGATCCCGTTTCTCCAGCATCGAAAAATGATGAAGTCAGTTATGATGAGACAATTGGAATCCAAAATTATGAACCAAGCGGTCGCGATGATTTTTCAACTTCATCCATTATTTCTGAACATTTGAGCTACCAAAATTTTCAAGTCTTCAGCTACACAAAAGAACTGGAGAAGCTGGCGTCTGAATGTGAAAATAGAGAGAATAGCGTTTTACAGAAAAATGATGATTTAGCGAAGCAATCGTCGACCATGAAACTGCGATCAGGTGAGCGAAAGCTTTTTTTCCTTGAGAAAAATAATTACTAGTTTCATATTGTGATTAGTTGAATGAAAAATGGTATCTACGAGCCATTCTCTGTTGATTGTTTTCCTTTTTTTTTATAGTCTCCATTTTTTTTCCATGATTTACCACAATAACAATAACGAATGCTACTTTTTCGAAAATGCTGTTTTTTCTTTGAACTGGACTTATTTTGAAAATTATAAGTCACAGAATAAAATGTCTCCTTTTCATAGTTATTGTTTTAAGTTTATGTCAAATTGTTGAAATTGAATTGTTGCTTGAGTTACGTTGTTTCATGCTCGTACACTCCAGCAATTTTCTAATATCGACACAACACCACATACATGACACATACATCACGGAGAGTCAAGATGTAAATACGTCGCGTGAACAGCGTTCGTTGCGAATACACATCAGCAGCAACAGCACACAATATAAACACGCATATACTCTTCCAGAATTATTATATACATTATTAATTTTTTTTTACTTGGAATTATAATGTAAATCTAAACTCAAAAAATTATTCTAAGAACAATGGCGCTAACGTAAAATCTGAAAAAAAAATTTACTTAGCGAGTTATTTGAGTTTATTGTTATTTATTAAATCGACTAATCAGTGGATGTGTGTAAAAAATTTTTTTTTTTTGTTCCACTAGCCACTTTAAAAAACTATAGTTTGGATCCTAATATCGGTCCTCGTTAGGGAAAATCTTTGTACGATTTTTTTTAGGCTCAACGACATTATGTATTTCCCATAAGGGATATTTTTGGGAGATATTTTGTTGTCAAATATTTAGTCGGGCTGCCGAAAAACAGTGAAGATCTCCCTAATTGTTTAGGTATTCTAATCTAAAAGAATGTACAAAAAGTCAAGTGATGATATATTAATAATGAAATATGGCGAATCTAAAGGCAAATTACAAAATAGCTTAATTTACCGACAATATTCATAATGCAAATTTGTATTTTATGATCAATCTTATTCGTACGTTTTGTAAAATTCATTTCAGTAAGCGCAGGACCGGAAAAAAAAACTTTTGCCGAGTATAGCGACAATAAATCCGAATCAAACAATACACTTAACCGGGAGAGTGAGGAAAATTATACCTTGAAGAAAGACACTGAACTTTTAGTAAAACAATTATCGACTTCGAAAGCACATTCAGGTAAAAACGGACTTTATTTCTTTCCATAATAATGAAAAATAATATTATACCCAAATTGTGTCAAATATATTGAAAAGTATCCTTAAATACACACTTTTTTGCGTACGTTTAGCTAGTGCAGAAGCAACCTATAAAAAGTTTGTTGAATATAATAATAATGGACCCGAACCGGAGCATGAAAGAAAACGGATGGTAAAAATGGCCAAAGCTTTTGAAAAGTTTGGCAAAAAATTCGTCAAGTACAGCAACATTGAACAACATCTGAACTGTGAGTAGAAATTTGTCAATGCATTCTAATCGTTATATTTTTGTTAGGAGAAAGGATTAATTGAAATTTTTTTTCAATTAGACGACGGATCCAATATAACGGTTGTAACAGTTGATCCAGATAGTGATTCGTATGACAGCGATAGTAGTAGCACGAGCAGCAGCAGCAGCGGTAGCAGCAGCAGCAGCACGAGCAGCGGCAGCAGCAGCAGCAGCAGCAATAGTAGTTCGGATAGTGATGAATCTTCGTCGTCTGAATCCACATCATCTGGCAGCAGCACTTGCAGCTGCTGCTCGGGATGCTCATCGGATTCTTCGTACACGTCGTCCTCCTGTTGTTCATCCTGCAGTTGCAAGGACTGTTGTGAAGATACCGTGTATTCAGAGTATACTTTGGCGTCATCGCCATCCACACATCCGGGGTCTGATGACTCAAGCGATTCTACCATTTACTAGAGTATACATTTTTCTTAAATTATCAGCGTCGGACGCATTAAAAAATAGATTTTCACATTGATTTTTAAATAGGTTTTCAAATAATTTTAGAAAAGATTTTCAAATATGTTTCTGAATAATTTTCGAAAATATTTTCAAATATGTTTGCAAATGATTTTCGAAAAGATTTAAAAATCTGTTTCCAAATGATTTTCGAAAAGATTTTAAAATATGTCTTCAAGTAGTTTTCGAAAAGATTTTTTTAAATGTTTTCAAATAATTTTCGAAAAGATTTTGAAAAATGTTTTCAAATAATTTTCGGGGAGATTTTAACAAATGTTTTCAAATAATTTTCGAAAAGATTTTTAAAAATGTATTCAAATAATTTTCGAAAAGATTTTAAAAAATGTATTCAAATAATTTTCGAAAAGATTTTAAAAAATGTTTTCAAATAATTTTCGAAAAGATTTTCTAATATGTTTTGAAATAGATTTTCGAAAAGATTTTGAAATATGTTTTGAAATAGGTTTTCCAATAGGTTCGCAAATATTTTTTTAATAGATTTTGAAATGGATTCCTAAATATATTAGCAAATTTTTAAATCATATATCATGCTGCAAGGGAGAAAAGTGCGCGGATTTTGTCAAAGGTAAAATTTGTTGAAGAGAAGAACGAAAATGAATAAATCACCTGAAGAAAAATGGAGTATCATCGAAGGTGAGAATTACGCTCCCTCTCGTGTAGCAAACAAAATACGTTTTTCCTCAATTCGCTGAAAAATTACAACATGCTTGGCTTGCAATAAGGACGCAAATATTGCTTATTTCTTACCAATGGCGATTATACATGTGCGATGCCCAGAAATGGAAACCTTTTCTCTCTAGGGAACCATGAAACGGAATTGCACATGGGTACGAGTCAGAGATGAAAAAATAATGATTTTGCGTCTGCATTTTGTGCACGAAATGAGGATTTTTAGCGAAGCTGGGCAAAAATACATATCATCACTTATCATACTCAGTCGTATTGCTGTATGCATTTATAATGAAGTGACGAGATATACTGTCATTGTAAACGAAGCGATTTTAAAGAGACGCTATTGTATATTTTTTCGCAAGTCGAACTGGAACCTGGCTGAAAAACTTTGTCATTTGATGTAGACGTTATTCATGACGTTTTATTATTTATTTTTATCATTTATCGATCGCGCTATTCTTTTTTCGACCTTGGATTGTATAATAATATTATTTTATTTATTTATGATAACTGTCTTGTATGCGTTAAATAATAATTTCAACAAATAAATCGTTTTGATATTAAGACGAATAATTTCGGACCAATTATAAGGATTAATAAATTTCATTGTTTTTTACACGATTATTGTGCTGCTATTCCATGATAACAAACCAACAAAAACCAACGATACCTTTATATTTTTCCCAAAGACAACCGACAAAATTACAACAAAAACTACACTGAAAAAACACTTTTTTTCGAATCAAAAAAAGCTGCAGCACCCGCAATAATTTTCATGCAATATTGGACATTTTGACACACGTGTAGATATAATGTTTACTCACGAAATACCGATGTTAGATAAATTTTTAAAGCGTGATATTTAATCCGCGAAAACATCTGTGTCAATTGCATATTTTATCTTTTTGATATCGAGACTAATAACAAATAATGCTAATATTGTACTTTTTAAAAGTTATACAATTATCATTATATGGCCGGTTTCCAGTCCTGAGATTTTTTTAACTTGATTCTACGAGACAAAACTTTAGTATAGCCGAAAATTATTAATTTTCAAAGAACGTCATCTCACCTTCGAAATTCTTTAAAGGTTGATATTCAATGTTGAATCTGACCGGCTAACAATGATTCCAAGAAGTCGTAAAATTTAGCCAATGATGAAAAATATCGGAGAGGTCCTGGTAAAAAAAAAATGCTTAAACTGATTTAAATGCCTTATACGCATGTGAGTAAAATGCGGTATTGGGCAATAAGAGAACGTTTTTTTAGGAACTCACCAACCTCGTGAATGTGCCATTAAAAAAAGAAATGTTATTGCACGTGCTGGCTCCGAACACGTAAACCACGTTAACCCTGCCATTTTTACGAATATCGACGGAATCTCCAATGACGGAAAATATATTCACAACATCTTGTGAAATATGCGTAAAGAATATGATTTCATATACACTTCCTCAGGATATATATCTCAGGATAAATTTCTATCCTCGTACATTCAAAATACGATTTCTATCCATAAACGGTTATAAAATTTTTGAAACGAATTTCACAAATTAACTTCGGTTAATTTTTTTTGTACAACTAGAAGTCACATTTTACAAAGAAAGTTCGACCAATTCCTAGTTTTTTTTTTTTTTTTTTTTTTTTTTTAACTCGGAGTCACAAATTTTACAAGGAAATTTTTTCTCAATTTCTAGTCTAACATTTTATTCAGTTATTTTTTTGATAGGCTAGAAGTCACAAATTTTGCGAAGAAATTCAATTAATAGTTTGCCATTTTATTTCCTAATTATTTGTGAAAAACTAGAATTAACCCTTGAATTAACGCTTTTTTGTTTGAAGTGCAAAAAATTGAATTTATTTTCTACTGTATTACAATTCAGGTTTACGGCGGTAAACAAGTTAGATAAAACCTGGAAATAGTATTGACCGATAAGGAACAAGCCAAGACGTTGACTCGGTTGAGTTGATTCACCCTGAGAATAAGTTTTCAGGTTCAATCGCCTTATAACCAATGGAGATCGAGAAGATGACTGCTTGGCCAACAAAGTGGCCCATGTGGATGACCGCACGCGACTTGGCGAATCTCCGTATAAGGGAATAACGATTATATGTGCTATATACATATATAATCGCCATATCCTTTTACTCTTTGCTCTGGCGCCGTTCTCTGTGAATCGGTAACGCCGCTGGCAAGCAACCTTCAGGGTCGACCAACCTTCTTTTATGCTGATGACTGCGTATTATCAGCGATTTTCTCTGCACTCGTAGCCGTTCCATTGCAGTAGTTTAATTTACGTTTTATGAATCAAAGGAATCCTATAAAAATCCTATAGAATCCTACGTAATAGAGTTGTCGTCATGTAATACTCATTTAACATCATAGTAGCAATTCTTGGTCTCAGAAAAAAAAACTATAATATTATGAAAAAAAACTTAAACGTGTTTTACAAACGTTTGTATTTGGATCTTGAAATTCATATGATAAGAATTACGAACATTTCTAACGATCATCGGCGATGAAGACATTACAAGGTGAATGAAATGTTTTTTATTGAAAAAATAGTTGATAACTTTCATATTATGATTAATATGGAATTAATAAATGCGATATTTAATGACACACTTCAAAAGCAGTTTTTTTTTCAATTTCGCAGTAGTAGAAACCAATAAATTATAAATTGCACAGTGTGCAAGTCAACGCGATGGAAAATTGCAGAAAAAAATTGAACATTTGCAATTATACGTAATTTTTCAATATTTAATTGAAACTGCTTGTAATTATACCGCAAAGTCAAGCCACATTTTCTCAAATTGTGATAAATAGGGTTTTACAAATTCTTGGACATTCGTTACGATAAGTCCTTCGTAATTTCCATAAAAAGCCTGCATTGTCCAATTAGTACTTCCAAGCAAAATTATATCCTGATCAACTATGGCGAATTTGTGATGCATTAGGCTTGTCTTCTGGAGTCGATTCATTCTCACTTCGATGCCTGCCGAACAGTAATAATATTTGCTTATTGTATTATTATTGTCAATAGGTCACAATCACAGTAATCGTAATAATATAGTCAACTATAAAGTGACAACTATTGATTTTTGCTTCCTCATAGAGGAAGCTTTGTTAGCATAAATAGTACATTGTGATACAAGGGCGTGATGATGAACTTTATACGAAGAGTGTGAAGTTGGCCGCACGAGCCACGAGTACCACAGCGGCACGAGCCGAAGGCGAGTGCCGTCTGTGGTACGAGTGCGATGTGCGGCCGACTTCACTCTTCGTATAGATTTCATCATCACGCCCGAGTGTCACATACTATTTTTTGTAACAAATGCATGAAATGTGAAACCAATGCAATTAGAAAGTGGAGAGAAGGAGCTTTGGATCCAGGGCGAAGCCATGATGGGGTCCAGGGGCGAAGCCCCGGTGGGGGCCAGGGGCGAAGCCCCGGTGGGGGGTTCGGGGGGCGGAGCCCCCCGACTGCAAAAAAATAAATTTCTTAATGAATTAACAAATTCATAAATATATTGGACGCAACTAGTTATTTTAATTTTATCTTAATATCTCAATATAATGTGTCGTCGCGATACTCGCGATCGGCCATTTGGAGGTTATCCTCCTCCATCGTCTCGATGCGGCGCGCTTCTGTTGCGATGTTCGCGGGACTCGGGCGCTAGCGACACTAATTCGCGTTTCGTCCGACTAGGTGGCGCGTCGAAAGTGTGCGTGAAGTGAATTATGCACGGGGAAAGTGTGCGTGAAGTAAATTTGCGTGCGTGAAGTGCAATCGGCATTTTTATATTATGGCCTGCTATAATGCGCAATTTCTGCAACATTTTCGAGGCACATAAAGCGGCACATTTCATGCATGTGTTACAAAAAAGAAATTTCGATTTTTTAACGTCAGAATGACATGAAACATCGAGAAAAGTGGTCGAGAAAGATTGTCCGGATGTACGTACGTATATATATGTAAGTGTGTGCGCGTGATAAGAGGCCGAAAAATTCATATAACTATAACTTGTAAATTATTCGACTGAATCAGATCAAATTCAAATAACGTGTACACTACTGGCGAATCTTAAATCGGCATGAATTTTATAAAAATCGCTCAACGCATTTCATTTTTATAAGAATTTGAACATTTTGAAAAAAGTACGCAAACGCTCTAACTCGAACAAATTTTCATGTTATCACGATAAAACTTTGTATTAAAATTCAACAAAGTGATGCGACCTTTGGTATTAAATTTTCACCAAATCAGTAAAGCCGTTCGGATTTTATGTGATTTTGATTATCTCGAAAAATTCAAAGCTATGAGGTAAAAAAAATAAAATAAATAAAAACTTTCTCACAGAGGCAGCTTTGCGAAAGATGAAAATTAATGCGAAATCATGTGCAAAGTTTTATTTTACATCCTTATTCCATGCAACTATTTTCATAGTTACCGCAACTATTAAAATAGTTATGATATTTATTTGATAATTGTGATAGCTATAAAAAAAATCATTTCTTCTAACTAAAAATGAATAGTTGTGACTTCATAATTCCTAATAAGATAATTTTCTCTTAGTGGATTGATCACGGTCTTTCAGTCCCTAAATTTATGATCATTATTAGGAAAACACTTTAAATAGTGTAGCAAAAACTTAAAAAAGAGTAATATTACAAAGACAATTATTACTCACCAGCGCGTCGCATACGCAGCACTTGATCATTGCAGGCTGGATGCTCACTCATCCCTGAGTCTACTATGAGTCTAACGCGAACGCCTCGTCTGTGAGTCCCAATAATGGCTTTGGTCAAATCATCGCACGTCATCACGTAAATGCAAACATCCAAAGTCCTCGAAGCACTGCTCAAATACGAGGCGATCTTCCTTTTGTTGACAAATACATTTGAAATTATTTTATTAATTTCGGGCTCGCTCTGTCGTTGTATTTTTTTCCGTAAATTATCTAATTTGTTTTTGAGAATATTCTACTGTTATATCTAAAATGTACATGCATTTAATTAAATACAACAATTAATTAACGTCAATAACAAAAATGATTAATGAGTTACTTATTTTTTACATTACTAATTATTTTCTGTTGTACAATATTTATAAAAAAAACTATAAAGTCATCGACTTTTTTTCTTTCTGACGAAACTATGATTTCAAACCAAAGTTATCGGAGTACCGAAATTTACTTTGTTTTGAAATCATATGAAATTATAGTATTGTACCAAACAAATCAAATGTTGAATACAGTGACGCTGATTTCGACGGAAATTGTGTAACGAAATATTAGTTCCGAACTCACTCTATTTGTTAATTCATTCCATAAATAATTTGATATTCACTACTCTCTACAATATTCAACAATATTAATGTGTGATTGGAAAAAAATAATACCAAATAAAAAATGTGAATAATGGATAATGGTAAAATCGCATTACCATTTCCATATAACGTCGACCTTCGTGACAATTTGTAGCTTAAAAATCTGTATGAAAAATCAGTTTATTTTTATTAAATACTTATACATGTTTTATGAGAAAGGCAGAGCATAAAAAAGCGAAATATCGGATTATTCAAGGAATAAATAATCGAAAAACACCGTTTGAATGTCGTATTTGCGCCTGCAGAATAATATTTCTCATAAGCTACGAGTCGGTGTGAATAACCGGATGTTGATACAAACGGAAATTTGATAACATACTTAACGTTTGCGACGGGACAGGCAAGCTTCTCGCATGGTATTCTGGTGTTGGCGTGATCTCGACATAAATTACTGTATTCCGAAAATTGCAGCACTTCGGCAATCAATTTCTTCTTCCCTTCGAGCTCCGTAATGCTTTTACTTCTGGCCATGTAAAATTTCCAAATTTTCCACGCTATCTCTGTTCCGAATAATCCGACAACAACGAATATCATCGTCTTCATCATTTTTTTGTGTGTCTGTGATAGAAAATCATGGAAAAAAGTGAGAAAGCGATATAAAATAATAACACAAAATGCGATAGAAATTTCAAGTTGAAATTATCCAAAGCGTAGAAAATTATAGCGGAAAATGCA
Organism: Tromatobia lineatoria; assembly: GCA_949699805.1. Taxonomy (NCBI): domain Eukaryota; kingdom Metazoa; phylum Arthropoda; class Insecta; order Hymenoptera; family Ichneumonidae; genus Tromatobia; species Tromatobia lineatoria. The sequence goes on along the minus strand of OX453042.1, from coordinate 4,023,259 downwards.
ATAGGAAAAAATATAGCAATCGAAGGATTTTAGAAGCACTTTTACGATAGGAGGGATTCTCCACATACTCGGCCTCTTTTTTCTTGACCCTCTCGGATCTTTTTGATAATTGGTCACATATAAATTTTCTTCTTGAATTATTTCAGATTTTTTTTCTTTGTCTACTATTACATTACATCGAACGATTGTACTAATGTTTTACAATGTATGTATTCATTCGCTAAATGTTTCCGCAATGAAAATCATATAAAAGTATATCGCTGAAGCGTAACTTAGCGACTCAAAAGAATCGAGTACATGCAATGTGCTTGCGAACAAAGATTACATAATGTTTATGTATAAAATGGCTGGATCCTTCTTTGAAAAGTTCATGAGAAACGGAAAACATTGTCATCGTTTTATTCGTGATATGATTGGTTGCTAGGGAAGTCGGAGATAAACACGTTTAATTTGGTGTCAAATTCAACATTCCAAGAGGACGGGCGCTGCAGTGCCCGTAATTTTTTAAAGGGTTATAAAAGGGCAGCAGCGTAAAAGAATTTCGGTCACGCGCGCCTGCGCGTGTCATTAGCCTAGTAAAAATGAAAATTCCTTTATGCTTGACTTACAGCTGAAGAATGGACTCGTAGCACGTCGAATTCCCGCAAGACTCGACCGATGAATTAAACTATAATTTTTACACACGAACACAAGATACAACTACGATTAAACACCGTCACACATAATTTAAATCAACAAAGTATTTTTAATTAATATACACGTACGTTCATTTGAATTAATACAGTTATTCACCAACAACGCGGCTCATGTGTAACCAAACAAAGTAAAACGCCGGCAAAGACGACAGACCACGTGACAGGTTACATACTGGTGTTGCAATGACAGTGATTTTCAGTGGAGGGGGTAGAAGCACTTACTGTCCAACCTTTTGAGTTATGTAGGGTAGAATTTAATGATAATCAACTATATATTAATTACGCTCTGTGAATCATTTCAGATTTTTTCCTTTGTCTGCTATCATATTTCATCGAACGCTTGTACTTACTTTTCACAATGTATGTATTCATTCGCTAAATGCTTCCGCAATAAAAATGATATAAAAATATATCGCTGAAGCACAACTTAGCGACTCAAAAGAATCGAGTACATGCGAACAAAGATTACATGGTGTTTATGTATAAAATGTCTGGATGAAAATATAAATTACTTTATGCTTGAGTTACAGCTGAAGAATCGACTCGTAGCGCGTCGAATTCCTGCAAGACTCGACCGAGTTGAACTATAATTTTTACACACGAAACTAAGATACAACATTGATTAAAGACCTTTACACAATTTAAATCACACATAACAAAGTATTGTTAATTAATATACACGTACGTTCGTTTGAATTAATACAGTTATTCACCACAATGAGGCTCCTGTGTATGCAAACAAAGTAAAACGCCGGCACAGACGAGAGACCACGTGACAGGTTACATACCGGCAAAGTATCCATATTCTTTAATACCGGTCTTGCAACGACACGGATTTTCAGTGGTGGGGATAGGCACGCTTACTGTCCAAACTTGAGTTATGTACTAATTTCGCTACGGCGACCGTGGTGCAGATCGAATGCGCAGTGCTGCGCAGAGTGACGCGACGACGCGCTTCTTTGACGAAAACACCAGACGAAATTCGCCGCAAAAGCGTTGAATTCTCTTTATCGTTACTTTTATGTGTGGCAGTTCCTTCAAGTGAAAAGATAAACACCCGAAAGTTCGACGAGTGTTCCTAAATGGCATCGTTCGAGGATCTCAGAAAGGAATTTAGCGTAAGTAACTCAATAGCCTATTGACATGTCGTTTTTTGAGGTTAACTACTTTGGAGGTTAGAAGCGTCACGTTCGGATTCGAATTATGTTTACATTTTTTGAGATACTGTATTATCGGTGTTTTTTTACCACTAATTTTCACATCAAAATTCAAACCTGAGCGTATATTTATTGTATATTGATAATAATGTACAACAAGTGTTATTGATTAGTTGAGGTAGTTTTGCTGTGAGCTTGTACAAACTTTTTCCTATGTTTTTACGTTCTCATTTTGAACAGTGTTGAAATAGTTTAACATTTTTGGATTGATAGCTGAAAGAAAAGATGCGATTTGCTGAAGAGTAAATCGATTTATACAAGAGTCATATTTTATATCAAATTGGTCTTTGAGATTAAAGTCACTTTACTTGCGGTGGTGGACTAGTGGCATCTTGCGTCGGATTGAATTCAGAATTTAAGATGATTTAAGTGCTACTGTAAACTTTGCTACTGTAAAGTTTTGTGTCTCGCGATTAATATTTTTTTCAACGAATCTCAATATCTTATAATCGAGACTTTAAAACAACGTTTTTTGAGACTATTGGATATCTAACAAATAGTTTCAAGAATTAACACCGTTTATAGCCAGATAACACAAATATCACATTACGCGTACATTGAATTGTGAAAATGCGAATGCGCTTATGCAAAAAAAACTCACCGAACATTTAATCTGATTATTTTATACTGAGCGATGTTAGATACATTAATGTATGTATCGCTCAATATTATTCCATGTATATAAAAAATTTAGGCTCCCTAATTTATATTCTTTTCAAATTAATTATGCTTATGAAAATGCTAAACGGTTGAAAAAATTTGCAGGAGAATCTTCGGGAATGTTTCAAAAGCTTGGACCTGACAAAATTCCAGAAAAAATGCATTCAGACGTGCGCGAATGAAGCAGACAGGAAAGCTGCGATAGATCAAGCGCTACGAGACACGTTATTGACAATAATAGGCGACGATGCAATCGGAAACGTCGAGGCTCTCGAACCGTACATAAAATTCTCGATAGAAATGTGCAGAAAGGAAATGGCAAGTGCCAGTATGCCAGTAATGTTACTTAGCGACATATTCGCAGCAATGACGCTGAACAGATGCGAGCGACTTTTCACTTTTGTGGAGAATAACGTCGCTGTATGGAAAGAGGAAATATTCTTTAGTTCGTGCAAAAACAATTTGCTGCGAATGTGCAATGATCTATTGCGACGACTTTCCCGTTCACAACAGACAGTATTTTGCGGCAGAATTCTGCTGTTCCTCGCTAAATTCTTCCCCTTCTCCGAACGTTCCGGCTTAAATATCGTCAGCGAATTCAATCTGGAAAATCACACGGAGTTTGGCACGGAAAAATCCCAGGATGAAGAGCTTATTGACGAGACTATCGAAGATAAGGCTGAAAACAAGATTCTCATTGACTACAATTTGTACAGAAAGTTTTGGGCACTACAGGACTTTTTTAGAAATCCTAATCAATGCTACAACAAAGTTCACTGGAAGGTTTTTTCGGCGGTAAGTTGATCATCGTACTTAAGAGAAAATCGATGTAAATTAATCAGCGACAATTCGACTTGTTGATAATACTAAATAAATAAATAAATAAATAAAATAATTAGTGCGACATTCGATAACATTGATTTAACTTTTTGGAATCGCACATGAAATTAGCAATCGAGGTTCAAATAGTTTCATGGCTTGAAAAATTCGTTTAATGTAAAATGCTTTGGAAAAAAAATTGCGAATAACACTTTGATAATTTATTTATTTAGGAGAATTAACGAACTCAATGGTTTCTTATGATAATATGTATTTTCTACATTTCAGCACGCATCGAACGTCCTTTCGGCCTTCTCGTCTTTCAAATTAGAAGAGCAGCGTGCATGTCCCGCTTCTGTGGATACACCTCACAAAGAGACGCACTATTTTGCAAAATACTTGACGAATCAAAAGTTGCTAGAACTTCAGCTTTCGGATTCAAATTTCCGGCGATACGTGCTTCTACAATTTCTTATACTTTTTCAGTACCTGAACAGTACCGTCAAATTTAAAGCGTAAGTTAGCTGTTAAATCGAACTAATCATCGTGGCATTGAAAAATCAACTACTCATAGCTTACAAATCGATTTTCGGTTAATTCGATATTGCCGTAAAATTTTGCAACCAACTTTACATTCTTAACCTTTATAGCAAAAAAAATCCCGATCAGAGTTTTTAATTTCCCACTTGAAGACACAAACTCGGAAAACAGCGATCCTAAAAAATAAAAATAAAACATTTTAATTATATTTAGATTGTTGATTTTATGTTGACAAGAAATTCAGCAACCAAGTTAATATTCCAAATTCTTATGAAAAAGACAATTGTTAAACCGGATTAAAAAAAAAAAATGTCATGTATGATTCTTCAACTCCAAAGCAAAATACAAAAATCGTTTAAAAAAAGTATAGTAGTTTTATTGAAATGTAATTAAATTATAGCTAATCCTTTTTAATTACAGTGAGAGCCACGAGCTCAAGGCCGATCAGGTAGATTGGGTTAAGTCTACAACGCAGCAGGTGTACGCTCTGTTAGAAGAAACACCGCCGGACGGTTCGAGCTTTACCGAGAGCGTTAAAAACATTTTAAAGAGAGAGCAACACTGGAATGCCTGGAAAAATGAGGGCTGTCCAGCGTTCAAAAGACCGGCGCTGGAAACCGCTGGCAGCGGCGATAATGACGAGCCGAGAAAAGCAAAACGACCGCGACGTCGAATCGGCGACGTTATCAGAGACGCAGAAACCCTTGGCAAATATCACATGGGAAAGTAAGTAAATTCATAATTAAATATTAGGGTAAATGTCTCGACTGGACAACAACGCCTTTAAGGTTTTTCATATATAGTACAAAATCGAGAGATGCGATAGCGTCTCGACGCCAAGTAATATATTATTTCATTTGTTGAATCAGAAATATTCGTGTAATAATTCCTATTTTCTGTCGGAAACTCACAAAAATCTGGATTTTCAGTTTTAACAATTTCATTAAGTAATTTGATACAAAATTTTATTGTAACGTCACCAAAGATAAATTCTTTTTTTATTCAAAAATAAAAAATATCTGACATCGGCACCGACATAATTTTTTGAAATCTATTAATGGAGAACAAATTTTTGGATTTTTTTCGTGACAGTTGAAATAAGTCAAGAGCGTGACGTCCATTTTTTGCTTTTTTGTTTGCTGGAAAAAAAGTGGTTTGAATTGATTGATACAAAATCGCAAGAGTTACATATCATAATTAAATATGCGAGCGAATTTATTGATTTTGTACATCCTTAAGGTTTTTCGTCTATATTAAATAGTATATTACATTTATTGAACAAGAATAATTGATATGGTAATTCATATTTTCAGTCCCGAACTCACAAAATTGTGGAACCTCAGTCCTAATAATTTAGAGGCTTGTAAATCGAAAGAACGCGATTTCCTTCCTTCATTGGAAACCTACTTCGAAGAAGCAATCGTGCAGTTGGATCCTTCGGCGATGGTCGATGAAGAGTACAAGTACGATTTTTCTTTTAACAAATTTTTTTTTAAACGTCTAAACGCACGAAAATTTCAGCCATTAAAATTATTGAATTTTTTTGAATGTTCCAGAAAAGTCAATGATGGTAATTTCGGTTGGAGAGCTTTGAGATTACTAGCCAGACGAAGTCCACATTTTTTCGTTCATGGAAATTATCCGATAAACAAACTTCCAGAATATCTTGAAACGATGATAAAGAAAATTGCTAAAGACAGACCAGTAAGTATATTTAAAAAAAATAATATATAAATATATACAAAGGGTGAATGCACCGGTAATTGAACAGCCACCGGCGAATGAAAAACAGCTTTTTGTGAGTTTTCTAAGAGAAATTTTGCCGTCTCGATTGAACATTTGATTTTTATTTCAACTATTATTAAGCTCCTGCAATTGTTTCGTCGCAGACGCGTATTTTCGACTAAAAGTGTAAATTTATTCGGTCTATTCGTTTATTGGTGTTTTCTAATTTTCCGTTATCATTTTTGCATATTTTGCGAAGAAAAATCGATATTTTTAATTCCCATCGGATTATTCGTATATATTTTGCGCCAATTTTTTATCTGTATTGCCATTTTTTTAGCAAGCGCATTCCGACGCAAAAATCGATTCGGAATCAACTCCACCGCCTGAATCGAACGATCAAGAATTTAGTGAAGACGTGTTGAAGGAAGCTGAGCAAGTTGAATCGTCGATGAGCGTCGATCCTAAAGCTAGCAAGCTCAATCACGTTTCTCCGGAAATGGTAGCGAGACTTTCGGAAGCTTTGAAAGAAGACTGGCCAAAATTAGCCCAAAAACTCGGTTACAATAATGAAGAGGTACGTCGAACTTGGCGCATTTCAGTACATTTTTTTTCTGTTCTTCAACACACACGATTCAATCACTAAATTGGCCAACTTCTTTTGCGCAGATTGCATTCTTCCAAAGTAAACCGACGCAGTACGAGCAGTGCAAGGATATGCTGAGTATTTGGGCCGAAGAAGACGAGGACGCTTCGGTAGAAAATCTCGCTTACATTCTCGAAGGTCTCAACTTAACTGAGGCGCTTGCTGTTTTAAAATCCTGAGAGAGATGAAGAAACCTTGTTACTTCCCAAGTACGTCCTCATTATCGATCCTTACCTTTTTCTACTGCCATTTACGAGCCATTTCCTCTTTATTCGATCGACTCGATTGCCACTATAAAAATGCCTATACATAAAAATACTTCCCGCACATTTTATATACGTTTCCAAACCAATAACCATTTTATTTCACGAATTAAATTATATTTCAATTATATTGGGAAGTAACATCAAACAAAAAAGGCGGTGCAGTCTGTTAGACGTTTGCAATCCTTAAATATGGCTAATATTTCGTATCAATGAATATTTTTATAGAAAAGTCTTTGTAGAATGTAAATATTAGCTTGAAACACGGAAAAAGTCATATTTTGCAGTAAAAATAATAGGTTATACGAGTGGGATAGAGTAATTAGAAATTCATCGTTCGTGTCGGCGTAAGAAACGCGTAAACGACGTTTTTTCTTCAATTTCCCTTTATTCTCCATATCTCTTTCACTGCCGCTTTCCAACGCTTCGATCTCTCTCAACTTCGTCGATAGAAATAATTTTACAGTGTACAAATAATGGAAAAATTGATAAATGCAGCTGTTTTAGCGGCTCAATCAACCTCGAACGACGTCAATTTATTACCTGGACATCGTTTAATTTGGTATTCTGTTTTTTCTGCATTTTTCCTCGTGACCGTTGTCCTAATATTACGTAGTCACAGGCCACGTTAAGTGGCACGACTCGAGAAAAAAAATAACAAGAAAAAAAAATGAAAAATCTGAACTACGTCGTGCACGGCTTGAAACATCGGTATATTCTCCTATTTCTATAGTAGTGAGTTAATCTAACGGGCAATAAATGTAGGGATACGATGAGTCTTATTCGCAACTACAATCGACAATATGTGTGTTCATCGACGGCTTAAAACTTTAATCTGAGCGCTTTCGGAATACTTCCAGAACCTAAAGAACCAGAAATTCCAGCGGGGAACTCAACGAAGAGGCGTTCGGTCTTTGGTTGCATCTAGCTTTGCTGAGTCAGATTTAAAACTCGTAAGCACTCGATTACGCTCGATACAATGAACAAATAAAGTTCGGGCTTATTTCAAATTTAGATTGGTTTCCGTTTTCAGTGAATCCACACATTTAAGCACGTGAAAAAATAATCCAACACTTGACTGGTCTTTTGAGACCGATCAAGTGTTTCTATCAGTTCAACTGCTACAAGAAATAAATCCTAAATAATTTATTTAAAATACGGTATCTTGACAGACGGATAAATTTAGAAGAGACTGAAAATTTCAATTTTGAGAAAATGTTTAATTTTTTTTACTTTGTAACCCCCACATATCGCTGTTGATATGTCGTTTTTAAAATTTAAGAACAATACGCGAAATATAAATAGGAGAAAATTCATTCACAGTTCATTAAGAATGTAATGATTTATCATCAAATCATCCAAAATATATTAACTTTCTTTAAAGGAAAAAAGCATTCAATATCCAACTTAATTCCTCGAATGCTATTAATGAAGAACAAATTTTTATTATAACTTTTTTCGGAAAACTTTGAACAACTCAAAAGTGACAGCGATTTCTTAATCGTTTGTAAACAACAAAAAGTGTTTGTAAATTAATTCACGGAATCTGAATAAATTTTTTTCGTGTAGGAAATAAAAAATCGCGTGATTTTCAATACGATTTGCGTAAAAATATCTAAACAGTGAAAATCTGCTTAATTTTATAAATTACAATTGTAAATTTGATGCATTTATCGGAACTATAGAATCTGATAGAAAACTATTTGAAGAAGCTTTTTTCTCGAGGTTGAACTGATATGAAATGCTTCATAATTGATATTTGATGTGTTTGTGAACGCACATATCGACTCATATCCGGTCTTATAGTACGTTAGGAATTGCATTGAAGTAATTATCGTTACTGTACCAGTCACATGCAAAAGCGCCACTGCGGACTCTTTAGAGATTTATTACGGTTAATGAGTATTTTTGTCACTTAAAGGAGAACGCAAATACGCTGCAGCTCTCGCATTTAATGAGATTCTCGTGCGATTTATCACGGATAGTTAACGCGCTCGCATACTCTACTCATTCACACCTATACATACATGACATGCACCTCGTTTTCTCGCATCGATGATGACAACAAGAGGTAGTTTGATATGACAAGATTGACGGATATGGGACAATATCAAGATAGCAAGCAGACACCAACTCGGAAAACATCAGTCTTTTTTCAATAGACCAGCAAAACAATCACATAGCAATTCGGTAGTAGTTCGAGTTTGATTACAATATGCATTGTTAAGTGTTATAAGGTGGTGAATAAGTCTTTTTCGTTTTACGTGTAAACATTGAAGAAACAGGATTCTTTTCTTTGCTTCAGCACGTTGGCATCGTAAGATCAATTGAGATGGCGTTGAAAAACTCCTCCTTAATTTCCGGTGTCTATTTTTAGAAGTTTACAAGGAATTCAACGAAATTAAGCTGATAGACATTCAATCAATTGACGAAGACTGTAATCGCTGTAATTAGCGATTTATCCAAAGTGAACGAGATCCAAAGTTTAGCGATTTTTCGTAGGTAAAAAAAGCTGCTAACTAGTTATTGACTAGATATTATTAACGACTTTAAGTTATTATGTTTTCCAAAATGAATTATAATCTTTTTTAGTTCTCGCAAATTTAGGTGGAAAAGGATTTTAAATACGTTTTCTCATGAACGGTTCTCAGACGCAAACTGTTTATCTTTGAATGATATTTATTAGATGCTTTTTTTAATGGAAAAATGATTAGTGTTAACTTTGCCAATCATTTAAATGTCCATAAGCAAAAATTCTAAATTTATTATTAAAACTTCTCCAAAAACAATTCAACATCTATGCGAATGAAGGTTTTTCACGTCACCTTAAGGGGATTCAATGTCGTCCGTCTGTCTCGGATTGTTCAAATTACCACGTGAGTACTACAGGTAATTTTTTTTACCTCTAATTGCGAGATGTATAGTTGAACCTCACTAACGTAAATTTTCTTTGATGAGATAAAAAATGTAAACAGATTAATCGTCACGGAGAAATTAGCCTATTCATTTTCGCAACCGACCGAGACGTAATACATTCTCTTTTAAGGGGAGACAAAATCTACTCAGTCGGTAATAAAAACTGTAACAAATTTTTCCGAGGCTTTTTAAAGTGTCTGAATAGCAAAAAAGTTGAACATGATTCGTCTATCAATTCTGCATGATTCGAGGCTTTTCTTTTTTCCAAAAAAGCAACAAGTTTGTAAAAATTCTTGATCGGAAACTGATTCGTTGTTTCTCTCGCACTCACGGACTTTGCAATTTCCCTTAAGGCGATGCGATACAATTCCGTGGAATACATACAAGCTATCGAAACATTACCCACAATATTTTTCCCCAGTTGAACAAATATGCAAACAGAGAAAATGATCATTCGACTTTCTTCGAATTACCGCTAAACTGTAAGAAATCTGTGAAAAACCTTTTTGGTTGATACAGTTACACGTATACTCGTTTGGTGTTTTACGTCACCTTGAGTAAAATACGGCGCTTTTAACGTTTCCATTCAGCGTTAATTCGCCATTAATTTTTCCAGATATTTGTTGTAATCATCTTGTGACAATTCGGCGTCGTCGTCAATCTCGTAATTGGAGCGCGCAGTTCTGCGTCGCCATCGCGTCTGCTCGCTCGTCACCTCTATGCAGAGCAAAGCAAATTTGTTGTCGCACGAATAGCGCACTTGTTCGAGAAGTTGTCCTCCTGTCAACGGTGACGCCAATCCATAACGATCGCTGCTGCTGCTGTGCCAGGCGTCGCAATAAGTGTCCATCGCTCGGTCACCGAGCTTATGCGAGCCATGCCAAACAACTTTCTCAGGCCTGAAATTTAAAAACCCCTCAATTATCACTGAATTCACAGAAACATTTTGGCATTTTGGCTTTCGCATTCTCAGTCAATTTGGCCACTCTTTTTCGACTATCTCTTATCTGCCCGATGACTGATTATATGAAACTACTAAAAGACATCCTACGTGAATTTTTTCCGATTTTTTAATCCAATATTTTACAAGGAATCTTTATTTCTTTCAAATAAAAATATCTCGAAAACTCAAAGTCACTGACAAAAAATATCTCCACATAAAAGTTGGCGTTGTTTCGTTAACTTTTGATCAAAACATTTGCAATCATTTTTACGTTTCGGTCACTGATGAAAAATTAATGATTTTTTTTCGCTGAAATAAGTTATTGCATAAAATTTCGCAAAATTGTATCTAACGAGCACAAATTTTCCCCGTAAACAAAATAATGTTCAGTGATGCTGCAAATCTAATTAAGTGAAGATCGATAATATTCTCATTTTACAAAAATTCGACTTTTTCTTTATATCAGGTACAAATTTTGATAAAATTACATTTTTAATGCCTATGTTTAAAACAAAGATGCAAAGTAGAATCTTACACATTGTTTCGTTAGTATATTTCACTTTTTACTAAACCCTTTTTTATGAGAAAACCAAAATTGTTTAACACAGTCCCTCATAAAAGTCGGTTTGTAAAGAGCAAAAAATAAGGAGGAAGCGAATGTGCATTTTTAAAAAATAGTGATAGCTCCTCACCAGGTAAAATCAGAAAGTATGTTTTTCCCGTTGAAGCTGTAAATCCGAGGATTTTGCGCGAAATAGGCGCCATTTCCGTTAAACATTTCTTTCCAGGAGTTGAATAGAACGTCACCCTTTATGTTGACAATCGGCAGGTCCCTGTCCCCGAGTCGAACTATACTATCGACATTCTGAACTCTCGAGCTTAGAAATGCCCGGAAAGTTCCTTTGAGACCTGCTCGCTTCGCCTGTCGATAACAGGCATAGTCTGCGCCACGTACGCCATGTACATCTCCTGTCGTAGGTTCGTTCAGTGCAGCCATTCTCAACTGTCGATGTAATTACCGCAGTATTCATTAGCAGATTGATACGAACTATGAAGGGTCGGGGAGCCCTGTTGCTATTCAGACCACGAAAATATTACTTGTTCATAATTAAATCGAAAAACCATTTAAAACATCAATTTCAATAGTTTTACTGGCTGTAAGTTGACTTTTCAACAGAACATTTGAATTCGAGGAAATTCCAATTTCTATGAGCTGCAAATCAGCCATCTGCCTTAATTTATTATTCATTTTAATGCTAAAAAATTGATTCAAATGATAAAAAAGGGATAATAAACTTGATCGAATTACAATAAATTAACAACAAATTCATTCAAATATAGTAAACCAGAGAAATTTTCATCTGACTACAGTTATTTCGTAATCTTACCATTTTTGGATACCACTGTCATCCGTAAAAGCGTGTAATTATAGCGTAATAACGTTAAAAAATGTTGCATTAATAATACTATTCGCTACGAAATATATAAGAATAGCTATTGAATCTTACCCCAGTTCCGTCCGTTTTCATTGGTATCTGATTTATCAAATTAGAGGCCTCGAATGGAGGATGTGCAGGCGGTGGAAGTGTCGTTGGCGGTGATGGGGTCGTGATAGGTAAAAGGGAACCGAGCTGCAATGTATAAAAAGATGGTAATATTAATGATGCTTGGAAACATCTTTTTCGTGTTGAAGGATATAAATGAATACTTTACGTACTGCAATATATTGCCATCCATTGTTAACGCGAACGAGTAACGCTTCTTCGTCTATAATGTATGCAAGTGTTCCAACAGGACTGACATTTGACATCTAAAAAACATTCGATGGTAGTTTCATGTATCACGTTACCAGTAACATTTTGTATGTCTAACGGTGAATGCTATTTGTTCTTTAAATACCTTGGACATAGCTTCAGTGTTTTGGAAAGTCACCGCTCCCGGTACAATTTTCGTTGAAGTCTCCGTCGGTAGTCGCGATGCTGAAGTACCCGCGCCGCCTGTTTTTTAAAGCAAATTAATTAATTATTCCAAGATAATATGATATTTCTATTCAATTTCTATTTCAATTCGACGCCGCGAATTTTTTGTTATCTATCACATGACTTTCAATTTTTATTGTCAAATAGATCTTACCCCAATGTTCCTTCATTTCTTTCAATTGTTTTAATTCTTGAAGAGCTTTAAGTTCGCTAATTCTTGCGCCTTGCAGCGTGTAACATTGTTGTTATATTAAGTATTATTCAGTGATTATACTTGATACATTTGGTCTATAATTTTATGTACCTCTGAACGCGTAGTATTCACGATCCTCGAGAATGCGACTTCTACCGATTCCTGGCTCGGTTTCTTGACCAACTGGCAAAACTCCTGGCAAACCTGGAGGTCCTGGAGGACCAGGAGGTCCTGGAACTGGTACATAGTTGCCTTGAGCTGGCATTCCTGGCGGACCAGGTGGACCAGCAGGTCCCCTTTGCCCATCGTTTCCTGGCTGTCCAGGCATTCCCGGAAATCCATCTGAACCTTTTTCTCCCTTCATCTGCAAAGCAGTTTCCCTTTTCATGTTGCTTTTAATGGATTACAAGGTTGTTTATTCGATTGTCTTTAAGCTCGGAAAAATTATGGTACCCCACATATGAGCCGTTCTATGGTACTTCAGCCATCCAAATTTTCGAATTTCTGCAAGCACTCCGAAAATAACTTAATTTAAAGTACCAACACACGAGAGACAATTCAGAAATTTCCAAGAATTTTCAAGCTTGCGTTTGAAGAAAAAACTGAAATTTTATTTTCATTTCTTTCGACGGTATTTCTTGATTGGTCGTAAAAAGAATAGTATTTAATTTTTTTAATTTCCTTTTGGAAAAAAAATATGTGAATTTATTGCGGGCGTTCAAATTTTTTTTTCGAAATAAGGAAGATATGAAAAATGAAGATTTTGTTATTAACATCGGAGAATTAGTCGATGGTAGCCGCTACTTATACTCATCATTACTCTCGACCGCTTATTAATCACTACTATTATTGCTGGCTGTTTTATATTTGAACGCAATTTTCTCCGATTACCAAATTGTTGCGGTAATTGCTAGTTGAGTTTTTAAAAACTTAGTACATATAGTTTTCTATATGAGACTTTTCTATTTGTAGAGAACCGCAAATTTATTTATGTATTTATTTATCAATTCGACAAGACAAATATCTTGATAACAATAAGGCTTGGCAAGCGAATAAGGCAGCAGCAAAACAATAACCAAACGTGCGACTATTCTTAACCACGTCATCCTCATAATTGTTATTGAAATACAAGCCCGAAATAGCCATCGAAAACGCTTGAAGCTCGTGCAAACTGCACAAGTTAAATTTGTTCATCTATTTTCATGGTTCCCGTCCGATTGCCCGTGTCGCAGTTTTTTTTTCACTATTTCTTATCTTGAGACTTAAATATTAAGGGACGTAAGGAATATCGAAGATTTTCATGACCTCTCTAGAAGTATTATTCTGTCAAATGTGTAATTTGATAAGTAATGATGTTGAACGTACCCCAACTGCTACACCTAATGGACTAGGCGCGCCAGGCTCTCCTTTATCTCCTTTTGGACCAGGTGTTCCTGGAGTTCCGTGCATGCCAGGATTTCCTGGTCGACCCTGTTTCAATAATTTAATAATTGAAAAATCGAGACACTTATTTTCCAGCTTTTCCACTTACCTTCAATAAATTCTTCCGAATGCATTCAAATATACAGTATATTGATCAATTGTTATTGATAAATCAAACGATATTACTATTGTTAAGTGATTGATAAACTGGAATAGTGTAAAAAGTAGAATTTACCATCCAACCGGGCAGCCCGATTTCACCTTCAGGCCCAGATATTCCAGGTGGACCCTGAGGTCCTGGAGGTCCCATTTTGCCCCGTCTTCCGCGTTTGCCCTCTGCTCCCTTCTCGCCCTTTATCGATATGTAATCTCCAGTTCCCGAGAAAATTGCATCTCCAGGTGGACCACGTTCTCCCCTGTCACCCTTGGAACCTTTGCCGCCAGGAGTTCCAGGTACCCCATTATTTCCAGGTTCACCTTTGTCTCCTAACGGACCCTGATTTCCGTTCAATCCGGGAATACCCGCAGGACCGGATTCGCCGCGATCTCCCTTTTCGCCTTTTGGCCCTAAGTCACCTTTATATCCACGGGGACCTGAGTCTCCTTTGTCTCCTTTGATTCCGGCGAAACCTGAGATAATACACTAGATAAAGTACAGCAAACGACCAGCGTGTGATTTTTTATCTCAATCGGACATTCTGTCTAATCTCTACTATCTCTGATTTTACTTGAAATATAAACAAATGTTGGGGAAAATTTTGTAGGGATGAGATCTTTAGACATTTTAGGTATTCCTTTGCAGAAAATTTGAATTAATTCGTTTAAAAAAATGTATATTTTCGCCAATTATAAAGATATCAAGAGGCACGGTAACGTCTCGGCGCGAAGAACTAACAGACACGTGTTTGGATTCAAAGCACGTGGATTAAAACCCGTTTGCCGCTACATTGACTTTTAAAATGTTGAAGAATCATTGTTATTTCGCTGTCTTGATGTCTTTGACACACACTAATGTATCAAAGCTGGAATTGTGTGAATGCATTAATTAGTAACAGGGTTTCTCGTTTATCTAGGCAAGTTTGGATAAAAGGTATCGTGATAATCCAGATCTCGTGAGAGGTCTTTCAAAGAACATAAATTATTCGGAAATAACCTGTGCCGATGGCGCCCTCTCGCGGGACACCGCTGATGCCGACCTCTGCCGGTAATCCTGGAGGTCCGGGTGGTCCCGGTTTTCCTTCAGGGCCGATATCGCCCTTGGCACCTTTGTCAGCTGGTCGCCCATTTTCACCGGGGGAACCAGCGATTCCTGGAACTCCTGGTGCTCCAGGCTCGCCTTTGAAGCCCTGCAAACCTCTCGGCCCTTCTTTTCCATAATCACCCTTGGAACCTTTCAACCCTGGTTCTCCCTGTAGACGAGATAAAATTCACTTGGATAGTAAAACAACTTCGCGGATTTTCATTTTTCCAATCCGGCTCATATTTCCAACAGATCCAATCATCGATACATTCCGCAATAACAACTATCTTCGATTTTAAGGACTTCAAATATCAACATTTTTGTAGAAATTGGAATTTAAAGATCGGATCTTTCATCTCTTTGGTGAATTGGTATCTTTTACCTTGCCACCTTTATCCCCTGGAATTCCAGCTTCTCCCTTTGGTCCAACTCTTCCAGGCGTTCCAGGCTCACCCTTGTGACCTGGAAGTCCAGGTCTCATCGTAATTCCATCCTGTAAACATACAATTAATTTGGTAACACGTTTCTACTCCGTCGGTAACCAAATCTGTAATCCAAATTTCTATGAGTAATGATTTCGGGAAAATCCGAAAACTGGGCTTTCCGACCAAAGATTCTGCGGTGTTCCATTCCTGTTTTATAACAAATTTCCCATGTTGAAGAGTCTTATCGTTGAGAGACTATTTTTTAATGTGAAAACCATTTTAATGTAGAACGATATTATTTCCAATATTTGACGTCCAGAATTTTTTTCTTTCATTGATTTTGATATCGATTTCTCACGTATCATTTTCCGAGAAGTATCAGTTATTTTGCATGGCTTTGGGACATTAATCCGTAACGACCTTCTGCAAATCCGTATTTATCATGGCGTACGTTTCCCTTTTTAAAGTTTCTATCACCTTTAACGAGTTCCTGTGAATGTGTATCAAACAATTTCATTGTTTCGTGCAATCTGGAACACTTACCCTAGAAATTCCTCGTGGAGTCCAGCTCGGCTGCGTCCCCATAAATACATATCACATATAAATCCTCTTAAATTTACGTAGCAGGAAGATAATCACAGCTCGATAGAATGTTGATTCAGAGTGTTCACTTCTTGCAAATAAGAGCGCGGCTTTATGCTTTATCTTTTTTCTCGATTTTCCAGGTTCATAATCAATGAGTCGAGGATTGCAATTTATGCATCGAACGCCGCGCTTCAAAGGACTAAATCTTATTGAGAGGTGCTTCATAAAGGTACAATACACACTCCACGCCAGGAAGAATAAAGCGAATACAATTTGCACTCGAACCAAAGTTTACGGATATGACTCAAAGCGAACGCGAAGCTAAAGAATCTCGAGGAGTGCGATTTTCTGTCGAATGCACAATAAACGTCGTCCGAAGGACTTTGCACCGCGGCAAAAAATAACTTCGAATGCTCACGAGAATTAATCAGGAATAATATTTAATGAATATTGGCAAACATTGAAAATGCATTATTGAGCCATTAACTTTATCCCATTTGCTGTACCATTTTTTACACATTCACCTTTGCCACTCGTTTTTAGTAAATTATTTGGTGCGATTTATATTTTTAATCCTTAAAAGCTTATAAATGAATAATATGCCCAGACATGTTATTTTTGACACTTGAATTCTTGAAATATGTCGTTTAAATAAGATTGCGGCATTTTTCGAAATAATGCATAAAATCACAAGAGGTGGAATCAAGTGATTGTTAAATTTTGGAAAATATCGGACATGATAAAATCAGAGGTCTTATGGACTAAAAATACGGCATATCGGTAAAATATCCAGTCTACGTTAAATAGTCGCACGATAGTCAATTTCCGCAAGTTTTCAATGTAAGAGAATGCTTTTGCGGAATTCCTCACAGTCTTTCAAAGGATCCGTCAATAAAGGGATAACGAAGGTCCTGGGACCGAAAAAGCGAGCGATGAAGTACAGGACCCAGAAAGGGAAGCAAAGTACAAAGCTCAGAAATTTGCCGAGGTCAACGATGCGAAAGTTTGAAAAGTTCCGCGTGAAGCCTTTCAATGCAGAAAGGAGGGACACGTGTTCTATCTACCGTATTCTGTATTTCCTCCTTTTCTATCTCTCTATTTCTCCGTCGCTTTCGCATCGGTTCATGCATTCACGGATTCCATGCCAGCATCACTGAACACCTACGCGCATAGTTTTCACAGTGTATAGCTGGGAGTTAGAGTGTGTGTACCTCCATTCAGACGAATATAGTAGTAGCTGTTCCATCGCCAACGACTTCTGTATACCCCCGTTGCCTCTCACCTGGCGAAAAGCTCACGACTTACGACACACGGACGAAAATCACTGAGCCGGAAAAGCTACCAACCAGCATTTTATGCCTTTTTTACTATCTCTACTAAAGGAAGTTTCGTTTCCATGCAGATTTTTTTTTTCTTGAGTTTTATACATGTTAGAACACTAAAAATGGTCCAAAACACCGAGGAAAGTGGTTTAAAAGAAAAGCTTGGTAATTTTACATAATTTCGCAATAACCCTTCAACCTAGTGAGCTACAATTTCGCGTGCAAAGTCAAACAGCTGCCGTCTTCGAGTATTTCAATTTTTTATCAAAAATAAGCAAGCATTGTGATTTCACAGCTTTTTGGATTTTCTAGAAAAAAAAAACGCACGTGTGCGCTCCAACTTTTGTAATTATAGCCATATTTTGTTGAATAATTTTTCATAAGCGCTCTTAATCTGCTTTGGTATTAAATTTGACCGAAATCACGAAAAACGTTTCGCATTTGATATTTTACAGAAAATTTTCGACTCAATTCACAATTCTGGTTCAACGTTCATAAAAGTTGGGGGATTTAACTGAATAGTTCTACGAAACTGAATATATGTTCAAAGTTTAATTAAAATTGAAATACCTTTAGGGAATATTTAACATAGATAAATATATTGAATGTAAAATACCAGACCGACATTTGTCCTTTCGACATTTGACATAAACGTAAAAATTTCCGTGCACGGTTGCCAGCCAACCACAGCTCGAATAAAACGATGACATCCCTAGCAATCTTAACAACCACCGTTTTACTGTAAAAACGATCGGGTGGTTTTTTTGCGACAAAAAAAAAACGAAAGTTGGTCGTAACGAACTTAAAAAGAACTGTCCTAAAAAATGTTATGCAGTCGTTTTCTTTTCGATTTACCATGGAAACCCGAAAAAACAACCGAATACCATTTTTATGGTAGTTGTTTTCGCGGTCGTCACGACTGATTTCCGGCTTATTTTTTTTTAAACCACCTTCTTGTTTGAAGGTAGTTTTTACGGTTAATGAATGAGCTAACAAATTTTTAGAAGAGGATTTTAGTCGAAGATAATGCCTTAACAATCGATATCAACAACGTTAAAAAATCTTGTCTTAGTGTAAAAGAAATGCGATATTAACATAGTATTTGCAACTTGCAAATTTGAGAGTGTGTCCATTCGAACGAATAGAGAAGCTTTTCCATCGTCAACGACTTCTGTGTAACCCGTTACCTCTCACCTGGAGCAAACTCACGACTTACGGCACACGAACGAAAACCAGCGAGCCGCGAGGAGCTAACATGCACTAGGCAACCGAGAAATTGGTTTCTGTATTCCCTGGGGAAATCGCGTCCCCGCTCGTGTGTACCTTGTACATTTCGCCACACACTGTGAAAGACAAGGCGCCGACTCACAAATGCTACTCTGGTCTCACAGACCGAAGTTCCTCCTCTGTTCAATCGAATGCTTCAACTACATGCTTCTTATCCTGTTACACCAACGTATACTAGCTATTTCGTGTAATGGGAACCGCAGATCCTGAGTGAATACACGATCTCTAGTAGCCACTATGGATCTGTTGTCTCTTTTCGTTAGCATCCACATTTATTATTTTTATTGTTGTGTCTTTCAATCCGTGGTATAATTAAATATTTCATTATAGAAGGATTCTTCATCAATTCAGCTACTTTTTTTTTTAAATCTCTTTCATTAGTCTCATAATTGGACACAATTTAGTACCGATTGAAAGTACTCTCTCCTAATTTTTCCAGATTTTTTAATCCAACATTTCGAAAAATGGGGTCTTTCTTCGAAGTCAATATATCTTGAAAAATTTAAGTCGTAGAAAAAAATTGTTTCAACATAAAAGTTGTAGTTTCATGTGAACTTTTCAATGAAATTTTTCAGATAATTTCGCGACCGACTATTATTACTCTTTCGCTTGAAAATGTAAAGATAATTTTTTTAATAAAAAAAGGCTACGTTTTTTTTTAATAAAAAAAGGCTACGTTTTTTTGGTTGAAAAAAATTACAGAATTTTTTTCAGCTCCGTCGAAAATAGAAAAACCCAACTACTATTATCTGAATGTAACGAAACACACGGATGCATTTAGAATTGCGTTGGAAAACTTGGCCATATATACAGTAGCTCCATAAATCTGCGTCTGATTGGTTAGCCTCTAAAAAAATAGTTTACGCGTATTTCACTTTTTCCGTAATAAAATTAGATCATTCATTTATGGCGCAAAATGATTACATACTGCTTATTATATCTAAGCTTAGCAATGGTTTTTTGATTTTAATAAAATAAAAAACTAAAATGCTCAGGAGTTCCCAAAACTCATGGGAAAAAAATCTGGCCTCACCACTTTTCATATTGGCAAAGTAATTTTCATACTTGTTCAACGTTCTACATTTTTCAATGTCGAAGTTACGAAGCACAGCAAAAAAAATATTTTATTCATACCGTCAAAATGTTTCATATGAAATAAAATTACCGTACTTTTATCGGTATGATCCATACATAAATCACTATATATAATCTAATATACAAGAATGCCTTTACTTCCAAACAATCTACGTTAAAGACTCTTGAAAAATGTGTGTTCGATGTTAAAAAACTTGGATAGTATTTTAAACCGTCTCCAAAAAATAATATGACGGTTCATGGATAATAATAATCCAGTAATCTAATAATTGTTTATTAATTTGCCGTACCGTTAATATCAGACTCAACACAATTGATTTTCCTAATACGAAATATTTTCACATTAGCAGAATGAATTATTATAAATTTGCTTGTTCCCTATGTGACGAAATGATGTAATGCTGTTATTGAAAAAAATAGACTCACGTCGTGAACGGAGAATTCTCCTTTGCCAGGAGGTCCGGGTGGTCCTTGTGCTCCTTTTTCCCCTGGGATTCCATCTCTGCCAGGATCACCTTTCTGCCCTTGGGGGCCCTCGGGTCCTGTTGAGCCGACATCCCCCTTGTCACCTTTCGCACCAGTTGCTCCAGTGCGGCCTCTTTCTCCAGGTCGTCCAGCCGCCCCCTACATATCGTATAAACAACACTTTCGTCATTCCATTTTCCGCTAATACCCGCATTTATTCTCTTTCTCATATGTGCTTTAATATTTTCCATGCAATATTTCTCTCGCGGCACTTTCGTAATAAATACCTATTATACAGCGAATGTGGCATATTCCGTATTTATTATTTCTCCAATGTTACTCTACTTTTACTTGGTAATTTAATCGACATGTTATTTGAGACTCAAAAACGGGTCTATATAATAATGCAGTGCACAATATTCTATATTCATTAGCCGAAGAGTTGTAGGTATTAAAGATACATGAAGAATTTTTTAGGTGTGACGTTTTATTCATTATTGATTTTTTTCAATGCGTTGGTTCATTTGAGAATCAATCCCACGTGCAATTTTAGAGTAAAAAACTGACCTACATTTTAATTCAGCTTAAAATATTTAATAGTTATTATCCGATAAGGTTAATAGGTATTAAAACTATATGAAGAATTTTTGAGGTATTCTATTTTATGCATCATTGAATTTTTTCAATGTGTTAATTTATTTCCTATTTAATATTTCACTCCACACATAATATTTCAGTCATTATTTTATTCTTGAAAATATTGACACATTTTCTGGAAATAATTTCTAGACAATCTGTGAGGTAGACAGAATATTTTTAAAGTATTCCGAAAAAAATGTAATGGTCTTCCAAGTTGAAAATTAATTAAGTTTGGCCTGATTTTTTAAATTTACTCTCAACGTCGTATTTCAAAACTTTTTTGAAAGATGAATTCACTGATAATTTTATTCTATAATTCAAATTAGCCTCTGAATTACCGTAAGTCCCATTTGGCCCTGTTTTCCCTCTTGGCCAGGGACACCAGCTTCTCCTTTTGGTCCCTGGATCATTTTTGGCATGGTGAAACTTGCCATCAGCGCCGTTGCGTTGCATGTGCAAGTACCAGGCTCGCCCTTCTGCCCCATTCGACCGCGTTGCTCTTCATTTTCATTCTCCAATGGCCATGTCTCATGAATAAACCATACAAATTAATATACCAATTCTAAACAGCACTGTTGAAAGTTTCTGACATATGATGTAGCTATTCTGTAGAATTATAAGGGGGCGTGGCCAAGCAAAAAAATATTAACCTTCTTTTTAAAAATAAAAGGCTTATCATATTGAGAATGTGCTCGATGTTAAAATCGGTAATGCAATGCAACGAATTTTCTAACTTATCGTGATCGAATTTTAAAATCATTTTTTTAAACTTATTTGCCATAAACCCACAAACTTCCAAAAAATTGAAATGTCAACAATGTTTTGAGCAACTACGAAATGGTGATTTTTTAAAAACCTTCAGCGAATTTTCAATGCTTTCCTTGTAATTACATCTTATGCTGTACTTATTATTTTATGTCAACGGTAAAACTTTAATTTTTTCATCCCATATAATTGAAGCTGTCTGTGCATTTCCGACACATTTTTGAGGAGGAAATTCTCGGCTGTTTTTTTTAATGAAAAATTTACTTCGTTTAGTACGAACGGTAAATTTTAACGTATCGTTACTTGTGCAGCGATAAACCTTTTATTTCTCTTTAACAGAAAAGCTAAATAATAAATATTTTTTAACCCACTTTCACCAAGTAACGTAATATGAATTAATGTTGAAAATGTTAGAACTTAACAATACGAATGAATTTACTTAGATAAATACATGAATCAACATTTTATTAGATAGAAATATCTTGACATTTATAGTTTAAATAATGACACAAATTTTTTTTTTTTACCGGTCCGTCCTCCCCGCCATCCTCCCATCTTGCTCTTCCGGGTGGTCCTGGCGGTCCTGGAGGTCCTGGAGGACCTCTTACGCTTTCTCCCCTGTCGCCCTTGTCGCCCTTTTCACCTCTGATTCCTTTCCCTGTTTCAACAAGTTTATCGAGGCTATTAATCAAGTTTGTGCTGTACTCGAATCAATCGATCTTAATCCTATACGTAGCGTGATTCCATTAACCATTCAGCCTTTAACAGTTCCAAGGAGTGCATAGAATTCACTCAAGGTAGTCTAGGCAAATGTGAAATTTAGAGAGAATGTCGAATACTTCTCAATGTGATGAGAATCATTAGAATACGAAGGATATTCTAGGTGCTAAAAAGATTGATTTTGCATAAATATAATTTCAAAATTTTATTAATGAATGACAGAAAAAAAGTATTCAACAAATAATCCGTCAACCCGACTTTGTTTCAAATGAAAATGATTCTGAATTTAAAAAAAAATGTACAAGTTTTTTCCAAATGTTGTACAATTTTTGAAAATTATGTTCACAATTTTTGCTTATCTGAATGTTAAGTTAAAGTTAGGTCGACGAATCACTTGTTGAAGAATTTTTGTCTTCATCAATTTGTTGATAAAATTTTCGAATTATTATTATGCAATATCAATCGTCGTTCGAATATGCTTAATTTTTGTAAATATTCTCATCCCATTAAGAAGTATTTTTTATTTTTTCTGAAACTTATGTTTGACAAGGCTAAACCTTAAGGAGACAGAATCACATAAAAAATGTCATAGGACAAATATAATGCACAAGAATGGTGTGGGGTAAAAGTAAATTTTTTCACTTGTCGTAGCTTTTAGACAAAACCGGTAAAGCAATTTTAGTGTTCGATGTCTTATTTTATCTATTAAAGAGTGCATTCTAGATTGAATATAGCGATTTTTGATTAAGTGAAAATTAGATTTACTGTGACCAATTGTTTATTGTGTTTTTAATAAAGAAGAATTTATTAAAATATTTAATATGGTAGCTTTGTCATAAAGACTTGAAATCAAAACTCCTATATTTTATCCAAAATGCACTCTTTAACAGATAAAATATTACATCAGTCAATGAAATTTGTTTACTGAATTGGTTTGAAAGCTACGACAAGTGAAAAATTTTATTTTTTACCTCACATCAGTGTGGTGCACTATATGTCTTCGCGAAATTTAAGAACTGTAATGCTTATTATGTATTTAATGAGGTTTTAATGTAAGATTTTTTTAGAAGAACTATATAATTTCCAGAATTTTTTTTTCTATCACTGGGTCCCCTTAAGGAGACCTAATCGCTTGAAAAAGGTCATAAGAAGAAAAATTCTGTAGAAGAGGCTTAAGTTTCAAGTTTCAAAAAAAAATGAGGGCATCATCTGTGGAATTTTTTTGGGAAGTCTTTTTTTAGGCGTCGAACTCCTTAAACTGAGAAGCAATGAACAAAGCTCTTACCAACGAGATCCGGCGGTGGCGGCGTGATTAACGGTGGTGGATTAACGTCTTCGACTTTATCCATTTCGTCGTTATCCTCTTGACCAAACTACGCAAGAAATTACCCACTTTTAGTTAATTCACTTTCTTTTATCGAATCAATTCTTCGTATAGATGTATTAGAAGGGTCGAAAGTTTCGTTTCCGTACAACACAATCAATGACATGGTTTAATGACAATTGTTAGTCGATGTCAAGTTGGTTTTAAATAACATAGTTGGTGTGTTACCAAAATATCTGTCGCTGAAACGTGAAAGCACAGTTAAAATATTTGGTTAAATTGTTAACCCAAATTCTTATAACAAAACAAGTGTACCCTAGTGCACTTTGCTGATTGCGTCGGTTGGGCCCAGACATGCAGCATCTATCATTAGAATCTTCTTAACCCAGCCCAGAAATAATCATTTATTAAAGGAATATGAAATATTTTATGCCGTTGATACTGTCGCTTCAAGTAATTTGTCAAATTCTGTAAAGTGCAAATCAATCACGATAAATCTTCATTCTTGTGCTTCGCCAACACCTTCTTGTTTTTTTTTGTCATTCAGAAACCTTATTTGATATTTAAAGGTACGAAGCTGCAGATTTATAGTGTATTTTGTGAGATTTAAATTGAAGATTTTACACCATTAGTCGAAGCAAAAAAATTAGCCAATGATTTAAAAAAAATTGTCCAGGTCATTCGATTCCCTGAATCAATACAATATGTACTCCGATGTTAATATAACATTGTCCCTGTTATAAAAATTACATTTTACAATAAGCGTCGTTTGTCACAATGAAGAAGGTGAAATGCACAAAACAGCTGAAGATGACACTGGAAAACACGTATTAGTGGATTAGTACATACTTTTATGGAGTACATCAAAGCTTTTTGTTATTATTATTTTAGCCTCTCCCAGATACCAAAAGTTATCGTTCAAAATATATGAAATAACTATCGCATGCATCTTATACTACAATTGTTAAGATTATTTCCCTATTTTCCACTTTTGAGTGTCTACCTTATCAAAATCAATGGTTCCGGATCCCTCAAATATCGAACTATCGTCGCCCGAACCAGATTCTGTTGATAAAAACTGAAAAAAGTAGCACTTGATAAAAATTCGATTAACCTTTTCAATGTAATAACTTTTTTTGCCTGATCGTGCATCGAACGAACAATATTTTTTAGCGATAAGTCGCAGTTTTGAATGAAGGCATTTCGTATGTATGTGATACCAAACAATGTTGAATTTATATTAACGAAACTCGTGGTGCTTAGAAAAAATATGATCTTAGCGATACAGTTTAGCGAAACGTGACAGAGAGAATTTTCAACGGTTCTGGATTTTATAAAATTCTCAACGGACTTAATCATATGCAAGGTGCGAAAAGATCACCTGTTAACCTTATTTCTTAAATAAATATAATAAGTTCATTTTTTTTAAACCTTTTTTCAGATTTTTTTGCTGTTATCTCATAGAAAAGCGTTTTATTTACGTTTAAATTCCATTAATTAGAGTTATGACCGACGCATGCTTTGAATTCTACACTTTTCTCGTGTTTTAAAAAATTAAAAAATCTAATTTTGAACGATTACCCAAAATTATAAAAAAATTCGTCCTTACTCGGAAAAATGAACGAATCACATTTACGTGAAAAAAATCCAATTATCGGTTGATTCGGTAAAAAAAAAATTTATCCATACTTTTGTCAATGGTATTTTGAAATAATTATTCATGCAATGCCAATATTTTCTACACCCCGCAAACATACGCTTAACTTGAAAAAAAATGAGGTTATCAAAAGATTTATCGTACAATTTCCTTTTCCATTATTTTAGTTAACAAAATTTCGAAACTTTTATTACGCAAAATAAATCTTTTCGCCATCTTGCATATGCTCAATTTTTTTCCCAATTTAATTCCATCGAGAACCGTTTGAAATTCTCTCTGAATCTCAATTTCGCCGGGTTTTGTCGCTAGGGTTAAGTTAATTCTGTGTTTACTTTGTCCGATGAAGATGAGAAATCGCTTTCCAGCCGATGACGCTTTCACTGCCGTGAATTACCTACCGACAATGGTTGAGCCGAATCATCGATCTTTGAAGATGGCACAAATTATCGAGCTCTACAATTTATTCATTTTTGCTTTCTCTGCTCGAGCTGCAAGACTCGAGGATCGTTGAAGGTCTACACACTCACCCCATAATGAAAATACTTAAGGGGCCGAGGCTCCCGCGAGCGTCTCCTACTTTCTCACACCCTTAACCGGTTAATTATACCAGGCGCCGTTCTCAAGAACCGCCACACGAAGAGAGCGAAGCACGGAGCTTATTTAAATTACGAAAGCGGCGCACGTGCGACTCTTTATAGCCGGGCCATAATACCATTAAACCATCAAAGCTGGCTGCAATCTTCACTCTCCACACCCACCGAGCACGGTGAACCATACCAGCATCCCTATTTTTGAATCCCTTTGCCCTCTCGCATCCTCCCTCTTCTTCTCAACTCTCTATACTTTATTTTAGCACTCAACTTGCATTATATCTTAATCGCACCGCGATGCAGTTTCTCTGTGCATCTTCCTTTGTTCCTCGCGTTCCGTCTCTTCTCGGATCCGAAGCTAAATCGCCCAAATTTCACACCTCGCCGTGAAATTGCATAGTCCCTGATCCTTTATTCACGCCCTTTTCGGTTCGCAAACTCTTTTATTATCATTCTTGACCCTTTACGTACGTATTGAGGAGCGTGGCCAATGGTGGCCCTTGAGGGGAGACGGGCCCCCCAATTTAAATTCAGGGCTGAGGCAAAATGGCGGTCATCCGAATTTTTCAGCAGAAAATTCATTTCTAGAGATTAGATGGCGATGGAGAAGAGCAAGATCTCACATGTGATCTAGTAATGGGGCTAAACGAACCCCCTAAATGGGATGGAATGATGGGGCAACATGTGCACCCCGAAAAATCTCATAGAAAAGACACGGTGGATTAAATTTTTCTTAAATAAAATGCACGTATGGGAGATCGAGAGATATTATGTTATGACAATTTAAATTTGGGGATGGGGATTAATGGACTACCCGGATTTATGAGGAAGAAATTAATTTCTCGTTACACGATTAAATAGCGATGGAGAAGAGTGAGATGAGGAATCGCGACGCAGTAATGGGGCAACATGGACTCCCCAAAATAAAAATTAAAAGACACTAATCCGTCACAACCCGCGATTATTCGACCATGAAAAACTGTTAAATCCTCATTGATGACTGTAAAATGTTATTTAGAAAAACCAAAAATTTGGGAATTTTGCCCCCGACAACTTTTTTTCGTATACGCGTTCTGAGACCGAGAGAAATATAATTTTCAGGTTATCAGTATTTGTTCTACGTTATTTCTAGTTCTCTGTTGGTTATTTCTCTTTGGGGGGCCCGTTTTGCCCCATTGTTCCCATTTTTTTTTTGTCGAGAACCATTTTTTTACAATTTTTTTATCTTGAAGAAAGTAATTATTCGTAATTTCAATTTTATTTTTAGCGATTAAAGAATCCGTTTTAACTAACGCCGCGAGTATTTTCAGTTAAAACAACTATAAAGACTGTATATTACAAATAAAAATTATGAAATTTACTTGGGGCCCTTGGAAACATTTGACTACTATATGAATACTGAAATTATGCAATAAAATCAAGTCCCTTGAGTTGCAAGGCTATGTCAAAGATTTCGATTCAATGGCCGCCAAAAATAGTTTGCAACTGCAAGTTATGTCTTCATGTCGTTTGTCAAAGCGATGACATCGTAATGAAATTAGTATACTGAAGATTTTATTGGTGTAGCACTGAAAGGTAGATCAAAGACATGTAATACGGAGAGGATCGGAGAGAACTTCCATCCCCAAGTAGGGCAAACATCTTACCTCGAAATCATTTGTGCACCTGACGAGATCTTGCGGATGTCCTGCATGGAGTTTGAGCACCTGAAGTAGACCCTTCAAATAGACAAGCAGCATATAATGAAATTACTCCTTTTCCTTTGAGCGCAACGAATCTATCAACGAGTCACGCCTGGATATAGCCTAGATATACGTAATTGAAACAGAGAGTCTGCGTTTACAACTTTTTCTTTCAGCATTGAAAGCTAATTCATTTTTGCAAATAACATCCCAGCCCTTGCATCGCCGCAGTACAACCATCTTCACATTATTATTTTTCAGCTGGTTTTATTAAATAATTTTTCACGAGATTTTTTTTTTCAATATAAATAAAATAATCTCTGAACTAGTTTTTGTTATTGTAAAAACGTCACCAAGTTTCAATTGAATAAAATAGAAATCTCATGAGATGTCAGAATTTTCTTATTTTTTCACTCAAATATGAATTTCCGAAAAAAGGAAATCTGGAAATGAATTTCGGTGAAATCGCTTATAAATATATAATTAAATATAAATTTTTTGACAATTCAATTTAAGCATTCTGTATGAATAGATACAACGAATAAGATGGTTTTATAATTTGCGTAGATATACGACTGCGAGTTGTTGAGACCTTTACATGTGATTTCCACACTGATTTAGTAATTAATATGTCCTACCGGTACAATAAATTTCTATGTCGTCTCTCTTATTGCCTTTATCTATGTATGCTTATCTGTGGACCACGAGTGAGGTTATAGTTATTGTTATAGTTATAGTTATAGACCCTCCACATCCGTACGTACGCACAAGATACTATACAGACAAGTGCATTCAGTACATGCCTCGCTTTGTCGCATTTACGACCTCGACGTTGTTCTAATATCAGCTTCCAACGCATTTATCAAATTTCTTATGAATATTCATTGTTGGCCGAGCCCGGACTTCAATTTTATAGTCCTTCTCACGCTTCATTGCTTTGTGTACAAATAATTACACCTTGCAATTTCCGATAATGTCCTATTTTGATAGTAATTTACAAAAATTAATATTTTAAAATTAATAAAAATCAGGGCTTAGAAAATGTGGACCTTAAATCTTAAACAACCGACGTTTTGCATTTTTTGTGTTCGTTGCTAACGCCGTTATATATTACCTACTATGTAGAAATGATTTAATTCCAAGCTGAAAACTAGTAAGTTCCTAATCAGGAATTTCAACTTGAGGGAACCAAATCACCTGAAGAAAGTCATAAGATTTAGAAAAAAAAAAGATATCGCTGGTTTAAAAAATTTTGCATTTATACCTCACTAAGTACATAACAAAAATTATAATCCTGCAATTTTGTAAAGTAAAAGACTGTACAGTGCACGAGAAAGGTGTGAGGTCAAAAGTAATACTTTTCACTTGGCGTTGCTTTCAAACCCGTGAACCAATTATAGTGTTTGATGTCTTAGTTTATCTGGCGAAAAGTGCATTCTGGTTTAAATATATCGATTCTTGATGCAGTGAAAATTAGTTTTACCGTAACCAATTGTTCAGTGATTTCTTAATGGAGAAATATTTGTTTACACATTAAGAATCATAGCTTTGTCATAAGGACTTGAAATAGCAATTCTTATATACAATTCAGAATGCACTTTTGGACAGATAAAATAATCGATCGCTAAAATTTGCTTACCAGTTCGATCCAAAAGTCATAACAAGTGAAAATTTTTACTTTTCACCTTAGAATCCATAACTGGTGCAAAGTATGTCTTTCCAAAATTGCAAAATTATAATGCTTGTTATGTATTTGAGGAGGTTTTAATTGATGATAATTTTAAAGTAGTTTATCACATACGGAATATTTATTCTGGATACTGAAACAATGCAATACTCACTTATTCGTCGGATTTACAATTTTCCATGTTAGGATAAATTTTCAATCTAAAATGCTGAACACCGCAAAACAAATTTGTGAAAACGTTCTTTACACTGACGCCAATAAACAATCTTTACTGTTGATAAATTTTTATAAAGGAGTTGACCAAAATACGAGAATATATGCATTTATTGAGAGGAAAAAAAGTTTTCGAATCGAACGATTATTTCCTGGAAAAAAAAATCGCAATATGTGATTTCTTTCTTTTCTATCGAACCCCTTAAGCTCCGAATAGGTGCTTAATTACATTCCGTTATAAATACTAAATTATTATTATCATCCCTCTAGTTGCATCTGATCTCAATGCACATAAACAAAACAACGAAACTTTGTCCAAGTTTATCTTCGACTAGTTTTATTTACGATGCCGTGATGTTTCAAGTATAACGTACGTGTAGAGTCTCAATTTAGTTGGACTATACGTGTCAGCATGCGCAGCATGCAAAGTACTTGGTATGCTTGCGTGCATCAACATTTGACTTATGAATCAACGGCTCGTCAAGATCCGACAAGTTAGTGACGGCCAGTTATGCGCTTGCATGGTGCACTGCAGACACCACCTGCTGCCTACACGGGACAGCTCGAAACAGGTAATATCAAATCCGGCCTGTGCTCATCACCACCGACCTATCCTGCATATATATATATAGTAGTTCATTCCAGTCGCTCCCTCCCCCTCGCCGAATCTCGTATCAAGACCCGTATAACGTATACGAGTTTCAGTCGGGAGAATAGTAGCAATCAAACACTTCGTTATCTCCATCCCTCTTTCTCTCAATTTTCCTATCTTTGTGCAACTCAATTATGCTCTGTGTCCTATTGGCCACAGCTGCTGCTATTATTAGCTGAAAAAACTTTATGGTGTCCGAGATACATTGTTAAAATTTTTTGCAAATTTTGATTTGGAGTTTCATATGAGCGATTTTATTGAAATCTAGGAAGCAATTTTTTTTTGCACCGGCCACGTGAACAGTGCGCCGCCAAGTGGTCACCTATCGAAGTTATGGCCGCAAACAATGCTGCTTAACCGTGGAGACCACCGAACGACACACCGACCACTTGCTTCCACTGCTGTCGGTTTTTTCACATTGGTATTCCATTCTTTAAGATTATCTCAGTCGCACGCTTCCCCTCGCCGAATCTCGTATCAAGACCCGTATAACGTATACGAGTTTCGGTCGGGAGAATAGTAGCAATCAAACACTTCGTTATCTCCATCCCTCTTTCTCTCAATTTTCCTATCTTTATGCAACTCAATTATGCTCTGTGTCCTATTGGCCACAGCTACTGCTATTATTAGCTGAAAAAACTTTATGGTGTCCGAGATACATTGATAAAATTTTTTGTAAATTTTTATTTGGAGTTTCATATGAGCGATTTTATTGAAATCCAGGTAGCAAATTTTTTTTTGCACCGGCCACGTGAACAGTGCGCCGCCAAGTGGTTACCTATTGAAGTTATGGCCGCAAACGATGCTGCTTAACTCTGGAGATCACTGAACGACACACCGACCACTTGCTTCCACTGCTGTCGGTTTTTTACTTTCTTATTCACATTGGTATTACCTTCCATTCTTTCAAATAAATAAAAATGGAAGGTATTCCATTCTTCAAAGTTTATCTCAAAAGTTGAGAACTGTGCGAAGAACACACTTCTCGAGTTTTTCTCAAAACTTGATTTTCGAAACCAATCAGATTTTTCGAAAAAAAAAATTATACTAACGATAAAGAGAAATGATCGTAAACTCAAAGTTTACGGTGAGAAAGCAAAAATAGGCAGGAAATAGACCCTCTATTTTAAATAGCCGGTATTTTGCACTTTTTGTAAACCTGTAGTTAACTCAGTCTTGAATCAGTAATTAGGAATTTAATGCCTATTTTTGTGGCATTTCGCTCTATTCGCATTCTTTTCTTCACTGAAACTCGTACCGAGAACCGTACATCTTTCAGTCGAGAGAATAATAGCAATTAAGCAATCCATTATCTCAATCCCTCTTTCCCTCAATTTTCCTATTTTTGTGCAACTTATTTATGGTCTGTGTCTAGTAGCTTCTATATTTAGCTGGAAAACATTTTACGGTGCCCTAAATACACTGTTAACACGTTTGTAAATTTGCATTTGCACTTGCATATATTATTGCACATTAGTATTTAATTTTTTTAATAAGTCAAAGAAATTAAAAACCGAGTGGAAGGACACTTCTCGAGTTTTTCTCAGATAATGATTTTCAAAATCATTTTTGTTTGTTTTGATATTCGGATACCTGATCAATGGAACTTGTTCAAACTTCGAAACGGTATTTACGGATGATTTAAAAAAAAATTTATATTAGAATTTTCGAAAAAAAAAAAATATATGTCATAGAGAAATTGCAAATAGACGTCATTATGCAGTTTCGTTTTTTTGCTGTAGCTAATGCAACTCCAACTCTGTTGTGTATCAGTAATTTGGCATTTAATTTCAATTTTTATGGCACTTTCCTATATTTGAATTCTCCCCTTCGCTGAACCTCGTATCAAGATCCGTACGTGTTTTAGTCGAGAGAATAGTGGCAATCAAACAGTTCGTTGTCGCTATTCCGCTTTCCCATAAATTTTCTATCTTTGAGCAACTCAATCATGCTCTGTGCCCAGCAGCTGCTATATTTGGCATTAACTAAAGCGAATTGCGCTTCAATCCACGGACTGGTGGGTCAGGTCAGGTTTGTTGCCGTTTTAAAAATTGGATAAAAAGGGAGAGTACGCTGGAGAAAATACATATAGGCTGAGGGTCGGTGTTTGTACAAAAATATTCAGAGGCGCCTTTAATCAGCTAATGTCATTATCCTATGCGTAGTGGCGCACGTTCTTCGTTATGTAATGAAAAAACTAGATATCCACCACACTGTATATTTTTATTTTTTAGCCACTGCTAGCAACGAGTGCGGGTTCATTAAAACGTATGACTGTCCCAACATTTTCAGCATTGAGATGAAATACAATGTAAAGTTCTCGTTTAAAAAAATGACTTCACTGAGGGGCTTCGAATTGTGAGTTTTTGGGTCACTCGGCGTGGGTAAAGATACTGAAATTATTATGATGTACTTAGAATTACCAAGCGATGTGTTATTGTATCCAGTGTAAAAAAATCAATAGGGAATATATACGATTTTTAGTTCGACTGAATAAACTAAATTGAAAATTGAAAATTGAGAATTGAAAATTGAGAATTGAAAATTGAGAATTGAAAATTGAGAATTGAAAATTGAGAATTGAAAATTGAGAATTGAAAATTGAGAATTGAAAATTGAGAATTGAAAATTGAGAATTGAAAATTGAGAATTGAAAATTGAGAATTGAAAATTGAGAATTGAAAATTGAGAATTGAAAATTGAGAATTGAAAATTGAGAATTGAAAATTGAGAATTGAAAATTGAAAATTGAGAATTGAAAATTGAGAATTGAAAATTGAGAATTGAAAATTGAGAATTGAAAATTGAGAATTGAAAATTGAGAATTGAAAATTGAGAATTGAAAATTGAGAATTGAAAATTGAGAATTGAAAATTGAAAATTGAGAATTGAAAATTGAGAATTGAAAATTGAGAATTGAAAATTGAGAATTGAAAATTGAGAATTGAAAATTGAGAATTGAAAATTGAGAATTGAAAATTGAGAATTGAAAATTGAGAATTGAAAATTGAAAATTGAAAATTGAAAATTGAAAATTGATTTCCTCCCAAATTAAAAAAAAGAAGTGTTTCTTGAGTAGGTACAGTGACATAATAAATAATGAGAAAGATCCTAAACATTCAGGGTGAAATATTCACGAGATGGTCATCTCATAAATCCATACATACATACAATACAATTGCCATAGACACTCCGTGAAGGATCGGAATGAATAGTCGATTAATTATAACGTGACTACCCGCCCACCGCTGCCGAATCTCGTTGACAACCCCCGCATACATTCCATTTTAGTCATGCCTTCCGGTGCCCGGGGCTACGAGAAGCCCCGAGAACTTGAGGATCTCGAATTTTGATATTACCACAGAGATTGGACTATCTTAACGGTGGTACAGTCTGAAAGGACAGCCGTCTCACAAGGGACTGTATAGAGGGATTAGGTAAGAGCCCCTAAGAAGGAGCTCGATGTGAATATGCGGATACATAGCGAAAGCAGAGTAGCGCACTCACAGCAATGCACGTCGCTGTCTCTGACTATCTATAGCGACGCACAACTATCCTACCAGGAAATGTATGTGCGTATGCGAGTGCGCGAAGTTGCAAGAGTATATCCTATGAAGTGTACACCACGGGGACAGCTTTGACTTCCACTTGGCGCTTTCGCGCTTGCATCTCGTTATTCCGCGCGAGTGCATAATGACGTCCGAGTCGTGCGCATGCAATTATTATAATGGAACTGGGGCCGGGAACGTGAGCAGATGACAGTGGACGCCCTGCCGTCTAGATAACTCGATTTCTCTCTTCTAGAACTGTTCTTGCTCTACATCGCTCCCCGAGGAATCGTCTCGACTGTCCAACCACATCTAGCCTCGCGCCGCGCTACACTCGTTCAACCTTCGGCGTGATTCTGCCTCGTACCTTCGCCGTAAGGTATTATACCGTACCATCTGTAGTCTCGTCCAGTTGCAACTTTTCTTCCCACTCGCTATACAGTCTATACCAAGTGTACAATGTTGTCCGTGCACTAGATTCCTATTCACCGGAGGACACATTTGCAATGAAAGTAGGTATCTCCGATATCGCAGACGACTCTCTTCTATTGCGGACCGGCGGAAAGTCAGGTTTTATGAATGAAAAAAAACATACAGTTTCATTATTTACTTGAAGCGCTGCAAAACGATATCCTATTTAGATATAGAATCTGACGTTTGCGCGCTGGTAAATAGTACAACCTTCATTGTACTGGGCATAAAACGATAAAAGCCGACATGCGTTGGTCAGAATAACAAATGATGATTTGGTGGGTAGTCGGCTATTGGCCGATCGATTAAATAACGAAGTCTCTTTTATTTTATTGTATACGTTTCGACTCTGGTCTGGGGCCTCTCCAGAGATTATAGATTGTGTGTGTTTATAGCATCTTTGTCGGTAGACAGAGTGTTGTCAGTGTGTGTGTGTGTGTGTGCTTCTTTTATTCCCTCTTTTTTTTGTTTTCCCCCATGAAATTGGGCACCGGGATCCCTGGCCCATGTGTTGTAGAATTTGAGGTTATCTGATGGTATTCTCGATAATAATAATGGCTCAACAAGTGCACAAAAAAAACGTAGCTCACCTAAAATTATCGAGAATAACATCAGATAACCTCAAATTCTACAACACATGGGCCAAAGAACCCGGTGACCAATTTCATGGGGGAAAAAAAAGAGGGGATAAAAGAAGCACACACACACTGACAACACTCTATCTACAGAAAAAGATGTTATAAATATACACAATCTATAATAACTGAAGAGGACCCAGACCAGGGTTGAAACGTATGACACGAAATAATGGACACTTCTTTATCTAATCGGGCCGCCAAAAACCGAATATAACCACCAAATCATTATTTTATACGGCCACAGCATCAGTAACATCAGAATAACAAGATCAAAATAGTGGATCCAATATGGACGACAAAAATACAAAGTGGCTGAATTCAAATGAATCGTGTACCGTGGTTTTTTATGTAGCTTAATACAAATCTAATTTCTAAAATAAAAATTCATAATTGTGGATCAAATATGGCCCCCAAAAATGCCAAAAGTTACTGGATTTAGATGAACCATCGTATTTGGTAATTTTCGAGGTTCCTAATTACGAATCTGATCTCCAAAATTTAAAAAAAAAAATGGCGGATCCATTATGACCGACAAAAATGCAAACAGAAACTGGATTTGGATCAATCTGAGCTCCACAATCAAAAAATCCACAGTGGCGTTTTGTAAATGAAATGACTTCACATTCCCAAATACCAACAAATCATAAACTATAAAATACTTTTTTTAATAACTCTAAGGTATCCCCAATAAGTATGTAAGCTATCGTTTCGATGTTATTCAAAGATGGATATCAAAAATCCGAGATTTAGTCCGCAACACCGAGTTACTTGATAAACGTTATATGCACGAAAAAAACGACTTCGTTACGGTAACTAAAAAGATAGTTAGACCCAACCAAGTGACTTAGTGCTCTGAGAGACAAACGATTACTTGGTTAGATAAACTATTTTCATTGGTTGGCTCTGATTGTTGCTCGAACTAAAGAGTTAGTTGGGCCAACTACTATTTTAACCCCAACTATCTTACTTAGTTGGATTACGAATTAAATTCGTTGTGTGACCTATTTAAGTCAACTGAGTTGGAATGGTAAATGTGACTAATACCAGGTCGCGTTACACCGACCAACCGCATGCTTGTGGCAACAGATTTTCACTCAACTAATAAATAGTTAGTTGGTTCAACGAAGTCGTTTTTTCCGTGTGCGCAGTAAGAAGTGTTCAAGCTGCGTGCGGAGGTAAACGTAAGTTCATTCCATATTAATTTACATGGTGCAAGCGATTGCAATTATACAAACGCGAAATTTCATCGCGATATCGTGCTGAAGTGTCGTAATAATTGGTTCGAAGAGTTGCTATCCAAGCTGTCGCTTGTCAACAAAAATTTCCGGTTAAAATGGAGCAGCCAACTGCCGCTAGTGCGGCGCACGTTGTTCGTTGCGTGTCCAGGATCTCCAACCTATATACACTGGCCGAGTTCTGGTCCCGAAAGGTAGCCGAGCATGCAAGCAACGGAGTGAAAAGGCGAATTAGATCGGCTGTGAACCAGACACCGGCTAAATTGTTCATTATTGCCCTGAGTTTGTACTAGCAAAGTTTTCAGGAATATCAGAGGGATAATTTACATACATATACATGAGGCAGTCTATGTCGAAGAACGGCATTTATACCAAACCACTTTTTTTTTTTTGGCAGTTTATACTCATTATCAATCGAGAGGATCTTTTTATATTTCAGCTTTTTTTTTTTTACAAAAGTTCATATATTTTTCAAACTTTTTATAGGGATGAGAAAAATTAAACAGGTATAATGGAGGTTCTTAATGAGCTTTTAAATTCAATAATAGTTGCATGTCAACTTCAATTTCTGATTCAATTTTTGGAAACGATTTTCGACCCTTCATTGATTCATGATTCTGTACTCACGTATTTGGTTGCTGTATACCCAGTAAACTGTTGAAGTTTGCTGCTAATCGTTTTTGGAACAACAGTGCCCTCGAAATCACCCTGATTTTCATTGTGCCATATACCAATTATGCCCATTATTACAAGAGCGATCAAGCTCGTTATGCCAATTAATAGCGTTAACGTTAGTATTTTGCTGCGTGGTGATATAACCATTGCCATTTTCTCCGATAAGTTTTTTCCCCGTCGATTTCTTCCTCTACTAAGCTTTATCTCCTTCAATTTTTTTCACCGACGGTTCTTTCGTCCGTCTGTTTTTTCGTCCGTCAATTTTTTCCTTCGTCTATTCTTTCCTTCGTCAATTCTTCCCTTCGTCAATTCTTTCCTTTGTCAATTCTTTCCTTCGTCAATTCTTCCCTCCGTCAATTCTTTCCTTCGTCAATTCTTTCCTTCGTTAATTCTTTCCTTCGTCAATTCTTTCCTTCGTCAATTCTTTCCTTCGTTAATTCTTTTCTTCGTCAATTCTTTCCTCTGTCAATTTGTTCCTCCGTCAATTTTTTGCTCCGTCAATTTTATCCTCCGTAAATTTTTTCGTCCGTCAATTTTTCCTTTCGTCAATTTTTTCCTGCGTCAATTCTTTCCTCCGTCAATTCTTCCCTCCGACAATTTTTTCCCTCGCCAATTTTTTCTCCTCTCTCTTCACTTCCGGGACTTCAGTCGTCTGGAATGCGGCAGAGTTCAAGTTTGTGAAACGGAAAGCTTATTCCAAAGTACAATTTCTATTCTACTGCGTCGGCTTAAAGTCCCTCGTCGGAAATCGGATTTTTTGTCATTTAATCACATCGCTGTAGCGAAAGGTCGTTGGTGCGTCGCTTGATGTTTCGACCTCTGCTCGTCGTAAGGTCATTTGGCGGCTTTCAATGTTGTGCGCGTTGCGCCTGAGCCCGTAACAATATTTATAATCTTCAGAGTAGTCATCAACTGCTTGACACGGCGATCTGAGCTATTTGAAGGTGACACGTATGTGAGGCAATGTCTCTCGGCGATTCCACGCGGCAACACATGCATCGTCCTTACTCGAAACCTCACTCAGGATATTACGTTCTTTCGTTTGCCCCATTTCTCCGCGGCCATGTGAACCTTTCTTTGCGCCACTGGGACAGAGAAAAGCCCGGCAGAGATTCGAGAATAGCTGCGGTAAGTTCAGAGGACGAGGGTTCCTGTCTGATACTGTTATCTCACGTATGTCTTTGCCCCTTAACAGCCCGAAAGGCGATGCACCGTTGGGAGGATTAACGTGATGCAAAAAATAATTGTCTTTGGAACAAAGGAATTCTTTGTTGCTTCTAGAACAAGCAAAAATAACAAAAGACAAAGTACATGTCGGAATTCTATCTCGAGGTCTTGAACTACTGATGCAAAATATAAATCTGACCTTTTCCTGGTGAATGAATGCACCAGTGTTATCAATATTTTCAGCGAAACTGGGAATCTTATTGACACGTATACAATTATTGAAAAATTGATATACCATTTTCGGAAGCTTTGGATCAATTATATTATTTCAATATACGAGCTTGAACGATCTGAGAAAGCAGAGCAAAGTACCGCCATTACTTTCTTTTAACGAGGTTTTGTGCTGTTTTCGAATTCATCACAAAAATTTTCCATCTACTCAAAATAAACATAACATTAACCACTCATAAAAGACCTAAATGACAATTAAAAACAATGGCAAATAAAAGATGAGGGACTCACAGTGCAATTATTATTTTTTTATTTACGCAAATAAACATGAACATTAATTTATTTTTCAATTGGCGTCGAATCGATACCGCGACTCTTGATTAAATATACATAGTATATTTATCTTGCTATCGCAGGAATGGGCACTCGATCAATAAAAACATAATTTGAAATATTTCCATGAACAAATGATTATGGATTGTCACGCTCATAAACAATTAGAATTCGTTGTAAAAAAATGTAAATTATTAATCACCATTAGCGAAAAATGAAAAAAAAATACTTGTTTTGTGTAACAATGAACCATATTTATTTTATTGAAAATTATTTGGATACATGTTTATTGTATAAATCCCCATTCCTGCAATCAAGTCGTATTACGGTTGGCAAGGTGATCTTTTTTTCGGTGCTTTATTTGTTGAAACTATAAATTATTTGAAATAATCTCAATTATATTACCCGATGTTATGTCAATAACCGCAAAGACAATGCCTTCAAAAATTGAATCAATTATTTCTTTAACCTAGTAATAGTAATTACCAATTATTGGTAATTACCAATAACATTTCTCTCCATACAGAAACTCAATTTTTTACTACATCACATATGTATGCAATTATCTTCAATGCTTTCACGATAATTAATTAAAGCTGCTAATGAATGTAACTTATAAAGTGATAGAATTTATTCTTATCTTATTTTTTCTAAGTAAGAATTCAAGAATTTGAAATGCAATCGCAGCATCGATATCGTGTTTCGTTGTTTACCCTTTGCAAGAAAAAACTGTCAAATCTCTCATATTTGGGGAAAAAAAAAGAGTTTTTACATTTGTACGCGATGTTTGTCGATGTTTTTTGGGTCCTTCAGAGTTTTGTCAAAGGGAACGAAGCGAAAACTCTATTGACTTTGCTGATATCGTTTCATGTTCAATTTCATATTCCACTAAAATATTCGGCCCGAATCAGACGTCAATAAAAACGTTTGTAATATACACGAGATATTAAAGTTGCGGCGATAGGAAAAAAATATCTGACGAATGTGTGACTACGAAAAAATCGCACGATTGACAAAACATCACCCAGCTTTATGACAAAATAAAAATGAAAAAAAGTATTCAAATTAATGTACTGATATAATAAAAAACGTTTTGATAAAAATATCTCCATATGTGCTAGTGAACTTTTTTTTCCTTACTGAAATAAAAGTGTTGAATATAAACCAGTGCATAACGAAATCCCGAAAAAATACTCGTTGGAAAAATACCTTCACTGCAATAATTAACTTGAATTGATTTCTATTGCTACTATGAATTACCAGACACACTAAATTCGGCACAGTGTTAAAATCAATTTACAAAAATCTATCAATAATAAAAAATAAAAAATTCAAATACGAAAAAAAAAATTGTGGTAAAATTAAATTTTTCCTTTAAAACTTTCCTCAAATATTCAAAAATAATTTGAATACAAGATTTATATTAATAAACATTTTTTCCAATAAACAAACTGTTTGAATTTTTCTTCTCGGACTGCGAAAATTTTTAAATCTCATGTACCGAGGTCGTAACATACCGAAATGTGTTTCAGCTTTTTTTTTTGTTGCTCGTGTCAGTCAACTTTAATAATACGTCCATATTACCAACCTTTGAAAACGAGCGAGTTAATGAGAGTCTCAAAAATATTTCAGTGGACCTGCCAATTTCCTCACAGAAAAAAAGTATTTGAGTTGCTAAAATATTATTGAGACCAAATAGTTACGACTAATTTTTAATACTGAGAACTATTAAAAACTCATAGTTCCTATTTGGTCTCAATAATATATTGACGGTTCGAATAGTTTCATTCCGTAGGGATTATAGTTCGAGAAACCTATTTCTGCTACCATATTGTAATACAAGTAGAACAAACAAGCCAAAACTTTCAAGTGTTCCATATTCAGCACACTAACCCTATATACAATATGCGGCTTGAAGATTCGCGGTACATGCGCGATGGAGTATTCTAAATCCTCGAGATTAAATTTACCGTCAAAAGCACGTAAGCAAAAAAAAAAAAACAACGTCGACTTCCGCAACAATATCAACCATAGATAATTAACTATACTTTCTTCTTTCTTTCTATAATTTTTAATACGGCAGTAGTTACATCACCGTCCTTCTTTCCCTGAATAAGAAAACCCATAAACGCGCACTCGTAACCATCGTAATAAAAAGCACTTTTCAAATCTCATAACGTCGCACGAAAAAAAACAACAACAACAAAATTTAAAAAATTAAAATAAATCGATTCCATTAAATCGAAGTTTATTTGTTTATTGATTGTGAATGAGCGAAAATAATTCTCTCATCTATGCAGTATTAACGACTGTTACGTAGATACATTTTTTTCAAAACATTTTTATTAAGTTCCTGGGATTTCAAATTCCCTAAGGACTTGTGCCAAAAAAGAATACGTAAACAAACGCAGACAACGAAGAAGTACAGAAAATAAATTAAAGCTAAATGAGGCGATACAAAAGATAAAATGAGAGGCGAGCAAATAAAGACTAGGACAAAGTTACAAGCATTAAACACCAATACACTGGCCTAACCAACGAGCTCGGCAGCTCGCTGCTCAAGCAGCATAAGGCGCCGCAACAATCTCCTCTTAAACACCGCGAGTGAGGGCGCCTGCTATTCGACTAGAGGAAGATCATTCCTGAAGAGTGACCCGCAGACGCGAAAATATTTCCTGTACGACGTTCGCGAGACCGGCGTCAACAGCGTAGGAGATATTACTCGGGGATTATTAATTAGGGCTCAACACAAGGTTTTTGAGAGATTCGCGGGCGCGAAGCTGCCACCTCGCGGCCGCTCGACGAACTAACCGGAGCGCAAGTAAAGCAGCCGCCGGAGTGAGACGCGCAACCACCACCCGAGGATCGTCGCGTCGCCCTCACCTCGCCTCGCAATCGCGTCCTGATGCTTCTACGCTGTTTCGACCCTTCTACCCATGCTACGCTTGCCGAAGCCCGTTAGTGGGGGACTCAACTACCGAGGCTCCCTCCCCCGCCTCTTTCTCCCACTTTCCACGGCGTCGCTGCCGTCACAGCTAAATAAATAGACAATAAATAGCCACCCACTTCGCCCTCCAATCCTGTACTACTGACCGGGGTCGTATCTCGACTAATGTCCTAGTAGCAAACGCTGGTGGGGCTATTTATTGTTTCATCACTCATACATGGCTAAGCGCAAGAAAAAGGGAGAAAATCTAATAAAAGTTATTCGGCTGAGGCTTAACGTCTTCTGTATTTTATATCTGTGCGAAAACCAACAACAATTTGACCTCCCTTTGACCCTTGACCTCTTGGGTCTGGTCGGTGATTGTTTAGGTTTTTATAACTTTGAATGGAAAGGTATGCAACGCAGAATTCTGCACATTGCTTACTCATTGATTTTTATCTTTCGCAAAGCCGCTTCTATGAGGAAGTTTATTTATTTTTTTGGCTTTCTGATTGAGGAAGATTTTGGAAAGAGAATTTGTGTGTAGCAGGGATTGATATTATTCTTCATGTGTAGAAAATTTTAGTCGATTTGGCGAAATTTCAACCAAGTTGGAGCAAAACGAAAATTTTATTAAAACCGGATTGCGAAATGTCTGTCGGATAACCATCAACCCTAATTTGATGTGACCCTTAACCTCTCGAATCCGGTTGGTGATTTTTTGTGTTGTGCGTATCTAACTAGGAAAGGAAAGAACTTTGTTTAAGATTTTTTTTTGCTGTGTACAAAATGAAGGTGTTTGACTTTTACAATAAAAAAAACCGGGTTGACTGTTATTTGAAAATTTGAAGAAAAAAATGTTCACATTCCGAAATTTTCAGATCTGTACCCAAAGTGGACGTGCGATCGGTTTAAAAACAAATAAATTTTTATAAATCCCATAGTATTGGTGAAGGCATGTGGATTAATGTCCTACTGGCGAACGCTGTTGGCGCTATTTGTGCTTTTATCACTCATACGTGGGTGAGATCGTCAAGAGGAAGACAGATAATCCAGACAACTTATTCAGTTACGCTAATAGA
The DNA here is from genome assembly GCA_949699805.1 of Tromatobia lineatoria. NCBI lineage: Eukaryota > Metazoa > Arthropoda > Insecta > Hymenoptera > Ichneumonidae > Tromatobia > Tromatobia lineatoria. The sequence goes on along the minus strand of OX453042.1, from coordinate 3,980,587 downwards.
CTTCTGGCACTATATCTATGTATTATGGGGTGATTACGGTGAAAAGCGGCCACCGTTTAAAATTTTTTCGAAACGACTTGCCTCAGCTTTTTACGTTACATCTGGCATTATATTTATGTACGTAATGATATTATAGAGGGATTCTTCGTCAATTCAGTAACTTTTTTTTTAACCCTCTATGATTAATCCCATAATTGGACAGCACTTAAAAGTAATCTTTCCAAATTATTTCAGATTTTTAAATCCAATATTGCGAAAAATGAGGCATTCCTTCAAAGTCAATATATCTTGACAAATTAAAGTCATAGAAAAAATTGTTTTAACATAAAAGTTATAGTTTCAGTGTTTTGTTTTCATGGGAACATTTCTTTCGACATTTCCATGTCAGAAGACTGACATTAGTATGAGACGTCGAGAAAAATGGTTTAGCAAAATTATCCGGATCTGTGTGATGAAATGCCAAGAATTCATATAACCGTGACTTAACAACTATTCGACCGAATCAGCTGAAATTTTAACAGCATGTGCAGTACTGACTAATCTTCAATTGGTATAAGTTTTATAAAAATCGCTAAACGCATTTCAGTTTAATGAGAATTTTAAAATTTTGAAGAAAGTACGTAAACGCTCTAGATCAAACGAATTTTGAGCTATCGAGCTGAAACTTCATATAAAAATTGCACAACGTTATGCGACCTTTGATATTGAATTTGGGTCAAATCTACAGAGTGGTTCGGTTTTTACGTAATTTTGCATTTTTCTACAAATCATCGTTTTCGAAAATGTGTTGACAAATTTTAGTTCTTAATAACTCAAATTTTAATAAATTTAAGACTTTCATATGTATTAAAAATCAGGATACAAAGTAGAACTTTGCACATTACTTCTTCAATAATTTTTCTTTTTCGCAAAGGTTTCTCTATAAGGAAGTCAAACATAAAATAAATAAACGTTCTCATAGTGGCGGCTTTGCTAAAAATAATAAAAAATATGAGAATGAGAAAGCAATGTGTAAATTTCTATTTTGCATTCTTTTTTTTAGATTTAAAACAAAGCGGCGAATTCATTCTGTTATTAAATTGAAGAGCTTTCAAACTGAATTAAACTAACTTTTAAATGTCAATTACTTATTTATTGGCTTTATCATCATGAAAAAAATGTATTTTCTATAAATGTATATTCTTAGCATTCTCAGGGAGATTGATTTTCGTTTATTTGTATTCCATTAAAAAAATCGAGACGTCTAAAAATGTATTAAACAATTTTTCAAATATTAATTGATCAAATTATTTATCCATTTCCTGATTATTATCGAGAGAAAAATGTAGCATTTCCAACAAGATTAATTTTTCTTCATCGAGTATTCCTCTCGTTTGTCTCACTTTATTTTCCCCCTTTTCATCTATTTAGAAAAAAAAATTATCGAGCGGATTTGGTTCTAACTCCGTTTATTTAGAGTTATCTAGTACATCCGCTTCTCGACGTGAATGTTCTTCATGACAAGTGAGCGAGATCGATTTTTGTGTATTTCCATTCCATAAGAAAAAATCAAGACCTCTGGAAATGTGTTAAACTATTTTTCAAACATTATTTAGTCAAATTACATATTCCTGTCTTCATAATCATCAAAAAAAATATATAGAATTTCCAACAAGATTAATTTACCTTTATCAAGTATTCCTCTCGTTTGTCTCACAATTCATTTTTCCATTCTTTATCTATTTAGAAAAAAAAATTATCGAGCGAATTTGGTTCTAAATCCGTTTATTTAGAGTTATCTAGTACATCCGCTTCTCGACGTGAATGTTCTTCATGACAAGTGAGCAAGATCGATTTTTGTATATTTCTATTCCATAAGAAAAAAATCAAAACCTCTGGAAATTTGTTAAACTATTTTTCAAACATTATTTAGTCAAATTATATATTCCCGTCTTCATTATCATCAAGAAAAATATATAGAATTTCCAACAAGATTAACTTGCCTTTATCAAGTATTCCTCTCGTTTGTCTCACAATTCATTTTTCCATTCTTTATCTATTTGGAAAAAAAAATTGTCGAGCGGATTTGGTCCTAAATCCGTTTATTTAGAGTTATCTAGTACATCCACTTCTCGACGTGAAAGTTCTTCATGACAAGTGTGCGAGATCGATTTTTGTATATTTCCATTCCATAAGAAAAAAATCAAGACCTCTGGAAATTTGTTAAACTATTTTTCAAACATTATTTAGTCAAATTATATATTCCCGTCTTCATTATCATCAAGAAAAATATATAGAATTTCCAACAAGATTAACTTGCCTTTATCAAGTATTCCTCTCGTTTATCTCACAATTCATTTTTCCATTATTTATCTATTTGGAAAAAAACAGTTGTCGAGCGGATTTGGTCCTAAATCCGTGTATTTAGAATTGTCTAGCACAATCCGCTTCTCGGCGTTAACGTTCTTCATGACAAGTAAGAATCTGTCGTCCGAAGCTTTGTGTGCTCAGCGGTAGTTGTATCACCTGCGAGCATACATCCCTGTTTGCAGATGTGATAGTGACTAAAGCAGGATTTCGAAGTGTGAAAAAAGCCGTACCTAAAAGAAAGTTCGTTCCGGCGAAGCGGAAGTACCGACAGCTCAGTGAATTGGTGCTTCTGTATCTCGCAGCACTACACCAATGTGTATTTCTGTACCGACCGGCGGTCGTTACACAGCCATATATAGACATATGCTTGGTCCCTACGACACTTTAGTGCACGACACTTGTTTGCTCGACGGACAACGTATTTTTACACCCTCAGCCTCGCTCCGTGAGCATCCCTGTCACGGGACCATAACGCTTCCCCTTTTCCTGGCTCACCCATCGCCACCCACTCCTCCTTCACTGTTCTTTCTGTAGCCATCCAGCTTTTCCACCTATATATATAAAGCAATACGAGCTTCACGAACCGCGAGCAAAAAGTTACTCGTCTTACTCACCGAAGCATATAATGTGACTGTTATATCAGGTGCTTGGCTATTATGCAACGAAAAAATAAACCAACTTTGGATTCATTCATTTTTAACTCCCGACTGCCCGACAGGGCAAAAAGACGGGAGTTATGCGTTTCGCGACGATCAAACGATCTCACCTCGAATCTTGGACATGCATGTTTGTCAAAACGACAAGAATTGTCTTGACAAATTTTGGCACAGAGCTTCTATGGCTGGGAGCATAGGTCCATGAATTTTTGAGATCCATTGTGTAACCGCGGAGATATATAACTTTGAAAAATGTTTTAAAATTGCGAATTCAAAAATATCGCTTTCACCACTACATTTTTATACGACTACTGTATACGTGTGTGAGCCTAACCTAACATGGCATCGATATATAAACCGACGGCCCATCAAAAGTCTGGGGCCCTGTGTTAAGGCGAGGCGGAACGGCCATGAGTGCGAGAGAGATAGAAAATCATTTTCGGAACAACAATACACGGAAACTAGACACATGGCTGGAATTATTCTTTAAAAAGTGTGAAATAAAAAAAAAATTAAAAATTTTAAAAAACTCCCGACTGAAAAACAAACTTATGAGAAAAATTACTCTAAAAACAAACTCATGAAAAAAATTACTTTAAAAAGAATGAAAAAAAAATTAAAAATTTTAAAAAACTCCCGACTGAAAAACAAACTTATGAAAAAAATTACTTTAAAAACAAACTTATGAAAAAAATTACTTTAAAAACAAACTTATGAAAAAAATTACTTTAAAAACAAACTTATGAAAAAAATTACTTTAAAAACAAACTTATGAAAAAAATTACTTTAAAAACAAACTTATGAAAAAAATTACTTTAAAAACAAACTTATGAAAAAAATTACTTTAAAAACAAACTTATGAAAAAAATTACTTTAAAAACAAACTTATGAAAAAAATTACTTTAAAAAGAATGAAATAATTAATAATAATATTGATATTGATAATTTATCGGAATATTTCGTTTATTATTTCCATTATAGTCGGGATACGTCCCTCGATAATAACACCCTGAATTTGTAGATGAGGTGACGTCTCCCGACTATAATGGAAATAATAAACGAAATATTCCGATAAATTATCAATATCAATATTATTATTAATTATTTCATTCTTTTTAAAGTAATTTTTTTCATAAGTTTGTTTTTAAAGTAATTTTTTTCATAAGTTTGTTTTTCAGTCAGGAGTTTTTTAATTGCTTCCTCATAGAGAAAGCTTCTTTTCATGATAACTTTTTCCTTGAGATATGTTGAATACACGAAGGTCAAAAATTCCGAAATTTTATGTCTCATCTGAATTTTGAACGAAATGTTTTCTACCGAATTTCGTCAAAAATGGAGCTGAGATTTCAAGTTTAGGAATTTTAGAGTTTCGTTCGTTTACCATTCCGAACTTTAACCCCGATTCCCTTGCTTTTCAGAGACAAAGATGCGAATGGTAAATACTTGAAGGTCTATAATTTCGGAATTTAATATCTCACCTACATTTTGACGAAAATATGCTAGAAAAATTGTCGTCTAAAATATAGATATTAATTTTCGGATTTTCAGACCTTCGTGTATTTACCATTCGAAACTTTAACCCCGCCCTGTCAAAACACTCAGAATGGTCTGAAACCCTGAGAAAAGTCGTTGACAAAGAAACATGGATTATATTACAGGTCTACTAAATTAACGCAAAACACATAATTCTCTCAGACTCACTCTATGAACAAGCCGAAATTGATCAACGTTCTTGTAAAAACCAAAAAATAATTATAAAGCAATTTACGAGGTTCTACTTTTTTTTCGCAAGGAAAAATATTCAAAAAACAAAACAAAAGGCTCAGCATTCTTGCAGGGACATAATTCTAAAGATAGATTCTAAAACTCCTAGAAATAATCGTTAGGGACTTTTTTTTTAAATATTATGAATGTAATGTATGTGTGTATGTATGCAAGTTTATTGCTCTAAGAGAAGTACCCCCTATATGAGAAGGGGGGGGGGGGGGGGAGGGGAGGGTTCATTACAGTCTTAGTTCCGGTTCTCATGGAATGATTCTTCAAGATTGAATTTCGGCAAACAGTTGCTCTCGCATATGTGTTATTTAATAATTAATGCTGGCTCAAATTACTTGACTTAGACAAAATTCTCTAAAAAATATTATCATACTGATACGAAAATTCATTTCTTGTAAATATTCTTTCGAAAATATTTGAAATAAATTTTGTTGAAAGAATCCAATTTTTCCAGAATTTTGATATCAAACCTGAATTTTTTTTTTACTGGGTAATTTTTTTGCATTGGTCTCACTACTAAGCCGAATTTAGAAGGACGGATTTCAAAGGGTTAATAGATATTTAATTATTGCAACGAAATTGCGGTGTGAAAAAGTGGCCTATTTTACCGAATGACGAGTCGCTCATTATTCTTTAATTGACCCGGCTACTATGAATCAACAATTGCAGCCAGAGAAAACCCAAGAATAATATTTCGAATGTGACTTTCAATCCCTTTAAATAATAAATGGAGGGTGGAATTTAAGAAATAGGGAAACTCGTGAAACGTTATCGATTTATATTATGATTATGATTTAACAGCTAAATAAACTCAGTCATTTAAACACAATAAATGAGTGTACGAAATTAAATATTTTTTTTAATTTATATGTGAGCCGTACACGATGATGAACATTTTTGCTACTTTTACCCTAATTCGAAACACTTAAGCACTAACTGAAAATTTGGATCGGTCTCAACCGATTCCGTCAATATTGATTTTCAACAATTGACCAATTAACGGACTTCGTTGATAAGAGCGGTTCGATATTGGATTTCATATTTTTAATATTCCAAAATGTACCAAGCACATCGAAAAAAATTAAAATTTTATATACCCTACTGCCGATCTTCATTCAAATATATATCAAGCATCACTAGATATTATTCCGTTGACGTACCAAATTTCAGCTCGCAACTTTACATTTCGCAAAATTTAATACAAACACATTAATTTTTCGTAAATTAAAAAAATCCTTAAAATCCGAACCGCTTGTCCCATTTCGGCCAAATTCAATACCAAACAACATAAAAAAATCCCTGCCCATATAAAAAATCGTTCAGAAAAATGATGTGAATTTAATAATTGAAAATCTAACGAAATATAAATTCCTGCACACATTATGTCAAAAACTGGTACAATCGAAGACAAACGGCTGCTTCACTTGAGTGCCAAATTTGAGGTCAATCGGTTAAACGGTTCTTGAGTTAGTACCTTAAAATTTCGAACATCTGTTCATACCCACACATACATTTTTTCCAAACCATTTTTCTCGATATTCTGGACCATACTAATTGTCCTGACACGAGAATCTCTAAAAAAACAAAAAAATTCACGTAACAAAGCTTTCTCTATGCGGAAGCAAACTATTTGAACAAGGTGAAAAAAAAAAAATGGTAAAATTTATTGGTTCCTCCATAAAGATACACTATGCGAACGATGCGTAAAATGCATAAAATGCAAACCTTACCCGGATCAGTAGGCTATAATAAAAGTCTATTTCGCCGCGCAGCTATAAATATATAGCCGTCGGTAATAATGATGAAGAACATGCTCGAGAGTAACACAGACACTTATCATTTTTGACGTTTTTGAACACGACTATCACTAGCCCGTAGAACAAGTGATTTATTATCGGATGAAAAATGAAAATGGATCGTTGCTTCAGCCGCGGCGGCCAGAAGCACGAGTTCTCGAGAGTCGCCGCTTACCACCCACACCACAATATATAATAGTCGCTCGGTTTGATTCATCGGATACTTTGGAATTACCTATCTCGATAATATAAAAAGATCAGCGACTATCGGTAAAGCTCTGCAACACTGCAAACAAGTTCTCCACGTAAATGCAATCAAGACGCAAAGAAAAGAGGCCATGATTCGCCAACTGTTAAGATGGTCATCCTCCGATTGCACGAGATTTATTCGGCCATCAGTCCCCCTATAGTTATCGGCTGATATATCTTGAGCCTGAATCGTTGGACCTTTCTTCTTTCACCTTCTCACGCTGCTATTTTATATCTATGGTTTTTGAGCGGGACGAGTCAATCAAGAAAGTATTTTTTAAGTTTTCGTTTGTCTGCTTTTGATTGCAGGAAGTATTGTCTTGGTGAAATTTTTTTTTTCGCGATTTTCATGTCAGGATGCACTGAATTCACGTAAAACGTCGAGGAAAGTGGTGAGGCCGGGTTTCTGACGCTGACCCAGTTTCTGATACGATTACTTTGACATAGATGGGTTCCCTTATCATTCGATAAACAGCCAATAGTGAATTCGAAAATGATGGTGAAGTCCGAGAATTATTTTAAAAAATTGCTTCAGTGGGAAAGTCCTAATAGAATTTTTTTTCTATTTTTTGCGTATTCGTCCGCCTTTAATTCCGGAGATCATCATCTTCCGATTTTGACTGAATAAGTTCAGCTATCATTGGACCTTCACTTATACCCCAAAATCGATACGTTTTGAAGATCGATGCGCAGGAATATTGACTTTGCGGCCGAGAGGACAAGAATAAACATGATATAAATCCACGTATACGACTCCACAAGACGTGACCACGTGACGTTTACAAAAAAATGCTTCGGGTTCGAAGCCAGAGAATTATTTTTAAAAATTGATTCGCCGAGTGGAGAAGTCCTGATAGAAGTTTTTTTGGTTTTTCAGTTTTTTTGATATTACCCCTTAAATCCCGAAGATTATTATTTTCCGCGTTTGACGCCTCAATAAATTCAGCTATTATTGAACCTTCACTGTTACTCTTAAAACCGATACTTTTTGAAGATCGATGCGGAATATCAGCCTTGCGGCCGGAAGGACAAGAATAAACGTGATATAAATCGTGACGGTTGCAAAGAGCCCTTATCGGGTGACTCCACGATTTTTCCGAAGCTTGAACCCGTAAACACGTGACGTTTACAAAAAAATGCTTCGGGTTCGAAGCCAGAGAATTATTTTAAAAAATTGATTCGCCGAGTGGGAAAGTCCTGATAGAATTTTTTTTTTTCAGTTTTTTTTATATTACCCCTTAAATCCCGAAGATTATTATTTTCCGCGTTTGACGCCTCAATAAGTTCAGCTATCATTGAACCTTCACTGTTACTCTTAAAACCGATACTTTTTGAAGATCGATACGGAATATCAGCTTTGCGGCCGGAAGGACAAGAATAAACGTGATATAAATCGTGGCGGTTGCAAAGAGCCTTTATCGAATGACTCCACGATTTCTCCGAAGCTTGAACCCGTAACCACGTGACGTTTACAAAAGAATTTTTCGAATTCGAAGCCAAAGAATTATTTCTAAAAACGCTTCGGTGAGTAAGAAAGTCCTTGTAGAATTTTTTTTTCAATTTTTTTCCTTTTCGTCCCTCTTGAATTCCGCAGATCATCATCTTCCGTTTTTGACGCCTTAATAAGTTCCAGCTATCGTTTAACTTTTACTGTTACTCTTAAAACCGATAGTTTTTGAAGATCGATGCGAAATATCAGCTTTGCGGCCGGAAGGACAAGAATAAACGTGATATAAATCGTGGCGGTTGCAAAGAGCCTTTATCGGGTGACTCCACGATTTCTCCGAAGCTTGAACCCGTAACCACGTGACGCTACCAAAAGAATCTTTCGAATTCGAAGCCAAAGAATTATTTCTAAAAACGCTTCAGTGAGTAAGAAATCCTTATAGAATTTTTATTTTTTATTTTTGCCCTTTTCGTCCTTCTTGAATTCCGCAGATCATCATCTTCCGTTTTTGACGCCTTAATAAGGAACTTATTAAGACGTTAAAGTTAAAGTTATCGTTTAACCTTCACTGTTACTCTTAAAATCGATACTTTTTGAAGACCGATGCGGAATATTGGCGTTGCCGCCGAAAGGACAAGAATAAACGTGGTATAAATCTTGGCGGTTGCGAAGAGCCTTTATCGGGTGGCTCCACGATTTCTCCGAAGCTTGAACCCGTAACCACGTGACGTTTACAAAAGAAACTTTCGAATTCGAAGCCAAAGAATTATTTCTAAAAACGCGTCGGTGAGTAAGAAAGTCCTTATAGAATTTTTTTTTCAATTTTTTTTCTTTTCGTCCCTCTTGAATCCCGCAGATCATCATCTTCCTTTTTTGACGCCTTAATAAGGAACTTATTAAGGCGTTAAAGTTAAAGTTATCGTTTAACCTTCACTGTTACTCTTAAAATCGATACTTTTTGAAGACCGATGCAGAATATTGGCGTTGCCGCCGAAAGGACAAGAATAAACGTGGTATAAATCTTGGCGGTTGCGAAGAGCCTTTATCGGGTGGCTCCACGATTTCTCCGGAGCTTGAACCCGTGACGATAAATTCGACGAGCTCTTTTCGCCATGGGGATTGCGAAACCAGACACCGCAAATCCAGCTTTTTGGAAAATTAAACGTCTCTAAATTTTCGAGCATTTCGGTCCCCACAGACTCTATACTTAAGGGCGCTTGGCTTTACCTATAATTCTACTCGATAGCTTCGGCTCGTCGTTTCTTCGGCTGGCTTACACGGCGACGTCGTCCGACACGAATTCACTCAATGCGCGGCAAGCCAAATACACCGAGTGAAAAAGTTTTATTGAATCACGGAAATCTCTTTGAAATTCTGGACAATCGAACATTTCATTGCTATCAATGAGACAATATATTTATGCTCTTAATAACATTGATTTCAATTGCTATTTCATTGATTCATAATATTTATTCAATATAAATAAATATACCAACTTAAATATATTATTTCATTGATTTCTTCGAAACAAAATATGATATTTCTTCTAATGTTGAAATTCAATAAAATTCAATAAAATATAGTGACATTTGATTGGAGGAAATTCTCTTTTGTTCATTGCTTTCAATGAAATCGTCTTTGGCACACATAATACGAACCCTTCTATCGATCTTCACTACATTGGATACGTATCAACACTAACATATTTTTGTTAAAGTAGAAAATTTGGTTTCGTAACATCACATTTTGCAAAAGTTGATGCAATAGTGTCAATTTGATTAAAACTTAGGAATTTCATAAACACAAATCGCTGTAACGATTTTGCCCAAATTCAAAATAACTGGTCGCATTACTTTATTAAATTTTGATGTGAAGCCCTAGACTTATAGATAAAAATTCGCTCAATTTAAAATGATTACACAGACATTTTCCGAATTTCCTAAACTATCATAAAATCGAAATGCGTCGAGCGATTTTCAGAAAACGTACACCAAGTAAACATTAATCGGTACAGAATTTTTTGCCGTCGTAAAACTTTCATAAGAATTCCAGTCAATGAAATATATTTAAAAAATTGTCCGTTCTCCAAACTATAAATCTAACCGGCATTGAATCGGCGATCGAAATTAAAAAAAAAAAAAAAAAATTTCGTCTGAATTACAAATGCGTCAATTTTCCAATGACAAACCTAACTCAAATAATCAAATAATTTCTTGAAACACGCTTCCACTTTTGAAATCCATCAAAATCTGCAAAATTACATTTAGACTCTCCCAAAAATAGCTCTGGAAAAATCGTCTTGCGTTATCAAGTACGAGAAATAGCGACGAGTTGTACCAGAGTTTGTACAGCGAAATCGGAAGTTCGATAATTCAATAAACGTTGCGTCTTCCGTTCCGCAAGAAAATTTATCCTCAAATTGGCTGACAGTTAACAGATTTTCGGAATTAGCGGAATGGAAATAAAACTTTAGCCGTGCATCTCTGTATCATCCGATGCTGGCCAGAGCGAAACGTGCCATTCTCTCTCGAACAATAGAGATGCGAACGAAGTGCCACCCATTAGCGCTTACGGCAAGGATTTCCCCGAAGTGAAAAGTTTCGCTGTGCTGCAAACGAACGCTCGGCACCTGACTAAATTTCGTCAAGCCCGCCCGTTGCTCTATGTGACTCGAAAGTATAATAATAATACGTATATAGAATATATGTGGCACGTTTACCACGTGTACGACGCTTTTCCGCGTAGCCTTCACGTATAACTATAACTAGCAGTACAACTACGTGCGTTTTACCTCGTCTAGTCGAGTGTCGCTCGCCAAGTGTTTGCTCGTTGCCTCGGCATGCACCAATGCAGTCGGGCTACAGGGCTTCCCTTGCATTCCTAGTCCGACAGAGGACATTGAGGACATTCGAGTGTAGACGAAAAATACAAAATAAATAACGTAACCGGTAAAAAGTCGCTGCTCGCGACAAATGAGAGACACAGACTGCTGCACCGTGTGATAATGAAGCGACGATTCGCCTCGGGTATAATATTATACACAAAGGGGAATATATGTATACAAGCTTTTCCTTTCAAGGCAGCCACTTTTTTTTCAAACCTCTTTGATTAGTCTCATAATTGGATAAATTTGGCACCGGTTGAAAGTACTCTCTGCTAATATTTCCAGTTTTTTAAAACTAATATTTCGAAAAATGGGGTATTTCTTCGAAGTCACATCTTGAAAAATTTGAGTCAGAAAAATATTGTTTCAACATAAAAGTTGTAATTTCAGGTGAACTTTTCGATGAAATTTTTGAGATAATTTCCTCTTTTGATTAGTCCCAATTATGGGACTATTCAAAGAGGTTTGATTAGTCCCATAATTGGATAAATTTTGCACCGGTTGAAAGTACTCTCTGCTAATTTTTCCAGTTTTTTAAATCCAATATTTCGAAAAATGGGGTATTTCTTCGAAGTAACATCTTGAAAAATTTGAGTCATAGAAAAATATTGTTTCAACATAAAAGTTGTAATTTCAGGTGAACTTTTCAATGAAATTTTTGAGATAATTTCGCGACCCGATAATAGTACTTTTTCGCTTGAAAATGTAGATTATTTTTTTAACCAAAAAAGGCTACGTTTTTTTGGCTGAAAAAAATTACAGAATCTTGCGTGGGTAGATAAAAACTAAGTTTGAATATGGCACGAAACGGTCGTGTCCTTAAAAAATTATGTCATTTTGAAATTTTTCGAAAATTAATTTTTCGCACTTTGAAGTAACTAATCACAAAACAAAGCTTATTGAGGAAGCCAAATGTCATAAACAGTTATAAAAAACAGACAGAGAGGAAACCTTATGACAATGTAATTGTCAGTTTTTTTTCAAAAGAAAATATCTTTTGTTGACTTTCGACCGGAATATTTCAAATAATTTTTACGTTCCCGTAACAATAATTTTTTAGTGAAAGTCGGGGAAATAATTTTTTATCGAAAAATAAATATTTCTTTTTGGCTGAAAAAAATTAAAAAATCTCCCAGTATGTATGATGATATCGAAAAAAATTACCAGAGTGACACGGATTTCCAGAGTAAAAAAATGGGAAAGCACTAACGAAATCGACATTTTTTTTTTACTTTGACAAATAATTTTTTTTTTACCGGAACCTCGAAACGTGCCACTCTGGTGATTTTTTTCGCAATATCGACAGTCATTCACGATTACGTTGCATATTTTTTAGCTGAATGAAAACATCCGCTTCTAAATAAAAAAATTAATTCCCCCTTTTTTCGGTAAAAAATCAGTGTTACCGAAACGTGAAAATTATTTAAAATGTTCCACTGGAAAGCTAACGAGAAACGTGGAATTTTATGCGGAGACATTTTTTTTTTTTCAAGTATTTCAACTTTCCGAAAATTGCTGACATGGAATCAGAAATTTATAAATATTGGAAAAAAACAATTTGATAAAATTTATATCCAATGTCCTTCATTGGTAATTTGATTTAACCAATTGTGAGACAAATCTGAAATGATTGACAGAAAAGTGGCTAAATTGAGAGGGAATGCTTCATATGGCTCATAACTGTAGCCGGACGCTCTTCGTCGTCTCGTCGTTAGCCATATATATATATTTAGTTCATGCTTTCGATGTTTTCAGTTCTACTACATTTTTAAGAGGTGAATGTGATAGCATGATTGAAAATTTGTATACATTACAATTTTATTTAGGGCGCATACGGAATTGAATATGGATCAGGGCATAAAAATCCACATTTTGGGTCGAAAACAATTACAACCGCGTAATTGTGTTCTTATCAGTGAGGTAATTATCGTGTTAAATCATAGTTATGACGCAATGTAACAACTTTACACGAGATTTTCTGGCGTTTAATTATAAGCTGCATTAATTTGACTGTCAAAATTCAAATTTCATACCCGTTTCATTTGATATCTATGAATCACATAATGTCAAGCAGACTTGAAAATAAAGTAGTCGAAATGTGGAACGCTCACTGCAATTGCTAATTTATGGCAGACGAAGGGATTGAAAAAATTATGGGCAACCTGACATTTGGACGATATATCTTATAACAATATAGTTTACATTTTAATTTTATTGTAATAATTTGAGTAAATCGCTCTCTATCAATCCTATAAATCTTGACATAATAAATTTCGTTCGGTAAAAACCAATGCAACAAAATAAACTAATGATTGTTCTTTCTGCAAAATTATAATAATTCTGCAAAAATTAAATTCATCGACTTCTTTTGAATGGTTCGTAAATAATATTTGTAAAATAATGAATTGTCATGAAAAGATTTTTTTTATAGAATTATTAAAGAAAAAAAGAAGTTCCTATTACCGAACTTGGAAAAAAAGCGATTCTAACGTAATACCGTCTGGCGATCGTAAAAAAGAACCTTTCAAATATTCCAGTGTCTGGACTTTATAGTGTAAGTTCTCGGGAATCTATTTCTGCTACTACGGTGAGATTTATCTCCAGAACTAGAAAATACCAGCCAAAACTTTTCCCTTGTTGAAATCCACTCTCAATTATGAAATATCTTAGCAGATATAGGAATGGATCAAATTAGCGACCAAGTGCAATTACGATTGTATTCATAATAAAAACAAATTCTAATTATGTACTTTAAGGATAATAAATTCGAGACAAAATATCCTCCGCTCTGAATTATCTCTCGACGGATATTTTCGTCTGGTTAATTTCTGGTTAATTTGTGAATTTGCATATTTGCAATTTTCACAAATTAACCAGAAGACGTATTCTAAATGGATTCGTTAAACATGCCAAAAAATATGAAAAAGAATTCGCTTGGTCATTGGTCCATTTGTTATATACAAAATCTGTTGTGGTTTAAAAGTATTGTCAATTTTTTAATTTTTTTAAAACATAAACGTTTATAAAACAGAAGCTCAATGAATGATTAATAAATACTTTTATTTAAAGCCCGAATTAAAAATTTCGTTACCAAACGAAAAACGACCTTTTTGAGTTTTTTATAATGATGTTCGCCTTTAAATAATTGAAGGAGAGAGAGAGAGAGATAAAGGGCCCTACAAAAAATAAATAAAAAAGAGCTTCAAAGCTTATTTTACGAGATATAATAGATTTAAAATTTTCCTTCATAAATTCTCCAAAAAACTACTGGTAATTTCGCCTCAATTATTTTATTTTTTTATTTGTTGTCATCGAGGCGTCACTTTACATGACGTAATGAATATACAAAAGTGTAGTGCAGGAAATGTTTAAAATGCCAATCGTAACTGGAATCGCGTAATGCTTGATCGAACAAACATTTAACTGGGGAATACATGTAGGCCAATATGCACCAATTCGACCTCGGATCGAATCGTCGACCTCTCGCATCTGGTCGGTGATTTTTTTATGTTGTTGTTCCAACTCTAAACGGAATGTAGAATTTTTCTTCTTTCAAAAAATCCTTTTGACGAATCACTCTTCAAAAAAAAGTTTTGGCCGTAATATAAAATTTTGAAAAGGTTCTTAAAATTCTTTGAAACATTTCAAAATGTATAAAATTATACAGAGAAAGGGACGTTGCTCATCTTTTAATGTTTTCGAGATACAGCGATTTAAATTTTGTGAGCACATCCATTTATTCGGACATTTTTTTCAAACCAGGTTTTTAGATGTTTTAGAATATTCTGAGTATTCTGACATGAAAATTTCGAAAAAACAAAAATTTCTCATGAAAACAAAGCTTCCTCTACAAGGAAGCAGATCTTTAAAAAAAACCTGTATCGCTTTTAAAGATTGAACAGCGGAAAAAATCACCGATCGGATCCAAAAGGTCGACGCAAGTCGAATTGTTATGTATGCAAGGATCATGAATTCGCCGCAGTTACAATGGGCTGCCATTCCCATAGGTAAAATATACGAGCCGTTTGACGTCCGATTTAAAAAATGCGATCCTCGTACGAATTCCTCATGGGAAGAATTCCCAGAGGAAGCCTTAAAATTCGTAAACAGGAATAGAATTGACGCAGGCAAAAAACTATATATTTCACGCGAAGCTGATGCTTTTTTCCCCCCCTCAAATTATTATATTCGAAAAAAGGTCCTTATATTTTACAGACATAGAAAATAAAGGAATAATTTTTTTCTTATACGTAAATTAATTTTTTTGTATTTCCCAGAAAGTCAATAAATTTTTCTTGGCCAGTAAATAATTTTGTCTCTTGTCAGATAATCATTATTTTTTTCTTGCGAATCAATGAATTTTTTGTTTCTTACCAGAAAGTAATTCCGATGTAACATAAAGACATGTAAAGAAACCCGTTTGATCTTAATTATTATTTGTCGAGAAAATTCGTCGAATTTCATGGAGGTATTTGTTGATTTAGTGATTATGCATTCCACTTAGGCGCTGACTTATACCTCAATAACTTTCGGCGGCAATCGAGGGGAACCGAGTCGAGAGTGTAGCGAGTATGCGCGAGGTGCACTTGTCGAGCGATCGATTTCGACTTGATTCCACGTTCTTCGCGAGGTATCCTTACATTGAGGTGGTCTCTGTGTTTGCCCACGGTAATGACCCGCCCGCGAAAAAATAAGAGAACCAGTTTTAACTTCGTTGTCGGTAAAGAAGAACAGTTGCAACGCCTACTCATCGGAGATCTATATGCAGTTTGTACCTAAATGCAGTGCGGTTATTACCTGGTAATGATAAACTGCTTCACCTCGAGCACTATCAGTTTGTACCGTTTATCCCAAATACACGGTAGAGGCGCTATACAGAACATGATATACCATAGTCTTACGCTTAATCTTAGGAAAAAAAAAATGGAAGTTCACTTATTCATTTTTCCTCGATTTCCAGATTTTACAAAAAAAAAAAAAAAAAAAAATGTCTATGGAAAACTATATTGACGCAGTGGTAAAGCTAATTATCATAATATTAGGACAAAAAAAATTTTTATTGAGGTTTCGGACCAACTTTCGATACTTTTACAAATAGCTTTATTTCCACTGTGTGAAATGTTATATTTTGTCTTAAGCTATTGGAAAATGTTCATCAATGTTCATTAGACTGGTTCATAAAATTGCCATATTTCTACTTTGGCGTTGCTCAGCAAGATTCGAGTACCTCTACTCAAGAGAAAAGCTCACACCAAAGGAGCGACCTGTAAAAAATATTTCTGCTCCTTCGTGAAGTTTGAGATTCAAAAACTGAAATCTGTGTGCAAAATTTGGTTTAACTCTTGCGATTGGTTTCCGAGAACATTCGTGACATAGAAACTGAATCGATCAGCTGATCACCTCTAATCGCGTAATTCCTTTTTCTTTTAACCTTTTTTCTATGTTTTCCGCCAGTAATGTATTATTTTTCTTTTCATAAACGCTTCATCAGCGATGAAGCTACAACTTACAGATATTTTTTTTAGGGCTCCATCATTTTTATGCATGTGATTGGCGAAAACAGCGTGTAACTCTCACCGCAGCCATGAGAGATTGTGTTAAAAAGTCATACTTTAACGTAAAATATTTTCGTTTTCGATCAGTAAAACAATTTCTGATTTTGCCAGACGTTTCAAAATAACTCACACTCCAATATGAATAAATTACATGAATTGATCTTCAAAAGTGATTATCGTTGAAATTTCCTAAAATCGAATGAATATTGATAAGATTTACTGAAAGTTATGAGGTTGTCTACATTCAGACGTGACTCGTTGTCATAATTTTTTTTCATAAAGATTCAAACAAAATGTACTTACATCGTATTTTTCTTGAATATGTGGACCGGCTTGGGCAATGTAAAGAGTGCTGGCAGTGTCGAATACCAGTTCTTGTGGTATCCTCGTGACTTTCTGTCTTGCCATTTCATGACAATTTAGATAAAGCGTAATGTCCGTCGTTGAAACCTTTATGACTATTTTCGACCATTTCTTCGCGAGCTTTGGCACTGTGAATTTGGCTACCTCTTCGGAGTGTGAATGCTCGTCGGAATTCGTGTAGACCAAAGATACGTTTTGGTTGGAGGCTGGTCCATCCTGCGACATAAAAGTCTAATATTACACTTGGTCCATTTCTTTCTACAACATGAAAGTCGGGTTAGATGAGCCCGAGGCAAAGCAGTACAGTTATAGTGTTATTTATCGACAGTCTTTGTGGTAAATGCTGCGGGCTAAAAGGGCTCCTTTACAGTGCTGTCTCCGTTAATTTACTTTTTTCAACTATCCATAGCAGTATTTTTACGGGTATAATATATAATAACTCACATTTTTTCTTACTCATAGAGAGAGCATTTTTGTAAAATTTTTTTTGCCATTTTGTTTGTATGTGTGTATGTGCAGTTTTTTTTGTTAGCCCGATAAGTGTCGTAATTGTTCATGTATCATCTTTTAATTTGGTACCCAAGTGGGCAATGATATAACAACCTTTGGAATTGTATTTAGCGTGAATCGGTTGGACGATAAAAATTTTTCAGCATTTTGAAAATTTCGAATCAAGTCATTTTACGCTACGACTTTTGTAAATTACTTGATATCAAGCTGAAATTTTGTAGGCAAATAGATTATCACTGAACCATCATCGCTGTTAAATTTGGATAGAATCGGTAGTATAGTTTTGATTTTATTGATTCTGTCTCTTAAGAGATAACTCTCCACCTCAAAATTTTGAAACCGATTATTCCCTGAACTACTCGGCAGATAAGGCTCAAATTTCGAGAGAATGTAAGGAAGGATGGCAAAAATGATATAAGCTTCTGGTTTTTCTAAAATTCCAAGCCGCTTATTCGGGAGAACCAGAAAACAAACAAAAAGTGAGGTTAGGTGCAAAGGAGACAGCTCTATGGGCGTTTATTATTGGACTGCCTCTTAAAAATATGCAAAGGCGGAAATTGTTACTACTTACGGAAATACGAATTCCCAGTTGGACAACCGTTTCAAAGGGATTGAGAACTGCGAAGAGGTAGCTAGTTCGGACGGACACCGGCTTCAGCGTGGCCACCAGCGTAAACTCAGCTGGCAGTTTTTCCGGCAAATAAAGCCGATAGGGCTGCTTGACCTCGGAACCTGGCCGAAATCCAAATACGTCGAATCCATCGAGGCCAACATCGAAATACTGATATTTGCTCTCAGCCGTTGGCATTGCAGCTTGTAGCAGATCATGAACCACTTCTGTAACATATCAAGTACACGCACCAAATGAGAAGTTTATTGATTTCTTGCTATATAACTGTTCAAATCTAACCTTTGGGGGAAAAATTTAGAGCGTTACATCTGGCGCTATTAAGGCCCTATCAGGGCCTTCTCATGGCCCCGTCAGGACCGGATTTGTGCCTGATGTAACACTACAAAAATTCACCCGGGTAAATAGCAAAAACAGGAAGTTTGCGTGAGTCGAATAACGTTATCGACGATCCAAATATCCGCGACTTTATTGAATCAAGAAGACTGAGTCTAGTAACTAAAGTCATAAGAAAAAATTCTGTACATAATATCCTTTTTTTTTAATAATGTTTTTAAAAAAAGATTTTAATTTACACGTGTGCGCAACGTGTAACATGTCCTCAAAAATCACGTTGCTAAAATACTTTCATATAATATTTTAATGAGCACACAGAGATGTTGTAGGGTATTCACTATTCTTTTTAAACGATTGTGATAGTTGTCGTAATAATCTTCAAAATTCCCAGCATTACCTTTGCAGTCCATCGTTGAATTAATGGAGATAATATCTTCGTGGGAGGAAATACTGCAGGGGCTTAGAGTCAAAGTTGGAAAGCTGCAAAGAATATTGAAAGTGCGCTAAGGGCCGCCAGTGGATTTATGCCTTATTCTACGGCTAGTTACTCTTTGAAACTCTCAAGTTTTATTTACAAGGCAAGTTAAACTAATTGTCGTAGAAGTTCGGCAGAGATACAGTCGAAGAGCGTTCACTTGAATCTTCTCCTGAGGAGGGGGCGAAAGGGGGGCAGACAACTAGATTGTTAATTGCCTCAGACTATACTGCCCTCATAATAATCGAAACACATGCGGGTCTCGAAACATCTTATCTCACGTCGCCGGTAATTCGAGCTAGTCGGCTAATCTTGTGTGGAAGATCTACTCCCTAGTCGCTAACTCTGCAAGATTATTCAAAGCTCAACGGAAAACAAACTTTCTACATCCAAACTGACTTAATTTTTATTCACACGGACCATTTTATGGTATAGTTCATAAAACTTAGAACTAAATGTACCTTAAATAAATCTTGCTGTGCAACATTTTTTCTTCTACTAGGCTAAAATGTCGAATTCAACGATGACTATTTTTAAGGCTCTCGACACACAGAAAAATACCCTGCAAGATCAAACTTCAAGGGTTGACTTGAAAAAAAAAAAAATATTTTAATTTTGTTTTGTTGCTGAAAAAAAATATCGTGTGAAAAGATTTCCTACAGCTCTCCATCAAGATTTTTCTTTTAAGCCGGGAAAAAGGAACCGATATCAATCGAATGAAATTTGATCACGAATTAATCATAAAATCAACGCCATCTATCATATATTGATATCATGTATTGATATTCCACAGTTCGAATTTGATGAAATATGGTGACACTCTCGAACTTACATTTACTTCAATCAACGGCGAACAGTCATTTTTTTGCTTCTTCATAAAGGAAGCTTCATTTTCATAACATATTTTTCCTCTCGTAATTGGTTCAAGAATATGGTTGAAATTTCACCGAATTTTGACTTTCAGAAAAAGAAAAACGCTGCATAGTAGAACTTCGCAAATTGCTTCCTCTGCAAAGATCCTTGAAAATGACTTCCTCATTATTTACGTTTTTATTTTCACCAAGCTACCTCTATGAGAAAGTATGTTTATAGACGTTTCGACGTTTGTAAAAAAAATAAAAAATAACCTAGAAGAATCCGGATATATAATGACGCTATATATTACGAGTTTCATGTATTATATGCGCGACGGCTGATTTAAAAGTAATTCAATCAACATCTCCGTTCGTTTCATTTTGCCCCATACTCCCAATTACAAGAATCCGAGCGAGCGTATTGTCTTACTAGCTGAAGCAACTACTGGCCCTTCATCATCGTTCTTATTAACGTGGAAGACTGTGACGAGTTGAAGTTTCGCGGGAATACGAGGAAAAATCGACTTTTCGTGGAATGATGAGTGACGAGCGCGGTGAGTAGTGAGCTAGAGACGAGCCATCCTGGTGACAAATAGCCAGAGGGCGAACATGGCTGGTACGGGCCGTTAGTTCCGCGCAAGCATTGTGGGCTCTCGCGTTCGTCGAGGGTGTGAGAGTGAGAGCCGAGTTCGTTGGGCGTATGAAGGATACGGTGTATTGTTTATTAGTAGACGCCCGAAGCAAAAAGTCTGAGTGGACGTCCTCGACGTGACCCGCGCCCTACTGATGCTTCGCTTCCTCTCTACCTCGCTTCATTCGCCCTTTTTCTTTCCTTATATAAACTACGTTTTTTTTCCTCACAGTGCGTTTATTCGAGTGAAAAAAGTTTGAACGCCACTGATTGCTGCAACTTCACATGTTACTATTTATATTAACTCGCGTACAATTTTTTTCTTCGGCTTTTTTATATCCTCGACATCATGCGAAATTCTTCAAGTACACAGATTTGAAAAATATAGCTTCGAACAACACGTATGTCACTTTTAGCAAGTAAAAAAAATAGGTCATTAATTTGATACATCTTTTCAATATTCTGGAGAATTTCTGCGTTATTTGCGAAGTAACGAAAAGATTTTGTAAGCTTATCTAATTTACTTACATTTTGATATGCAAATATTGAACTCGAGGCGACACTCTCAACTTTCCATTGCAATGTGTATGAATTATAATTGAATAAACCTGTTTTATAGAATAAATATAATTTTGTATGTTTATCGTGCTGGAAATTGCATAACGTTTTTGACAGTTTATAATATCGACTAAAATCGTAAATAAAACAAAACTACGATTTCTCTTTTTCATCGTCGAATTTCTGTAGGTTTACGATTTAGAGCGAACATTGTTCTTGCCTTCCAAGAAATTCTTCTTGTCAACTCGGGATAAAAACTCGCGACAAACCGTGCAAACACACGCGGCGTTTGTGCAAATATGCGAATTTCCCTGAGTTGGGACTTGGTGTAACTCTCTCTCTTCCTCTCTTTATACCTACACGACTATCGTCTCCATCAGTCGTGTCTCAAGTGAGTTTCAAACACGATTGCTGGAGGCATGCAATTTTCCAGGGTAGACTGGTTACGGTTGAAACAAAGTTAATATCTCTCTAACGGTGTGAAGTGAGGTGGGGATTCAAGGCGTCAACGAACCGGCCAAGTCCGAATACGAAATGCAGTGTTTCTTCGTTCACGGCGTTCCACTTTTTTTCAGGATATCCTATCATATTTCGCGTAAGCGTAAGTATTTTCGTTCCAAGATTTTTACAGTTATTATGTCATTTACTAAAGTAAGGGTCGAATTTATAGTCCCAAGTTCGTTTAAACTGAAGTTCGAGCTTTACTTCAAACTTGGGACTAAGTACTTTTTATAGGCAGCAAAAAATTTCATAGGATGTATAATGCGTTCTGCTTCAGTTTTCGAGATATCAATTTATTAAAGATTTTAATTGGTACAATTTACCACATCTTCGGGTTCCAAGATTTTTACAGTTATTATGTCATTTACTAAAGTAAGGGTCGAATTTATAGTCCCAAGTTCGTTTGAACTAAAGTTCGAACTTTACTTCAAACTTGGGACTAAGGACTTCTTATAGGCAGCAAAAAATTTCATAGGATGTGTGATCCGTTCTGCTTCAGTTTTCGAGATATCAATTTATTAAAGATTTTAATTGGTACAATTTACCACATCTTCGGGTTCCAAGATTTTTACAGTTATTATGTCATTTACTAAAGTAAGGGTCGAATTTATAGTCCCAAGTTCGTTTAAACTAAAATTCGAACTTTACTTCAAACTTGGGACTAAGTACTTTTTATAGGCGGCAAAAAATTTCATAGGATGTGTGATCCGTTCTGCTTCAGTTTTCGAGATATCAATTTATTAAAGATTTTAATTGGTACAATTTACCACATCTTCGGCTCAGACATTTCTGCGTACGATTTTATTGAAATTTGGGATATAATGGTTATTGAGGGTGTTGATTATGAATATTACCGTGAAATTAATGAAGACAATTTTTTGAAAAATATTTTAAACTGCTGTAGCTCATGAAAATTAAACAGTGACATGGAAAAAAAAGTGGTCAACACTAGTGATTGTGAGGTCGGGTTACGACTCTGGCGATCCTCCGAATTAAGGAGGTGGGAGCGCTCCACATTAGTCAAATGAATGCTAATTTTTGTAAATCGTGTATACAAAATTTTATGCCTCAATTGACAATAGTTAATAGTGCTTTGTATTAAAATAGATAACCTCAGAACCGCTTTGTATTAAAATATATATCCTTAGACTCAGAAAAACATTAATTTCAATGGATTTACAAAAATATTAACTGGTTTATGTTAGTTTTAAAAAGTTACATATTCGTTTAGTTTTTCAAAAGAATAATCCGTATTTTGTGCTCGATTGTTATGAATCACGGCTCACTCTCTTCCTTGAAAGATGCTCTACGAATTCTCTATCTAGATATTTCATCTTGTTTTCCATTCACAAAGTACACCACTTTGTGAACCCATCATTAAAATTACTTCGTAAACAAACAGCTGTAATTTTTAAATGGAGGATACTATTAAATATCTAGACGGTGATCGCGTAAAGGATTTTCCAAAAAGTAGAGTGAGCCGTAATACATTATAATCAAGCAAAAAAACGGATTACCCTTTGAAGAAGTAGGATGAATATGTGCCTTTTCGAAATTCACCATAAGCCTGTTAATATTTGTGGAAATCGAGTGCAATTGATTTTCTTCTAAGTAAAAGACATATGCATTCATGAGAATCACCATCCATTATTATCAATAGTCGCATAAAAGTTTGTCTAAATTAAATAATAAACTTAGCACTCTTTTGACTAGTGTGAAGCGCTTCAACCTCCTTAAGAGTTAGTGATAAACCGCCAGAAATTTCGTCGCCCAATGTTAAACGCCTATAGCTCTGTCTTTCTCGCACTATTTTTTTTTTATTCTAAAAAACAAAACGGATGAACCGAATGAAGAGCCAGAAGCTTAGCCCAATTCTACGATAGTTCCGCGTATTGCCTCAAAATACGGACCCTATCTGTAGTACTGTTCGGGAAAAAACTTCCGAAATTTCTGCGGGGTGTATAACTGCCTCTTAAGCAACATTGTTTGCGGACATTATTCGGATGGGTGACCGCTCAGCTGCACTGGCTGGCTCATTAACCACTGAACAGGCGGAGGTCAGTTTTTCCGAGGCTTCGGTGCTATATACTCAAGTAAGTTACTTTTGTGTATACGCCGGGCAGTCAGAAGAATATACGGTCGTCTGTAGCGGTACGAATTTTCCGTAGTTTCCCGTGCCAATGGCAAATGCGGTGCAGTGTAGCTGAACGAGCTGCGGACCCAATGGAAGTTACGTGTTAGCTTAGCGAAGAGCAGTTTGGGAGTGATAGGAGGCAAAGTTAAAAGGGAGCTTGGTAAAAACCCTTCCGTGGCTACTACCTCGGAATTGGAATTGAACAAACTACTAAAAATTCGGCACTCAATTACAGAATTTGCACAAGAAATTCCGACACCAATATCGTACGTCTTTTCGGCAATAATAGTATATTACGATACGAGTGCGATAAAAACTTTTCTGACGAGGGTGAGAACAATCAAACGAGTTGAGAAAAAGTTTCTCGCACGAGTTTCGTATACAATTTTATTTCACTAGTGCGAGAAGTGCGATTTCTCGCACGCGAAACGAAGCGAAGCGTGTGAGAAGCAAGCACTTCTCCCACGGAGTTTCATGAAATATATTTCCGTTGATTTTGCCGTTAAATATATTTGCTGAAATTACACAATTTATTCTGAATTAATCTTTTTCTTGTGGGCCATAAAAAAACGCACAGTTTTGTTTTTTTAGACATGGCAAGACGATCAATTGTTCCCGAGATGTTATGGGTTAGATGAAAAATTAAAAACATGGCATATCAGGTCATAAAAGTTGGAAAAAAAAATTATAATTTTGTGTGTTTATTATAATCAATGAACCGCTTGATTCTTAGATTTTTTTTTGAAAATTTCTCTTTTTAGATAGCTGAATTCATGTGGAATGCTTTATATATACTATATCCGCAGGGCCAATTGCTGGATTGGGCCACAGTGGGCGACCTTGTTGAATGTATAGGTTTATTCCCAGCAAGCATCTCGCACTGGACACGAATGTGCCACTGCTCATTGTGAAATCCCTAATCAAGTTAGAGAGTCTCCACAATAGACATTACTAAAATTACCGCTATTTATTTACCTTTGTAATGGCGAAAAACGTTGAAACAATGGACGAAATATGGAGAGTGGAAAATTGCATGTGGTTACAAATTTTTCTAAACTTTTTACAATCATCTCCTAATTATTTTCAACTTTTGATAATTGCTTTCCATTGTTTTTAACTTTTCACGATTTCTCTTTTATAATATTCAACTCCTCACAATTTCTCTTTCATAATCGTCAACTTATTATGATTGTTTCCTCATTATTTTCAACTTTTTGCAATTGCTTCCTCAGCACTCTTAACTTTTTACAACGACTTGCTCACTATTTTTAACTTTTCACATATGCTTCCTCATTATTTTTGAATTTTTAATATTGTTTTCTCATCATTTTTAACTGTTTACAATGTCTTCCTCATTATCTTTACCTCTTTACAATATGTTTCTTATTACTCTTAACTTTTTCAATTAGTTTCACATTCTCTTTTAAATTTCTTACATTTTCTTCCTCATTTATTTGTCTACTTTTTATGTGTACATCAAAGTATGCTTATCAATTTCGCAATTTACGAAAGGCTTTGTGTTGAAAGGCATCTTTGTTTCCGGGAGTTCACTGCGCAAAAAAAAATCTAACCTTAATTTAATTCTCTTTCGCTCTTTCACTTTGACGGTCGTCGCGATTGCTTGGGCTGACGTAACAATCTCGAAAAAAAAAAAATAAATAAAAAAATAAAATGAAGAAAGAGTGAAAGAAAGAAAGAAAAAACCAAACAAAAAATAAAACGAAGCTTTCTCCATGAGTAAGGAGTTCATAGAATTAAATATCATAAATTCAGCGCTGCATAAATGAATTCAAGAAGCTAATCTAGCATGTATCATAGTACCGCAGTACCAGCCATTGCGACAAGAGTGTGGAGAGTGTAGTGGAAGGAGAGACAGTTACAGCATCTGGTAGCAGACCGAGTATGTAGGTAGTCGAGATGGTCTGTGTGGAAGGGCTTGGCTGGCAAGGCCCTGACGAACAAAGCAACTACGCAACCGTATAGCACAGACACGAATATTTAATCCCCGCTATAGTGATTGCATGACGCTCGTATGCTCATTCCGTGAATAGAAGAGACGTGTGTTGGCAAGACAGGAAGAAGCAGGAAGCTAGAATAGGGTTTAAGGTTCCGTTATCCTAAAATATTTATACTTGTTGATAATGCAGCCGGACGTAGGTGGAATAGCGCCGAAAGGGGAAGACGAAGCCGGTTGGAAATTCAATGTGCCGAAGGAAGATTTCCTGAGCGTAAAGCAACTTGACGCTTCATCTCCCTTATTTATATAAATATATATATGCGGATAAATTATGTATATATATATATATCTCTGTATATGGTAGAAAGATCTTGCTGCGGATTATTTTAGTCCTCTTCCTTAAATCCCCCCCCCCCCCCCCATATAAGGGGCCCTCCGTCCTGACCGGTATTATTTTAAGCTCAGCTTTGATGGCACCCCTAGCCCAAATTATTTCAAGTCCCCCCTATGAATGTCAACCCCCCTCGAACTGGATTATTCCGAGTGCCCCCCGTGGATGGTCCCTCTGGGTTTGATTATTTCAAGTCCCTCAATGAACAACCCCCCCCCATTTATTCCAAAGCCGCTGGAGGAAAAGCCTGTCCTGGTTGGGATTACTTTAAGCCCAGTATAAATGGCCTCCCAGACCCGAATAATTTTGTGGCCCCCCATATAAAAAGCCCCCCGTCCTGGTCGGTATTATTTTAAACTCAACTTTGATCGCACCCCCAGCCCAAATTATTTCAAGTCCCCCCTATGAATGTCAACCCCCCTTGAACTGGATTATCCTGAGTGCCCCCGTGGATGGTCCCTCTGGGTCTGATAATTTCAAGTCCCTCGATGAACCCCCCCCCCCCCCCCCCCCATTTATTCCAAAGCCGCTGTAGGAAAAGCCTGTCCTGGTTGGGATTACTTTAAGCCCAGTATAAATGGCCCCCCAGACCCGAATCATTTTGAGGCCCCCCATATAAAAAGCCCCCCGTCCTGGTCGGTATTATTTTAAACTCAACTTTGATCGCACCCCGAGCCCAAATTATTTCAAGTCCCCCCTATGAATGTCAATCCCCCTCGAACTGGATTATTCCGAGTGCCCCCATGGATGGTCCCTCTGGGTCTGATTATTCCAAGTCCCCCCATGAACGGTCTCCGTCCGGTCTAGCTCCGATTATTCTAAATCCCTCTATGAACTGGGGAGAGGAGTGGGAGCGGATTTTTGCCCGGATTGTGTCGAATTCCTCTATGGCTCCGCCTAACCTGAATTATATATATAACCTTGACGAACACGCGTAACGCACGAATCTCTGTAGCATCGTCAGAAGAGACTAACATTTTCACCCGTAAACTCGTCAATGAAATTTAACTTGCAATTATGATATAAAATTAAGGTACTTTCGCAATAAAATTATAGCAGGTTATTAAAATTACTGTAACTTAAAGCAAGTGACATCGCACTTGTATTGTAAATTTAGTATACCAGTTTATGCGTAAAAGCCTTCCAGTACATTTACATCTATAAGTATATACATATAGTACAGTAGAATATTTGTGCGCAGCTTAAATATATTGTTAGATGCGCAGCGAGAGCTCGAGGAAGAAGCGTGCTATCGGCGAATGCAATTAAACCGATGTCAGCACTTATTATATACGTATTAACCGGATTTGCTGGTGCGCACAGAAGCACAAATATAATATTAATATATTATATTGGATACGAAGGGAGATGCTACGAAATTGGCGCAGTATCGTGAATGTCCCTTCGAGTTGGATGCTGGGCTCTCGTTTAATTTGGCCGAATTACTTCACGCCTCGGCAGATCCGTGTCGAGGCGAGGCGAGGCGAGCCATGCTCACCGGTACCTTACTGTCTGCCTTTATACATCATACACTCTATGGCGCTACGGGTAAAACTCCGTTAGTGCGCCACCCTATATAACTCACGGACCGATTGTAGTATCTATATGAACGTGTTAAAGCTCTGAATGAACAGTACTACCAAGCACAATTTATGGGATTCCATTCAAAACCCATACCGAGAACGCTGTCCTTATCCGGTGTAAAAATAGCTATGGCAAATTGGGATTTACACTGTTAGAAATTTTTTTATGAAAAATAATATAAAGTTTTGAAAGTTTTTTTTTGGAGAAACGCGTTTATTAGATTTGATATACAAATTTGAATTAATATACAAAATTTGTCGTAAAATCAGTATAAAGATTACTAAAAACTTTATAAAAGTTGTGATGATAAAATAATTATTGGAATTTTACAACGTATCCGTATATTAAATGAAATGTAATATACGGTATCTGCAAAAAAAACTTCCAATACATGTATTATTTTCAAAATATTTTTAACAGTGTACATTCTCAACGAAAATCGTGACGTAGCTTCGGTTCCGTGAGGCGAACTTGAGACCATATGTCGCCATAGGTTTTTCCGCAATTTTTCTCTATGCCATTAGTAGAATGCGGTATATAGGGGGGGAAGTCGGGTGCGGCCGCACGGGGGCCTGGTTAGTCATCCGGGCCAGGCCCTCAAGAGGGACTGGCTACTGACCCGGGCCGACCCAGTAATAGGCGTTATACCCGTCGACGGGGGGAAATGCGAATAAAAAAAAAAATTTGTTATTGAGATAACAAATCGACATATGCCAAAAACCCGTGTGGAAAATGAAACTCGCCACCAAGTTTTCCAATGTAGTCTACAAGATCTAGGTCAGAAAACTAGCTACATCCGAATGCTAACCGTAATTCCTCGCTGTCCAGCCGAGATATAAGAAAACTGTCTAGAACCTGGATAAGATTCCACTAATACGCCGAGCTACTGATTAGGCAGCACAGAAATAGCGTAATCCTACAAAATAAAATGATCTAGGCGCTAAGCCGAATTTCTCAATCGGCTTGCGAAGCTAGTTTTCGCCTAAATAGCCTATGATTAATAGAAAAAAATATTCGTTTTCGGATAATATCTTCGACTTCGGCTTTTACTGTCCGGTGTCGTTGATCTAATCGCTTTTTCTTTTGTTCCGTTATTTTCCACTCTCATTTTAACTCTAAAATAAATACCACGACCTTAACACGATACATTGCTCGTCTGTAAACACAATCGATCGAAGTTAGGCGATTGTCAGCACGTAATTGTAAGCGAGGCGAGCTCACATTTAAACAACCACATGAGAAGGACAAAAAGTCGTTGTTATCACCACGAAAAATATCGTACGAAAATTTTCATTCACCTGGGTCAATATTAGATCACAAACCAGCTTTACGATGTGGGAAGTAAAAACAAGTTTTTTATTGACCTCACACATCAAAGGACTATAGATATAATTAAAAAACTTTTTTTCCCTCAAAATCACAAAATTATTGTCATATAAAAGAAAACATTTATTTTTCACTTCCTACATCAAAACACTACTGTTATAATCCTTTTTAAAATTCACGTACTTTCCACAAAAAAAAACTATAGTTACATAAAAAAAATGTTCTGCTTAATCTCTTAATTTTCTTTTTACACAAAAAAGTCTAGAGACAGATTTTTTTGAAAAATCTTTTACGCAGCCTAATAAAAACAATGGCCCGCCGGAAATACAGTATAACTATAGCGGCTCGAGCAGTTGAGAGCGATTCGCAAGGGAGAAAACGCGAGAATCAAGTATATGTATAGTCCTGAAGCGAAGGATATCGCGACGGGGTTGCTGCTATGATACTCGTGAGTGTGGGCGTGTCCGACTCAACGAGAAGATCGAAGGAATGAAAGAACCAACGGGGAGAAAAAAAAACGCGTAGAAAAAGGACACAAAACGAGGAAGGGGAAATCGTAGAATGGTTCATAGCCGGTATGAGCGAAAACGTGAGTGTAATATCTCACGGCAATATTCACACCAGACTCTTTGCGAGTTACGGACGAGCAGGACCAAAGGAAATTCGTATTCAAACCTGCCGATTATCTTCACGAGGGTTCCCGCCGTTTCACAAGCTCTCAGTGCACACTGCTCTACTCTCTCTCCCGCTCTTTTTCTCTCTGTCTCTCCGCATGTCTTCCTATTTCTCTCTGGGCTCGCGTTGCCACTGCTGTCAGCTAGATTCTCGCCACCCACCGTTTTTCTCCTTCGCCAGAAGCTCGTGAAGCGCAACGCCTCGTCTACCCTCGTAACGCGTCACGATCAGTGCGCCGAAAGATCGCACTAACACACCGCGTGACACACCGGGTGACAAATGTCCCTCTATAAACGGGCAGATAGCTGCTAGGAATCCTTCATTCAGTGAGGAAGCCAAAATTCTTAACGCTTCGAATTTTGCGTTGTACATTGTACTTATATCGCATTTTAGCTAGGTTCGATTTCATATGTAATAAAGATAAATATATATACTGAGAGAATAATATAAGTGGATACACTAAATTTAAATTTAAACCATTTATTTGAAAATTTTCAAGTGCAAGGTTTATTTGCACCAATTATATATTTAATTTATTGAATTGTTAGATGAAGTAAAAACTTCATTGAATCCACAAAATATTTATTTTTTTCTCCTAAATATTCCGTCGATTCAGTAGAAATATGTTATGAATACGTCAGACAATGTTCATTTGTACCAATTATATATTTAATTTATTTAATTGTTAAATGAAGTAAAAACTTCATTGAATCCACAAAATATTTATTTTTTTCTATTAAATATTCTGTTGATTCAATAAAACTATGTTATGAATTCGTCAGACAATGTTTATTTGTACCAATTATATATTTAATTTCTTGAATTGTTAAATGAAGTAAA
Source organism: Tromatobia lineatoria (assembly GCA_949699805.1). Lineage (NCBI taxonomy): Eukaryota > Metazoa > Arthropoda > Insecta > Hymenoptera > Ichneumonidae > Tromatobia > Tromatobia lineatoria. The sequence goes on along the minus strand of OX453042.1, from coordinate 3,950,112 downwards.
AACTCCATTGAATCCACAAAATATTTATTTTTTTCTACTAAATATTCCGTCGATTCAGTAGAAATATGTTATGAATACGTCAGATAATACATACGTATTCAAATTATATCGTCAATTCTATCGAGTAAATGTATCGTTAAATGAAAACAACATTTGTTGCGATGTAAGAAATATTTATTTAAATTATTTTAAATTTAATTGTTTCTATCAAGTGGGTTTTCGAATGAAACATATCCGATTTATTTTTAAAGCAACTACTTGAATCAATTAGTAGTGGGCACGGGCAAATACAATTACGTAGTTTACAGGATACAAAGCAATAGGGTAGATGTACCGTTAGTGGCCACTGTAGCCATTGTGACCATTTTTAACGTTTTTTATCATAAAATTTTTGTTTTCACACAATTGCACGTTGATTTTTTTAACAAATTCATATCAATTCACTAATTGACCTACCTGACGTTTTTTTAAAATCGATTATATATTTTGACTTATTCCTCTGAATGTGATGGCCACAATGGTCCTAAGATGGCCAAAAACGGTACGTCTACCCTAAATACATTATGTTATACTCGATTTTATCTATGAAAACAGTTCCGCACGTATACAAATTTAACTAAATGATTTCATTGATTCAAATATATATAAAATCCATACAATAATTTATTATAGAATCGCGACTTATTCTTGTACTTTTTTGAAAAAACTAAAACATGACAACATCTTTGGTTTTTGTTGTTGTCTTGCATCTCCATTAATAAAAGATGCAAAAGTATTTAGTGTTATTTATTTTTGTAGCTGCTACAATTCATTCCATGAAAAACCAAAAGTTATCAATTATTGTCACGGAAAATTCATGGAAATGGGAAAGAGAGATTTCATTTTCATGCTTCCTTTAAATGTACCTTTGCTCAAAGTCCTTTTTCATGACCAGTAAAACATGCGAATATTTCACGGATGCAGCTGCTAAAAATGACCTGCTAAATTGTACATAAATGAACAAATAGAAAGAGAATGAAAGAACTGCAATTCCAGTATAAAGTATCTGAAAATGATCCCATCAATATCGATGACACTGACTCGAGTCATATATTCGCGATGCAGAATTTATTCTTCTCGTTGTTTCATTGTCATTGCAGACCCTCGATAACTCTTTTGTTGAATTACGTCATGTCCGGTGGTGTCATTAAGTAGGTCACACAATAAAAAGGCTCGCTTGGCGCTATGTCATGAAATAATTCTTCTCGATTACGTCGTATTTCCCGGGACGAAGTTTATGTTAAGTATATGACGAAGTTCCCAACTTATTTGCATCCTATAACTATTAAACATTTTTTTTCCTTCTGCAGATAAAAAACCATATGTCATCGATCGGATCGACTCTAAGTCGGTAAAATATAAAACTATTTATTTCATTCATTGTATTCATTTTATTCACTCGATTTTATTTTAGCAATCGTTTGGCGTTAGTTCTGCCAAAAATAAAGAGAATGCTGTGGCTTCATTTCGCATGATCACGTCTACGGGTTTTATTTATTTATTTCCGGGTTGGGCCCAATGACACGGACGATCGGTAGCACCGAATCGACCTAAATACATTAGTGATTTATACAAAATATATGACTAACAGTAAGTACACACGAGATAACTAATTGATTCCGATTCAAGTACATAAATTATTGCCTTAGTAACGCTGAGAGTTTATTCTGAAGGAGGATCACGGAACACTTCATGAAGGGGACAAGTCCAGCATATTGATTACCCAACCGACATCAACGAGGCAGCCAACTTTCTGGATATGTGTTCAGCATAAAACCATCTACTTACAAAAAAAATCTCTTCGTTAAATCATCAGAGCAACGTTCAATGAACAAGCAGAGCTACTGTTCGTCATAATCGGTCTAATATTATGATTTCTCCTAATGTACAACTGAATGATAAAAACATCTTATCGAACATTTCCATATGTCATACTTTATTTTCTTCTCAAATCGTGATTGTTAATTTATATATTAAGAACACATGCCAAAGACTAATCGAGTTCATAGAATCGTCATAATTAAACCTCAAAAACTTGTAGAAAAACTTTTCAAACTTTACTACTAATTTGACTAGCATGTATGACATTTCATTATCAAAGATTACGCCAAGGTCACGAACGGAAGAAGTCAAACTAAGCAGAATATCGTTTACGCTATTCGAGCATTGATTGTACAGCTTATACGCGCAAATCTTACATGACATTTCGCGATATGAAGAGACACCTCATTCACCGAAAACCACGTCGCAAGATTGTCAAGGTCAGTCTGAAAAGAATCGGCCTCCTCGTTAGAATGAATGACTCGAAATATTTTCATAACGTCCGCATATAAATCGTTTTATAGGGCAATAATCGAATATCAAGTGACTTCAATAACAAGCCCGATAAGGTTCTGGCTGTTGAATGGCTGCGCAGATTTTGATCCAAGGGTTTTATGACATCTGCTCTGGTTCGTATAATAAAATAGCAAAGAATGATCAAGTATCTGAAGATAAGAGGCCAGCTACGCTGGGAAATAGCAGCTGAGTTGGCCGAAGGGCTCAGGATAAGCCGGACGGTTGCCCTGCCGACTTGGTTTTATGGTCCTGAGGGGACGACGCGGCATTATACACTTGCGATAAAGAAGCCTCTTCATCCATCCTTCTCACAATGCTCTTCCCTCTTCTGCTCCTCCCTTTTTACCCCTTATTCTCGTACAATTCGACGCATCTCTTCAGAGCCCTCGAATTTACTCGTGAATTACTCTCGTTCCCCTAGCTTAAGTTTTTGACTGTGGATTTGACGATGAAAATTACCAAGTGCAGCTGACTACTTAGCCATCGATTAGAGAAGTACTATCAAATTGGTTGCAGTAATTTGGGAATGGTAAAAAAAAACAGAAAGTACCTGTGAATAAAATTATCGTTTGGGTTGTGATACAACGTTATCCCATGGAAGGGCAGAAGCCCTTGAAGGTTTTCTTTCTGTATATAAATAACACTTCAAGTATTCATAGTCATCGTGAAAGTTACACGCGTCGTATCATATTCTTAAATGCTAACGAGCCAAAGAACAAACGTTGCCAGACAGTAAACATAAATCGTATTGGTATCTATTTTCGAAACTAAGTTTATCATCTTTTTGGCAGTTTGGAATGTGAAAAATTTCAACCTTCGAATGTAATAAGTTTTGAGAAACTGAATGTGACAGAATGATTGAAAACTGGAGATTCATGACAGCAAGAAAAAATGCCAATACGTATTATAACTATTAATATATATACGAGAAGACCAAAAATATATATGAGAACGAGACTGTTTAAATTAAAAAAACTCGTGAACATTTTTTTACTTGCAAACTTTCACTAAAAAAAAATCGTCAGTACTGTAATATTAACCCTCGTAAAAGAAAAACCTGAACGGATTTAATACAAATTTTTACAGTATTCGTACCAAAAAAGATGACACTTTGTCTTGTGTAACAAATTTTTTGGAAAAGTAAAAAAAACATCGGTTTACACACAGTTCAATATTTCGGGGATTATGCGGCCTGAAACGATTCACGATATACGGAATCGAAAGCGATGGTCCGAGCTATAAAATGCTACCATACATGACACCGTCCATCGTGTAAAAAAATGATAATACCGTTTCAAACAAAAGACTTGATTTTTTTCGTGTAAATCAAATGAGAAATAAAACAGTCTTTTGTGCCGTCTCTAAAAAAATGGGGTTGAATATTAGGGCAAAAACTATAGGCTTTTGGTATGACAGGTAAACAATAAAAAACAAAAAAAATTTCTAAGCATTCCGATAGGAATTTATAAGAAGACGAGACCGCCATTTTCTATTTAAAAAATCCGTCATTCACTATGCTTATTTAAAAAATTAAATAAAAAAATTTGTTCAGATACTCAAAATACGAAATAAAAAGTGGGGAAGGTCGATTCAATATCAGCCAATCCATTTGATTTGAAAAATAAATCCCAAATCACAGCTCGTTTTCGTTTTACCAAACGGTGTTTTTTCCCCGCAAGATAAATTAAGATTGCAAAGATAACTTACCTTTTTTCTCGCCAAAAAAATCTCCTCGGGCAGGTCGTCCATAATGTAATGCTGCCGCGATGAGCAGGAAAGCTCTGAAACTAATTACCCACTCATTAATGTCACAATCTCTATTGTCAATTTATAATTTAAAAAAGTACACACCCAATTAGTAAAATCAATTACGATAATTGATAGTTACATATAAGAAGACAGTTAGTACCAATGGTAAATTGATAGAGCTATTCCGTTGCATTTTTCCTGCGGCCCGAAAATTGACATGTCGCGAGAAAATATAACATGATTGCAAGGAGAAAGCGCAGTGAGCGTAAAACCGGGTGAAGCACCCGGCCGTAATCATAAACGACATTTTCCCTCGGACCATAAATTCAAATTGCTTAATTGCCTCCCTAAACAGCCGTTCTGTCAGTTGGCCCGAAAAACGCGGTTGTCGGAGTCATAATTTACATTATTTCGAGTGACTACATCATTGTAATGACTTGATAAAAAAAATTTGTCGCCTTCTCGAAGCGTAAGCAAGTCGAGTGAGCGATAAAAAATTCTAAGAATTTCAAACCACTCATTATTAATATCACTTGCTTCAACTCTATTGTGGTCATAAACTCTCGGATGACGGAATCATGGAAACAAAAGTGATTTCATCTGTGAGCGACATGAATGAATTCTCATAGGAGAGTTGAATTTATTTTCCTTCTTAGCGACTGTTGCGCGAGGACTGAATTGGGCCAAGGACTTGAATTGCTGAGCCGTATTCAATAGCAACTGTAAAGCTAGAGTATCGATATCGCCTGTTCGCCGATCTCCTCCATTCATCATACATCAGAAATGTCAAACTACTTTGAAGAACACGAGTAGCACCATCACTCGCAAAACGTCACTACGATAGGATATCCGATCGCTTATAGGGTAGCAATTCTATGGAGTGTGCAATCGTCGTATCGATATCCTACGCGCGGTATAGACAATTGCCGGGAGTTCGAAGCATTCAAGTGTACAAGGCAACGGCGGCGCCGTTACCGGGTACGAATTCTTAGACGATGATGAATAGTCTCGGATGTTCCTTTGTCGATAATTAGCCAATTAGTAAACGCCAGGCCATGCGTTATAGCTGCTTGACGTGATTATTATGTCACTTCGGAAATCGTCTGGAGAGCCAATTTCTGACGGTGTCTACCGCTAGATGTCGCAAACCGTCTTTCGACATCTCGAAAGCGCAATATTGAATTGGACTGCTAATCGACTGTTGGATTGCAAATTTGTTACTTATTTTGTTTATTACGAAGCGTTGATCGCTGTTTTGTATAAACAGGGTTTTTTGTAAATTGCAATCGAAGATGACAGTTTCTAAATTCTTAGACGATGATGAATATTTTCAGATCTTTCTTCGTCAATAATTAGCCAATTCGTAGGCGCCGGGCCATACGTTATAGCTGCTTGACGTGATTATTATGTCACTTCGGAAATCGTCTGGAGAGCCAATTTCTGACGGTGTCTACCGCTAGATGTCGCAAACCGTCTTTCGACATCTCGAAAGCGCAATATTGAATTTGACTGTTAATCGACTGTTGGATTGCAAATTTGTTACTTATTTTGTTTATTACGAAGCGTTGATCGCTGTTTGGTATGAACAGGGTTTTTTGTAAAATGCAATCGAAGATGACAGTTTCTGAATTCTTAGACGATGATAAATATTATCAGATCTTTCTTCGTCAATAATTAGCCAATTCGTAGGCGCCAGGCCATACGTTATAGCTGCTTGACGTGATTATTATGTCACTTCGGAAATCGTCTGGAGAGCCAATTTCTGACGGTGTCTACCGCTAGATGTCGCACGCCGTCTTTTGACATCTCGAAAGCGCAATATTGAATTTGACTGCTAATTGACTGTAGGTTGGATTGAAAATTTGTTACTTATTTTGTTTATTACGAAGCGTCGATCGCTGTTTTGTATAAACAGGGTTTTTTGTAAAGTGCAATCGAAGACGACAGTTTCTGAATTCTTAGACGATGATGAATATTTTTAGATCTTTCTTCGTCAATAATTAGCCAATTCGTAGGCGCCAGGCCATACGTTATAGCTGCTTGACGTGATTATTATGTCACTTCGGAAATCGTCTGGAGAGCCAATTTCTGACGGTGTCTACCGCTAGATGTCGCACGCCGTCTTTCGACATCTCGAAAGCGCAATATTGAATTTAACTGCTAATCGACAGTTGGATTGCAAATTTGTTACTTATTTTGTTTATTACGAAGCGTCGATCGCTGCTTTGTATAAACAGGGTTTTTTGTAAAGTGCAATCGAAGACGACAGTTTCTGAATTCTTAGACGATGATGAATATTTTCAGATCTTTCTTCGTCCATAATTAGCCAATTCGTAGGCGCCGAGGTTTGCCATGCGTTAACAGCTTGACGCGTTTATAATGTCACTCGCAAAATCGTTTAAAACTTGCATCGATACGTTTTTTTTTTAGGTAGAGCAAGAACATTTCGCCCATTGGTACTATGATTCTGCGTATTTTTTTTTAACAGATGAACCTCATCTACCAAAGCGTTTGAGAAAAGAAGGTTCAACATTTTTTCAAGTGCTGGGACAAATCAGAAGTTCCTCTTAAACGCCTGCCTTTATCACACATAACCTCATTTTCCGGTTTTCGACTCTTGAAAAAAGGGTTTTTAAATGGCGCCGCTAGAAACCTAACCCATATCTTCTATAATTCTGCGCGTTCTTTGAAAATTCAAACCACCTTCGTCAAGTAAAAAAATAGGTTTCGAAATTTCGAAAGTGGCACGGCAATAACATTTCCTATAAAGCACCTATGACCTTACTGATACTTAGTTTCTGTCCCACTATAAATCTGTTTCTGTCCCACAAAACCTTAGTTTTTATTTTTCGAATCTCTTAAATAAGCGAAATAACGCTTACCCTTTTTAACCATAAAAGCGCGTACTTGTTCAAACCTTAAACCCCATCGACAAATAATTTTTTAAAAACAAAAATGGGTTCCAACATTTCAAAAGTAGTGGGGGAAGTGGCGCTGCCTTTGAATGGCGAAACAACGGACGCTTTTGGGAGAAAGAGCGAGGTGCGTGAAAAAAATACGAATTGATAGGGTCACTATAGGTAGTGGATATTGTCGGGCGCGGCCACGGCCGCGACTGCGGGTGAGAGTCGGTGACCTCAGCTGCTATACGCTTGGTTAACTCATCCCCGCTGCCGCCGCCGCGTACCACAAGCGGCAAGGGCAATAATTTAGCAGTCATTGCGACACGGATTTGCCAACTTGCATACGCGCGCACATACACACACACAGACACACATAAACACAGGCCGGACACTCGACAGAACTGACTGTTGAGCGCGGCGGCCGTTCTCTCTATGAATAGACTGACGTTTAGAGCCACGTGCCCGTCGCTCCGACCCACGTCGTTCACCTCTTTCTCGTTCCCTCTTTATCTACCCTCCTGACATCCATTCAACGTTTTGTCAAAGTCGTTTTCCGATACCCAACCTAATGCTAAGTGCCATCACCGGAAACTCAATTCTCCGTCGGTGCATCTCGGGTAAATTCACGATTGTCTTGCTAATCATCCGAGTAATCACCATCCCGTTCCATTCATATGAATGAATCGATATTCATTATTCTTCAAAGTTGGCTACAATTTTTTTCAACATTTTTTTTTGTTATAATTGGAAATATCATATTTGTTAATAATATCGTTATGGCTTTTTTCATGCGTCTTCACATAGGTAATTACGTTCTGATGGAATTCATTTTTTCTTAATCATTGGAAATGTAATATTCATTATTTTTGTTGAAATATTCGTTGATAATATCGTTATGGCTTTTTTCATGCGTCTTCACATAGGTAATTACGTTCTGATGGAATTCATTTTTTCTTAATCATTGGAAATGTAATATTCATTATTTTTGTTGAAATATTCGTTAATAATATCGTTATGGCCTTTTTCATGCGTCTTCTCATAGGTAATTACGTTTTGATGAAATTCCTTAATAATATCGTTATGGATTTTTCCGTGCGTCTTCACATAGGTAATTACGTTTTGATGAGATTTTTTTTTTTTTTCTTAATCATTGGAAATGTAATATTCGTTATTTTTGTTGAAATATTCGTTAATAATATCGTTATGGCTTTGTTCGTGCGTCTTCACATAGGTAATTACGTTTTGATGAAATTTTTCTTTTGCCTATAATCCGTTATAAAAAACGAAAAGCTGCAAGGTTGAACTTTGCAAATTGCTTTCTCATTATTTTTTATTATTCCTTATAGAGGTGGTCTTGTACGAAAAACTAAAAATAATGAGGAAGCAATTTACAAAGTTCAACTTTGCAGCTTTATTTTTTTATCAAAGTTTAGATTCTGAAAAATTGAAAACACATAACAAATTATGACGAAACTATGTACCAATCATCGATAGATTGTACCGATTTCATGTATGAAACTTGAGTTCGTTGTCTCATGTTTTGGCAAATTTAGGGCAAAAAAGTGATTTTTTCGAAAATTTCAAAACTCAATAAAATACGAACTGCTTTTCTGTTTTCGGTTAAATTCAACACCATACAACATTAACAGTACCTGCATTTATGAAAAGTTATTCAGGGGAATTTCATCAATTTTACGGAAGCTAGAAAGCGCGCGTCCTTTTTTAAAAAATTCCAAAAAGCCATAAAATAAAAATTTCTGCATACATTTTATGAAAAATTACAATAATTAAAGAAGAACTGCTGCTCACGTGTGTGCTTGATTTCAGCTAAGTCATTTGAACAGTTCTCGTTATAGGTAATTGAAATTTCGGAGCCCTGCTTTTTCTGAACTACTTTTCTGGTTGTTTTGAACAGTTCTGAATGTGCTGACATAAAAATCTCGAAAATTAACAAAAAATAATAACAAAGCTTTCTTATATTCATTTCTTAAGTATAAGGAAATCGTTTGGCTAAGTAAACTCGTCACTTCTTTTGAGAACGGTCTTTTTATTTTTCAAAAAATCGGTATCGATTTTTTTTTTTCAGAAATTCATTTCAAATAAATGGCCATTTTATTAAAAACGAATAAAATATAAGATAGACTAATTTACAAAACATATAATCAAGAATTATGATTTTTTTACCCTGACTTTAAGTAGGGTCGTTAAGTTTTATTGGCAAAACAGAAATTATTTTTTATTCTTGCTAATAATTTGTTATAAATAGTCGTGTTTTCTGAGATACACGATTAAAAATAAGTCAAAATAAATTGTTCAAATTAAATACCACATGGTTATGACATTTTTACGACTATCGTAATTATAAACTTGACCCTAAATATATTCATTTCGTCTTTATTATATCGTTTATATATAATTCATTACCAATACGATAGGATTCTCTAAAAAAAAAAATTAATGGATATTAATTAATATGATTAAAGGGATGAAAAAATTAATAGAGTACTGAGACATATATTTTTCCATGTTCTATAGAAAATGTCCATCTTTTGAAAAAATAATTTGACGGTGTTCTCAACTAGCCATCGATATTAATGAAGATGAGTAGAGGTCGGTGAGTGTCCCGTTTACATGGAAAAATTTTACCGAAGATTTATGTGCAAAAAGTCTGTTTTATCCCGATGCCCAAGATTTATATTCACGCGGATGTTTTTAATCCCGACTATAGAACTTATGGGATTTTTACGAGACTTCCCATCATTTTTTAAACATCATCTCCATTACATAAATTAATTCATTGATTAAGCTATGGATAATAATAATTTTACTATGGATAAAAAGGGAAACAAATTTATTACAAAAAGCAGGCAAACACAATTTCGAAATTTCTTCCTTCCAGCAAAATGGTGAATTTCAATAACGAATCTGTTATTAATCGACAACTGGAATGAAGAATTTATTTGTCATGCCAAGATACATTTTTTTCAATTTCAGACTTTTTGAATTGTTTTTTTAGAAAATTAAATCACTACCGTTTTATTTTTTTCCATCCCCTCTAAATTTGTCCCATCAACACTCCCCTACATAATGAACTAAAATAAATTTCTTTCAAAGTATGGGAGCTAAACTTTTCTAGAAATTGATCATATACTTAAAAACATTCATAATTTACATTTCAATTTATAATTCATGAAAAAAATATATCATAAAATTTGAAACCAATTTCGCGATATTTCTGTAATATTCAAATCGATAATGAATAATCAACTGCAATCTTGTGAATTCTCTTCAGAAAATAAAAAATTAGTAATGATTTAATTTTTTTCCATCCCTCTAAATTGTTTTCCATCAACACTCCCATACATAATTAACTAAAATGAATGTCTTCCGAAATTTCTATGGTAAACGATTCATGACCTGCAATTTTATTTATTATTCAATAAAAATATGAAGAAAAATTGTAAAATCAATTTCACGATATTTCTGCAGTATTCAAATTAATAATTAATAATCAACTGAAATCTGGCCAAGTGATCTCGACTTGCGGTTGAAATTAATACCTTCGACATGGCATCCCAACAGGAAGCCTCGATGGTTGTGGTACAAACCTCCGGTCATTTTCCCTAATCCAAATTGGACGAGGGTACGTGAGCACGACAAATTTACATAGCTCTGGGTCCTACGCGCGATAACAGTCTACGCCAGCCGCAATCGAAATGCACACGCCGCGATGCTTCATTCATGAAGCGAACAGACCAATCTTTTATTTCAACGCCGCGGTTTAGCCATACAATCATCGTGCCGCCTTGTTTATACTATCATGTTACTTATTCCTGAAGATAATCAGAAGTCCGCACGTACGCTGACTCATTCTACACATTGTAATTATTCAAATACTTGGCGCCAAAACGCTAACACATTTGCTAACATGAATGAAATTTTTTTTTTTTTTGAAACCCTGAACCAATATTTTTTTGGCTCTGCCATTTTATTCAGATAACCGATAAGATTTTTTTTAATTGCTGAATTATGCCTCAGAAGAATTCTTCCGGCTTGAATGTGGCTTTATTTATTTCTCGAAATCAGTAAAATTATTTTCTTTATCAAATAAAAATAAAACCTCGCGTCTATGGCGTTTTTTTTTATTGGAGATTTATCTCAAATCGCTGCAATCGTTTGGGAAGAATTCTTCTCATGTGCGATTGAGAAATAATCTTTGGAAATTGTGAGATTAACGGTTATCTCAGGAAAAAGCATAAATTTTCCATAGCGTATTTTGAATAGTGATATTCGTTCGCAATAGAGTTAAAAAAAAAATTCAAAAACATCAGCAGATAAACCGGCGGAATATTTATCCATGAATATGAGCAATTTAGGTCCGAACCTTCTCCTCTGATTGTAGGTACATTAGCAAAAATGCAAAACATGTATGTATGCTCAGGAAAATTATAATAGGCTCAGTAACTATCGAACGACGACTATTAAATTTTAGTCCGATGGATTATTTTTCCAGTTACAGTTGGTTGTGACTATGAATTAGTTGAAGATAACTGTGAAAATAGTTTTAGAGATCGCCAACCGGAAATTAATTTTACGTTTCGACTATTATTAATGGCAACTATCAACTTTCAGTTTCCGCAATTACTTCTATAATTTCTCAAACTATTTTATTCACAAAGCAATTAAAATATATTATTTTTAACTATGCATCGATTACCGTAACTAGAATCACCGTCACATAGACCACGAAGCAAAAGTTATCACTCGGTAGTTGTGGCTACGACATGTGACTATTTTTATGTTTTTATGGTTTATGAACTATTCTGTTTTCATTTTACTTTAGTTTGGTAACTATTGATTAGTTACCATAACTATAAACACAATCGCATGGCCACAAAACAATAGTTGTCAAGTGACAGTCAACAGTGACTATCATGTGACTATCTTCACAGTTCATAAGCAATTCTCTTTTCATTGAACTCTAATTAAGTAACTACCGATAAGCAACTATAAAAACAATCGCCCGGACCACAAAACAATAGTTGTCACTTGATAGTCAGCCGGACTGCAAGTGACTATTCACATAAATCTTTTCGCCGTACTTAAATTAAGTGACTATCGATTAGTTACCGCAACTATAAAAACAATCGTGCGGACCACAAAACAATAGTTATCACCTGATAGTCAGCCGAACTGCATCTGACTATTCTCACAAATCTTTTCGCCATACTCGAATTCAGTGACTATCATTTAGTTACCGCAACTATAAACAAAATCGCATGGACCACAAAACAATAGTTGTCACTTGACAGTTCATAGTTACAATGACTATAAACCCATTCACAAGGACCACAAAAGAATAGTCGTCATGATCATATCCCAAAGCACATTGTATTCCAAAAAAACATTCTTTTTACATACTTGTGTCGCATGATGAATCATTCCATGAACATTTCCGCGGTTGAAGTTCCGTAAGACAATCTCCACTTCCGTCGACAACTTCCGTTGTCGAAAAAAACGAAACGAAAGAAAAACAAACACGTTCACTTTTTACCAGCTTCCACAATCCTATCGAGCGTCCAATCGATTAAAACACAATCTCGCAGCGCGTCAGAGAAGCTCAAGCCCCGGCCGAGAACCGGCATCAAAGTGGAAACGGAAAACGACGCACGGAAGCGCCTCTGTGATAAGCCTGTCGCGAAGAGTCACGCGGGAAGCCGGCGTCGAAATGATCCGAGAGAGCGACGATCTCCCCCGTTCGCTATCGCTCGTCCCCAGTTCTTTCCAGCGGTCTTTTTCAAAGGAATTTCCACACTCTATCTAAATTTGGATCCCCCCGGGCAAAATAAGCGGGACGCGTGTCGCGCCTAGTCCAACAAGACGGCTGACCAATCCTCGGCACTTTTCGCTTATCTTACTTCCGGTCGTTATCCTTACGCCACCACTTTTAGCCCTTTTCACCTTATCCTTATCCCAAAATGCTTCTTTACTCCCTTCGCTCTTATATTCCACTCTAATTTTTCCGCTTATTTACTTGACAATCTATTTATTTTTAATTATTCACTCCTCAAGCCCTCGTAGAGCAATATCAAATTTTTATTCACTCTGTATCAAATATTTTTTAAAAAAATGCAATATGTAAATTCACGAAAAAATTGTAGATTTTGATTCTTCATCTCCAGCCTTTGAGCACACGTGCGGCGCTCTTGTGAGCGCCATAAAAAATGCCGAGCTTCGATATTATACAGTCTCCTGCTCTTCCGTGGCAATCTTCCCCACCCGCTTCTCTTTGCCCTCGCTGTGTCCGTCTCCGGCTTGACTTTATACCCCACCACCCTTATCTAGTCCGTCTTTTTCATGTGCACACGCTTGCCAATTTGTATATATGTACGTATACGTATGTGCGCGGACGTACATGCGTATGTGAGGGCTATGCGTTTCGTCTTCGTTTCTTTTCTTTTTTTTTCCTCTCTTTTTACGTGAGTCTTGCAGCCGCGCTTCTTTTCCCCCACCTCTGATGAACGTCCTCCTCCTTCGCGACGAATTGCCGGAGCGCACCTTCGAACATGATCCGATACCGCGCGCGGCCGACGAGACACTGGCTGGGAAAGGACCCGACGGTTCTTTCGTCTTTTACGTGTTCCTTCGGACTCTCCGTCGCTTTATCGTGATTGTCGTCTTGTCGAGAATTCTTTTTACGATCGCATTACTTCACTATCAAATAGCGTGAGATGAATTGACTTTTTTTTCTTTCATTTTTTAATTTTTTTTTATGAATCTATTTTTATTACTGCGAAAGTGAATTAATTCGGACTATTTCCGCATCTGTATAATTTAGTGAGCGATACGCTGCGAACAGATTTTATTGTGATTTGCAGATTTTTTTCTTTCTTAAGGAATTAACTCTGATTATGGACTCTGCGTTTGGAAACGGATAACGCTTATACTTATTATTTGTGTCTGTCTAATTCAATCAGCGAAATGTTGCGCAATGATTTTATTTTAGTGTGAAATTTTTTTAAATCTTTTTATATCTTTTTTTATTTTAGAAACATTTTTTTTAACGAGGCAACTTTGATTACCGACGCTGCGTTGAACAGTGGATAGAGTCGGGGATTTATTTCCGCATCTGTCGCATTCAATTAGCGACCCGTTGCGCACTGATTTTATTTTAGTCTGAAGAATTTTGTTTTTTTAGATATAGTTTGATTTATAGGTAATGAAAAAGTTGAAAGGGAATGTAGCGCTGATGGTTCCGCGGGATTAGGGATCAATCAACGCTGAATCGGAAACGCTTCGCGTCTGCCGGCGGATCTGTACAGCGGCACGCGTGATGTTCCCCCGGCAGCGGTTTTAAATTTGGCTCGCACGTGGCGGATTGACGGCGTCCTTCTCCAGAATTTCCAGAGGCACGACGCCCGATGGAGTGTCCCCATCTTGCGGAATTGTCGCCGACCTAGCGCACGAAACGCGCGGCTGCGCTTCGACGGCGAACTCGAGAGGCCGGATGAAAACGACTATGGTAAGTTCTTAACCCTTTGAGTCACTTTGAGCGGCCGACTTGTTGTCGCTCCGATTCAACCACTTTCAACTAATTTCTGACAATTATTAATGAATTTTATAATTTCGGAAATGACAAATGTATGACTCAAAGGGTTAAGTGTCGGTAAAATAGGTCCGGACCATAAGGGGAAATGTTTTGCACAAACTGCAAATTTTTCAAGTGGAAATCTGCTTCCTTATTATTTGAAAGTTTTTATCAATCTCTGTACGTATGTCGTTAGTCAGGCATTCGATATGTTTGCTTCACCTCTCATCTGCTTTTCTGTCTCGCTTATTTAGTTGAAGATTTGATCACTGTACTCTGTTGCTTCTATTGTTTATGTATTTTTTCTTTGTACTTTAGTGCTTAGGAAATTAACAATTCTAGGATTAAATAAACATAATATAAACTATAAACTATGTTTATTAAGGTGGTTGTTTATAAGCTCAAATTTTAGTTTTTTTTTTCGTTTTCGGACTTAGAATGTAGTGCCAAATAGTTTTAAAGAATCCTCCTAAATCTTGCGAGTGCTTAAAAAGTAAATTAAGAGGTCGCTACCAAACACTTTGTACGAAAGAAACTCAACTGTTGATTGTTCTTAAAGGTTCGATTTCTTGTTTGTCTACCACCTGAAGGAAGGGACAAATGTTCAAAGTAAAATTCTCATAAAACATCAGCACATGGAAAAATATATTTAGAGGTTACGTTAGAATTTAAAAAAAAGGGCATAAAATCGTTTTCGTTATTCGTCTTGTTCATGATGGTTCACATAAAAATTGAATTCGCCTCTTGTCTCCCGGTAAATGCTAGCGCACACGCACAGAATGAAATTTGACAGAAACTCTAGAGACAATAAAATTTGACTAAAATTCTAAACTCTTGGGTTCCAGAGAAATTTTATTTTAAGCATATTCTAGCACTTACCGAGGTAATAGACGAAGAGAAAATCCGATTTTTATATGCACAATTATGAACAAGATGAATGCACAGATAACGAAAATGATTTTATGCTTATTTATTCTTCAAATATTTTAGGCACCTGTAAATATATTTTTCGTGTACCGATGATTTAGGTAGATTTTATGTTGACTATTTTTTACCGTTTTTCAGGTAGACGACAGACAAAAAATCTGAATCGACCGTTTGAGAAGATAGATAAAAAGTTGAGTTTCTTTAAAAAAAAATTGCTAGCGACCTCTATTCTTGTTGTACACAATCATGATTTAAGAGGATTTTTTAAAAAATATTTGGCACTGCTTTTCGAGTTGGGGAACCAAAAAAAAAATTGAAGTTTAAAATGAACCGCCCTAATATTTATCGATTCGGCATCCCCTAGAAAAAGTTTCGTAAAGAGTTGAAAAAAATGAAAAAGCAATATTTCAGGTTTACTTTTGCAGTCACGTTTTACATAAATAAATAAAAAATTGAATTTCGGCGAAATTTCAGTCGTGAAGAAATAATATCGAAAAATTGTTTAATATTATTTTTATTAGTTACCTAAACGATGACGACATTGTCATGGACGATTAACATAAGCTACTTAGAGTTTTTAGGATTTCTATTAGCTTCCTAAGAATTCGATTTACAAGTCCATATTTGTACTGAGGATCCAATCTTACATTTTATTTCATAGTTAATTTAAAACTCTTACGACTTGCGGTCACCACGACTAGATTAATAAATTAAGTATAACGATTTATTTTTCGGAACTAGATTGCGATTGCATGAGTAAATTTTCACAGGTCTTCAAATTGTCCAACTCGTCCTTTTTGTTCCTCTTGAAAAATCCGATCTTCCACAAGACAATTGCTATTATGCACAAAGTTAAAAGTCCTAGCAATACCGAGCCGATAATTATCCAAATACCGATGTCGGTTCTCACGTGTGAAGCATGATGAATCGTTGTAGTTACAGGAACCCAAATTCTGTTGAAAAAAAAAATGACAATTCGTGACGACCAAACATTTTCTCAAACTGGAACAAAATCTTTTAGGCTATTAAGATAAATATGTAAAAATTTATAAAATGTTTATGAAATTTTGTGCATATTTTCATTGACTGATTTGCAAGAATATTAAGTATTGTAATTTTAATAATAACTTAAAAAATTATAATTTCAGATGCGATTTTGATAATCGTCTAAAATTACAACTTGTCTTACGGTATATGAATATTTTGACATTTTTGTTGCAAACTTTATTTGAAAACTAATTAACTCTCGTATGTTTAATTTACAACAGTAATGTGCAAATTTCAGAACTTTATAACAGGGTACATACCCAGTTCCAGGGATGATAAATTGAGTATTAGGATCTACAACCTCCACAGAAGCTTCAGTTGTAATGTGGATAATTTTTTCCTTCTCATCAGCATTACCTTTTACAGAAAAATGATTTTATTGCAATAAGATTGTTGTGAGCATCATAGTCTTGGAAATTGTCATCGATAAATTACCATTCAGTCTAGAATGGTTAAGGACCAGGTCAAGCTGCAAATTTGCGACGTCTTGAACTGACTTTAGTGAATGAATTTCGCATATCACTTGTCCGCAAGTTACATTTGCTGTTGAACAGTTGATATGAGTGATATCCATTGTGTCCGACTCTGTGTAGAACTGCGTCTGAACAATTTGGTCGCTCAGTTGAGAATCCTAATTAACCAAATTAAACGGATTAAAATTTAACCATTTTGAATAGGTTTTTATTATTAAATTTTTTTTTATAATCACTGTACGTTATGCCTTCTATTTCTCTAGTTTCGAGCAGTTTATAGAATCTGCATAAACATTTTTTATTCTCGGTTTTTTTATTCCCATAATGTAAATACGATAAATATTTTATCTATCTGATAAGTGCGCTAGACGATAAATTATATTTTATAAGAAGTTCACGGTTCATCGTCTATGAATATTTACCCGTTGAAACTGAAAATATTCTATGGTTGGTATATTATTTTTTATGAATTATCGTTACCGTCATTTTTCATAAGGAAAAGTATTGATAATAATAAATCTGATGAATTTGCACTCGACGAGATGTAAGGTGTGTTTTGAAATTTACCTTCCATCGTTTGTAACGGTTATCTGATGATGTAAAAAATACGTGGATCCTATGAATTAACACGTGGATGACACAAGTATTTGTGAACCATAAATTATGGATAGCACAACGTTTAAGGTGTGAGTGAATAAGTTATCAGATACAAATTCATCAGGTAGATAAGATCACATCTTTGGGCGGAACATATTTAAGATTAGATCTATTAATCATACCGACGAATAAGTTAATCGAACGTTACAAAGATTTCAACTTGGCATTGGGCCAATTTTTTTGTAGTTCGTAAATATAATAGTGAAATTACTGTAAAATTTCCAGCAAAATCGGAATAGCAAAATAAAAATTTCGAGATCGAATTATGATTTTCAATTTACATTGCGTTCATTATAAAAACCTGAAGAATTTTCATCGTAAATTTATGTGTTAAAAAGGATGGAGTATTTTAAATAATTTTGTATTAAACTATTTACCAGAGAAGACGTATCATCGTGTTTCATCCCTGAAAAATCCTTCAGCTGTACTTCAATTGGCGACTTGGACGGAAAACGGGTCTTGATGACGGATACGCCAGTCACTGAACATTCGTAGGATCGTTCAAGGATAGAAACCTGTGATTCACCAATATAATATATGGTAATTTTTGTCAGTAATTTTAAAAAACCTTAGATACGTTTATTAATAGCTCACGCGTGGCCGGTTCGCTATCGACAGGAACTCCAAATCGTTCAATTTATACGGTGTCTGAATTGTCAAAAACGCCTTCGAAATTCGTGTCGGTCCGAATCGGGAGATCTGATAAATATGTTGGAAAGTCAAGTTTGCAGAATTTTCCTTGTAATTTAAGTAGTAACTGTGGTCATGAGCCTTTCTGAAATTAAAAAAAGAATACATCATCTGCAAAGAATTTATGAAGCGAAATAAGAGAACGGCCGAAAATCGCACCCGCTCAAACCGACTGATACATCCGCTTTCAAATAAAGTTGAATGGCAGTTTCGGAGATTCCTCTGTTAACACCGCGAGTCTTGATCTCCACAGGAAAATTTAAAGCCGATCCATCGAGAGAACCATTTCGTAAGCCGGTCATGTCAAAATCAAGGCTAATTTTTTTCTGTTAAGCATAAACATTATTAAAAATACAGCACAATATTAACGCAATATTTTTAGGATGGAATTACAAAAATTCGCTTATCCAACAATTGAAAATTCGCTTTTAAGTTTTAACAAGATAATCAATGTGAATAATGACCAAACTTTATAGTTACTAAGTGGCAGTTATTGAATTTTTAATTAATGATACTTTTTTAGTTTCCGTATTTCACATATCACATAAAGGTAGGAAAATTTGTATATCGGTTATCACACAGGTAGTAAATTTTGGGAGGGAAATATTTAAAAGACCATTTTGATTAGCAATGCGTAGGACCCAAAATAGAAAAATTATAAAAGATTCTCGAATATCATTATATATTTTTTGTTCGTTTTGATAATGTCATCTCACCGTAGTAATTTCCAATGGATTACCAACGTCGCACGTTACTCTCAACGCTTCTGCATTTTCCTCTTCCTGGCACGAAGGCAAAATACTTCTCAAATGTATTCCGTTGGGAATATCGATAGACACTGTTGTAAAATAAGCCGGTTCTCCGTGGTTTTCAATGCTTATTACAAGGCTCACATTATTTGATCCAATGATCCAAGTTGAATTTCTGCTCATAGTAAGAATAATGACAAAATAAATGACAAGTAGTAAATGGGAATGCACATCAATTCGAGCTGCCATCGAGTTTTGGGTTATGTGTTATTTTATATTTTTCCTCAAACTCTAGAAGAGAAGCATATTTTTAAAAACATTCACCACAAAAATGTTGATGATAATTAAATAATTTTTAAAAATTCTTTAAAACATTCAAACATTTTCAAGCCTACACCGTAAATAAAAAATGGGCCGACATTCACGTCCATTTTTCTTAAAGGTTTTATAAAAAAAAATTGACAAATATTCGAAGCAATGCGACAATTAATTACGAGCTAATAGTTGACTATTTTTATGTAGGAATGCAGGGTTTTTGAGAATTACCTACGATTTTTGAAAAATCGATTTCTCAGTTTAAAAGTTATTTTGATTTAAACGTTGAAGTAAAGTCACTTTTGAAGTGTGATTAGCCGATCGAAAGTTCATTTTTTATTTGAAAAAAACTAAAAAAATAATCTGCTTACGTTTTAGAGTCGGAACAACAACATATAAAAAATCACGGATCACACCCAAGAAGTGGTGATCAGATGCAGGTCGAATTGGTAGGGATTGCCACAAATATTTGACCACGTTTTAGACAAATTACCTTATCCCTTGAAAATCTAATGTCGCGAATATCCATGGATTGCAAATCGCGTCAATTCCACAACCGATGTCGAATGAAAGCTTCATCTGAGCAGTTGCGACTCGTGCTTTGTACTCTATTGGACATAAACTGCCCATGGTTGCGTTATTTGCACAATCATGTTGCAAATCTACAGCGAAATTGCGCAATACGTTAAAAATTAGATAACGAAAAAAATTGACAGACTGTTTGGTGTCGATATTCATATAAGTATAACCAGTGTTTCGTTGTAATCGTTGATACTCACCGTACGAAAAGTGGTGCGTTGCATCAATTTGGATAACATCCACGTGATTATCCACATTTTTCTATGATAAACATTGACAATCAATTGTACACTTGTAAATTATATGTTACATTTATTGATGGATGTATTTTTTTTTTAACACCTACCTTTAATTGAATATTTCTTTCGCTACAAGACGATGGTAGCTTATTGACAAAATTGATCAAGATTCGTTCATCGGATGACATATTTATGCGCTTGTAGTTTACATCGATCTCGACAGCAATCTTGGCATCTGTAAGATATTCATAATACAAATAAGAGATCAATACTTAATATTTCCAGACTTTGATGACAACTCAATTCTACACAACACATCTACACGGGCCCATCTTTAGTGTAAAACTTTTGTCGTGTACAACTTTTGTCGTGTACTACTTTTGTCGTGTTCAACTTTTGTCGTGTACAACTTTTGTCATGTACAACTTTTGTCGTGTACAACTTTTGTCGTGTACAACTTTTGTCGTGTACAACTTTTGTCGTGTACAACTTTTGTCGTGTACAACTTTTGTCGTGTACAACTTTTGTCGTGTACAACTTTTGTCGTGTACAACTTTTGTCGTGTACAACTTTTGTCGTGTACAACTTTTGTCGTGTACAACTTTTGTCGTGTACAACTTTTGTCGTGTACAACTTTTGTCGTGTACAACTTTTGTCGTGTACAACTTTTGTCGTGTACAACTTTTGTCGTGTACAAATTTTGCCATGTAAAAATTTTGCCATGTACAAATTTTGCCATGTACAACTTTTGTCGTGTACAACTTTTGTCGTGTACAACTTTTTTCGTGTACAAATTTTTTCGTGCACAACTTTTTTCGTGTACAACTTTTGTCGTGTACAACTTTTGTCGTGTACAACTTTCGTCTTGTACAACTTTTGTCGTGTACAACTTTTGCCGTGTACAACTTTTGTCGTGTGAATTCCCTCGTGTACAACTTTTGTCGTGTACAACTTTCGTCTTGTACAACTTTTGTCGTGTACAACTTTTGCCGTGTACAACTTTTGTCGTGTGAATTCCCTCGTGTACAACTTTTGTCGTGTTAACTTTACTCGTGTACAACTTTTGTCGTCTTAACTTAACTCGTGTACAACTTTTGTCGTGTTAACTTTACTCGAGGTAAAAGCTTGTCATGTTTTCGAGTTTTTATGCGCAAACTTCCGTCGTGATGGTTTCTGTAACTGTGCCATTCCTAATTGTCAAATGATAAATAACTCACCCCACATTTGTCGTTGTTCTATAAAGTCCGGAAAATGGTCCAGACATACTACTAAGACAAAGTGCGTCGAATTCCGAGGCAAGGTTTTCGGAATCGTCGAGAGGGTAATTTTAGTTTTCACTGCTGGTTTTGATCTTAAAATCACTGCGTGACCAGAACCATAAGCACCAACTGCTATGTCTGAAAACCTGATGAGTCACGTGAAATTTGTACATTATCGTTATATTCTTAGGTCATAAAGCAGCCCACAATAACGTACCCGTTACCGTCGATATCAACGAATTTGGAGAACGAAAATCCAAATCTTAGAATATCCCTGCGAATTTCAAATGCCATAATTCTTTGCGACGGCCTCAGTACATTGATATCTTGAAACTTGGCGTCACCGTTATACACGTAAATCACACCAGATTCTTCCCAAGGTGCGCCAACTATGAGATCTGCACAGAGATTCGCAATTATTTTTTTGAATAATTTTTTTTTCACAATTAATTCAGTATATTTACCGGCAAATCCGTCACCATCAAGATCACCGCAAGTCACCGCATAGCCGTAAAGTGCATCATCCACACTTCCTTCCAACATTATATCAGCTTCGGAAAATTTCTGTTGGCAGACACAAATTATCGTAGGTCTTTCGTGGACCTTAAAAATAGGAAGAAAATGGGAAACTTGCATCTTCTGTTCCTAGGAAAATGTAGACCCTGCCGTTGTCGTTGCCCCAATGTGGAGCGCCGACAATTAGATCATCCAAACCATCACTGTTCATGTCTCCAGTGGCAAGACTCGCCCCAAAATACTCGCCAATCTCTTTGCCCTTTATTGTAACTGCAACGGAATGTAAGTCCGGTTCGGACTTGAGTATCCCTACCTTTGGCATGAACATAAAATGACAAAATCTCTACTTCATATCCGAATTTGTCGCGAGTCCAAAGTCAATTGTCAACGATAAGTACCTGTCCTACGTATTGCCAACCAGGAGCTCCTGCAGCCACCATCAATTGTTCCTCATGGAAATAATATCCCGAAGTCAGGGCGTAGCCTGGAATTAATCAAAAAAGGCAAACCGATCGTTCTAAATTTATACATGAGGAGCTCGGATAATCACGGAGCTAAATACACAAGTGTGAACTCTTGGACCTTAATTTTTCCAAGTCTACATATGAGGCATTCCACGGGATTTCAGCCAACCAAAAAAAAAAAAAAAATTCTAAAAATCAGGTTTGATGTTTATAATAGATACACGAAATATTAATTTTTTCAAATTTTTTCCTTGCGGTTTATGCCATTTTTTTTTAATTTTCCACTTAACCTGTAATATTTTGGGAACGCGTAATCGTATTAACATTTCTAAAAATCGAAAATGTGCGTTTTTCCATGGCCCACAAGATAATAATTTCTTCCAAATTTTTTGTCCAATTTCAGGCTATATTTTATGGCAAAATCAATGAGAATATATATATATATATATATTTTTTTTTGTGGCAAGGACACAGTTTATTTACATGAGACAGTTTTCTTTCATTCTGTAAGTGAATGCTAAATTTTCAGTATATTTTTTTTATGGGGTTCGCAAAAGTTTAAAAGTTATAACAGTTTGAAGTATTAAAAAAATATATATATTGGTTTTTCCAGCATGTCAGGAAACTTATTATTGGTAATGTTATTTGTTCCACTGTATTCTGCGTACATATCAATACTTTGGATAGAGATTGAGTTGAAATTGAAGGTAAAATGTTGAATTCGGTAGAAGAGCGATATAACTGCATTTATCATATTATATAACATTTGACAAGGGGGACTTAGAATATGTGTAACACCCAAAATAGGTGTTACTTATTTTTATAGAATAAAAAAAATGTCTTATGTAAATAAACTGTGTCCTTGCCACAAAAAAAAAAAAAAAAAAATTCATTGATTTTGCCGTAAAATGTAGCCTGAAATTACGCATAAAATTCGGAAGAAATTATTATCTTGTGGACCATAAAAAAAGGCACATTTTTGTTTTTTAAAAATGTTGATACGATTAGGCGAGATATTAGAGGGAACACAACTGTGTTTATTTTTATATTTTATGTCAAATGACATAAAAATGAACACAACTGAAAAATGTGTGACCTATTTAAGTCAACTAAGTTGGAATGGTAATTGTGATTAATACCAGGCCGTTGGACCGACCAATTGCATGGTTGTGGCAACAAATTTTCACTCAACCAATAAAAAGTTAGTTGGCCCAACGAAGCCATTTTTCCGTGTAGAACCTAATTATACCGAGTCTATCAATAAAGACACATGCACTCATTGACATTCGAGCCGAAAATCTATAAATTTTTGTGTGTATACGTGAGATCCGTAAGATTGTCCAATCGTTTTACAAAAGCTCGATATTTATGTAGATAATGCAAACCGAAATTGGCAACGTCGTCTCCGTCGGGCAATTCGACATTTCTGCGACGTCCCATTTTGCGAACACTTCCATAGCACTCGTGTTTCGGTGATCCGATTATAGGCTGAATTGAATCATTTGTCTGGAGAAATACTTTCGTGAGTTTAGATCACAAAAAAAAACATCTCATCTCTGGTAAATAAATTACCTTTGATATGGGATAATCTACAGCAAATCCGTTCGCAGGATTGTACCAAAACTCCTTCAGAAAGTCTGTAATGCAAAGAAGATTCACTCATCAATTTGAACGAAGAACTACATCATAATCCAGAAAAAAAAAATCCGAGATTCCAACCATAATTTGAACTATTTTTGTCGTCCATCTGCAAACTTCCGGAGTACAAATTTCCTTTGTAACAAACTCCTTGCATGCTAACGTGATAACCACTGGTTCCATCCTTCTCAATCTTCATGATTGTTCTTGGTGCACAAGCCTGAAGAAATTTTTCAATTGAAAATTCATTTTTAACTTTGTTTTTGGACAGAAAAAATTGATTCGTTAAATCCTGTTATTGCCAAGTATTTTATTTGAATAAAATTTATTTGAATAATTACTATCAACGAATTGGTGGCTTCGCGTAAAGCGACAGTAGCCCCAAGCCAGGCATTTTCCTTCACGATGACAATTTTCCTTTGTATTTGCTCTACATATCCAACCTCATCTTCAGGATTTGTGACATTTATGGGTAGACAATTATGAGACAGCTGGCAACGATAAATAACGCCAGGTTCATTTGGTAGCGTCTTGTTCTCCGGGACCAAATGACTTCCATAATTCGCTTTCGGTGCACCAACGAACATCCTTGGAAATTAATAGAGTGGGGATAAAAATAGCGAATGACCAAAACAACGAATGGCTAAAATAACGAATTTAAAAATAAGGAACGCCTGAATGGAGAATGTCCATAATTATGGAATTCGCTTTTTCCGTCATTCAGTCATTTTTTTCAGTCATTTTAATAAGATGGAGGTGAAAACAGCGAATGGTCAAAATAGCGAATAGCTGAAATAGCGAATTTCATAATGATGACCATTCTAGATTCAGACGATCCTAATTTCGAAATTTGCTATTTTAACCATTCACTGTTTTGGTCATTCGCGATTTTGACCCCCACCCAATTGATAATTAATAATATTTTAAGAATAATTTTTTTTTTTGCCATTAACATACCATGACTCGAAAACGAATGATCCATTGGACAAAATCCGCTTGTGCGAAGACAGGGCGACGGTATATCCAAAAAAAGAACTGCCGGTCTGAGCTGATTGATTATTTACGGAAGCTTCCGCATAAATTATAACATTTTGCACGTCTAAGTTGTAAGCTGCAGTGAAAAGTGGATGGAAAAGTAGCAGCAAAGTGATCATCATGATGGGAAACTCTCTTTAATCTAGTGGATGTAAAAGTATATCCGTCCTGTCGACTATGATCGCTTCAAGTATATTTCACTCTCACCAATACGTTCACAAACAAAAAAACCGTCGCGTACTCGTATAATTCAGAAAAGTCGAACACTCGCAACCAGACGAGCTCCATTCATCGAGTGATGCATCATTTTAATCGTGTTCAAATGTTCAAGTACAGGAAAGGATGCGTGATAAGACACAATCATTCGGAAATATGAAGTGGTGTTTGTAATTATACAGACATCGTTGAAGACCTACGCATGGAAATCGAATCAAGGAGATATTTACATCGGCAAGAGCAAATAAAGAGGCATTGTAGATATTTTATTGAACATCCTCGGTATTTATTAACACATCATTGATATTGTCAACTCCATCCAAATTTATCCAGTCTCGATGCTTTAATTAACGTCGTTGAATATGTAGATCGATTGACTTGAAAAAAAGATTAGAAATTAATAGACAATAGAAAATAAAACGAGTAAGGTTTTCTTTGACCTGTAAAAAGTTGATGCTTAAGAACAACGACATATCTGAAGAAAATTTTTTGTACCCATACCTTGAATTAAAACAACAATATATGCCATCGACGTTTTTCTTTATTGTCAATGGAAAGATGTTCGCAGTTCTCAGTTTGCTACGATTCATCACTACTCTTATCAAGACAGGTTTCTTTCTGGGTACAAGGCTTACGTAGCCCTAGAAGTAGGTACTAATAATTTCCCATGCTCTTTTACGTAAGCGATATTCCAACTCTTATAATTATTTCCATGTGGCTAAATTGCGCAACTACAAAAAAGCTCGGGTCGTTGAATCAGTTAAATTCATGAACATCTAGAATCTCCCTTAGCAATCTTAACAACCAATGTTTTAACGTAAAAATGACTGGGTGGTGTTTGCAAAAAAAAAACCGAAAATTGGTCGTAACGACCGTAAAAACGACTGCCCTAAAAAATGTTATGCGGTCGTTTTTTTTTCCCTTGAAAAACCGAAAATACAACCGAATAACATCTCCAGGGTGGTTGTTTTCACGGTCGTTACGACCGATTTCCGGTTGTTCAAAGGTGGTTTTTACGGTGAATCAGCTGGAAGCGACGGTCGTCAAGATTGTTAAGGTCGCAATTGCGAACGCGAACCATCGTTATATTTTCACATCTCTTCAGGGTTTTCAGTACCTTCTTGCTTCATTCGAAGAAATCAAACTTCAAAAGGACGATCGTTGAGGAGTACAGAACTAAACATTCAAATGTCACAGTACGATTCAGATACTGATTCCCGGGACGTTTGGGTTTATCAATTTTTTATCGGATATGCGTAAAAAAACCATAAAAATAAGATTCAATGAGTCTGTACCTTAAAACCGTTAGCGATACATAGAATTTCATCCGGATTTTTTAAAAGAAAATTCGATTTTCTAATAAATTTCTATTGACTTTTTTGTACTAACATCAGTAGTTTACTTTATAACAGTTAAAAATACAAAAACCACAAATTTGTGGGTCTGTAACTTTGTAACTGTAAACGATACGATACTCGCGAACGACTTTTTTGTACTGCGTTAGGCGGCCGACAAAATTTTCAGTTAACTCTTTGTCCTAACTCTAATAGTTAGCTAAAAAAAGTAAAAAAATGAAAAATGTACAGCACTAAAAATTTCAAGACCGTCCAGAATATCAAATATTGGAGATAGAAATTCATCTCAATATGATTTTTTGTTCGAAATTTAATAATTCATAAGTTGTAGTCGGTGATTTTATGAAAAAAAATTTCTTCTCGGGTTACAGAGAGAGATACTGAAAAAAAATCACTTTCCTGTGTTATTTAAATGGAAAAAATTAAATCGCGATGATGGACCTTTAAGAATTAAAATTATGAGTTTCGCTTTTGACAGAATTTTTGCTAACACGTATTCTACGGTATTTTGGGCGGAGAGCAAAGAAAAAAAATGTCCCTTTATTTTGGCACACCCAAATATTTATATTTTATTGCGTTCCAATGGTAATTCCATATTCTTTGATACGAGACGATTCGACAAATATTCGATGCTCCGGTTACCTTCAAAACGACAAGCACAGCGACACTCTCAGCTAACAACTTAAATAATATTCTCGAGGGTTAATTTATTTACTCACCCTACGTCGCATTTCATGTGAATGAATAAATGGAAGAAAACTTGAAAAAATATAAAAACAGTTCTTACATATTTATTTTAATAATATCTACAGAGATAGTTTTACTTCTACTTTTACTTAAAATTTTCTTTCTTCCCAAATTCCGCAGCCACTTCTTGCGAAACTTTCAGGTTTCTTTTTCGCTCGCCTTCAAAATGATCGCTCAGTTGCATCGTCAACTTTTGGTCTATATCATTTTCTTCTCGTAGAACACAAAAGTAGATTAAAAATATCGAGACGCTTGCAACGATAACGTAGGTTTGGAACCAAGGTCTATCGTCCAATTCTACTCCCGTACGACTGTACACAGGATCCCATTTCGCTGCCTCTGACTTTGAGAATGAAATGGGCTTGTCCAGATCATCGTCGTCACTTCCCTTTGTTGTAGATTTCCCACTTTTATATCTGAGAGAAACATCTGCTGTTTGATGCGTCGACAGTCTAAACAGATTCAACCAGAAAAATTGAACAAAATATTATCCATATAAATTATTTAACATGTCAATTGATTAAGTAATAACTATGTTAAACCTCATATTATTCTGTATTTTATCGCATTATATTTATTTTACTATTATAGATTTGTGTTATTTTTATAAAATTAGACGGTAACACATCTAAAGGCACATTAGAGCCTATTGTGAATGCGTAAAGTGATGAAATGTTTATTTTTATTTGTTCAAATAAATAAAATAATTTTGATTGATTGATCGATTTACTAATATACGGATTTCTCCTTAACAAATTTCTTTCTTACATCATATGCATATACATATATATATATATTTACCGGAATTGTGGTTTAATTTTATCGCTAATTCCAGAATAATTAACCTTACACAATGTTATGAAACTCACATACCTCGGAAATAGTAAATTCTTATTTGTACGTCCAAGAGCAGTGACGAGACCACCTAACCTCGTTAGATTCATGATTAATCCTTCGGTCTGGTTTCCACTTATTAATAAACTTAAAAATATTCAATAGTAACCCTTTTATTTTACACACGGATCTCCTAAAATTCAATGCGACCGGTGTTACTATTATTGTTATTATCGGACGATTAGCAGGTTATGTTCGAACAAGTGTGAAGTTGTTTATTATGTCTGTTCGCTTACCTCTCCCTCCCACCACTTGCCCGTGCTCAATCGGTATAGAAAACTGTAAAGGGCTCTTTCTTTTCTCGGGCGAACCTCCCGCGAAACATTTGAGGACCCAAAAAAAATAAGAGCAAGCCACTGCGGGACTGATGGAAGCAGTGGTATTCTCTTTTTTCTTTAGACCCTAAAGTTTCGGCACCCTTGTCATGAAAAAAGATCATTACGGAGAGAGAGTTGATGTTTTCTTACCGACTGTGGTCGGTAAAATCGTTCGGTTTCGTAGTTTGCAAGCAACGTTGTTAATATGTTTAAAATATGTTTCAAACTGCACAGAATTATAATATAAACCTAAGCGCATTTTCGTCCACTCGAATTTCTGCTCTGCTGTATCACATGCTCTTAAGACCATGAAATGTCGTCGCCTAATGCTAAACGCCTATAGGTCTGTCTCTCTCTCTAACATAGCTCTGTCTCTCTCGCACTATTTTCCTTTCAATTCTTAAAAAAAACGGGCATACAGTGCGAGATAGACAGAGCTATGTTATAGAGAGACTATAGGCGATTAGCATTGGGCGACAAAATTTCTGGCGGTGTACTACTGCCTCTTAAGCAGCATTGCGATTGCGGCCATAACTTGCATAGATGGCCGCTTAGCTGCGCACTGGATTGCACGTCAACTGCTGAGCGGGAGTTAGTTCGTCTGATCGCGAGTTTCTGATGGATTCTCATATACGGTAGAAACTCGGTGTAGAAAAAAATTTTGAAAACCTAAATAAGCCGTTTAAGAAAGAAATATTCCAATGAAAATAAAATTATTGATTCAAGTACTTTTTTTGGTGAGGATTTTGTCCAATTTCCGGACAATTGTTTTTATTTAATCGCTTATTCTATACATTTTTTTTAAAGCGTTGTATATAGGATCTATATTCACGTGTTGCAAAGATCGTGAATCGCGGCGCGGCGGGAAGTTTCTGCCGTCAGCTGTAGTCAGCTGACAGACGTTGCGCGTTGCGCGTTGGGCCAAGATGTCGTCTACTATGGAGGGTTCGCTGAGTAAGTGGACAAATGTCGTAAACGGATGGCAATATCGTTGGTTCGTGCTCGACGACAATGCCGGTCTTCTTTCATATTACACGGTACGAAATTCTCCGTTGAACGGACTATATAACTATATTTATGTACATAATACAATACGAAATAATCATAACCTCCAACGATTATGCTTAATCGGCGACAACGTTTAGCTGTCAGATGTTACCACCCACTTTACGTTCCCATAATAACTCAAATAAAAATCGTATCAAGAGCAATTTTTTTTATTGAATATATATACCGTCGATGTCAGTCGCATTTTACAGCGTTTTTTTTTCCGGGATAATTTGTTACGTAGAAGTTGGAAAACAATAGGAGATTCATCATAAGATCCCAAGTAACTATTAGAACTACTGCCAATGGAGTATCGCAAGAAAGTAATAACTGTTTCAACTGATGCACCAAAAGTATTAAAAACTGTACCTGGAATATAGACAAATAAGTTTTGTGAGTATTGTACTTGCGGAAATCGAATCAATAGAAAACAAGTCATAGCGTAAATTATTTAGATGACACTCTTTTTTTTTTAAATCTTACATTTTAACTCTGTGCAGTATGTAACAAGCATTGTAATTCAGCAATTTTGTTACGACACAGTGCAGCAAAGTGTTGGGAGATAAAACGTAAATTTTTGAATTTGGAGCTTTTGGACAAAAGCGACGAACAAATTTAAGCATTTGATGTCTTCTTTCATCAGTCTGAGAGTGCATTCTTTTTTAAGTGTAGATATTTTTATTTGAGCCCTCTATGACAAAGTTACGAATTTTAATGCACGAACGAATCTTTCTTTATTACAATTTCAATAAATAATTGGTTGTGGTAAGTTCAAATTCCATCGCATCGAGAATCGCTACACTCAAGCCAGAATGCACTCTTCTATAGATAAAATAAGCCATTGAATACTGAAATTTCATTGCTGTTTGGTCTCAAAGCTCAAAAATGTTTAAATTTTTACTTTTTATCTCACATTATCCCGATGCATCGTATGTCTCAACAAAATTGGAGAATTTTAATGGTTGATTTGTACTTGATGAGCTGTGAATGTAAGATTTTTCAAAGGCCAATACATTTTTTTTTTTTTTCATTATGTTCTTAGAAAACAGTTGAGAGAAAAAAATTCTGTCTTTTTTTTTGAACATTATTACATTTAAACCTCACTCAATACATATTGAGTATTACAATTCTGAAGTTTTGGTAAGACATACACATGTATCAAAATAGTGGGAGGTGAATGGTAAAATTATTAACTTATCATAGCTTTTGGACTAAAGTGACCAAATTTTATTGTTTGATGTCTCATTTTATCTTTCGAAATGTGTATATCGATAGGATTGAAGCAATAGTGGATGCAGTGGAAATTGAATTTACTGTAACCAATTATTTAGTCAGTTATTAATAGAGAGAAATTTATTCAAACATTTAAAATCATAGCCTTGTCACAAAAACCGGAAATAAAGATTTCTGCACTCACACAAGAATGTACACTCCGACGAATGAAATAAGACATTCGACACTTAAATTTTTTCATCAGTTTGGTCCGAAAGCTACGACACATTGGAAATTCTGACTAGTTACTTCATACTATTTTAGGTTTTCTATAGAAAGTTTTCTATAGAAAACCTAAGATAGTATGATGTATCTTTACAAATTGCAGAGATATAATGCTCCGTGTATACTTAATAAGATTTAAATATAAGATTTTTCAAAAGTACAATATCACCTAAAGAATTTTTTTATCATATTTTTTTAAAAATGTAACTCAGCTCTGTTAATTTTTTCCAATGCGAGCATGTAAATCGTACCATTTGCACAATAGTTATCCAAGGCTTGACCGGTGTTACGATTCTCCGCATAACTGGTCCTCCGGTGCTCAGTAAATAGTACGAGTACATTATAACATGTACGGAGCAATTTACAATCATTATTAAAGCTGATCCTCCGCCCGGAAGCCATTTCACAAAAATCCATGTTATAAATGCGGTCGAGATGTGATGATACACGTGGAGAGCAGATACTTGCCTGTCTTTTCTTCGCAATATAAAAATTATCGTTTCCGAGAGATCTATCAGTTTTATCATGTATAGATCCCACACAACCACTGCCAACTGAACATTGAGAGGATCGCTATTAGTTTTGAATTATTTTTTATAATTATATAAGTGTTATTAGCTCATCACAAAGTTGCTAACATTTCTGACATAACAAATGCCAAAAAAATGTTTGTTCTTCAAAAATTTGTTATGCCAATTCAAACAATTTTACGGCACTTTCCGCGTTAAGAACTTTTTTCTCTCTTAGAATATTTCTGGAAAGCAAATCAAAACTTGACTCTTTTTTCAAACATTATCCGGCAGTGTATTTTTGAATTACGCTTTATTAAATATAGAGAACCACAAAAACTTTGGAGTATGTTACTAAAAAAAACTTAGTAATAACATATATAGAATAATTACGTTATATCCTTTGCCAGTGGTAGAAGTATCCAAAGATTCACATCCGTAATGATAATCGAGCCATCCAGCGACGGCAGTTGCATAAACAATATATGCATTAGAGATTATTTGAAAAAAATTATAAAATTGTAGGAAGTTTTTCAAAGAATATGCTTTTCTGTTTTTCATGTAATTTGGCGTGCCGATGAATACCAAATAGCTGTATAGAAGTAATATTGTGACTATGGGCACAGGGGACCGTACGAGAAACCAATCCTTGGTCCTTGGATCTAAAACCGTATTTAATCATTTCTCAATTGAATATTTTCAATGGAATTATAATTATTTTTTCAACTAGTTGCTCACCGATGCATTCTTCTATTAGATAGTTGTAATAATTCTGTAATCCCATTGCGTATTGACGTTTTTTTAATATGACAAAAATTTTATGCCGCTGCACTTGATTCTAATTCAAAGCTCACAGTTCTCTAGAAATTCTAATCACCGACTGATGAGATTTTCATACAAACTATCCTCTTATATATATGACCAGATGTTTCAACGAAACTAGCCGGTAGTTAAGAAGTAGCTGTTGACCGCGCGAACAGTGGGTCTCACACGCCACTGTAAACGCGACTACGATATCTTTTTCGCCACGTCTTTCACCGTGCAAATATTCTTCTGGAAATTTACAAAGGCTCGCGAACGTTTTCATTTTTCTTTACGCCTATTGGACGATTTTCACCGAGTTACAAATAATCTACATCTCCAGAATTACCGATTAAAATTATTTATTCTTAATGCGCCAACTGTTTGACTATCTTTTATGAATTGTATTTCACAAGGTATACAAACGCTGCTAATTTTTTTTATCGTTCTAAATAGCTTCGGAATGAAATCGCAAAATTATAAACGATGTACACTCATGGATAGTGGGATATACGTATTGTATTACTTATTTTTACTAAGCTATTTTTTCTCGAAGTGTATCATTATCACTTACAAGACTTACGTCGGTAATTTTGTATATTGTATGAAATATTGATTAGTAATGAATTTACTAAGTTACAGGGAAAATAACTACCGGAAAACTGGAAAATAAAATGTTTAGTCAAATTTATTGCCATTCAAATATATCTCTTTAAGTACAAATCTGGTTTACAAGGTGTACAATGGCTGAGGATTTTTCTATGATATTTCGTACATCTCTTGGAAGGTATACGCAATGTTTTTTTTTTTTTTTCATTTTAATAACGAAGGACTAGAAATTTTTACTAATTTTTTTTGTTCACATTTTTTTTTGGCTTGAGACATTACGTGGATTACAAAGTTGGTCCGGGTTAGTAAATAGACCGGCCAGTTTCGAATGCAGACGATTTGCCTCTGAAGAGAGCTCGAACGACAGAGGAAAACTGGTCAAGACTTTTGTCGATTCTATTGATGTCAAGAACGCGTCGCGATAGCGAAGCTAATCGTTTCACTGACAATATTAATTGTCAGACTACGGATATACATGTACTTACGACGCGTTTGAGTATTCAAAACCTAAAAAACAAGCCATGTGAAACCGTTAAGCAGGATGAAATACAAAAATAATGCAAAGTAGAACCTTGCACACGGTTTCCTCATTAATTTTCGCTTTGCATGAATTTACCTATATGCGGAAGTATTTTGATAGATTTTTGTTTTTTCATAGAGAAAGCTTGGTAAAAGCGAAAATATTGATTATTTTGTTTACTTGGAAAATTTGTGCCCGCCAAATATGAATTTGCTAAAATTTATGCAATAACGTGAATTTTAAAAAATTCCATGAAACTCGAAAAGCTTGACCGATTTTGCCCAAATTTTATACCAAAGGTCACATCACTGTGTCTAATTTTTATATCTAAGTTTAACCCAATAGTTTGAAAGTTTCTTTGACGACGGACATTTTTCAAAATCTTAAAAAACGACCCCAGGATATTTTCCGGCGCTATTTTACCAGGAGGTATTATTTTAGCGTGATTTTTATCATAGGGAGAAAGCCCTACGATAAATTATATCGGGGAAAATACCTCCGTCAGAGGAAACTTATTTTTGGGGAAGTTTTCGTCCAGGGGTATTTTTTTCAAGGGGCAATTTTATCAGGGTTTCTTTTTCTCCGAGGTATTTTTGTAAGAGGTATTTTTTTCACCTGTGTGTATTTTTTCGCGCTTGATTTCCCCCTCAATTTTTTTTAATATTCTTCGAAAAATTAGGGATATGATACCCGATAATTCAAAAGCAGTTTACAACTCCCGACGCTACGATATAGATTGTTTAGTGAACCCTCACCAAATCAATCTCAAAACGTTTGATGAGCAATATATGTCCGCTGCGTGATGTTCAAAAAGATTTAAGAAAAGTGTTGCCAAAAAAAAACAGATCATTATTTCAGGAAAAATAGTTGAACGGCGAAAACTTGCCAAAAAAATTTATAATTCAGCTTATGGTCATGCAGATTACTTATAACTTGCCAGAAATTTCCCAAAAAGCCTTTGGAGTGATTAAAACCACTCGAGCCCTTCGTAACCCATTATTGAAAATTTCCGGAAGGTTTTATGTTTAGTTACATTAAATTTTATAACTGTCTTGTAAAATAAATGTACTTTCATAGTACATTAAAGCATTACATTATAATCTACAGTGAATCAAAAAAAAGTACTCCACTGGTATATTAAAATTGCTAGACGATTTTCATGTACAATTAACGTACTTCTATAGTAAAACTTATACACACTACAGTAATTTACAGTAGAAATTTTTTTTTTCTTACTGCACCATACATTAATTTTCACAGCAATTGGACAATTAATCTACCAGTTTATGCATCGACCCTTCTAATGCTTGTCACATTAAGCTTTAAGTGGATTTTTTACAGTGCTTAGAGAATATTATTTGTGCGTCAAGCAACATCATCAAATAAAACATGAGAATCACTGCTCGTGTTATGCATTGTATGCTGAACAGTCTTCTAGCTTAATCAACATATTTCAAAGTATACAATCATTGAAAAATGTATTCAAAATATGTGCATACAAATTAACACAATTTTTCAATTTTTCATGACAAACTTCGCAAAAAAAAAAGTGAATATTCAATTCTTTGTTAAACATGAAGAGCAAAGTCTGTTGATGTCATTTACTTTTTACGGAACTCTTAGGTAAGCGATAGTTCGAGTTGTAAAAGTGATAGAACATACAGAGATTAACTATAAGATCCCCGAAGGTTATCACGCTTATCGCGAGAGGTGAATCGCAGGATGGTGCGAGAAACTGCGCGGAATGAACCAACAGGATCACAAACTGCACCTGAAATTTGAAAAAATATAATATATATTAATAGTTCATAGATCATCGATAAACTCTATCTTGTCTATTTTCTTCTACTTGTATTGTGACTCAGGTCCTTAGAGAGTTGAATAGCCCATGATTTAATAAATAAATCTAAACCTAAAATGTAACTTACCCTGACAGAACATTTTAACAAATATAGCCAACAGGTTATTCAAAAACAAACTGAGATGGGAAATAAAAAAATTGAAAAACACAAAGTTTCGTTCAAGGCAACAAAACCTAGTTTGAGGCATGAAGATTTTTTTTTGCGCAAAAAAAATTGGTTGCTTCAAAGTAAGTTTGTTGGCAAGATAAAAAAAAATTCTCTCAGCGTACAAGTACTGAAAATTTTTATTCATAGATTGGGATTGTTATTTGAGAAAGAACGTACATTCTGAAGTCCTATTTTAATGCATATAGCAAAAACATATCATTCTCATGAGAAACTGGAACTAACATCCGGCATAGAATTAATGAAAATGATATGATTTTTTAAAAATCCGGCTTTCGTTCCTCTCATTCAACGCCATTTTTTTAGTACTACAAAGAGACAAAAAAAACGAAAAATAAAAAAACATATTCCACCCACAGCTGACCGTGCATTATTCCTAATTTTCATATATTTCAATATAATTTTATATTTGATAAAAGATTTTTTCATGTTCCTTTCGCGATAAAAGCCGAATCAAAATACTAGGTAATATCGGCTCGCTGTGAGTTAAGACTTAGAAAAATTTCTATCTCATGTGGATTTTTAAAATATTTTCAGATTTTTAAGTTGGTCTATTCCCATTTTGAAAAACTGTAATTTATCCAAATTTGAAAGGAAAAATTAGAAAAAAAAACGTCAAACTTTTTTTTAGATTTGCGACTATGATACAAGGTCGAGGGGATCAGTTCGAAACTAGATGAAATTTTTTATATGAACATATGAAATTTTCCTTGACTCTCTTTAATACAAATGTGTAGTACGGTCGTAAACGCTCACTTCCAAGAATTAAATACATCTACCTATCGAACCTGTTTAAAGACCTAATTGCCGTTACGCTAAGCGTGGACTATCAACTATTTGTACAGATAGTATACTTTTATCACCTATGTGTTCGTCGACCGAGTACAATGGATTTAAAAAATAGGAGCTACAACAGCCATTTGAAAGATTGCACGTTCATGACATTCTTAACAAAAATTCTTATAAGCCTTTCAATTTCTATGTGAGATTTTTTTATAATAGATTTTATATAATTGTTTAATGTTATAAAAATTGATCGACCAATCGCTTCCTCACAAAAAAACTTAATTTTCCTTTTTTTTGTTAACGGGGTATTTCGTTAGTTCAGAAATTTCCATATACAATGTATTAGAATCCTTGCAAAGTCTCGAACATGACTTTAGAAATTTTGCCATGAAATATTTGTCAATATTCGTCTCAAAGCTCACGGCGACGTTCCCGTTCAATGAAATATTACAACTATTCGGAATATTCCTGCGATTTTCAGTTTTTTAATTATCTACAAGACAAACTTGAAAAAAACCGATTTTTTCCGAGGAAAAAATTGTATTTTTTTATCTAAATCTAAATTTTCGACGAAATTCGCCCAAAAAAAACTTTTCGTCAAAAATGTAGATGAGATATTAAATTTCGTAATTTTGGACCTTCGTGTATTTACCAGTCGGAACCTTAACCCGGCTCCAAAAAGATTCGGGACATTGATATCCGGGGGTAGATTCATGTGAATTCCTTCATATACTTACGGACTTGAGCTTTAGCTCATTATCATCATAAATACTGTCCGAGAAACCGCAAAAAATTGAAAATGAATTCATTAAAAAGTATCAACGCTCTCGCTCTAAAAAAAATACTCATTAAACACTCATTGTGACTTGGAAGATTAATATCGCCCTCAAAACTTGATGTTAAACTAAAATTCGTACCATTTGTATTACAGTTATCCAAGGCTTGATTGGATTGACGAGCTTCTGCAGAGCCGGTCCTCCGGTGGTTAGGAGATAGTAAGAGTACATGACAACGTGTACGGATCCATTGACGAGCATAATGAAAGTTAGGCCTCCTCCTGGAAGCCATTTCGCGAATATCCACGTGATAAACGCGGTGGAAATATGGTGATATACATGAAGAAATGAAATCTGCCTCTCTTTTTTCCTCAACACAAAGATAATCGTTTCCGAGAGATCAATCAATTTCACCATGTACTGAATCCACACTGTAACGGCCATCTGCAAGATCAAAAAGATCATCACTGCATAAAAGAGTAAATTCGAATGTTATGATCGCTACGTTATTATAACTGTTATTAAATTACGTTATATCCGTCTCCGGTAGGCGAAAGATTCAGAGGCTCACAGCCGAAGCTAAAGTTCGACCACCCAGAGGTCGCGGTAGAATAAACAATATAGGCATTGATGATTATTTGAAATAAATTATAAAATTGGAGGAAAGTCTTGCAGGAATATGGGGCCTTGTCTCTCATGTAATTTGGCCCCGTGACAAATATGAGGAAACAGTACGTGAGTAATATTGTAACGACGGTCACAGGAGATCGTACGAGAAACCAATCCTGGGTCCTGGGATCTGAAAATGTTATTTTAGTTTGCTATTAGTGGTTCTTCATACAGAAAGTTTTGTTTTTATCAAGTTAAAAAAAAATTTATTTACCTTTCGCTTGATAACACTTAAAAGTCAACCGTTAAATAAATTAGTTTTAAAAAAATGTCAAAATTTCGAAAAATTGTCGTTATTACACGTGAAAAATAGGTTTTTTTTTTTCACGTGACCATATTAAGGAGGTCTTTTATTTAATGAAAAACCCTGTGACCTATATTTTCTATGGTATGGGCGAAAATCTTGATCTGATTCTGACGCTTTCATAATGTACTTTATATTGATCAAAAGTTCACCTTACGTTATATAAATCTCTTATTTCAAGTTAAAATTCGGAACCTCTCCCATAAAAGATCCCATGTATATTGTACCATATTGAATGTCCGATTTTCCAGCAAATCGGTCGGTAATAGACGTTCAAACTTTGCAGTTACCGTTCAGAATCTCCTAAATTTGTGATCTATACATTTTTCAAGCGTAAAAGTTCAAGCATGTAAGTTACGTGAGAATCTCCATGATAGATTAATATGCCCGTTGAAAAAAAGCTTTGACCAATCATAAATTTGTCTGTCATGACCAATATCGGTTGGTGTAACTATTTAAACACCTGGCCCTCATTCAACTAATTAATTGGTTATCCCAACTAAACTGCTTTTTTCATATTGCATTGATTTTCGCAAAAAATTGATCCAGCAAGCACATTTTGTTATGTAAACGAAAAATCGTTTTCTCATTTCATATATTCAATTCAGCGAAGATAGAATGATTCGCATGTGTAGTCATTCGAAATTTTCTTAATTTGAACAGCTATTTCAATATAAAATTCGTTTTTTAACAACGTTGAAATCTGTTATAATTTTTCTTCGATGTCTCACCAGCACATTCCTCCATGAGATATGTGTAATAATCCATGAGTCCCATTGCGATGCCGTCTTTTTTTTACAACAACAATAATAATAACCAATTTTTTATTCTAAAACATTTTACTTGAAATTTTTTAAAAACATTTTTGTACACGTGCTCCCAATGGTATTGACTCTTGGAACTTCTTATCACCGACTAAATCGAATTGTTCACCGATCTTATTTATGTATATATATATTGATATATATATATGGCCAATCAATTTGAATTATTCAGTTAATTTGCCAACGTAGGTTCCCAAGTCCACAAATTGGAGCTCGAACCCGTAGTCTTTACTCATAAAGGAGCTATAACGATGCGATGGATAAGTGACCACTAAAAATACAATTTTCATACATACATATGTATCTGTTTGTTTCCAGAGCAAGGAGAAGATGATGCGAGGAGCACGCAGAGGTTGCGTGCGTTTGAGAGGAGCCGTGATTGGCATCGATGACGAGGATGATAGTACGTTCACTATCACGACATCCTCGTCCAAGGACGATCCAAAAACTTTTCACTTTCAGACACGAGACGGCGAGGAACGCGAGCGATGGGTTCGCGCTCTCGAAGACACGATACTTCGACATTCTCATGCGGTAAATCTTGATTAAAATAAGGATACATGTGAGGCAAAACACATCAAATGGGCCACTTTTTTCTTGAACTTTCTTGAATCTACACCATAATTCGTCACATCGACCTAACGCTGAAGGCGCCTTCTGTGAATTTTTCCAGACTTGTTTTATCTATATTTCAGAAAACGCCGTTTCTTTCTGTGTTCACATGTCTCAGAAATTTGTAATTGAGTCATTCCACCAAATATCGGACGAAAATCTGGCCTTCTCATTTTTGGTGCTCTTTCGTGTGATGATTTAATTTACTATACTAAAATATAGAGAAAGCCTAAGTAGCACAATCGCTTATTATCCCCCAAGGAGAATCGTCTACTTCAGTTTTCAGATCGAAATTTTAACTTTGACTTAACGTCTTACCGAATTCAATTGGAATATCCAAAGTACTAAAAAAATATTTATGTTCACATTCGACGACACTTTTAAGTCGTCCGAGTCTTCATTATTTCCTTCGGAAATGATAAACAAAAAATGTCATATTTGGGCTTTACTTTATTTCAGTATAGTAAATAAAATCATGAAAAAAGCACCAAAAATTTGAAGGAGAAATTTTCGTCCGATATTTGTCGGAATAACCAAAATGCTGAAAAAAATGTCTCTACAGAAAAGTTGTGGTTTCATGTTACCTTTTAATATGAATATTGTTGATAATTTTATCATTGAGTTCCTTCGAAATAAAATATTCAAATCAAAATCCCGGAATGAAAGAAGAAATGACAAAGTTTCGGATTTTTTTTTTTACTTCTGTCATTATTTACTATTTATGAAGAGCGTTGGTTTTCTTCAAAATGTGGCACAGATCGGTTAATTTCAACATAGAATAAACCAAGTTTTTGACGGTGATTGTAGCGCTGGGATCCAAAGAAGTCACCCCCGAAGCAGGACTTTGATCGTAAAGTGGCCGAGGCCGATGCGTATTTGCAGCTTCTCATTGATCACATTAAAATCATCGAAGAAAAGCGAAATAAGAGCGCCGGAGATGAGGACGAAGAGAATCAACAGAAATATGCAGCAATCTTGACACAGGCGAACGCGGTGCTCAATTCCGTTAAGCACACAATAGTCCAGCTGCAAATTGCAAAGGTATAAATCTTTAGTTCCCTCTGAGCACCAGTTAAATTCGCCGAAGGCTACTATATTCAAAAAAAATCTTTCATACAGTTTTTCGAATCAATGAGCAGACAAAAGTACATTGAAACATATAATACCTAAGGGCAATTACACAATAAAGAAAATGCCTCGATAAAATCATGAAATTATAAGTAGCGTATGAATATAAGGGTTTTCGGCTGTTGGCGACCAAGTAATGATTACCACTTGTTAAATGTTTCGACCCTGATTGGGGCGTCCTCTTCGGTAATTTATTACTTACTTCCAGAGTTGTAAATGTCTGATACTCACAGCCATTATTATTATTATTATACGATCAGCTCTATAATTATGATTTCATAATAATAACATGTACCGATAATAATACGATGACTAAACTTTTGAATGGCTGCAAAATTGATTATTTTTTAATAAAAGTTTATGGTAATCCTTTTGGAAAATGAAAGAAACATAATTAATGCGTTAAGAAAGTAGTGCATTCATTATTTCTTCCACTATTTCTTCCAATATTAAAGTGGAAATTGATTTTTTTTTTGCTATTCAAATGTTTACACTTTATTTTATAATCACTACGTATTATTATTATGAAATCATAATTACAAAACAAATCGTACTGTAAACTATATTTCATGAATTAATGCAGACTTACAACTCTGCTTACTCAAAAATCTTGCACGGGCCAGAGAGTCCGCCAACATCCTCGCACATTTTTTTAATAAGAAATAATAAGATGAAAAAAACAACACTCACATTTACCTACAAACACGACACAAACAAAATTTCCACGATTTTAAAGTAAATAAATTACTGACGACCTCAGATCAGGGTCGAAAAGTTTCTCAAGTTTCTCATTAATTCGCCGCCAGCAGCCAACAACTATTATTTTCACTTCAATATTCGGCCATAGCACCTACAACATCACATAAATACCTTAAACAGAATATTAGTGAAAAACGCATCAAATTTCAGTTTTCACACATTGTTACGTATAACTCGTTTCTATTCAATGTAAACTGCAAATTTGTAGTGAAATTTCCTCAATGATTAGTTGGAATTCATCCTATCGAATCTGTAATTCGAGTTATTCTTTTAGAATACCGCAATTCCTGTGAACGGAATTTACAGGGGACCAACGGAAACGTCTCACATTTCGCCGACTTTGCCACACGGTACCATTTTTCATTTAAAGACCATTAACTTTTGATATTCGCAGGACCACAATTTATTTTATAATTTTATTCGATTTATCGATATTTCAGTCGCATCGAGGGAATCCGAGTCTCCTGTGCAAACGGGAATTGAATTGGGTTCGGATTGTCTCGAACCGAGAGTATCAGGCTTATCGAATGGTTAGTTGTCGTTGTTAACATCGATATATTTTTGTGAAAGTGCCTAAAGATGAGATTAGTTGTAGGACGTGATCTTCCGGTGCCGGAATTTTCATATTCTTCGTCGGACGAAGATGAGGATTATTATGACGCCGCCGACGAGATATCGACACCGTCAATCGCCCAGAATCACTTTACTTCGCAAGTATCACGATTTTATCGCTCAAAATACTTGCAGTCTTTAAAAATCGATGCAATTTAGAGAAATTCATAGCGTGTCTATGACGAATGCCTTTGATTTTTTTGCACTCTTCAATTAACTTATCCAACGTATTCTAATTAATGTTAATAACAAACATCTTGTGGGTCGCAATTAGAGGATTACGTAAGGTTTTCTTAAGATACTCTCTATAGTAACGATGTTTCAGTAGGCGACGCGATCCTGAAAGATTACATACGCCCACGGAAATCGGTGGATCCGGCGACAACCGGAAACAACCGCCGCTTCCGCCAATTAAAGGCGATGGCTCGGTAGATTACGATGGTAGGTGTCGATTTTGTATTCTCATCCGGAATTATTGTCCTTTAATAGAAAATCATTCAAATTACTATTCTTTAATAACATTGTCAACCATTTCGCTTCAACGCGAAAACGCTGCCCATTCTTCGTCAATTGCAAAAATAATTTTCCTAAAACTGCAAAGCAACATTTGATCGAATCATACGAGTTGAAAAAACTTTTTCCAACTCGTGTGATTGGAAAAGCCGCTCTCCGCTTAAATGCGTCAGAGTTTTTTTTACCGCACTTACATCGTATTATACCAATTCGTAAGTAACTGCGATTTTTTTATATACTTCTTGAACTTTCTCTGCTCTCTGTACTCCCCTTTTATCTTCTCTTTCGTTCTGTATCACTTCATTTAGGCCAAGACTATTTTCTGTGCTTAATTTTCGTTTTCTATGTCCGCTTCTTTTTCTATGTCTTATGTTCTTGTATATTTTTTGTGTTTGCTCAGGTCTTTAGGAGGTTTATTATCCCACGATCTTGATAAAAGAAACTAAACTAAACTTAACTGAACTGAAATAAGTTAGAGCTTTGGCTTCGAACGACCAGTTTATTATTGTTTTAACGTGTTTCTGTATCGGCTCCGATCGGAGTCCTCTTCAGAACTTATCATTATTTTCGCAGTTGAGATGCACAAATTCAAAATAAAACATTATCTTCTATCGATTAATCTTCGTCCGAAACGTTTGTTTTGCCATTTTGGAGCAGAGGATGTTTATTTCGTTTTTTGGAACGGAGATTAATCGATAGAAGATGATGTTTAATTTTGGATTTGTGCAACTGCGGAAATAATAATAATTTCTTACTCCGATCGGAGCCGAAACGTGAACACGTTAAAACAATAATAAACTGGTTGTCCGAAGCCAAAGCTTTAACTCACTATAATTCGTCAGCGAACGTAGCCCAACAAAAATTATTAACTAAACTAAACTGAATCAAGATTATCTGTCGATTTCGTTCACTCAAGAGCCTAAAAGCTCAAGTCGC
The DNA here is from genome assembly GCA_949699805.1 of Tromatobia lineatoria. Lineage (NCBI taxonomy): Eukaryota > Metazoa > Arthropoda > Insecta > Hymenoptera > Ichneumonidae > Tromatobia > Tromatobia lineatoria. Next base: position 3,906,450 of record OX453042.1, on the reverse strand, counting down.
AGCTGACTTTACCGGCTGCTCCAATTATTGATTAAACTCCGCGTTATATATAGACAGTAAGAAAGAACCCATGGCAGCAGAGCTGCAAATGCTGGACTCTGACAGCCAGTCGCGTACGCACAACGCTCGTAGTTCGCACATTAGACGAGTGACTGTTGGTAGATAGAAACTATTGTTAACACACCAAAAGTCTCGTCTCGTCTCGTCTCGCACACAAGAACGATGATGACCCTCACTGAGAATTGGCATCCCAATTTCGACGAATATTTCTCGTTTATTCGGCTGTGCGATGAAAATTTAGTGGCAAACACAATGAAACAAGTCGTAACGAAATTTCCAGCAGAGATGCGTTACATCGGATGGCAGTAAAGCCTCGAGTAATGGATCTGAAAAATTATCTCTCACAAACTCAACATTATGAATTACAACATGAATCGTGAGTTTACATGATTTTGGAAAAATCGTGGTTTTTGTTAGTTCGATCTTTAAGGTTAAACCTCTTTGCTTCTTCATTTCATATTTATTTTCCTCTCATGATGATCATAAGAACACACTCGAAATTGTTAAAAAACAGGTGGGAAAAATGATTATTTTTCATCTTTGTTACTTGAAAAATGTTGGTATGAATTTTAAGAATGTCTTGTTTTTTTAATGATAATATTTTTCATTATTTTTGCATAATGTCTAATGATCGGTGCTTCTTTTCAGCACTTTACGAGGAGGAGAGCGAACCAGAAAGTAAATATTTTAAATAGTTTTAATTTTTGGAAAAGGTGAAATTTGAAGGTTTATCGATAATTGACTGGTAAATTTCGATTACAGTGGATTCAATGGAAGTCCATGGTTCGGTTGTCACTCACCTTCTCTCACAGGTCAAGATCGGAATGGATTTGACCAAAGTTGCTCTGCCTACATTCATATTAGAACGCAGGTCATTACTCGAGATGTATGCAGACTACTTTGCTCATCCTGATCTCTTTGTCAGGTAATTATCACAGAGAGACTTTAATTTTGTTAATAACTACAATTTTAGATTGTCCGAGTAATTATTAAAATAAAATGAAATAATTGCAGAATCCGTTAAGCAATTAATGAGTATCGATTGGTATCAATTTATCAGTAATAATTTGTAATTATAATTATAATTTATTCAATGACAGAGGAAATGAAAAATGCAATGACAAAGTAAAAAACTGCCTGGGTTTTTTATTTTATTTTATTATTGATGCTTGGCATCAAGTGAATAAAAATTCATGCGGAAAGCACGCCAAAAAAATTCAATCTATTTGTAGAAAATCATATGATATTTTTCAAAGATAAGAAATTCTATAAAGCCAAAATGTAAATGTCTGTTATCCTATCATATTTTATTTCATTATATATTATATTTGTTCATTAGTTTAATGGATTTACTTTGTCGACAATTCGGTAAACATGAAAATCATAATGAATAAATGAATTCATCTATAATTATTTGTCATAATTTAGCTATTGATAATAAGTTTTGATCTCAATGACGATTTACTAGATGAATTATCATTTTACAAAATGCGTAACTATAAATGATTTTTCTGAACCTTTCTGAACTGAACTGACCAAAAAAACAAGAATAAAAAGGAATAAAAAGCATTTAAAGAGATTTATCATGTGAGACGATTTGTCGTTCGTCGGCCATTAATATCAGTCTTGTTATCGAATTTCAGCATAGCGGATATGCCAACGCCTAAGGATAGAATGATACAAGTAGTGCGATGGTACATGTGTAGTTTCCACGCGGGCCGCAAATCCGGCGTGGCGAAAAAACCATACAATCCAGTACTCGGTGAAATATTCCGATGCCACTGGGACATTGATAATAGCGCTGGTGGAGATAACCCTGCAACTTCCTCAAAACCGGTTAAAGACGGTCCCGTGCCTTGGTGTCGTGAAAATCAGCTCTGTTTCATAGCCGAACAAGTTTCACATCATCCACCGGGTAAAAATCAACAACTTGACACTGTTACTATTCCGATTTTTTCTTCCTCATAGAGAAAGCTCTGTTTTCGGGAGACATTATTTTTCCGTGATTTTTATTTCGGATCAATGAAAATAACAGAAATCATCGAGAAACGTTGTTTACGAAAAGTGTGATGAAGGATGTAATATTCATTCTATCGTAACTTTTAAACTACTCGAACGAAATGTTAAAGCCATGTGGAGTATCGATCTTTACTTGCCCTAGCGATCTCAACAACCATCGTTCTACCGTAAAATCGACTGAGTGGTTTTTTGCAACAAAAAATACCGAAAATTTGTCGTAACGACTGTTTGAAAAAATTTTATGCGGACGTTTTTTCGACTTCGGGAAACCGAAAGAATAACCGAATAACATTAATAGGACAGTAGTTTTTACAGTCGTTACGACCAACTTTGGGTATAACTTTCTATTTAGCGAGCATATATTTGTCTCGTCAACAAAGTAAAGTTGGGTAATATTATATATCTAATTTAGTAAAGAATTAACCAAGCATCAGGAATTTATACGACTGTTATTAATTTTAATTACTTCTGACGTAATTTTGCTAAAGACGAATTTTTTTATCTCCGTTAAAAACAACGATACAAATTAGAACCTTGCAAATTGTTTCCGCTTTGAACAAATCTTTCTCTATGAGGATCTAAAATCGATGAACATACTTTCTCATAACTTTGTAAAAAGCAAAAGATAATGAGGACGCGTTGTGCAAGTTTTTACTTATTTTTATCAATTTCTCCATAACATTTCTCTGCAGTATCCAATAACTTTTTGCAGTGAGCGCGTTCTACGCCGAACATCTAGCCAAAAGAATAAGCTTCAGTGCCCACGTGTGGACGAAAAGTAAATTTTTAGGTTTGAGCATTGGCGTGCATAATATAGGAAAGGGTTGGGTCTCCGTGCTTGAGCATGGAGAAGAATATTATCTCACATTTCCCAATGGCTACGGTAGATCGATTCTCACTGTACCGTGGATAGAACTCGGAGGCACGGCGACGATAACTTGCGCGCAAACGGGTTACCAAGCTACGGTTGAATTCCTGACGAAACCGTTTTACGGCGGAAAGAGAAATCGCATCAGTTGCCAAGTGACACAACCGGGAGAAAAAAAGCCATTTTTGACGATCAATGGCGAATGGAGCGGTCAAATGGAGGCTAAATGGGCCGACGGGGTGAGCCTAAATCGAACGTTAACTTCCGCAAATAAAAATCGTATTCTATAGCTCATATTTTACAACAGCGAACCGAACTCTTTGCTGATGTGAGAGAACTCCACACGGACAGAAAACTAGTGATACCAGTCTGTGAACAAGAGGAATACGAGTCCCGAAAAGTGTGGCGAGAGGTCACAGTCGGCTTAAAGATAAATGATATGGATAAAGCTACCGCAGCGAAAATTGCCATCGAACAAAAACAACGTGACGAAGCACGCATCCGAAAAGAAGCCAATATTCCTTGGGAGACAAAAGTAAGGTTTATTGAATCCCCTAACTATTTACACCATTTATTCATTATTTTCGATGCTCAAAGGGATCGAGGGTCGTTTTTTCACCACGCCACGACAGATGTTTCGTTGTTCAACTTTTCATTCGAAAAATCAATAGAGTCAATTTTTTTTCGCAATCGAAAATGTTAATTTTAAAAATTTATAATTTTCAAACGGATAAAAGAACCGAAGTGTCATTGACTTTTTAAATATTATTGTAAACACGCAAAAAAAATTGTCGGAGAAAAAACAGTGGAATTTGAAATAATTACGTTTGTGTTTCTCGATCACCGTACGAATATTAATTTTGTTTTTTTTTTTCAAAACCTACGTTTGGATTTTTTTTAGAGTCACCTTTTATAGTTTTTTTAAATAAAAAAGATAACCCTTAATCTCGGAAGATTTGCGTTTAAACAAGAGACGAAAGAAAAAAATAATGAGAGGAAATCAATGAAAATCGTACCTGTAGTCAGTTAAAAATCGATAATGAAGGGGGACCAAAAAATGGTTTATTTGGTCATTCGTCACAGAAAAAATACCACGTTTCATAATCACCTTCATCTCATGTTTTTTCGGTGTCGATTTTGAAAGCTATCGCTGTTTGAGTACAAAGTTTTGATATTGTTATGCAAAATTGAAATTGAATGGTTTTGCAATAATTAGGGATAGTTTTGGGTATTTATTCTTTTTCAGTTACCACTTTTTAATCTTCTTTGTAAAATACTTAATCATTTAGTTCAAATATCAGCGATTTTTTCTCTGATCTGTGGTAATTTTATTTTATGGTCAGTGGAAAATGCTCCGTTAGTTAATAATGTTCATTTATTTTATTCGTAGTTCTTCAAAGAAACTAAGGACGGTGGATGGGTGTACACTGCGCCGCTCGGAGACAGACTAAATCCAATGCCGGAAGAACCCAGCTTGACAAAGCCGTACGAAAATACAGTGTCACCATAAAAATACGAATCGCACATTCGATAGATTGGCGGAATTGGCTCGTTTTGCCTCGAACTAAAGCGGCCCGTATGGAAAATCGTGACTGATGGAAGGTTCTGTGTTACAAAAAAAAAAAGAAATTCTGTCCGCAGCGTCGCAACACAAATTAGCCTGAAATATTTGCACCTTATGACAAATACCAGAGAGAATGAATAATTAGAACGAGCAACAAGTCGAGCTATCTTTGTCAACCTTGTGTATGTCGCGTTTTGCCAACGGGAAACCGTAAAGCCACTTACGTTTAAATTTATCGAGGAAAGATACGTACTTGTAGAAGTAGTAAATAAATGGTCTGTTGCCTTCGTAATTTGGCAGCGATTGCGTGACTACGGAGTTCGCTGGTGTATCGTTACACAATCATACTAATAAACATAGCTTTTTCTTTTTATTTGTCGTCTTGGCAGTCTAAATCCATTTTCTCGCTACCCTTCTGAGATTTTTTTGATGTACAAAAGTTATTTAAAAAAAGTAATAACGTCTTTGCTTTTGGGAATTGTAAAAACTGCGCTAATGAAAAAAATTAACTTTGTTTAAACTAAGAGTCAGACGCAACTGACAGCGAATGTACCTAAAACGCATCAGAGATGCCACATTAATTAAATATCCGTTGAAACAATATGAAAGTCCATCGCGTCCATTGATTAACGAATTTATCGTCTGTTTTATCAATTCGGTAGGAAATTAACGTCTGTAGGTTTAGCGGTTTTTACAGCGGTAATCCAGTAATTTGGCATTTCTGAATCGCATGTCCGAGGCCCGAAAATTCTTTAGGCAATAAACAAACATAACGATATTCGTTTACCCGTAGAATTCGTTGTAATATCGGAAGTGCGATGATTTATCGTACGAGACTTTTGAAAAGTATGTACGTTATTATAAGTGGCCTTGGTCCACCCGAAGATCATCGAAGATATTACAAACATGTTATCTTGTTGTAAGTAACAATGCCGTTCTGGGTAGAATTATTTTTATCACGATGAAAAATAAAATACACAAACACAAATGACAAACAAAATATGGTGACGCATTATTTTCATCGCGAATGCGCTATATATATTTTCCTCGTTTGATATACACGTCGAAGTTGCCACCAATGCGATCCAGTTTTAAAATTTCAACACGATTAAAATCGCACGCAATTAAATTTGACTTCCATCACAGAAATTCGAGACTTTTTAACCCTCGAAATAATTGGCAATCTTTCCGGAATTCATTAAATTCGATTTAACAATGACTGCCTGAAAATTTCCACACAATTAAATTTGACTTCCATCACAGAAATTCGAGACTTTTTAACCCTCGAAATAATTGGCGATGTTTCCGGGATTCATTCAATTTGATTTAACAATGACTGTCTTAAAATTTCCACACAATTAAAATCGCACGCAATTAAATTTGACGTCCATCACAGAAACTCGATACTTGCAAACCTTCGAAATAATTGGCACTCTTTTCGGGATCCATTCAATTTTATTTAACAATGACGATGTTTTTCTGACGCATTGAAAGACGTTTGAGGCGAATTGTTAGTTCGATCACTGTGAAAACGTAGACTGAGTTACAACTGGCATATAATTAAATAATAGAGATTCTGTATAGGTAAATTCAGTTTATTGTCGGTAATTAGACTAGACAATATTCAATAAGAAAAAAAAAAAAATATATATATATAATATATATATACAATATAACAAAGTGAACATTAACGAACAAAAATATGATTTCTCTGAAATAAATGACCTTACATGCGACACAGGTACTTGAACAAGGCCTGAATATTAGTATTATCTAGGGAGATGTACGAAAACGATCAACGCTTTGTATCATGTCGTTTATTTTACGAGAATAAATTACGAGAAAAAAACATATAGATATAAAAATTATACATTTTCTTTTTGTTGGATTCTTTCATAAGTGAGAAGGTCAATGTATGAACGCTTAAGACACTTTTTTTATTTGTTTATCCACGTTTTTTCTAATCGAAAACTCGAATTAGTTGTACCTCCGAAATTTCTTAAAATATCCTGTGAATTTTTCGCTTGACTAAAATATCTATTTGACAATTTCGCCAACTACTCGTAATGTTAAGTAAGAAAAAGATCTTTATTTTTTGCCCATTAAAGCGTAAAGTTGCACTTTAAGCACATTCGGAAAAAGTGCACTTTACGCACGTTATTAAAAAGACGATATTTCTTGAATTAATGGGAATTTACGACTTTGGTAGAAGATTTGAAAAAATATAGTAATCGTTCATTCATTGACCTTTCATTTCATTCCTATAAATAAAACTTAAGTTTTAGTTTGTTCGAGGTATCGAAAGTTCATGTATCCAATTTGTAGTTCGTCGATATTGCGATAAATCGGTGGAATTCGTTTCGACGACGATACCAATTCTTCTAGTCCGGCGATCATGCTTTTCATAGCAATTTGGCAATGTTTAGCGTCGAGGTAATCATTCTTCAACGTTGACCTGGATTCTCCATAATCGTACAAAACTTTGGTCGTTCTTATTCCTTCCAAACGTATAGCGTTGTGATCGCAAGCGTTTTTAGGCGCGACGAGTATATCCAGATTCCGTTCAATCGGTTTGATGAGCAGATATCGAGTTTTTCCGGATTCCGAAGCCTCGAGCAAAATTCTTCCGTTGGGAAAATCGTCCAAGGAGCTTTTCACAGCAGCCTCAAAATCCGCAAGAGGCTCGGCTCGTTTTTTCACCAAATTATCTTCCAAAACATATTCTATGCAACAATTCCAGATTTTTAGGGAATCCTCGGAATTGGGTTTACCCAATACAGCGAGACATCTGTTGCAAACGACGGCATCGGTGTTTATTTTTAATTTCGAGACAAAATTCTTTCTATTTAAGATGCTGTAATATGGTCCATAAAAATAGTCGGTTTTTTTTGGCTCCAGAAGCTTGGAATAATCTTCTCCACTGTGAGTGCAACAAAACCATTCGCTGGGATCGCAATCGGTGTCGGGCAACGGTAAAACTTTCTTCAGATTAATTGTATCCGTTATAACATTTTCGCAACAACTGCAGAGAATTATTATGTCTGATTCTTTGGATGGCAATTCTATGCTACTGAAAGATTCTTGTGAATTTCCGTTCTTCATGGACGAATTGTCGACGAGTTCTGTGCCAAAAGAGCCAAAAAGGGCAGTCGGTGTCGTTTGTATTCGAAAAGAGAGCCAATCTCCCGCAAGTGTCAAGGAAGACATCGAAGTTGGTATAATCCTGATCGTCGAGAGGCAAAGATTGTACGATTCCTTTCCTATTCTCAGAGTTATGTAATCTTTGTTCAATTTAACTTGGATACGATTGGGATCTGTACCATCCGACAACGCGACGAATACGTTGCAGGATTGCAAGCGCGGTCGCAATTCTAAAGTCACGGATTCCATTGAAACTCCAATTTACCAGAGATCATAACTGAAAATTGCTTCCCTGAAGATTTTTTTTTTCTTATCTTACAAAACTTTTATATCTAATGCCACGCTAAATTGTTAATTTTAAATATTTTCATATACCTTATTCTTCAATTTTTTTTTGTAAAAGTTTTGAGGAACCAATTAAGATCACATTATTTCAGCAACAAATATGTTGCATTATTGCAAACAGCGCAAAATCCGCAGCTAGATATTAAATTGAAAACGCAATTTAGCAGGGATCGCTAATAATTTGGATATTCTTTCAATTGTTTTACTACCTTTTTGTACCATTTATGAGAATTTCTTCATTTTTCCAGAATTACCAGATTTTTAGCCACTTCTCCCACAGTTTTTGTTTATCGTTGTACAATTGTTTGGGAGCTTAGATAGATTATACGGTATTATTCAGCGACAATTATGTCGCGAGATTGTAGAAGCTTCGAGAGATTGTAAGGTCATCGAAGCTACAATCTCTTCCAATTTCCTGGAGCTTTTGATTCTTGTGTTTCGATTGATCCTTGAAACAAGCGTCAACCTTATTATTTAACTCTCAGTCTACCGAGTACTCGCTTGCGATGACGAGCTGTCAAGTGATTTGGTATTTTTTTGGCAGAGACACGGACCATCATTGCTCCTTTCCAATAATTGCCTCTTAACTTCAGATTGACAGTGGAATTCTAGAATATATATATGTATACAATTGCGTTATCCATGTACAATCATAACAGATGGAATATTTTTGCAACTTTGCTCAGGCTAAATTTCAAATCTCTAAGTCACTTACCTTATTGATGATTCGTGTCTGAGGTGTCACCGGAAATTGAAGAATAATTGCTGTGCAACAAGTTTCACACTTTACAGTGCACAGTTGAAATAGATGCTTTCAAAGTTCCATGTACAGCACGCAAGTGACGAGTGTTCGTTGTGTATAAATGTACTGAATGAATAGTGAAATGACCGTCTTTCTTTAGACCGGTCAAATGACTGGAAAAATTACGGCTTGTGACGCCATTTTACTATAAAGCTTTTTTCTCGAATCTCTGGTGCGACTTAATAACACAATATGCATCTTAAGAACGATAGTGAAGGACAAACCTCGATATACGGAATATAACAGTATCGACATTTTTTTTTTTTTCATGGAAACAAAGCTTCCTCCATGATCTACCAAAATGGACAAAACGTATGGCGGTAATTTTCACACCCGAACAAATTTTCCAAATTAGATATGCAAATGCTTATTAAATAATTTCATGATTTCGTTTTTATCCAAATTCTGTATCGCGATCCAGCTCTTTTTTATTCGGGGGTCTTTAAATTTTCGTAAAATTATTTTTTTGAAGCCGTCACTTGACGGTTAAATGACCGTGCATGTGACGAGCTCGCTATGTTGTGCGTTGTGTAAGTGAAAGCGAAAGAGAACATAGAAATAGAAGCGGGCGATCATGAAGACTAGTTTCCATGACCCAGATAATAAATCGCGCTTCTCTTCTCTCGCCGTCGGTAAGTATCGATTCGGGATCGTTGGTAAGTACGTTTATTGGCTTCGCTGGTTTGCAGGTAGGAAAGCTAGAGTCCGCGGTCTCTACCCATCCGACCTCTTGCTCGGCTGCCCCTACTTTAACATATTTGCTTGCTTTGCTTTCGGACTCGCCCTAATCGATCTTTCGCTTGCGCACGTAGGCCCGGGGTACGTAACATGTATTAACATTACTAGAATTCTTTAATTGTTATTGACTCTTATTTAGTATTATTTACTTGTTGATGTCTTCGAGCTCCGTTGAAAGTTACAAGGAAACGATAGAGTGGATGGTCTTGCATTTTTTCCAAGCATCTAACGATTGCGAAATCGCTACCGCCAAAGGCTGATTATTGCAAAAATAAACCGCTACGATTGAACGTAGATCTTAGATCAGCTTTTGTGGTAGGGAACTCTTAGAGTGAAGTTGGAACAGCGTAGCTTTGTAGTGTATATATGTATAGACTCCTGGGTTACACGAATTGCCTGCGAGAGATTGGGGATGTGTAAAATGACGGTCAACATTGCATTCTATATAGTTGTGCTGTGACCGTCAATTGATCAGATCTGACCGTCACTGCCACGGTCTTGCATACAGGTCTGGAAACTTCAGTGGAAGGGGTAGATCGCTTAGTGATGCAGTCTCGCATTTCGCGCAGTGGCCGCTTGGATCGCTGCAATCTAAATGCACTTTCGCCGCGTAACCCCGAGGGTGGGGGGTTATATATCTCTCTTTGTCCCACTCGTGGCCTTCAGCATAGCCCCACCGCTATATTTGTTATAGATGTTTATAATGATAATAAATAGTTTCTAATACTGCTCTTTTCGACCTCTTATTTATAATTTATTTACTTATTCGTATCAGATATTGAAGTTTGTCAAATCTTCGTGAGTAATAATTAAAACGAGCTCTCATGGTCTTCCCATTTCACGCGTTACTGCATCATTATATTACTGCGATTTGAAAAATTAAGTACTCATGGTTTTTTAAATCGAAGTATGGTCACTTGATGAATATGAAGTGATGAACGATGAACACTTATGTTTGATCAATTTTCTTTTTTTAATCAGTTATCCTAGTTTTTTGAAAACATGAGTAAGTATAAGAAAAAAATTGATACTTACTCTACGGTAATTTAGTTTTTTTAAAGGTATTCCAGTTGTTGAAATCTAGGTAAGTACAAGTACAAATAAAATCTCATATTATAATTCTGTATTTTTCTTGAGGTCTTCCAGCTGTTCATAACTAAGTAAGTACGAGCTAAAATCGACGCCTATATTATATTCCTCAATTTTTTCTTTTCTGTTCTGAGCGGTTCTAGTTGTTGAAATCTAACTAAGTAGGAGTAAAAACCAATTCTTATATTTCTGTTTTTCATTTTTTATTTCAGGTGTTTTAATTTTCGTTATCGAGGTACGGGAACAAATTTGATGCTTCATTCTATTGTCTGATAGTATATCCTAAATGGAAAGCGGACAATAATTGATTATATTCTAAGTACAATCTTGACTTACATTCATAATAAACTAAAATAAGGAGAAGAGTGCCCGACGATTAGGATGTGTCCAGGCATTGATACCGTCTTATGATCACTTCTTCGTCATAAACGCGGTATATACATCACGTCAGACATTCTGGATTTCCCCCAACATGACGACTCATTCCATGCTCAGTATCGTGCCTTTCCTTAGACATCTTGACGACCATCGTTTCCAGCAGAGTTACCGTATAAAACACCTTCAAACGACCGGGTGGTTTTTATTCAAAAAATAAACCGGGAATCGGTCGTAACGACCGCATAAACAACCACCCTAAAAATGTTATTCGTTATCCCATGGTAAATCGATTTAGGTTCACATTCTTTAGGGCGGTCGCATTTACCGTCGTTACGATCAACTTTTGGCTTTTTTTTGTTGCAAAAAACTACCCAGTCGTTTATACGGTAAACCGGTGTTTGTTAAGATTGCTAGGATTATTAGTTATGCTTATCTGGGTCTTACTCTGCGCTAAAGGAAGTCTAAGTGTTCATCAAGTACGAGAACAGTATATCGATATGAGTACCATTCCTCTGCTTTTGTCGAGAAAAGTAAATGATGCATAAGCGAAAAATGCAGAGGAAAAATAGATGATGCATGTGTGAAAAATGCAGTAGAAAACAAATGGTCCAAAGCGACATAAGTGTTGGGAACGTACGCTAAAGGTCGATGTTGAACGGCGATATCGTAGAATTCCGGGTCGTCGTATATCATCTTTACGTACCAAAGAACATTCATGTGTAATTTGTTTTAATTCCGGGGCAATCACATGCTTTATTAAAGTAATCGACCGTGGACTTTGGAGTAGGAATATTGGTGTTGGCGATAGGCGACGTCGAGACCCTCATTGGGTTTGTGGACTACGTCCGGAGCATGTTCGCTTGTAATGTGATATTAAATGCAACGACTACAGCAAAATTCAATCTACCCAGCGAAAAATGGCACGCCCGATAATGCAAAGAAATAAGGACCGATAGTGATATTCCAGATTGCGGTTCCAGCTGAGAAAGAAGGGAAGTAAAACATATCGAGGTAAGAGCAAGTAATCAATTATTTTATTCGATCGTCGCCTTAATTAGTGAGATAACTTAACGAGCCTTTCGAAGATACGTCTACATATAAATGTACATATATAACATTATACTGTTACAATAAAATATATAAATAGTTATTGCGCACACGGGCGCAAGTGTAAGATAAGTACACGTAATTATCCACAACGCATTGATATGTTCATACAAACGAATAAGAGTATCTGATAAACGTTGTTCGCTTAAATAAGTTAAGTTATATTTTCATTCTATCAACACCCTGCTGAACGGTAAATGAAGCGCTCAGTAGTTAGGTGCTCGCCATTCCTTTGGAATTTATTTTTTTGTGCTGAATAAATGAATGTACAATTTAAGGTTACCCTAGTGTTACAATTCGGCCGAACATTAGACTTAAGGAAATTTTCCAAAATTTCTCCATGCGATAAAAGTATGACGAAAAAATCAATCACAATCAGGATGCTGAAAAGATTCATTTTGCATAATAATTATTGAAAAATGTTATGAGTGATTTGATAAAAAATTATTGCTTAATAAATCACTATTCAATATTTTTTAATGTGCGCAAAGTCTCGAATTTTGTATATGCGAACTTCATAAAACTATCAGTTTCCGGATAATTGATCAAACAGATTCGCAAAAATACAGTTCAAACGTTGAAAAAAAACAGATTTTTTGAAAATTATTATATATTATAGAAAAAAAAACTTTTATATATTTAAAGAAGAAAACATCATTTTTATTTAAAAAAAAATAGTTTGTCTAGTGATTCGTGCAATAATTTGTTCTATCAATGTGCTGATAAACCTGTTGGAATTATTATCAAGTAGAATCAATATTTCCAGCACTTTGAATACATCCGAATGAAAAAAAAAATTTACCTCGAACCGAGAAGTATGAAACTCACGTTTGATCGAACTTTATCGCTAGGACTGCCTTAATACTGCCATGTTAACATTCACTCAACATGATTGGATGGAGAAAACCAAATACAAATGATTCACGAATATTCCAGTAGATTTTATTGGAACTTCCATTAATGATGCTGCCGGTATTGCACAAATATAAGAAAATGTGGATTCTTATTTAAATAAGAAACACATATATAAATAATGAGTGAAAAATGCTGTCTTTTGAGTGACTAATAATATTAGAATTTTGAAGAGTGAATTACATGAAAGAGTACTCAAAAAATAAAAATGTTTCACATGATGTCAACTTTCAGATCTCAATAAGCCCACATCTTGGTAACACAGAGAACTCACTCAGAAAATTTATCGTGGATTTCGCAACCATCAAGTGAAAACTATTGTTACCTTATGCGGATATTTTTATAGTTGGCTTAACTTTCCCAATTATTAAATAATAACATCAACTACTGATTAGTTATGGTACTTACAAGATAGAGTTGAGGTTTTGAAACTTCTATTAATGGTTTTCAATACCTCATTTCCCTCTCAGTGTCCATAATACTATTGTTATATGCAACTTCAGCTTTGTCATTGGCCGTTAACTAGTTCGTAGCGACAGTAATAATGGAATAAGTTCGTATTAATATAATAATAAATACGCATGGAGTGACGACGGTTTTTCTGAGAGCTGGACTTTTTATACAATTTTAATTCTTATTAATGTTGACTTCAGTGAATAATTACCGTCGTAGTGATTAGTTACTAATCATTTTTCTCTGTACGTACTGATTGACCGAGCTGCTTAACGGAGCCAAGTGAACGTTATTTTTTATTCCATGAGTTTAATAGAACCGTAAAATATCCGGCTAGAGACCATCACTATGGAACAAAGGAGGAACTGTTTAAAACGACATAGCGATGATACATACGACTGATGTAATCAAAGGCAAACCCCAAGGTACCATAAAAGTTTGTTAGAACCATTCGACGGTTTTTAAGTAGATGTTTTTCGGTTATTTGAGGTTTGTACTTGTTTAACGCTCATGCAGTTTACAAAGTAATCAAGTTGCTTCTGTGTTATTTCGACCAATGGTAATCCGAAACAGGCCATTGTGTTAATTTTGGGTCACTTAACGGTTATCCGCGGGTTTTTAGGTTGCCTCCCTCGCGGACTGATCCCACCGTTTTGTTGGTTGGTATATGGTTAGATCCTGGTAGGATTTCGGTAGGATTGTAAAGAAGGTCTATATCAAGTCGAATTTCGGTAGGATTTGGGTTGTACAACCGAATATCAACCAAATTCCTACCGGTCGTTTTGTGCAAAAAATAAACCTTTATCCTACCAGGTTCCAACCGTTTGATAGTAAGTTCACAGTTGGATTAACGGTTAGTTTTACGAATTCCTACCAAATTCCAACCCTTGCATGGCGCAGCAATTGGAAGGATAGTCGGTTGGTCTTACAAAATCCTACCTAATCCCAACCTTCACTCTATATGATGGCTGGTTACGGGTTGGTTTTTTGCACAAGCCAACCAGTTGGTGGGTTGGCGTTCAATTTGTCAAGTTCGCGAAGGCCCTCGCAGACTGATCCCACCGTTTTGTTGGTTGGTATACGTTTGGATCTTGGTATGATTTCGGTAGGATTGTAAAGAAGGTCTATATCAAGTCGAATTTTGGTAGGATTTCGATTGTACAACCGAATATCAACCAAATTCCTACCGGTCGTTTTGTGCAAAAAATAAACCCTTATCCAACCAGGTTCCAACCGTTTGATAGTAAGTTCACAGTTGGATTAACGGTTCGTTTTACGAATTCCTACCAAATTCCAACCCTTGACGGTGCAGCAATTGGTAGGATAGTCGGTTGGTCTTACAAAATCCTTCCTAATCCCAACCTTCACTATATATGATGGTTGGAATTTGGTTGTTTTTTTGCACAAACCAATCAGTTGGAATTGAGTTGGCGTTCAGTTGGCCAAGTTCATGAGGGTATTATTTGAGTTATTTTTTGTTTCATAATGACTGGTCACGTTTTGTCTATTTTGCGGTTCTTCAGTTCTATTAGATCTAAGATCTTGAGGTCTTCTTATGACCTCTAGATCAGTGCCTTATAAAGACGCCAGAAGATCCGGAACTTCATTTACGTATCAGGGTGATCTGACCGACCGTGCGGCTCATCACGTTCAGCTCTCAGTCACTCAGCGATAAAGCAGCTTCTCCTGTTCGGGTGACGAACGTGCTAAGCGCTGTTGCTACTGCTCCCGAACATTTTAAATTAGAGCAAGATAACCTCACTGTGAGGCGACTAGGCTTTGCCTACGCGCGCAATGCCGTTGTTGCCAATAATCCTCACGCACATTCATCCGGGTCGATTCGCCGCAATCTTTTCGAAAGCTCATTGCAAAAAACTGCCGATTATCTGTACACTTATCTTATCGTTCGTTATACGGTAATTCTTCGTATTTATTTCATTCCGAATAAGCATTTGTGAGCGAAAGAAAATGCCGATTCGGGAACTGCACGAAATTGATGGGATTTTGTTGCGAAATAGAGAAATAGTGTCGAAAGGAAAATAAACTTTGAACTGTTATCCCCTCGTAATGGGGTCAGCGCTATCGTTTGCTCTCTATATAGCGACTAGACACTTGACTATAAATTAGTGATATTTAGTAATGTACTATTACAGCACTAGTTTATTATTCGATAATAATTCAATTGAATTCTAACGTCGTAACGTGATGTTCTAAGCTCGGTGTAAGTGTCTGCGACACTTGTTGCATTCGTTTCTTTTTCGAATTTGTAATCCTCTCTACATCATCATTGGCATTAGTGGCAAGTTGGAAAAAATACTGTGTCGGTTCAACGTCACGTTGTTGCCTTCATACATATGTATATACATATGGGTGTGTCTAAACATTTTTTAGAGTGAAAAAAAA
The DNA here is from genome assembly GCA_949699805.1 of Tromatobia lineatoria. NCBI lineage: Eukaryota > Metazoa > Arthropoda > Insecta > Hymenoptera > Ichneumonidae > Tromatobia > Tromatobia lineatoria. The sequence goes on along the minus strand of OX453042.1, from coordinate 3,890,571 downwards.
TGAAATTTTGAAAAATTGAAAAACATCTGCTTACGCAGATTTGAATATCTTGGAAACTATGCGACCTTGAATGTTTTACGATATACGGAATTAAAGTTAATCGTTGGAAATATCAAAAGCCATACAAATGATACCATACATAGCAACGTTCGTCGCGTACAAAAATAACTATATCGGTCCAAACAAAAGACTTTATTTTCTACGTGTTAATCAGATGGGAAATGCAAAAAGTCGTTGAGCTAACTCTAAAAAAATTTGTACGGAGCTTTCCTTCAACGAGGATCCATATTATGATCTGGGCTATAATCTTTTGATGTGGCAAGATAATTAAAGAAAACTGTTTTTTTTTAGACACACCCAATGTATATATACATATATATATATACTATATATAATATATATGTACAATTACACGTTGTTATTATCAATATTATTATCATCATAATTATTATAACATCGTATTATCTTAATTGAGGGCCGCGTCGAGACTTTTTCCCTCAGTCAACTTTCTGAGCAATCTGTGAGAGCAGAAATGCTCCCATTTGCTTTACACATACGTACCTAGAGAGTAATACGCTAATACGCGGAGAACCTTCCTCTTTTTGAGTGAAAAATACGAGAAAACGCCTTTTTCAACTTGATTAAATAAATTTCATCAATGCAGACGCAGCTCACATGCAACCGCAAGCTTCGACGACCATGTTAGGCAGCGTCTTTTGCGTTATCGTGTTGTTTGAGTCGACATAGAGCAACTGAATCGGTGACAGTTGAGTCGGAGAGCAGCATGGAATGATTTCGCTTCTTCTACTATGTGGACTGCCTTTTTTCGTTAACAATCTCTGTAACATTTACAAGATAAAAATTAACATATCAAATACTATGAATGTGCGGTGAAATACTGAATTTATAAATATATAGGTGAAAATATAGAAAATACACCTAACGTACAATCTTAACATATTCGTTACAAAGCACAATTTCGGAAAAAAATCTGATACGTATTTCGCACCGTTATTGCAATGCGAAAAAATATTCAGTTCAATCAATACAATTTTGTTTAAGTAAACTTTATGTACCGCGAACAAAATATTTTGTTGTCTATGCAAAATGAAATGCAGTACTTACAATATGAGATTGAGTTGTTTTAATCGAATTTGCTTTATCATAATCCAATATTTTGTCAATTTTACATATATATTTATTTTAATGCAGGGAATAATAGATTAAATTATTTAAAAAAAAGAAATAGACAAAATGAATATTTTTCGCTTCGAGGATTATTTATTGAGACATTACGATTAGTAGCGGATGGGAGGTAATTACGGTGTCTGTTAGTTTAGTGTAGCTTTAGTCGTTAGTTAGGAATGGATAGTTGCTTCAGCGATTGACGGCTCTACTTCTCTTCTTTTATTTTCTTTTCTTTACATTAACGTTTCGCCCAAGTTAAGGCCTCCTCAGAATGTTGAATATTTCTTTTCGTCTAGTACAAATAAATTTTTTTTTTTTAAAAAAGGTAACGGTGTCTGTCTAAGAAAATTTTTTCCACATCAAGATTCGAACCTACGACCTGCCGACCTAACTTCCTAACAACGCTACCGCAACCAACTGTGCTACCGAGTACACGGAGAAAAGTGTTCAGGTTACCACAGCAAAAGTTCGTTTGCTAGTTATTTGTTTTCTGTAGTAGCATCACGAGTAGTAAATGGAGCAAATGAAGAGTCGTACCAGCAAACGAATATTTGTTACAGAAACACATAATTTTATTTTGTGGATTATCCGTTGATGTAACAAATCATCATTAAGCATATCCATTTGCTACTAAAACAAATCAGTTATTGAGGGTATGTCACGACAAACTAATTATATATTTACTCCGTGAACTGAGGAATAATCCAGAATATTACAAAAATTTCAATTACCCAAAACTCCTGGAAAAAAAATTCTCCCATTCTGCAAAGCCTCTCAAAGAATTTGTAATTTTGAATAAAACGTTTATGTGACTGTACCACAATGATTAGAAATCGCGTTTCTTCACAAAAAGATGTCCTTTTATTTAACGTCATTCAACAAAATTTAAGAAATAAAGTAAACATTTTTGGATACATCATGTTGCTAACTGTGAACTAAGCTAATTTCATCATAGAGATTTTTCGATAGAACTGATCATTTCGAAGATATTAACCCTTGAGAAATAAAGATAACAAACAAACCATTTTTTAAAATAAAAATTGATTCTTCGGAAATACTGGTCATAGCATTGATAAATTAAGCCTTTCTACTAAAAAAATTCGTTCCGATATGAAAAATCCAAATTTTTTCAAACGTCTATAAAATAGCAAGAATTTTGCTACACAGTTAGTACATGTTACTGCAACATAATATATTTTTGTAGCAAGTAACAGTAAACTTTTTCAAGCACCTAAAATTCTTATAGATCTATGCGTTTCTGGAACAACAGAAACATCAGAAACTCAGTTATTCTCAGTTACTGATGTATTCTTATACAGTAGAAGTTAGTAAAAAGAAAGACGCTTATGAAACAAAACAAAAAAAAAGAAAATTTCTGCCAAACCAGTAAATAATTTGCTTCTGTAACATTTTGCATTTAGTTAGGATAACAAATCACTAAAAGTTACTCTACCAAATGGCATCTGCTTTTTGACGAATCAAATGGTAACAAATATTTTTCCATTTCAGTAACAAGAATGTTTGTTCTCACAATATTAACATACAAAATTTGCTGCATTAACTTGCGGTAAAATGTTGAAACTTAAAAAATGTTCCCCTTGTACGATTTTCCTGGGTCAATATTTATTCACAACAGAGAAAATAATGAATGAAAATGCAGAGAGATCTGAATTGACATGCATTGCTTGTGTTTTAGGGGAGAAGATTTACGAACCCATATAACGTTGTTGTAAGGCGAGGCACTCATGGTCAATGAAGCGGCAGTTGAGCACGTACCACGACAAAAGTAAGCGTGATAACCGCTTGGATGAAGTATCCAGTCACTCCAGCCAATATCCTCGAAGCTTATGTACAAGTCGTCGCGACAGCACTCCTTCATCTCGGGAAGACAGTTTGAGTTGCGTTTTGGACGATTTTTCTGCGGCAATGGAGACGTGTGGATGACGAGAAAAGGCTTGAGCGTTACCTCAACAGACACGGGTGCCGTTTCCCGGTCTATCGAACACGTGCTGCACGCTATTTGTATCGCATGATTAAGTTGACGTCTTTTAACCCATTTCCGGAGGGTAAAGCCTACGTCCGACTTCACCCAGCCCTCTAAAAATGCACGGAAAACACAGGTAGTCAATATAATTGTTTATCTGTAGTCTCGATAATTAAAAATTTTTTTTTTTGTAAAACCTTTTTAATAGTTTGCTTAATCATCTGGTCCAATTTCATTATCGTCTTTACTTGGAAGTGCGCCCAAGCAAATTTTTAAATTCGTTTAAGTGACTTCAACGGGTCACTAAGTGACTTAGTTGTACTTTGATACCGAAGATGGACTTTAGACATATTTACTCGAGGACGGTTTGATATGACTCAATAAGTTTATTATTTGGGCCTCAAAATATATTGAAGTAATATAAAAACATGTTATCGACTATTATTTGAGCAATTAATTTCGACACAAGGTTTTTTAATGGTAGGGGAGAATGGGGGAATCGCAGTCATTAAGGATTATTTGCTGTTTTTTGTAAATAAAACGTCTGTTCTACCACAAAGTTATGGTTGTTGGATAGTTCGTTAACTATTGATGAAAAGTTATAGCATGGACATCATGAAAACAATCAAGGAATTCGGTTTTTCTTATGAATTATAATGATCTGTTTATTGACTGCCATTGCCCGACGATTCGAGTAATTACGATCGCCTTATGGGTAATTATGAGGCAACTCTTAAACGTATAACGTAACATACAATTGATTTCCAGTCAACAGCGCAACTTTATACTCTCAGCGAGACATTTGTAATTGTGCGCACAAATTTTAATCTGCGATTTATAGAAACATTGAAATTATAACCTCAGAAATTCCAGCTTCATGCTAAGACCGGAATCTCAATGAAAAAGGACATATTTTCTATGTATATTTTTTAAAACGTTAATTCTTATTCCATTTTAAGTCATTATTAGCTAAATACCTATTATTAATGCGACTACCATTGCCCCGCGTTCGTGACCACGAAGATTTTTTACATTAAATTTCAATACATTTATTTATGGAGTCAATATTTCAACATCGAAAAATTAAAGCTAAAGAACCGACAAAGACATGAATACCAGTTGTATGTAATTTTAAAGACTATATTTTTCGCTAAACCTTATTCAAATGACAGTTTTTCTTATCAGAAAAGGGTTGTATAAATAGAAAATCATTGGATTTCTAAATTTATCACGATTTAATCAACACGGATCATTGAATTACTTTATCATTATGTACGTAAGCTGACGCAAGAAAATTTTCGATATAATCACTAGTTTATGCAAAATTAAGGTGACCGTTATTTACCCGTTCTTTCCTAAAATCACCACAACTTTTTGTACACTTGACTATCAGTTCCTTTAAGCAGTAACATGGTTAATAAGAAAATGGGATTTAATGTTTACAAGGTCATGTTCCGAGCTTGATTTTGGGCAGGAAATCCGAATGGTTTTCAATCAATGGGATAGATATGAGATCCATGAAGAAAATTGAATCATTTTTTTTCTTGTCTTATAACCTATTATCCATAATTCCTTCTTATATGCCATTTTTCACGGAATTCATGTGGGTTAAAAATTATAACTTTCATTAGATGTTCAGTAGTATTTGGTTCTCTTCCTAGGGAATAATGTAACTATATTGCGGATGCGTACGCGTTAAGGCGTAGAAATGGGTGATTTTGCGGCAAATGAAGTTTTTGACCGAAATTGGAAAAAAAACTGTACAATAAGGAAAATTAATACTGAATAATGCATGAAATAGTTAAACGAAAAGAAGCGATGTTGCGAGTAATAGGATGTTTGCGATGCTACTTCAGGAAGAATGGCCGAAAAAGTCATAGACGTTGTGGGGCAAATTGTCATTGGAATTCAATTAATATGGGCAGCGGAGATTTTTTTTTGTTGGGGAATATCAGCTTTTCGTAATTTGCATTCCGTAGCTTTACTATCACTGCCACCAGCCGTTGTCGTAAAAATAAGGCTACCCGCGAATGAGGTGACATCACATTTTAGTTTTTCTGCAAGCGTACGCAGCTAGAACATAATATACGCGCTATGTTCTGCCATTGTCAGGGATGGCTCGGTATGTCGAGGTAATTGAGCGATGGATATTACGGTCACATCGTACGCTTGTAAACGTGTGTAACCCGCAAAAAGCCCTCGTCGCAAACAAAACAACTTTTTACTTATTTCTATTTCGTTTTGTGGCTCTCTCTATGCTTTCATAAACCCAGTTTTCCGTGACATACGAAATACGTAGTACAATAAGTATTGTCAGCATGAGATTTTTGCAAGAAGGAATATCATGATTTTCTGTAAATATTGACAAGTATTAGATGGAATACAGCAGTTTTTTGATATCAGCTTTTGAAGTTTTGGTCTTTCGAATGAACAATTTTATGAAAACCGTTTTTGACTTATGGTTAAAAAAAAAAGGTTAGTTAGGTTCACAGATGACATCTTTGCCTCAAGAACATTCTCGTGTAGAGCAATTGGATGCTTTCATAAGAATACGATGATATCTCTGTTGAAAAGGTCTGATAGAAACCGATAAAAAACGGCAAAACCATATCGATCCAGATAGAATTGTATATAAGATTCTATATGAATCTACATGGTTCGTGCCTATTTGTATTGGTTTCTATCAGACCTTTTCATCAGGGATATGAAATGTGTTCCTTTTTTCAAAATCTCAAAATGCCGTAAAATTGTAACCAATTCGCACAAGACTATTTTCAATTTGACAGCAGTTATACATTTCATCTTTTTTTTTGTCATAATCCAAAGGCTGTGAGATTTAAATTTCTCCATACGTTTTGGTAAAAAATTGCAAAAATTAAGACAGGCTGCTCTTCCATTTATGTGCCAAATTTAAATTTAACCGGTTGAACGGTTTCTTGTGTTACAAGTGATTAAAATTTATACGGACATTTGTTTTAAATCACTTTTCTTAATGTTTTGCAACATTCTGATTCTACTGAAATGCAAAGGTCGAAATAAATTCTTTAAAGAAAGCTTTCTCGATACGATACTTAAAATAATTCGGAGAGGATTAATTTACCTTCAATAGAGGTTTCGAAAATTCCCATGACAGTATTCTTCTCGAAACTTCCGCCTTGATCCCAATGATCGAGCTCAGAGAGCACGAAGGTCTGATTGAAAATATCATTGTTATCGGTTTCTTTGTAGAACCATAGCTCAGCCGAAGTCACGTCGACAAAGAGAATCTCGTTAGGTAGATAGAATGTGAAGCAGGCGGCAGGATTGAAACCGGTCAAGTGGTTAGAGCTCAAACGACAGTTCTTCAGATCTGTTACGCCTAAAACATAGGAAAAACATAATGAAAACTTTTATTCTCGTAGACGAATGTAATAATAGCCGTAATGATCATTTTAGTTTTCGTACAGTTGCGCTATGGTCGACGAGAAATATTTTTGTAATTCAAGACTTTCTCGCTCGATCAGTCATAACGAGAATTCCGAGGTTATTCGATCTCCAGGCCAATATCTCGTTTCGGCGAACATACAGTAAACGTACTTTCCTGACATATACGCGAGATGTAAAGGAGACCGGGGCTCGTCGGCTCACTTTTCCCCGATCATTTATTTTTTCTAATATTTTACTGCATAAGTCGGACGAAAGATTGTGCAACAAGAGCCAAATGTTGGCGTTTGCGAAGAATTTAAGGGGAGCAATTACACGAGACGTAAACGCTAATTTTGACGCATGTTACACATTATATTTTTTGGAACAAGTGTGTGAAGAGTGGTGCTATAAATGGTAGTTTTGTGGGACAAACGGTGAAAAGTGAGATTACGAGCTTTCGACCCTAGGGTCGAAAGTGAGACACCAGAAAGTACAGGAATCGCAAAGTGCGCTTGCGCCAACATATTGTTACAACACTGCTATGAGACTAGCTACTTTAGGCCCACAAAACTACCATAAAATGCACCGCTTTTCATGCACGTATTACAAAAAGCTAATTTTTCTATTATCAGCTAGATAATTTGCATTTCCAACGGCAATTCGATAAGCGTGGTTCAAGATAAGTAGTCATATAGAAGTTACCAACATTACTGAACCTGCATCGCCTCGTGACAAATCGGCTCAGCTATAGCGCAAGATAAAACTCGATTAAGTCTTTTTATAGACTTTAAGAAATCGTCTGTATTGCACGATATTGCGAAAAATTATAAACGTTAAAAAAATGAAACCGTTTTTTACTATGTCGTCGACTAAAATACACCGTAATCAGGAAATGTGCTTTCGACAGACGTGCAATTATCGGGTTAAGAATTCAAGTTCTTCATATAGATTTTCATGCTAAATACTTTTTACTCAACTCGCACCGCCCAGGATGAACCGACTTGCTCTATATTCTGATAGTCAATGTTATACAAAACTACTTAGACCTAATTGACCGAATAGTCTCTAATGAGACGTAAGAAATTCAGTCTTGGAATTCAAAAAATTCAACTGCGAACGTTTGATAGTGATTGAAAAAAAAAGACTACGATGACAAAAATTGAGCTTATATCGGATAATTATTTTTTGTTATATAAGCCTTTGTGGGTGGGGGTCAAAAGCGCGAATGACCAAAAAAGTGAGTAGTCAAAATAGCGAATTTCGAAATTAGGAATGTCTGAATCTAGATTGGTCATCATTATGAAATCCGCTATTTCAGCCATTCGCTATTTCGACCATCCGCTTTTTTCACCTCCATCTTATTAAAATTCATTCAAAATGGCGAATGTTAAAAATGGCGAACGTTTCCAAAATCGAATTGAATAATTATAGACATTCTACATTCAGAAGTTCCTTATTTTTAAATTCGCTATTTTAGTCATTCGCTATTTTGGTCATTCGCTATTTTGACCCTCACCCGTCTTTGTGCTTGCATATCAGCAATATATGAGGAGCCTTTAACAGGCTCGGTGCATTTTCGAATTGACTATTTCAAAACGGATTCAGCCCAAGTTGGCCCTACTATCCCCGGTCTCCCATACCATTTCCTCGAGAACGTCAGTCGATATTTTCAACGAATTTTCGAGGACTCTCTAGCTCACTCGCCGTGCACAGTGTACACCGAGCGAATGATACAGCCAACATATCGCGATGAGAATCCTCATTCGTAAAACCGAATACATAACGGTTCGATAGAGCTTAATATTGCAACGATCAATTTCCCCCTCCCCCTCCTTCCCACCCGCGTTACGCAAATACAAATATTAACCGTAGTAGTATGTATAAGCTAATAGAGGCTGTCGCGAACGTAATTGCCATTTTGGCTCTCCTCCTTACATTACACCACGCAATCTCTCTATGCCCTCCCATGACTTTCTTGCTCTTACTCAACTCCTGCGCTCACCGCTACCCTTCTTTGCTTTGCTTTTCTTCTCGAGCACTTTCTTGAAAATTCTCTCAATCTCACTTCGTAACCCCATCCCGATAACCTTCTATCTTAATCAAGGGCACACGAAAAAGCTTTTCTCCCTTGGACTAAAACAGCTTCGCGGTGTCTCGAAACTTATTGTCGTTTCCGAGTATAACGAGCTATTATTAACAGCCCAATGATTACACTTTACGCAGAACTTCAGATGATGGTTTTTTTATTACTCATCCCAAGGTGAATGACCCAATTACTGACCTTCTGAGCTCAGGACGGTGTTGTTGAGGCAAGAAGTTGGATAGGAATAGTAAATTGATTGAATTTAAAGGTACACCTGTCACGCTTTGAGTTTTTATTAAATTTGATGCATTTTACTTTTCTTACTTTTTTATCATTTTGAGGTTATATCATTTAAATATACGCCGTCATGCAAAATACTCGATTGGTAGCCTACGATTTTTTCATATGCCTTATTTTATGTTCTATAAAGGAGCCAAACAATGACCCATGTCGTTTGACATTTAACGGTTACAGATAACAGTTTGAAAATCGGCGATTAATGAAAATTAATTTTCGGCGCTCTTCATATCGCAAAATGCAAATATCGAAGAATATGACACAAAGTTTGATGTGTATTGGACATCAAGAGGCTTTTTTATCGTTACTAATTTGCCGAATGGACACTTATTGGGTCATGGTCAGTGATTGGGTCGTTAGTAGCTCATATAATTTCCTCATCACTTACGAAGTATGTATTTATTTCAATCCATAAAAGAAATCGGTTCTTGGATTTTAATGGAAATACATGTTTAAACTGTCTTATATTCCAAAAAATACATTAACTCATTGATATCTGTTTGGCATCTATCTGTACCGTCCAAACCACAATAACTTTTTTTTTTTAATTTAGTTTTGGTATTAAAATTTGATTAAAAAATCTTCGTTTCCTCTGATACTTGACCTAGAATATGAAATGAATAAAATATCAATTCTTATTTAGTTTTGGACCACAAACTAATATAGCAGCTATATTCTGCTTCGGTCTGATAGAGATACTTTTGCCAGATAATAAGTAGTGCATAACAAGTGATTCATTACAATGAAGACTTTGTTGATTTTACAATTACTGGTATGTAATTTCTGAGACCATCAGTTATGAAAAATTAGTTTTGTGTAAAATATGAATTGTATTACAGGGCTACTAAAAACAAGAACTACTATCAATGATCTTAAGCAGTTTTCGATGAGAAATATACTACAATTATTCACACTAAATATTTAATTGAAAACAAATGCATGGCCTAAGCATTGTATCACAGCTTTTATCAGTTGCATAGCATTTTAAATGCATTCGAAATCCTGCAGAGGCCTCATATACATTATGAAATTTGAAATATTTATTGTGCGAATAACTGAAATATTAATCTGAGTTGTGGTAATGAGAATTCCGAAGAACACATTCATAAAGCTCTCGTGAGAATTCTTATTAATAATACATGACTGGGTACTTCGCCGCGAAATTGAAACCATAATCGATTAATTGAGGCGAAGAAAATCAGTGGTTGCCTGTTCTTTCATGGAATCGGAAGTCATAAAATCGATGAGGGAATTCCGTCCAATGAAAATCAGAGTAAACAGCCCCGGGCGCCATTAATATCCGGCTGTTGCCGTCATATCGTGCGCTCATTCCACAATTCGGAGCAAATTTACTTTACTGCTACCGATGTTTTTACGCCGGCAGCATGGTCAAGGCCAAAACATTTGCTTTTGACGTGCACAATTCGCCATTCTACAATCATATTTTTTTCCACGGCCACTGCATTTTGAGTGGCCCAGAGCTTTTATCCTTTGTGTTGTAACGAAGAAATTAATGGCTACGGTTATGAATTAGACAGCAATTTATTCAGAGTATTCACTATTTAAATTTGGTTTTCATTGGCCTATATAGTTAATACCACTCGGGTAATTTCAGGAAATGTGCAAATATGCATAAAAATAACAAATGTACGACGGACACAGAGTTTTTTCAAGTAGTGCTCCAACTTCCAGCGAGAAGAAATATGAAAATGATTGTTTCAAGAGTTTTTATTAATCACTTTTTACACACAGCACATTTTTATATTGTAACCCGGTGGCGAAAGTCACACGATTGTTCTGCTTTCATACATGTAGCTAGAATGTGAAATATCACTAGATTACGCTATATGGCATTTACAAAATCATTCAAATGCCTGTAATTTTTGTATTTTTTTGAATGGTGGTCTAAAATATGGTGAGTATGTAGTCCACATCAAGAATACAAAAAGAAAAAAACATTTTAACATTTATTATTTATTTCTTAGTCGTAATACACTGAGAAAAAAAATTGTTGGAACCAACAAAACGTGCGCTTGCGGGCGGCGAAATAAATATTTGTTTGATAGAAAAAAATCTTCAATTGATCGAAGCGGCTGGTGATAATATTAATAGATGTTTCGATCAACATTGCCAAATATTTTGTCCAATCGACAAAATACACTTTTCGCTGCCGGCAAACGCACGTTTTGGTGATTTTAACGATTTTTTTTCTCACTGTAAATTTAAAAAAAAATTCATTTATTTTTAGGTGACGCCTTTCCCGCGACAAATTCCGCCTCCCTCAAGCAACGCATGACGAACAATGCTTAACGACTTTTCGTTAATCTATCGCTACGCTGACCAGTGTCTCCTCCAACTTTTCCTCCGCTACGCAAAATCCTGCAGAACGACTCAATATGCTACCCTATAGCGTGAGAACCGAGTTCTCACGGGGCTTTGCCCGCGGCGACGGCACTTAGATTGCCAAATTTTTTAATATTCGATCGAGTATAACTTTCGTTTTGGCAGGATTGTGTTTATTTTTTTAATTCAGTGCCCAGTAAGTAAATTCCGTTGCATACATGAACCGTATGTGAATTCCGTTCATGAGAAGTCAAGAGCGTTACTCTTGAGTCTCTAAGAATTGTATATAACATTGCATTTTGCTCGGACCGATAATCATAATTATGAAGATATGACATTTTATTGGATCTTTTCCTTAAGAAAATGAATTCAATTCTGCCTGTTCAATTTTAAGGGTTAGGTTGAGATTTTGATACTGAATCGTCCACGTATGCAACGAAATTCACTTGACACTTTGCGTTGAATTTAAAAAATAAGCGCAACTAATGAGCGTTACTTTTGACTCTTTAAGAATTGTATAAAATTGCGTCATGTTTGGACCGAAAATCACACAATTGTTGGTCAACTCCACTTTCGACGAATGGAATTTGAGTTATGTATTGGACGTTCACTCTTGATTCACGATATTTCACGATGCAATTAACTGATGCAAAGTTCTCAACTCATGGCCAATAATGATGAAACCACATATCGTTATGATTGCGTCAATTATTTGGAACTCGAGGCGTTAAATTTGATGGTGATAAGAGACCCGGTCGCGAAAAAAGGTCATAATAAAAGATAATACTTCTTTAATAAAAAAAATTACACTTACACCTTATGAAGTACATATCAAGCATCATAATTCTGCAATTTTATGAACACAAAAAGTGCACGAGAATACCGCACTGTATTACTATTATGGTTTAATTGATTTCTGGTTTTTCGGTATATGGTATATGGTTTAAGTTGTAAAGAGTTACTTCGATTTGTCATAGCTTCGAAAGTTTCCTACGTGTGCCACACTCTCAGATGATTTCTTACAAAAACTAGTCGATATTATAGTTTCTATATAGATTGTCATAAGATGAATTACCTTATGAAAATCCTACGATTTTCTCATATGCAATTTTATGTCCTATGAAAGAGTCAATCATTGACACATGTCGTCTTACATCTATAACCGATTAGTGACTGAATAACAAGATCTTGACAGATATTTTATAGGTTATATATATCCTATATATCCTATCATCCCGAAGAGATCATGCATTAAAATAAATGTCTTATGTAATTCACAAAGGAATAACATAACAAGGTTACATATCCATGTATTCGTCCGATCGAGTTGCCCTTCGGTCGAGTTATGGTCACAAATGGCGACAACCCAGTGTTTCCCTAAACCTCTTCCTGACCTACACATTTTCCGTCGTTAAGGTATTTTTTTGTTCTCTTCGCACATGCTATCACTTTCTTCGATTCTCAATAAAACCCTATCAATTAATAATGTCCTTTAAATACATTTTAAAAACATAAAAAATCCATTCAGATGGTATACGTTCTCACTGACAGTGACAAGAAAATGGCCGGCGACGTTTCACGTCAGAGTCGGCAGACAACAGTTTGAAAATCGGTGATGATTGAAAATCAATTTTTCCGCGCTCTTCGTATCGCAAAATGCAAATATCAAAGAACACGAACACAAACTTCGATGTCCATTGAACATCAAGAGACCTTTTCATCGTGAATAATATGCCGAATGGACACTATTTGGGTCATGGTCAGTAATTGGCTCGTTTATCTTACTTGGATGATACAAAAGTAAGTTGGAAAGTAATTACTCGTTCTGCCATTGAATCAATAATAGACAATAAGAGCAGCTTACCTTCGTTGGGAAATACGACAATCTGATCGGTTTTTCCATAAAAGCTTTCAGCCTGTTTTTCCGGCTCGAGGGGAGTACCGGGTCGAAGTTCGAGCACGTGGCCGTTTATCAATGGCTTAGGTAAGGTCGAGAGCGAGATCGAGACCTCCGGAGGCTTTGAGAGTCTCAGCTTCTTCAAAATCTGTTGCTTGACGTATTCGACGCGAAGCTCGGTGAGTATTGGATCCGGATCGATGTCCAACGAGGGGTCAATACGATTTTCAACACAATCGGCACACTCCTCGCTTCTGCTGCTTCTGCTACTTCCGCCGCTGCTACCACTCGTCCTCGACGGCTCATTGTCCGTCGAGTAGAACGAAGACCACACGCCCTGCAGCGGGTTCACCATAGCCGGCCATGCACCACTTCCAACACTTCCGTAACCCAGCAAAAGCAACAACAGCGCCAAGTCCCAACGCATTTTTATTATTACTCCTTTATCTCTCCTCGTTTACACAAACAAAATCGACAATGCCTCTATTTATCCAAGACTTTCGATCAGAACACTGTCACTCCAAGTTTCAATGTCTTCAAATCTGGCCTCATCGAAAAATGCCGGTTTCCTTTGCTTTTCAAAACTTTTTTTTTAATCTTCCTTTCGAGAACCTTTTAGCGATGATGCAGTTAGCGTTCATACATTGCTTTACCTAATATTCTTGTGTTTGTTTCAGAATGGAGGAATGATTTGAACCCTGCGCGTATTAGCCGGTCAATGAGGAAACTTTGTGATACATTGACGCTTGTGTCTCGTGAAATGATCGCTGAAGATGCGGCTGACTCGCGCGTTCACCGTCACGGCTTCCGGAAAACTAGCGTGCTTGTCACTTAGTTGGTTTGCTTGTCGCTAATGCGACCGTTGACGAAGACTGGAGGTGATTCGTGACGATGGGCCAGTGATGTAGTGGACTCGGCACGAGCGACCTTTGCCCCGTGGGGCCGGGACGTTCGCCGATTGGACGACTCCACTCTGGACTGATATCAGCCCGAGAAACACGCGCCGTGGACATGTCGCATCAGCATCTCTTGCAGCGACTCGAGAACTCGTGGGAAGTTGGGATACGAATATCATTCGCGAGATTCGGACCAAATTTTCACGACTGCCATGATCTTTTCAATCATTCTCTAGCAAGTGCGCTTCGTTTCCGTTTCGTTGCACTGATCGATTCTTCATCTTATTTGTAGGGTCGCTTAAGGACATTGGAAGTACATACACAAAAGTGCTCGGGTCAGTTAATAAGAATAGAAGTTGATAGTTTGTTTTATTTCAATCGTAGATTTTCTACATATGTACTATCTTCATGGTCAGCTCAAGGATATTTAAGTGCCTCATTGATTCTCACTCGTCGATTCGTTAAGTGGAGCAGAATGTCATTTGAAAAACATTCTTTGTATCGTGCGGATGATTATTTGTCACAAATGTGTAAATTAATGATGCAACAATAGTTTCCGGGATTTTGAACATATTCTATGAGTTCCTCGAAATAAGTGATTTTAATAATAATATTTGAAGACTGATTTTTAGTAGGTTTACACTATTTAACATAATATAGAGAAAACTCGAGTGGAGGTTTCAAAGACGTCGTTTTCGGTGTTTCGTTATTATGTTTTACGGTAACATATTGTAGACGCGTTTTACTATAGAACTTTGCTAACTTTGTTAATAATAGCCGATATTGAATAATAGAAAATATTAGTTTCCTTCGGGAGGAAAAAAATGTCTCGTAAATTATGTTAATTGGGAGATAATTCAATGCGGTGAAAATCTTCGGGTGAAGGACGAAAATATTTTTGACAAATGTGCATGATCTTAGCTATCGTTGTTGAAGGACACACTATTCCGAATATAAAGTTGAACTGGAATACATGGACACCCCTTGTTTGATGTTTGTTATCCGCAGAAACTGAGGAATATCAATTATTTATTATTTATCGGCTGGGTCCAAGAGCAGCTGGCCGCTCATTAGGGGAACGATGACGAAGAAGCCGCATACGTAGTCAAGTCGTCGAGGTTCGGCTCGTGAGCGCGACTTTTTGCGCTCGGTCCAATTACCGACGCCTGTAAACATACGCCTGACACTCTTCGATCATTGGCTGTCGCAAAGAAATTAATTTTTGCACTTTCTTCTTTATAACGCATATTAATTATTGTCTTGGAGCTCGAGTCAGACCAAAGTTTTCTTTGCTATTGTACACGACTGCAAGTGCGCAACACAAATTCTCGCGAAAAATATAATCTTATCGGCGAGGTGCAATGTTCGAATATTTATGCCATTTTCATCTTACAACATAATATTTTCAAATTTTGTAATTTTTTAAAATTATTCACTGATTGGTGACCTACGTTTACGGTTCCATAGCGACGCGATTACTTTATTATTGGTTGTGTTACGGTAATGCAACTGAAAAGCAATAAACTTATAGATACGAAATAACTATAACATTTAAGTAGACAAAGAACCATTTGACAGGTTGAAATTAGTCAATTTTCCATATGTGGAAATCATTAATGTCAGTTATACAAACTTTGCAAATATTCGATATTTCTCTAGTTATTGATAATTACCATATCATTTCATTTATTATAAACTTTTGCTAACGATCGCGCAAGGGATAATTCATATATCGGTGGTACATCATTTTTCGCTCTCCTCATTTTACGCAAGCGCACATTGGTCGGCTTATAAATACATACATGGTCATCTCGTATAGTTTTCTCACGGGATAAAGTAAACACGGATTTTTGTGAATAACAACAACAGATCTTCGTCCGGTTCACTAAGCGTGGCGGCACGTGTCCGCTGTCATTATAGCTTGATAATAATTATTTTGCTGTTGGTTTTTTCCTTAACGTATTTAACGGACTGCTCTAAAATTATTATACATCGCTACATCATTCAACGATCTTCTCAAGATTACCGTTATCGCTGTATTCATTGTTTTTGTTTTCATTAAATTTATACATCGTTTTCCAAACTCTGCCAACGTCATTATCTTCCGTCACAATACCTGTTTCATCAACCATCAACCATCTACAGCATTATTCTAATTTTGGTAATTTATCACTTATTATTTAATTTATTACTCAATCTATTACGGGGGTTACAATTCGATTACCTAAAAAATAAAATGTAGTTTATGGTATAGAGTATAGAGATTGTGACTCAGTGAAAATACTACAGAGAAAACGCCACTTAAAATTGAAAATTTAGGAACGGAAAACATCCAGATTCAGAAAACAGTGCCTTGACTTCTGATGTGATGAATCTAAGCCATGATTTCAAGTTTGACAATGGGAACATTTTTAGTAATGAAATAAACTATTATAAAATACTGATCTCATAAAAAATTCGAAGTAAAAACAGTGAATTTCGGGACTGAAATTGAAGATTCCAATAAAATCTATAACTGCTATTACGTCTCGTGGTAACGAGACGTTGGAAAGCTATATATTTTTTTGGGAGTTCTTGTTCGATTAAGAGTTGAAACTCAAGTTTCGAATTATCACACGCGTACATTTTTTATTTAAAGGAATAAATTTAACACTATTAATTAACTAATTCAAAAGGGAAAAACTTCTTATTTATCGCCGTTTACAATAATAGCTGAATACTATAAATTAGGTATATATTTAAAAGTTAGGCTTTTGAGCCTTCAATAAATGTGCTTATTCCATGTTGATTGATTGAAGACTAATGAATAAAGTGACTGAAAAAATGATGAAAGAGTGAATCGGAATTTGAGTGGGGTTTTCGGGGATCGCGCGACAGTTCAAAGATCCTGACGACGCACGACACGTGCGATCAGCGGAAATATACAAGCACGAAGTTGCGGAATGAATTGATATTGGCAGAATGGACTGAATATTGAAAAGGATGGGAATTAAATGATTATAAATTATATTAGGAAAAATAGTCAGCACGTAACAAGTGCATTTTATAAAATGAATTACCCAGAGAAATCCGATAAATTAGAAATATCGAAATGAAAAATATCTAAATCATGTTAAGTTAGGGCGACAACTTGTTGACAGACTAGTGACCTCCTAGTTTCGCAACTTTGGGTGTAAGACTCGCTAATCACCGATATAAGTTAACGGAATAAACATGTGAATTAATAACCGCTCGAGTACACATCGTCGCCCAGTGATCCTATAATCGAGAATGTTTTTGGCCGAGGTGAATGGTAAATAACTTTTAAACAGAATGTATTTCTTATTGTTTATTATTTAACAACCACAACAAGGGAATTTGCTCTGTGATGTTGACTAATATCCCATAAATAATACTAATCGACAGAAAGTAACATTTGCAGACTAACAACTGACGGTTTTCATCATGCGCAAAGTTGAAAATCACAAAAAAACCCCAAAACTCTGGCGAACTGTCACAATTATGTTCTAGTAATTGGTGATGGAAAAAAGATTTGGTTAAACGAACCAACGCATAGTTGAATCAAATTTTGTGTAATTCACAAAAACTATTATTCCCATTCCTTCCTAATCTCACCACTGAAAATCAAACTCATAATGACAGATGTGTCTAAGTGAGCCGAAAACAACCGGTTATCGACCTTTCCTTGGACCAAATTTAAACTCTAACATAATACAATAACATAGAAAAGTTTGAAAGTTCTTATTCATAAACTCGTCATCGAAATTTAACAAACAATTGTGGTATAGAATTCATGTACTTTTTCACTGAAATTAAAGAAAATTATTACAATTCAAGTACTTTTACTCTTACTGTAAAATTAAAGTAAATTATTGAATATGCTATACCATATGTTAATTTGACATTACACTTGTACTTGGAGTGCGGGGCAAAGTGGGCCACTCCCAAATTTTCACTAAAAACGCGTTTTTACAATACAATTCAGTTGAATTATCCCATAGACGAGGTTTTTAAATCTATTTTGAGTGTCTAAGTCGACAAAATCTAAAAATAAAAATACTGAAAACCGGGCAAAGTCGGCCACTCCTATATTTAAAAAAAAATTAACTTAATTAATCTTAATCTTAATTAATTCAAAATTAATTAAGATTAACAAATCTTACCTAACATTTAAAATTTACTTTCACAAAAACAGCTTTTAAAATTTTTCCATATTCGAAGCAGTCTGAAATTATAAGTAGGTAGTATAATATCTTTCCTATTTACACAAATCGCACGTATAATTACACCAACTTGAAATATTTTGCTCCCGATGATATTTTTTTCTCCGGAATATCAAAATTAATCAACAACACAATTGCCATTAAAATATAATCAATGGTGATGACGTTTAGTAGCACCGAGTTGGTAAAATCATACATTCCCGATTTTGGGGAAGTGGCCCACTTTGCCCCAAACCTTTTTTTTGTGTTGCCGACGCCCAAAATCAACTATTGGAATCGAGTTTCTGGGTCAAAAGCAGCAACAAAACTTCGAGTTTCGTGATAAAGTAATTTTTTTTTAGGTGGCCCATTTTGCCCCGCACTCCCCTACTAGTTTATGAATAAAAACTTCCTGCAAAAGTACACTAAATTTCAAGTAGATTTTTTTTTACAGTGTGTAGGCCTGCCGTGTTGGAGGCAGAGAACAGCGACGGATATGCTGACAGTGGAAGAAGCATCTAGAGCACCGGAAAGTAGAAGAAATAAATAAGAGTGGCGTTCGTGGGCATGGTCGTACGGGTAGTGTACGCGCGGAGTAGAAGAGCGCTTTTATCATTCACTTCGTCGTAATCCGGAGCTCGCACCGTGTGTACGTGCGCACATTCCGCTAGTACGGCGTCGCTCCCTGTCTGTGCAATATCGAACCTACGGTATGGAGCTCTCTGACGGAAACCGCTGAGAGAGAAGATAATTTATTGTACCGGGGGACAAGTTCTCCTGAAAGCCCGGAAAACCTCTCTCTGATTTCGGCCATGTAGCCAAAGATTGCACGAGTACAGCGCACTGCGCACATTGGGCTGGCGAACATGAATCGAAAGCATGTAAAATTAGCCCAATTGACCCTACATCCTACAACTGTAAGGCTGCTGATATAGACCATAAACATAATGCCTTCGATGGTAAAAACTGCTTAATCCAGTCGAAGCGAATCACCGACAAAGCTCAGAACACTGATTATGGCTAAACAAATTAAGGGTGATTCGCATCATCATCTCCGAGTGTGTTATGTTAGCTGTCAGTCGGTGAAAAACGATCGCCATCTAGATAAATTTAGCTACTACTTCGCTCTAAATGAATATCAAGTGTCGTTGTGGCGACTCGACGCCAAGTTAATTAAAAATGAATGATGCATTTACATGACCGTTCTGTTATGTCTGTCTGATTGCGACTGAGCTTTACTTCTGACTTGACGCTACTCTATGAGGGATTCTTCGACAATCTAGCCACTTTTTTTCAAAACCGCTTTGATTAGTCTCATAAGTGCCTGAATAGTCATTGAGGTTCACGGTGAGACGACACAGGCAACACGAAACGGCACAAATCCGTTCGTTGCTTTCAAATGTGTCGGCGCAGTGACGGCACGGTGTGCTGAAGCTGCATCAGTGCTTCCACGGCTTCAATACGTCATGCCACTGCAAGACGTTATGGTACCGTGCAGGCACAGTGCATAATCGGCACGTCGTGCCATCACAGTGCCGTCTTATTTCAAAACCAATTAACTGCAGCGTGCAGACATGGCGCGCGGCACTGGACGGTACGTTTTTCTATCTGGGTGGACACATTTTAGTACCACTTGAAAGTAGGAGCATGCACGAGCGTAATCCACATAGACATTTGGCAGCACAGTGACGGCACAGTGGCGGATCTAGAGTTGTACGGCGTGCCGTCACAAAGCTTTTATCTGCGACCGCATTACGCAGCATTCCCACAACACGACGTGCCGAAACGAGTACTTTTCCGGCACAGTTGCGGCACATCGCGCAATCGCAATTGTATCAGGTGCACCAACTTCCCAATAAGACAAACGTACAGTTCAGGGTGCACGACGTGCCGTCACAAAGCCGTTATCTGCGACCGCATTAAGCAGCATTCCCACAACACGACGTGCCGGAACGAGTACTTTGCCGGCACAGTTGTGGCACATCGTGCAAGTCGCCGAAGTAGCACGATGTTCTGCATCTGTGCCCATTTCGCCAAGTCGTGTCGTTATAACGTTGCTTGATACGGTTGCAGATAACAGCTTTCTGACGGCACGTCGTGCACCCTGAACTGCACGTTTGTCTTATTGGGAAGTTGGTGCACCTGATCGAGCGTGCTCGAGCTCCGTTCGGTGCAGTGTTACTTACCGAGAGACGCGAGCCGCTCGAGTCTGTCGAGCCATTCGAATCGCTCGCAACGGTCAGGCGGTTGCAGGCCGCGGTAGGTTAAGTGGAGAGGGTATATAGACAGATTCGAGAGGGTATGACACGTGCGCTCGGCTCACGGGGTCTAACGTACATATTGTTGTGCGCGTCGTCACGTATATGAAACCGTGTCCGTCAGTGACATTTTCACCATCTGAAAGTGTGTGCGTATGACAAATTATATATTGAAAGTGGCCAAATAAAAAACCACACCAATTAATATATCAGCATTGCGTATATCGATTTAATTGGGAAAAGGCTTAATTGGAAGATAACAAAAACGATGAACATTGGACCTTATACGTTTTTTATCCACATCTTTTATTACATCGAAAACAATAGTGAAGCGGTTTAAAAGGAGCCGGGAGCACGGGAATGTCCGGATAATAAGAGTTGCGGTAGCCATGACAGGTTTGTGTGACGTCAGCTCAGTCAGAATCAAACGGACTGTGTTTAAACTTCGATTTTTATTTTTATACTTGGTGTCGCGTCGTACCGCGACTCTTGATACAACTAAGTTAAAAAAATTGAGCAGGATATTGATGCCCACAAAGCTTGGACTTAATTTCAAAGACCTTTGCGGAACTTTCCTAACGGGTTTTTATTTCGAATGACACAATTTACTGCGAAAAAGTAAGAAATTAAAATTATTGTAGATATTTGAACTGTTGAGTTTCCGCAGATGAATAAAATGCGGCTGCCTATTATTATTATTATTATTATTATTATTATTATTATTATTATTATTGTTAACTCTATAGAAGCGTCCAGTATGGCAAAAAATCTTGGCCCTTTTCATACTCTCGCGTAAGATGCGTAATTCGCCACCCCGCAACGATTTCTATTCTTTCGCAGACGCATGTAGCCACCTTCACCCCATTCCTTGCCCCACCAGTTCTTCAGAATCCATTCTGTGGGCGTGTAACCCACTAATAGCATCGCATGATTCACCACATCCGAGCTGCAGGTCGGATCGTCGTACACCCCTTCACTGTAACACAAAGTGATCATAGATCTCGCTGAGATTGGTATGTTATATAATTTTTTTGGAGATCCTTATTGAGGTCCTTAATGATAAAAATATATCCTGTGCATTCCATGGATATTTATTGCAGGCATGGTTAGACCCTCTGATGCACCAGATTTTTTTATTTTATTGTTTCTTTGCAAATGTTTTTTCTTTGTATTTTCTTAGAGTGACATATCCAAAGCCGTAATTGAAAAATCTAAAAAAAATTCCTAAAAAATTTTCAAGCTGTTTGTACTGAAAAATTTTATCCTTCAATTTTAATGCTGGAGATTATAGCCCGAATATTTCCTGATAGAAGTGTAAGTATTCGCGGCATTTAGGGTATCATTCATTATCGCAGTTCCGAGGCAGTAATATAAAATGATATTCAGTAACAATCATTTTACATCTCTAGTTCCTATTAGCTGTCGTTTTGATTACTGGCAACCCTGAGTCCGTTTTATTCCCCATCTTGCGTGTCCTTTTATCGTTTTTTTTTATTTTATTTTTCCTGAAAAGCGACTTTATGACCTGCTAGGAAAAGTAAGCGCAATCGCAAGGCCATTTAGTTTTAATTGGTTCCTAGGCAAGTCGGTCTTCTTAACGGAACCTAACTCCGAAATATTTTGGAAGTTAATAATATTCATTATCTTTACTTATGCTATGATCATCATTATTATTACGCTTGAGCTGGAATAATGATTGAATCTTTAGACCCTTTTAGATTATTCTTGCCATCTCATATTTCATAGTCGACATTTTCTTTAGAAGTATAATACATTTTTTCCGTAATTGGAAGTTGGTTGAGAGCAGTCGATAGTGCATTCCTCTGTTGCGTAGCAGATTAATCCATGTGCATCAAGATAGTTTCGTCTTGGTAAAAGAGCGAGATGATGGGACGATGTAACGAAGTTCAAATGCGAAATGATTTTTGCAGCGTTCGCGACCTTTAAAGTGGTACAAATCAGAGGAATATATTGAGTATACGAGTAACGGAGGACAACTTATAGAAGAGGGACTGTCGAAGGAATAGGACACGTGAATAATTTATACGATCGCGTTGCTGCTATATAACACTCATGGTGTCTGGGTCGGGCTAGTTACATTTTTTTCAAGCGTCACGTTCCAAAGGTCCATGCATGAAGAAAAGCAGTCATCGACGTCGAACGTATAAATTCTGCGATCAACTACGCCCTGAATTAAACGACGTTCACCGTTGTTGATCTCATTGATCGCGTCCGACACTTCGCTTATCCGTTCGGCCTCTCAAATTTCGCTCTATTGAATAATTATTTAATAGACGACACGAGTTTTTCCGCGCACCCGGTTTAAAGTCTTGGCTTAAGTCGAATGAGCCGCTAATTAAACGCGTCACAGTTTTATTGATGAATCAATTGGTACCATTGTGGCAAGGTCGTCGTTATGGCAACGCATTTCCAAGATGCACTCGAGAGTTATTAGGGCTTAAGTCGAGAATGGTATATGAGCTCAAGGGGTGGAAATATTGAAATAAATGGCGGAGATATAATTTTTGGAAACGTTGATATTGCTATAAAGAAGTTGAAAAGATTAACACTAATTGAATGTATACTTCATTTTTTAAATCCTCTTAGGAAAATTTCATCGATTAATATACGGCATTGAACACCAATTTTCATTGGAGAATGTGCAATATGAGCAATTCCACATGAAATCGGCCTATTTCTTATCTGTATTTGTTAAAGTGTGCTTTAATTAATGTTTTAAAATTAAATCACTTCCAGGCTGCAATTTTCTTAAAAAAAATTATATCACACAGATTTCGGGTATCAGTTGAAAACTTGTTTCTATGAATTTCAAAAAATAAAAACGGACCTCTTGTTACTTCTCCATGCCGATGACGTGATTATATTTTCTCATTGCCCAACGGCCTAAAAAAAAAAAAAAAAAAAAAAATTCGTGCGTTGGGAGAATACTGTAACGAAAATAAATTGACGGTCAACATTTTGAAACGGAAGGTTTCAACTACCCAACGCGGTGGTAGAATGGCACAAAATGTTCTATTGTACGAAGGCAAAAAATTGGAGGTGGTCACTTCGTGAAATGACTTAGTTATCCCTGTCCCTTGCTGTACATATGGTCTCTAGGCGACACAAGCGGCAATTGACAAAGTAAAGCTAGGTACTGACGCAGTGCTTTCTATTTTAACTAGAGGTCAATCTGACTCTTGGAAAAGCAAGATAAAACTGTATGATAGTATGATAACTGTAACCCTTTTATATAGGATGTTTGTGTGGGGTTTAAGTTACTTCGATCAAATTGATACTTGCGCAGACAAAGTTCTCTCAAAAGCTACTGGTGATCTCAAAATACTTTTTGATTTATCGTCTCAACATTTCCGTAACGACCGACTTTCCAACTCCATCCCCTAATAACGTCCATTCTAGCTTCTACCGAAGCGAGAATGTCAGCAGATCGAAAAAACATAGTAGGGTAGAAGTACCGTTTGCGGCCATCTTAGTACCGTATGTGGCCATGTTGACGATGTAATTTTTCGGGAAATTTCGGCTTTTCGCTCTCGTCACGAGGTGACAATCTCGTTACTTTATCTATGTTATTTTGTCAAAAATTATTTTGTCGGAGTCATTTAGATGTGATACCGTCATCCAAAATGTATTTACCGAAATTATTAGTTCAAATCGCTGAATAGAATATGAATTATTGACCACGGGGATTTGGTTTTTGAGAATTTTATTTCGAAAAGTGTAACTGCTTCGCTCGTTATGACCGACTTAGGTGTCGATCCTTCAACAAGGAGTCTATGAAAACATTAATTCTCCCATAATTGTGAAATTAAATTTTTTTATTTACAAATTCTGGTATTTTTTATTTGTTTGTATTATAATGGTGCAACTAATACACTGAGAAAAAAAATTGTTGAATGAAATTGTGAAATAAATATTTGTTCGATCGAAAGAATTATTCAATTGATCGAAGCGAAAACGCACGTTTTGTTGATTTTAACGATTTTTTTTCTCAGTGTATTTTGCAAGAGATGCGGTAACTTGTCGATTGTACATCCTTAAAGGCGGGTTTTCACCAATTCGAAATACAACCATAGATCTTTGATAGTCAAAGAGTCTACATCTTTGTTTGCTTTCATTTTTCATCGCGCAGGAAAATATAGACGATTTAAATCTCTGTCTTCATCTAATCCTTTGCCTATTCTCTACTATCAGGCGCCAGAAATCCGAGGACACGATTATACATAGAGTCAACTGTATGTGGGCACTTCTCTGACAGATTCATTAGTACTAAATGATACATATCAATAATAATTTAGATTGGATTGTCAATTTATTCGAAGCATCGAATAATTAATATACTTACTGGTAAAGTTGAAAAGTTTTCGGACTAGCGTTTATGGAAGTTGCTATAGGTCCTATGGTAGCAACGGCAGCTTCCAGGGCACGCTCATCTCGAGCTGGCAAGATAGCCCAAGATGTAATGTTAACAACGCTCAGATCCTCCTGATACCTGCACTGACCTTGCTGGCAAGTGAACGAACAAATACCAGAGTGAAATCTTGTCTCCTCGTTCAATTAAGTTAATTATCGTTTTGCAAATACTTTAGTTAGAAAAAAAAATTATTTGGTTAAAAAAAGCTCGTATGTAAGCTTGCTTAACGAGAATTTTTTGCACTTCTGAATCGATCAAAGTTTTTATGTAATTTGATATAAGCAAAGAACTGCAACTTCCGTTTATCAAAAGTCGCGGTAGCGACTCGACGCAAAGTATCAAAAAAAAATTTCTTAATTTAAATTGAAAAAGAAAAAGTTAATTAAAAATGTGAATGATGCTGCGGCCGAATTTCGTGAAAGATGAGGATAGATAATCGGCTATTTGGAGCCAAATTGGACGATGTTATTCCATTATATTAAAGAATTTTTTATTATATACGTTTCGACCTTTGGTGTGGGTCCTTTTCAATATATACATATGATTGTATTCATATTTGAGTATTTTAAGTGAATCTCTGGTCACCGGTATTGGCTTACGTGACCTTTGTATTTCTTATGGCTGTTTGTTTTTGTTTGAGATTACCTTATTTTGTTGTTAATTAATTCTCTTATTAAGGCACTAAATTTTCACTACTCATTAAGCCAGAAAAGCTGGTGGCCGGTCTTTAATATAATGGAATAACATCGTCCAATTTGGCCGCCAATAGCCGATTATCCATCCTCATCTTTTAAAAGAAGAAAATCAATGGTGAAAAATGTTCCATATATTTGGGTTGGGTTGGACACCGATTTCCAAGAAATAGAGTTGCAAAATATTAGGCCTATAATTTCGCTGTTACCTTAGCCTTATAAGGATACGTAATTTGTGCCATAAGTCCACCGCAGTTTTCTAGATATCTCAAGGTATTTCTAAGAGAACCTCCGGAGCAGCCCATATTTCCTGTGGCAGTACTACAGTCTACTAGTTGCTGGGCGCTCAGAGGTAGTATCAGACCTGTTTGCTTAAATATCTGACCCTGCAGACTGCCGGCTACCGAATAAGCGTAACAGCTACCGCAGTCACGTTGATTGACGGCCGGCGTGACGAACCCCAATTTTCTCCAATCCAGATGCGTTGGAATTTTGCGGGGATCGTGAAGGACAGCCATTACCATTTGCTCGTCGCTAACGCGACGTCGGCGGCTCGGTATCAGCTTCACCTGTTGTCATGGATCCAATATAAATAACGTGAACAAACGATAATCGATTTGAAAAATTGTATTGTGGCAAAATCCATTTATTTTATAGCGAATGTTTTGTTTTCGTACCTAAAACGGTAGGATCAGTCCGCGAGGGTAATAATATAACAAACAATGTGCATATAACAAAAATGTGTTCTTTCAATGCCAACAATTCAGTGATATCGTGATTCCCGACTTGCACCGATTCCATAATTACTTGGAACTGAGGTTCAACGATAGCAATGAGAGGACAATGGAACAACCTTTCTGATTGCTTCGTTAATTCGTTAATTGGTGAAACAATTAGAAAGGATAACGATATAAAAGATCTCAAAGGCTTAAAAGTTTCCACTAGGAAAATCGATAACAACGAAATCTTCGGTATCGGTAGACTAAAATCCCGAGTTACGATTTGCCAAATTTCCATCTATACCATTGGTTGCAAAACGTCGAAACATAACACCAAATTTTAATAAGAAAACAACTATAGCAATTAATAATAATAGTGAAAATGGAATAATACTGGATTCCAAACGACACGAGGACTCGCGTCTTTGATGTTTTTTTTGCCGATTATGTCACTTGAACATAGTATACAAACCAATTCACGAATGTACTGCCGCGTGCTGAGATCAGACAAATGATTGTCGCGTAGCGTGTAGTTGTGGTGACCGGCTGCTGCCATCAAGTTGTGCTCATAAATCTTCAGTAAGTTTTCCTCCCATGCTATACGTCTCATATTCTCGGCCTTGCCAGTGTACGTCTTGTTAAAATTCGACTGCGGAGGGAAACAAAATTTTCTCATTACTAAATGTCTCTCATTACGTTGACGAGTAAGGAAGTTAACGCGGTAAAGTCAATTCAATAAAAATTTAACAAAATCAAGCGTATTTAAAGTGCTGAAAAAATCAATTTTGCATGATGTCATTCAGAAACTAATAAAAGAAACGAATATTGAACAAATCAGTAATCAACCGAATTTTTTTTTCCA
Source organism: Tromatobia lineatoria (assembly GCA_949699805.1). Taxonomy (NCBI): domain Eukaryota; kingdom Metazoa; phylum Arthropoda; class Insecta; order Hymenoptera; family Ichneumonidae; genus Tromatobia; species Tromatobia lineatoria. The sequence goes on along the minus strand of OX453042.1, from coordinate 3,863,313 downwards.
CATAATTTGATTTGAACATTTTTTCTCAAAACGTATTTCCTGTAATGAAAATAATGTTCTAGAATTTTTTTAGTTATGAAAAATGTGTGGAAAGTCACGAATTTTTTTATTAAAAAATAACTTATATAACGGTATAAAAAAAATTATTTTTATTTAAAAAATAAACAGCTCAGTTGACGAGTGATCAGTTGAAGAATTTTGTTTTTATTATTTTGTCAATAACATTTTAGAATCATTATCATGCGAAATTAATCTTTTTATCACCTTATCTGTGCTCGATTTTTCAAATTTTGTACCCATCGAGCAAAGTTTGGAATTCTTTGGGAATCTTATGTTTTACCGAACTGTATTACCAGGACTACCTCAATTAAATAAATGAAAATTCCTACCTTATACAAGTGCCAGTAGTCACTCAAACGCTCGGATATTTCGGCGGGCAAACGCCTAACTTTATCGAAAATACCACCGGACGAAGTACCGTACACCATCACCATAATAATAAAAAGTAGTGACTGCAAAATTTTTGGGGACTTCATGATCGAACGATAGCGATCAGTAGCGTCTTCCAGTCTCGATAATCGAGGAGCCAACTGATACACTGGTAGTGGTAAATTTCTGTCAATGATGCAGCACTGCAGTTTTTGTCTTTCGACGACTAAACTCGAGTCAGCGAAATTCGAAAAATTTCGTCATAGTAAAAACAATAAACAATAAACAACACATCGTTTCTTTTACAATCGTTTCCATGGATCGGTGTGTACAATATCTCAGTTTAATAAACTTCTAATGTATTTACATATATCGTGCCTGTTTTTTGCATACCGTGGAATAATTCCAGCGGCGCATCAACATGTGCTTTCGGCGAATGGGGGTCAAAATACCGAATGACCAAAATAGCGAATGGCTAAAATAGCGAATTTAAAAATAAGGAACCTCTAAATGTAGAATGTCCATATTTATAGAATTCGCTTTTTCAGCCATTCGCCATTTTTATTATTCGTTATTTTGAGTGAATTTTAATAAGATGGAGGCAAAAAAAGCGAATGGCTGAAATGGGTGGGAGTCAAAATAGCGAATGGCTTAAATAGCGAATTTAAAAATGAGCCACTTCTAAATGTAGAATGTCCGTAATTATGAAATTCGGTTTTTCCATCCATTCGCCATTTTTATCATTCGCTATTTTGAATGCATTTTAATAAGATGGAGGTAAAAATAACAAATGTTCAAAACAGCGATTGGCTGTAAAAAGCGAATTTCATGATGATGACCATTCTAGATTCACACGTTCCTAATTTCGAACTTCGCTACTTTAACCATTCACTATTTTGACCCCCACCCATCAATGGGGGATGCAAAAATGTGATCCTCGTCGGAAACATACTACATGTAAGAAAACATTGTCTAAGGAACTGAAGACACGGTGATGACTTCACCACATCAAAGTAACAATCATAACAACTGTGGCATTGGAGGTTCTCATTTAAAATCGCGAGATGGCAGCGCCATCAACAAATTGCAGCGAATTATCGGTCTGTCCCCTCTGCGCCGTTCGGCTACCAAAGCGCATCTCGAAATGGCCGTTGTACGTAACTGTCTGGCTGTGGATACGACGATGCGTCGTCAGTGTGAGCTGCAAAAGTGATTAGCAGCTCGTTTTGCGATGAGGATCGCTCGTGTACGATTGCCTGCGATGGACTGGAAGCGCGACAATGCGTGTCAGTCTTAACCTAATCCGTATGTTTAACGGTACGCGAGAGAAGTTAGCTATAGTGCAGACGAGATATACGTGCGTTGCCTGAGTTTACACCTTACACGGTCTCAGCTTTCACGCATAATAAATAAACAACTTTTATCTCATACAACAACGAAAAACATGATACTACGGAATATTTGTTGAAAAGATCAAGCATCTGCGCGCTTATGACTCGATTACACACCCGGTGCGACTCTTCACACTCAAGCGAAGCCACATGTATGTAGTCTGGCAAAGCATCGTAATGTAGAAGGACGTGGCAGACACCAATGTAGAAAACAGTGATTATTGCGGCTTATTTCACAGTTCCACATTACTTAGTTACATCTACTCCCAATACTATCGCAATTGCACGTCGTATTTACGAAAGTTTCAAGCTATATACATGTATACATGTATATATATAGTAACCGAAAACAGTTGACGCGCGGTCGGTGTTATAGACACTGGACACAAAGGATTTTGTTAGGGTTTTTAAGATACTTTGTGCCACTTTTTTTTTTTGGCCCTTGTTATTAGGTTCAACTTTGTCCGCTGACCTATAATTGTTAGACAAGATTTGTCTATCTACATGTGTCTGCAATATTGCTTTTTTTATGAGGATAATGACTCAGCTTTCCGTTTATTTATGAGTGGAGCTAGCCATATATAGATATGTCAAATACGAATTAATTAGCCTTTTTTTATTGTGTTTATGTTGCGATTACAATGTAAAACTTTACTACTTATTCAATAAATTAATGTTTTATTTATGTAATATTAATATTCGGCGGTTCCCAGAGTTAAGCAGCATTGGTTGCGGCCATAACTTCGATGAATGACCGCTTAGTCGTTAACTGGCGTGCGCGTCAACTACTGAGCGCAAGGCAGTTTTATTCTCAGTTTCTAATGTATATTCTTATACAACTCTGCTACAACTGTGTTCTTATGAACTTCAGTAAAAATGAAGCCGTCTGTATAGGTCAGATTTTCCGCAGGTTCCCTGAGCTCTCGTGCTAATGCGATACTGTCGTGCATTAGGATAAGTGGCTGCGGATACCACTCGACGGGCGTCTCGCTATGTAGAAACGGGGAAAAGAGAGAAGGCTACGTGAAAAGCCTGAATAAGTCATACGGAAGGAAATATCCCAATGAAAAACGAATATGTATATATATATAGCTGAAAACTTTTTTTACATACATACATATATATATATATATAATTTAGGGTGTGGTGAAAAAAGCGATATTTTTTTTCTCTGCTCTCCGCCCAAAATATCGTAGAATACGTCTTGGTAAAGATCCTGTCAAAAGCGGAGCTCATAATTTAAATTCTTGAACGTCCATCATCGCACTTGAAGTTTTCCTATTTAACTAACACAGGAAAGTTATTTTTTTCGTTCTTTTTCCCTGCAATCTGGGAAGAATTTTTTTTTTCATAAAATCAATGACGACATCTTATGAATCATTAAATTTCGAACAAAAAATCTTATTGAGACGAATTTCTATCTTCAATATTTGATGTTACAGAGCCTTGATATTTTTAATGATGTAAATTTTTTAGCTAAACTATTGAAATTAGAATAAAAAGTTTAAGGAAAATGTTGTCATCCGTCTGACGCACTACAAAAAAGTCGCTGGCGAGTTTTTCGTATCGTTGATATTTACAAAGTTGCAGACCAACTAAGTCGTGGTTTTTCTATTTTTAACTTTTATCACGTGTACTACTGACGTTAGTACAAAAAAGTCAATAGGAATTTATTAGAACATTGAATTTACTAAAAAAATTTCCAGCTGAAAATTTATATATTGCTAACGGTTATGAGTTACAGACTCATTGAATCTTATTTTGATGGTTTTTTTAAGCACATCAATTTTTTTTTATCGGATATGCGTATATCCTCTAATCTCTACTATACATACATATATACATTTACGAAAAATCAAGGCAAAGATGAAAAGAGAATATGGCTCGGTCATTAAATTACCGAATAACCTCATATAAAGCGCGTTCTAAGCTTAAAATGCAATAGCAAATAGTTAATGGCTTCTGCGCTCGCCTCGTTTTTCTCGATTACTCGAAGTTCATCGTTCTTTGCCTGATCTTTTGCCGATTAAGCGAGCGAGCGTCGCCCTACCGCCGCTGCCGTCACCTCCACCGCGCTGACTTGGACTATACGCGCGCGCCCAATGATCTACTGCGCGGCTCCAGACACGCAGCGCTCCCTCTCCACTAGTATATCTCCTCGATCTGTGCACATCGCACCAGCGTCGCGGCGCGCTGATGTTACCGCTACTGTCGCTGCTGACGTACCGGGAGTGTGCGCGCGCGCAACACACGGACATTCGCCGCAGCAGCGTAGCAAACGCGCGCGCGCGCGGGATAGCCATGCCTTCGTCTCATCGTCGAGACGATTCCCTCGGTAATGGTAGATGATTTGTTTCATTTTTCAAACTTTTATTGAATTCACTCGAAACCAAGCACTCTATTCTCTCGGTATCTCGTGCTTCGGTTTGTTCTCAAATAGCGCTACGACGAAGTTACGACGTTACTCGACGTATCTCACAATAATTTCTATAATATTCTATCAATGGCTCGATAATCAATAACGGTTAATAATTATGTGTAAATAAATCGGTGGGTCAGTGGTACGTGAAAAAAAGTTTTTTCTTCCAACTTTAATGTGATGCACACCAGTGGGATTATAAAGTGATCATTGTGTGATTGATGGATCGATCGATTTTGTTTTATTGACATAAGAAAATACACTTTCCCAATTAAAGTACGGATTAACCAATCACGACACAGTGACGCCATTGGATATAAGAGATGGAAGAGTCAGGTATTGATATGGGATTCGATCTCGCTGCTCTTACGCACGGTGATGACTTCGATCTCGAGTACAATAATGACTTCGATCAGGCTCTCTCGATGCTGTCGAGCCCCCAGGATTTTATGTACTACGAGCTCAAAAGCCGTGCTCCTGACACCGGCAGGTGTGTGTTTTCATCTTTTCTCGTTTCACTATAGATCCGTAAGCTCCACTGTGGTCATCCCGGCAACTATTCAATGATAAATATTAATTAGTAGTTCATGCGATTATTTCAGTCGTCACACCGACAAATTGATAGCTGCAACAATGGGATGATTTACATAATTTATGCATATAGCTGCATTAACTAACGATTTATAGTTGTCCTATTATAGTAGCCAGGTCTACCACGATTATTTAAATGCACTATTTAACGCTCTTTCTCTCTGTGCGTCGAATTTTCCAACATACAATATGTGGATAAATGAAATTTATTTAGATTTCTTAGTTCCTTTTATTTGTTTGAAGTTTCTGTAAATTTCACATGATGTTGCGATGAGGTTGTAATTAATAGTGGAGAATAAGAAAATCTCCGTGGAATTTATAATCCTATAGTAATTATTTAATAAAAAATTGAACAACACTTTACAAAAGCTGAAGATCATTGCAAAATAATAATAATGATAATAATATTGATAATAAGAATATTAATAATAATAAAAATGACTGAGAGCTGTGGATGCGCGGTCGGTATGTCGCTTCGGCGGTCTCCAGAGTTAAGCAGCATTGTTCGCGGCCACTACTTGGATGGGTGACCGCTTAGCCGTGCATTGGTTCGCGCGTAAATTGTTGAGCGGAAGGCAGGTTTTTCTACGTTTTTAATGTATTATTATACAGTAGAAACTCGGTATAAATAAAGCCGCCTGTATCGGCCAGGCTTTTCGCAGTTTTCCTAAGTCCTCGTGCAAATACGATACAGTAGTTGTTGTTGATGCCGTGGTCGCAAGTATGTAAAATGGTGTAAGTTAATAGGCTAATCGCGACCGAAGAATAAAACTCAAATGTTTTCTTTAAACGTTTCGGCCCAGATTTGGGTCCTCTTCAATTTAATATGTTATGTAGTTTTCATTGTTTTAAAAAAATGAAATTGTGGTATTGTGGTTGTCTGATTTCCTGGCTATGTGCTGTTTGCTATTGTAGGTTAGTTTTGAGTTATTTACCAACAAAATTAAATAAATCAGGAAAACTCATTATAAATAAGTCAAAACTAACCTACAATAGCAAACAGCACATAGCCAGGACATCAGAAAACCACAACAATACCAAAATTTCATTTTAAAAAACAATGAAACCTACGTAATATATTAAATTACTGAAGAGGACCCAAATCTGGGCCGAAACCCTTACAGAAGACTTTTGAGTTTTATTCTTCGATTGCCATTAGCCGATTAACCTGCACCACTTTGCGATACAGTAGTGCATCAGAAAGAGTGGCCGCGGACAAGACTTTAGACGGATCTCGAGGAATGAAATGGAGAATAAAGGGGAGAGGATAGTAGAAGCCAATTGGCGTATTTGAGGAATAACCAATAATAATAATAAAATTTATTTGATCAAATGAAATAATGGTTAGCTACGGTCTGCAAGATAAGTGCAGTCGGTAGAAGCATATTATTCCATAAGGATGCGCGAGGTTTCGTGGCCCATGCGAGTATCTTCGACCGCGATATCGACAAAGTAATAGAAACATGAATCCCCAATGGGGGACAGGCAAAGGGAGCAGTCGCGGTGACAATACCTGGCCAGGCCGACGTCGAGCAGAAGTTCGCGCGCCTCTTGTCACCTGTTGAATCGTTTGGATGCCTCGATAAGGGCTGTGCTTTATGCCATCGCTTTCTCCCTTTGCCGCGTCCACGCAAACATGTATATCAATCCCACACTGCATTTTATCTACTCACAAAGACGTTGTTAAGGCCTTATATACACTTGCAGCGGGCGAAAAAACGTGATTTTCTTGATTTTTTTTTTTTCGACAAGAAAATAAATGTTTATTGAAAATTTGTGAACTACATTAATTAGTACTCATGTTCATGTATTTGTACAATTTTTTTCATCAAAAAATTTGTCAAAATGGCGGAACTTCAGCTGTGTTCCAATAGCACCTTTTTTTGAGCATTCTTGCTGTGGTCATGATAACGTGAGGACAGTTCATCTAAAAATCACAATTTAAAAAGATTACATTAGTACATTGCATTGACTTGGGCCTGGACGAAGGATTTGTAAAAATTTTCATTTTTGAAAAAATTTTAACTTTTAACAAAAAATTCATTTTTTGAGGTGCTAAATTTTTGGTTTTTTGTAACTATTTTTTGTTTTTTTTTTAAATTAAAATTCTCCGTCGAGGATCTAGCTTTTATTATGATAATTAAGTGGTGTAAATTCGGTTCGGATCGGATTGATAATTTTTTAAGAATCGTGTCCACCACAATAGTATATTACGACATATCGTAATATACTCATAAGTGCGATGAAACTTTTTTTGACGAGGGTGAGTTTGCAGCACGAGCCAAAGGCGAATGTTGCAATCAAACGAGTTGAGCAGAAGTTTCTCGCACCAGTTTCGTATACAATTTTATTTCACTAGTGCAAGAAGTGCGATTTCTCGCACGCGATGCGAAGCGGAGCGTGTGAGAAGTAAGCACTTCTCGCACGGAGTTGCATAACAAAAATTTCGATTTTTCCGCTCATCGCAAGTGTATATGAGCCAATTTTCTTCTTCGAGAAGGAGAAAATTGGGTCGCAGTCGAGCCAAGATTCAAACTTTGAATGCTTTTTTTTTCTAACGAGTTCTTCAACATAAATCCATTTATTGGCCGTCGTTATGCAAAAATTCGGGATTGCCGTTTTTTTAAATGGAATTTTTATTGTGTCGTAAATTATGGTTTGTAGATATCTAACGATCGTTAGCTTTGACATATATAAGCAGTTTCGCACATTCTGCAGTTGCACAGGCATATATTAGCAGTTTCGCAGATTCTGCAGTATGAAAAGGCTCGAGAGGCCGGCACCGTGATCTACGTGGGGTTTCCCCGTCCTCAGCGTTTATCGTATTCGAAAGCGAGAGTACGGGTCCATACTTGAAGTGAAAGGAAGAACAACGACCTCCAAGAGTAGGTTCACGTGCAAACCTGCCTCTATAGGGTCCTTCAATACACATTACTCCAATTCGTCGTCGTTATTATGTCAATTATAATTTATGATTGTAAAATTTATTGTTTTTGTGGGAGCATGAATATCCATACATTAATCACAAGCTCTGCACTGTAAAAAATAGGAGGAAATTTCAAATTTGAAAAATCGGTATATGAAATAAAATGTAATATAGTAGAGAATTTATGACTTGCATCGGAAATTGAAAAAAATTCAAAGAAATATTTATGTAGGCGACGCTTAAAATTTCAGAACTTGTATATTAATGAGATGATTCATAGAGACGCATTCCGAAACGAATGTGAAGACTATCTGTTTGGAAAGAAGATTATAGATTAGAAGCCCGATTATAAATTTAATGTTAATTTTAATATTGAAACTCATTCGATACGAAGAGAGTTAATGTTTCACGATTCTTCCATATTTCCGGCTAAAATAAAGGGACTAGATCTCAAGGTATATTTTTAAGATTTTAAGGCTTTGAGCTTTTTAACTTGAGCTTTGACTGAAATGATTTCGGCCTATCATAAAATGAATTCTTTTGGTTAATACTTATAAGATGGATTATTAATCCATCTTGGGCCATATCTTTCAGGACATCTGGATAAAAAATTACTACAACCTCTCTTCTTCGGCATTATCATATTATCATAGGCGTCTATTATACGTCAATTTTAATGATTGAATTTTGCAGAGCATATCTCGGGTCTGACCCTGTGAACGCTACGTTCGAAGTGCGTGAAAAAATTCAATTACTGAATTTTTTTTGCCCAACCTTATTAAATATGAGGTTCAAATGTTTTGTACAAATTAAATAATTTCATTGATATTTGCTTTTAGATTATCGATCCTGACTAAATCCAGAATTGATTATCAATAATATAAAATGAATTATTGAGATAAGATCATTATTTCACCGGCTAAAAACGAGAATGTTGAAGGCCCAGATGAAACATAAATATATGCTGCTTAATGAAATTCTTTTCATTCAGTGCATCAAAGAAAAAGGTCAATTTAAAGTCAATTAACAGTTTCTATTTATCGGTAAGAACAAAATCGGATCCAAAAATGTTGCATGCATGTTATGCCATCAGGTTTGTCATGGTATACGCACATGCACCAATAGTAGCTTATCGTGTGTGCCGTACACATGGAGAACAACGCTAATTATTCCGAGAGCAATGTGCAAACATCTCGACATACACGTGCAATTGTTTTCGGACAAACGGGACGCTACAAGGACGAGTACGAGCTGCTATCGGTCTCACATACGCGACACGTTCCACTTGCATGATTTTCTTACCTCGTGCGAGATTCTTCACTCTCCAATGTTGCATCGCGTCACAGGATCATTAACGTTTGTTGTCGGCTGACGTTAGGAAGAAATATGCGTCAACTCCGCGATAGAAACTGAAACTCTTGTGCTCGAGACAAAATATTGCCGTACTCTAAATTCTAGTCTCTACTGCGGCTATCGTCGAACTAAAATATTTTTCGATAAAACTGGCCATTTCTAAGACATTAACGTTTGAGAAATGAAGATGTGAAGCAAAACATTTTTTTTATTGGAAATTCATTTGTCGAAAATACTGGTCATAGCGTTGAACAAATTAAGCCTTTATTGTAAAAAACTTCGTTTTGAATTTTAAAAAAAAAATTATTTTGTAAGCGTCTTACAATAGCAAGAATTTTGCTGAATATTTAGTACATAGTTACTGTAACATATTATATTTCTTTTGAGTGCAGTTATTCCGAGTTTCTAATGTATTCTCATACAGTAGAATTTAGTAAACATAAAGACGCTTAAAAAAATTTTTAAATAAAATTTTTGACACATCACTTAATACTTTGCTTCTGCAGCATATTGCAATTAATTCATGTACAGTCATGTCCATATTACAAAACAAATTCACTGCACGGTTCGGGGGTCTAGAGTAAATAATCCTGAAATAAGGTCGCTTTGATACGGTGGAGTGTTATAGCATTTATTTCGCCCTAGAATCTCGATCCGTGCTACTCTGGTGATTTTTTTGCGGTAACGACGATCATGCAGGAAAGACTTGTGTCAATTGCTGTAAAACAGAATAGTAAAATATTATCAACCCCTGATTAAAAGGAAACTGAATGCTTTGGGGATGGGGATCAAAATTGCGAATGACCAAAATAGCGATTGGTTAAAATAGCGAATTTCAAAATAAGGAATGTCTACATCTAGAATGGCCATCATTATGAGTTCGCTATTTCAGCCATTAGCTATTTTCATTGCCCTTTAATAAGATAGAAAAAAAAAAAGTGAATGGAAAAAATAGCGAATTTCATAATAACGGCCATTCTCTATTTAGACGTTCCTTATTTTCAAATTCGCCATTTCACCCATTCGCTATTTTCATTGCCCTTTAATAAAATAGAGAAAAAAATAGTGAATGGAAAAAATAGCGAATTTCATAATAACGGCTATTCTATATTTAGACGTTCCTTATTTTCAAATTCGCTATCTTAGACATTCGCTATTTTCATCCCTACTCAAGTTTGGTAAAGAGACAAATCGAGAGCGATGATTGATTTTTCTGAAACGCTAGTGAGGCTGGTTGTCCACGTCGGTTTCGCGAGTATATTGTCGTTGGGAACTTGAAAAACTCTTTACCGCGGTCACTTAGGCGGTACTTGATGTACACCTCTTACGTACGTTCGGCTCGAGTGCTCCAGAGCTCGACAAAACAACCCCTTAACTCTCTCTCTCAGTGCTCTCTCAGTGGTTGGTCTTGCGACCGAGCAAATAACAGCTGCCGGAAACGTTTGCTTCTCCGCATTATCGTTACAGTTACGTTTCTTCGAGACAGCATGGAACACCTACATGATTTTTCTCGTGCCTCCTAACCCCCTCCTCATAAGTTCAGACTCTTAGACCCACAGCAGAAGTGCACTTGTATTATTGTGCTTTCCAACATGGAAGCTCCTACTGCCTCCATGAATAATCCCTACATCCCGTATGGAAATCTGTTTGGGATAAACTGGTTTGAACCTAGCGTCTAGCTAGTTTCTCTTATTAAGGTTTTCTGTAAAGGGACTAGATATAATCTAGCTAGAATACACTTATAGATGGCACGGCTATCTAGATTCTATCTAGTTTTCATGGCGCAGGTTATTTGACGAGAAACTAGACATAATCTATCTAGCATACACGTATAAATGGCACGGCTGTCTTGGATTTATCTAGCTTTCATGGCGCAAGTTATCTGACGAGAAACTAGACATAATCTGTTTACCATATACGTATATGGTCATCTAGAGTTGAACCAGTTTTGCTTGAATAAAATCAGAGTTGTCAATCCCCATTAATTCATGAGATATAGTTTGCAGTAAAATTTGTTTTTTAATTGTGATATAATAATAATGTGTAGTGATTATAAAATAGAGTGTAAACGTTTGAATAGCTGAGAAAAATACTAATTTTTGCTTTAATATTGGAAGAAATAGTGAAAAAACATTGAAGAAAAATTGAATGCATTAAGAAAATAATGCATTAATTATTTCTTCTATTCTTCCACTATATCTTCCAATATTAAAACGTAAGTTAGTCTTTTTTTTTACCTATTCAGATGTCAAAAAGAATTTTAAGAATAACGTGAACAAATTTCCCTTTAAAATTTAAAAAAATGAGGGCAAATTTTTATGCACATTTTCGAGGAGGCGGTACTCGCGGTCGTTCCTCACCTGTTACTCGGTCATGTAAAAACTGAAAAAAAAAAACATTTTTCTAGCGGCCAGGGTGGCCAGACCTCTTAATACAAATTCATTTTAAATGCCGAATGGGAAAATTTATGATTTATATCAAGTTCCTCGGTGTTCTTCATGGCGAGATTGCGCATTCACTCATAAATGTGAACGAAGCGAAAATGACTATTTTATTTTATTGACATTATTACCTATTTTTGTTTTGAATGTTTTTATTCATAAAGACTCCCTAATGGCAAGAATTCTTTTTCTTAAAAAAAAAAAAGCGATTGTTTGTAGTATATTTTCTCTGTTATGTGTCATTAATCGAAATAAACGTCATTAGTCACACTAAAAGAACGTATATTAATTCTGTTTTTATTAATCCTGAGATATTCCTTAGACAGTTTTATTCTACAGAGTTAGGCTATTTCCGTGCTGGCTAATCAGTAGCCAAGTTTACTAGATGTATTAGTAGATTCTTATCCAGGTTCTAGATAGTTTTCTTATATAAGAGCTGGACAGCGAGAAATTACATATAGCGATCGGATCTATCTAGTTTTCTCACCTAGATCTTGTACAGCAAATATGAAAACTTGTCGTTTTCTAGCTATTGGCGAGTTTGAATTTCCACACGGGATCGGACCAACTGCTTTCTCCAAGTATACAAGACACTTTACTTTTACTCCATTACTTCCCGTTATTACTTGCCCCGTACTATTTCTGTCTACCTATACCTGCTATATGACCCTTTTCGCATTCATTTTCGCTTTCTCATAGACGGAGCTTTGTTTTCGCGAAGATTTTTGCTTTCTCGTAGAGGGAGCTTTGTTTTCATGAAAACAAAAAAATTTTCTTAGCTTTTCATGTCAGGACACTCAGATTGTCCAAGACGTCGAGAAAAGTGATCTACAAAATATGTCCTTAAGGATATGTATGTGTGGGTGTGTCCAACCTCGAAAATGTAGAGGCTGATAAATCAAGAACCCTTTTAGCTATTGAGCTCAAATTTGGCACACAATCGAAGCATCAGCTCCTCTTTCATTACCGCAAATGTTGATTGAATAGATGCAAAAAAATTGGATTTTATAGCTTTCTTAATTTTTTTTAAAAAGGACGTGGTCGCTCTCACTTCCGTAGAAATTAGTATATTATGTTTAATAGTTTCTCATAAGACCACTGGTACTTAATGTTGTTTAGTATTTAATTTGGTTCGAATCGGTCAAGTGGTTCAGATTTTATCGAATTTTGAATTTTAAAAAAATTAGCTTATTGTCGCTAACTTACAACTGGTGTTATAATAAAATGCTGTATAATTTACAGATTTTACTTAAGTTTGTTTTCTATAAGGTTATTAATTGCACAAAGCTTAGGCTTAAAAATCTGACGCTCATCGGTTAAGTGGTTCAAATATTATGGTGATTCAAATTTTTTTTTTTTTCTTTCGTGTGCTTGTGTAAATTACGGGACACTTCAGGTTCAATTCCGGTTCACATGAGATAAATGGCCCAGTTTCTGACACTTTAAGGGTAGCCTTTTCACTCTGCGCATGTAACACCATAGGGAAACGAGGACCCAACGAGTGTCGCAATTTCTGACATGACCATTTTCGTATTCGCTATTGGCTGTTTCTGGAATGGTGGGAGAAGCCGTCTATACTAAAGTAGTGGTGTCAGAAACTGGGCTAGTGCCAGAAACAGGGTCGTTTACCTTATGGAATACTATGGAACAAGTTTCGAGTAAAAATTCAACGGAGATCAGTCGAGTCGTTGAAACTTTATGACATTGTGAATGTGACAAGCCTAAAAAAATAGAATCTCGCAAATTCCTTCCAAATTTTATTTTTATTTTTACAAAGCTTTATCTATAAGGAAGCCAAAATCAATCAAAATACTTCCTTATAAAAGTAGCTTTGTAAAACGCAAAAAAAAATAAGGAAGCCATTTGTATTAAGGCTCCACTCTGCAGGCTTTTCATAGAATAATTATTATAAGCACTTTTCCTTTTTTTGAAAAATAAAAACATACGTTCAACGAAAGATAAGTGATCTTAACTTTTGATTATTTCAAAATTTCATCTCATTGTTTTTCAATGAAAGCACGGCTTAACCCAATATGGAGTTACTCGCTGAGCCTTTAAAGACATTTCATCGCGTTATCTCTACAATTGTTTGTACTCGTAATATACACGTGTATTTGCTGGAAAGGTATGCGAGCATTCCATCAGATAAGCAAGATTCGTACATGAAGAGATATCAAAGTTGGATGTATTATGGAGATAACGAAAGTCTACACCGACGTTCTATCGCAGTACATTGCACTAATTTATTTTACCCACCGAATAATTTCAATGATAGTCGGATTTCAGAATAGTTTATCGTTAGGTTATGTAGATATACACTTTTTTGTCTTGGAAAAACCGGACTAACAAAATTAATAGACGGGAAAACAAAAAAAAACAATATATATCTAAATAAGTTACTCATAATGTCCCACTCTGAAAAAAAACCTACGCGGAGAAAAATGTCCCGGTTACCACAACAAAAGGTCGTTTGTAAATGGACCAAATGAAGAGTCGCACCAGCAAACGAATATTTGTCACAAAAACATACAAATTTATGTTTTGGATTATTCGTTGCTGTAGCAAATCATCATTGAGCAAGATCATATTTATTTGCTACCGAAACAAATCAGTTATTGAGGGTACGTTACGACAAACTAATTATATATTTACTCCATGAACTGACGAATAATCCAGAATATTCCAAAAACTTCAATTACCTCAAACTCCTGGAAAGAAAATTTTCCCATTCTGCATCGCCTCTCAAAAATTTGTAATTTCGAACAAAACTTTTATGTGATTATACAATAATGATTAGAAACTGCGTTTCTTCGCAAAACGATGTCCTTTTTTTTAACGTCATTCTACAAAATTTGGTGATCGATATCTTATTTCACCAGTTGAAGATCGCATTCTAGATTGAATATAGGAATTTTCATTTTACGTTGTTATGGCAAATCCATGATTTTAAATATGTAAATAGACCTTTCTCTTCAGAAAAATCACAAAAGAATAGGTTACAGTAAATCAAATTTTCGCAGCATCCAGAATGGCTACATTCAATTCAGAATGAACTTTTTGACAGATAAAATAAGACATTAAACACTAAAATTGGTTCACCAACTAAAACCTATGACAAGTGAAAAAATTTCTTTTTGACTTCACACGATTCTCGTGCACTGTACTTCTTTATAAAATTACAGAATTATAATTGAATTACAGAATTATAATGCTTGTTATGTACTCAATGAGCTTTGGATGTAACATTTTTCATAAGTAGAATTTTTTTCTTATGGATTTTTTTTAGGTGAATGAGTCCCGTTAAATATCACTAGCAGTAGTGATATTAGTTCCAATTGTAGACAGAGTAAAATTATACAGTCGTGGGAAAGTCAGGTCATTTTTTCTTCGTGTTGTTATAAGCTTAAAAACAACGTTTTGCGAGACATGTAAATAGCTGTGTGTATGACTGTCGCTAGTCTAACGCTTGCAGGCTTTCTCTCCCTTGCCGGAAACCGACTGTGCGAATGATAACGAGATCCACAGCTCACAATATTCGGACATCGACTCACTCGCCGTTTGACCTTCGGCCCTCTCGCTACAGTATCTCATCGCTCGTTTCTCTCACTATGTGGAGCGGCATACTGCATCGAATAACAAATATTATTTTGCGCACGGAATTCAACGGTTCTTCGATTGGGAGAAAATTTATAACTGTATTCAGTATCCTCGTTTGTTTGAGAAAAAAACTCAGTTTTATCATCTGCTTTCTGAGCCCATAGTACAGCTGCAGTATCGTATCATTCGCGTGTACACTCAGTTAAAAATATTGTTATTTAATAATAAAAATAGTTAGCCCGACGATAATCTAACTATAATGTATAATTTGCTGGAGAAACGTTTATATTCTATGGCTATAGCAAATATAATTATAGTAGCGATTATCGAAATGATAATAGTTTCAAAAACTATTCTAATGGATTCAAATATGCCGTTTTGTTGCATATACGATTTCAACGTTTGTTTTCAATAAACTTGCTAGTATCGTTTATTGAACCTTCATTATCACGACTTCAACTATAAAACATTGCAAGCCTTCTTCTATGCTTTTTATCATGTGAAATCGTTGAATCAACGACATGCTTTTCTCTCAGTGTTGTTAAAGCGTGCCTGGTGACGCAGAGGCGGTAAATAAGAGCTAAGAACTCTCGTGAAACTCTTGTAACTATTCTAACTTTAGAAATGAAACCCACTCTTGCAAGAAATTACTTCATTTACCACTGACATTAATTTTTATTTACTGCTCATAAGCCTAAGCAATATCAATAAATCCGAATTGTACTTAAATATTCCTATATACGTCATTTCGTTATTTTAGTTATAACTATACTTGGTGTCACCAAATATTGCTAAGATAAGTGTCAATTTTACATGGTGCTTTGCTTGCTGAATTTAGGATGACGGCTAAAACAAATCGCACTGCTTTTTAAGAAATTTTTGCAAATAAAAAAACAATGAAAAATGGAGGAGTACAACCCTCTATTTGGTTTTTGGTTTCGTAAACGTTGTAAAAAGTAGTTGTAAAATACATGCTCAATTATAGATTATCTTTCAATTGTAATAATGCAATATTTTAAGCAATTAACTGGCAATGAATATTTGATGTGTTATTTTATCTGTTAGAGTACATTCTAATTTGAGAAAATTGAATTTACTGTAACCAATTATTTAATGAGTTTTTAATGAAGAAATATTTACACTAAGATGTAGCTAACGGGTTGTGCTACATCTTAGCACCAGTTGCTCGAGGGTCAGACATTTGACAACGTTGCGTTCATATATTTATTCTATCGTCGACCTAACCTCACTTTCTTCTGTCATATACGAGTCCTATCAACTTATCTGTTAATCGCGATGTTGTCACATGCTTTATTTTCTTCTATTTGCGTTGATCAAATCAAATACTTCATATCAATTTTTATAATTCTAGGACACCCAATATTTTTTTACATCGTCATATTAAATTCTGTAAAAGATGTAACTTAAAATAATACACTCTTCGTCGTTCATAACGTCACAAAATTATCGTTGCACACTTCATTACACCGGAGGTGATCGATCCACCTTAACAACGCCGCAGATTTCTACCACGGGTCCTATGACAAAATACACCCTCCGATTTTTTACAGTACAAAGGATACAACGATTAAATCCCGATGAAAATACCAAGCAAGACATATTGGTTACGTCGTTTCAACTACGTCGCGACTAACTCCAAATATACCGAAGTCGATGGGTTTTTCGTAATGCCAGCGCGAAGCATGACTCAAATAACTATCTCTCTGACGGTAAAAGCTCGCACCGCGTCATGGCGACGGAAAATTCTCTCATATAACAGGCCGACGTACACATTGTGTGAAAGAAAATCAAATATAATGAGAGAAAGAATCTCGGGTTAGCGTGCCAATATCAGCAAAGCCTAGCGCTATACCTCAGAAATCCGGTGTTATAACTATAGTAGTGTTTTCAACTTGGTTGTCTCCGTGCGTAGAGTTTTCGTCTCGTCGGTGTATCGTTAACGGTGAAGGGGTGTCGAGTATAGCCCATCGAGGCAAGTCTTCGGGCAATGTTCCATCCAATGTTTTAGTAGCGTCGCGACGCCTCGAGTCGTTCGATCTCACGCGCGTGTCTAAGACGTCGTCGCGTTGCCGGACGTCGGACGTCTTTGCGGACGTCTGCGCGTTTGGGCAGCCAAAGCCCACGTGGTGACATGCGTGCCGTCTCAGAGGCCACGCGACAAATCGTCGAATTTGAGGAATTGGTATCACGTCTCGATCGCATTAACGACCATCATCATCATCATCACGATATTCAAACGTCTTCAGCATTATTGCCACAAACGTCCTCAGCGTTGACACCTTCTTCATCGTCTCCAATCTCAGGGTCGATCGATCGTCAAGGAACCACTGATAGAGGCAGAAGAAACAGTAGCAGCACCGTTGGTGAACCTTACGCGAAGAATACAACGGAGAACAATTGTCAATCGACAAAGCCCTTGTCCAATTCATCCAATCACCTGACAAGGTCTGGAAATTCTCAAAAGAATTCTGATCAGGCTCGACAGCAAGACGCGCCATCATTGACGAATGACGACAGTTCGTTTGGGACTAAACCAGATCAGACCGAAATTTACGGTAGCCAAACGTCAGATCTTCAGTCAAGTGATCGACTACATCACCTTCCTTCCTACTTTGGTAATTCGGCGAGCTCTTCTTCTACCTCTTCGTACTATCCTTCAACTGTAGATACCGGCAATATCCGAGCCTCCAGTTTTCCGGTAAACGGTACCAACAATTGTCGCAGTTACTACGAGTTGTTGACGCCAAGATCACTTCAACAGCAGCGGGAACAACTTTTGTACCGTGAAAATCCACGGGAAAAACGTGTTCGTGTTAATATCGGTATTGACGAGGACTTACGAATGATTCTCGAGATGGATCCATCGATCGTGGATCGACAACCACCCACTCCACCGCCTATGCCACCACGCAGGCCGCCACCGCCGCCTCCACCACTTCCTCCCTCACAGCATCCGGTTGGCAACTCAGATTGTTCATCTTTGCAAAGCATGACTGGTTCCAGAGTCACGGGCACTTCTTCATCACCTGCTAATGATGACAACGCTAGGATTCAGGCCAATCAGGCGACTTCAGGGTTGTCGACTGCGAACTCTTCAGCGTCGGTCCTCGTCGGACGGCCACCACGTGCCACGCGACCTCAAGGCTGGTACAGGACTCCTCGAGACTAACCACTACAATATAGCCTGCGCTCTAATGTTCGTCTTGATACGTATTGTAGTTGATAGTCATTTGTTCATTATAGTCAATCGTACTCTTTTTTTTTCCTGGCTTTTCATTGCAATTTTTGGCATCCCGTGAAAAAGATTCTGCAACTGTCCAGTTAAAATTTATTATTTATCTACGGTGCTCAATGAGTCTGCTGTCACATAGATTTTACATAGTCTTACAGAACCATAGTTGATTTTTTGGTCGTTGAAAATGGTTGTGAGATTTGGGAAATGCGAAAAAATGTGCTTTTGGTAAAATTTCTTTTGTCGATAATGCAAAAGTGATTAAAATACTTACTGTGACTTACTGTCAGTGATACCGTTCAATATAATATCCTTGGAGACTTCAGCGCATCTCATGATGTACTTTGTGGCTGATTTTTGACTTATCAGCGACGTCATCTCTGCTTGTCTGTCATGGATAAATATCACCTCGTTTACGTTTACGGATATCGTGATCGATTCTCGACTGGTTGATTGTGGCAAATTCTTTTGCACTAATTGTGTACGTTACAGGAATGAAGTATATTAATTTTTTAAGTGGTACCACGAAGAGCAGAATAATTCCTCAAAGATTATCACTTGCACGAGACAAGCAGTAGAATGTGCGGTTTGTTTGGGAACCGTTGGCTCGGCACACGCGCGGAAAACATTTTTGGCACGGTTTCTTAGTTTCTCGTCGTCGCACATTGCTCATTCCTCGTCGTCCGTCATCTCTCGATTACCCAACCTGAAGCTCGACACCGGTGTCTATCTTATTTTCTTTCAAACTCATCATCGAATAATGTTTCTCTTGTATTGCTCCCAGGAAATTGCTGCGCTTAGCGCTCGACAGGGTTGCTACGTTTCCAAAGATATAACCAGTTCAATTATTACGTTCTACTCCCACGTACGATCTATTAATAACACTTAATCCCTTGTTCAGATATTTCTCAGTATTCCTAGCATCATAATATCATTAAGGGTGTATTCTCCTGCCAAATACAGTAACGTTATTTCTCAGGTGATTACGACAAAATTTTTTTTTCATCGCTTAACTTTTCATCTCAAATAAAAATGTGAAGTCAATTTTTTTTTCCAAATTCTGAAATCAAAGTTACATTTTTTTTAAAAAGAGTATCGCAAATCCGAAAGGTAATCTTGTTTTTAAATGTTATGTTGAAAGCCGGAAAAAAATCTCGAAGAGAAAAAGTCAAAATCTGCGATTGTGGTTCCTTTTTTATTTATTTTGATTCCATTTTTTTTAACTTTCCGACGCCCATATTGATTGCAAAGTCGTCGAATTCTTTTTTCGTCACTCATTTAAAAATATTATCAGATGATGATTCTCCATAAATAATGGATTTTTTTTTTCATGAATAATCCGAACGCTTCGACATTTCGAAAAAATAAAAAAACTACATTCTTCATGGAGAATTGGCATCTGATAATATTTTGAGTATGAAATAAGTGACGAAAAAAATGCGACGACTGTGCAACAAATATAGACGTCCGGAAGTGAAAAAAATTAAATTGAAATTAAAAATAAAGGAACCATAATCACAGATTATGAGTTTTCTCTTCGAGAATTTGTAATGAATCGTTATATATTTCATGTGACCAAATTTTATATGATTATTTATCTTATCTTGCGTTGATTTTTAAACTATTGTGGAGTTGAAATTTATCTGGATTTTAGGAATTATTGTAACGCAATGTCTGATATCTATAATTAATATCATATAAAGAATTATCAGTCCAAATATGGGAATATGAACAATAATCATCTTGAGTTATTACCAAATAAATTCACACTCCTCTTTTTTTTTGTTATTTTGTTGTACACCGTTGTAAGAACCTGATTTTAAAAATGTCAAAAACTCGTTTCTCTTGAATCCATTTCATATGATCAATAGCATATTGCATAGAATATATAATATTTCAATTATCATTTATACATATAATTATAACACACACATACCAACATTCTATTCTCCCCATTAAATATATATTACAAATTAAATTTAGATTTCACTACTTCATCGGTATTTTCCATCACAGTACCAAAATTATAAGGGAATATCGTTATCTTTTCTGCATTCTGTCTAGATTAATTAAAAAAATACTCATCTTAATGCATATTTATAATAACTTGTTTCATCGAATGGTATTCTCGAGCCTGAACGATGAGATTAAATGTCCTACGTATCAATATCTTCGATGCTCGATAAACGATACCGATCAGGTACTCAAACTGTGACGGTTCGATGAAGAGTTCGATTGATCACGATTTTCGGGGGCCGTTATACCGATTTCGCGATGTTTAATTTTGAAGAGTCATTAGACTCGTCACGTCGATTTGTTCTACTGCTGCGCATATTCACGCAAATTTTTATCCACATTCAAAATAACATTTGAATAAAAAATTACGTTTAAGATTTCCGATAAACTGAAAAAAAAAATTTAATCGTGAAAAAAAAAACATTTTTGACTCCATATTTTTATTTAAGATGAAAAGTTGAGCGATGAAAATAATTTTCGTCGTGTTCACCTGAGAAATAATGTTACTGGACTTTATCCCCTTAAAACCAAGCAATGAAACGCTATATTCGTAAAAAAAGCCTTACGCTCGGCAGAAATGAAAAAGAATACGTCATTAAAAAGTTAACCTTAGTAAAGAAAAAAATAATTAAATACTGCGAGATTAAAGAAAGCGGCAGCGTCACCCTGTACTTAGATGTGAGGTCATTTTTCGAGAAATAGCTTGGGGAGAAATGCGCGAAAGGTGGAAATCGCAGTTGGACACGGTGAGCATATGCGGGAACGAGCAACTAACGCCAAGTGGGTACTTCAATTATGAATGATGCGTGAAAGAACTCGGATCCGTAGTGAGTTTGCACATATACGACGTGCTCGTGTGTGCAAATGTAGGTGAAATTCTCAGCAACTGCTCAAATCCAAAGCTCGCCCAGTTCGTTCATTCGTAAATTATTTTTTCCGTCTCCAACGCCTGCTCGACATGGGAGCGTTCGTAGTAGCGGCTTTTTCGCTTGCAGAAAAATATTTTGTGTAATGACGCTGCGATTTAATTGCTTCGTCCAGCAATTAAAATGGATCTGCTTGAATTAGTACGCGGCAAACCGCAAACGTATTTTTCGTGTTTTTCACTCTGCCGTTTTTTTTTTTTTTTTTTTTTCATTCACTCGCTCACTCTTTCTGGAAATGCTCTCTTTACGTTTTACCACAGTCTCAAATTAACGCAAAAAAAATGATTTTATACACAAGTCGCTAGCTCGGCTTAACCACTCTCGTTTCTTTTCTCGTTTCTTCGACCGAAAACGCGCCCTTTCACCCTCCAAAAACAAGTGCTTTCTCCAACGTGGTTTCTTAGTCGCCTGTTTTTGCCAGCAATCCAAAAGTTAAGTTTTCCAGCTTAAAACATGTTTTTTACAATACTCACGATAATAACCACAAACTCGGTTATTTAATTGTATTAGAGGGCATTAAATTTCCTAACGAGCGTACAAAGTACGCTCGTTAACGTGACGCTTGAAAGCAATTCTTGCATATGATTTACCTGGTAAAAGGAGTTAACACCTTTGATAGTTTTACGAAATCGTTTATTTGATTGTGAAAAAAATCACGGTAAATCACGTTATTTGTTTTCTAATGATTCAATTATCGTAGAATAGAAGACGAAAGTAATTCCGGGTAAAGTAATATAGTCCATTGACGACCCTTTGCTGCTTTCAGAAATGCCAAACCACATCTATTTCATATATTCATCAACAAGCAGTTATTCTCGTTTTGGGCGGTCGTTATTACTAACACAGTAGTGAGATTATTGTGTTGGGAAAATAAAAAAAATTAATTATCGACAATTCAATTCGAGTTTCGGATTCACTTCAGAAATTCTGTTCGCGCTGCTTATAACCTGATGGTGCTGATCTAATGCTGAACTAATACTACTAATACTAGACTAATCAGATGCTCTGCCGTGAGTGCTTGAAAATCTGTTTTCATCCCTGCACGTAATCGACGACTTCACGGCCGGATTGTCGGCCGTAAAACCCTATTTCACAGCCTAGGACGTAAAAGTATGACGTACTGTACGCCTATTGGCTAAGAAGCGCTTCTATGGCCGGCTACGTTCTAGTATACCGTGCGGCCGCTTCTTTTTAATAGTTGGCGTCGTGACGCTCAAGCGTTTCTTAATTACCTCACATCATACATTTCCGAATTTGGAGAAGTGACCCACTTTGCCCCACATAAAATTTTTATTGTCGATTTTCGAAATCTGTTATTGGAATCGATTCCTCGGGTAAAAAGCAGTAACAATACACTTTGGGTATCGCGATAAAGCGATTTTTTTTATGCCTTGCACTTTGCTAATACTTCCCTACAAATAAAGGGAGAAAATATTTTAGATGACTGTTCTATTTTGCTCCCGATGATATTTTTTTCTCCGGAATATCAAAATTAATCAACAACACACTTGCCATTAAAATATAATCAATGGTGATGACGTTTGGTAGCACCCAGTTCGTAAAATCATACATTTCCGAATTTGGTGAAGTAGCCCATTTTCCCCCAATTTTTTTTTGCCAAAGCTCAAAATCGACTATTGGAATCGAGTTTCTGTGTCAAAAGCAGCAACAATATACTTCGAGTTTCGTGATAAAATAATTTTCCTCTTAGTTGGCCCACTTTGCCCCGGACTCCCCTTCATCTTGTTTGCTTTCGAAAGTCGAGATGAAAAATTTAGAATCCAAGATAAGAAATTTTGGGTTTGAGACAAGAAATATCTTGTCTTGTCTCGAAAAGTCAAGAATTTCCGCGCCTCGACGGTGTAATTAGACCCAAGCCATTCCCGACCAGAGCCGAGTCTCAAACTGGGACTCCCGGACAGATACCTACATGGTAGTCATTAGAAACAACTGAGAGATCTTGAGCTGGGCAGCCCAGAATATAGTCAGAAACATTTCCTGCTTGATATTTAGTTACAAAACTGTGTTCATTGTACCGTGAGAGACGAAGCTGTTTAAACTTTCGTGAAGTGAGTTGGTTAAGACTATTTTTCGTAGATGAGCTGATACGGAACATTAGTCTGCCGCTGCGTATACCATTGTATTGTAGTATTACGAGGAACTGCACAAGAAACCTTATGCCACAGCCAAGCAATTATCACGATGACCTCTCCTTGTTGCGATAGAAGCGCGCAGTGCGACATCGGGCACGGGACAAAGACCGGAGGCTCAACAACAAAGAGCAACGGAGTAGAACATATAGTCATAGTTTAATCAATAGTCAGAACCTACAACATCGACGAAGGCAACACCGTGTATAAGAGTACGGTAGCATTTCGACGAGTGTGACTAGGATAAAAGCTCCTGGTGACTACGACCACGGCGGCGGCAACGACGGAACGACAACTTTACTCGACCACGCTGAGACCTCATCTCGGCAACTGGAAAATTGGTTTGGCTCTCGCCGCGACTCGCTGTCGCGTCTCGAGCTATATGAAAACCTCACGAAATCAAGCAACCGTTGCAATCGACGCTCCCTATTTCACCACTAACGTATATACCAATTTATTCTTTTTATCCTATTTATTCATTATTATACCCCTATTTCATAATCATTTATATCTAGTTAAAAGAGCTTACAGTGATTGCAGGCAAAAAGGTATTAATTGTCTTGAAGGTGCTTCAGCCGTTTTGTGGTTAATTTCTTCGGTTTCTTCGGCGAATGTTGGCTTGACTATTTATTTTTTTGCTTTTACCTTTCGCCCTGATCAGGGTCTCTTCAGAAATGTATTTTTATGTCTGAGTATAAATATAATAAAAGTAAAAAAAAAATAAGATAAAAAATTGTAAAGAACTGTTTAAAAAAATTTTGTACTCAGACATAAAAATACATTTCTGAAGAAGCCCTGATAAGGGCGAAACGTTAAAACAAAAAAACAAATAGTCAAGCCGTCATTCGCCGAAGCAACCGAACAAAAAAAAAGGTATTAAGTCTCTTTTTAAACTTAAGTAATTTTTTTTTAAGATGATGTGTGCTCTGTCGGTATCAAAAACTGTAATGTGTTGTTCTTGACCACAATTGCTGTTCCAGGCAAAGGATAAAAAAGTACTGACTGCGTCTTAGCATTCTGCAGTCAGTACTTTTCGACTTTCATTCGGAATATCATTCCTGACGACGAATAACACTTCGTGAGTTTTCAGCTATCTTACTCGCTCTTATCACGATCTGAGAGAGACAGACGATATGCAGCACATCACCTTAATCTCCAATTCTTATCGTAGCGAAATACAGGAAGTGTCTGATCCATCCGATGGGATTTAAATAATTATTCACGGCGTTAAAAATGAAATTCACCGTACATCTGAACAAATCTGAATTTTGAAATGTTTTTACATGACCAATCCTCCATTGTGATCTATCGATGCCTTATCAATGGTTCATGATATTATTTTTCTTCAATCATAAGAAACTAGAATTATGTTTAGAGGCTCCCTCAATATTTATAACCTGCGACAGACGATAAAAACAACATTTTATCATTTTTGTAAGAATTCCTGGAGTTTTCTCAGTAAGAGCAAATTAGTCTGGCCAGTAAATGGATTCGGGTAATTAACTTTTGATCACAAAAGTTCGTTCCGTTTAACGCAAGAGGAAACAATATTTATACCTAAATATTTATACCTAAAGTGCCTACTTCACGCACACTTCGCTTCGCTTGCGTGCGTGAACTAGGCACTTCTCGCACTGGTGGCATAAAATTGTATACGATACTCGTGCGAGAAACTTCTTCTGATCTCGTGTGATTACAACACTCGCCTTCAGCTCGCGCAGCAAACTCCCACTCGTCGCGAAAAAGTTTCATCGCACTAGTATCGTAATGTACTATTAATACATGGTCGTCAGAGGGTATAAAATTATTATATAAGTGTTAAAAAAATATGGTCTGGTAAGAATCTCCTCGTGAAAGTTGTAACTTGATTATTCATTAATTTCGATAAAAATTACCGGCAATGAGCGAACCAGTATAAACAGCTTTTGAGCGACTGCTAAAATCTCCTCGTCATGGTCGACGCGGACAGACGTAGATTGATATACCACTTTGTAGCATTATCAAAGTAACTGGTCTGATTCGCGACTCTCTCAAGCAGTGGACCGACTGATAGGACTATATAATAAACGACGCTGACTGCGAGTCATCCAGCACGTCGCTCGTCATTTGCTATTCACTGCTTCTGCAAAGATACATTCATAGCTGAGACACTGGCTTGAAATTATTAATTCTCCTTATGAAAAGTCCCATAGACTTTATTGGCGAGTGACTTATAAGGGTTTTACTGCAGGAAAACATACTAGCTGAAGTAGCTCTATTTCTGGATCTCTGCAGCCTTGTTCAACGGGCATTTGACGCGACCTTATCCGACGTTTGCCGAAGCCCCAACCCGCTCAACCAGATTCATCACTATTTTTAACTATATATATATAGTTATACCGACATCGTGCGTGTCTGGCTTTTCATGACACGTACAAAACTTGCGACTGCACGAGCACGCGGTCAAACCACTGCCATTAAGCTCAGATAGGTCCGGCCCTATTTTTGACATGTCTTGACAGTGATTCCCTCGAGGTCGAGGTCAAAATCCAGTGTTCATTTTGAAAATTTCGTTGATATGCTGAAGTCGGATTTTGGCCGAAATCAATCCAGCATTTTTCTATTGATCGCTACTAGCATAAGAATTTGTAATAAATTTGTTTAAAGCAAGGAGTCAAAGGAAATAAGTTTTAGGGCAGAATTGCTTCTCGGGTAAATGTATTTCTCTCAATTTTTTCACTCGTGACGGTTTTTTTTTTGTGGAATATAATTATTAGGCAAGATTTTGACGGTATATATCCTGCCCATATAATTTATGTCGCATATGTATTTGGAATATATTCCATATACAACCCTACATTTTTATACGGATTTTCATAATTATTTAAAACAAATTGTTTCATCAATCGTACTTGTTACATCTCGGTCTACTTTTCTAGGCAGAAATGTACGTAATTAAATATTTTATTATTTATTATTGGGATCGTTGCTCGATTAAGGGATTGAAATATCCCAGATTTGAAATTATCGCACGAAAAGAGATATGTTTTCAATATAAAGATATTTATTCGGCGAAAAACATTGAATTCGCGGTGATCACAATGCAATGATTATATTCGTTGACAAATCGCTTCAAGCCGAAGATGCAATATTATTTATTATTGTAACGCGCTCACAATATTCAAAGCGAAATACAATGAATATAGAATCACTCTACAAAGTAATTTTCGTAGAATTCGAATGACTAAAGTCGCGGAGTTATACTTTGACGTGACTTGTTCGAAAAATTGATATTCAGCGGAATAAGGACTCGTCGCTTCAGAAAGGGATCCACAGGTCGCGATATTATTGATTTATGTATTCATTGTAGTAGATTAGAAATAAGACTGATTAGTAGGAGCATCGGACGAACCGAAGAAAGCATAAGTTCCACGCGCGGTCAGTGAACTTTACTTACTTCGCGGAATACGTAAAAAAACTCATAGATTTCGTGCTCAGATACTCGCGGTCATTCGCGAACTGATATGACTCGATTGAAATTTGAGACAGTCGTTCGATCCGATCAGAAGTTCCGCGTCGGACGATTACTCAATTTATAAGTATTCCCTGGTTATTATGGAAATTTTTTAAATTTAGTAAAGAAAGTTCAATGAAATGGAGAAGATAGTTATTCGAACGCAGGAAACGGATGGAAAAATGGCAGAGACGTAATAGTAATTATGTCGAAATTATTCCTTATCAAAAGGGTCATTAAATAATCCCCATTACTTTTCATCATTTACATAACTGCCGACCCCTTATTATCATTAGGGGCGGGCAGTAAACGAAAAGTTCGAATTTGTTATATGACATTCGAAATTTCTTCATCCGACAAAATGGGTTATCGGGGCCGAGGTCTGGACAGGACGCTAGCGCTAAATCGTGTATATGTGGACATGTATAGGATCGAGATTTTGTCGGAATAGAGGGCAGCGGCAGAGTCGAGTAAAAGCAATACGCGCCGTGGGGATACTGGGAAAATGATTTCGCCGAGGCAATCTCGAGGCTCGTCGCGAGACTTCGATCTCACAATCGAGACAGGATTGGCTGGAGCAACGTCTTTTTTTTTCTCTTCTCTTCCTCTTGAAACGACGACGGCGACGTCGATGGAGATTCCCTCGCTCACTCGCTCACTTGGCCAAAATCTCCTCGCGGACTTTTCTGTAAAGAACATACGAGGATTCTGGAGGTTTCGATCCTGAGTGGGCGGCCCTCTCTTTCCTTCCGGTGAATGTCATCGCGCTTCCACTACTTCGGGTCTATGAGGATTCCCTTCGGAATTCGCGCTTCTCTACTCTGTACATCCGCTGGTATAGCGGCAAACTTTCGCCAAACTTTCCACGTCCTTTTTCCCTTCTTCAACATTCAACGCTATTGCGTTCTTCTCTCGCGCCCGCTCTTCAAAAGCGTTTTCCACTCTCTGCTTATCACGATTATTATGATTACAATCATTATTACGATTACTTCTACTCTTGTAAATATAATCATCTGTTATTATTATTATGAGTACCTGAACGAATTGTGGGAAAAGTTTTGGTTGTACTTAGCAGAACTGCGGCATTGTATCAGGGATACTAATACACTAATCACGCTTACCGTGTGTCAGAGCCGAACAACCGAGTTATCAAACTTTGCAGGACAGACGGATAGTTCAATCTGGTGCTAATCACTTCGCTAATTGGTGACATGGGAAGGAAATTTTACGAAGGCGCTGCACGGAAAATGAGGCTTGGTTGGAATTAATATTTTTTAATTGGTTAGGCCAATATTTGTTGTGATAACCAATGTTTTTATTCATGGAACTTCAACTGGTCGAACGGTCGACCAACTCTCTTGCCAATCAGGCCAAGATATTTTCTGGCAAGCTTTGAATTTTTTTTCATTGACTGATAAATTATGTTAGACAAGGATTTTTTTTCTTTTCTGAGTGACATTTATTTTGACTGAGCTACAACATTTTCCAGTTGACTCGGTTTCTCAGTCGATGAAGGGAAAAACTGAGCCGAATTTCGTATCAGGCCAAGATATTTTCTGGCTGACTTAGATTTTTTCATCGTTGACTGATAAATTTTATCTTTGTACGTCGAACACCTCAAACCTCAACACTTGAAACACTTCACGTTTTCTCTCTGAACATGGTGAGTGTCAACGAAAAAATCGCGAGAGCTGCCGATAAAATTGCGTGTGCGAAAAAATGCAGCTCATGTTTTGGCGTCTGATTGTGCGCGAACAAAATTCTAGGTAGCGCCAAAGAATTCGTTAGGAATGCTTACCACTGGAGTTAGAGCCAGCAACCAATGAAATTAGTAGCATTTTCTTGGTTACCCTAACTAATTTCGTTGGTCACACGTACCAGACTTTTAACCAATTCGGAATTGTCATGGATCGACCAACCGGTCGATGTTCCATCAATGGAAACATTGGATATCACAACAAATATTGGCCTAACCAATAAAAAATAGTCAATTCAACTAAGTTTTTTTCCCCTGTCATTCGGGAGGTTTTGACCCTTTAAGTCATTTCCGAAATCAACATTTGTAATTTCCCAAATTATTAAACTCATTAATAATTGTCAGAAATTAGTTAGAAATAGTTAAATCTGAGCGAAAACAGATGGATCGCTCAGTGACCCACTGTAACTCAAAGGGTTAAGCCGCAAGCTTAGCGAGAAGACCCGACAGTTACTCAGGGTCGAGAAACGTCCACATACAAATCAGACTTCCCACTTCATCCAAAGCTGGCAAACTGTTGGAAGGAAATCATAACCGAAGGTATCAAATCAAACATGAAGTTGGGTTCGGGAGAGAAATATCCAAACAAGGGTAATGACACGTTAAAGCCGCTCGAGTTTAACGTTGAGCTACTTCCACTGTAACACAATACTGCTGAGAACAGGGATAAACACTTACCGTTCAGCCAAGATTTGTATAGTCATGGTCTAGTTGCCTTGGGAAAGTCTGTGCTATTTTCAAGAACGAAGAAGAGCCTGTCGACAAGGACAATTGCCTAGAGTTGATGTGTGACGCCAGTAGCATGTTCTGTGATGTAATATTTCAATTGCCTCAGACAAGGAAATACCAGGTTTACCAAACACGTTGATCCGAGAAACGTAAATACAGGAGTCCATTACAGATGATTCTTTATTTAGTGAGGACTTGGGATTGACTTGAACGGATTAAGTCAGCTTTGTAGGTTGAACTAACCTTACGGACACCAGCAGAGAAAAAATGTACATCTTAGCCGCGCCAGTCTTTAGAATGGAAAGGCTCAACAGTCTACAACAGGAACCGGCCATTCACAGACGAGCTACAATCAGCACAATTAGAGGCCATACCAGAAATTCGCTTAAACCAACAGAAAATACCACACGTCATTTCAGACTTACAAGGCACAAGCCAAAATGACTCAGTTGAACAATGCGAACCGTATGTAGAGGTTAATGTGATTGCAGGTTGCTTACGGTTTTTTACGCAAGCTTAATCTGGGGTCACGTCAGATAGTTTTGAACTTTCGATAATTTCGGATTATAAAATACTCTCTGCATGTACTCAAGTGGTCAAATCTTAAGGCTCTTCATAGCTTAACGAGTACGATTCATCGATGCACGACGCTGTTGATCATGTCTTAGGCTTGGGTGCTATGAATATATATATCAATTGAATAAATAAATTTTTATGTCAAATGAATGAATGCAAAGATCTCCAGGGTCATTTTATGTCGAATATTTTCCTTCTCCGATAAAATGACATGGCAAAAATTGTTCATTTTTTCATCATCCAATCCATTATTTCATTGGCTGCCCCGCAGCTGTATCGTGTCATATTATTCCCAATCTGTATAATTCGCTTTAGAGCAGTTTTTAACCCTTCGAGTCATACATTTGTCATTTTCGGAATTATAAAACTCATTAATAATTGTCAGAAATTAGTTACAAATAGTCCAATCTGAGCGAAAACCGGTCGCTGAGCGACCCACTGTGACTCAAAGGGTTAAGATACATATCAATATAGGGTAGAAGTACCGTTTGTGGCCATCTTAGTACCGTATGTGGCCATAAACTTGATCCATTTGTGGCCATACCTATTGCATGTAAATGACAGTGCTGGCCACAAATGATGTAAGCGGCTTTAAACATAATTTATTAAGCAATAAGACATTCTAAGCATTGAATATTCAATGTTAAGTTTGCTTTGATTATTGTAGAGTAAACTCATTTAGTAATTTCTATAGATTAAAGTAATAATGAATTCATCTATACATTTTTTGTGTGGCCACTAATGGTACAGTGGTAACAAATGGTAGGTCTACTCTATAGCTATAAGCTATTTCGAAAGGATCGATAACAATAATACAAAAATGGGCCTAATTTCGTGTAAAAATTAGACTATTACAAGTCAAATTTTCACTCAAATTTTATAAGAAAAATAACAATAGTGGCAAAATTGATCCAGGCAAACGGTGAAGTGAGGGTGAGTTATTATAACTTTTAGGCCCTTATTGAAAGTAATTATTGCAGGGAAAAGGTTAAATGTATAGAAGCTGCGTACGGATATTTGTTCCAATCGGAATCTGCTTACCGGTGATCGCTGCTATTTCTAATGCACATGTGCTCAATAATTTACATGAAGCTCTCGCGAGCAGGGAACGTAAGCGCCGAATTCATTATTGAGGTCGCACTGCACCGAGGTGGTAATGAACTCGTGGTACATTGTAAATAAACGTTCCAGTTTTAGCCGCTTAAGAAACATTAAATCCGCAGCCACTGCGATATATCTGTTTTATGTTCTACAATCATAGTCACGACATTGCTTGAACGAAAAGTGGACAACGGTTATACATTTGCTGAGCGGAATAATCGTAAATGTTCTGGGAAACGGGAATGCTATAGAAATATCTGCGGCTGCTAGGAAACTGGTTGAAAGGGAAAGACTGCGAAAGCTGCGTGTGCGAGTGGTGCCGTCAACTCCGGAAAATTAAGCAACCCAATGCTTCCTGCTGTTCGTGAATTCTGTTCACCGAGCTTTAGGAGAAATCGTGTTATCTGGTAAAACATTCCAGTCAAAAACAAGCTGCATGAATTATTTCACGAATTACTAACCACGAAATGTACTATGATGAGTTGAATACTTTTATGGAAAAATATGGAGTGCAACGTATATTCGTGAATTTCAACTTCGGCAGGAGAAAATGGCAGTTAGAAGTCTGTATATTTAAAGAATCTAATTCGAGAAAAAATTTCGACCCTCGCCAACTCTCGAAGGTATTGATCAATGTATTCGTATCTGCTCACACGTTAAAATGGTTAACAAGATCTGTACATACACTGGAATCTCTGGAATGGTTTTAACCTCTATAGCAAAGCTAAAAGCTCCTGAAAAGTCACTTAGCGTGAAAAAAAATGTTTAAGAAATTATATTACAAAAAAAAAACATTTTTTTGTGATCAAAAAATTTTTTCCCAAAATTTCTTATCGGCACCATCAAAAAGAGCAACCCTTAAGACATAATGTTGAGCTGTTTCGAATTATTTTGCACGTTAAGTAACCGAATGAAAAGAGCTCGAAGTCATTTGTAAAAAAAGGCTCTTGCCGGCTTTAATGACCTTATTGGCTTAAGGGTGTTGAATATAATGATGAGATGGTTATTAAAATTTGTGTACAAAGTACAACTACTAGACATACAATTCGTGCAGTATTTGGATTTTTACCGCTTTTGTGAGGCTCGGAAAAAAAATTCAAAGTATTTGTGCCAAAACTCCCATGTTATTTATGGGAAAATATTTGTGCTTACAGGCACGTTTTCCCGTTGAGACAGAGCTCCGAAATTTCAACCCGATTTTGTTGAATTTATTTCGAACCGAATGAAGGGGCGTCTCGGCCAAAATGGCCCACCATCGAAAATAACGACAACCTTAATGCAGCTGGTCACCCACCTTAATAGAAGCTAGTATTACAAAATCTCAGACTCACACAATTTTTCTGGAACATTGAAAAATTGGGGTGCTGAATTCGTGTAAAATATGTAACAAATAGCTGAGGGAAAATATACTCAACTATGATTCAGAAAACGTGTAAAATTATAATTGTCAGTACAACCAGTAGTGAGAGTAGTGGGCTTAAGAATATTCTACAAAGCAGATAACAGGGATAAAGCGTGATTCACCGGGCAATAGAAGATCCGGAGAAGGCAAAGAGGAAACGAGTAAGGATAGAGAAAAAGTCTCGAGTAGCCTGAGAAAGAGACTAGCCTTTAAAGTCTAACACTTTTATTATGCCGAGTGTCAGTCGCCAGCGACTTTGCAACTTGTCGAGTAAAAAGAGAGAGAGCGAGAGAAAGAAGACAGCGAGCAACCCGCGTAGATATACCCTCTGCTGCCACGGTGGAAGGAATTTTTAATTTCTAACGACGTTTAATTGCACAGAAGCTCGGTGAGGGCTGGCAGAGCCGAAAGGACTGGTGAACGCTACGCGAGGTTGAAGCAGACAGCGACCTAAGAACTCGTTATGAAAATATTCCATCGACTTTCCGCGTCGCCGGAAACCCTGGAGCATTAAAACTTCTGTCGCCTGGTTAGTCTCGAAGCTCTCACGAGCTTCACCTTTCCTTACCTATCTGCTTGACTCTTCCATTTCTTCTTTGTTTCCGCTTTACTCACTTTCCTCTTTACTATCCCCAAGGGATTATCCAGGGATGTCGTTACTGCTACTATACGTAGGACCTTAAAAACCTTAGTCCCGACCAATTCGGTGTGGACTAATTTCCTCGCGCGGTTCATCATCTGGTGAAGCAACTTCCTATGCAGAAATTTGAATACGTATGCATCTGAAACATGCTTGATAGTGAATCTATCTTGCGGTCGGATTCCGGTTGGTCATTGGGTCGAAATCCAGGCATGATATGTCACACTGGAAAATTGGTTTGCAATTAGAATCTCGAACTGGGATCCGATCCGATGCCAGATTAAATTCTGACCGTATGATGGGAATTCCAGGCTGGATCTGGTTGGGTCCCTGGTAGAATTTCTGCATGGACCTGGTTGACATTGTTTCACATGTATCAATGCCTAAAGAACTTGCGAATTTGTAAGTTCATTCTAAATTGAAATAATAATCAAAAATTGAATGGAATCTGCAGTAAAAACTGGTTTAGCAAAAGATCATTGATATTGATTCTGTGTTGGATGACATGTATCCCAGTCTTCGACGTTGGAAATCGCTTATCCAGCAAACTCCAAAATGTAGACGTCGTTCAAAGCTGATCTGTCAGAATAAAATTAGTCCGCAAGAGATTTATCCAACATCTGAGTAGGTTTCCTCTTTGTGTATCTCTAACGAAACCTGATGTACAGTAATACTGTTCGTCGTTCAGAAATGGGTTCAATCGGGAATCAAGCTCGATTACAAATTGGTGCCCTTTTTGGGGTAACTCAAGTAAATCCTGGTCGATGATAGACTTTTAACTAATACGAAATCGGAAATTTATTCGGATTTCAAGTCGGATAACCCATTCGGGAAAACCCAAGCCAATCCCGAACTGGATTGAATTTCGAACTGTAACTCCCAGACTCACAGAACAAAACGACTTAGTTCTAGTAAAAAAAAAAGTTGATCTAAACACAATTGCATCTGTGCTCCTAGCGACAAATGACAAATTGGTTAAATCAACTACTTTTAGTTGGTTAACCCGGTATTTGTCGAGCCAACTAACTTCTTAGTTAGACCAGCTTCTGAAGAAATTGTTGGATCAACTATTTATTCGCTTGCTCACAGCATTTTTCTCAGGTTCGTGATCGAGGAAATATGTTAGTTAAATGTATTTCGGGCATTTTATTAATTACGTTAGCGTGAAATATAAAGTTATCATTGCATCCGATCCAATTAATGCAACAAATTATGTAACTGGTCTATTTAATCGACTGCGTATAAATTAATTAAAGTATGAAGCATTTAAAAAATAATTCAACCGGAAGTCTTTTGCTGATTACCAATTGAACCATGCTAATTTTGAAAAAATCTTAAAGAGGGCATGACATACGTCATTGTTGACATCTTCATGGAAGATGCTTTTATTCCGACAGCGTTATATTGGCTCATCTCACAAACCTTTAACTTTCACGGCCTTAAAGAATCAAAATCTTCTTTAGGAGCTCACAAGTTTGTTTCCAATGACATTAGTACTGTGCTTATTATTTCATACACTATATGTATCTTCGAGGAGTCAAGCTCAAGGTAGCATCACAAAAAGTACACGCTATTCTATTATAGTCTGCCACGGTCAGCCTCATATACCAAGAGAAAATGTGTTCTCCGAGTGTCTCTCGCTCGGATTGCTACTATGCCAACGGGGGAGAAAATAATAAATTATATAGTATAGAATGTTAAATGGTATCACAGAAGTACATCATTATGTTGATGCATTTGTATGACACCTGTGGAGATTTTGCATTGATTTCGTTCAAGGTAAAGTGTGAGAAAGGTGACATCATAGAAGTAGGGAGACATTAACATTTTAAACCACGCAGTGCTATCTCGTGGTGACTCGTCGCATCGTGCATGTTGCCGTCTGAGAACTCGATTTTCTTCTGTACCGATTATAGACACTCCAATACACAATATGTTAAAGACCGTCTCATTTAGTTTCAATCTCTGCTTTTATGCTATCTTGATAACATTGCAATTAATTTCATTTAAGCTTATCGTCGAAAGTGTTTTGGAAAATATATTTAGGTGGACCATATCAATTCGACCTGGGGCTGACCCTCGACCTCTCGAATCTGCTCAGTGATTTCTTATGTTGTACCAACTCTGAAAGGAAAACAGAATTTTAGTTTAGATTTAAAAAAAGTATTTTCTCGGCTTATTCGACTTGAAAAAAAAAAAAAAACGGTTTGGGCGTAATGTAAAAATTTGAAGAAATTCCTGTGAATTTTTTGAATCATTTTAAAATTATCAAGCCTAAGCTAAAGTAGGTATACGCTCGCTTAAATTCAGAATAAAAATTTTTATCGAGAAATTTTTTTGAATATTTTGACGTATTAATCAATAATCTGTTACCTTAATTTTTTGTATGGAGCGACGAATTATTCAGAATTATTAGGTGATAACTTAACCTATCCAAGTTTGAGCTGGATCGATTAAGAATGTTATACAGGTTCACGGTTTAAAAAATTCTTATCCTTATTTGTTATACTTGATTCCTAGCGTGTTGCAATATTTAACGTGAGGTGCTATTATTGTCTATTAGATTAATTATTCTTGTGCTCGGTGATAAGTCCCTTGTTATTCTGCATATATGACTAGCTTTCTTTTCTATTTTCTTTACTGTTACTTAAACGTGATTATCGAAGTTCATTTCATTCTTCACCACTGTACCTAAATATTTATAACTACTTACTTCTGTAACTTATCCTTCGTTTATTTGGACTTTTATATTTGTATTTTCTATCACTGTTCGCATTCCACTTATGAACATACTTTTTGTTTTCATTATATTAACTCTAATCTAATTTACGGGGAATCGCTTATTCAGTCTTTCTAAATCTATATTTAGTTTAGTTCTAATATTTTCATAATAAAATTATAATTTTCAACATTTATTGCATGATCAGTGAAGATGACAATCCTTGGTTTTTGTACCTTCATTATTTGAATTTCAATTGGTTTTTTATATGATAAACGACTCCTTGAGTATTCAGGCAGATAGTAGTTGCCTTTTCCTGACACTATAGTTTACATTTCGTAGCTTCCTATCAATTATTCTGCAGGTAAATGACCAGCTTCTATCTATCGCCGAGTGATTTATATCTACACTATCTGACTGCTTTACTACAAGTTTGTTTGTTTTCGCAGTCTTTTGCGAAGTGCTTAACTAGAGTGCGTGCGACATATGTTGAGAAAGTGAGAGAGAGAGAGAGAGAGATTTTCCTTTTACTGATTACACATGAAGACATTTCCGCAGTCTTTTGCGAAGTGGTTAACTAGAGTGCGTTCGACATGTTGAGAGAGAGAGAGAAAGAGAGAGGGAACCCACGTAAAAAAATCACATATAAGTCAATATATATAGTCTCTATAAGAAAATGGACATATAGAATAACTATACACTGTATTTCATTTATATGACATTTATAAATAGTCCGTAAATTTTATAAAACCATTTTTGTCGAAACGTTATATTAAATTTACATAAATTATATAGCGTTATAGATAATTTTTGTAGAATCTTCATATGTATTGTATACAACGTATAGGAATTTTATATGTCCATTTTCCGAAACATGCTTTATATATTTAACGATATGAAATTTTCCCAGAATCTTGATATAATTTTTACACTTGGGAATGGATTTTACTTTTCTTAGTACACATGAAGACATTTCGTCTCTGTTTATTCTGTCTTTCAGCCCGCCGACGTTTAAAACAGCGACACCAACATCGCGAACACAGCTGAAGCTCCAGCTGATGCGAGAGCAGTTGCAGGAGCAGGAAAGACGAGAAGCTGAATTCCGACAGAGTTTGCAGCAACACAGGCCTGCAGCTGCACCACCGAGGCCAGTGCCTCCAGCACCTTTGCCCACCATTGGTGTCGACGTACCGCCTCAAGTTTTGCAAGTACGTCAAGACGCCTTTGAAGTTCAATAACAATAATTAACTAAATGAAGCGAAACCATACATGATACATGGAGAAAAACGATCGGTTGGGAGAACTGATCTCTTGGACCAAAAGTACATGTCATGTCATGTTATATGCATAGAACACGCAAGATATATTTAGATATATTTTGTATTGCCAAAAAGTATTAAGGCTGAGGAGTGTCAAAATTATTTTGGATCTAGAAGTTTTCGGATGAAAATACATTTCGTGTAAATACGTTTAATACATTTCAGTCATACATCTAAAATATTTGGAATAAAAATTTGCTATTTCCGTGAGATATATTTGAAATACACATTTAAAATTTATTTGAGATGTATCTGAAATACACAGTTCAAATTTATCTGAGATATATCTGAAATACACAGTTAAAATTTATCTGAGATATATCTGAAATACACATTTAAAATTTATTTGAGATGTATCTGAAATACACAGTTAAAATTTATCTGAGATATATCTGAAATACACATTTAAAATGTATCTGAGATATATCTAAAATAGACATTAAAAAATTTCCTGAGATATATCTGAAATACACATTAAAATTTTCCTAAGATATATCTGAAATACACATTTAACATTTATCTGAGATATATCTGAAATACACATTCAACATTTATCTGAGATATATCTGAAATACACATTTAAAATTTCCTGAGATATATCTGAAATACACGTTTAAAATTTATCTGAGATATAACTGAAATACACATTTAAAATTTATCTCAGATATATCTGAAATACACATTTAAAATTTATCTGAGATATATCTGAAATACGCATTCAAAGTTTATCTGAGATATATCTGAAATACACATAAAAAATTTCCTGAGATATATCTGAAATACACGTTTAAAATTTATCTGAGATATATCTGAAATACACATCAAAAATTTATCTGAGATATATCTGAAATACACATTAAAAATTTTCTTGAGATATATCTGAAATACACGTTTAAAATTACCTGAGATACATCTGAAATACACATTTAAAATTTATCTGAGATATATCTGAAATACACATTTAAAATTCATCTAAGATATATAACATTCGGCAAAGAGTTGCTATGCTCAATGTACAAAGCAATCGTTTGCTTAGATTCATCTGAACCACTCCAAAACTGTCAACCTCAACATTAATAAGCTTAAAGTTCGTAGTTGTCTGGTGCATAAGACCCTTCATTTGAAACTCCTACGGTAACCGACATTATTTCCACGCTGTCCCGATTTTAAAATCGCATCTGGGCTGTTTTTCATTCAATTTTCTCGTCGGTTTCCTCGCGCAGTCGGATCTTGAAGGAAAAATCATGTGTACTCATTGCATGGTAAGAGCGGGTGCAACAACAGAGGCCAATGTCGGCTTTTCCGAGGGATAAAGTTAACCGGAGACTCGTTTTATCGCTAATAGTGTCGTACGTTTTACTGTGTTTACTATTATGTCGTCTATGTATGTCGTGTATATAAGAGTTGCTCGGGAAAAAGCAGACATTCGAGTACAGTGAAGCTCGCCGCGGGGTTGCGATAAGACGTTCGTAGTTTGCTTTAGATTACTCGGGCTGCGCGAGCAGGACGAAGACCGTGCAGCTTCGTCGCGGGCGAGTAGCGAGAGAACGCGTAAAAGCTCGGATGGTATTGAAGCTACGTTATGCGAGAGCTTCAGCAAGGATCAAGAGGCGAGAACGCGTGTAATAGCTTTCCTTAGATTGTCGAGGAATAGAGCAAAGGATTTTCCGTTGTAAGCGTGACGTACGTGCAACATGAAATCTTGTAGTAATAGCGACTTACAATATTGGCACTTTATTACTTGACCGTCGCTAAATTTTTTACTTGAAATCCATTTATTCTCCCTTCCGATATTACTATATATCAAGTACTTTTACTTTTACCCTTTGCTTTAAGCCACCTGCAAAATAGCATGAGGTTACCTTTTTTATCCACTCTATTCTTTAATAACATTTAAATAAAACAATAAAAATATTACGCGTAAGGTACACGTACCATTGGTAGACACTGTCCGTTTGTAACAATTTCTTTTCGCATTTAGATCTTTTGTATATAAAAATAATAGGCCATTCATAAAATTATTAAAAACGAAATGTAACGAGAAATCTCGTGTACAATATATTTCTCAGATGTTCAACTTTATCTAGTTGATTTAGTGGAATCGGTTAATGTTGACGGTTTGGAATTAAACCCAATCAGACTTTGCAGTGACTATGATTTCCGGAAAAGTCTGCGGCTCAATAATTGGGCAGAGAAAAGAGATTTTGATAATTGGACACATTTTAGTACCACTTGAAAGTACTCTCTCCTAATTATTTCAGATTTTGAAATCCAATATTCCGGAAAATAGGTGTTTCTTTGAAATCAATATATCTTGAAAAGTTATAGAAAAAAGTCATAGAATTTTTTTTTAAATATAAAAGTTGTAGTTTCATGTGAACATTTCATGGATTAACTATTTTATTGATTTATCATCGCATAAACTACAAATTTCATATAAAAACGTTATTGACATTTTTTTTTCTCGACAGAATTTTTTTAAATTTCATCGAATAATTTTTTCACATCGGAACTTTGATCAGTCTCAGTCTGGCAATTTTTGTAATGTTATCAATACATAGGCGCAAAGATTCTGTAATATTTCGCTACGTTCACGAAACCGATATTAATGATAACTACTTCATACCAAAATAATAAACAATTCATTACTGCATTCATTCTGTCCTGTATTCATTACTGCATAAGATGTTTCTCTTTGTAGGATTATAAAAATCTTGCGATAATTAGGGTCACTGTGTATTATCCTCTCCAAGGGCTTGTTTCATTATTATTTTCAATATCCAGCTTAGGAACCGCCTAATCAGAAGGTTAAAATTAGCCTCCGCTTATTACGAATTTTATTGGCCTCCGATCGACCTAATAAGCCGGAGTAAAAAAATACGAGGCTTGTAGTACACAATCTATGGAATCTTGGTTGAAAACGGATTGGGAATGTCCAGAGCGGACCTAATTGTCTCGAACAGCAGTTTCTCGCCTTTGCAATAAAACAGTGGGAAGGAGATTGCCCAATGACATATCTTATGGGACATCGACGAGCGTTGCTAGCGGGTTATTGAGGATGAGAGGCCGACGAAGCAGAAGTAGTGGAAGACAGGGAAAGGGGAATAAGGGTCTTCGAGACTCTGGCTCGTAAAGAGATAAAGAGTAGACCCCACACTCTTTTTCATCTTCACATCCTATCTTCTTCCCCTTCTCTCTCTCTCGCTCTCGTCTTTATGACTGTACGTGGAATTCGTCCAATTCCGTTCCATCTGGCTCGAGCATATCGAGATATACTGTACGGTCGTATACAATAGCGCGTAACGTCATATCCAGAAAAAAAATTATGACGATTTTTCCGTTCTCATTTTATCCACTTATTTTCATCCGTAGATTTTCTGTCCTTCAGTCGAGTAATATGCTTTATTCTGTATTACACTGAAATAAATATTCAACGACTATCACTATCACGGATTGTCACAAATACATGTTCATGTTTTTACCTCAAATTACTTTTCACAATACCATATGTCATTTATACATCAATGATGTAGGAACCATTATTATAATATAATTATTAATTAAGATATTCTTAAAGTTCTGTCTATAAATATCAGGATAAAAGAAGGGTACACTAGTGGTCAGGTTGATCGTTGGTTAGGTTCACTCCTGATCGTTTGTTATGTACTCTTTGTAGATTTTTCGCTAAACCGCTTCGCACCATTTTTTTTTTTCAACGGGTCTCTATTGTTTAAACGACATTCATAATTCCGACGGTTAAAATACCGAATGATTGAAATACCGACAAATTACATTCCCGAGAAATTGATATACCGACAGGTTAAAATGCCGACATTTAAAATCATGATAAAAATAAAATATGATGGTCTGAATATGTATTTGTATAATTGTTTAAACCTACTCCGACGAACAATCGTATGTTATTCGCAATAATCGTTGGTTATATTGCAGTATACAATACAACAATGGGATATTCAATATAAGTTAAATATCCCATTCGGGGAGAACTGGGTTAATCCCAACGGAATCGGGTTCAGAATCGGCAGACAGATTTGTACATGGGCGTTAGAATCATTACACAAAAAGAATTGTTTGGTCGTGACATTTATGATATTAATTTGCTACGGTAAAGTTTGAAAATTTCGTACGAGGCTATGTCGTTTGAATAATTATTCCAACGACATGGAATAATTATTTAAACTATCCACGATTAATTTTCGCAAGATCAGTCAGCATAACCAATCCATTAATTGGGGCTTCCATTTGAATCATCGACATTCCCATTCGAATAGTTGGCACTACCATTTAAATTGTATTGGAAAGAGAATGATTAAATAGTTGTGTCAATTCATTTCTTCTTCATAGCAGCTGATGTTTCCTTTCCATGTAGCTAAACCAGCGTTGCACACATCATTTGTTAAATTCACTTTATCTGGTGGTGAACTCTTGTGGTTGATAAAATGTGTATGTACTGGGGAAGATTATGTCATGACTCGTGATGTCACTCATTCATAATTTGAACGATCATTTTAAGTTTAGTCGTACTATATAAAAAGATTATTAAAGTAGTAGCAGTTAAATAGTAAACTGTTTGTTTATTGACAATCCATACAATTTATTTTTTCCTAGTGTATAACATTGACATATATACAAATATAAAATTCTTCTTTTATTTGAGCAAGGCGAATTGGCCATTGATTGGAGTCCTTCAGCCCAAGATTATTATATTAAATACGATTTGAATTTTTGTGCAGGTGAGAACGCTGCTCGAGAATCCGACGCGTTATCACGTCGTGCAAAAGCAAAAGAATCAAGTGAGGCAGTATCTACATGAGTCGTTTCGGGGTGCGGACAACGAAGCGGCGAATGATGTCCTCAACAGAAGTATCGGTAGCGAGGGTGGCAGAGGAACGCCTGTTGACACGGGACCACGGACGCAGGTGCAGGCGATGGTGGTTCAGAGTGCACCGCCGGGACCAGCGGTTCATCAGCCAAAACCGCAGCATCCTCATCTAGCCTCTTACCCACACGCTCCGGCGCTGCTCGAACGAGTTCCAGGAGTTACATCCGCCAGTCCAGATACCATCAGCTGCGCCATGTCACCGGGACTATCCAGTGTCGCGACCAGCAATTCCGAGGTAAGTTTTTATTTATGA
This sequence comes from Tromatobia lineatoria, assembly GCA_949699805.1. Classification (NCBI taxonomy): domain Eukaryota; kingdom Metazoa; phylum Arthropoda; class Insecta; order Hymenoptera; family Ichneumonidae; genus Tromatobia; species Tromatobia lineatoria. Next base: position 3,820,930 of record OX453042.1, on the reverse strand, counting down.
ACATGTTCCACTTGTCTCACCGTTGATAATCAACCCTCTGACCTTTACATCCCAGAGAGAACTTCAGCAATTTCTTCTGGCTGAATTTTGTCAAGAAATAGCACGATGTAGAAAAAATTTACTTGTCAATTTATGAACCGTGATTGGGAGTTTTTATACATCAACCGATTCCTATATTTAAGGATGTATTATACGTACAGTCCCGTCAAAAGTGAGTTTTAGAGACAATTTCGATCACTTTGCGATGAGATAAAAATCGGAAAAAAATAATGCATATACAACGTGGTGAAAAGATTGATTTCGCATAATAATAATCCTAAATTTTTATTAACAGATTGGTGAAAAAAACATTTGTTCATTAAACAATCAGTCAATTTAACTTTTTGTCTAATGAAAATGATATGTTCATTTATTTGAATGCATACGAATTTTTTCAGATTTTTTTCCTTATTTTGATTTTTATTTTTTTTATTTTTAAATAATGGGCGCGAAATAACGAATTTTGGATATGTGTTCGGCATAAAATCATCTACTACACTCAAGATTTTTTTGCAAAACGCATATCCAAAATTTGTTATATTCTGTGTATTTTTCAAAATAAAAAAAATTGAAATCAAAATAGAGAAAGAAATCTGAAAAAATTCGTATGCATTCAAATAAATTAACATATCATTTTCATTAGAAAAAGAGTTAAGTTGACTGATTGTTTGTTGAACAATTGTTTTTTTACCACTGACCTTTACATCCCAGAGAGAACATCACAAATTTCTTCTTGCCGAATATTGTCAAGCAACAGCACAATGTAAAAAAAATTTACTTGTAAATTTATGAACCGTGCTTGGAAGTTTTTATACATAAACCGATTCTTACATTTAAGCACAATGATATTGTCATTTTTAAATATCTACTGATTAAGAAGCATGTCTGCAATAAAAGCATATACGTAACTGTCTAAGACATATGTATGTTGGCCGCTGCCTTTGAACAAATGTCAGTTGTTGAGTACAAGCGAAAAGAAAGAAATGGAGAATTTGCAATTTTATTGTGACGTTTCGAGCCCACGTGTGGATCCGCTTCAGAATACGTTTTTTTATTGTTCTGAACAAATATAATACAGAAAGAAGTTTTGTATTGTCTAAAAAAAAAAATTATACAGAAAAATCACGATTAGTAACATATTTACATAACAAACGCAACAAGTTTTCACATATTAACAGTCAAACAATATTAATATCATTAAAAACTATTAGGTCGGAACGGTAATCCGAGCAAATGATGTAGACCGGGCAAACTAACCTGAGTATAACAAACATAAATATCCCCACGTTCGGCCAAGCGGGAAGTAGCAGGCACACATACGATGAACCCAAATGGACGCAATTAAGTGTGAATAATCATGCACATACTCGGCGATGCACAATGTCAAATCAATTATGACGTAGTGGGAAAAAGTTTGAAAACCCATGTCGACCCCTATGTAGTCAACATCCATATATTAGAGTCAACAATAAGATATACTGTTTGAATTTGGTTAATTTTGAACTAAGTTAGCATAAAATTGATAGTTAAAAATAGATCAATCGATAAGATAACGTCATATGAAGTAAGACAAAAATAAAGTTTTAATAAACGATTGAATGCTACTGAATAATATTTCCCACATTTTTTAAATTCCTGAAAATGATTGCAAAAAATAGTTTCTTGTATTATTAGAGAATTGTCGTTTCTGATATAGAACGGCTCATACTGAGTCTACAAAATCCTCTTTTGTGCTAATTGGTGTACTATCGGAGGCCTTTAATAAATTTTAAATAAAATTTATCACAGGGTTATGATTTTTTTAATTTTCATTTCAGTTTCGAGAGCAGTAACTGACTTTTTGTCATAACAAATTGGTTTTTATAAGTTTATTTATGAGTTGCCGAGATTCGTAATTTAAAATTAAAATTTTTATGTATTTAATGGCCTAGTGTCTTAATTACAGTGAAAATGAGTGAATTTGCAGTGAAAGTACATTAAGATACGATCATGTATAAGTACGGTAAATTTTATACTTGTACTTACATGAATCTGACATTTTTTTAAACAGGGTAATGATATTTAATGCTGAAGAGAAACATGAAAAAATGCAGAGGTTGCACAAAATACAATACGTGTATACAATGAATTGCTAAGTTGTATTACTTCAACGGGGATTGATCGATTTAAAGTAAAGTGTAATTTGCTTTGGTTGTCAATAAAAGAAATCTTATCGGAAATTTTCTCACATTTTATCTGATGCGCAGACAAATAAGACCTCTATAATGGTGAAATCAGAACAGCAAGAAAGCACTTCTCTTTCTCCCCCTATTCGAATGCGAATACCGAAATTATTCCACCAGTGGCCTTTATACGCTACGTGCAAGTAAAATGTAAAAATTACAACTGTATAACATGTTGCGGAAATTCTATTATTAAAAAAAAAATTATTCCCCTATTTGCTGTTATTACAAGTGACATGTTTTTCGCAATTTCGTATATTTTAACAATTCCTCCGTTATTATAAAAATAATATTAAATGTTCCGATGATTTTTTTCAATCGTTACTCTTCGATGTATTGACATAATGGATAAATTTTAAAAAAAATTCTAAATAAAAATACTAGTTACATGAGAACAAGAATAATCGAAAATGTTAAATAATAACAAAAATATTTTCCTGCATCATGCTTTGAGGCCTATCGTTCTGAATTGATATGTAAGTTGATAAGCACTGTTTCGAAAGGGTTAATAATTTTTTGGAGACGAAATTTCATACGCGATCAATGTGAGCCTTTCGAATTCACACCCTGGAGCGTTTGCGGCCGATATCCGTTGAGTTCTCGATAATAGGCTGCCAATGGGCCGCAGGCATCAGCGGCAATGTTTGATAACGGTAACGGGGTTTTGGGTTGGTCCCTCGGGCATATCGCGCTTGTTTCTCAAACAGAAAGGCGAGTATTTTGGCGTGGGTCTTTCCCAAGATCTCGTATGCAACGTATACAAATTATAGGTTCTCGAAGAACATACTCACCTCTCTTTTTCGGTTCTTTTTTGAACTTTCGTATGATAATTCGTCAGACATCTGTCTAAAAAAGTTGTTTTAAGACTTGTGAAGTAGACTGCAACTTGTTAACTGATATATAAAATTAAAATTAGAATTAGAATTTATTACAATATATATAATACAATACAAGTATATCACCGCCGCCGAACGCCGCCCAGTCCGAAGCCGACTATAAAAACAAAACAAAAACCCAAAACAATATTTCAAAAAATAAAAAATAAAATGTGCACACGCAATAACAAAATACAAAACTAAAAACTAAATAAAACTAAAACTAACGCCCCACCTAGCGATTGGATAAACATACAAGAAAATTTGTGACCATACAAGAAAATGTATATATCTATTCATCGATATTCGAAACTATACAAATTACTTCATAAGACTATTTTAGATAAATAGAATCGAATTTTACATTGTACATGCAGTGCTCAACCTAATTGTTTAATATTCTATATATATATACATATTTTTTTTTAAATTGAGATATTTCTTCCGTATGCTTCATTCTGGCATTTACGTAATCCGTCTCCCCTTTTTCCCTTTCTACAAAGAGTTCCCTCCTAGAGTGTTGCCCGCAGCCACTCATTCTGATGTATTACGGTATCGCATTTCCACGAGGACTCAGGGAAACTGCGGAAAACCTGGCCGATACAGGCAGCTTTATTTTACTAAGTGTCTACCGTATCAGAATACATTAGAAACTCAGAAAAACTGCCTCCCGCTCAACAATTAACGCGCAAACCAGCGCGCCGCTAAGCGGTCACCCATCCAAGTTATGGCCGCAAACAATGCTGCTTAACTCTGGGGATCGCCGAAGCCACTCACCGACCGCGCGTCCACTGCTGTCGGTCCTAAATGTACAATAAATTATGTTAACCCTTTGGCATCTTGCAATAAATATGGCCGCAAATAGATCGAGTTGATAGCCACAAATAAGGGTCGAGTGGAGGGGCGGAGTTAAGATGGCCAAAAACGGTACTTCTACGCTAGTGCAGGATGTAGGTAAGGTAGATCGCAACTTATCGACTAATATAAAGTACAGGATGTTTTTTTTTAAATCACTGCAGAACCTCGTCGAAGGGATGTACCAACATGAACACTTTTGTCATGTATTTTTTACTTTTTTTTCGTTGTTCACATTCAGAGACCTCACGATTCTCTGTGATTCGCTCTGTAACTCGGGCAACGCGTTATATTCTCGGCCACGTATTCACGCGACACATGAAACGGGAATGCTGCGCGGGTGGTGCGTGACAAGGGCGTTCAAGCCTCTCGCACGCGGGTTGGTTATATGCTCTCGTTCGCAGAGCCAACGGGCCGTGCCGTGCTGGCTTCGTTACCTCATAAATCCTCCTTTTTTCGAAATAAATGCGGCACGATTTTTTTCGAGCGTTGCGTGTACAGACGTGAACGGTAGGTGACGGATTTTCGCGCGAACCTTCGCCTCCCGCCCTCTACTTTTGCAATATTTTTTTTTATTCCGCTTTTGTTCGTTCGTTTTGCTTGTTTGTTACGTTTCTCGCGGCGCGTATCGTTGTGTACGAACTGGCAGGAGTGTTAGGCTTTTTATCTTTCCGTCAACCGAACAGCCAACACCCCTATGTCGCATCGAGCTGACAACGTTAATTATTACACTTTATTATCCGATATACTATGTGGAATACATACACGCTGTTCACGGCGTTATCGAGTCGACAGTGGATGACGAGCGACGATGGAAAAACGATAACTGGAATCTTTTGTTGTATACAAAGACTGTTTGAGATGCTGTGACTCTGTTTTTTTTTTTTTTCAGTAGTTTTATTAAAGTTTATTGATTTACGCAGTTAATTAGTAGTTTCGGGAAAATGAAACATTAACATATGGTGCAACATGAGAGGAATAAAAGTATTGCGGAAATGAGTAAAAATAAGTGGGCGAAGAATAATACTGAACGTTTGAATATGCGTACAATGAATTTTTCGAACATCCTTAAGGATGTATGTTACGTACAGTCCCGCTAAAAATGAATTTTAGAGACAATTTCGATCACTTCCCGATGGGATAAAAATTGGAAAACAATAATGCATGTAAAACGTGCTGAAAAGATTGATTTCGCATAATAATAATCCCAAAATTTTATTAACAAGTTTGTGAAACAAACAATTGTTCAATAAACAATCAGGCAAACTAACTTTTTTTCTAGTGAAAATGATATGTTAATTTATTTGAATGCATACGAATTTTTCCAGATTTTTTTCTTCTAAATTGCTCGTCGGTCAGTAAAAATGTAATATCTCAGTTATTGCTCTAAGCTGGCTCGAGCTTTCGAACATGAATGATATTTCCATCAAAATCCGAGAATCGATTCATTTTTGGATTGAAATAACTTTTTTTCTCACAAACTTCGTATGTGATGAGAAAGTAAAAAGTAGTACACGAGAAACAGTAATTTAAAATTATTGTGCTTACGTTGTGGGAAACATAAGTTATGTAATTTCACTTTTACATTTAATTTCGAATACAATATAATATTTACGGGCATATTTTTGTAGTTATTGTTTTAATCCACAGAATTGTAAGAATTAGCTCTCGCATTTCTTAATGATAATTGACGATTCTTAGTATCTTTAAGATTAATACCGAAGTGAAAATGAGATATTCTACGTCCCTGGTAGCAAATATAGGACAGCTTCATCGTGCTTTTCAATTAAAAGGTTCCTGGTACCGTGACATTCTATAAACGGGCCGCCTTCTAATCATTTTATACACACATGTGTACTGTCGAGATTCCGTCGATAGTCGTGAGAACTCAGAGAGACGAGAGAATAATTTTTTTAATAGTTTCTTTCATTACTCCTTGAGCGGTTTTTTTTAAGTCTTGCAACTTGCACTCTTAAGCCAAGTATATTACTAAACACATGAACGTGGTGTATCGTATTAATGAGACGTGTTGAAATAATACATAAGCAACTTATCGAACCATAATGAAACGGTATTAAAATACGTTATTAAAATACATGTCGATGATACCATATGTAGAGTGTGTCGAATAAATGAATGGAGCTCAATCTATTCATGGATGACAAATGCAAACCCTATTGTCATTAATTTATTCATTCTGTCATTGACGCCGGTGTTTATTAGTCACACTACTGGCATCAATAACAACTTCATGCATTGGCATTTTTTTTTATAACGCATGCATTAAACAATGTCTTGTTTCGGGATGCGGTCCATGCATATTTGTGCACTCAATTGACGTTTTATCGCCACTGTCTTTATAAGCAGGCCACATATGCGCACAACATTCTGCGCACGTACAACACCACGCCCCTAACCAAGAAATCTCTTAATGCATTTCTTACAAAAAATAATGTTCCATACGAGTGCGAAACGATGCTTAAGATTTTTTCTGGAAAGTTTTTTTTCTCGGATTTTCTTTCTTTTTTAAATGCAGGCCCTTACTTGATAGTGTATGAAAAATATAAGAGTGTATAAAATATATATATGAAGTGAGCAGCTGAGCTCGCCCGCCCCTTATGCGTTAATGTATTCATATTACTGCCTTGTAAAGGAAGCTTTGGTTTCATGACACATTTTTTGTCGTAAAACGTCGATATTAACGAAAACATCAAAACAAAAGTGACTGTGCGTGCGTGTTCGTGTGCATGTGCGTGTGTGTGCGCGTTTGCGTGCGCGTTTGCGTGCGCATGTGCATGTGCGTGTGCGTGCGCGTTTGCGTGCGCGTTTGCGTGCGCGTTTGCGTGCGCGTTTGCGTGCGCGTTTGCGTACGCGTTTGCGTGCGCATGTGCATGTGCATGTGCGTGTGCGTGTGCGTGCGCGTTTGCGTACGCGTTTGCGTGCGCATGTGCATGAGCGTGTGCGTACGCGTGTGCGTGCGCATGTGCGCGTGCGTGTGCGGTCAGAAAGTACTGATGGACGAATCGATTAAATCAAACCCTGTCAAAATGATCGGCAAACAGTTTTGGTCGTATCACTCGATTGTTACATATTAAATTCCTACACTGAGGAAAAATTATGGAATTAGTAGCCCTAAAGTAACAACTATTCATTTGTAGTTGGTACAAACATAGTTACCACTTAATTAGGTGTCACAACTATTTTTATAGTCACCGTAACTATTAAAGGACTAAAAATCAATAGAGTTGTCACTTTATAGTTAACTGTACTATGACGATTTCTCTCAGTGTAGCCTTTATTTTATTTTTAATTTTATTTTCAATTTCTTTTCTTATTATTTATTATTTATTGTCGTAGGAGTAATTATGTAGGTCGTAGCAGAATAGACATATAACAGAGGAGATAAAGGGATTCCTTGCGGAACTCTTTGAATATTTATGTATTATTTGCTTCAAATATGATCGGAGGAGTCCGAAATCTTGCTTCATCTTAAAAATCGATATCACTGTGAAAAGTAACCATAACAGGTCACCCCTTCATTCTTTCTTGAACATTTCATTAATTCGCAGAGTCAGTGTATCTTGCAACTTCTCTTTTTTCATGCTGCACCGGTGCGCAAAGAAGATGAACGCCATGTAAGAGAAGCTCCATTCCACACTGACCTGCGTAAATAGAAACGAGTTTTCAAATTACGATTCCTCCGGTCCGATTCACAGAAGAACGGATGTCGTAGCGTCGAAGGTTTGACCTTTGTTGACGGGTAACGACAACATGCCAACTATGGAAAGTTTTCAATACCCTTCAAAAGAAAACTAGCAGAGGTTAAACTGAAGCTCATGCTAAAATTCCCTCAGCAGATTTTCGCTTATTTCCTGAAAACAATTACTAATGGGGATTAATGTTTCCCAAACATGGTAATAATGTCCTACAGTAGAATGTGCAGCACATATTCGAACCGTGCGTGCGTTATATTTGTCGTAAACAAGAACAAAGTAGAAACTATCGTTTTGGGTTTTCAAACATTCTGTATCCCTACTTTTATGGACATCTAATAAGAACACACGCTTTAGTAAGTTACAGCAGGTCAATTTTTATTTTTTTCGTATGAACTTTGTCCAAAAACTTCCAATGTCCTTACGATGGTTCCTACTAGTGGTAAATTTCTAACGATGCAGTTGAGCGCAGACTTGAAACATTACCGGCTAAGGCGTTAAGCACACACTGCCTATACGTACAATTCTGTCGATGCATGTATAGGATGTCTGCAGGGCAGAAGCGATAATCGCGAGCGTCCCTCGGAGCGGAGATATCGAACGATACCCATTCAGATGGCGTGCGAATCGCAAATATACAGAGGACATATATACATGTATACATAGGCCATACTCCACATACCAATAAACCGTAGTCGCGTACTTCTGTTATATCTATACCTATTTCACTTACAGTCGGTGACGCGGTTGAACCGAGAGGGCGCTATATACAACGCACGTATAGGTATACGACTTGGAGAATAAGGAGGGGATTGTTAGAGCAGGGGTTGTTCGCGAGGTCCGCAATTTCCGTGGTTCCGCTAGCTCTGCTCGCGGCTATCGGTGAACACCCCCGAGCTCGCAATTCTCCCCCCCTGCCCCCCCCCCCCCAACCCCCGAGTTTCACGACCCCGTATTTCACCCCGAAAACGCTCTTGTACCTATGTACATACATACCGATAGGTATAGTGCGCCAATTCTTGAGCCAGAGCCGAGCCAGCAGGTTACATCGTCTCCGTGGACAAAGGTGTTCCAAAAAATTCATGACATCCAGAAAATAATTCAGTCTGTGTACGATGCATAATTTTCTCTGAATGTAACTATCATATCTGGCTGCGTTTAATGAATTGGTTGTAACGTAGAAATCTCACGGGTGACGAAGCAATGAAAAAAAAGTGCTTTTTTTCTTCGGTGAGGAAAAGTATTCTTCTCCTCACCGAAGTAAAAATTTTGATTGACTCCATTCTTTACCTTAGTTAAGATTTAGACTCTGGTCTAAATCTTCTATTGTAATGAAATTTGATTAATTTCATATAGATCAATTTAATTCGAGAAGTAGTACAAGGCATTTGTTGGACAGAATTTTTACAGTGTTTTCATGTACTTTTTTTACCCCCGCTTAAAACTAACGCGTTCTTCGTCAAATGGGCCATCGACTGGTGTTCTTCAGCTCGTGATTGTTGTTTTGTTTACATATTAAAGTATAATCAAAGCTGTTAGTAGTTTTAATATTGTGTGGGTGGGAAATTTAAATCTGGATATAATATTGTTGGGACGGCTATTGCATAATGTGGCGATAGGATTTAATTCAAGTTAACCCATTAAGGATGTATGATACGTACAGTCCCGCCAAAAGTAAGTTTCAGAGACAATTTCGATCACTTCTCGATGAGATAAAAATCGGAGAAAAATAATGCATATACAACGTGGTGAAAAGATTGATTTCGCATAATAATAATCCCAAAATGTTATTAACAAATTGGTGAAAAAAACAATTGGTCAACAAACAATGAGTCAACCTAATTTTTTTTCTAATGAAAATGATATGTTAATTTATTTAAATGCATACGAATTATTTCTTTATTTTGATTTTGTTTTTTTTTAAATATTTTTAATGAGTGATTGTAATAAGCACTTCGCAAAAGTCTTTTAATCGAGCCTTTCGCAGTCCGGATATTTATGACAGGATGTTACTTCGGGTGAGTCTTGATCTTTCGCTCCAATAAAATTCGAGAAAGTTCGTTTACCTCTCTATGCATGAGATTCATTTTTCGTTGGGCTTGCGCAGTAGGGATACCCGTTCGGTCCAATTAAATTTCAACGCATAATTTAATAAAAACGAATATAAAACGACGTTTTTACATGACGTTACGGTATAACGCAATTGGGTTATATAATTTCACAAATACGCTGACGTTAGCCTTTTTTACGCGAATTCATGCTGGTTTTCATCCATTAATTAAATATTAATTTTGCAAATCATATTTCACATATTCCTGTATATATGTATATATGTATGTATATACGGCGCGTGTGTGACTATATCATTATTAAATTCGTGTCAAGTGCGCCGCTGGTAAAATATTTGCTTAAGATTTCTCTGCGCATGTCTTAGGAACGTGTAAAATCATGCGGCGTATACAGCGATATTATAATAAATTATCATCAGCATTAAGGTCTTCTTCATCAGGAAAATTAATTAGATATTTCATCAGTCAAATGATATTCGATCATAATAATAAAAATCGACAACGGAAAGGAAAAAAATGCACGCACATAGCGCTCGAGTTAAAGTACTATTTTTAAATTGGTTATGTTCATATTTATTATGACAACAGATGTGTTAAGTTAGTCGTCTCGCTACGTGCTAGTTACATCAGTGATACATTTTGAAAAGCACTTCAAAGAATTATTGTGGTTCAATCGACGGTTTCAAAAATTAATTTGAGCATCAGCGTGTGTTCTTAATATGTGAATACATCCACAGCCACGACTTAAATAGAAAATACACTGATATATGCAAATGTTTGATAAGATCTTTCTGTTATCAAGTTATATATTTAAAAAACCGCAATCTCCCGTCCGATTATGAAGAGCAATAACTTATTTTCTTTATTTAAAAATGTTTCAACGATTTAACGATTACGTCTATCAAAGAAATTTTTTACTTGAATGGACCAAAATGTTTTCGTCGAGAAAAGTATAATTGAAATTAGATAAATATTTTTACTATTAAGAAAAATAATTAGGTGATTCCTTTTTTTGTTCTTTTGAGTTCCTATGCATTGCTGTATTGCTTATACATTTAAGATACAATTATGTTTGAAAAAAAATTTCTTATTAGGATAAAAAAATCATTGTATCGCGATATATCACGTGGTGCCGGAACCGCAGTTCCGCCGGACCAGCAAAATCCGTCGCACACATTTTCGTGGAACACGTCACGAGCACGTTTTTTTTTCTCTTTGGTCTCTGGCGCGTACGCGCTCTACTTTCTCCGTGACCAAAGTACGCTGCGGCTGGGGAACCGCGCCAGAGCATCCATTTCCGTGGGAACACATACCGCACATTTAAATGACCATCTAAATTTTCTCCGACTGTTTCATTCTCTTTTACTTCAGTTTATTTCTTTGTTTCTGCAAAAACTTATGGGCAACAAAAATCGGGAGATAATGAAGGACGACTCGAGTGACAAAAACGAGGCTTGCAATTAATTACAATGAAATTAATTTAAATTAAATTAAATAATATATTGAAATTTCCAGCTGTCGGAGTTTTACTGCAGTACCAACACTTTGACCAATATTTTTCTTTATCGAAGTCAAACGGTACTACGTTACTCTGGGTTTAGTTTTTGTAATTATTTTACAAATTGTTCATAAGAGATTCTACCAAATTCGATGACAATAAGAAATTTATGTAAGGTAAGATATTTTATTGTAAAGGGAAAGGTGCTCGAATGGTTTCCGGAATAAGAAAAAAAAGAATCAAATTCTAAAAGTAGCGTCATTTTTGTCCACATAAATTTGAATTTTTTTGCCTTTTTATAGAGGAAGCTTTTTTTTCAGGAAAAAATATTGTTTTCGAGACTTTCGTGTCAGAATACTCAGTATGATTTGGAACGTCGAGAAAAGCGGTTTAGAAAAATTGCTCGGATTGATGTATTTGCGTGTGTGTATGTGTGTGCGTGGGCGTGTCAGAGAAGGTCAAAAGTTCATGTAACTGTAACTTTTTCAATATTCGACAGAACCAGTTTGAATTCAAAGAACATCTATTGTATTGGCCAATCTTATATCGGTATAAATTTTACCAAATTCGCTTGATGCATTTTATTTTTATAAAATTTTCAAAATTTTGAAAAAACTACGTCACCGCTCTAGCTCGAAAAAATGATTAGGTATTAAGCTGGAGCTTCGTTTTAATATTTTACAAGCTTATGCAACCTCTGGTATTGAATTTGAGCCAAATTGTTCAATCGATTCGTTTTTTATAACGTTTTGGATGTCCGAAAATTTTTCCTTTTGCTCCGATTCAGGTAAAATTTTAAAAAAATCAACTGAAATTTTCTACACAGTGAAAATAACTCAATGATTCACTTCCGTATCAGGCCACGTACCAAATTTAGTGGTGATCGGTTAAGCGATTCGCTATTGACATAAATTTGATTTTTTTTTTTTCAATTATCCTACAAAGTAGAATCCTACACATTGCTTCCTCAATAATTATTTACTTTCGAAAACCTTCTCCTATAAGTAACCCAAAAATAAAACCAATAAACTTTCTCATAAGATCGGCTTTGTGGAAGATGAAAATTAATGAGGAAGCTCGAAATTCTACATTGCATCCTCATTGTCCAATCTAAATTCGGCGACGTTTCTAAAAGTGTACGAAACAAAAAAACGTTTTGCATCCTTTTATTAGAAGACAAAAGGAATAAAAGTTATAATTCAAGTCTCTGTGGGTTGTACGTCCGACGGTCAAACATTTTTACGTCTCAATATGAAAGTATGTGCGATGATCAACGTTGATTAATGTGTGATCCTGGTGCTGCGGGTGACACATGAGGTTATGAGATCAAGCCGAGTGTGTTGCGATATTTGGGTGTTGATCTCGATGCAGGCACTTTATTACGGCCCAAATTCTTTTTGACGGGTCTGCGGTCTCCGACCAGAGGAGCAACACCGCAAAGTCAGATATTACACAGACACGTGTGTGGACTACAAGGGAAAAAGTACTTGCGATCACGAGGCTGACCGAAAGTGCCACGGCCAGACATTTTTTTCTTTTCTTCTTGTCTCTCGCTTGTCCCACGGATTCATGTTCTTTGCGTCCTTGTCTTATTCCCTGAGGAAGAATAGTTCTATGAGCTACTATTTGATCCCCTTTAAACCGTTCCAATCTCCTTTGCCAGCTGGCCTCATGCGCGACCCCCGAGGCGTCGAAACGGACCTCTCCATTTTGAATAATGGATCGATCAGACGCGGCTTATAGCCAAAACAGCGAGAACGAAATGTATATGGCTTAACGTCCGCAGTTGTGAGTCTGCGGCTTCGAAACACGCTGTACAAGCCACGCAGAAAGATATTAATGAAACAACGAATATTAATATAACGGTACCGATGTCCGAACACGTCCCAGTCTTTGGATACTTCCCTGTTTATTTGAGTTTGTTACGATTTTAATTAATGGAAAGCCTAAATTGAAATTGGAAACCGTATCTGCAATTTTTTATTCAGTAATGTACGGGAAAACTTTTTCGGAATATCAATTACATAAGCCTATTTGTTGGGTGGGGGGTCGAAATAGCGAGTGACCAAAATATTGAATGGTTAAAATAGCGAATTTCGAAATTAGGAACGACTGAATCTAGAATGGTCATTATTATGGAATTCGATATATCAGCTATTCGCTATTTTGACAATTTGCCATTTTTACTTCTATCTTATTAAAATGCATTTAAAATAGCGAATTATAAAAATGGCGAATGGATGAAAAACCGAATTCCAGAATTATGGACATTCTACATTTGAACGTTCCTTTTTTTTAAATTCGCTATTTTAGCTCTTCGCTATTTTGGTAATTTGCTATTTTAACCCCCACCCTATTTGTTTATTAAGTTTTACTCGGGGGGAGACTTTTGGAGTGTCCGGACACTGGTACACGTGTTCCCACGTCAACAACGCAATTAACGGCCACCGAAAAAATTAAAGATGTGGAAGGTTGACTTGACATTGATTATGTTAAGTATCTCTTAATGTATGAGGCATTCCATACGGTTTCGGACGGTCAAAAAGTTGTCCACTCTCAAAAAAATTGGAATTTTTCCAAATTATTCCATTGTTTGAAAAAAAGAAGTGTACATTTTCAAAATTTTTGGATAGCATTTTTTCGAGTTTTCAAAATTCTGTAAATACCGTTATATCTTGAAAAAATACGATTAAACAGAAAAATGTTTCAGACAAAAAAGTTGCAGTTTCGCATAAATATTGTGAAAGAAATTTTGTTTGATTTTTTCGAGTTTAAAAAATGACCATTTTCATAAAAAATATACGAAAATAATGTTTTTCAGTCGGTATGTCACTTTCGATTTATCTCAAAAAATTTCCGAAAATACTCTAAAGTGTGTACAATAACACGTATTTTTTTAAAGATGGCTCGATCAGTTGTTCCAAAGTTATGCTTTATTTTATTATTATGATTTTTTTTTTAGAAAAATCAATTATTATACAAAACATTTTTTCCCAAATTGTTTCTTTTAAATTTTCAGTCAAAAGACCATCTACAATAATAATATTAATGTTTTGAAGCCAGGGTGATGACGATTTCTCCGAATGGATAATCTTGAATTTTGTTAATCAATAAAAACTTTTGAAAAATATAATCCTTAAATTACAAAATGATCAGAAAAAAGTCTAGCTAACACAAACAAGGATTCAAATAAATTAGTACTTCGAACTATAATTTTTCGTTCATGTATTGAACGAAATAGCTATAGTTAAGAAAAAGTAATGGAAAAGTAAAAGATATCAAGTCTGGTTCATTGACCTTCGTACATTCTTACATAAGTTCAAATATTGCGTTGTCTTCCAAGACGCACGATAATATCGATCCTTGGATCGATAAAGACTGTCACGTTCCGCGACAAGGAGAACGCAATTTAACCTTGTGCCCATGGTAAAAAGAGAAATTCTATTGTGCATCGTTATTGACAACAGCGTATCCCTCATTCACGTACAAATGTTAACGCTGCGCTTACCACCTTCTTTTTTCACTTTGTGAAACCATCGCTTTCTACCTCGTGATAAAAATTATCATGTATTCCCGAAAATAACATAGAACCCAATTGGGATTTAATGGGGACACCATAAAAAGGATTTTCATGTCACTCTCAGCTACTGATATAATAAGAAAGTTCTAAGTTTGATGCCGAAATGAATATGGCTCATATCAGGGCACTAAGCGCCCAGTCAGGATTAATCACAATACCGATTAAATAAATGATTGATAATTTGTCAGACAACAGTTTCATATCCTATATAGGAATTGCTTGAGCAGCCGAGACGCCCGCATTGAGACTCAGAATTCATGCCAGTACTTAAGGATGCACGAGCGCGCTGGGGTGCTCAACTTCCTAAAAAGTGAGAATTCAGAGAGAAATTCGAACACTTCTCGATGGAATAAAAATGTGAAAAAAATCAAGCATACAAAAGGTGCGGAAAAGATCAATTTTGAATTTTATAATTGCAAAATGTTATTAACTAATAGGCGGAAAAAAAATTGTTCAACAAATTATCCGTTAACTTAACTGTTTTTTTAAATAAAAATGATTCGTCAAATTTTCGGAATACGTATGAATTTTTTCAGAATTTTGTCTAATTCTTCCTCTAGAAAATTTTTTATCGCGCTTAAATGTTGGGAAGAATTGCTTAAAGGTACAAACTATAGATTAAAACAATGCAAAATAATAAAAAAATTTAAAATTTTTTTTTTCGAAACACCCCAGCCTACATACACGCGCACACACGTTTGCACACGTTTGCACACGCTTGCACACGCTCGTACACCCTCGCAAGTACTCGCGCACCCCCACGCACACAATCACACACGAACCCGCGGACACCCCTGAACATACTCGCGCACACACCCGCGAACACAACTGAACATTCTCGCACACACACCCACAAACACACCTGAACATACTCGCGCACACAATCACACACAACCGCGGAAACACCTATACATACTCCCACACACCCGCAAACACACCTGAACATACTCGTGCACACAATCACATACACCCGCGGACACCCCGAACATACTCGTGCACACAATCACACACACTCGCAAACTCCGCGGATACCCCTGAACGTACTCGCGCACACAATCACACACACCCGCAAACGCACCTGAACATAATCGCGCACACAATCACACACACTGGCACACAGATTCACATACATCTAAATCGATCCTAGTGAACGCGAACCTCTAGGAATCGTTTTTTAAATACGTTTCTGCCGTCAAAATCTCCCGTTCTGTATAACAGTGGCGCGTCCATCAAGTGGAAATGTTCACTCGATTACGCAATCGTTCGAAGAATTCCTGTTATTGGCGCGTTCGGAACGCAATCGACGGAGAAACGACGAGACTCCGATGCAAGAGAAGGCAACAAGCACTCGTGCAGTGCCGTACAAAGACTTATTGAATTGCTTACGAAGTGATTGGCAGTTTTGTCACTCCACTTGTTAATCGAGCCACGAATCTTTCGATTCTCCGAAAAATTATAATACAAATTCGAAATGATTATTGACTGAGGACCCATCGAATCCCAATCGCTAATAATTTTACAACAACCCGAAGGAAATCAATTTTATACCTGAAATAAATCGTATCCACCTTCGGCGTATTTTGTTTTTGTTCTCTTTCGGGGCTACATTATGAACTGCATTAATAAATATGGAGAAATAATTATCGTTCCCTCAATTATGATGAATTCACTGGCGTCACAGTTAGGCTACGTTCACTGTAGATATTCCAATTATGACGGCAACGATAATGACACGAAAAATTCGTTGCACACAGCGATACTTAGCAACGAGACGGGGATATGTGCATATCGATTTACTGGGGACTCGTTATTTTTATCGTTCCTCAGATTAGTAACTTTGTACTGGGCGACGTTAAATTATAACTCGCAAAACTTATGTTCGATTCTACCTGTGTAACTTGACAATGGATATGTTTATTGAAGTTTTTTTTTCTCTCCTTTATTCGATTAATGCATTGCCATAATTTTTCATGAAACGTTTCGGTTTGCGTAAAAAAAGCCTGCCAAGTTCCAACCTTGCAAAAAGCTTCCTCATTATTGTTCCCTTTTTCACGAAATTACCTGCATTGGGTAGTATGCTGATAGTGTAAGCCCAAACGTTTTTGAACGATAGTCCACTTGCTCGTTACACCAGTTCTCGTACTAACAAGTACGAGTGACTTCACGGTGTATGCACGAAAGTAACTTACTGAAGTATTGTGACATATTTTTCGTGAGCGAGCTGAAATGACGAAAATTATTTCCTTGAAAATGACGTCACAGT
This sequence comes from Tromatobia lineatoria, assembly GCA_949699805.1. NCBI lineage: Eukaryota > Metazoa > Arthropoda > Insecta > Hymenoptera > Ichneumonidae > Tromatobia > Tromatobia lineatoria. The sequence continues at coordinate 3,803,816 of OX453042.1, read as the reverse complement.
ATATACACCGAAGTCGCAAAAAAAACTGACCTCCCGTTCATTGGTTGATGAGCCAGCCGGTGCAATGCTAAGCGGTCACCTATCCAAGTTATGGCCGCAAACAATGCTTTTTAACTCGGGGGATCGCCAAAGCCCTACATTGATCGCACAGCCACCAGTGTCGTTTGAAATCTCGATTTTTTTTTCATGGAAATTAGTATATTACGATACGAGTGCGATAAAACTTTTGCTGAAGAAAGTGAGTTTGCAGCACGAACCGGAAGCGAGTGTTGCAATCAAACAAGTTTAGAAAAATATTCTCGCACGAGTTTCGTATTCAATTTTATTTCACTAGTGCGAGAAGTGCGATTTCTCGCACGCGAAGCGATGCGGAGCGTGTGAGAAGTAAGCACTTCTCGTACGGAGTTGCATGAAGTATAAAGTATACATATAAAGTACGCCACGAGGGCGGGAAAACTCATTTCTCACGAGTGTGCGAGTCCTACAATCACACGAGATGAGGAATCGTTAATCCGTCGAGTATTGTATACAAATTTTACTTCACAAGGCGTGGGAAGGAAATTTTTCGTGCGCGAAGCGCAGGGGACATCTTAATGTCCTTGCCGCAGGGACGTAAAAGTAATTTTTCGAATGGCGATTCATATATTCATCGTTTTGAGAACAGCGAAGAAGACGCTAGATTTATAATTGACCTATTCTGTCGAACATAGTTACTTATTAAATACGAGGGGGACACCCTTTGGGCTTAACGCCGGGGTAATAAAACTCTTGGTAGTTCGTAGAAGCCATCGACTCTCCATGACCAAGTCACGCTCTATCATTATCTCAGAGTAGAATTGCTCCTCGGTGGCCAACAACATTGGGAGGATAATGCTTCTAAGGAAACAGTCACGTGTGACTAATACCCGGCATGTATTACGATACAAAATGGACATATACACAGTCGATTGAAGGTTTTTTCAAAATTGACTCGGCCGAGTAAACGTACAACTAACACCGCACTCTTAAAATATCTTGTGCTCACGTCCAAGTAACAATATAACTTCACAATCTAATGTGGTATATCCATATAACCAGGGGCTCGTTGACAAGGACTCGTTAATCCTTTCTCAAACTGTTTTCTTATGCCCGCTGCTCGTTTCTTCTCGCATGACCTAAATATTTCCCGTGGCTCAACTCCGAGAATTCTTCTGCATTGGAATCTATAATATTAACATAAACCGTTTTGTTCTCGCAACAATTAAAGCGACGTTTCATTCTAATGTTTTTACAAATATGTCAATGAGATGCAGCTAACCAAAAAAAAGCCTTGGTAAATATTTCCTATAAATGTTATAACGATTGACTATTTAAACGCTATTAAATACACGCTAAGCACTATAAATTTATACATATATATATCTCTATATCATAAAAAGATTTCGTCGTCGCCGCCGCCATATCATGAATCGAGTGACTTAAGGAGGCTTAAGCATAATTCGGGCGGTGAGGCGCGGGTGAGGAAAGTCTATGTTTATACATGGGAGTTTATGAGTGTGGCCAACTTTGTTGAGTAAAAACTTTTACCTATGATAGCTAGCATTTTACTGCTTATATAATTCCATATTATGTTAAAGTAGGTTTTTTTTATTTTCACAAATTCACATTATTTATGTTTTTTTTAAATTTTATCAAAGTACTCTTGACTATTTTCAATTGTACAAAAATCGTTGCCAAACGTGGCAACAGCGCGGCATCAACATTTTTGTTTCTAGCAATTGGCTCCCGTGCGCGGTGCATTGTGTACTGCCGCATTTTTTTGTGAACATTCGTCATTTATCGCTGACTTCCCTCGTTTCGCTTTGTGGCACAACAACGACGGAATGTACACACTAATTCCATCACCTATATATTTTGATTGGTTTGTATAGTATATATACATATATAGAGGCGAATACGTATATAAATATTCTTTTTACACTTGGCGAAGAACGGCAACATTTTAATCGCGCGCCAATAATGCTGTGTATAATGTGTGCAATGTTGTCGATGCCATCTATCATGGCATATTTGTTAATTGCGGAATAACGGTGATCCTTGAAATATTCTTTACCTTTTTCAATCATTTGTTTTTGACGTTTCCACATGGAGTATTCTGGAAATAGTTATGTTGAAATGAGAAGCAATGTTGAATGGTGCAAAATAAACAAAATAATTCAGCCGAAACGGTGAACATGCACTCGTTAAAACTTAGAACCCCCATAACAAAACGTAAGAAATTAATTAGAATTCTTTTTTTATTTTTATTTTACGCTCGAACCTCCTTAAAAATATTCGAACTTGGTGGGAGCAGTATATATTATTTTATAATGCATTTTTATTTAAAAAATTACAAAAATGCATGCATTTAATGAAAATTATTAAATTAATTAAAAATGATCTGTAATGCCATTATTATCATTAATTTTCGAGATTACTTAAAAAACTACATATATTCCGCAATAAGTTGAAGAGGCAATTTATTATTTGTAGACTTCTTGCAGAGTAGGGAAACTTATTGTCGTAATTGATCACCTTACAACGTTTAATCAATAGATATTACTACTGATGTAAATGTGCTTGTCTCAGATTTTTATACACCGAGGGTGTTTTTTGGGGGGTTTGCTTACTTTTCCTCAAAGTTCACCATGTCGATTTCAGAATAGGTATTTCTCAAAAAAAGTACTTACGAATTGACATAATATTTAAAAAAACTAATAAAATAATTAGCTAAGCCTGATTTTATTCTCATGTCATTGGGAAATCCTCTACTTTGTCCAGAAACGACTTTGTCTCAAGCAACATGAGTCCACAGCAGTGTTGAAAACCGGTTAACGATATTATCAGGAAATTATGTTAATTGACATTTTTTAAAATCATAATGATACGTGATATATAGCTACATAACATGCAGATTTATAGGCCTTATTTGCGTTTCATAAATTGCGAATGTCACTTTGTTCTGAATAAAATTATTTTTCAATTATTTTCTATCAATTCTTGTTCGGTAACTAGTTCCATACATTCTCTTACATTTTGATATTTTTCAGCATCATATTTTAACGGGAACAACAAATATTTACGGAGTCGCTCGCTACACCGGATAAGAGCATCGTTTTCTCGTTATTCTGTGAAGAAAATGCAAACGAGGATAATGTGTCTCGCATTCGGTAATAATACACGTCGTAGGCCCGCTAGTGTTGTCAGGCTGGGGATATCCGTATATAAAATACGGTTCCACCCGACTGCCAGCAGATAAGATATCTCGAGAGCAAAGCTCGAGGCACACGTCTGCAAAGCGCGATCTTTTTGTGTTCTCGTATGCTTCCTCATCGCACCCAGGCATTATTACGTTACAGAAAGTAAAACAACATAATGAAGGGAAAAAAAATACCTTTGGGTTTATGTCTACCGTTTATCGTTCCGAAGCGTCGTTGACGTTGGGTACGTATTGTATACGTATTTCTGATGTAGCACGAGCCATAAAGCTTTCTGTGGCCAAATAATGTATCATGCATACGCCATAAAAACATTTTATTATCTGCTTACGCCTGATCGCTGATTATCTCTCAGAGAATTGTCGAGAAGTTCGTTTTCAGAAATGTTCTCACCTCGACACCTTTCATTTTGTATAAAACATTACAAGTTATCGCCTCTATATTACACTACAAATTAGTAGAGATGTTGATAGACATGTTAAAAGAGATTTATATGATTTTTTTATGACGTATTGATATTTAAGAGGGTATCCAATGAAATGCTGATGACAATAGAACGTGCGAAGTATGCAACATTAGTATTATGATTAGTTTGTACATTCGACAGATTTTAAGAGACTGAATGAGTAGGTTTCCATTTTTTCTACTAGTAAATTCAACATTTATACATTCAATCAGCAGAGTGATGCCAATAGTCGTAGTTAAATTGGCCCTCATGATGCATGCTTGGATGTAAGATCATTAAATCTTAATAAGATATTGGATTTATGAATACAAATGGTTATGTACTCATTAATCAACTGATAAAAATATTTTTTATAAGCTGAATTGTATTTACGAGTGCAATGCACAAATAAGGCTATAGCCATTTAAATAATCCACTCAACTTTAACCGTAGAAGTAGATCAATTTTATATCATAATTGTACGTTAAATTCAATTTATGAGTTTAAGCATAAAAACTTCTGGTGTTTTCTAATAATGTATCGATGATTATAGTTAAAACATGAAAGAAAGGAAAAATTTTGCATTTCCAGATTTAATGCAGGAATTGATGCATTGCGCCTATGTATTTGAAATTCATTTTTATGGTGATCAGAGTTGCTGCAAACATATTTATTATTTAAAAATAAGTATAGTAGTTTGACGATCCCACATTGCGTAGTTAAAGAGATCTAGATAAAAATAATAATGAGGTAACTGTGATGTTTTCTGATGATATGTGAATCAATGATAATGGATTACGCAATATTATTCGCACACCCCAGAACAAACTTTTTTTCGAACGGCGTTTTGAACTCACCTTGTTATTTCCATAATATATTTCGACACGATCCTACAGATTTCACATTGATTTATAGCAATTTGATTGTTAGTTAATAGCAAAGCATACACGCATTCCTGGGAGAATAAACAATGCCAGTTCAAAAATAAGAGACAAATATATTGACATAATCCATTAGAATTATCTTCATTAAAATTGATGAAATGATCTATAATGTTGTAGTGCATATTTGATCAAGTACATTTACTTCATGAATTAAATTTAGTTGAAATTCATCAATATAGTATACTCGCTAAATCATAAGCTGCGAGCTTACGTGACTTCGCAAAAAAAGAAAAAAATCATCGTTAGCTAAAATACTTAGTGTATTCTAAAATAAAGTACATCTATTTTCATGCAATATAAACTTGTTCCCATAATAATTCACAGAAAGTTCTTCCATCTGCTAAACTTTATTTTACCAACATAAACCATAAAATGCTCAATTTTGAGCTCATCATTAATTGTTACATTTTTAATTGAATTCAATGAAAAAAAAATCAGTCCAATAACTAATATAAGTGTACCTGTCTCTTATATTCACCGAATCTGTGTTTTCGTTTTAAAAATACATACATACCTCGACCACCTGACAATAAACAACAAATTGCTACAGAAGATGAAGATTTGTATCTGATTACATAATGCAAATGACACAGTGATTATTCCATCAGACGTACTTTGAAACCTTTCAATTTTCATTACTACACCACAGTGTGTAAAGATCCTATTTTTAACATTCACAGTTTTTTCAGGATTACAGACTCACTAAACTTTCAACTGTCTATTTAATCACAGTAAAGTACCCAAGTAGCATAACTAATATCCATAACATGATTGATACTGTGTTTTCAAAAGTAAGTTCCAAGCTTGCCACTAGTCGCTGTGATCACCATATCAGCGCTGTAAAGATAGCCATGTTGCAGCATTTCAATATATACGAGCGTGTTGCCTGACCATTTCTTTAAAACGCTTATATCTTTCAGAAATCGCAATCAGAACATACAATTTATGAAAAAACCCATATAAAACGCTACACAGATCCTGTGTACCAAGTTCCCTCAACACATCTTAAATAATTTTAGGGAACGTTGTACTAATAGAAATAGGTATATTCAGGCCATGAGAGGAAAGTGAAACGCATACTCCCGCCATTTTGCCCTTCGCCAGCCAAGAGAAAAAACAATTTAAATAAATCAATAAAAAAAAACAATACTTTCAGTTACATATTTCTCTCTTACGAAATCCTCTCATCGAACTCTCCACTCACTGACGCGTCTAATCCCACAATAAATATCTCCCCACTCCATTGAATCATAGTAACTAAAGTAACCGCGAGCTAGATGCGTGCTGTGCATGACGATTGACAGCTGCGTTACAGTTCATCATTCTTCTTTTTTTTGTCAAGTCCGACAATGGCTCGAGAGCTATCGGCCGGAGCGTGCCGCGCGGAATGAGCGATTATAAGAGGATCTCGCACGTACATATTAAACGACGTCGGGGAATGCCTCCTCTGACGCCCCCTGTTTGATGTCGCATCGTTCCAGTGAGCGTACTACAACTGCTTCGGTGGTATTAGTCTCGACGTCCCGCTCTATCCCGCTTTATCTCTCCGTTCTGTCTGGCTTTATCTATCTCTCCGCTTACGTAACGTAACGCTCGCCACCACTTTGCCGTACTTCGGTGGAACTCCCTCCATATCGTTGACGAACGCGACTCAACGACGGACAGTTCTTCTCTGCTTATGCTGCTACTCTGCTGGTGCCGCTGCCCCCCCTCTCTTCCTCCGCATCAGCGCCACCACCGGCAACAGCAATAGCAGCGGCAGCAGCCGCAGCAGCAACAGCAGCGCTGTCTCCCTCCGTGCCCTTCGCCACAACGCGTCTCGACATGCTTCTCCACCTTCATGCAACAAGCCGGCACAGCCTGGCCGCGTGTGTGCTTCGCTTCTCGCGTTTCTCTACCGTACACAACCACACGAAACGTAGAAACGACTGAGCAGCGCACTTCGGCAACCCACCGGCTAGATAGTCAACGACTGCTTCTCCATTCAATTGCGCGAGTGACGCGAACCCAACTGCACTCTCTTGGGTCTTTTGTTTTCCTCTATTTTCGTAACAACGGGGCGGGGGGAGGGGGGCGGGGATTCAATTTGCGCGCGCGTGCGCACGAGACATTGCATTGGTGTGGATCGAATTAATAAGCCAAATGATGGGACTACAGTTTCACTTGATCACCATTCGATCGCTCTTGTTGTTATTGTTGTGGACTGTTGTTGACGTCTAGTGGTCAGTTGATTAACGATTGGAATGAGGATGGACAGATCGTGAATTGGACACTATGCAGTAGCGTATAAGTGAAATCTGTATGAAGTGTGTATGTGATAATTGACGGCAGCAACAGGAATAAACAGTTGAAATTGAGAAAAACATTGAAGGAAAAAAAGACACCGGTGAAAAGATACGCATCAAGGCACGATTGAGATAAACCGTGAAGTCTCGAAATGGGTAGCAACTTACGGAAATACAAACGTGTCAATTTTATGATGAACAGGTTACTAGATATCAGTGGGGAGTGACCATCCACGGTAGAAGTGACCAGCGGGCCGGTTGATCATCCAGTTAACACTGGCACTAACACTAGGCGCTATATCTACATCGAAGCCAAAGATTAACAAACAGACACTGATAGATTAGAAAGGTATATGCGCAAGATCACGACCAAACAGCGGTGCGAGACGTTAAAATTCTGCTCGGACATCCTTCACTCGTGGCAACGTGCTTTGTATTCATTCAGTGATATTCAAACGCATTACCGTTTCGAAGCGGTACATTTCGACGCGCGCGCAACTTCGATGCGGTTGCGCATAAAGCGGATTCATTAGATCAAAAACATAAAGGGACGCACGTGAATCGATTGTCATAGAGAAAGTAGAAAAACAAAAAACTATCTTTTTCAATCTCATTTGTTCTGACTCCTGATGAACTCAAGCGGTGCAATTGTGATTGTGCGTAAGACAATAAAAGTGTTCCCTAAAAATCAGTAATTCAGTTAACGGTATTTGACAGGACTTGTACGCATGTTTTAACCACGGTTTCGGGTCATCGACCAGCGGCTCCTGTTACATCAACACGTGATTCACCTTGAACCGAATAAATTCATTGATTTGAGTGGTGAATCTGAACCACATACAATCCGTTTATCAGATTGCCATTTTTTAATCAATGAAGAAATATAATAAAATAGTGGGGCTTTAATATCGTCAAGTGCTGTATTACGGCACTGTTATCTCCGCTGGCTTAACGATAAAGAAAGAGGTTTATATTTTCTCTCGAATCAGAGCTATGGCCTGAATAAACTACTGATTGATATTGGTCGTTCGTTTGACGAGTGTTTCGATTGTCAACGCCAGTCATAAGTAACCGCGGTTGACGAGTGTTTGCACCATTTACCAGTCATGGTGGCCTAGTTGCGAGCATCTCTGCTCCAACATACTCCTATCACTTCAACCTGTTGGCAGTATAACGCGTACATAAATATATAGAGAGTTGTTGACTCTGGAGATGGAGAGTGATAAGAAGAGCAGCAAACACAGCCAACGAAATCAGTGACGTTTCCATGCTACACGTTCGCAATTGAGCCCTCGACGTTGTGACGAAAGCCACACCGGCAAGCAGACGCGTTAATCATCTCATCGAATCTCTCGCAGAAGTTAAAGCGCGTTGTGTGACTGAATTTGTCGAGCAATTAGATTACAGTCTGCGACTGTCGTACTTGAGTTGTTGCTCGAGGCGCTCGACGAATCGTCTATATACGTAAATTAAGTATACCTACAACGAGCACTTAAGCATACACAACAGTTTGCCAGAAACGCTCGTCATTGGCTAACGACGACGGGACCTTGACGGAGTTTGCCGCGTTACAGCTCACCGTAGTCTATCTCTATCGGTTATTCTCGAGGACATTGGTGACTCTGATAGTCTCGGTAAAACTCAATTACCGATTTGCGATTAGCAACGTGAAAACGTGATGTTTACTCGCTACCGTTGGTGATTTTATGACTGGCCATTGTCGATCGCCTTGCTCGTTGCGTCTGCCAGGACTTCAGCGGTTACTACTCGTGTCTGGTGCAGCGGTGATTGTTGCCACTGCAATCCAGGCGCTTGCAAGGCTGCTTCTATAGAAGAACCTTGAGTCAGCCACCGTATCTCATTCTCGGGAACAAGAGCCCCGAGGGCCTGAGTTAAAATTAATTCGCTCACTCGAGGAATGGATCTTTTTGATCGAAACTGCTCCTCGCACTCGTTAACCGAACTCTTGATTCAAGTACGGTTCAAGAGAATATGTGTATGAGCAGAGGAGAAACAGAAAAGTGAGAACGAGCCAACGACCTGCGTGCGCCCCAAGATCAGCACGCTCTTCGCGATCCAGTACGATTGTTTGACCTGAATTCCAGCCACGAGGCTCACCGATCAAGTCGAGAGAGTTGTTGTCGCACCTCTTCTGCCTAGTTAACCACGAGTCCGCATGATCGCCCATTGGAAATTACGGTTCATCATCCGGTAAAATCTATCAATCCGTCGGGAAATCACAAAACACTTTGAGATTTCGGGAACTCGAGAGGTGATTGATAGAGTGAAGTATATCCAGCAAAGAAAACGGATAAAATTAACCGGTCAGGCTCTGATTCCATATTTAAAACGGAAATACATTTCGACTCCAGAACTGCAGTGTTACGACTATGATTCTTCCTGATCAACGAAGATCAAAGGGTGGAGAAAAATTGTTTGTTGTGAAGAGTTAAATAAGGGAAAGTGTACGTTAAGCTGCTGTCCGTGAAAAAGATCATTGGCACAACGTCAGTAGTCTGTACAGAGGCGAAGAGGACAACACGTGTTTGACCTGCAGATCTTGATTGTCCATAGGTAGAGAGACAAACAAGTCGACAGAGTTGTTGTCGCACCGCCTCTGCCTAGTTAACCACGAGTCCGCATTATCGCCCATTTGAAAAATTACGGTTTATCATGTGGTAAACTCATCAATCGGTGGGGAAATCACAAAACGCTGAGATTTCTGGAACTCGAGAGGTGATTGATAGAGCAAAGTATATCCAGCAAAGAAAACGGATAAAACTCAAGCTCTGATTCCATATTTGAAACAGGAATTCGACATCTGAACTGGAGCATGACAACTATGATTCTTCCTGATCAACGAAGATTGCGACAGTGAAAAAGATATTGTTTGTCTTGAAAAGGTGAATAAGGAAAAGTGTAAGCTAAGCTGCTGTCCGTGAAAAAGATCATTTGCACAACCTCAGTAGTCAGTACAGAGACAAAGAGGACACCACGTGTTTGATCTGTCCATACGTAGAGAGAAAAACAGATACTATTGACCGGGAGTATCTGGAGCATACTGTAGATCGCGGAATAACGGTAAAAATTGGACTGCAGCGAAACCAGGAGGGACATTGAGAGGGGAAAGAGAGTTGAAGAGTGTGGCAGGGCCACGCGGTTTCGATCCACTAAACCAAAACGTGCCCTGAATTTTCAACGAATAAGTCTCCTCGTTCGTTTGACGTACAGTTACGCAGTGGTAGTTGTACAACGTGTCCGGATTGTAGTAGTAACATGAGAGAGGGAGTCAACTCGTTACGGGATTGACGCTCTTCTCGTTTCCCGCCTCTCATCTCTTTTCATTCGACCGCTAGAGCGAATATCTGCGAATCTCCAAATTCACCGGTTGCGTACTTAAGTCTGTACTACTGTCATCAACTCGTGAAATGATCCACTTTAAAGTGCTCTCAATTAATCTTGAAGACGACACCATCTTTATTCGTAAAATGTAGTCACAATTTTTTAAAATACAATCGTCGGTATGAAGTGAAACGGAAATTCAGGACAAAAACTGAATATGTGAAGTGAACGACAACTGTAGGATTGACAATTTCGAGATTTTCATCGAATACAAGTTTTTTTATACAATCTTCGGTATGAAGTGAAACTGAAATTCAGGACAAAAACGGAATATGTGAAGTGAACGACGACTTTAGGATTGACAATTTGGAGAATTTCATCGAATGAGGATATACACCTGATGGATTACGGCAAGTGATGCAAGGAAAGGAAACTATAATAATTGTGGTAGTTTGTGCATGGAGGAAAATTAAACGGTTGAGCGAATACGCGCTGCAAGGCCTTTCCTCTTATTCGAGCCAAGTCTTGGACGATATACGCAAGAGACCGCCGCGTTTATCTGTGCGGTAACATTTTCCGCGTCTTTCCTGTGTCGGTGAGTTCGGTTTCCCGCGGTTAACGCGGTACATGTGGGTGTTTGTGCTCGAGGATTCACGCGAGAGTCTGCGCTTACCAAGTCGACGTCAAGTTTCGAGGAGCCGAGTTGATTGTGTAATCGAGACTCTGCCTCTACCCCTGCACGTGGATATTAGTGAGAGGGAAAGAGAGAGAGAGAGAGACTTATAGACATTAAGAAGTAAAGGACTTACTCTCAGTTCCGCGAAGATGCCGGTGTTCAACATAATAGCAAGACGGTGCAAGGTGAGTATTTCATTACTTCCGCGCGATCATTTAAACCGGAATGACATTGCATTGCAGACGCATTATCGAAAGAAGCTATGCACACTGTTCTTATGATCAAGTGTTTTCTATTTTCTTAAGCAATCGATTATATTCGTTTAATTCGGAAACAGCGATTACCTTCATTTCTGCGCAGTCATTATAGCCGTTTATTTTAAACAAATATTTGTTATGGTGTATTCTAATGGTAATTGTCTCCGTTAATTATTCAAATGCGTTCATAATTTTCGTTGAATTCAATCAAACATTTAATTGAAAAAAAAGGATAGGAAATTTCGTGCCCTACCCGGGCGGAAAATTAGATTATCATCTGTTTTTTATAACAAAAAATAGGGTCTGATGGTCGAACGTCAAGGTTAATGTAATTAAATCAACATTTTGTTGAGTTCGGCTTACTAAGGCAATTATTGTATCCGTTCTGCAGTGATATCTATTTCAAAGTAAGTAGTGGTGAATTATTTAAAATTATGTCTGATTGCGGAAGTAGAGATCCCACGAATTTGCGACCGACAAATTGTATTGGGTCTGATTTTCCTGCTAATAGTGTTCTTCTCTTATCAATAATAACAGTCATAATTATAATAATCAGAGCCAGCAGCAATGGCTACCTATTTTCGCGAATTATGTGTTTAACTATAAAAATCAAAGGTTACTGAAGAAGAAATGAAAAAAAATGTTGTTGACAATGATATGGCTAGATATAGCAAAAGCCGATCTGAGGCAGATAAATTAGGCAAACGAAGAAATTTAGTCTTGTCTTGTCATTGAATTCCACGAGACTTAATAAATGTATATTAATTTCGTAGTACCTTGTACAATGGTTTAACGAAAGACAATTGTATATATATATATATATATATATATACATGTTATGTTTTCTTTTTAGAACATTTGTGGAATACGCTTAACAATCTTATGTACTGAAAGTACAAATAACCGAATATACACAATCGACTTTTTTGGAGTTATTTTTTTCTGTTTCATGAAAGTAGATTCCTTAATCAGATTATGAATCATTTTTCAGTCTTAGAATAGAACTGACATTAATGAATTTGTATTTAAAATACCAAAAGTGAGTCAAATTTAACAGGCGCACATTACACATCACTTACTTTCACGATAACTTCTTATTTAATTTACACGGATAAAACGACTTCATTACGGTAACGAAAAAAATAGTTGGACCCAACCAAATGACTTAGTGCTCCAAGTGACAGACGATTATTTGGTTAAATCAAATATTTTCAGGCGGTTGACTCTGATCGTTGCCTGAACTAAATAGTTAGTTGGGCTAACTACTATTTTGGCTCCAACTATCTTATTTAGTTTAATCACGAATAAAATTTGTTGTGTGACCTATTTAATTAAACTAAGTCGGGATGGTAAATGTGACTAATATCAGGTCGTTACACCGATTAACCGGATGATTGTGGCAATAAATTTTTAACTCAACTAATACATAGTTAGTTGGTTCAACAAAGCCGTTTTTTCCGTGTATGCTCACACGGGAAAAACAACTTTGTTACGGTAACGAAAAAAATAGTTGGACCCAACCAAGTGACAAACGATTATTTGGTTAAATCAACTATTTTCAGGCGGTTGACTCTGATCGTTGCCTGAAATAAATAGTTAGTTGAGCCAACTACTATATTCGCCTCAACTATCTTATTTAGTTTGTTCACGAATAAAATTCATTGTGTGACCTATTTAATTAAACTAAGTCGGGATGGTAAATGTGACTAATATCGTCACACCGATTAACCGGATGATGGTGGCAATAAATTTTCACTCAACTAATAAATAGTTAGTTGACCCAACAAAGTCGTTTTTTCGTGCATTCCGGACTCTCGTGTAAGCTTGAGATATATAGCTGTATATTATGATGAGTGGAAAGGGGTGAGCTATTGTACCGAGATATCAACTCATTGCTGATAAGAGAGGAGTGTGTTACCTTATCATGATTATGGAAGTTACGGTTTCTGACTTTTTTTTTATAACCCCTTACCCATACGTTCTTATCGCTCGACGAGACTCGTTCTCTCGACTGGTGTACATAAAACATTATCTATTATTTTTTTCCAACTCCTCGAAAGTTACAGTCTCATTGCGATGAGTCTCTCTCTTTCTCTCTCTCTCCGTTTACAATATACATAAGTCACTTTCATGTCAGTGACGCAAGTCCTTGTCATCGTTTTCGTTATGGCTGTCGTTGGGATTCACTGAGATAATGTGTAGACTTGGTAGGTGTGACTTCGAAACAGCTTTGTTTTCTTCATAAATTATTTCATTTATGTTTTGTGGGATTTCAAGCGTCGATAATTCCTGAATAATCCGTTGATTCGTCGAGGATGATGACCTAATGTCCAAGGAGCAGCCACCGAGTGTTTAAGAAATAATTGTTGGTCGCAATGGGTTCTCGAATTTAAGGTTGAATAGCTGGCGTGGAAAAAACCTCATCGGCGCCGCTCGAGTTCAATCAAGCCGAAGATACGGTGTTGGATTTCTCGGGATAAAAAAAAACGTTGGGTTGCCATTTCGCTCTCGAAAATATTCTACTGTCATGCATTGCTCATTACAGCTCCACGGTTAGAGAGTGAATGGATCGCCATCGCGGACACGATGACTCGAACAATTTTGTACCACGCATTTTTAACTAGCTCACACAAATTCAATTGGATCTGAGAAAACCTCGAAGGAACGAGCAATTACTATCCGGATTCGAGCGGTCAGTCGAGTCATTCACACAACAATCGAGTCAATATCATCGATGCATTATCTTCATTGAGGAAACCCAGTCATCTAAAAAGTCCCGTAAAATACAATTCTGTGAATGATACGCCTCACGTGGAAAAATCATACATAAGTCAATATATATAGTCTGAATAAAAAAATTGAAATATAGAATAACTATACACTGTATTTCATTTATATGAAATTTGTATATAATCTGCAGATTTTATTAAACGATTTTTTGAGAAACGTTATATTACATTTTCATGAATTATATTGCACTTTATATAATTTTTATAGAATCTTCATATGTATTGTATACAACATATAGAAAATTTTCATGTCCACTTGCGTATACAGCTTCTATGTAGATCTTTGTATATAATTTTTAAACAGTCTTCAAGTAATTTTTTTACTTGGGGCTTCTTTTAAAAAGTGTTAAATCATAACCTCACTAAATACATAATAAGCATTGTTATTTTGCAATTGTGTTAAGACGTACAATGAACCAGAATGGTACGAGGTAAAAAAAAATGTAGTGTTCGATGGGTTATTTTATCTGGGGAATCGTACATTCTGGATTGGCTAATCAATTGATTACAGTAAATTCAATCTTCACTACATCTAGAATCAATTCGTTCAATCTAGATAACACTTTTTGACAGATAAGATCAGGCATTAATCACTAAAATTGCTTCATCGGTTTGGTCTCCCGCGCGAAAAAAAATATTATAAGAGTATTAAAAAAGTATTTAAAAAGTATTTAAAAAAAAGTATTAAGAGTCTCGCGTATTGGACTTTTTAATACTCAGTTTAATACTTTTTTTCGAGACTTGAGTATCAAAAAAGTATTTTTTACTTGGGAAGTTATGTTATAGATTACGTTTTGCTTCAAGTGCCTCAAAATCTCGTTCTTTGAAATCAATGAAAAACCATTCATTAGCTTGAAAAAATGTTTTCTTGATTTAATTTCGCTACCTTGCATTGAATTTGTGTATATCATTTGATATGCAAATATTTTCGTGAATCAAGGAAACGTTATCTGTCTGTGCAAGATTCACAGAAGATTCCTTAGAGCGAGTAATTCGAAAATGAAATTGATATTCATTCATTTTTAAGTGGTACTTAATCGTCGGTTGTATCCGCGGAAATCCGCGGGAAGCATCGATTGAGCGATAGAATTGTTACCACATATCATGTGAAAATTATTCGAAGATCGCTTGAAAGAACGCGGAGATGTTTGGTGGTCGAGTTCTTGATGCATGCTTCGATTCAGGGTTAACGTAAATTCGTGACATCCAACTCTCGTTAGCTAACTTCCTGATGTCACACAACGACATCGAGAGTGTGCACACATGCGATTATATGATCGTAACGCACGTAACGACGTTTCACCTTGATGGAACAACGTTCGCCTCCTGAAGAGTCGAAACAACAAATTGAAATCGCGTTTATTATCTCTCGGCCAATTATGACTCCTGCGAAAAAAAAAACCTTACGTCTTCCTGAGCGCGTTGCCTTTGTATCCTTGGAAACCTTCGGAAGGATTCAAAAAACGTCCGTCTGTCTGTCCGGACCCAAGTAAAAAAATTATATGAAGATTGTATAGAAATTATATATAAAGATTTACAGAGAAGCTGTATTCGAAAGTGGACTTATAAATTGTCTATATGTTGTATACAATCCATATAAAGATTATATAAAAATTGTATAAAGTACAATATAATTTATGTAAATTTAAAATAACGTTTCTACAAAATTCGTTTTGACTATATATACTGTAAAAACAATCTGCTTGAAATTTAGTGCACTTTTATTGGACGTTTTTATGAATAAGCTAGTAAAAACAATCTGCTTAAAATTTAGTGTACTTTTATTGAAAGTTTTTATTCATAAACTAGTCTATGAAATTTAGTATACAGGTGTAATGTAAAATTTATGTATGGTACATCATATTCAATAATTTACTTAAATTTTACAGTATTTGAACTTATATAATTTTCTTTACTTTTACTAGGAAAGTACATGAATTTTATCTCACAATTGTTTATTAAAATTCGATGACGAGTTTATGCATAAAAACTTCCAATCTTTTCCAACAGTGTACACATTTCATGTAAATGAAATAAGTTTAAAATTATTCTATATGTCCATTCTCTTATAGAGACTATATATATTGACTCATATATGATTTTTTCACGTAGGGCGATTAGTTGCGAGTATTGAAACCCGGGATAAATCGTCCTCACATCAAAGCGCTGTAATTACGTTCAGAAAATGTCAATTTGTATTTTCAGCCTTGTTGCTGTTATGATGCTTTTCTTCACGCCAACTCACTTCTGAATAGATTGTATACCGGTGTTGGTACATAAAAATGTCAGCATACGGCATGTATAGCCGTACTAAACATTTTATGTTGTGGAGCGTCCTGACTGCTTCAGTTACGTAAAGATGTGTGCAGAGATAAAACGATAATTTAACGCGCACAGAACAATCTGCAACTTAATGCTGATCACTACACTCATGATCTATCATTTTTTAATTTATCTGCGCGTTAGTCTTAGCATTGATAGGATGAATATTTTACTTTATTGGCTGGTTGATATCATGTGAAAAATGCTTACATGGACCTGAAATATTTTTGTAACATTTTCGAAATATTCCTTTGCAATAATACAAGTACGGAAATATTCGAAAAGATGTTTAAGATGATTCTAAAAAATTGCAGAAAGTTCGCTAAAAATCTCCGCTAAAAATGTTGCTAATTTAATATTTCAATAATACTGCAGAAAAATGACATGTGAATTTTACATTTTCCGCCAAACGTTAATTCGTAAGAAATTATTCGATTTTTTTTTTTTCGAGCCATTGAACCTTCTCGATAGAAAGTTTATCTGTTAATGAAAAAAAAAAAAAAAAAAACACAATTCAACAAAAAAAAAACAATTTAGGAAATATTGTCCGCTTCCAAAAACATGTAAAGATACGAGATCTCATTGACTTACTTTGTTTCGGACATAAGTGCGGTAAAGTTTAGATTGCAAATCGACATATGTGAAAAAGTGTCGTTTTTGTGATGCGTTGAGACGACATATTTTAGAATATTTTAGAGCGGTTTTGAGATCGATTTGATATCAAGTTTACTGACTAATTTGAGCGTAATTTGACTCGATCTTGGCAAGTTTTTAAGATGAATTACGGGATGATTTTATGGTGGATCGAAAATGTTACGATTCGAATTATTCGAACGCAGTTTGAGATAAAACGTTGCTCAAACTGAGTCACATGTTGCGTTCAAGCTGATATGAATGACACACAAGGGAACGAGATAAGTCCCTTTTAACCACAAAATTTTATATGTAGATTATTTCACGTATAATCTTGTGAGCTAGTTTAGGGATTTTCAAATTAATTGTAATGTTGCAAAAAAATTAATTGTTAATTTTGCAAAATCTAATCTGGAATCTTGAATTTTCAACTTAGTGTAACATTATTGAACTAATGAAATTTGATTCACAGATTTGATTGTTTAATTGTTCAGAAAGACTCTTGAAATTATTGGCAAGTATTTCACCTTTAACAATATTTCTGAGTGTTAACCTGACAAGATTGCTGTTAAATATTTATCAATATTTAAGGCTTATAGAAAAATTCCCGTGTGAAGGGAGATTTCAAATATTCTGGTAATATTCAAGCGATACTAGCGCTATGTCGGTACTCACCGTCGATCGGTTGCAAAGTAAAATTTCTTCTCGTAAGCCCATCGGCAATGTGAACTCATTTTTCGCATGTTCTCTACCATCTAATCTATCTTTATTTTCATTCCAATCGGACAATAGACATTCGATAAGCTGGCGACGTGTGGATAATGAAGTACAAATATAACTACAGTCAAGTCGCGGCGAACGTAGAAGAATAGCACACACAACACGTGTTGTTCAACACAACATAGAAGATGAAGAGAAGAAGCGTGAGTCAGCAGATGATAGACGGCGACATTGCAAATTCATTCTAATTCGTTCATGCCAATTAATGAGGATAGAGTGGGGAGACAAGTGGCCAATAGTTGAACGCAGAAATGGTCGAAACGATCGAACCTCGAATAACAATGTGGTCTAAGAGACATCTCTCGATCATTCTTACGCTTTAGCACTACAGGCTCACGGAGAAAACGGTTTTGCTATGCCAGCAAATCGTTTGTTAAAATAGTGACGACATTGCGTTATCTGCTAACCTAGCTAACAATTTTGTGGTACTAGCAAAAAAATGTGTTATTCTAGCAAAAAATGTGTTATTCTAGCAAAAAAATTTGTTATCCTGGCAAAAAATTTTTTTATCCTGGCAAAAAAATTTGTTATCCTAGCAAAAAAATTTGTTATCCTGGCAAAAAAATTTGTTATCTTAGCAAAAAAATTTGTTATCCTAGCAAAAAAAAATGGTTAACCTAGCAGATAACGCGATGTCATCACTATTTTAACAAAAGATTTGCTGGCGTAGCAAAACCGTTTTCTCCGTACTGCAGTTATTCCGATGTTTTCAGGCGGCACACGACGTCAATAAATTAGACGTGCATAAATTGAGCCGGGGACTTATATTCGTGATACACATTACTTGTGTATCATACGTAAAAGATGAGTCTTCCAATCGCTATTGTGGGACCGGGTTAAACCCTCGACTGTGAGTGACACACATATGGGCAAAAAAAAGCCGTGCCATTTTTGTGTTATGAGACATATATGGGCATTTGAAAAACAACCTATTTCTACTGCATCGATTCGATTGTAATTTGGTACATCATGGTTTTTGGGGTTGGACAATTTTTTTCCAATACAAAAATGGCACGAAAATGCCCTTTTCACGTCACTTCGCAAGGGGTAAAGTTTCGGATGGTAAATACACGAAGATCTAAAATTCCGAAATTTATTATCTCACCTAAATTTTTCGTCAAAAAATGTAGATGAGATATTAAATTTCGGAATATTACACTTTCGTCCATTTACTATTCGAAACTTCAACCCCGATTCCCTCGCCTCTCGGTGACAAAGTTCCGAATGGTAAGTACTCGAAGGTCTAAAATTTCGAAATTTATTATCTCACGGGGCGGGGTTAAAGTTTAGAATGGTAAATACACGAAGGTCTAAAAATTCCTAAACTTGAAATGTCACCTACATTTTTGACGAAATTCGGTAGAAAACATTTCGTCGAAAATTCAGGTGAGATATAAATTTTCGGAATTTTTTACCTTCGTGTATTCAACATTCGGAATTTTAACCCCGCCCCATTTTAGACCTTCGTGTATTTATCATTCGAAACTTAAACACTGCCTCGGTATTGTGTCTTTCATTGTTGGATCACTCGATATGAAAAAAAAAAAAAAAGAAGATATATTAATTCGCATCGTGGAATAAACTCAAGCGATACATACAGCGATATATATTGGGGAGGGTTATTTTGGGAAAATCGCTGACGCATAGATCGATGGCTGTCCAATGCTTCAAGGTCACCGATCGGTCGGGCTTGATGGAATATTGCACACGACACTTTGTTATACTGCACACGACAGTTTGTATACTCAGTTGTGCGACGAGACATGGAGTGTGATTAAATTACAGGAAATAGTATTCTCTCGGTACAATACTCCTAGTGAAATATGAAGAAAAATTAATTCGGTAATGTTTTTTCACCTTGATTTCAAACATCAACTGAAAACAACGTCGTAACGTAATTTTTCCTCATTATATCGATGTGTACTATATCGCCTATTATGACATGAAAAAATGTAGCCTTTAGCTTAACGCTGCAAAGTATTTCCGGATTTTACATTGCTATTATGACTGCATTTTCAAGATTTTTTTTCCATTGGCTAGAATCTAATAGGATCTACTAGACATTTTTCCGGAATGTTGCTGTCAGTAACATTTTTTTATGTAGCTTCTACATTGTCAATGAACATTTGTTGGTACATATGATACGGAATTGGAACATTCAGCCGCTCTGAATCACGGCTTATTTGTATTGTTTCAATTTCATTCATATGCTCGAACTCAAAGCACATGCAAGTGGTGAGAAAAAAGCGAATGATCGAGATGTTAGTGAATCGTCGTGGCGTAAGTGTCTCGTAAGAATGAGCATTGTTTTATATTTACGCAGTGGAGTATTATAGTCACTTAACATACCTCAATGTTTGAGACATTATACGAGTATCCAGTCATGTTGTATCTGTGCGCAAACATGTTAAGTATATCTTTGTCTGTAAACTATAATGGACTGTACAATGACAGCTGACAACCTTCCAGTTTGGTGAAACACAGTCTAACTTCCTACGGGAAAACATGAATATACTATCGTCGCTCAAAGAATGTCTAAATAGTCGAAACGAATTATCGAAAATTTCCAACTTCTGCAAAAACATTGATATATACGATGGTATATGAACAACGCGAACATTTAAAATGTATATACTATATATATTAGGGTGTGCCGAAAAAAGCGATATTTTTTTCCTTTGCTCTCCGTCCAAAATACGTCTTAGTAAAAATCCTGTCAAAAGCGGAGCTCATAATTTTAATTTTTAGAGGTCCATCATCGCGTTGAGAGTTTTCCTATTTAAATGACACAGGAAAGTGAATTTTTCAATTCTTTCTCCCTGCAAACTAAGAAGAAATTTTTTTTCATAAAATCAATGACGACATCTTATGAATCATTACTTTTCGAACAAAAAATCTTTTTGAGACGAATTTCTATCTTCTATGTTTGATATTTTACAGAGCCTTGAAATTTTTAATGTTGTAAATTTTCCATTTTTTTTGTCTACATTTTGTAGCTAAGCTATTGATGTTAGGACAAAAAGTTAAAGGAAAATTTTGTCGTCCGTCTGACGCACTACAATAAAGTTATTGGCGAATTTTTCGTATCGTTGATATATACAAAGTAACAGATTAACAAACTCGTGGTTTTTGTATTTTCAACTTTTATTAAGTGAACTACTGATGGTAGTACACAAAAGTCAATAAGGATTTATTAGGACATTACATTTTCTAAACAATTGTCCGGGTGAAATTTTATATATTGCTAACGGTTATATGTTACAGACTCATTAAACCTTATTTTGATGGTTTTTTTCATGTATATCAATTTTTTATCTACTCCAATTCACTCAAAATCTCCTGTGATGAGTGACCGGACCTATGAGTAATTTTCAAATGAGCTCGAAATATTTCGTTGATTAAAAAATTTGATTCCGTACCCGAAAGTAGGCGCATCATAAACTAATGAATACGTAAGGGCCAGCCACTATGAAGTGCAGTAAAAAAATCGTACTTGCCTTTTTTTTTCGGCCCTGCTCTTACTATCGACCCTATCACTTGTAACAATCAACTCCAATTTACTCAAAATATTCCAAGATGAGTGACTGGACCTATGAGTGATTTTTAAATAAGCTCGAAATATTTCGTTGATTAAAAAATTTGATTGTGTGCCCGAAAGTAGGCGCATCATAAACTAATGAATACGCGAGGGCCAGCCACTATGAAGTGCAGTAAAAAAAATCGTACTTGCCTTTTTTTACTTTCGGCCCTGCTCTTACTATCGACCCCATCACTTGCAACAATCAACTCCAATTTACTCAAAATATTCCGAGATGAGTGACTGGACCCATGAGCAGTTTTTGAATAAGCTTGAAATATTTCGTTGATTACAAAATTTGATTGCGCGCCCGAAAGTATAGGCGCATCATCTATCAACTAATGAATACGCAAGGGCCAAACACTCTTAAGTGCAGTAAAAAAAATCATACCTGCCTTTTTTTTAAATTCGGCTCCGCTCTTCTCTAAATTAGGCTAAAACTGACGTTCATCTCTGGTTAGCTCAGAATTGAATGCTGGCAACGATCGGTTGACGATGTCGACGTTATCGTATTATGAAAGCGAGCACATGTACGCTAATGACATAAGACTTTTATTGTTCCTGATGACATCTTTCGTTCCATCGCAATTGCGCCGAGTCGAACAACTTAATCATATGTAGTTTGACGACAATGACGCGAAAATTCCCGTCTAACGTGTCATATATGCGTGGTGACTGCCGTGTTACGGTGGCCATGTGTATCGGAGTGGAGCGGTCTCAGTTAACGAGAAAGAGATAAACATAAATTAACGTGCGTGCGACGTTAATAAATCGACACCCACTCGATCTGATGCTCATGCGTGCATGACACCTGTTAATAATTGCGCTCTGACGTCGCCTATCGACGGACGACTTCGGTTTAGAACTGTCCGGACACTGAGAATGACGCGTATTAATATAATGACGTTTCTTGTGGCAATCATTGAATTGCAAGATGAGGATGAGACCACCCGCCTCAATCGTACCGCCAAAAAAACACTACATATAAAAAATCAAGACTTGTACATTTAGATGTACAAAAATGTAGGTGTGAAAAAAAATTATTTTTTTTTAAATTTCTTTTTTAAAATCCAGCAAAAGTGTGTACTTGAACCTCCAAATATATCTCCTGCATGTGAAATTGCCGAAAGAATTTTTTGAAGCATTGTTCTATCGATATTTACCTTAAAAAATAGATGTCGATTGAGCGACCTCTAACAATTATTTGTCCGCGATTTCCTTTTACACGAAGTATTGTGAGGTATAAAACTAACGTGTGAGCCGTGGCAACTTTAAGAAATTAAAGAAATGTAAAAAAAACGAGAAAAACTGATTTATTTTATGGATTAACGCTCGACGCATCGTAGCATAATTTGTCCTTTCATACGATTCACTTGGAATTTGGTATTTATGGGTGTTTGAGGCTGCCAGTTATTAATCAAAATTTAAACTTCAGGAATTCAAAATACGGGATCCAATATGGCGGACTAAATTGCAAAAAGTAGCGAAAATCTAGACTTTGAGTTAGGATTCATAATTATTGAACTCAATAACCTCTGAGTACGTAATTAATTGGAGATCTAAGTACACATGTTTGCAGTATTTTCAACGAAAATAAAGATTGTGAAGAATAAGAATTAAGAAAATTAGCACAGAAATACATTTAACGAAACCGCTCGTGTTAATTTTACACCGTAAAAAGTTTTACTATTAAAACTTTAATGGGTAACACCGAGAAAAAGTCCACACAAACAACGTTTGTCACCGTCGATTTTCAACAACGTTGATTACAGCTTATTGCAATTGCGGTTTTAATCAAAATTGACAATTCGGAAAAAATATCGTCAGGAGCAAAATATGAAAAGAATCTGTCGATAACCACTTACAATTCTAACGTTACACTTTCATATTGCTTGATAAATAAAATGAAAAAAAAAAAATTCAAATTTACTTTGATTTTCGCTTGAATCGTATTTTCGGAAAGCAATTATTTAGCACTAACGATTCGTTGTCTTTTGCAGCCTCTTTGATTTATGGGTTTAACGACTTCAAAGCCTCAAGCAGTCAAAATGTTTAAAAAAATGTATATTCTGGAATATATCTGTTCCAGAATATTAGTTGATTTCATTGAATTGTCTTGTAGGAATTATTTTTTTTATAGAATCGTCGGAGTGTTCTCATAATCTTCTTGTGTGCATAATTTAAAAATTAATCTCAGAAATGTTTACTTGCCTGCAGAATAAAATTGTTAAGACATGTTTAAAATTTATATAGACTGACGGTTCATTTAGTATGAGAGACATTTTATTTATTTTCTCAAACCGATAATTACACTATTTGTATATTTAATATCGACTTGTTATATACATATTAGGGTGTGACAAAAAAAAATTTAAAAAAAAATCTTTGTTTAAGCTAGCACAAGTGTCTTTATCGCAATAAGCTCTTTCTTACATGATAACCGTCGGCATAATTTGCTGACATATTGTTTACCAAACATACTTAATGAGCTTTAGATGTTACATTTTTTAACAGAAGGGTTTCACTGACAGAATTTTTTTTATGACTTTTTTCAGGTGACTCAGGCCCTTTAAGTGAAAATGTTTGAGGTATGCGTAACACTAATTTAAATATCGTAATGTGAGGATTGAGGAAAATGAAAATTACAGCTGTTTCGCGTCTGCCGGAACTTCGAATCAATCATTCAGATACATAGTTGCATTTTAAATAGTTTCGTTTTCGATGGCGATCTGCGACTATCTGCGTGTGTCAGACAGTCTATCAATCTCGGAAAGAAAAAATTAGTTACCATAACAAAAAAATGAGTTGACACAACCAATCGATTATTCTATTTCCTTTACAACACAAATTATAGTGCGAACGGTTCGAATGGTACCCACGTGAAAAATCATACATAAGTCAATATATTTAGTCTGTATAAAAAAATGGACATATAGAATAACTATAAAATTTATATATAATCCGCAGATTTTATAAAACGATTTTTGAAAAAAATCTTAAATTTACATTTACATATTGCACTTCATATAATTTTTATAGAATCTTCATATGTATTGTATAGAACATATAAAAAATGTATATGTCCACTTTTGTATACAGCTTCTATGTAGATCTTTATTTATAATTTTTATACAATCTTCACATAATTTTTTTTACTTGGGATTGTGTACAGCAAATTGGAAACGCAGTTGTCACAACATTTTTTTCCGCGATATACGCCTAATATTAATATCGAGTATATATCCCAATCTACGATATTAGCGCGTACATATTAAATCGTCACGATAATTAAAGCCAAATATAATCGGTAATTAATGGAGCGTGTACCAAATCAGCTGTATTGTAATGCTTTTCGCACTTTCAGAGAGTTTCCTTTTCATACGATAACTCTCCAACACTCACCCGGTGCTTATAGTTTATTAAACTCCAAAGTCCGCGGCTGTATTCGTGGTTGCATTAATTACAAGACGAGGAAGAGTCGCGGGCCACTGTTCGTTGCAGTGGTGATGCTGCTCTTGCGGGAAACCCATCAACGCCCGCAGAGCCCGCCACACTATACTGTTTCACAAAGAGCTGTTCCAACGAAAATACACACCGCGCATGCAAACGTATCTCTCGGTGTCAATTACCACTTACAGTTGCCATTTCATATTGTACAAATGGAAACCTACTCGTCCGCATATTCTATCATCACCGCAAACAATTAAACATCTTTTACATAAATCTTATCAAAACATTTTTTTTTTTCAACTCGCGACTGAAAAGATTTATGATAACGAAAATTATTTATTTGAAAAAAATTTCATTCGTGGGATTAGATCTGAAAACTGAGGTATAATTATTGTTGCTAAACATTTTTTAAAGAATTATTACAACTGGAAGCAATGAGTTAATGCCGTCACTAACCCATATAGTGTTTTTACATACATTTCATAAACATTTGTGGATATACAATGTCTGATGTATTTGCGTAGTTACTTTATATCATTAGGATGTGCCAAAAAATGGAAATTTCGTTTGTTTTGCTCCCCGCCAAAAATATACGTGCTGATAAAGATCCTGTCAAAAGCAGAGCTCATAATTCCAATTCGAAGAGGTCCATCATAGCGTTTAAAGTTTTTCCATTTAAATAACACAGAAAAGTGGTTTTTTTTACATTCTTTATTCCTGCAACCTAAGAAGAAATTGTTTTTCTTGAAATAAATGACTATATCTTATGAATCATTGAATTTCGAACAAAAAATCTTATTGAGTCGAATTTCTATCTTCAATATTTGATTCTATACAGAGCCTTGACATTTGTAATGTTGTAAATTTTCCGTTGTTTTTACATTTTTTAGCTAAGCTATTGATGTTAGGACAAAAAATTAAAGGAAAATTTTGTCGTCCGTCTGACGCACTACAAAAAAGACGATGGCCAGTTTTTTGTATCGTTGATATTTACAAAGTTACAGACCAACAAAGTCGTGGTTTTTGTATTTTCTACATTTATTAAGTGATAAACCGATGTACAAAAAAATCAATAGGAATTTATTAGAATATTGAATTTTCTAACAAATTGTCCGGGTGAAATTTTATGTACTGTCAACGGTTTTGAGTTACACACTCATTGAATCTTATTTTGATTGTTTTTTACGTATATCAGATAAAAAATTAATATACATAAAAAAACCATCAGAACAAGATTCAATGAGTTTTGCGATTCCTTTTGGCGTTCGAAACGAATATTTTCAAACTAGCTTTTTATCAAAAAATTCATATCACGGAGTTGATATAGCCTTGTAATATCACCAGTGTATATAGGAAAAATCAAAAATATTTTTTTACTCCCACAATCAAGTATTATTACAAATACTTTGACGCTGCTGACGACATAACAGCTTCGGTGATCAAATTTAAGAACTGCTTCATGCACATAAACGTATAAAGTTCTTCATGCAACTTGTGCACTCTCAAAGTTTTTTTTTTTATTATCGTAAGAACCAGTCTTAAAGTATTTGCAATAAGATGAGCGAC
Organism: Tromatobia lineatoria; assembly: GCA_949699805.1. Taxonomy (NCBI): domain Eukaryota; kingdom Metazoa; phylum Arthropoda; class Insecta; order Hymenoptera; family Ichneumonidae; genus Tromatobia; species Tromatobia lineatoria. Next base: position 3,777,514 of record OX453042.1, on the reverse strand, counting down.
GAAATGATACTTTCAATTGTTGTTATATGATATTTTGTTGTTGAATTTTTATCGAATTCGTGAAATATCCTGGTGTACGTAATTCGGAAATTTGTGTGCAAAATTAACAATTGCTACAACGGTGCGTATGCACAGTATCGGCGAGGATGTCCAAGACAGCCGGATGTCTCGTAACTAGTGTGATTAATTAAACTCGTCTTTCCTCTTGCATTATTTTCTGCGCTTGCGGTACTTGATTGTATGCAATTAGATGGAACGTTCGCATTGCGCAATTACAAATGCAATTGTTTCCTGTCCATCCGGAGTAGAGTGCCGCGTATCTGCATCTCTCGAGAATTCGGTGATGAGACAGTTTCTTGCTCCGAAACTAAACTCAACAATGCAGACGAAATATCTCTCACCACACATTTTTTAATTACTATAAATAATTTAATTATTATATATGTGATTATTATGAATTCCATTGCTTTTCTTATTTATTAATGAATTGATTTTTAATTCCATCGGGCCAATACATTTTTTTTTTCATAAATCGACACATTTATGCATATTTGGACCTACATTTTAACCTTTTGAATTCAGACAGTTTTGACCATTCCCAATATGAAAGTACAGATGTAAGAATATCTTTCAAATGGACACAATTTTTTTATCGGAATTTTGTAAAAGCGCATAAATTATTTTAAAAAAACCAACATTTTATCAGCTATATTGGAACGAATATTTCTTCCAATCAACCAAATATTTTGTTCGCCACCTGTAACCGCAGATTCAGTTTGTGTTACCAAGTCTTTTTTTCGGTGCATGTAGAAATTTTAATTGGGATCCAGACTGATATTTTCATCTTATCCAGGAATCTAAGTTGATCCCTGTTAAAAGAAATCCACCCTTGTATTACCATCTTACGGCTGGAATCCAGTCAGCCGTTAAATCCATTTTCCGCGCGTTACATCCTATAGCGTAAACCTAATCCGACAACTGACTAGAATCCGACCGTAAGATGGAAATACTAGCTAGGATCTAACTGGATCCCGGCTAAAATTTCCTGCAAATTTATATTCATATAAATTTGACCGATTAAAACTTTGAAGATCGAAAACAATCTTTGCTACCGCAAGTTTTAATTAACTATTTTGACTAAAAAAAACAATAAGCGAATCGCGACAAAAACCAGGCACTACAAGTAATCCTAAGAGCTTACTAATTTTCACGGAGCTTTTATATATGTGAGTAATAAAGAATTCTCGAATTTACGTCGTCGAATGAAATTCAAGGTTTCTTGCACCTTTTTTTCCTTCTTTCTTTCTCTCGTGCAATGATAAACCGGGTCAAACTAGTCTCGAAGAATGCAAATTCGTATTTGTTCGTTGCCACGAGAAGACGAGCGGGGGATTCGAAAAAAAAAGAGAGCGTTTTCTCCTCAGGATGGGAAGCTTGCTCACAGTGGAGCAGAAGTATGGAAGAAGAAGCACAGGAAAATTTAGTTTTCTTCAATTTTTGTGGCGGCAGTGGGTCGAATAATTTGACGCCCTTCCACTCTTCCGGTTAATTTCCTTTACCTCTGACTTCAGGGCATCCAGCTGAAGTCGCAGAAATTATGCTTTGGGAGGGACAAGGCACTGATCGAACTAAATTTTTTTGTGGAAGGAGTGGTGCAGTTTATATAAGACTTCCGATTTTTGCATGTTCCACCATTCGTTATTGGTTCAGTCATTTTTTTTCGAGCCTCTCAGAAATGTTCAATAAGTAGCCAGATTACATTACTCGTTTTTGTGAATTTTATTTCATTGTAGAGGACACTTTATTTTTCTGAAAATCAACTAAAGTTCACAAATCTCAAACACTTATCGATGAGATGAAAATCTGAAAAAAAATCAGGAATTTGGAAGGTGCCGAAAATATTGATTTTGTATAATAGTGATTTTAAAACGTTATTAACAAATTCATAGAAAAAAAATTCTTCAACAAATCTCACCCGTCAACCCAACTTTTATTTTCTTTATAAAAGTCATTTATTAATTGTTCTAAGGACGGAAGATTTTTTTTAATAGCGTTTTTTGAAATGCTTAAAATGTATTTGTGAATCTAGTTAAGAAAGTTGCATATTCAACTCAAAATTATAAGAGGACGCTTCAAATTTTAGAGAATATTTGCCGATAAAATTTATATGTCAAATTTTGTGTCAATGTTCCAGATGATTATCAAGAGAATAATTATTGAGGTTATACTTATATACATAAGTGCCATAGAACTGTTGATAATAGAACCAAGTTATCCCTTGAATTTTAGAGAAAAACTTCTACAAATACCAAAATATTTTTTCGCCTTCGTTGCCGAAAAAACCTAAAGATGAAACTGTTCGAATCATACAAGAGGTTGAGGTTAAAGTTCCAAATGCTAAATACACAAAGGTCTAAAATCCTGAAATTTAATATTTCACCTACATTTTTGACGATATATTTCCTAGCGAATTTCGTCAAAAATGTCGCCTTTCTAATATAAACTTACTTCATATTTAAGACATGTACATTAAATTTTTGTTTCTTTTTTATATTAAATTGAATTTCCTTCACGGGATCAATAAAAATACATTATACAAGCTTACTATAAATGACTATGCAGTACTTGAATTTTTCTAAATATTTTATACAGTAAACGCCATATATATCAGCGTTAAAAAAATTCCAGATTCGTTCGTTTGAATATTATTAACCACTGATTCTATTTGGAGGTGAAAATATGCAAGTGTTGATTGGTAGACGCTAAAAACATATATGAATATTTCTTCGGTGTTTTATCATTCAGCTAGACTGTCCGAGTTGAATGTCTCGATCTTACGATCGGATTACCGAAATTGCGATCTAATTCCGCGCGATCTCTCGCATTATCGCAGGCTTAATTGTGCGGATGAATAGCACAGTGACTGTAGGAAGAAGGCGGAGGATAGTATCGCGGGAGAGAGGAAATGAGGGGTTAGTTAAAAAAAAAACGAGCAGAGAAAGGGGAAGATAAGATCTGTCGTCGAAGGACGAGGGCTTATTTTACTTAATCCCGATGCTGTGATGAATACTAAGTTGTCTGGCAGTTAGAACACGACCTCGGTCTCGTAATTCTTCGACTGCTCGCGCTTATAGCCCTTCCTCCTACTGTTTTATCCTCTTGCTTATGCACCGAGAGAGGAAGTAATCGCCTCGTTGTGGTATGCAGATCTTGCTTCGGTATTGTCACTGTGAGCGCACGTTGTGATTGGCATGAATCCTCAGGAGGATTTTCTCCGGGGCTTTTCTTCGTAGCGACAACTTTTTGAATTCCTACTCTCTAGAATAAATAACAATCATCTGAATCTTTTGAATTCAAGCAGGAACAGGAAACAAACAAACTAATTTATTTCAATGAACTCAGTAAAGTTTATTCAGAATTATTACTTGATTACATAAAGAATATCAGGAATATGAATAGAAAAACAAAATATATAAAGAATCTCTAGTGATAGCCATGACTTATTCGCTGGAATAGAAAAAAAATTTAATTGATAATCTCAATTGGAAAATATTTATGTAACAAAAAATAATTCAATATTTTCTTAGTAGTAATACAAGACAGTTATTGGTCAGAATTTTTACAACGTGGTATAAAGATCTTGCTTCGGTATTGTCACTGTGAGCGCACGTTGTGATTGGCACGAATCCTCAGGAGGATTTTCTCCGGGGCTTTTCTTCGTAGCGACAACTTTTTGAATTCCTACTTTCTAGAATAAATAACAATCATCTGAATCTTTTGAATTCAAGCAAGAACAGGAAACAAACAAACTAATTTCTTTCAATGAACTCAGTAAAGTTTATTCAGAATTTTTACTTGATTACATAAAGAATATTAGGAATATGAATAGAAAATCAAAACATATGAAGAATCTCTAGTGATAGCCATGACTTATTCGCTGGAATAGAAACAAATTTTAATTGATAATCTCAATTGGAAAATATTTATGTAACGAAAAATAATTCAATATTTTCTTAATAGTAGTACAAGACAGTTATTGGACAGAATTTTTACAACGTGGTATGAAGATCTTGCTTCGGTATTGTCACTGTGAGCGCACGTTGTGATTGGCACGAATCCTCAGGAGGATTTTCTCCGGGGCTTTTCTTCGTAGCGACAACTTTTTGAATTCCTACTTTCTAGAATAAATAACAATCATCTGAATCTTTTGAATTTAAGCAGGAACAGGAAACAAACAAACTAATTTATTTCAATGAACCCAGTAAAGAAATTAAATGAAAAAAAATAAAATTGTCTCGAGAATGAGAATATATTCCTTCCTTATGAAAAAGCATGTAATAATCTAATTACACGCAAGATATATTAGATTGATCGGAATAATATTTTCTTTTCCAGAACTTTTGCCCGAAAAGTGAGAGTTTCCATTTTCCTCGTTGAAAAAATATTCGAAACCTCATATCGATCACCCGAGGAACTATGAGTTTTTTTTAGGGAATGAAGATCTTCCGCAGGGTCTAAGGGATGAAAAAGTACATGAAAATTACCAGAAAAATATTTTCTTTAAAGAAATTTGGTTCCAACATGAGAGTTATCGCCTTGCTTATGAAAAAATATAATTTCATCATGATAAACTCACATTGTTTGTTCGGATCCTATTTGACATTCATAAGAGACGCAGTTTAGGACAAAACGGGTTTCCAAATTAGCAGAAAAATTTAATCTATCAGAAAAAGTACTGCTCAAAAATCACAATTTTTTCCTTCGTGGTAAAATTAAAAATTAAAAACCTTATTTGCAACTGTGGGCGTTGGCAGCCAGAAATCGTTGCAACTTTGAAACGTTTCCAACTTCATGACATACAAAATTAGGCCTCGATCAGCCTCTTTAAGGTAGCGCACGTCGCGGTTCTCACAACACACACATTGACGCTACAAACGCACACAACACTCAAGAGAAAACAGGATTTTATATTAATACCAGAAAGTAATTATGGTTTGTTTCATGATGGATTTTCCGTTAATCCACCAAAAATGATTAATAAAACCAAAATACGATTCTCATTAATTAATTTTAACGGAGTAAAAAGATCGCGCGTTTTCCATTATAATTCTCATTATAAATAAAGATAAGCGATGCAGACTTGCTATTCTCTCTTTCACACACGTGCGCAGCGAGAATGAATTTCGCGGACGAAGCGAATTTTAATTTGATAATTAAAATGATATCGGAAATTATTTCATTCTTTTTTAAGTTATTTTTTATTAGAATCGATTTTTGTACATTATAAGTTCTATTAATTAACATTTCTTTTTTTTTAACAGTCGGGATCTTGAAATTCTTTTTTAATTAACCTCAGCCGAGTCGCTAAAACGTTAGCAACAAATTTGTTTCATATGTTATGTTTTGCTTTCTTTGGTAGCGACAATTTCTCTGAAATCAATGGAAGCCAAGCTTGAGATCATTCGAAGAACATATAGCATTCAAACTCAAGTAGTTTTTTTCATTGCAGATGATTTCCGTGATTCAACGAAATTTTTCCCCTCGATGTAAAAATCTATTGCACTTATACCACAAAAGGAAGTCATTCAGTGAAAAATCATCATGCATTAAATTCACACAATTATACTCGTCTTATCGCATAACGATATCACAAAATCCGATGAGATTTCGGTTGGCACTTTGATGATATTTGACATATATATAGGACATTCTATGTCAAGCCTTTATTTCTACGCTGCACCTAATCTAAATCTGTTATTTACTCCTAATTTACCTATTGGTCCAATTATAATGAAATACAATCTGATTGCATAGAAAAATGAATACAAGTTATTACACTTTTCGACATATGTATGGGACATTCTATGACAAGCCTTTATTTCTACGCTGTACCCAGTCCAAATCTGTTATTTACTCCTAATTTAACTATTGGTCCAATTATAATGAAATACAATCTGATTGCGTAGAAAAATGAATACAAGTTATTACACTTTTCGACATATGTATGGGACATTCTATGACAAGCCTTTATTTCTACGCTGTACCCAGTCCAAATCTGCTATTTACTCCTAATTTATCATTGGTCCAACTATAATGAAATACAATCTGATTGCATAGAAAAATGAATACAAGTTATTACACTTTTCGACATATGTATGGGACATTCTATGACAAGCCTTTATTTCTACGCTGTACCCAGTCCAAATCTGTTATTATTTACTCCTAATTTATCTATTGGTCCAATTATAATGAAATAGAATCTGATTGCGTAAAAAAATGAATACAAGTTATAACACTTTATATGTTTAGGGTGAATTAAAAATTCTGTACGCTCTCTATAACATTACCTTGAAATTATTAGACGCATCTTGATCTCTTTTAGATCTCGAATTTTGCAAATGCTTAAGTCGAGATGTCTGCACTCTACGCTACTGGAACAAGGTAGCACTCGGTTGTTATTGTTTACGTAATATTTACGTAACACCCACGCGTCCAACGAGCGAGCGTTACGGTTGCGCGGAATCCTTCACTACCACCACTGGCCACTGGTCATATGGTATATCGACAGTGATTGCATGCTGCTGTATGTACAAACGACATTTTCGTTAACGATAATACGCGAACGAGGACGCGGTGGTGAAACTCAGTGAGCGGATATTCCTTTTTTGTTCGACCACAGATGGGCTGTATATAACGTTTTCCATAACCCCACCTCTTTTTTTTACCTCGCTGATTAGATCTGTAATGGGACACAATTTTAATATCTCTGGAAAGTACTCTACTCATTTTTGCAGATTTTGACATCCAATGTTGTATAAATTAGTGTGATATATTACATACAGAGTATGTAAAAAGAAAATGTTTTGCGATCCGAAATAAATCGACTCTCGGATTTTTATGAGAATACATGTTTTGTGTATCCCAGATTTCGGAACACGTTAACTCATTTCTGTCCGTCTGTCTGGATGTCTGCCTGTCTGTGCCATCCAAAAACACAATAACTTTTGAAAACATGTATGGACCGGAATGAAATTTGGTGTGTGCCTTCTGCATTCAAATCCTAGTTTTGGTATCGTAATCTTATCCAGAATCTCTACTTTTTCTAATACTTTACCTTCAATGTGAGAGAAGAAATTTTTCAAAATTTTTGAAACAAATTTCCCACAAATTGTTAATAAAAATGTTTCAAAAAATTTTCCACAAATTGTTAATAAAAATTTTTCAAAAAATTGTCCACAAATTGTTAATAAAAATTTTTCAAAAAATTTTCCACAAATTGTTAATAAAAAGTTTTCAAAAAATTATCCACAAATAGTTAATAAAAAATTTTCAAAAAATTTTCCACAAATTGTTACTAAAAATTTTTCAAAAAATTATCCACAAATTGTTAATAAAAATTTTTCAAAAAATTTTCCACAAATTGTTAATAAAAAATTTTCAAACATTTTTCTACAAATTGTTAATAAAAAATTTTTAAACATTTTTTCACTAATTGCTAATACAATTTTTTCAACAACTGTTTAAATTTTTTTTTCAAAACTTCTTCGACATTTTTCAAAATTTTTTTTTAAAACTTCTTCGACTTTTCTCAAAAATTCTTTAAAAATTTTTCGAAAATTCTTCAAAAATTCTTCGAAAATTCTTCAAATCTTTTTCAAAATTTTTCGCGGTTTATACCGCGCTCGTTGTTACCGGCGTATCTCCACCATTTTGAATATTGGTCCATACTTCTATTTTTAGTTGTTGATATTAAATTGCTTCAGTTGGATAGATTTTCAAATGAAACATATCACCGGGTTTTTTTTTCAAGCGACTCACAAATGGGAACAGTTCTGAATATAATAGCTTCATCTAAATATTATGTTAATCAAAGTACCCAGAATCATTCATTTATCGAATTCAACGAAATATATTGTTGATCAAACCATACATATAGTTTCTCCAAATACCAAGGTACTTAATCAATTATAGATGATCCAAATAAATGATTTAGTGCATTCAACAGTTTTATGAAAAAATTCCCGTAGCAATTCGAAAGGTGAAGATGTGATGATCAGTAAGTTGGCTAAGAAATATTGCTGCCATTTATTACCGAGACGTCCGTACAAGAAAAAAGTAAAATTCATGGAGACGAGTGAATGGTAGGCATTAAGCAAGTGAAGTACATACCGATACATTACACATCGGTTGCATCTATATGCCAAGTGTATGGCGGACTTTCGATAATTTTGATTATTATTTCGTTTTCATAAACAAGAGTATACTTATTTTAGAATAATCCAAGATGCGTAGAATAATTCATCCATGACAAGATTCCGGATGTCATTCGTTCATCGTCTACAAGTATTACTATCGCATGAAGTTATGATAACCAACGACAAAACCGGGTCTTCGAGATGCTTTATCTGGGGGTTTTTCCAAGTGGTGGTGTCTTGTTTTTCCAAGTAATGGTGTCTATCTAGCGCCAGCGACGCGTACAGTTACAGTACGCGAAAGTCATACTGACTCCTGTCACAACGCCAATAAGTTTTGCGTATTGTCAATGACGTCGACTTCTCGTTACCGCGACAATGTTTTTTTAGAATCTACATGAGCGTGTATACAAATTGAACACCAATTACATTACATTCCAAGGCCAACTATCGAGAATCATTTAAAAACATTGATTGCAATCTTAACGAGTGGCTCAGCGATCACCTACTTCAGTGATAGCAGCAAGAAATACTTATAGTAAAATATGTAAACGTTTAGGTTACAATTTGTAAAGTAAAATTCGCTTCGATAATCTTGCGAAAAACATTTTTTTTGACTCGTCTGGTTGCAAAACTCGTATTCGGCCTGCGCTGGAATTTCACACTTGTTAGAACAAGGTTTTTCGCACTAGTATCGAAAAGTACTGTTTCGTAACGATTCTATTATCGAGTGGCGGTTTGCATTAAAGTTTTGTGGGATAGACCGTAAGCATTTGGACTTGGCTGAATTTAACGCTGTGATTATTCTTGGCCGCAAATAATTGTCCACTAAAGGACGATATTACAACAATTATAAGCTGCGCAAGAACATATATTTTCAATACTGTCACACAATATGACATCGGTTTCCATTTGCCAGTTACAAATAGGCTTTTTTCGTAAATTGCTGAATAAAATACTATACAGCAGCAATTTTAACTCAAATGCCTTCTAATTTGTTTTTTTGACAGTTGCGCAAAAATCTCAGAAACGGATTCTACCTCTGAGGGATATTACTGAAAAATTTTGTTTTATCCATTGAGATCATTAATTCTATTTGAGAAAATAAAATTATGTTCGGTGTATTATCTGTTTTCATCCGACAATAATAGTCCTCTATACTACTCGACTTTTCCTCGTACACAATTCTCTTATTCAACGTATTATGAATAGTCAAGAGCGAACCTTCACAACGATTCCTCCTCATAACAATTCCCTTAGCATTCGGAATATAAGCTGTTTCCGGTTTTGACGCTGTAACTGCCTGGGTTAAGAACTTAAGGTAGTGCTTGCAACGCATACTAGTCAAATGAAAAACTGGTCGAGAATATTTGTAAATCGTAAGCTTAAAACAAAAAGCTGTATTAATTTAATCACAGTGACAATAAATACGTATTTCCAAATATGTTACATTGCCGCAGAAAACCGGATACGGTTTTTTGCGTATTGTCAATGATTGAAAGAAATATATTTCTTTCAATCAACCAAAAATTTCTTTCGCTACGCTTTCAAAAGAAATATTTGGTTGATTGAAAGAAATATATTTCTTTCAATCAAGCAAAGATTTCTATCGCTACGCTTTCAAAAGAAATATTTGGTTGATTGGAAGAAATATTTCTTTCAATCAACCAAAGATTTCTTTCGCTACGCTTTCAAAAGAAATATTTTGTTGATCGGAACGAATATTTCTTCCAATCAACCAAATATTTCTTTCGCCACGCGTAACCGCATATTCGGTTGGTATTACCAATTCTCTTTGTCGGTTAACCTAATTGGACGTTCAAACATAATAATTTCTGTTCACTCCAACTCGTCGTTTACTCCATTTCACATTAAATTTTCGGAGGTTTGGAGGAGTGTAAAAGAAATGGATGAACCTTCGCTTAACCTGCGTGGCTACTAAATTCAGGTTTTGACGAGGGTCTAAATTTTAACTCGGGAAGTACCATATACCTTGAGGCTTCTAAGGGCTTCTGGCTTACCGTCTATGATTCAGAAGTAATGATACCAGCCGACTTGCCGTTCATGTTCATCTTCCTCGTGCACATTCGAGATTTGGTGTAAGGAGGCGCTGGCGATGGCGATGTCTGCAGTCCCTTCTGCCGCTGGTGTATTTCGACGTGGGTGTTGGTGGCGGAAACCAGAGCAGCCCTCTCGGAGTTTCCGTGAATAATCGGCGGGCACCCGTCCCGACGGCATTGTGCACCGTTACACGCGGGCAAACTGCACGCGCGCCATCTACGCAGCAGCCTGGAAGCAGCGCGAGCTAGGACGCGCTAGCGAAGTGGCTCAAGGCAAAGCGTGATTTAACGCCGCCGACGCGTCGTTCAGGGAATTATTAACGACTCTCCGTTCGTTTTCCGCAAGACGGTTGCTCGAGACAATCGAGGATTCGCGCTGGAGCGAAAAGGAGAGACGGCAAAGACGGAAAGCTACGAAACCTGTCCGAGGCAAAATTCTATGTGTACAGGAGAAACGAAAACTTTACAATTATACGAAGACCTCGAGATCCATTGTCAATTTCCGGATAAATCGGCGTTTATTAACGTTCATGAACTAATATCGAAAATTTACTTGTTCTATACAATCTATACCGAGCAACATTCAGATGAACGAAATTGTTGTTCAATTGGATTATCCAAATACACGGTGTTGATGAAGACAATAACACGGTTTTTGAAACAATCTGATATTTAGTTGTTTCGTTATCGGTATTATTAAATCAGTCAAATTATTTCTAATTATATTAATGTTATCAAAACAACGACATTATTTTTCGTGTAAGGTTAATGATTAAGTCCGTTATTATCCAAACGATGTTTTTAAAAAATTACTCGATTGCGTTTATTTAAACATTTGGATATGCATCTTGTTATATGCAGGGATTACAGATTTATCTAATCAAGGAATATAACCATTTGATAACCACACGTTTGTCGGTGGGCTTTAAGGCGCCTTTGAAATAGCGTGGTCTTCATTAATTAAACAATTAATTACGTTGTAACCGATGCAATCAGTTTTACATAGATTATTTAAATATCATTGAGCGCAACGGTTCATTTCTTTGGGATTGAAAAATATTTTATATAGGCTCCAAGCGAGTAACAATTATTGTTTTTTTTGCGTTGAACCGCATATTTGTCCAAAAAAGCAATAACGTTATACATGAATAGTACACTGTTAAAAATGTTTTAAAAATTAATATATATATTTGAAGTTTTTTCGCAGATACAATTTATTAATTTAAATTTAATATACGGATATGTTGTAAAATTTAAAAAAACACATGATAAACACTACAATTATGAAGTTTTTAGTATACTGTATATTAATTTCATAAGCATTTTTTTGTATATTACTTACTATTTGTATATTACATTTAATATACGCGCGTCTGCAAAAAAAACTTCCAATACTTTATATTAATTTTCGTACGAAAATTTCTGACAGTGTATGTTAAATAGAGCGCTGGTAATTTTTGGTGACCCCTCATTGTAGCGGCAATACGCTTTTCGATTACAGGAGAGATAAGCGTGCAATACATTCACCGGAAATCCCTGTTTGAAGCATCGCCAAAATTTTCTACCTTTTGAAATGCATCCGAAATAATTCGTAGAATCGTTCACGAATTTCCAGGGATCTAATCTAACATGATAATGTAACGTGTTGTCGAGTGGGACGAATGTCTCTAGCCTTTTCGTTGACGAGAGATATGGGAAGTTGCGACTATCGTATAAGCGCTATGAGACGTGTATTACTCAAGTGGGATCACGTATATGATATCACATTTATGAATCGCCATTGGCGTAAAATTGTTCGAATAAATACTTGACGTACGCGTCACTTGAACGCATGTGAAAAGTTTGATCGATAACGATCCGTGTTGCGAGAGTCGATCGTTTTCACAATATACGCGGCAAACATGGATTCGTTATCTCCATCCTCACAACCACATGATATCCGATCAACCGAATTTGTTGTCCTATCAAACTTTGTCGAGTTGAAATTCAGACCCTTATCAAAACCTAAGAGTGAAAGTCCCGCGGGGTCTGGAGGAAGTTCATGACAATCCTCACAATCTCCTGGAAATTGTGGATATTTTCCAGTGGGAGTAAACGCAGACTATCGTGGATGGAAATTCTTACGCTTGGACCTTTAATTGGGTTATACAAAATGAATTCAGAACCTTGTAGAAACCGTCAAAAGTGGCATATTTGACACGTCTTGATTCAACGAGGAGTGTTTAAAGGTTTTTTTGTAACACGTGCATGAACAGACGGGCTTTCGATGGAATTTTTTCGGGCCGAAATTGGCTAGTTTCATGGCAGTGTTGAAACATTCGATGGACGCGAGTATAACTCGCGTTTCTTCCACTTTCGTACTTTCGTACTTTCGGTGTGTCACTTTCGTCCCTAGGGACGATTTCACGTCCCTAGGGACGAAAGTTTGAAACCTCGCTTTTTTCTGTTCTTCCTTCAAAACTACCACCTAATGCAACTTTTCATGCACTCGTTACAAAAAAGTATAGTAACATGGGCCGAAATTAACAATTGCGACTCATGTGATTGCACAGACCTCACACTCATCGCAATCGCACACTTTCGACCCTTGTTGCACAATATACTATTAATTCTAGCTCGGGCGTTGCTGAAGATATCAATAAAAAACTTTGTCCTTCCTGGATACAATTCATATGTTTAGGTCAACTAACTAGTATGACTTAATTACACTATCCAATCGAATTTCTTGAACGCACTGCTCATGACAGTAGTAATAATATACGAAATTGACACAAGAGTGATATCTTGTTCATTCAGTTCGTTATTGCAATAAATTGATTCACATTTAATGAATAATTACACGGTGAAAAACACGAAATTGGTATATTTCAACCTCCCGAAATGATAAAAGTGATTGACTTATTATGTGTCAGAACCAATCGTCGTTAGTTGGTTTCACACTAGTTGTGTCATCCAACGAACCGCTGCCATCCCTTGACGACTAATCAATGTTGGGTATTTGTTGGCTATCAACTCAATGCTTATGTTGATAGCGTCAACCAACCGTTCAATTAAGAAAACTGCTGTTGGCCATTACAACCCAGTGATTAGTCGGTTATAAAGGTCAATTGTAGCAGCAAATACTACACTTGTACTTTGAGGAAATAACCAATTGTCTTTAGACCCAATACGATTGTTAGATAAGACAAACAATAAAATAGATTATTATTTCGAGTGCTAACCTTGGCCATTGAAGTTATATACATGTACTATTCGTCTTAACTATCTAGATATGAGCACAGGAAGCTACGGAAAGTGATTAAAGCAAACAATTTGATTTTTTACAACTAACAATGTCCAAGCATTTTTTAAATTGCTCTCCTTACGCAAGTGATAAAACTAATACAGATTATATTAGTATATAAAATCTACATATTGCTTTAAGTGCAGAATTGGGTATATATAGACTGTATATACTCCATATATAATTTATGTATAAACTATAGATTAACCCAAATTTATTCTTGGTTTCATATAAAAATTGTATATAGATTGTCTATAGAATAAATCCAGACTGTATATGAATATTTCCATATGTCACAGCAGATGTCATTTTTTTACTTGGGTACTAACCACTTTTCTTCGCGTAGCTGGTCCAATGGGTAATATTTCCGTATAGCTTTAATGAATATGTCATTTCTCTACACACGTCACATGATTTACCGAAATCTTTAGTAAATGCTTCTCGTTGTTCTGTTCGTCTTCATAGGCGGAGGACCTGCTGGATGACATCTTGTCTTTCGAGGCTGGATCACTAGGCGAGGGCCTCAAAGAAGGCCACGGTGGTAGTCTCAGTAGTCTTCCAGATCTACAGATCAAACCAGAACCACTTCTGCTCACCGACGCCGAAATCCATGCCCTGGCCAAGGATAGACAGAAAAAGGACAATCACAATATGAGTAAGGAATGCAAACATTTTATTAGTTACCCAAGCAACATTTGAATATAACAACTTTTTTCTAACTGGCTTAATGAATAGCACTTAAATTTCAAAAGTATACACACCATTACGCTTAAAATGGGCTAAGACTCTCATTCCATGGTACTTCCAGCTTTTTCTTCAAGTGCTTCGACGAATCAGTAATGAGTTCGTTTTAATGACAATAAACACGCAATGAATAATTGCGAGGTATGAAACGGCCCTTTGCTGGTTACATCTGGTCAGCCAAACGGTCATACACGGGTCCAAAGGTCCAGTAAGGGTAACGACGATCAAGCATCTATTGCTTAGGGCAACACATTCTTTACGAAACAATCCGATACCCGACAGGGGCATTACAACACGTTTCAGTCCCACACAACCGATCCAATAAAAAAAATTTTCAACACATTACCTCTGTCGTTTCAGTCCCACACAACCGATCCAACAAAGAAAATTTTCAACACATTACCTCTGTCGATATCAATCGAAGTGAATATCGCGTGTCGGTAAGGTAGAACTCCGAGCAGGCAGTGGTTCTCACGCGAGTCCGTATGGCGGACGTCAATATCACTTTCTATCGAAATGTACAGTTACACTTTAGCAACACATACGTTACTTGTGTCATTCTATCCGAATGCATTGATATCAGGAGTGTTGCTTGGCTTGAGTGTTGGAACAACACGCTTTCACTGCATCGTTCTACGATTTTCAGCGCTGCAGAATTCTTCGTGTTTTGGTATAGAGGGCGCTAATTGCAAGACGTCTTACGTGTGTTGAACCAATTCTCTCAACCACAAACAATGCACTTGGAATTGGTCAGCTGATCAACACACTTTACAAATGCACACACCTGGAAAAAACACACACTTGTACATGCGTTGAAACTAGTCGCAAAATGACGGAGGCGAATAACAGTTTACATAACAATGGACCAGATGCCAACGACTTTCGATTGCCATGTGTGATCTTTCGACCTGCATCGGATCAGAAATTATTGCGACACCTTGTACGTCATTACCGACCAACATTTACAGAGTGGAAGTTATGATTCTGCGATTCTGTTGAAGTGCATGGAATTCGTCCATACACTTTGCATACATATATTTTTAAAAAGGCACCAAGTACTCGCAAAAAGAAAAAAAGTTCAGAATAGTTATGCTACAAATATATTAATTCTCTGAAAAAAAAATTCAATGGTATTCGTTTTTCCAAAAAATAAAGAGATCACATGAGGCAAGTGTAAACAAAAAATAACTGGGATGTGAAGTCATTCGCAAATTTCGTGTATTATTATTATTATTATTTTAAATCTGGAAAAAACATTTTTATATAGTTCAAGCTTTAAGGAAAAGCGACTATGTTCTGTAAGAAATTAAATATAAATTCTATTGTAAATCGCATTTTCCAACCGAACACTGATATGGTGAACAAAAACTCGGCGTGCCACTTTTCTTTCAATAGCTGTCGCCCATGTCGTCTTCCGAATTAACCGGCGCGGAATCTAATCAGCTGGATCGTAACAAGTTTTCCTTTTCCTCCCAGGTCGATGACGACAACGAGGATGAGGATAAAGACGGATATAGAATGAACCTTGCAGTTCACCAGAACTTCCCTGGCAAAACTTTTCCCCATGTCGCCTTCGATCGTCCTTCGTGATTCACATAGACATTGGCAGTGTATTTCCTCTTCGCTGTTGTATTACGCCTAGAAATCAGAATCGTTGGCATTCGCCCGGTGCTTCGAATACCTTGCCTTCGATTGCTCTTTCTCCTACCACTTCGCCACTCTAAATTTTATTTTCACTGTCCACATCAACACTCAGACATAAATGGGAATTAACGAACACTTTGGTCGAATTAATAAATATTTTACGAAGCCCAGTCACCTAAGAAAAGTCATAAGAAAAAAAATTCTGTCAATGATACACTTTTTTTTAAATCTTAAAAAAAATTGATGTTAATTTAAACGATATTGAAAACGTCGGTAAAGAGAAGTTAAAATCGACATTGTGTATAACACGGTTATTAGCATCACAGCAATTGTCGTGGTTGGTCAATGTCGAGAGAGCCTTATCATCGAAGCATGACGCTCAGTTCGCGGCTCACTGAGTCCCCTTGTGCTGGATATTATTGAGCACGTTAATATCGTCGTTAATCAAGTCCCGAGGACGCTAATATGTCGACAAACGTCGAAATCCAGAAATACACAACTATTTGGTGGTTCCGGTTGTCCATACTCCTTGGTACTGTAAATGTGGCATCAGCCGTCAATTCAGCTAGTGTTCCCGAACATTTCTGACATTTTTAAAAAATTGTCCCATATTCCTAATACCGGAAAGGACATTCTACGAATTATTCCGGATCGACATGCAGAATAGTATATTGGCCGCATGGGATACATGAGAACATGGCTCCAGCCCAGTGCCATAAGTAGAAGAAGAATAAGAAGAAGAAGAAGAAGAAGAAGACAGAATAGTATATTTGGCTGTAATCACACGAGTCAGAAAATTGCCAACTTGATGTCCACGTCGCACACAATACTTTTTGTAACCACTGCACGGGGAGGGGGCAACCCCATTTGCCTGTACCCCTGTACCCCTGGTGGGGTACTTGCAGACCTGGTGGGGTTTGCCCCATAGCGGAAAATGGGGTTTGATGGATCATTTTGTTGCTAAGAGTTGTTGTTCAATCTGGTTAATTCATGCCAGATTGTATATTGGATTTTTTTTTGTGATGCTGTAAAATACAGTTATCAATTTTAATACGTAAAAAAATTATCATTTTTTAAAAATTGACCACATATTGACCTGTGATTAATTTAATTTTCACTGCAGCCCAAAATCCTATATTCAATTCGGAATGCCTTCTCTAAGGAACAAAATATCCATCAAAACTCATTTTCTGCCATTCCGTTTGATCCGGAGTTTACGACAATCGAAGAGAAATGTAGGCGTCGGGGAATGAACTTCAAAGATTGCTACAGAATAAAATTTCTTATTGACATATGATCCATGCCACAACTTTTCTAATATTTTTTCTTGCTTTGAATGTCTATCAATAAAAGTTATTTGAACGATTTTACGATTTTTGAACGATCACAAGTGACCCCACGCTTGAAACACGAACGGAGAAGTGGCGTGCGACCCCGGCAATAAATTCCCTACGTCAGTGGTGCGGGGTTTTAAAAAATTTTGCATTTTTCCTCTATCTGACATCACCATAAGCTTCCTCAAAATCTCCTGAGTACGTTTCGGGCGTTTTTCCTTGAAATATCTTCACTTATCTGAGAAACCTCGTGAAATCTCGAGCAATTTTCAGAAATCTCAAACAGCCTCGAGCAATCTCGAGTCTCGAGGTACATGTCTTGTCTCGTTTCGAAAGTTGAGACAAGAAATCTTAGGTACAAGACCAAAAATGTCTTGTCTACTCTTGAAAAAATATAATTCTACAGTCTTGACGGCAGAAAAAACTTACGTACGTTATAACACTATTATAAATATATATAAAAATAAGAATGCCCGAAGACAATTGATATCGTTAAAAAAAATTGTTTTCGGGGATTCCGGTAATTCTACCATTTTTAGAGAAATTGAGATCCATTGATATTTAAGAAAGTTATCCTGATTTAAATAATTAAAAATCAAATTGCGCCCTAGAAAAAAAAAAAGTGAAAAGAATAGTAAATATTGAGATCACATTATCGCATGATCCTCAAAAATCATATTTTCAAGCATAGAATCAGTGTAAATTTTGTCAGATAAAAAAAACGGCGTTTTTGAAAATGGTTTACTTTCGATGATTTAAAAAAATGTCACTGGTGGTAGAAAAACCTGAAAAAAATTCCGAGGCCTTAATGGATCGCTAATAACATTATATTAAAAAAAGAACAAAATCGATGGGGGTGAGGGTCATGGCCTGCTGATTTGACGTGGAATGCCCCATATCTACTGTATTCTTACTCTAAAGTTTGAATGCAAATTGGATTGGCATTCAAAAGTTCATTGAAAACGTAAATGCCTTATATATGTGAGTTTTACGTTCGCAAATGAAATAATTAAAAAATCCCCTTAATTTTGTAGGTAACGCTAAGATAAAAATCGCAGTACTCCAAAGTACTTTTAGCATTTGGCTAATCATAAAAATGATTGATGAAAAAAGTAGAAGTATTGATGGAGAATGCCTCATATCCAGCTGTCTCTGCTCTCACTTACTCTCTTTCTCTCTCTCTCTCTCCCTCTTTCTCTCTCTGATTCAAATTCCATGCGGTGCTCTCGCTAATTCCAATCTATGCTTTCCGCTCCACAGTAAACGAGAGAACGCTTCTTGATTTCTGTATCCGCACCAAATCCCTATCGATCTGGTTACGAGCTTGCAATTGTTAAATCCCCGATTGCGGTGGGGCGTTCACGCGCACGTGTTGAATTCATTGTCCAGCGATCGTCTATTGCAGTCGATTCCTTTGTTCACGCCGAGATGAACGATTCAGAGCGATACTGAGAGGAGAATTCCATGTCCTGATTCGAATATACGACAGGATCGATATCCAATGAATGTATTTTTTTCGGAGCAGATATGTATTGCCCAGTCGAGATAATTATAACATATGGAATATGGTAAAAAATATGGAACCTGAACATTTTTTCATCAGCAACGTTTTTAATACAAAAAATCCGAGTGGCAGCTTAAAAGAAGTCGTTGAAACATGATTTTCCCAATAATGAGAGTAGCGGTAGCTTTGACAGGTTTTGTGACGTCAGTTCAGTCAGAATCAAACGGACATTTTTTAATATCCATTTTTTTGAACTTGGCATCGAGTCGTTACCGCACCTTTTGATTAACTATATATATATATCATATATACACGTTTGGGTGGTCGTTAATTTCTAGGTTAAGCGATTTTGAGACCGAGACGCCCCTTCATTTTCATCGAAATAAAATTTTAAAAATCCGGTTGAAATTTGAAAGCTCTATCTCAACGAAAAAACGTGCCTGTAGGCCCAAACATTTTCCCATTTAAATAACATGAGAGTTTTGGCACAATTACGTTGAATTTTTTTTCCGAGCCTCACAAAAGCGGGAAAAATCCAAATACTGCACGAATTGTACGTCAAGTAGTTGTACTTTGAACACAAATTTTAATGACCATCTCATAATTATGTACAACGTTTTTAATACAAAAAAGTCGAGTGGCAGTTTGAAAAAAGCCGTTGAAACGCGATCTTCCGAATAATAAGAGTAGCGGTAGCTTTTGGTTTTGTGACAGGTTTGTGACGTCAGTTCAGTCAGAATCAAACGGACATTTTTTAACATAAATTTGCTTTTTTTTTTCACTTGGCGTCGAGTCTTTACCGCGCCTCTTGATTAACTATATATATCATATATACACGTGTCAGAAAAAGTAAGCTGTGTATATTCGAAGATATCAAGAAACGATCGCTGCAACAATAAATGTTAATGCAAGACAATCATAAATCAAGCGTCCTTGGAATTCGATAAAGGTCGATTTGTCGCGGTTCTCGCATGTCTGCTTATTATTATTATTATTATTATACGCCGGTAATAATGCATTGTGGAAGTTAGAGTGACAAATAGGAACAGTGCAAATAAAGAGCGCAGAACGCACGAGATAAATATAAAGGATTACTTATTAGCTATTATGTAAGGTTATGCTCATGTACAGTGTGAAATTGTATAGAAAGTTCTTATTCATGAACCAGTATGTAAAGCATTCTCTGTCGGCTTAGCCACATTTTTCTCGACCTTCTCTGATCTGTCACATGATTGGTTACATCAAAGTACTACTTACAGATACTGCATGTGAATCTTGGCAGACTTTTTAAATCAATGTTTAAACAAATGCCGCTTTTTTCTCAAATGGAAACATTTCGGACAAGTTACGAAAAAAAAAAAAATGTTTCCCTATAAACGTTGACGTTCTTCGTTAGCTTCTGAACGAAATACTTCAAATAATTGCCACGTTCTAGTGAGTATGATTTTATGCCAAGAAACGCAGACATTTTTTTTTTTCTTAAAAAAATATATTTTTTTGGACTGAATAAATTACAGGGTATTCATGCATGACTGTTGGCAATGCGAAACAATAATCCGAGTGGCACGGATTGAGGTTGGGGTATGAAGAAAATTATTCGTGCGGAAGTTTCGAAAAACGGGGGAATTTTTTCTTTTTTTTTTTAAATTAAAAACGTCTTTTTGGCTGAAATGATTGCACGCTATTCCGTCACTGTCAATATTTTAAAAAATCACTAGAGGGACATGGATTGAGGTTCTAATGTACAAAAAAACGAAATAACACTACACCTTCTTTTATATCGGAACCTTGATCCGTGGCACTCTAGTGATTTTTTTTTTAGATGTCGACAGTCATGCAGGAATACTCTGTAATTTTCTGACCCAAGAAATAACTTTTTTAACATTAATACGAAAACAATCTCCTGTTTCTTAATAATTTTTCATATACCACATCGATCGGTGCCACTCTGGCAACTTTTTAGCGATTTCAACAATCATGCCAAAAAACTTTATAATTTTTTTAGTTTCAATATATCCGTTTCTAAATAGAAAAATTATTATTACGTGTTTCGGTGAATAATCGTACTCACCAGAACGTGACAATTATTTCAGACATGCCGCTCGAAAGCTAACAAGGAACGACAACGTTTATGTGCACACTCTCGGAAACTCGAAACCACTGAATAAACGTCTGTTTATTCAGTGGTTTCGAGTTTCCAAGAGTGTATAGTACGCCATAATGGCGTGAGATGAAACTAAAAATTTCTGAATTCTAGCTTTCAGAGCTAGATTTGTACCGGTGTATAAATTTTGGTGTGTGATGTCTTATTTTATGTGTCAAAGCGGGCATTCTATAGTATGAGTGTAGTGACCCTGGATGCAGTGAAAATTGTATTTACTGTAGGCAATTATTTAGTGAGTTCTTGAATAAGAGAGAATAATTTGCCCATTTAAAATGATAGCTTTGTTATTAAGGAATTAAATAAAAATTCCCATTTTCGTGCTAAATTGCACTTATCGATAAATAAAACGAGACACCAAACACTGAAATTTGTTCACCGGTAAAATGGTCTGAGCGCTACGATAAGCTAAAATATCTACTTTCTAACTCACACCTTTTTTGTGCACTGTTATGTCTTTACAAATTAGAAGAACTGTGTAATGCTTGGTGTGTATACTTACTGAGGCTTATATGTAAGATTCTTTTAAGGATAACTACGATCTATTAAATTTTTCTATATTCTTCAGGTATTTCTTCTTCCCCGAAAACCAGGACTACACGGAAAGAAATTATTGGTTGTCACAACAACGTTTCCAATTTGCTGTACACAATCTCTCAAAAATGAGTTGCCTCAACCATATCGAATAGTAGCCTCAACTATTAACAATTAGTCCTCGCGAAATTAGTGAGGTTAACCAATTCAATCGCTGCGACTACCACTTGAATTATTAGGACTATTATTTAAAACGTCTTTATTACCATTCGAACCGTTCGCACTACCATTTGAGTTGTAAGGGAAATAAAATAATCGATTGGTTGTGTCAACTCATTTTGTGGTTATGTTAACTAATCTTTTTTTTCCGTGTAATTTAAACACTTTTAATTGTCATATCTATGTAATAGTACATGCATAATAATAGAAGCTTGTAGCTCATATTACTGACGATAATAATTTTCTTTTTTCAGTTGAACGAAGACGAAGGTTCAACATAAACGATCGAATCAAGGAGCTTGGGACACTTCTTCCCAAAACCAATGATCCGTAAGTATTAGAGCTTTCTTTTCACGAGCTGATCTGTTTTCTTTTTGTTTTTTTCTCAATGTAAGTGAGTTGTGACGCACATATTTGAATAACTGCGTAGTTTTCTGATACCATTATTGGTGTTTCATCTGGTGAAACCACTGGCAAACCCACGTTCAATAATTCGTAACCGGTGTAGATATATATATACACTGAGAAAGAAGCATATCGTTGATTGAACGATATCACATATGATAAAAATAATATAGCAAGGTTTCCAATGGTTTGTATGGTTTAACCGATGATAATATGTTTCATTAAACGATACTTGCAAGGTTATTGAAAACAAATGTTTAAATCGTATATGCAACGAAACGACATTTTTGGAAATATTCGAATAGTTTTTTAATCTGTCGTCATTTTAATGATTGCTACTTAAGTTATATATGCTATAACCATAAAATATAGACGTTCCTCCTGGAAATTATATTAATGGTTCATTCAACTATTCTCTTGTATTTGGTATAACCATAAAATATAGATGTTCCTCCTGGGAACTATAGTTTATAGATACATTATCGTTGGTCTAACTATATTTTTCTTTCAATTAGCAGATGTTTCTCTGAGGGTAAAAGTGTCGGCTGTCGTTACCTCCGATAGTTTAATATTTTGCGCGCTCTTATAGGAAGCTTTGTTTTCATAGCAAACTTTGTTTTCGAGATTTTCATCTCAAGAAAAGTGGCTGAGATAAATAATCCGTGTGTATGTGTGTGTGCGTCGGGCTTCGAAATTTCAATCACCGATAACTCAAAAATCATTTAGACATTGGGTTAATATTTGGCATGCAAGTGAAGGAATAGTCC
Source organism: Tromatobia lineatoria (assembly GCA_949699805.1). NCBI lineage: Eukaryota > Metazoa > Arthropoda > Insecta > Hymenoptera > Ichneumonidae > Tromatobia > Tromatobia lineatoria. The sequence goes on along the minus strand of OX453042.1, from coordinate 3,754,667 downwards.
GTTATTGACTGTTGCATTTTTTTCACAAATGTATGCAGCTTTTTTAATTGAATAGCGTTTAGAAACTTTTCGAAAAAAAGTGGACGCTCTGAGTTTTATAACATTGGCGATATTTTGCTGAATAATTCTTCATAAATGGAGGTATTCTTAATGGTCTGTAGTACTGAATATATAAAACTGAAATTTATTCTCGAAAAAAGTCCGAACGAAAAAACAGCAATGTACAGAGATAGACATTAATATTGTGTTGCCATTAATGTCAATAAAATGTACTATGAAAGAGCTGTCAAAATGAGAAACGAACGAAGCGAATGCCAAAAAAGGTTAGTTTAGAGTATCACGTGGTCATTTTGCTTCAAACAAAAACATTCTCATGTAAAAGAATTGGTTATTCCATTGTCAGAATACAATTTTAGATTATTTACCATAACTCAACAATTATTTTCATCTCAACGAATCTTGAGATATAAAAATTCGAAGCACGCCAGGTCCATAATCTTGTTCAATATCGATTCATTGATGATAACGTTTCAAGAATTCCGTTTTTCATCTCAAGCAGTGGAATTTAAGAAAAATGTCAGAGTGGCCGAAACATCTACTTTAAAGCAGTTGTATTTAAAAAATATAATTACCCAATCCACGTAAAAAAATCACATATAAGTCAATATATATAGTCTGTATAAGAAAATGAGCATATAGAATAACCATACACAGTATTTCATTTACATGAAATTCATATATAATCTGCAGCATTTAAAAAAGATTTTTATAAAAACATCACATTAAATCTACACAAATAATATTGCATCTTACATAATTTTTATGAAATCTTCATATATATTTTATACAACATATAGTAAACAAATATGTCCACTTTCGTATACAGCTTCTATGTACATCTTTACATACTATTTTTCCGTACAACAAAACGCGTAAGACATTATAAAAGGGTGAGTACCACAATTGTGCAGAAAACGAACTGACGTCTCTGCACATTGTTCACTGCAGCATGCAGTCCGGAATCCGAAGCAGTATTTGTTCCGAATGAAAATTGCATTCTTCGTTATTCTCCCTGTTGAGCATCCCGTCACTCGAGCCGCTCCCCCCTTATTATTTCGCGGGTCATTCGATCTCGAGTTTCGATAATTGTGGAATCGTCTGAGGTAAGGAGAAAAATTGCTGGATAATAATCGTGTTATCTGGGGGAGGACTCGTCGAAGGGCGACGCAGGCTTGTCTGAAGGGTGGGCTTCTCGTTGGCCGATGAGGATTCACCGAGGGGTGAGACAGTGAGCGGCAGGTACCGATCGCCCTGGATTTACTGACGAGCCCGCGCAGAATCCCCCTTTCGCGGGGTGGAGGGTGCAGGGGGGGTTGTACCGCCCGAACAGCCTGCACGCCGCAGGAGAAGGGAAGACGCTGTCGTCGTTGTCGGCGTCGTCGACCACCAGCGTGCCTCGGACTCGTTGATCGACCATTTATCAATCTGTGTAGCAATCCATTAGTCAGTGTCGTGTGCTAGAGGTTCAAAAACCGTTTCACCGTACGTCCTACTCGTCCATGGTATATCCAGGCGTTTCCTTCTCCACCGCTGATATTCCTGCCAGCAGAGGCCACCTCCATCAGATCCCTCTCTGCATTGCGAAGCATACGTACGTTTATTCGCCGTGCAGGGATCACTAAGGAAGGATATGGATCGATTTCGTCGTTAGACCTTCGACATTGATGGCGTCGCGGCGCCGGCACTTGACACAAGTGTTTTTTTTTAATCAACCCACTATCTCTTATACTGCCTGACTCTTTACTCTTGACGTCTCTCAAAAATGAGTTACGCTATAGAGAATAATGAGTTGAAACGGCTGTTCTATACTCAGCATAAGTTCCGCCGATTGTTTGGGCTCTGCCTCAAATGATACATCTTCCTGTAATTGATCTTCGATAAAATGTCATGTCTATTAGTAGGGAAAGGAACCGGTACTGATCGTACCCGTTATTCTGAGAAAAAGAGAAAGATGTGTCGATTCGGGATGTAGGGAAAATTTTCGTTGTTTCGAGAGAAAATAGGTTATATACCTGAGAAATTTTTTTTTTCATAAAATCAATGACTACGTATGAATCATTAAATTTGGAACAAAAAATCTTATTGAAACGAATTTCTATCTTTAATATTTGATATTTTACAGAGCCTTGAAATTTTTAATGTTGTAAATTTGCTGGTTTTTTTTTTTTTTTCATTTTTGAGCTAAGCTATTTAAGTTAGGACAAAAAGTTGGAGGAAAATTTTATCGTCCGTCTGATGTACTACAAAAAAGTCGTTGGCGAATTTTTCGTATCGTTGATATTTACAAAATTACAGACCAACAAAGTCGTGGTTTTTGTATTTTTGATTTTTTTTCTTTCTTACGTTAAAAAAATGATCTTTGAGAATTGAAATCCTCAAAAATTGAGCTCCGCTTTTGACAGGATCTTTCCTAAGACGTATTCTACGATATTTTCGGTGGAGAGCAAAAAAAATATCGCTTTTTTGGCACACTCTAATATGTATACTTTAAAAAATGTAATAAAAAAAAATCGTTTGCTTAAAAAATGTTACAGTGAAAGCCTCAATACGCCCGTGATAAAGACGATGATTACAGAAATAAATATATATAGACAAGCAATAAAATTGTAAAGAATCTCTGACAATAAGTTCGATCGCTTTTTGAATAATGCACTCACGCAGATGAAGAATACGTAAAACGTATTCCAGGCGTTCGTCGTGTATTATATATACACATAAACCAAGACACATACACACATATATATATACATATATATCTCCTAGGAATCGTTTCTATAACACGAGTGCATGTGCTGTAGCACGTGTGGAATTGGAAGTTCTCCGTTCTTTAGAGCAGAGAGGCACTCGCGATACGAGACTATTATCCCCTGAGCTCTTGAGGTGTTTCTGCTATATATGCACGTGTTGCATTATATATACTCGGCATGTGGGATATAATGGGGCAACACATAGCGTTCTGGTTCAAAACACCAACAATATTAAGGCAACGCTGCAAGTTCGCCACGTCGTCGGTGGGGATTCCGGACGACGATGATAAAGCGCTCGTGGATACCTCTAAAGAGCCATTTAAACGTGGCACAAATATGAGCCGGCAATATCAACAACTACAGAGATTTTACACCCGCTGTGGTCCTCCTATTCCCTTGCTTCCTATTCAATCCCCTTTAAGAGAGGGTTTACGGTTTCAGCGTGAAAAAAAACTCTTTTTGCGATTTTTTTTCTCAAATATGGATTGAACAATTTTATTCGAACCTTTTGTATATTATTGAGCATACTTTTGACAATGTTGTGTAATTTTTTCATGCAGAAATATTGAAGCATAAGCCGGTAATAGAGCTTCTCCCCAAAACGTCTTGGGAATAAAACAATTTGCGGTGTTCACTACAACTCTGCCAAAAATTATCTGAAAATAAAAAATCATGAAAATTTAGTCAAATTATAATCAAATATTCCCCTCAACTTTCTCTGATAATTTTTTTTTTTACATGAAGAGTGTTTCCCACCCACAAAATGGCGGAATTTTTCGTGGAAAATAACAGTTCACACTTTAGATGGACGCCAAAAATTTTTAAATGAAAAAAAATGTATTTAATTATTTTTGTAAGTGACAGTCTTCAAGTTTTCCAAAAATTGCTTTATCATCTACCCACTTATTTCCGTATGAGAGCCGTTGAAAACCCTAAAGTAGCCGCACCCCCGTGTGGAAATCTGTTTGGGATAAACTGGTTTGAACCTAGCGTCTAGCTAGTTTCTCTTATTAAGGTTTTCTGTAAAGGGACTAGATATAATCTAGCTAGAATACACTTATAGATGGCACGGCTATCTAGATTCTATCTAGTTTTCATGGCGCAGGTTATTTGACGAGAAACTAGACATAATCTATTTAGCATACACGTATAAATGACACGGCTGTCTTGGATTTATCTAGCTTTCATGGCGCAAGTTATCTGACGAGAAACTAGACATAATCTGTTAACCATATACGTATATGGTCATCTAGAGTTGAACCACTTTTGCTTGAATAAAATCAGAGTTGTCAATCCCCATTAATTCATGAGATATAGTTTGCAGTACAATTTGTTTTTTAATTGTGATATAATAATAATGTGTAGTGATTATAAAATAGAGTGTAAACGTTTGAATAGCTGAGGAAAATACTAATTTTCGCTTTAATATTGGAAGAAATAGTTAAAAAACATTAAAGAAAAACTGAATGCATTAAGAAAATAATGCATTAATTATTTCTTCTATTTTTCCACTATATCTTCCAATATTAAAACGTAATGTAGTCTTTTTTTTTTACCTATTCAGATGTCAAAAAGGACTTTAAGAATAACGTGAACAAATTTCCCTTTAAAATTTAAAAAAATGAGAGCAAATTTTTATGCACATTTCCGAGGAGGCGGTACCCGCGGTCGTTCCTCACCTGTTACTCGGTCATGTAAAAACTGAAAAAAAAAAACATTTTTCTAGCGGCCAGGGTGGCCAGACCTCTTAATACAAATTCATTTTAAATGCCGAATGGGAAAATTTATGTTTTATATCAAGTTCCTCGGTGTTCTTCATGGCGAGATTGCGCATTCACTCATAAATGTGAACGAAGCGAAAGTGACTATTTTATTTTATTGACATTATTACCTATTTTTGTTTTGAATGTTTTTATTCATAAAGACTCCCTAATGGCAAGAATCCTTTTTCTTAAAAAAAAAAAAGCGATTGTTCGTAGTATATTTTCTCTGTTATGTGTCATTAATCGAAATAAACTTCATTAGTCACACTAAAAGAACGTATATTAATTCTGTTTTTATTAATCCTGAGATATTCCTTAGACAGTTTTATTCTATAGAGTTGGGCTATTTCCGTGCTGGCTAATCAGTAGCCAAGTTTACTAGATGTATTAGTAGATTCTTATCCAGGTTCTAGATAGTTTTCTTATATAAGAGCTGGACAGCGAGAAATTACATATAGCGATCGGATCTATCTAGTTTTCTCACCTAGATCTTGTACAGCAAATATGAAAACTTGTCGTTTTCTAGCTATTGGCGAGTTTGAATTTCCACACGGGCCCTTTGTCCTGCAATTCGAACAGTACTATTGAATTTAGGAAATACAATCTTAGTTCCGGTCTTAGAAACTGGGACGACGAATGGTAGCACGAATGCTATTTGTGAGATTATGGAATCAACATTTTTATCATCTCAATTGATTTAAAAAAAAAAAACGTAATTCCAATAAATTTTCAAAAGTGCGTCTGCAAATATATTTTACATCGTATGATAGTGTCATCTAGACTGCGCAGGGTTCAAAACTGAAACAAAATCCAATATCAGGAATGCGTGAAGGATGAATCGTGCATTTTTCGTCGGGAAGACGTAGAGTATCATTGGATAGAAGACAGATTTGGATCTTTAGCGAGACTCCACTGCGCAAGATCCCTGTAGCAACGATACCGTCCAAAATCTTAATGCGGGATCTTAAAAGGCGCAAAAAGGATGAGAAATTGCGTCCAAATACGATAGGACAATGGGAAGAGGATTTGGTTGGCGGTTTTCAGGGCTCTTCACGTTGTCTCTCTCGTAATAGGAGTTGGCTGTTACTATGACGCGAGGTTAAAAGGGGTGCGAGGGTCGAGATGACGAATGCTCTCTGTAATAGGCTTTCCATTCGCTTTCCCGGTCAAATGACAGCACGGGCTTTGTAAAGCACAATTTTAGGGGGTTTAAACAAATCGAATCTATCTCCGTTTTTTCTCCGAAGGACAAAATCCCAGCTAAAGTGAAATATATTCCTAAAAACCACAAATCGTAATGACGCTAGAACCTTGAAAAAATAAAAACTAAATCTTATTTTTATGTTCCAGATATTACGAAATTGTGAGGGATGTAAGACCAAACAAAGGAACGATACTGAAGTCCTCTGTAGAGTATATAAAGCTCTTGAAGAACGAGTTGACCCGTATGAAGCAGAGCGAGTCAAGGCATAAACACCTCGAACACCAGAATCGTAGGTTGCTGCTGCGCGTACAAGAACTTGAGCTCCAGGCGAAGGCGCACGGACTTCCTGTCACGGACTTCAGTTGGGGTTCCACATCAGCCGGTGTAGTTAATACCTTCGCAAGAAGCAAACACGATCGGCGGAAAATGAACGTGAGTTTCTCCAATCCGTGTTGAAACCTGCAGCGTCTTCTCATTGTTTCCCAATCAATGTTGATTCGCCGATAATTGGCTTCCTCGATTTCAACTCATCCCTCAAACGTGTTCGGATTCTCTATAAGATCTAGATCAAGCAATCGGACTTAATGAAACAATGTAAGAATTCACGGAAAATAAAATTGGTTGGATAGACTCCAAGTGGCAAAAATTGTTAGGCCAATTAACTAATTAATTACGAAAACAAATTCGTTGGCTGGAGCGACAAATCAGTCGGTTAGGTTAACAGATTAACTAGTTAGTAACCAACGAATTGGGTGAGAGAACCAATTAGCTTCTCCGTTCAACCACGAAATTGGTCAACCTAGCTAACTTACAATTAGTCGCTTGGAGCGTATTCCGTTATGTCAGTTGGTTAGAACAGCCAATTATTTTTCTCCATGCAAGCAATAAAGTCACAGATAAGTAATGCCGTTTATTGCTGCTCAAGGATTTTTTATGTATTCCGTCTAGCTCGGTGTTTGGAACCATTACGCTGAAATTATCATTTGTAATATCACATGGGCTTCGAAATTATCGGATATTCCCCGATAGGTTCATTGCAAACAAATGAACGCTACGCGCTCGTGATTTTTTAGACTGAAAAACTTGACGAGCTCATTTGTGTGCAGGAAACCTTGAGGGAAATATCAGATTAATTTTGAAACTCGAGCAGTATTCGGGTTATTATTTTACCCATGCAAATTGCAACCAATGAAATTGCACCATGAGACGAAAATTACGGTTCAGTTGAATTAAATTCAATCTGTCCGTTCGACAGATGGTTAACGCGGCTGAATGATTTTTCGTTTTGTATGTGTAGCAACCAGCAGACAAAATTATCAAAAAAATTATCAGTATAATACCGTGTACGTTGTATCACGTGACGTCGAATGGTGCAATTCTATTAGTCGAAATTTGGATGGGAAACATAATCCTCGTAATTGGAAGCCCAATATGTACTTGTCTGGACTCTACACTGAGAAAACAAATTCATTTTCTCAACAAATCAACAAACCTGGCGGTCATCGGCTGTCTAATAACCATTCAGTTACAGGAACAAAATGTTTCGTTTCTTTAACAGTTTCTCGGTTTAGCAGACCAACAGATGTTTAAGGTGAAACGAATTTTTGTTGAACTGCCTAAACAATTGTTGAACTGCTCAAACAATTGTTGAAATGTCTGAAAAATTGTTGAACTGACTGAACAATTGTTGAACTGCCTGAACAATTGGTGAACAGACTAAACAATTGGTGAACAGACTGAACAATTGTTGAACAGACTGAACAATTGTTGAACTGACTGAACAATTGGTGGACAGACTAGACAATTGGTGAACAGACTAAACAATTGTTGTATTGACGGAACAATTGTTGAACTGACTGAACAATTGTTGAACTAACTGAACAATTGTTGAACGAACTGAATAATCTATTTGACAGCCGGTGACCACCCGGTTCGTTAAGCCACCGAATCAGTGTACCGGAAAGAAATGGGTCGTTTACATTTTTTGTCGACCGATTAAATTGAATTTAAGCGAAGATTTTTTTTTTTTAAGTTTGTTACTAAAGAATTATCGTCGTGTTCTCCGCTATTAAGCACTCGTGGCTAGGATTCTTATACTCTCAATTAAACGCTCCGCGGTAATAAATGTTCCAGTATATTTCCTTTGCAAAGTAAATGAAGGATTATTGTTTATTATCAAGTGAAAGTCACGATAGTCAACTGTAGGTGAGTTTGTCGCCCGTGAAGGGAATTGAGGAATTATTGTCAAAGAATGGAAACTCTTCGGAGCTCAATAGTACATCGATCCATCGAATTTTCGTGGAGGTCTGTCGCAATCGTTCAGACTCCAATTTCGCATCATTGGGAGGCCACCCGTAACTGCCGCGTTTCAAGGAAGTTTAACCGCGTTTGACTTAGATTGGGAGACATCTAAACTTTTTGCCTCACTCTCTCGAACCAACGTGAAAAAGTTTGTCCGTTGTTTTCGAACCTATACCCACTCTTACTTCTTTCCTTCCTTTCTCATCTTCATTCTTTGTCTTTTCTTTCCTTTCAAGTAACGAAACTTGGATAAGATACTTCCTCACATGCCCGCGCCGGTTGTGACAATAGCAGTTAAACTTCAAACTTTGTCCCTTCACATTTATTCTTTCCTCGTAATGTACACTCAAGAATACGTTATAACGAAAATTTAATTTTTAAACTATATCAATCACATTGATGTTATGATGCTTCGACGACAACAGCCTGTAATCTTTCTTATTTTTAATAATCCCCGGCTGTGATATTTTTCACGATTAAAAAAGAATTATTTAAATATCGTCCGTTCAGATTACTTCATCAACTTCCGAATTAATAAAGAAATCCGAAGGGACAAAAATACAAAGATTTCAATGTTTATTTTTCCCGTATAAGAAGATTGATAACAACGGAATCTTCGGCATCGTTCGACTCAGACCCAAGTTACGATTTGCCAAATTTCCATCTAAAAATAAATAAAAATTACAGGCTGTTATCGTCGAAGCATCATAACATCAATTTAATAAATACTCAGCCAAAGGCAAAGAAGAATAATATATCAATCCCATTTTTGTATTCCTGAGACTACTTTGGACACCTTGACAATATGTAATAGAAGAGCCGTCTTCCCATTCGCTTGCACGCAGTAAATAGAGTTTTTTATTGTGGCTTGTTTCACCAGATGCCGGACGTGGTAACGCAGGAAGCGTCTCTGAGTATGGCGCAATTCGAGGATCTGATGGAGGACGATGCGGGGGGTCCAGTTCATGGTGGAGACCCGATGCTGTCATCTCCACACCTTCCGCCGTTGAGTCCACCTACACCGGTCTGTCACCACCCGCTTCCGGACGAGGACACCCTTGGCAGTCTCGCTCCAACCACCTCCAACTCATCTACCTCCGACATGGACATAGTTGCGTAGCCACGAGCCCCACCTCCTTTTGTTCGGAATATAGGAGGCTCGCCATCATTACCATCATCACTTTCAACAGCTCATGTGTCACCATATACATCGTGAAGAATGCTCCGCCGAAACTTACCACTCAACAGTCGCCGCGACTATCGATGATAACGAAAGACAGGTTACTTTCTCGCTCAATAATTCACGGTCGCAATCAGTAATTATTCAAGTGAAGAAAATGTCCCTGCAACTTGCCGTGGTTGATGGCCATCGAGACATCTTTCTTAGTGAAAATATGCCTATCTTCATGGACGGACGTCGAAGAAAAAAGGTGCTTCAGGTGCTATCGCAAAAAATAGTACATCGTCTGGGCCGGTCAACGATTCACGGGATGCTTAACTTTAGCCATCTTATGATGGACGTCGAAGTAAAATGGTGCTTTAATGAGAAAAATTCTGCATCATCTGGGCTGGTTCACGATTGACAGGAAAGGTCCAATAATGAAATCTCCGAATTCCATCAATACGAAACACGGAATGCCAGTCTGGACTGATAATTAAAAGCGAGAATATCGAAAGGGTTCTGTTTTTGTCCACGTTCAGCACCTGGATAAAATACGATCTCTCGTCCTCGCGGATGAGCGGGACTGAAGAGGCTTTTATGGAAGGCGTCATGTAATGTGTGTGAAAATACTGCATGACGAATCCTGTCACGTCGAAGAAAAATGGTGCTTCAATTAGAAAAATACTACATCGTCTACATCTAAATTCAGCCATCTTATAATGGGCGTCGAAGTAAAATGGTGCTTTAATTAGAAAAATACTACATCGTCTACATCTAAATTCGGCCATCTTATAATGGACGTCGAAGTAAACGGTGCTTTGATTAGAAAAATACTGCATCATCTGGGCCGGTTCATGATTGACAGGAAAAATCCAATAATGAAACCTCCGAATTCCATAAATACGAAACACGGAGTGCCAATCTGGACTGATAATTAAAAGCGAGAATATCAAAAGAGTTCTGTTCTTATCCACGGTCAGCACCTAGATAAGATACGATCTCTAATCCTCGAGGATGAGTGGGACTGAAGAGGCTTTTATGGAGGGCGTCATGTAATGTGTGTGAAAATACCGCATGGCGAGTCCTGTCCTGATGCACGAACGCTATCGACTGCGTTTTCCACACATAAAGAAGTGGACTTTAGCTTGATGTCAACACCCAGTTAACTCCCGAGTTTACTCAAGTGCCATGACCAAGGATGCTGTCTGCTATCGAGAACTCTTTCGTACCGCCCCAGGCTGCTGGACTGCCGGAGAATTGGAACGAGGAGAACGAAGAAGTGAAGATATCTGACATCGAGAGGTCCTCGAGAAGAAGCTCGCGATGGTGTTCGAGTGCACACCACAGATGAACAAACACACCTTCAGGATCGTTTGTCCGGTATATCCGGTGATTGGACTCCTCAGCTGGATGGAAAACCCTTCGGGCCAGCCCTTCAATCCGCTGTCTCGCCGTTATTTTCCATTGAGCACACATGTTATGCGTCCTCGTGCTACTTCCAGGACAACGGTCGGTACACGACAGAATTGTTGAAATATCTGTCGTGGGCTTCGTAGGAACGTAGCGAATTCACATTTCCAAGAGAGAAAAAAATAATCATAATAATAATACTTCGAGCCTCGTCAAACTCTCCTATCGAGAGGTCACGCACCTTTCACCACGAAGAGTGCCAATATTTCGTCTACCTGAAGTCAGATCGAAATGTAGAACTCTGGATTACATATATATTATCGAGAAGAAATCTTGTCGTTCCAGATGCAATGCTTGTTGTAGACATAGCACGTGCTGGTCGCGTGCCAATCTTTGCGAAGAAAAGATTTGTAGATACGAGAACTGAATTCCATATGAGAATTAAGATAAAATACGTCGTGACCCCGAGCGTAATAAAATCGCGAATCTACTGAGAAATCGTTCAAATTACTATTCGTTCGAGATAATGGCTTGACCTTTTTTTTCCCTACGGCATTATTGAAGCGAATTTCGCGACGCTTCCGATATATTATAATTTTCATTCTGTTTAATATCCTTTATCATCATTCTGTCGTCTCAACGTGAGATTTTAAACTGAGTCGCACCTTTTGCAAGTACGTAAATGATTTGAACGTCAATATTTGAAAAATTGCCATTGATTTTTATTGCCGATTTTCAGGCCTCTCCACAAACTTATGGACCATGTGCTCGCAGTGATTTGGCGTCACTTGCAAGTTATTTGTCGTGCACGTGCGATGAGATAGTGGTATCGTGCACGAATATAGTTTAGCTTCTTCGGCCTTCACAGTCGCGATGCCTATGTAGGTATGCACCAGTTAAACGTACTAGCAGGTCAGGAATACATTGTTTCCAAGAATACATATTGCCAGTCCATTAGTAAAGCGAGAAATGCGTCACGTTTAACGCCCCGTGAGAATTGCTGTGTATGCATTCGGTAAAGTGTTGTTCGGTGTATGTAAAACGGTATAATACTGGTCACACGGTTGCTGTTCTTCCCGTCGCCGGATATATACAGCTTGCAATAAATTCAACCGTATTTCGAAAGTAGTAAATGTTATTGCGAGTAGGTTTACGGTTGACGGAGAAATTTCTCGGTTGAGCTGCTAGATCCGGTGGCTTTCAGTGTGTGTTGCACACCGCTTGTAGAGACATTTGTCGCGTAACCGTGCGCAGGGTAAACTGAGCTTACGGGACGCCCACGAGCTTTGTACACGTCACAAACTACAGCGATTTCCGACTTCGAGACTCTCGTAAGGTCCGACACCAGTTTAACCAGTTAGCAAGTGTTTTATGACTTTTTTTTTCGTAATTGTTATTACGACGGTATCGTTCCTGAGATGCAAATTATATTTACTCGACAGATTTTTTTATTCAGGCACTTCCTTGAGTTTTTTTTTACGATGCCTTCCACTTTGGCACAGAGAAGATTCTTTTTGCGTTTGATAATCACGAATTTCAGAATCTCGATTACAATTTTACCCGTTGACAGTCTTAGAAAAATTGTGCATTTGTCAATAGCCATGAAAAAATTACAGGAGTATTTAAAATAGATGTTACAAAATTTTACGCTGTATTCTTCAAATTATGTTTTATGCGTAATCCTGTCTTAGCAATGATAAAATTGTCCTTTTATCGTATAAAATCAGAATGCGGATCTGAATGTCATCTGCATTCAAAAAAGGATCATCATGGGACGTCACAATCTTTTTTTCTATAACAATAGGACTACAATCGAAGAAGTTTAATGAAGCTCTCAAGTAAAGTTTATAATCAGTAAATTATGAATTCATCCCGGCGTTTTTACTGATTTTATCACGAAGCATTTGCCAAAGTACAGTCGTCGGTTGTGCTGTGTCTATCTTGCAAATAGTCTGATTATAATTCGTTTGGGGAATACGACGCGGCGTGCGTGTTGAAGACACAAGAGCGTTTCACTCGTCAATAAAACATGGGCGTGTTTTCTCTCGCTTATAGTAGCATTCAAGAGGGTCAGGGGAATGAAGCGTCAAAAGAAGAGGCCTCGACCGTAATTCAAATTAATAATTCACACGCGTGCCTTCGATATACGGCTGCGTCGGTTAGTACCCGCGAGATCGTAAACGAGGCCGATTACGCGATTCCATGCCGAACGCGTCACGAACTCTTCTCTCGCCCTTTTTCTTTTTTATTAAGACTCTCGCTCTCTCGGCTCTTCTTTATTTTCCAGCTTGTAACCAACTGCACATGCGTTTAACGCGTGTATGACGTTGAATGCGACCGTCACATAGCTTCATCAACTTGTAGACCCTCGCGGCACTGTTTTGTTGAGTGTCTCAAATTTCTTAATGATGAATCGGTTGCCATACTATTCGTCAATCCGGTAACAAGCCGGGAAAAAAAGAAGACACGAAGTTATCGCGAATATATCGGACGTGTTATTAAAAAAAAAAATTCTACGCAGTCCCTGAGCATTGCGCAGTTAATTGTTTCATGCCTTGTAACGACGACGAAAAAGCACATTTTACGTAAGGAATAATTATAAGGCGTCAGTGCTTTTTTTCCAATAAAGGAAAGCACTCGAACGCTAACGATGAACGGCACAGATTTGACTTGAAAAATTGGTGCGTAACTCTAATATTAGTAGAATGAAATATTTGAGACGCTCGTTTTCTGCTCGATGCAACAGTCTTACTCGACCTTATCGCACGCATAGATCGTAATTGTAAGTTAGTAATATTGAATTAATAAAAAACACGCGTGAATTATCCGGAGTACAATATCTGTTGCTCGTGCAGAAGCTTGTATAGTTTATGTATAAATATATAGAGAGATATGTATTACATATAATACTACCAACATAATAATGAAAAATGAATTTGGAGAGTAAACAGGCCGTTGTTCGTTACCTAATTATATCGACGTTGATAATTGCAAAGATATATACATAAAGAGAGAGGATATATATTATACGACTATTTGTTACTGCGCCACGAAATTGTTGGTTGTTGAAGCCTGTGTAATCTAAGTTTTCTTTGACACGAAAACATCGGTTATTCGCGTTGTTTAGCCGTAAGACGGCTGAAAATGTTGCATCGAATAGCCATGTTGATTTTACATATTGCGTTGTGACGAGAAATGCCAGTGAAAGGTGATGACAATATTGTACTGAGCAATTGATATATCCCATTGTTGTTGTTAAAAGATGTTCTGTTTAAGCAGACAACGATCGAGTTCACGTACAAAAATGCGAACTAAATGCTATACCAGAACGAATAATTGTGTATAAGAGAAGGAAATAAAGAAAAAATTGTGTTACCAGATATAAAATTGTGAGTTTTTATTGTTATCGTCAGCCAATTTTTAGTGTATCCCTGCTGCACATGCATTGTGCGATCTTCTTTTCGACCGCAGCGACCCCTCGCAGTAGACCAACTCTTTTGCTCTGTACTCCGTAGCTTCGACCTCTTGAAACTCCTCGTTTTTCCTTCCTCTCTCTCAGCCGGCTTTTTACCATAATCCCTTCTTTCAGCGGTAACGAGCGATCACGAGGGAAGGAAATGCAATTTGCCGTATCGTCGGGCTGAAATGGCTTTCCCCTCCGGTCCACTCACGGCCACGAGATGCAAGGGAAGTGGTTTTGGCTTTGGCTGACCGAGGTCACGTTGCTGTATATATTTATACGTGTTTCATAGTTGCAAAACCTAGAAGCCATATATATTTCGTTTACCCCACTTGTAGAAAAGAAGGGAAAAGGAGATAACTATTTATTTCACGGAGCAATAATTTCGGGTTATAATATGTGAGGCATTACACGGCACTTTAGTCAACAAAATTTCGAAATCCTGCAATCACTCCGAAAATTAGTAAGTTTAAAGTACTAACACGATTAATGCAGAAATTTGCGACCCCCTTTCACCCTTCCGTTTGAAGAAAAAACGAAGAAAAGTTTGTATTCTTTTTTTTTTGACGATATTTCTGCAAGGATTGATGGAAGAAAATAAATTTAAAATACAGTATTTTTTGTTTTTCTATTGTCTTTTGGAAAAAAAAATATATATATTTATTGTGGGCGTTGTAATACTTTTTACTTTATAAGTTACTCATCGATCTTTTATGCATGAAACCAACGAAACCCAGTCGATATTTACTAATTTTATTGAATTTTTTCGTTTTTCAAGTTCAAAACGAATTTTCAGCTGAACGAACCAATGGCGGACTTTTCTAAGATATTAGTTGAAACAACAATAATTGAAAAATAATCTATTAAGAAGAATCGAAGTTGATACGATTCATTCTTAGCCTGACAAACGAAAAAAAAAAAAAAAACGAAACGGATAAATATCGACTAGGTTTCGTTGTGTTCTTCGTACGATTCGTTAAATAATTTATTAAAAAATATTACAACGCCCGCAATAAATGTATATTTTTTTTTTTCGAAAAGAGTATAAACAAACACAAAATACCGTTTTTAAAATTAATGTTCCACGATGAATCCTTGCAGAATTATTGCCAAAACAAATTTAAGAAAAAATGTATTATTTTTTACCTTAAGCGGAAGTTTGAAAAAGCTCGACAATTTCTGATTTTGCTTCCTCATAGAGGAAGCTTTATTTTCCTCAACAATTTTTTTAAAAAGATTTTCATGTCAGTACATCCAGAATGCTTCAAAACATCGAGAAAAGTGGTTTCGAAAAAATGTGTGCACACTCAGAGAAAATTATGCTATTAGTAACTATAAAGTGATAACGATATTTTCTTGCTTCGTAGAACTCATTGTTCTATTGTTGCCACAACTATCGAATAGTCACTATAACTAAAAAAACAGTTACCGTAACTATTTTCATAGCTCCCGTAACCATGGCAATACTTACATGTACTAAGAGTTGATAGTTGTCACTTAATACTATTATATAATTACTAAAATTTCTCTGAGTGTATGTTCGTGTGTGGCAATGCGAATTCAAAGCGCTGTATCTCCGAAACAACTTAAAAAAATAAAGCTGAAATATGGTACACTGATAGAGAACTAACGCACCTTCATACGTATAAATTTGCGTAAAGACTTGTTTATGCCAAATAGTCATAAAACTATTTATTCGGTGGCATATCGGATCCCATTCACGTAAATGTTCTTGTCTCAAGTTTTTTATACTTTGTTTTTTTTTTTGGGGTCGTACATGTCCACGTGAAACTGATAAAGGAATTCCGGGTGAAAGGTAAGGGTGGTGTTCAAAGGGAGTAGCACGTTGAGGGCAACTATGTTGTAGCCAGTCGGAGCTACAGTATATCGTGGAATATAGACTGAACAGAGTAGAGAGAAAGACACATACACAGTTGGTGGAATCGTTAACGCAACTTCGCTCGTAACTTACTCTCGTAAAAGGTTCCCGGCATCGAGTCTCTCTTGGTTAACGAGACTGCCTCAGAACGATCACGAGATTTATGGTGATCCAGAGACTCCACGAATAGGTATTTCCTGCTAGAATTGCAGCTCCATATTCGTGCTGGCAGCTAGGGCATATTATGTAAGGGTTAGTTTGTATGTACATTATGCCACAATGACAACAACGATATATTACTATATGCGTGGACACCCTCTTATGACGAGGAGAGTGTGATATTAGTTTCATGAAACACAGGTGCCAATGACTTACTTGCGATACGCGCACTTCTTATTACATTTTTTATTAGCATAAAGCTGCTGTCACAAAGTCATTGGGAAAGAAATAAGGATTATATCCATGGAAGTTGAAGAATTTCATTAAATAATTGTGATAAATTCTTGATATCCCATGAACGAACTGAGAAATATAGTATATTTTGGAACAAGGGCCGAAAGTTAGCGATTGCGATGAATGTAAGGTTTGCTGTCCACGCGAAACGAGGGCTGCAATCACATGAGTCGCAATTGCCGATTTCGGTCCATGTTACACACTATATTTTTTGTAACCAGTGCATGAATCGTGGTGCATTGGATGTTAGTTTTCAGGTAAGAATAGTGGAAAGTGAAGTTCCATACTTTCGTCCCTAGGGACGTGAAATCGGCCTTAGGGATGAAAGTGACACACCGAAAGGATTAAAGTAAACGACAATCGATTGATTGCTTTAACACTGCCATGAAACTAGCCACTTTCGGCCCAAAAAACTGCCTTCGAATGCAACGTTGTTCATGCACGTGTTACAAAAAGTCCTGAGGGAAAAATTTCGAACATTTTGGTGTTTCTGCTTTTTCCTCGCTCCGCTCGGATAGCAAACGTCACAATTGCAAATCTTTGGTCCGCGTTGCACAATATACTACGTCGTGCTACAATTTTAACATCGGAAAAATGAAATTATAGCGTATTGTTTCGGATTGTACTTTCAAGGTGGCATGGAATAGTTGCTGTTGATCGATACTTGCCAAATAGCACATAATATTGGTTGTATATTGATGCAATGTTTCCATAGCCTTTCAGTTAAATGTTTGCAAATAATTCATTGCAATATAATTGACTCAATTCTTAATAATGTTGTTCAAGGAAAAAAAGTTCAATAAAAAAAAGTTTTCTGACATGTTGAACAAACCAAAAGTTACCTTCAATAGCACTTTACGAAGTTTCCAATGTAAGAGATCCGATTAGATTTTGTGAAGTTGACAATCAATTTTTTTTTGCAACATTCCAATGCCCTGCAAATAGAAATTTTTTCAACTTCTTTATAGAGATGTTTCTTATTTATCTTTTTATTTTTTTTTTCCTTTTTTTCTATCTGCAGGCTTTTCGATGTCGAAGAAGCGAGAAAGCGAGAAATCCACATTCGATTTGTCGAAAAAAAAAGTATGCCCGAATTATCGGCGCAAAAAGGTATTTTCCAGCTTGACCCCTTCTAGGAAAAGCGTGTGAACTTTCTAGCTCTCAGCGAAGCTAGGAATTTTTTCAAGCTTACACCGAGTTCTGCAAAGACCACTTTCTTTTCATGAACTTCCGCATCTTTTCCAAGTCAAAATACATGTGCATTGTCGTACACAGGCACGTTATGACCCGTTTTGATTCCTTTTGTCTCACATTCTTGTAAGACGTTGTATGGCCCTTTCGTCTTTTATTTTTGTTCCTAAGCGAATGGCAAAGCAGCAAGGGATCGAAAAAGCAAGGCGTCGCACATAGTATATACCGAGCGTGCAGCGGGTGTCGGTCGAATCCCACGCGAGCACCCAGCCTCTGGGAGTAAATTGAAGCGATCCATTATACGCCCGGTGTCGGGTTGTCGGAGTATGGCGCGTGAGGAAAAGAACGTAATAGCAAAAGGGGCGAAGAGAGAAAGACATGAGCTAGGTGTTGCACCAGCAACATACACGGTGAGGGAAGTGGAGGCACTGCAGCGGACGGGCTGATGAAAAAGACTGCCAAAGATTCCTTCCCAAGAGGGACAGCATGGATTGCGCCTGGTATACTAATAAAAAGTGTAAATAAACAAGAACTAACAATAAGATCAATGATACTCATAAGTTTCTACACATTTTCATTTTTCCGAAACGTGGTGTCCCGAAATTTTTTTTTAAACCACAGTGTGCGTGAAACAGGCACTTCTCGCACTAGTGGCATAAAATTGTATACGATACTCGCGCGAGAAACTTTTTCTGGTCTCATGTGATTACAACACTCGCCTTCAGCTCGTGCTGCAAACTCACACTCGTCGCGAAAAAGTATCATCGCACTAGTATCGTAATGTACAATTTTTTTTTAATCTCTCGGCTGTTGATTGAAAAGTTGACGTGCATGCAGATATACATTTCTGTGGAAGGGAGGCTCTGAAGATAATTTTGTAGAGGTCGCTCGCGCGAGATTTGTATTTTAATTTCTATTAAAACGTGAAGAATGTATTAAATTTACAGAGTAGTATTCATTTTTGAAAAATTTATTTAATAAACCTTTCCGACAGTCATAGTAAGTTGCAATTATTGAAAGATGTACGAGCGGAGGCCTAAATGTGAGATTCAGAGTGAATTTTGAACACTTCACCATGCGTTACAAATTTCAGAAAAATCAACCATATGAAAGGTGCTGAAAAAATTAATTGAGTATGATAATCATTCCAAGATGTTATTAACGAATTGATGAAAAAAAATATTGTTCAATAATTTATCCGTCAACCTAATTTCTTTTTCAAATTAAAGTGAATCTCACATGAGCGATCTCTAGAAAATTAGTTACAGCGCTGCTCTTCCACCAAAACGTATTTCTGCATATATTTTAACTTTTCCATCAACAGCCGAGAATTCTTTTTTTTTTGAGACACCCTAGTGTGTACAATAAAACTGTCCCAATACAGAACCATTGGAATAGATAAATATAAGAAATATAAAATATTGAACCTGACATATTTGCCGTTCGCGACATTTCGACTGAGATAATTCCAGTTAGGATTTCGTAGCAAGCAAAAAAGAGCAAACGTCCAAATAATAAGGTTAGCGCTAGCGTTTCGGTCGTAAGGAGTTTTGTAAGGCACTACAAATTTTTTTTTCTTTTAATACTTGGCGTCGAGACGCTACCATGTCTCTTGAAAAATTCTAATATCTCATTAGACTTCTATTTTATCCTATTTAAATTTCGTGAAGTGTCTACAACTATAAAAACCTATATTTTTAGATTGTTTAAAAAAAAACGTTGTTGGCGGAATTGCGGTGAAATGACTCATATCCGCAAGTAAACGAACCTCAAGAAAAAAGGTTCACTAGAAAATTCCATAAATTGTATTAAATGAATCCACCGTGATTAGCGCAATGAGCAAGAGGCGACAGATATAATATTCGCGATAAGCAATCCGTGTTCCACGTCACGAGCACTTTAACCTGGTGAGTTTTCGAGCCGTTTAATATTGAAACGCGTCGCTCGGAGTCAGCATTAGCAAAGAGAATTGGATGGGACAGGAAAAAATATATGCGAGGATTGTGGTTGACAAGCCGAGGGGGAGGCGCGGAAGGGGTGAGTGACCCGGGCTCTTCCCATGGGCTATGAGTACGTATAGTATATACGGTAAGGAAACGCAGGAGCCTGTAACGGTGGCGGGGCGACTGAGAAGCGAGCGGAAGACGACAAGGCTCGCTCGGATAGAGCCCGTCGGGAAGGAAGGGAACGCCGTGCGCTCGAGAGCCGGCTTGCGAAGTTAGTGCTGACATTAAAACCACGGAATGGACTTAACGACTCGTGGCGTGTCGGTGGCTGCGGCTGCCTAACCAACCCAACCCCCAAACTCCAACCTAGGCTATCACCCACCCGAGCGTCTTCGTGTCCTTTTCGCCCACGTTACTTTCCCCAAGAATGCACTCCGTCTCACTTCATCGTAGTCCTTCTGTCACTCTCTTTCTCTCATTTCCTCTTGCGCCGACCACACTCCACTTTCACGACTGCAACCCTATTTCATGAACCCATCCTCCCGAGCTCAAACCACTGTCTCCTTCTCCTTAGCATCCAGCCTCAACACCGGAGACCCACGTCTTACGACGCGGAAGAGGGAATCTTCGTGGTTATAGGACGTCGCAACTATGAAGGATTTCAACGAGAGTAAAAAATTACAACTACACCGCCAAGACACCAAGAGTAATGTTACCATTCTAAAAAAAAAAAAATCTATTTAACTTATCTGTTTTTGCTACACTGTCAGACATTTTCGTACGAAAATTAATATAAAGTATTGGAAGTTTTTTTGCTGATGCTCGTATGTTAAGTGTGATATACAAATAGTAAGTAATATACAGAATGTTTATGAAATTAATATACAGTATACTGAAAACTTCATAATTGTAGTTTTTTACAATGTGTTTTTTGAAATTTTACAACATATCCGTATATTAAATCAAAATTAATATATTGTATCTGCGGAAAAACTTCTAATAGATATATTAATTTTTGAAACATTTTTAAAAGTGTAGAGTATTGACTCCTCTGTAATTGACGTATTTTTTTATTACGTGTATCGATGTATACAGGTTTTATAGAATTTTTAATTTTTCAAAAAAATTTCTTGATTGCTCTAACTTTTGTAAAAATTCGCCAATTCAGTTAAATAGCTCTTTATAAATCAAGACACGTTGAATGATGTTTGGTATTGAATTTCAGCGGAATCGGCGATACGGTTGCGATCTTATAAAATTTTTCGAAAAAACAAGATTTTTCTCCAAATCACGTCGAATATTAACAAATGAACCGAAATGTTCTACAGTCGAAAAATACTATATAACCCTGTTACGTACGAAATTTGGTGCCGATCGGTAAAGTCGTTCGGATTTTATGGCATTTTTATTTTTTAATAAATGTACATTTTCGCTCACAACTTCCGCAAAAATTAAGAGAGCAAGATAAAAGTTTGTGCTTAATCAAAATGTGATCTGAGGGTGTTTTAACGGTGTCTCATAGCTGCACACAAGATGGATAATTAAAGAGAAAAAAAGCAAAGTAGAACTTTGCACATTGCTTCCTCATATAAAATTTGAAGACAGCTGTAAAGAGGATATTTTAGAATTTAAATTTTTAACAAATCTACCTCTATCAGGAAGCCAAAATAAATAATAAATGTTTTTTTTTCTACTTCAGCATCTCTTTTTCCTTGCAGGTGAGAAGCTGGAAAAAATATGAAGATTATGTACTTAGCATGACTACTGTTTTTAAAGTTTTTGTCACAGGACAATTCATATTAAATATGTATAATTTATATAGTATATGTATATTAAGGTGATTAAAAAAACCTTTTTCTTAGGTAATCAGTTGCCTTTGAAATATTTAATACGTTGTCGCAAGAGAATTGCTTTCGCAAAAGCTGCCACAACAAGGTCAACATTATTTTACAATTACGATTTTTCGACACACAATTTTGCGAAAGACATTTTTGAATAAAGGACGCAATAAAAGTATCGATAAGCAGTTCGATATTCCACTGATTGAACAAAGTTCGTTTTGTTATTCTATGACTTCAAGGTTGATGCGGCAGTAATCAATACTATTGTACAAATCTCTAGTTTCAGTTGACTTCATGATATATCGAGGATAATGAAATTAGAAAAGGTGCTTAGATATCCCTAAATAAAAATTGCCGAACCGAAGATTCTGAACAGTTTTGACATTATTGCAGCACGATAAAATGCTATCCTCCAGAAAAAATACAATAGAGCTGAATAACATAAATAATCGAAAGCGTAAACAATAAAATTAAATTCATGGTTGTTCGTAGAAAATCGTCATTAAAAAATACGATTTAATACTATTTTTAATACTCATTTGATACTTTTTAAAATACTTGAATCTCTGACCGAAAGTATCAACTGAGTATTAAATTCTTTCTCAAAAATACGATTTAATACTTTTTTTGATACTTAATACCATTTAATACTTTTTTTGATACTTAATACCATTTAATACTTTTTTTAATACTCGAGTCTCGAAAAAGAGTATTAAACTGGGTATTAAAAAGTTCAATACACGAGACTCTTAATACTTTAAAAAAAATACTTTTGTAATACTTTAAAAAAAATACTTTTGTAATACTTTAAAAAAAATACTTTTGTAATACTTTTTAAAAAAATACTTTTGTAATACTTTTAAAAAAAATACTTTTGTAATACTTTTAAAAAAAATCCTTTTGTAATACTTTTTTTAATACTCTTTTAATACTTTTTTTTGCGCGGTTGAGGAAAGATTATAATGTCGATGAGGGTCTCAAGGGCAGAAGGACAGATACGTCTACCTGGTGTCCTTATGATCGCTTCAGCGCAGTAATGTATATGTATTTACACCACGTACGGCATAGTAAACATAAAGCTCTCCGGTTACCCCGTAGGCTCCGCAACTTCGTTAACAACCCTTCCTGGTGAATCAAACTCCGCCTAATTAATTTATTCAATTCTCCAATTCCCCCCTTCTGCACGCGGAGAAACGTGGTACGCGTTGCAACTACCAAGTGACAAGTATGCCTCATTGCCCCATGCCAAATTTTTTCAAGCTGAGCCCATACGACTTTTTAAAATATAAATAACGTGATGTCGATATTTAAGCGGAGGAAGTTGAATCAAAATATAGTCATTATTATGCGGTGCATAAATTCAGATGTCCGTTATGTAGCGACCAAGCTTAATAATTTTTATGCAACTCCGCTTCGCTTCGCGTGCGAAAAATCGCACTTCTCGCACTAGTGAAATAAAATTGTAAACCAAACTCGTGCGAGAAACATTTCTTAACTCGTTTGATTGCAACTCTCGCCTTTACCTCGTGCTGCAAACTCACCCTCCTCAGAAAAAGTTTTATCGCACTCGTATCGTAATATACTATTATTCAGTGTCCTTATTCCCGTATTCTCAACCCCATAAGATAATTAATGACTTATGGAAAATTAACTTTTTCAGCATATCCTGCTTCATTTCTGTTCATGAATTTGAACGAGTCTTGTCGAAGGAGCCGAAGCGCGCAATTCAAAAAAGCTTACACAGTGTAGGACAAATGGCAGAGGAAGGAAAGGTCATCACAACGGGCCACGATGCGTTCTCGACATGCAGCTCACCTGCATCCATTCGTGACTTTCATCGATGACGTACCTACGCTTTGCTATATCACCGCACGTATTTACATACGTTTTGCCTGTGCATAACCCCATTTACCTCGTCGGAGAAAGCATGCGCCATCGTCTCCCCAGAGCTTTCATCCATGTCCCTCATTTCTCCAGAGTTCTAAGCGTCATACACGTTGCCGAATGTGTGTACTGGTATATAGCCGTAGATTCTCCTACTCGGTAACTGAAGCGTACAGCGGACCGGTAGCGCATTTCAATCGCGCGTAATAATACTAGGGGGATTAATAGGACGCCGGTGAATGGTCGGCATTTACGGTCAATCGCAATCACGTGGCCAGCGTTCGACACCCCCATCGCGTCCCCTTTCACGACCCCGCTTGACCCTACCCACCTCGACGTTTTACCTCGTCCTCCTATTAATCTAGGAATAATTGGCCCAACGCACGAATCCCAATTCAACCATGCATATATATTTTCTGGACCAACGGAGACCACTGTTAAAAGCAATATAACTCCGAGCAGTGATCACCTATCGTTGAGATACTCTTGAGGATTCCCGTTATTATAACCCGTTGTCATAGTAACCATGATTATATCAACCGTCACCGTAGCAGTTGTTACAATTTTTTTGTTTTCATTCTCATAAAGTCGTTCAATGTCCATGATTAGACAACCCCATCAATTTTAATAGCTGGGGCTGCAGAATCTGTACAACTCCGTTTCGCCTGCAAAACATATCTAAATGGCATATAATGTTACATTATCGGTGGCCGCGTCAAAGTCCCGGATAGAATCTGAGAGGGAGTACAAGATGAACTCTCGTATGGACTTGAGTCTTTAATCCGATCCTGAAGTGTAATATTTCATCGGAAGTCCTCAAAAGGGCTGAACCTGGATTTCATCCAGGACTCAAGATAATTGTCTGGACTCCATGAGGGCCTGCAATCCAAGCACTTTCCTGGATTTTCACCCTGGACGATCAGTTTATGGCGACGAATCAATCTTGGCCTGTTGTCTATTTTGGACTCTCGTCTGGACTGTCTCCTCAACATCCAATCGAATGGACATTCCGGTCTCTATTTTGGACCGTCAATGAAGGACTTTTTGTGCGTATTGCAACTTAGGACAGATTCGCAGGCTTATATACGTTGAGGCTTCAAGCCACTTATGAGATACGTTTCTCGCACGAGAGTTCAACTCTTGGTTGACGATCCAAAATGAACTACCCTGGTGGGTACTAGCACTAAGCCCAGGTGAAAATTCATTGAGGTCATCAGCATAGCCTCTGCGACTGAACCGCCGAGATTCTCGGATGGTCCAGCGTTGAGTCTGAGATGGAATCTAAAGCAGTCCAGATGAAAACCTGAGGAGATACCACGATGAACTATTTATCGGTGAGGGAGAATTTGGCTGGGAGGAAAGTGTGTCATTGATAATTTCCTCTACTGCTGTTTTTCGACTCAGCGTGAAATAATCCTTGATGAAAGGAATATTTTTTTCGGATGTGGATTTCAAACGATTCTTGGGACGGCCTCTTTCTTTTTTATCGATAGGAATCGAAGTAAATTCGACAACGCGCGTCAATGATTCGTAACTTGACAAAGTGCTGCCATTGATCGGCCGAGACTTATTTATCAGTAGATCCTCCGGTGGCGTAATACAGGAGGCGACTGGGAGATGGCGCCACTCTGTCCGTTCAACGTATTCGCGGCGGTTACCACATCTCGGGCGGTGTTCGCGATTGAACTAACCTCAAAATACGTAACATCGAGAGTACGCAACTATATTGAGCTGGATAGTCTTCGACTTGGACAGCGTAAGCCAGAGCAAATAAACACAAGAGTATTTTCATCGATCAGCTTTCGGGCGGGACTAAACTTGATTATGATTGACACTTACTAACTTGAAAATGAAACTAGACAAGCAACACAGTGCAGGATTGCGTCGGCACGGTTCGATGTCACCGGAAGTTCCCCCCGAAAAACAGTAGATATGTTGCACATCACCTTCAGGAGGGTCAAGCGTAAAAAGAGGGTCAAGTAAAAAATTCTAATCATTTTTCTACGTTTTGGTATGGGCGTTTTGAGTTTGACCGCAAAATTTTAACGAGTTCGTGTACGCCGTTTCAGCTAAGCCATTTTCTTTTACTTTGCGCCATTTAACATTACTTCTAATGGCGGATCGTAAACCATCAATTTACTCAAATGTTTTCTGGAATAGTCCATGTGGGATGAAGTTTCAACAGAACTTGTTTGTTATTTCGAATTATGACCGCCCAGTACAACTTATTTTATTGTTTAGCGGACAAAGAATAATAAATACTGGCACTGGTACATTCAACGTCCGGAATATATCATCTCAGATAATTAGAGCTTATCATCCGGTAGAAGACAAAATGTTAATGTGCGTATTTGCAGATACTTCGTGAACTTAAAAAAATATAAATTGTATTCACTAAAATAACTCATCAGAGTCTCGCTTGAACGCGCAGTAGTATTGTATCATCACGGGGTCAGAGCTAAGTTTGATCGATTCAAAGGTAAATTTGTAACACAAAACAAAAAAAAAGTAGGGAAGAAATCTAATTTTCGCGCCACGACTACAACCGCCATGAAAAATCAGGTCACTGAAACCAAGGTTAAAACGGCTCTGATTGACACTGAAGGTTATGTTAATTTCTATCATCGCCCGCTACATCCGGTTATCCGTAACTTCTGAGTGGCGATCATGTGTTCCACGTTGGAATTACCCCCAAATACTTCGATAACGTCGCTTTTTTATATTTTATACAGAATCGTGTCACTCTAAGAAATCCATATCACATTCGATATTGTATAAAAGTTCAGTTTACACATGTTAATTTTCGTTCCGAAGTCCGAAATCGGTTAGTTTCCCATAAGATCCCGTGTACAAGAATAATTTTTTAATTATTCATCTTCCCGTTAATTCAGTCTATAACCCAGCTTGAAACTTTGCAATCGCATTTCAAAGGGATACAACTATTACATAAAAAAATCTTAAATCTTAATGTTCAAAAATGTTGATGCGCAAGGACTATGTTAATATTTGGCGTGAACTACTACCGCGTCTATTGATATGTTTCCGATTTTCATCCACAAAGAATTATCGTTGTTGCCGAAATCGCAGGATAAGCGAGATCAATGATGTAATACTGGATATATATTGTGGGTCATATATATTCTGTGGGTAAGTCTACATGTTACATGATCACGTGCCGGACGTCTAGGCGAACATGACTCGGTAATAATAAGGGGTGGATGCCGTCTGCCGGGTACCGGAGGTATGACGAACCGCTTCGCAGGGCTAGACGGTTATGCGATAACGCGCTGAGAACCCACCACCACCAGCGGGAGAGGAAAGCACCCAATGGCACAGTGGCAACCGAGGGATATCGCATCACGCTGTACCAACTCTATGGCAGGTATACTGAATGAGGCATGGTTCGCGCGTGAGGTGAATATTGAAGCGAAAAGAACTTACCACTCTCGTCCACCCTAGTACCCAAAGCGAGAAGAGGAAGTACATTTTTTGCCGATATTCCCACCTTCTTCGGAGGGTTGAACAGAACCGTCAAGGTACTGTCTCTCGAGCGAATTCCAGCCAAACCCCAAAAACATAGTTTTCCTCAACGATTTTTGTCCTCCATCGTTACCTATGTCTACTTTTAGACCTGGAACAAATGAGACTGTCTCATGTAGAAATTTCAGATGGGCTATGTCTTCGCGCAGCAAAGTTACCGATGATTTGGTACTGTTTAGAAGATTTCGAAAGGTACGACATCGTTACTGACTTGATGACGTGTGTGTTTTTGTAGGCAATGGTAACGGTCTGACAAGTGATCAAAAAAATTAATCCTGCTAACGTTTCGACCCTAGTTCTGGGTTCAATCTATGGCAACTCAGAAGGACTGGCGGAGTATGGGGTTAGTGAGTAATCGGTACTGTGAAAGTACTACCTTACATCACTAGACAAGCAATAGGGTTCTGAAGGTTACCACAAGTAACGCCTAGTATCATGGCGACTATTGGCTGTGCGATGGCTATAATGTGATGCCAGTACTTAAAACAAGTGTCTTGGTAATCACTACAGAATTTAGTTAGAGGTGGACTGATACAGACTATATATAATTTAGTGCACGCGCAGTACTTTGACGGCTCCTGGCAGGTATTCAAGAATAGTATATTATATTATACGTGCGTAAATTATGATTTCACGCACGAGCAGCGATCGCTCGATCGTGTTTGATCGTTACGAGTGCATAAGTCGTACGCACGTGATGCATACGATATTTCTCGCTATAGTATACGTAAAATTCGAACCCCTATGAGAGCGACCGAATATAAAAAAGGAACGTACGTTATGGAGTATTGAAGGGGAAAAAATTGGGTGGGAGAAATGGGTCCAAGACTGTAGGCCTTGGTGGAAATCCAGGGGGCGAAGCCCTCAATACAAAGAAGGGTCATCATTTTGCAGATATAATTTGATATTCAGCGTATCAGCTACGATGGCAATACACAAAATTTTACAAATGAGATAAACAGCTCGTTTGGTTATATCATTATCAATTCCTAAATTAG
Source organism: Tromatobia lineatoria (assembly GCA_949699805.1). Taxonomy (NCBI): domain Eukaryota; kingdom Metazoa; phylum Arthropoda; class Insecta; order Hymenoptera; family Ichneumonidae; genus Tromatobia; species Tromatobia lineatoria. Next base: position 3,726,828 of record OX453042.1, on the reverse strand, counting down.
ACGCCTTATCGATCACTTAATTTACTAGATGCCACAATTATCAAAGGTAAGAGTAACAGCCGATGCTTCGTCGTTTTTATCGATTGTATTTATGCTAGGATTTGCTTCTTCATTTTTTCTTTATTTCTGGATATTTTTCTTGGAGGGTACCGTTCGTTGCTTCTTCCGCGCTTTAAGATTTCTTCAGGCATGTATTCATCGTCTGGGATAATTTTCTGATATTGCTTCATTATTATCTACAACAATAACACGTCTGTACGCTACGATTATCAAGGGCTGACTGACTATAAGTCGAAATATAAGTCAAGATCAAAATTCGAGTATCAAGCAAAAAGTGTAGTGATCTCATATGACATATTATAAAGATCCATATACATACATGTAAGAATATATATCATGGCAACATATTTCCCCATTACAAATGACAATTCTTAAGTTTTCTTATTTTACGCATACCGTGTGTGAAAATCTATTTTACGCACTGTAAACAGCGCGTAAGATCGAATTTTACGCTTACTACATCGAAAAACATTTCATAAAGTAGCTATACAATGAATAATTTAATTTTGGTACATATCTAACGTGACTACAACGACAAAAACATCACGCCTCAAAACATGGAAGTATTTTCATTTATCGCTTTGTAATACCACTTTTGAAATATAGTGTATTTCAAACGCTATTTATAATTTCACATTAACGCATCCATTGTAACTGGAAGCTGAGGTGTTGTGTTTACAGGATGCCACTCCCAGCGTAAGACGAAATAGCAACCCAAGTTATGTACCCACACAAAATACATGGTTGTACCGCGAGTGCACAGAGCTGAACATATTACGTGTACGTATATACACAGAAAATAAGTCGACGTAGAGGGTTAAAGATGCGAGTGAGCGAGTTGGGCAGGAGCGAAGATTGTCAAGCGGGTTACAGAAACCCTCACCAAGTGAGTGAGGATTGGCTAAGGGACATCGTTGTCTGTGCATATACCGCGATGCTCGCGGGCGTTGTCGGTGTGCATAGCGTCGGGAAATTGCAGCCTTCGTACTTCCGCGTTCTCTCTCGTTCTCCTGCTAACGGCAATTCGCTTGTTTCTCTAACGCGACACAGCCTGCGTTTGGTGTACGCAGGGCACCCCGACAAGGGGTAATAATGTAGGAGGTAGAATGTACATAGGCTGAGTAGTCCTTCCTTCCTCATGGTGCTACAATGGGAGCACGAAACGAGACGTCGCTGGAAACGGAGCTAACCAAGGCTTGGAGTACCTTACGACGTACTTAGAGCCCTAGGGCACTCCATAACCAATAGATCTGATAATATGAAACTAATTCGTCATTTTTTATTTTATAATAATCGTCCGCTTGACGCTGAATAAACGAACAGTAAACGTGTAATACCTGAGTCGTGTTGTACTGTCACACTGCAAATGCCGAGTGTGACGAAATCTTGTATAGGAGCATCACGTGGAAAAAGCATATTACTTATCTTTTTCATGATAGGACTTTATTGTTTTTCTAAATGTTTTTCTATATCTTAGATAACGCCAAACGAATGAATACTTCTGCACAAACTTCTGTTCAAACAAATGAATTCTTTACAAAGAACTCAGACGAGGACTTAAGAATAATATTTTTTCTGGCCGAAGCAACAGATGGTCAGTCGATATTACCTTCGCAAGAAGTGGCCAAATCCCCTGAAAAAAAAAAACAAAAAATGTAAAAACCTTGTGATAAGTAATAAAAGTATATATAAGTATTGCGAAGTATCCCACATGCTATAACATCATTGGATGTTTATATTAGCATATAAGCTCGCAAAGTGCTGTGAAATTTTTTTTTCATGATGAAAATTCTAGTTGTTTTACCAAATTTTTTTTTCGCTTTCGAGAGCTCACAATTTATATTTTAACCGCAAGAATTTGTTTTGATTTTTTTTGTTTTTGACTGCAATATTGCTTTATAGTATCTAAAAAAAAATACCGTCTATATATGCATATCGATATTAAACAGCATGTACTTCACAGGCTGAAGATATTATCTGTTTATTCCCCGACTTTTTGTACTTAAGCAACGCTCACTGCCCAAGTTACTGACACTATATTTTGGTGGCATATCGGATCCGACTCACGTACGTGTACTTGTCTCCGGTTTTTTGCACTTAGTGTTTTTTTGGAGTTCGCATTTTTAGAGAATTCGAATATTTGAAAATGGATACTATATTCAAGGCCGTGAGACAATAGGTACGAGTAGGGAGCTTTTGCATGGTACGGAACGTTGACACACCCAATAGAATCGTATCCCGCGCTGTATATCTGGTATAGGGATGGTCGACGAAAACTCTCATCCCTAAGGGAAGCCACTGGTTTTTCTTCGAAGGCACTAAAAATCGAATTACCGGAGTTGGAGCACGGCAGTCCTGTGCCATTACCTCGTTCCCCTGCTTATTCTCCATTTTTCCTCGCGTACGCCAGATTGTTTGCTTCTCTCTTTCTCTAACGAGATCTCAATCCCATCCGATTCCCTACTTTTGATTTTTATTGCATATTAGCTCTAAAAGGCCTTGAGAGCTTAGAGACTTAAGGAGTCTTTGACAATCTAAAATAGTGGCCGGATCATAATTTTCTACTGCTGGATTATAATTGTCAAATTTTTCCAATTAGTTAAGATGAACAGATATTTACTGATGTGAATTGAAGGTCGAATCAGATGCCGCAATCTGACAATCTGGTTTTACATAAATAAATATTTGATCAATCGCCTGTAGTAAATTCATTATTTTTTAATAGTTTTTAATAATTGTTTAAATAAAAAAAGCTCAAAAACTGTAAGAAGAAAAATCTTCCCCACTTTGGCTATAAGCTTGATAATTTTGTTATTGAGGAAATATTTTTCAGAATTTTTTCAGATTTTTAATTTATCGCATTCGATATGTCACTTTTAAAATGTGTTTTAAAAAAATTGCATTAAAAAAAAAAAAAAAATTTGTAGTTAAGCGTCCAACTAAGCCCAAGAAAAATTATGGGCCATGGGGTGGATTGCCCCATATATAGTCTATATAAGAAAATGGAAATATAGAATAACTGTACACTGTATTTTTTATTTATATAAAATTAACGAAAAGATTTTTGTAGAAACGTTATATTGAATTTACATAAATTATATTGCACTTTATATAATTTCTATAGAATCTTCATATGTATTGTATAAAGCATATATAAAATGCATATGTCCACTTTGGTATACAGCTTCTCTGTAGATTTTTTTATATAGTAGTATTATTAATACGTAGTTTGATAACAATTTACACGATTATTAACATAGCTATGGTTTGACAGCACAACATGCTTGGATACAGTATATAGATATATAAATTGCTAATGAGCTATTGACCGCAGTCCTTCAGCTCAGGATTTTATTTCTTAACAATTTCATCGGTATCAATCGTGATGTATGGAGGAACGGTCCTTAGTATTTATATTTAGTCTGAGTATGTTGTATGGAGTATTGTTTATTATTGTTGCTTCTCGTCAGATTTTGTATATAATTTTTATACAATCTTCATATAATTTTTTTTACTTGGACCGAGAGCCACACATTTGTAAAATCATCTTTCAACGCCTATTGGAGAAAGCAATCGTCTTTAAATGTCATAAAATCGACGAACGCACCACGTATTAATATTTCAGCTTAAACCTCGAAACCTCGAAAGGGCGCAGCGCATGGTCGGTATGGTAATGAGTTACCGGATCTTAATGCGCAGATAATCGTAATGCTAATTGGCGTGATCGCCTAGCGAGACTCCAGGTCCCGCGGTGCGTGCGAGCGCTCTAACGCGCTAACCCTAATTAGGGCATTTTCGGAGATGTTAGGTGGGGAGCAAAGTTCGCGAAGAAAATCGATTTCGATCTTTCGGGGCTTTCGCGTTGACGTGTTCGAGCAAGGAGGACGGGATGCCGAATATATTGTACCGCCCGAAGTTCTGAGAAGGAAGACCCTTGGAACCTACATTAACAGGAAACTCGTCTGAAGAGTAACTCTACGGCCTCTTCTGTGGTCCCGGTGAGCTTTTGCACCTTCCTTTAATTATCTCCTGGTCTCTCACATTGTATTTTTCCCGTTTATTTAATCGCGAGCGTTAAAATTGTAAAATAGAGTGTAGTCGTGCCTTCCGCGTTCGTCTGCCCGCGCGGAGAATATAAATTCTTGAGAATCTTGGGAATATTTCGTGTGCCCTTGGGTTTTGTAGCCAGGATTTATTGTTTGAACATTTATTTCACCGGAATGCGTGAGAGTCGTTCGCGTGAGGCTTCGAGCCTTGTTTTTAAGAATTTAGAGTCTCTGTAATAATGTGTTCGTGCGTGTTTTATGCCCTTGATGTATGCGTGCCCTTGATCGGTCCCGTTAACAACGTATTTTTAGATTTTGGCGTGAGGAATCGACATCAAGGCCATATTATAAGTGACCGTTTTTTTTGGTCTATTTAATGGTCTCATTGATCGAGTCGTTTAGCGTGTTAATTGTTGTTTTGGCGAAATAAAACGCGTCCTTCCTGATCCTTGCGGATTATTTATTGGAAAGAGCCTGGGCTAATAATTGTCATTTAGAAAGTAGTGTTTCTCTCCCTGCGTGGCGTCCATATTGAACAAATTAAAAGGGAAAGAACAAAAGAGAATTTCAGGTCGTATCAAGGGTTTACCTGCGTTGGGTAGATTTCTCGTTAGATAAGAACAGATTCTACTATTCAATGCACCATTTTTCTCGAAGGGTTGCCTCCAATATAAGGGTACGTCACCCAAAAAACCTTTACAAAAATATTCGCCACACGTTACATCTTTATCAACAGCTAAATTCAAAGTTTCTGTACAAAAGAATAATACGGCAAAGCAAAAGAAACATATTTGACAGGCGGCTGTAATGTTGTTCAGTGCCGGGTACGAAATCCAATGTTGTTAATTGAACAGGAAACTGTATACACTTTCAAATAGGAAAGCGAGAAAATGAAGAGTGGTGTTGGTGACAAGTGACGATGCTGGTCAAGCAGATAAGAAAGAGAAATAAGTATATGAAGAAAGTAAGTCGTGGGAGTATAAAAATCTACAGGGGACGAAATAAATCGAATACATCGTGTCTCAAGTCACCCGCTCTTCAACTTTCTCCACCTTCCACCCCCTCTTCCATCATCCTTTCCGTTCAATCATCCATCGTGATACCCTTTCGTTGTTCATGATTTTTTTTCAGCTGAAGCTCTGCTGACAAAAAACAAATATATATATAAATATAATAAAAACGTTTGGTTGTTTTTCTTTTTTCCATTCGTTTTCATTGTTACATGTGTTCTTACTTATCTCGCTTTTACTCTTTTATTCCGGTGCGAAGCTTGGTTTCTTCTTCTTTGGGAAATAAGAAAATGTTGGACAGGGTATTTAGCAAAACAGGGTAAGTCGATATAGTCGTGCTTTTTATACAGCCTCGGTAGACACGAGTTTTTCTCAGGCCAACACTCGGAACAGCAGTATTTTTGCTAGGCTCGCCGAAAGTCGAGAGGTTTTGTCTCTGAAGTAACGAAACTCATCGAGTTTTCGGAACTACGTTTGACCGTTCGTCCGGCGCCTGTGCATTTTTAATTATCAATTAACGCGTAAAGGCGTAATGGGTCTGTTAGCTCGGAAGTTGACGCGCCGACACGGAATAGAAAAATTACGAGGAAGGGTCGTCTACCCTTCTGCTGTCAGCTCGCCCATTCCCCAATTTTCTTTCTCTTTGCTCTCAACCTATTCGCATTTACTATGGATAAAACGAGGTGCCGTCACAGGGGTCTCGTTAAGCTTTCTTGGTTCTTAACCTTACGGCTCCTGTTTCCAATTAACCGAACCTTCCTCTTCATTCTTCATAGCCATGCTATCAACGAGTTTACCGGCCAATTCGTACCTCCGCTCGCGAATACCAACTCTGAAAGCAAGGTCTTCACCCTTTGCCATTGAAATCCTTGGAAGTTGATCGATTGGTCGCGACCAGAGTCCTTTGTCATCGAAATTATTTTTTCTCGTCTATCAGATGCAGACGTGGAGCTAGATAAAGGCTCGTTTCTCTGATTCACTTTCGATTTTAAAATTGTAATTTTTACTTTGTTTCGTCCTGTTAGTCTGTCTGGGTATTTTTATACGAATGGAATTTAATATTCGATATGCAATATCAGATACGGCTTTTCCCTGCTACGAGAGAAAAATAATCGACTCCTCAATTATATGGAAATGGGATCATTTCCACGACACTTCAGCGGTGGGAAGTTAGTGATTTTTTTCCATACAGTGGTGTTATCGGTGAATAATTTGTATACAATCCAGATTTTTCGAACAGGCATTAGCTCCACAATAAAATATTGACTGCAAACACTGGAAAACTCCATGTATGGTTAACTTCAGCCCGATTAAGGATTGGTTCCGGATGTCATGAAAAATTTGAAAAATTTTCAGCATTTCAATTTATTGATTAGGAATCAATTTAAAGCGCACACAATGGTCGGATTTCCCGAAAAATTGGTCAAATGTATAAATGTCAAAGTCGTCGAAATAAGTTGATACCGCAGAATATCCTAATGATGGTGTCACAAATGCAAGTGTAGAAATCATTTTCCGATCATTGGATACGAATCCCCACAAGTTAGCATATTAACGAAATTTACGTCTTCTTTTCACATAAATTGAATTGTGATCACGATGAAATTTGGCGATCCCAACGAATTACAACTAAAGTAAAAATAATGAAAAGGTAAAATACGTATTTATATGTATTCAGAAATTTCATACCTCAATCGTAATTAATGTTTCTCGTTACAACTTATTAATATCGATTATAGAAAATTTGTATCACTATTTCATTGAGTACAATTCCTCTGAATATGGCATCTATCGGCACAAAATAATTATTTCTCCGTCATTACGTTCTGTTTGGTTTTTTTTTTACTAGAAAGGTGGGCATAATTTTTGTGTTCGTGGTAGTTTGTCCACCCCAGCAGTGTTTTGCCATTGAATCTGCTGCGTTCGACTGATAATCGTGGAAATTTATAAGCACATTAGAGTCACCGCAGCCTTTGGAGAATAATGAACTAATCACGCGAGAGCATATCCGGCTGTACTTCGTCGTGAAGTGCGTGCGCGAAGTGCTCTCGTGGTACACGCGGCTCTTTTACTTGAGCCGCCCAGCACGCCACGGTGTTTTATGCTAATTTGCGACTGGAAAGAATAATAGAAAAATAAAGAGTCCACGAATCTTGGTGGACACGCGGACCCTCGACGCAACTTCGTGTATACGTAATGAGAATTACTGCATATTTTATTACGTCCAACAGTATGTAACAAGCACTTCGTTGTGAAGCAAAATTGAAGTTCAATGCAGATATGTAGGGAGACTTTGTGGACGGTATTATCGAAAAACCGACATGAGCGCCGGATCACATTGAATTTCCTGTCATGAGCATGTTAATAAGGACTTTCATTCGGACAATAAAAAGCTAACAATTGTCAAAAATAGAAGAAGAGAAAAAGAATCCTAACTGGTATAAAGAGACTTGCGGAGCTCTTCCCAAATCACAGAAGTAATCCCACAATTTATCAAGTAATATCTAAGTGAATTGCCATCCACACAAATATTTTGATGGCTACTTTTACACCACGCACGGATGACACAAATTTTTATATCGATTAACTTAATAATAAAGATCTCGTCTGATTAATAGTTATAACGAATACTTTGAATTACTACACTTCTAGTTTAGTGAATTTAAAGAATAAGCGTACCTCGTAGTCACACATGCTATTTATCAGCTATTCCACCGAAATTTAACCACTGTAAAGTAATTTTCTTTCCACGAGTCTCGGCGAATCAACCGCAGAGTGCATCCTGGCGTCCATGTTGGTCACCAGGGGTGAAGGGGGGGAGGGGACTTTAATGAGTCGATCTGTCAAGTGTCTTCACACTCAGGACAACTTAGCAGTCTTATTTACGTTGTGGCTTCACAACACTTGCGAGAAACGCTCGTTCGCCGTCTAGTAGCAGTATATGAATCGGTGATGGAGAATGCTCCGCTAGATGGCGAGTTGTCGAAGCGTTTCCCGCAAGTGAATTGAAGACTGTAAAGCTGTTCCTAGTTTGACTATACACGAGCTGTCTACCGTTCGTTGGGGGGGTTCGAAATGAACACTAGAATGTCCATTAGATTGAGTGTCTAAGACTCTAATTCAGGTAGCAATCCATAGAGGACACCAGGATGGACTTTGCGATGGATTCACCGGAATTCTCCGTTACAGACCCTGATGAATTCCGGGAAAGTTTTTTGTGAGTTGGTTGGGATTTAGATTGAGTCCTTTCGGGAATCACGGATAGAGTGGTGAACTTCAGGATCCAATTAAAAGCCGAAGTTCATATAACGGCTGAAACTCCCGCCCGGATAGATTTCATTTGAGACTCTATCCTGGATGTCATCCGGTACTTTATTTGAGATTCCCGGATTCTGATTAAAATTATCCCGGATCATTTTACCCTGCGCGGGTTTCCAGAGCTTGATAATCGATATGAATCGAATAAAATGTATTAATGAATCCCACGTGTGTATGTGTATTTCTTTTATCCATTTATATTGTACAAAGTGGATCGAGTTATCCGAGCGTACTTATATTTTCCATTTACACAATATCTGTACATGCAATATCGATAATTTGAATGGGAATGCTGATTTGAATCGCAGTATTGATACGCTCATTGATGTGTAATAATATCTGCATATGAGTGAGGCAGACCGGTTGGGGTCAACGCTTTCAAGCAGTAACGTGCAAATAAGGTAATTTTAATTTACACATATAAAAATAGTCGATGCAATTATGTTCAAAATGGTGATTTACCTTCGTTTGTAAGGTAAAATATAAATAATTAATGAGTGCCATCCGCATTTTATGTATTATCCTCGAAATAAGACAATAGATGATGATAATGCAACTATTATATATTATCCAATGATAAGATCGTTCCTCTCCTAATTGCTGCAAAATTCATGTTCGTTTTGGTTGATAAGAAAAGTTCGCCATGCTATAATATAGAAACCAATCTACTTTTATTCATTGTAATACGCAATTTATTTATTGTGGTACTGTTATCAATACCACAAATATTCTCGTGTTTCAAGAGCATCAGTTATTTCAGAGCATAACGAGAGGCCTCAAATTCACGGACCGTCGGTTAGACATAAAATGACATCAAATGAACAAATTGTCGATATCGGGCTTATTATTAGTTCGGAGAACGCAGGAGTAGCGTAGTTACCTTGCAATTAGCGTAAACGAAGAAACATTGAAAAACTCAATCACAACTTTTATCGAACTGTCGGTTAAATCGACGTTACCTTGAGGTTTAAAAGAATTAAAAAAATTCGCAGATTTGTAGTTACAATCGGGTTCATCTTTATTCCATAGTGACAGTCTGAAGTCGATCATTTTACGGCACTTCAAAAGTGAAAGTACCACTTTCACGATGAAGCAACCAAAAAGTAAGAGAAAAGGAACTTCATGATAACGATCATTTTTGAGTGATCGTAAATCTGCCACAAAAAGACTTACTCATGTCCGCTATATCATCATTTTCTCTGCTGTTTTCGCATTGTTCGTGTGAGTATTTCGATTACAATGAAAATTTTCAAATTACATGTTAAACAAAATCTAACATCTGATTTTTGCTTTATAACGGTAATTTCTCTTTTTTTACATACTTCGTGTGTTACGAGCGGGTACAAATATAAACTTAATGCAGTGCAATTACTTTCGACGGTAAAACTTGACGTGAACGACGTTCTAAAGGTCCGAAGCGTGCGAGTTGGTTTTCCTCTACCAAATAACCCCCGGAGTACAGAGCTACTGGCTTGCGCCAGCCCCAACCCCAACTTTCAACCCTCCAGAGACGGTGAACCTGCCACCAGACACGGCCACGGAAACTCCGTACACTATCATGGCGGTTGGCCCTCTCAGGTGTCCCAGGCTGTTTTCTGTGTTAAATTCCACTGGCCTCCCATCGTTGTACGCCGCATTGGTCCGTTATCCTCCGCACATGAGGTCGCCATCACGGTCTGTTTGGGGTTTCGGAAGTACCCTCGACTCTTACGGACACTATAGCGATCTATCTATGAAAATAGGGTCTGAAAAGCACCAAAGTAACTTCTACAAGCATAAAAGAAAGAAGAAAGTGAGAACCCTCTTTCTACTACCTTTATCCTTATACTTTTCTCCCTCTGATACCATACTCTTATCCATATTGCACCCTGAAAATACATATAACTCTTGTTCCCTCCAATGTTTACCTTTCCTTCTTCGCTTCCGTTTTGAACCCGGTTATTTAAATTCCACTCTCATCTAGCCACTGGGGTATGCTATAGCCAAGCACATCAAGCAAGACTTTCTCGTCCGCAATATTTCACTTGGTCTCCCGCGAGCTTGCCCTCATTCTTTCTGTTTATCTTTCGAGAGTGAAAACGATAACGGAATTATACGTACTAGTCACCAGCGCAGTCAAGCGTGCGTACTCACTTAAATGGTTTAAAGTTTCGCGGCTAGAAGCCGGTTATGTATAAGGATTCAGATAAAATAAATTTTTTCATTCCTTTGCTAATTCACGTATTTATCTAGATACATATCAGGTGAATTCGCAAAAAACTTGACAACAATGACGTTTCGGCATGTTGAATATTATCACTGCACAATCTGCATCTCGTATGATAGCCATGAAAATATTCCGTGTGTAAGTCTTTCTCTTTTCTTAATTCATCTGAACGGGCTTAAAGCATATTCACCACATCAGCTATGTACAGATTATCTCGTCTGTTTACCTCAGTTATTCATCTACAATTTTGTCCATACTACACTGTGATCTTTCGACCCTTACTTGCATTTTTTAATCCTGTATAGTACATTTCTACGCTTTTGATTCATGTACACTCGGGTGGGTGAAAAAAATCGATTTTTTTTTCAATCTGACACACGAAAACTAGTTGCTGAGTATCTCTAAAAAGTACTAACCAAGTATGAGCTCTTAATATTAATGTAAAGATTATGCTCATCATCGATTTGCATAATTTGCATCAAACATTTGCATTTGAGTCTCATTTAAAAATGAGATTCAATTTGAAAAAAGTTATTTCTCATAAAATTCTTCAATCCCTAACCTTAAATATTTTTGGAATGGTTAGGTTTCCTGAAAAAGTATAAGACACAATTTTTGTAAAGCGTTCAATTTCCCATAAATATTAACGATTATACCGGTTTTATAATCTGTTGGTGATAAGATATGACCATTTTTATACGAGACCAAATTGAAAATACAAATCGATGATGAGCATAATCTTCCCATTAATATTAAGAGCTCATACTTAGTTAGTACTTTCCAGAACTACTCAGCAACTAGTTTTCGTGTGTCAGATTTGAAAAAAAATTATCGATTTTTTTTACCCACCCTAATGTACACGGTATTTGTTTCTGTATAACTTTCGGCTTTTGATAGTTTTTCATTACTGCCTCTGTCACGATATACGAGGACAAAAAATTGTATAACTTGACTTTGCACAGGTTCCAAAAAGTGGATAGCTGCTAACTTATGAACCTTTGCCCTGTAATTCCGTTCAAACCGTTTTCGCGATCTATATCGGCTCTGCGCTGTCTCCCCTTCTCGTCTGAAAAAGCTGCCCGCCTCTTCACCCTTTTCACAAATATCTTCTCACGGCCATGCCACACACACTTGCCGTCTCTTTACAAGCTCTCGCTTTCTCTCCTTCAACTACCCAAGCTGGGGCGTCACGGCAGTACGATTTTTCCCGGATCAGGGACGAACCCAGGGTTTCCTCCGACGCCCTATCATCGCCGGTATCCACCGGAAATAAATCGCCGGAAACGAATGACTTCCAAGCCGTAGCAAACCGGCTGTAAAGCAGGGAAGCTCCCTGCTGGATTGGTATACTACCGTTGTACCGTAGTACGTCCACACACAGAGCCCTATTCCCCGTGAATCCATAGTGCATTTACCGATCGACAAATATACCTGTGTTTCACAGTTGTTTTAGCAATAAAGACTTTCTTTATCCCCTTTTCACTGTCGTAAATCCGTCCACGATGATAAATTTTTTTCCCGGTGCCGATAATGTTTCACCTCTGCCACACGTTCCTCTATAGATCGGCTGCAAAAATATAAAGACCCCAAGTCATATAAAGTAAGCAGAAATAGAAATTTTCACGAAACTTATACTTACATCAAATTCTCCACTGCCATTTCCCATATATTTCTCTCTATCTTCTTTCATTGTACGGACTCTTCAATTTGCAGACTGACTTTGATTCACAAGATAGGGCGAAGTTCACATTCTATCTTCTGGCTGGGTATTGTATGGGAAGAATCTAGAACATGTCATGGAGTATGGGTGTATTTTATTTCGTATGCTATGTAGAAGACAGCAGGAGGCTTGGGGCTTTCAGAAAAATGTATTCAAGCCGAAGAGACCCCCTTGGACTTCCGGGTACCTCCGACACTCGCGACGAGTAAGTACGCCCTAGATATTTTCTCTAACATTGCCATGTGAGACCATATCTTTCTTCGCTTTCGACTTATCCCTCTTGTACGGCCAACTCTTGTACACCAGTTTGTGCATAGAGTGTCCATCCGAGGTCGCTTCTTGGCGTCTGATCGGCGTCCCTCTTCCTCTCTTTCACTTTCTTCGCCTCCGTTTCCCTTGAACTTCTGCTTCTCTGTTCTCCTTCGGGGCGTCGGAACGTCCAAAAGTTTTCTTCCCTTGGTATTCGCGAAAGCCTTGGTTGGCGTGTGCCTTTCTGAAACTTTTACGCGACAGCTGGGACCCGCGTGCACGCGACGTAGGTCTGGCTATAACGTCTGTACGACTGTATAGTGTACTGGCAGGTACACCCGCGAGTTTGTGACACTTTCTCTTCTCCTCGATCTCTCTGTCTACCCTCCAGAGTATGTCTTATCTGTTATGGCCTAGAGACGTATAGGCACGAGATGCTTGCAATCTTGAAAAACCCTTACCAAGGATGACACTGCTTTCTTTTCTGGCTCGCTGGGCATATTTGGATGAAAATGTGAATGTTGGTTCAATTTATTTGTGTCGTGCACCAATGACACCAACCACTTTTCCTTCATGTAACATTACTAATGAGTGGCTCTTATTGACACCTTTCATGCAGGAGTTTCGAACGGTCGGATTGAAGTCAATCTCCAGATTGCTTCCCAGACATGACATGTAACGATGGGAACCAGAATTCGATCCAAATCTTAAACTGAAACCCGATCAGATTGCTGACTAGATGCCGACCGTACGATGGCTGGATCCAATCGAAATTTCGGCATCGGATTGATTCAAATTGTTTTGAATGAATGAATCCATAAATTACTTATGCTTGTGGTATTTTGTTCGAATTCAGGAAAATAATGAGGACTGATAAAATCTGCAGAAAACTGCCCGAACGAAAAATCGCTTTTGCTGTTTTTGTGTTGGTTAACGTCCACTTCAATCTTTGCCGGTAGCGATCGCATTTTGAGCACGTCGAAAAATGCCGTCGATTAAAGCTTCTTTGAAGCAAATAAAACCGCTCTTTAGAAATCCCTAGCGAATTCCGATGCACGAGAATACTGATCGTCGTTTAGAAGTGGAATCCGATCCGAAATTCATTGCGATTTCATAGTACATTCATTGCGTAACCTTAGCAAATTCTGAACGACGGTAAGCTGCTATCCGGTTCGGAGCTGTAAGCCTATATGAAATCTATTCGCATTCCAAGTGTTATAACTCATTTGGAAACATTTGCGTCATTCCTGACCAAGAGTGTGTCTCAAGCTGGGACTTTTAGAAAAATTTCTTCTTGTCTACTTGGGATGTACTGTGAGCAAACACGGTAGTCCTGACGACTTCTAACGTTTTTTTATTGCTCCAACAATTCTTTCATTAACGATTACAGCGATTACTAACCAGTGGTGTTTTCTAGGGATTCTGAAACAATCTGTTTGACATTTTTTCGATAAACTATGAATAGTCAACATCAGCAGATTTTTCACGGAATGTATGTATGAACTTCTTGCGCACGACCTCTGTACCGTGGCAACATTGTCTGTCATGAATAGCAGACGAAACTGGGACTGTATCAGTGATCGCAATACAAACAAAGCAGATGCCGTCTCTCTTCGTAGAATCTGCTGTTACGGTGTTGGAACTTCTGTACAATACGAGGGAGTAACGCTCCAGTTTACAGCCATGTAACAGTATGCCAATTGGCAACTCAGAGGCTTTGAGGCTTCTCCGTTATCGCAAACAATATTGCAATCCACAATGATTCTGAGTTGGGTTATTCTCGATATAGCTCTAGCTACTGTGGACCGCTATGGATATTGTTGAGCAATTGGTCGCAGTGCAAGCGCGATCATCACGGGCAACGTGTTAATCGGGTGTTAGGTTTCGATGGCCGAAGTGCTCGAGTGTACGAGGGCCAGGTGTGCACTCGAATGGAAACAGAATTGCTTGCCAGGCGATTGAAGGGGAGTGGCGAGGCACACGCGCCAACGCGATAACTGTACTGGTCGCCGGGTGGCCACGACACTCACGGTTCCCTTCCTCCACTAAACATTCCGTCGAGTGGAAATTTTATTCCGTTCCAACTGAGCTTTGTTCTAGAGGCATTGATTGCTGTATTCTGGACTACTGGAATTTTTTTCAGTACTATATCGAACGCTATAATTGTTCGAGTATGAGCAGACTGGAGTTGAATTATTAGACGCCTATTGCCACCCTTCGTTTCATTTAACCGAGGAAGATATCACCTTTATTATTCGTTCATGCGAAAATGACGCTATATTCACGGTGTCACATGAATTGAAATAAAACAAACATCATATGATGGAAAATAACTTTTACACAATTCCATAAATTGAGTGGGGCTCAAAATAGCAAACGGTCAAAATAACGAATCGCTTACATAGCGAATTCGAAAGGTTCGAAATTTAAACGCAAATATTGCATTTATATCAATTTACTGACGAAAATGCCTTTATAAATATTTTGATATGTTCCAAGTTGGCACCTTAATGAAAAACGGAACAATTGAGATAATCAGTTTTTTTCCGGGACATTTGTCTCATTCTGCAAAACCACACATCAACTTTTTCTGTAAATTCAATTATATCGCGATTAGCTAGATTGGGCAATGCGTATCAAAATCTCGAATTTACCGGTTCGTCTCTCAGCAGATTCCAGAGCAGAGCGAGGGAAGCCATTTTTCTAGCTGAATAAGTGATATATACATATAGATATAGTTTTTATTTATATTGTTATTCTTCAAAAATTTATGTTACTTTCATTGTTGTTGTATTATGCCCATTTATTATCATAACTTTTGTACTCACCCGCTGGCAAACAAACAAATAAGTAAAACATGACTGCCTCAGGTCTTGTCGCCCAACGGCTGATTGATTGTGAAGATAATCTAAGATTAGTTAAAGAGTAAATCGTCTATCAATAAAACAAACAAACAATTATTTTCTTTGTTTGCACCTGTATACCTGCCTGAACGTCACGTGCAAAGGTCTAGATCAACCCTCGCGGCAATGGAACCTTGTTGGGTGGCTTACGTCACTTGTGATGGTAGGGAGAGGTTCGCTTTCAGGGCGAATAGAGTTAGGGTGTTGCCGGCGTTGCTGAGGCTGTCGGGAGAGGCAAACCTCGAACCAGATCCAGATCCTTCTTCGGTCAGTAGCGCCCGGCGTCTGGACGCGGCAGCATGTTCATAGGGCTGCGCTTCACACCTTATGGCCCTTTTTCGATCTATTCCCTATATCGCGATCCACTTCCATTCCAGCGCTGTTACTGCATCCCTTTCAGTCTCATCTCCTTTTCTACATTCGTTCGTCCTTCCGGAAGCGCCGTTATCCTCAGCAGCCACTGTCCTCCCTTCGTACGGCGTCTCCTGTGAAGTTCCTACGATAGCCCGCTAGTCCCTATTAATTCAATATTCTAACTGAATAACAATTTCATCAATCTTAGGCATTACATAAATTGAGGTAAAGTTTGTAAAAACAGATCATTTTTTAACTGAATCTGGAGTACATTGAAAAGCATTCTAGGGTTCGAAATTTCAACGCAAGTATTCCATGTCTATCAATTTACTAATGAAAATCCCTTTATAAATATTTTAATATGTTCCTTGATAAAAAAAAAGGAACCATTGAGATAATCATCTTCGTTTCCGGAGACTTGTCTAATTATTTCCTATATTTGCACCTGTATACCTGCCTAAACGTCACGTGCAAAGGTCTAGATCAACCCTCGCCGCAATAGAACCTCGGTGGGTGGCTTACGCCACTTGTGATGGTAGGGAGAGGTTCGCTTTCAGGGCGAGTAGAGTTAGCGTGTTGCCGGCATTGTGGAGGGTGTCGGGAGTGGCAAACCTCGAACCAGATCCAGATCCTTCTTCGGTCAGTAGCGCCCGGCGTCTGGACGCGGCAGCACGTTCTATAGGGCTGCGCTTCACGCCTTACGGCCCTTTTTCTCGCGATCCACTTGCATTCCAGCGCTGACACCGCGTCCCTTTCAGTCTCATCTCGTTTTCCACATTCGTTCGTCCTTCTGTGAGACCGGGAGCGCTGCTATCCTTACTCTCCGCTCAGCAGCCACCGTCCTCCCTTCGTACGGCGTCTCCTGTGAAGTTCCTACGATAGCCCGCTAGTCCCTATTAATTCAATATTCTAACTGAATAACAAATTCATCAATCTTAGGCATTACATAAATTAAGGTAGAGTTTGTAAAAACAGATCATTTTTTAACTGAATCTGGAGTACATTGAAGAGCATTCTAGGGTTCAAAATTTCAACGCAAGTATTCCATGTCTATCAATTTACTAATGAAAATCCCTTTATAAATATTTTAATATGTTCCAAGTTGACACCTTGATAAAAAACGGGGTCATTGAGATAATCATCTTTGTTTCCGGAGACTTGTCTAATTATTTCCTATATTTGCACCTGTATACCTGCCTAAACGTCACGTGCAAAGGTCTAGATCAACCCTCGCCGCAATAGAACCTCGGTGGGTGGCTTACGCCACTTGTGATGGTAGGGAGAGGTTCGCTTTCAGGGCGAGTAGAGTTAGCGTGTTGCCGGCATTGTGGAGGGTGTCGGGAGTGGCAAACCTCGAACCAGATCCAGATCCTTCTTCGGTCAGTAGCGCCCGGCGTCTGGACGCGGCAGCACGTTCTATAGGGCTGCGCTTCACGCCTTACAGCCCTTTTTCTCGCGATCCACTTGCATTCTAGCGCTGACACCGCGTCCCTTTCAGTCTCATCTCGTTTTCCACATTCGTTCGTCCTTCTGTGAGACCGGGAGCGCCGCTATCCTTACTCTCCGCTCAGCAGCCACCGTCCTCCCTTCGTACGGCGTCTCCTGTGAAGTTCCTGCGATAGCCCGCGAGTCGCGGTGGTGGTCGTGCTCTCCTACGCCGACTCACGAGCCCCCGACTCGCTGGCGGGATCCGCCCACCCTGGAGCCCGAGCCACCAAACTACTACACTACCCCATACGCGTCAACGGCATTCCGAAGTTGGGTTTTATGCTACGCGTATCGCGTGCATCACTGCTGTACTATCAGTGACAGCTCACGTCGCAAGGGTTAGTTAGCGCCTTGGCCTTATGCGCGAGTTTTTGGATCCGTTTTTTTTTCTTCTTAAATCATAAATGGATATCACTATGACTACTAATTAAACGGTAACAAATTGACTGACGACAAAGTGCCAAAGTGAATTTGAAAAAAAAAATTGTGTAACTTAACCTCTGCTGAATATACTCTGGAAAAATAAGCAATTTTCTCTGATAAGGATATGAATACGTTATCATATAACATATAAAAGATAAAGGGTGAAAATCTATCTGGACATTATGATTGTGAGCAAAGTTTTGTCGAGGCTTGTGAGGGTTTTTGGCGGAGCGAGTGAAAATAAAATTGTAAATTTAGTTAGTGGTGAATCTAGTGGTTCAAGAGTTATCGGTGCAACGTCTAAGCGTATTTTCAACGAATCTGATCGTGGCTGCATTAATGCTGACCGGAAATCAGTTTCGTCGATACGACTTCAAGCAATGAAATATCTCGGGAAAGTGAGACGTGGTTTATATATCGCCAAGTTCTTCGGGTGTCTTTCATTACTTGCCCACGCGGGATTACTCGTTGATGCAGCGACGAATCCGAAAGGTGAGTGATTTATTATTCGTGACGTTCACCGATTGCGTGACAATTATTCGCTGGATGAATATCGCAGATAAAAACAATTGTTGTGAATAATACACTTCCATTGTGTTCGAGATACGACGTAATTTAAGTGATTGTTTTAAGTCATGAGTGAGATACGGTAATGTTGCAACTAATATAATTTCCCACAATATTCCACTGTGAAATTCTACACAACATAAACAAATAAAGATAAATATTCCAGCACCAAAGAAACCATATCGTTCCTAGTAAGACTATAATCATTTCGCCAGGAAATATGGCAAATAACGTTGATATCAATTAGATATAATATAATTATGCATTCTTATCAGTTGGCAAGAGGAAGTAAATTGGGAAAAGAATCTTACAGACCGCAGTTTATTCTGGTCCAGGATGAATATCTCAGTTAAGCCCCTTTTGTTTACTTTATCGCCTTTATTCAAGGAGTGA
This sequence comes from Tromatobia lineatoria, assembly GCA_949699805.1. Taxonomy (NCBI): domain Eukaryota; kingdom Metazoa; phylum Arthropoda; class Insecta; order Hymenoptera; family Ichneumonidae; genus Tromatobia; species Tromatobia lineatoria. Next base: position 3,708,091 of record OX453042.1, on the reverse strand, counting down.
AAGAAAGAGAGAGACAGAGAGAGGAAAGTCACGACTGAAACTACTTCTCCGCCCTTCCTTCCTTCCCTTAGCGCATTCTCTTCTTCCGGCAGCGCTAAAGCAGTAAAGCAGTCAACTCTCGACTATCCTCCAGCTCGTCGGTTTCATTCTTGAAAGGCTTCGGGTAGTGTCGAGCCGGTTTCTCGAGAGGACTTACGGTCTCAGGGTGGAGGGGGATTTAAGGATTATCCCCGCGAATTTCAGTGCATCCGGTCTTTGCTCGTTGCTACTCTACTTCCACGTTCTCCTGGTTTGCTTGGATCTCGCGGTTGTCCTCAGCGCGTGTTTGGCTGATGTTGATATAGCTAGTGTTGTCGGTGGTGGTGGTGGTAGTAGTGTATGCAGTAGCCACCACCAGGAGTCACAGGATTAGGGGACTACGTTGGGAAACCCGACGCAACGATGTCATTCGGGACATCGAGTCTCAGAGCCAACGACGACGACCTATTGGTATTCATCGTAGTCGATCCTACCTATACCTAATGTGACCTCTATAACGGAAGGTGGGAAGTAAAGCGGCACGTCGTACAACGGGAAGCGGCTTCCCTGACAGAGATAGGGATTGGAAGAGTGATCGAGACTGTGCTGGTAAACGCCGTTGATACCCTCGATAGTAAAAGAGAGCGCAAACTGGCCGACACGTCTTGTCGAGATTTCTCTTGCTTCTGGATTTTTATGTCCATCACATTTTTCACTTTTTATCCCAGCTGATCAAGAGCTTAGTTTACAACATCAGCCGGAAATGGTTTTATCGATTTTTTCGATAGTTGGACGAGGATTTCCTTTTTCCTATCTGTAGCTACCCTAGCAAAACCGGTCACTGCACAAACCACCATAGAATCACGGTCGTTTCCACTATGGTGGTTTTCTGCCAAAAGTTCACGTAGAATTTTGACAAAACCACCACGTAAGTCACCACTCCGAGATTCCTTTAAATCGAGGAATGGAGGTTTACGTGGTGGTTTTGTCAAAATTCTAAGTGAACTTTTTGTAGAAAACCACTGGTGATTTCGATGGTGGTTTGTTCCGTGGCTGGATCGGCTAGGGTATAATTGAAGTGGTCGAAATTGTGAAATGTGTTGGCAAACGTTTTTTATGTTTATTTGGATTAACGGCCATGGTTTAAATGATTTTGATAACTCTACTAAGTACGAGACATAGGTTTGGTAATATGCATAAACTTTTTCTCTAGGAGAAGGAATATATTATCATGAAATGATCACACAGGCAGGGTTGAATTACCGTACATAATTGGATTAATATTTTGTAATAATTGGTATAGACTTTTTTATAAATCGACCAAGTGGTGCATTTAATGAGAAACTCGATATTTTTTATTCATGTAAAACTTTTTTATTGGTAAGGTTTCGGGAATTTTGAAAGGTAGAATAGGAGTTAGTTTGTAGAATATTTGAGATCAAATGAAAGATCGTCGATTGCTTTCCGCTCGTTTCTCATTTTAAACGAAGTCTCGTCCATCAGAAAATCGAAATATGATCGACGCAGATCTTCATAGAGATCACTTTGCATAAGGTAGGAAGAAATGAGGAAAGAATGCACAAGGTTCCATTTGACCTTTTTTTATGCATAATTTCTTCTATGTGGCCATAATTTTTTTTTTTACACTCCGACGATCTCTTAAGCAGCCAGATTGTGATTTGTATCGCCTGCAATACAATATTACATTCCACATCGTATTTCTTCGTATGTTCTGCAACATGACTTCAATATATATATAAACAAATATCGATAAACAGATTTGAGTATTCTGTCGCCGTTCACACTTCGTGTAGGCATTCAGAATGAACGAAGATTATTTACAAGGTAATTCTCGACCTTGACGATGCTTTTCACAAATATCATGAATATAATCAGGACCTGATTGAAACGCTATTCCTATAAAGAGCTCAAGAATAAATATTATATATTACTGATACGAATAGCGTATAAAGAGCTCAAGAATATATATTATATATTACTGATACGAATAGCGTATCAGTAAAAATGTATCGACAATGCGATAAAAATATAAAAAATCCTAGAAATATCTAATGCATACGTTTCTACCTTTAGTAGTTATATGTGACATTCCGTTTTACAAACAAATTTAAAAATCATCTCAATTTGATTTTTATTTCTCGTGCTAACTTTAACGAAAGAAGAAAGTACAAAGAAGTGGAACGAGAAGAGAAACATAAAAAATCGCATAGGAATTCCATTCTACACTAGTAACAATTGACTTGGATTTTGACAAAAATAATTAAAACATCAGTGAACAGAAAACACTGGTAAAATAAAATGTTTGCAAATAAAAATGCCTGCGAAAATAAAAACACAACGGTAACGAAGAAACAGTAGCGAGAAACAACATGTAGAATGTGTATACATAGCAAAGCGGTTGTTGATGTACGACTATTGAAATTCGTGGTGAGCGAGGGAAGTTATCATCATCCCGTGCGCATTGTCTATTCTATACAAAGAGTAAAAACAACATGGACATCGGATGCACTCCAAGCAAGATCACTGCGTTATAACAGTAAACTTCCATGGTGAAACAGACACGAGGTCTAATTGGGTTTATTTTCACCGCCAACAATCAACTATCCAACATTTATAAGCTGCAGTTTTTATATTATAATTAAAAGAAACAATAGGGATTCAAATGGAATTAGTACGATAATTGTAAATAGACAAATCATAAAAAATTATTCCCAGTTGATACGTAAAACACCTATTACATGAATCATGCTATAATATATCGTTGATGTATATTAGTCGCCGAAGTGACTGCCCGAGTTAAAATTTAGACCCTTGTCAAAACCTAAATTTAGTGTACACGCAGAGTACACGAAGGTTCCTCCATTCGTTTGACTCTGCTTAAAAACTCCAAAAATGACAGATATTACCCAATTGGAGTGAACCAATACGACTGTGGACTGAAAGTATTATGTTTGAACCTCCAATTAGGTTGTACAGAGTGAAATGAGGTTTTTAGACCGTTGCATAGACTTCCAAAAGTGGCATATTTTACCCATTTTCATTTAACGAAGGGTGTTCAAAGGGCTTAAGTTTTAACTCGGACGATCATATATGTATCAGAAAGTGCTGAATTTTTAATATTATACTTGCGAAAAAAATTGGAAGTGAGCTTTGAACATCTGAAGCATGTATCACGACAATTAAGTACATGCCTTTTATTAATTGCTCTTGTGGAAAACTCACTAACATTTCTATATATGAGGCATCCTCCATCACTTGAGTCACTTTTTTTCGGTCGACCTCCCAGATATTTTGTAGAATTTGTCAGTTTCTTGTACTACTTGAGATGGGCACTTCTGATTTTTTTCCAGATTATTAAAGAGCGTGGTTCGGGATTTCCATGTTTTGTGAATATCATTATATTTCAGAAAATAGTGGCCTCGCAGAAAATTCTTAGGAACATTACTGTTTTCATTTTTTTTTTTTTCGCGTGATGCTGAAGTCATAATTTTTCTGACGAAAGTTAGTCAATTTTTTCGCAAAAATAAAGCAATAAATGATTTGTTTTTAACGAAAACACACATCTTTTGGATCCCAACTGTACAAGATATTCCGCATTGTATGAACATTCTAAGAAAAAGATCCCAAAGTGGCACCTCCAATTCTCGAGCAGTAAGAAAAATAATAATTTAGAAATAATTTCCTGCTTTAGAATCGAAGGTGCCACTGAGGAATTTTTCCTTAGAATCTTTATACCATGCCCTGCAAAATGAAGACCAGAGCCACATGTGCATTCTTAGTGAAAATAGTAATTTATGCAACAAGAGCCGAAAGTTTGCAATTGCGACAAATGGAACGTTAGCAGGCTGAGCGATGCAAGGGCTGAAATCACACGACTCGCAATCGCAAATTCATCCCACGTATGCACATCATACATTTGGTAAAAAATTGCATAAATAGTTTAATTTTATTAATTAATTGTTTTATTAGAATAGTATATGGTAGTTTTTAGGGACAAACAGTAAAAAGTGAAACATCCAAGGGCCGAATGTGAAGGAATGGATAAACACTGACTTATTGCATACGAGAAACGCGCCAAATATGTTTACCCAATCAATCTGGTGAAAAACCGTGCTCAGCACATTTGAAATTCGTAAGAATACTCAGACCTCATACATTTTGCATAAAATCGCTATCGTAACTCTCGATGATCCTGTCGGACTGTGGTTCAAATGCGTTGGTTACAGCAGTGAAGAGTCTTGGAGAATCTCGGCGTTCCTGTCGGTCTGTAGATTAATGTACTTGTCCTCCGTCGCCGTAGTGTCTCCAGAATTGTTCATTCAGGATTGAGATAAATTGCACGAGCGCAGAAAGGTCGTTTCTGCGTAAGATTTGTTTACGGATTTGTGAAGTGGTAAAGTCCTGCTGAACGTGGGTGTCAGAAAAAATTTCGTACACTTTTCGCAGGGCAAGCACCTGAAAAAAATCAAGCACGAGAAGGTGCTGATAAGATAGCATTAATTCTAAAGGGTAATATGACATTTAGCGGAAAAAATACTGATTGACAATCCGGCCGTCAAATTAATTTTCTTTTTCTTTTATGAAAATGATTTTTTTATGAATCTGAAACGTACGATTTTTTTCTTTGTGATTTTCATATTAGAACACTCAAGATTGTCAAAAACATCGAATGAAGTGGTTTAGAAAAAATGTCCGTATGTATATGTGTTTGTGTTCATTGGACTTTGGAATTCAAATCGCCTATAACTCAGAAATGGTTCAACCACATGAGCTAAAATTCGACACACAAGTGAAACAGCAGCCCGTTCTTGATTGTTGGATTTTTTCATGAATAGAATACTGAAATTTGTATTCCATGGCTTGATTAATTTTTTGAAAAAAAAAGTGCGCATCCTGATTTTCTTAAGTTGGTTGTATTTCGCTGATTTATTCTTCGTGAGTGCAAGTAATTTTGTTGTGGTTCGGTGTTGAACATGAGCAAAATCGAAAAAGAGTATCAAATTTAGACTTCTTAATTTTTTGAAAAATTCACGGTGTTACGCCATCTTGAGGGAAACATGAAACAAGGAACTCAATTTCGATACATGAAATCAGTATTATTTTACAAGTCGGCTAATTTATCAGGTCAGTAGCAATGTTAAAGCTCAGAACCGTTACGGACGTATTTCATGATTGGAACTGGATGAACTACAAAGACTTCAATTGTGAAAACACAAATAAATATTTTATCCAAAATAAACCGAAATTAATATTTAAATATAATTGAAAAAAATCATGAATGCATAAAAAAAGGCCGATGAAAAATGCCGTACAGTGTAGGAAAGTCACCTGCGGACGTATTAAAAATTAGGTTAGTCCATTGCAGTGCGGATACAGTGATAGGAGCCCACGTCATAATGATGAGCCCAGAATAGAGTCTGGGTAGTTCAAGAGAGAGAACTGGATTCGATCCGATATCATTGTCCACCCAGCATTCCATCCTGAACTCCGCATCCTGGATGAACTACAAAAACACTTTAATTGTGATGACACGAAAACAAAAAATTATATACAAGATGATAACCGAAGTTAATATTTTTTATTAACTTCGGTTAATATAAAACATTTATTATTCTATTTTATTTATTTTTTAATTTTATAATTATTTAATTTTGATATTTATTATTTTATTTATTATATATATATATATTACACTAACTTAATATTATATCATAAAGGAAGGCCCATAAAAAATGCCGTACAGTGTAACAAAGGCAACTGCGAACGTATTAGAAATTAGGTTAGTCCGTTAGAGTATGGATAAAGAGTGATAGGAGCCCACGTAAAAAATGATTAATCCAGGATACAGTCTGGGTAGTTCAAGAGAAAGATAGAGAGAGAACTGGATTCGATCCGATCCGATACCATTGTCCACCCAGCATTCCATCCTGAACTCCGCGTCTTTTCTACGCGGGAAAAGAAGTCTAGAGTGATAAAGGGTTCTAAAACCCTTACGGGCGTACCTCGTAATTGGAACTGGATGAACTACAAAGACTTTAATTGTGATAAAACGGAAAAAAAATTATATACAAGATAAACCGAAGTTGAACAAGATAGCACGAAAAAAAAAATATATACAAGGTAATCCGAAGTATTTAGACATAAATGCAAAAAAAAAATCATAAATACATGAAGAAAGGCTGCATATCTATAGTGCACTGTAGATAGGGCGATCGGTGGTGGGGCCTGAAAGGGATTCAATCCTCCAGCGCTTCCAATGCCTCATACCCAAGGGGCATCGGAGCTCCATGTCGATCGACCGTGAACGTTGAATTAATTGAAAGTCGAGTAGTGCCGTCGCGTCTATCGAGAGTAGAGTCCATTCGACAACTGGCAGCAAGGGGTCGTCATGGTATACCAAACGAACGAGTACGTATCTCTTCAACTTCTTGGTTTCTCTAGTTTTTCATAAAATACAGATACAGTGAAACTTTCAATAAGTTAGAAAAAATTGTGATTAGATTCAAGGTCTACATTTATCGAGAGACGTACACACGTCTAGAGAAAAGTTCAATCAGCTCTTCAGCTTTACCGACCGAACGTGTCAATTTTATTGGTATTTGCATGTGAAAAAAAAATCAATTTCGGTTTATTTGAGAATTACGTATTAAAATTGGTTTTGAAATCTTCATACTTTGTTATGCTTATATTCTTGGTGTAAATTATAGAGAATTCTCTGATTTCATATTGAACTCTAAGCAAATATCTGCACCCAGAGAAATGGGTCTGATGAGTTTATTTGAATCAATTATTTGGTGTATTTGGAATGAATGAAATCTCATTTTAATCAAATAGAGTCTGTTTCGGTTGAATAAAACACTATTAGGCCAGCCATTGAATTAATTATTTATTTAATGGCCGGCCTAATAGGATTTTATTTAATCGAAATATACTTTATTTCATCTAAATAAAATTGTATCTGATCTAAATAAAATTTTATTCATTTCAAATACATCCTATAATCGATTCAAATAAACCCGTCAGATCCATTTCTCTGGGTGTGTACATGAAAACATAGGGATATTTTGGGACAGCAGTGACAGTCATTGTCTGTCATTCTCTGAATTGGCGCTCGCGGAATTTTTTTTCTTGATTGCAATATTTTTCATTTTTACGTACGTTGTATGTGATGACAAAATAATAACGCTTCAACAGGTTAGAATTTGGCAAGTAATCTCATTATTATTTTACCTTTTTCACTATTTTGATACTGCAAAGTTTTTCAATGTATATATATATATTTTTTTCGACTGCAAAAGAACTTGGCCGTAACAAGGTAACGGATTGTAGTCCATTCTACGTCGTTCGTCCTTCGATCCGTTATCACTTCCGCTTGGCACTTTCCCTGCATCCATTCTGCGTACTACGCCATGTGACTATCGCTGAATACGATATCACGAGGATTTACGTCAAGGGCGTGAACGTAGGCGTGGTCCTTGTGCCGGACTATCCGATAGCTTGAAACTCGTTTGGACAGATGTCAAGTCATCCGGCTAGCAAGCCTCGAGCCAGAAATTTCGTCCACTATTTTACCGATGTTTCTACACATATTCTACAGTAGATGTAGCACATTGCGTCCTCTAGCACGTTCGATCGTACAGTAAATTTCCGGTGCCGATTTTTAACCAGTCTTAAATACCCCCTCCTAAATACCGTGTCAATGTTATTCCAGCAAACGTATTTTTTATAACGTTTATGGTACCGTGGACGAAATACTAGCTCATACAAAGTGGTGCTGTCATATGCTTTCGACGACGAAGGACCTGATAGCATCAAGACCCAAGTGAAAAAATTATATCAAGATTGTATAAAAATTATGTTTAAAGATTTACGTAGAAGCTGTATATAAAAGTGGGCATAAACATTCTCTATATGTTGTGTAACAGTATGAAGATTCTATAAAAATTATATAAAGTGCATATGATTTATGGAAATTTAATATAACGTTTCTACAAAAATCGTTTTATAAAATGTGCAGATTGTATATAAATTTCATACAAATGAGATACATTGAATCGTTATTCTATATGTCCATTTTCTTATACAGACTATACATATTGACTTATATATGATTTTTTCACGTGGGGATTATTCAATAGCTACATAATTGTATGGCTTATTCCTTATACTTCAGAGGACATTCAATGAAATCAGTTTTTCATTTAATTTTTTTGAAATTTTTTAATTACGAAGTTTGATAGTATGTTTTGAGCCAGATATCTCGCATCTTATTTTTCCCTAAGCTTTCCTAAGTAGTAGCACGATTTGCCCAATTATGCCAAATTTCTTGAAAGATTTTAGAAACTGATGACAGCAAGAATGCCTTATATCAATAAATTGAATAATTCATATCAGCAGACACTGGTCACGATACATTTATTTTTCATTTATTTTATTTCATTGGTCAATGGAGCGGATTTCACTTGTATACTTAATTCTCTGAATTGACGCTCTTTCAAAATCCAATGGATCTTGAATTCAGAAGACCAATTAAACAAGCAAAAACAATCCACGATGGAAAAGAAACTCATTTGCTCATTCACTACAAATTAGAACGGGCTACGTATTGTTGAAGATAGGTTGCCAGGCAAGATTCTCAAGAGCTATTTTCGTATCTTATCTTTCATTCTATGGCTTATCCGTCAAAAGCCTAGAATCTCGCGGAGCAACGATGTTTTATTTATGCAGTAATTTGAATATAAATGGTGTTGAAAATACGCAGCTCTCAGCTGAGGGGTTTCGTTGAGATCCTCACTGTCTGGTATTTCTCACACTTACTGTAGCTATCTGTCTCGTACTCGTATCAAATGCGAATGCCTATCACGGCTCAGTGGCAGTTGTAAGAGAGAGTGAGAAAAAGAGGGAGACGAAGAGAGGGAGAGAGGAAACAAACTAAACGAAATGACATGTTCACCCGGATATCTTCAACTCCTCTCTGTAATAATTTCCTCGGACTAAGTGAGTTTTCCAATCCGGAAAACGAGGAAACAGGTCTGTAACTGCACAGACATGAACTAGGAGCAATTTACAGAAATGTGACATTGAGGATAACTAACTATTGATTTTAGGACGAGATACAGACAACGGGCCTCATTCAATCGAGTTCTGGTTCCCACGCAAAAAAAAGCAGTTTCGTGGGAAGTTTAAGAAAAAATGTAGGATGGAGTCCAGGCTGGAATCTACAATCCGGGCGGGAATCCTAAATGAATTCTCAGATCACCCCGGCTTTTAATCCGATCCTGAAGTCGATAATGCACAATACTGCTCTAAATGGCAAGCAATTGGAGTGTTTCGCAGAAGGGGCTTGAAACCTCAGCATACATTAGACTGCAAAGCTGTCCTGAGCTTGATTACACCCTAGGGACCCTTCAGTGACGGGAACCGAGATTGGTGAATCGTCCAGAGTAGAGTCCAGGATGGATTGTAAGACAGTTCAGGTGAGAATCCGAAATGGATACCAGGGTGAATTATGCCTGTGACCGCTGAGGTTCCTTGATCGTCCAGGGTGGAGTCCAAAACGGGTTGTGAGTCGGTCCAGGGTGGAGGCAAGGATGGGTTGTGAGACAGTCCAGGTGAGAATCCAGAATGGACACCAGGTATGAATGGATTGTGACCTTGGACCGCTGAGATTCGCGGAACGGCCAGGATGGTTGTCCAGAATGGATATGAAGTCAATCCAGACGAAAATTCGGGATGGATTCTGACATCGGACAGTTGAGAATCACTGATCGTCCAGGAGGGAGTCGAGAATGGTGTCCAGCAACGACCCGCATAAAAAAGATGCGGCGTCCAGGATGGAATACAGGATGGAATACAGGACAGAATCCAGGATGGAGTCTGGACTGTGTAGGATGGAATCTGAACAATCCAGGATGGAATCTGGGCAGTTCAGGACGGAGTCCAAGATGGACAATGGGATCGGATTGAATCCCATTCTGAAAATATGATCGTCAGGATCTGAATTATGAAAGCCGAAGTGATCTGAAGAAATTTCCGGGACTCCTACCCGGAATGCGAAGATTCAATCCGGGACATCATCCTGGACACCATCCGGGATTCAATCCTGGGCTACTTCCTAGACTATCGTCTCAGCGCGGGTTATTACAACAGTTAGTCCCCCGACGGGAGTAACAAATACAATTTGAATTAGATACTTTCTGATAATCTATTCATTACCGTCTTTACAGTGGAATAGTGAACTAACTAACTAATACCTGAGGTCTTTGCGGAGATAGAATGCAAGGATTAAATACTAGTTAGTGATATGATATTTTAAAGCGTAAGTGAGTTTCTGCCATAGCTTGCTACGGCAATCTCTTCTCTGACGAAATTGTTTGACTGCTGGCCTGTCCAAATCCAGAGAGTCACTACTGAGCTTCTGAAACGAGTGACGTAAAGCGACATGTCATTCCGGAATAGGCGCTTAGGCGAACTTAAAATCATTAGCACGCTATCGAAAGAGTCAAACCGAGGCAAGAAAAAATCAGAAAACGTTTACGGAATACCTTTGACGCCGTGGAAATAGTAAAAGCTCGTTACTGCAAGCGTGAATTTTTACGGTGCAGTGCGATGGGAACGAATACTGGTTTTGGTCTCGTTAAAAAAGTGTGTTCACGCGGAATATATCCCGGGCGAATGGATACAGCGAGTGGGCATGGGAATGACATTCGGTCGTGTATCTCGATAAGTCGAGCGCTTCACGTCCATGATATCAATCAGGAACGACGGGAAAACGGACATTCGATAGAAGGACTTCACGCTCGTTCCCTTTTTTTTATTTCCTTTTTTTTTTCACTTTTCTCTGACCGAGTTTCCGATTATTGACGAAACTTCTATCAGCCCAGTTTATACTTTAGTCCTTATATACAAAGTAACTCATTCGGCGATCGTGAATTTAATTTCGTCGATCCGGCATTTACCACTAATATCCTTGAGCTATTTCTCGACAAAGCATGGTTTTTCTCATACCGCATCTATCTGAGCAGCGGAATTGAAGCAACCTGCTGCTAATATTAAAAAACATAGATGATTAATAGTACATGACGCATAGTAAGCTGTGCATTCTATTTTGGCGCTGTTGGTGATGCTTTTACCTACAATGTCGAACAGTACTATTTATGTTTAACGACTTATTTTATGGAATATTTTATTGACTGTTGGGAATGATGTGTATTTTTCATCAACCTTGTAGAGCAATGCGCTGGGGTAATTATTCGGTCTTTTCCAGTCGAATTTTCCAGTCGAACCCTGACTGGAAAATTAGCTCTGTATTTCAGAGGATAGTTTGTGGATCAAATGTATATCTGGATGTGGAAATTTCATGTATATCTGGATGAACGTTGCCGACCAGTTTTTCGTCTTTCTTCTTTTAAACTGTTTTAATCACGAAATTTGATAGTATGTGTTCGGGCAGATACCTCGCATCTTGTTTTCCCCTTAGACGAGATTATAATACATAAGTGCAACGTGGCTTATCAATTATTTCAATGGTCATTCTGACGGACAACACTTGAGAACTCCTACAGATTTCTTACGTATCGATGAGGTATCTCAAAGCTGGCTGAATTCAGAGAAAAAAATACTATGTTGTGAAACTAGTACGGGAAAGTGGCCATTCCATCGAGGTCAAGAAGCTACGGATGATCCGGATCGAGAGCTACAGTGATACGAGGTGGAGCCGAGTGTTACTTGTAGCACGGGACAAGGCGAGAGTTACGTCCTTTGTCACTTCCGCTGCGGAAAGTCATAACTGTAGTGTCCCTTTGAGTCAAGGCGTTAGCTTTTTACTCTAGGGTCAGTGACCTCGTCATTTACCACCATCATTCGGATATGTTAGAAGAATCCTCAGCAATATTAGAAAATAATGAAGAAAGCTTTGTTTCCGCGAAATGAAAAATTTCTCGTCGATTGGCGATGAGTATTTCTTGAAACTCTACGCTGACACCGATGAATCCAAATAGCTTCAGTCAATTGTTGATGATGATTTGTGAAAACCTCATGTCAACAACTACACAGCCAAATCTTTGTTGTCACTGAGGATCTGTCGAAATTATATAGAGCAACGTAATAAATTTACACAGCCTTTGTTGATTGTCGATGAGGGACTCTTGAAACCCTGCGATGTCAGCGGTGCATCCAAACAGATCTTGCCGATGAGATGTGTCAAAACCCCATGTTGACGGCAACAAAGCCAAACAGCTCTTGTCGATTGTCTATGCGGGTTCGTTGAAACCCTACGCTGACAGCGATGGTTCCAAACAGGTCTTGACGATTGTCCATGAGGGTTTGTTGAAACCCTACGCTGAAAGCGATAGATCCTAACAGGTCTTGTCGACTGTCCATAAGGGTTTGTCGAAACCCTACGCTGATAGCGATAGATCCAAACAGCTTTTGTCGATTGTCCATCAGGGTTTGTTGAAACCCTACGCTGACAGCGATATATCCTAACAGGTCTTGTCGACTGTCCATAAGGGTTTTTCGAAACCCTACGCTGACAGCGATGGACCCACACAGATCGTGTCGGTAGTTAATAAGGATCTGTTGAAACTTCATGTCGACAACTACGCAGTCAAATCACTTGTCACTGAGGGTCTGTTGAAGCCCTACAGTAACTGTTGCGAAGTCAAGTAGCTCTTGTCGCCTGTTAACAAGGGTCTGTCCCTATGTCGACAGCTACAGCTCTTTCAAATGCAACGAGACATAACAGTGAATCTGTAGAAAATCATACACCAAAATGAAAGTCCGTCGAAACTCTATTTAGACAGCGGACAGACACTGACTAGAACGAAAAGGAAAACGATGATTAATTCACGACACTCGAGCGTATCACATATCACCTATAGAATGGAATCGCAGAGAAATAATGAACGAAGCATTGGGGTTATTATTAATAATCACTGTCTCACAATAATTTATATATTAAAAACACTAATTTAACGACGCAACGTGCACCCGGCCGTGCGGCATGCCTCATGAACAGCTGGCGACTAGCTCACGTCCTGTTATATATACATATATATGACTCGAGACGACGATTGCCAAATACTAGCATTAATGAAACCGATTTCCCTGCAACGGGTCTCATTTTAAAGAGAAAAAAAATAATAATGGCAGTGATACATTTTTCGTTCGTGATCTGCGTGAGATAATTCGAGTTGCAATTTGAAAACAACCGGTGAGTGGCCACCTTCTAAATATATAGAGTAGCGGTGGCGCTTGTCAAGTCAGTAGTAAAGCCCAGTCGAGATCAGACACACGTAACAGCCATATAACAATAGTCATACGGATGCATTATTAAATAATTTTTTTTACTTGAGTCGATTTGTTACCGCGACTTTTCATAAAAAAGAAAAAAAAATATATATATATATTTGAAAAAATATTGAAAAATGGAAAAAAAAATTATCCACTTCAGGCGATTGATCAAATGTTTATTCATGTGGAATTGATTTTTTTTTAATTTCCTCAGATTCTTAAGAATTTTTTCAGATTTTTCCGAACTATATAAAGTTTTTAAAAATAATTTTTCTAAGTGACATATTGAATGCCATTACTTGGAAATGTGCAATAATTCTACAAAATACTCTCTTGAATATCAAAATTTTCTAGCTTGTAGTCAGAGTAAGCAAGTTTTTTCTACTCATAGTTCTTAGAATTTTTCGATAATTCCAAGGCGGATTTACCAAAAATCTTAGACATATCAAATCTATTTGATATGTCTAAGATTTTGGACATATCAAATCTATTTGATATGTCCAAAACGAATAGACAGAATTACTTTCAAATTTACAGTGAACAATAAGTGATTTAGTAGAGCAAAAAATGTACCGTTACTTGGCCACCTCAATATAAATTCTGAAATGGTTAGCTATTTAAACCTCATATCAAATAGAATATAAATTGTATTGCAGATTTACTACCTCATCATAATTCTTACTGAAAAAGCTTTCATCAAGTTATCTACTAACAATATTCACTGTGAATATTTAACTCAAAGAAAAAAATTCTTAACCAGCTTTGAGGTTACAAACTCTCATCAAGTTGGGATTATTAATCTTTATATACTCATCTTGTGATAGTTTTTATGGCTCCCACAGCTTTTTACAACGGAGCATGAATTATTCTGCACTCCTAAAGTCTTGCATTCACAATCACTCTTGACAACTTCAATAACTTCAATAATAAAATGATCAAGATGTAGATTCAACTTTTCAAGCAATCGCAGCAAAGACAATAATACTACTAAAACAAGACATAGCTTTGAGGTGCTTAAGTCTGTTCCACGTTGCGTTAGATCAAGACTAAGTCTAATTTAAGTTATTGCACAAAATTACTTCGAGAAATTATTCTAGCAAAATAACAAACACGCAAAGGCCATGGATATACGCCAAGGTACTTTCACTTTAAATTACGTTTACCTTCCTTCAGATGAATATCGGTAAAGTAGGCTTTTGCGATCTACACAGCGCGAAAGCAGTAGACATGCGAACGGTATATGGTTTCGATGGCCCTAGCGTTAAGGGCTTGCGAGAATGTAGAGTACAGCGAGATTAGTTGCGGAAATGTAGTTGGTACATATGCGCCGTTATTTCACTGCACAGTTTACTACTACACAGTGCACTCACTCTCTTATTGAGTACAGAAACGTTGAGGCGCCCAGCACAGTTAATGATTACTCTCTAGAAAAGTCAAGATCGACCGTTTTTTGGGCTCTTTCCATCTGCTGGCAGGATAGCGAACTACCATTGCTACTTTACATGTAAAGTGAAATGGTACCCACACAGATAAAAATACTCTGAGATTGAGTTCTCAATGGAGTCTCGAATGATATCCAGGATGAAATCCTGGATGGAATCTGAGCAGTCCTGGCGGGAATACCAGATGAATTCGAGCTTTTTATTCCATCCTGAAGTATATCCTGAAGTCCATCACTCTGCCCAGGACTTCCGAAAGGTCTTTATCTGGTTCCTATTCAGGACTCAAAAAACATTCCCGGGTTCTATCCGTAATGCCAAGGACTCTACATGGACGATCCGCCAATCAATCACATAGTCCATTCTGGTGTCCATTTTGGATTGTCGCCAATAGACATTCTGGTGTTCATTTTGGAACGTCAACGAAAGGTTGACCCCTTGTGTGTAACCGAATCCGGGACAGCTTTGCAGTCGTATATGCGCTGAGGTTCAAGTCATTTGCGGTAAATACTTCGACTTACGGCTTACCATCGGAGCACTGCACATTAGTATTTCATATAATACTATGAGATGGCGAACGTCCGAAGCATTACAAGCAAATGTTTTGAACCTTCAACGTATATGAGACTGCTAAGTTGGGGGGAGTTTGAATACACACGAGGGGTTCATTTCTCGAGGGAGGTTCTACAATGGACATGTCGATAAATTCTATTATTGAACCGGTGGAATTTTCGGGCCTTCTAGGGTGGAGTCCGGGACGGAGTGTAAGCTAGTCCAGGAACAAGTCCAAAATGCAAACCAGGATGGAATCTGCGATTGATCCGCCGTCGAGAAAGATGTTATTTAATTCATAAAGATTAAATTCATCAATTTTTCCGGCGAATAATCTGGCCGAACGTTACAAAGATTCCAATTTCCCAAGTAAAAAAATTATATGAAGATTGTATAAAAATTATATATAAAGATCTACATAGAAGCTGAATACAAAAGCGGACATATACATTTTTTGTATGTTCTATACAATACATATGAAGATTCGATAAAAATTAAATATAATTTTCATATAAATGAAATAAAGTGCATAGTTATTCTATATGTCCATTTTCTTATACAGACTATATATATGTTGATTTATATGTGATTTTTCCACGTGAGTTGCGACTATGCTAATTTTTCGTAGCTTAGAAACATAATAGTCGAATTTCTGTGAAATTTCCACCCAAATCGAAATGATTGGGTAAAAAAAAATCCAGCTTCATTTCGTCCGGAAAGACATGAAAATTATCTCACGGGGCTATGAAATTTTTTTTTTTACTGGTAAGTACACTAAAGAACTTAATTTTCTGTCTGGACAAGTTTTTTGTACAATGTCGAATTTTACTTATTCAGGGAAACGATTTTTTTTTTTTTTTGAATAAACGCTAAATAATCGTTGATTTGAAGATGTGAAAAATAATATGTGAATACATTTTTAGGTATTTTGGATGTTGGAACCATTTTAAATTCCAATGATTTTGTTCAGTAATCGGAAAATTGGAGTGGCCCACTTGGCATGAAATGACCCATATAAATACCCATTAATTGTTTGACAGATTGTATAAGTCTGTGAGTTTGATATCTTCCATTATACCGGCCGTAAACTGCTTATATTCTCTTTCGTCCGATACACGGAGAAAAAAAGTGGTTGACTACATCCAAAAACTAGTTGAACCGACTCACTTTTCAAAAGTCCGTACAACCCCAAATTTTGTGAGTTGAGACAACTACTTTCAGTTAATTGCACAGTCTCGGTTGCAGTGACCATCTATTACGGTTGGGTGCAACCCACTAACGAGTTGGTACAACTCACTTGCCAAACAGAAAACATTTGACCCAGTATTTGATTAACAAAAAATGTCTATCATCGGCAGTTTTTTTTTTTTAACTGTGTGTGTATAATAATGATGCAAAAATTTACGGAAATTGTTGTTCGCTACACTTCGATTATCACACGCACCAATTAAAAGGATAAATTTTTTGCTGCGAGCGCTCGTTGTGTTGGCTTAAAATGGCTGCGCGATCTTACAGATTAGTTGAGCTGACTCACTGAGGAGTTGCGCCAACTCTCTTTTCGTTGTCACGTCAACTATTCGACCTTATTGTAGCCACAAAGTGAATCGTTGTGGCAACTTATTTCTGGCCAACTCATTATAGCCGAGTTGGTCCAACTACTTTTTTTTCTTCCGTGTAGATCTCGGTTAGCTTAATTCGCAGAGAGATTTGCTCGTTATTCCATAACATCGTCAGTCGAATTAGCCATTCTGCGAGCCGTCGCAGTGCTCGTAACTCAACTGCATAACGGCTTTCGCGAAGTCGTAAGGTCGCTACCGGAATGACGACTGCCTCGTAAACTTCTCCCTTGCGATTGGCGCCAGTCACAGTGAGAAACACAGGGCGAGAACTTGGCCAATGCGGTTTTACTTACCATCTTCAGTAGTCCGCACTATGTTTTAGCTGTATATACTCCTGTAGAAATAGCAAATATACAGAGTAAATACAACAAGTAATTAAAAAATGAAAAAAATCGTATTTAAAATAATTATTCTTTGAAGATAAAATAATCTTCGGTAATATTTGCTTTCCCAAAAAAAAGGGTGATCATATGAGCCAAGTGTGAACAAAACTATAAGGAATAAAGTAACATAATGTGAATTCTAGTATACAAGATGGATGGAATAAGTGAGTTAAGTGATGGAATAAGTGAGGAAGGGTTTGATAAATAAATACAACGGTTTTTCCAGAAGGGCAAAGCAACTTGGTTCGGCATAAAAACCCTCACGGATTAGATGGGAAAGCTGAAACAAGCGTGGTATATCTTTATTAAGAAACAATGTAAACACACACAATTTAGGTTAATTATGTATTTGAAAGCGAGTAATTACAACAAGATGTGCCTTGAAAATCTAGGGCGTGGCCTGCAAGCAATGAACTACAAACAATGAAGAAGGTGCCACAAATTAATAAACAAAATACGCAAATCGAATAATAATTTAAATCGTTACCCAAGTAAAAAAATTATATTGAAGATTGTATAAAAATTATATGTAAAGATCTACATAGAACCTAAATACGAAAGTGGACATATACATTTTCTATATATTGTATACAATCCGTATGAAGATTCTATAAAAATTATATAAAGTGCATATAATTTATGTAAATTTAATAAAACGTTTCTACAAAAATAGTTTTATAAAATCTGCAGATTATATTTAAATTTCATATAAATATAATACAGTATATCGTTATTCTATATGTCCATTTTCTTTTACAGACTATATATATTGACTTATATATGATTTTTCTACGTGGGACGTTAATATGCACACACCAGCTTATATCGAAATTATAATCTAAATGTGTAATCCCAAATACGTTTCCTAGTTTAATTTGCGAGTTATATTCATCTGCAATTTAGTGCCAAAAATTCTCAAGGATAATTGTTAGTAGCGTATCGCCAATTCTTTTAACGTACTTGGCGTCGAGACGCTACCGTGTCTCTCGATAATAGTTATGGTTCCCTAGTGGTTAAATCGATAGAACGAAACCCGAAATCCAATAGAATGAAAACGATGCTGATCTTCCGGCTTGCGTGCTGCGTTCTCTCGTATCCTTTGATTTATATCCGAATAGGAACCGAGAGGAAAAAGATAGACTTCCCATCCCATTTGTTTTGTTGGTGGCCTTGTTGGGAAAGCGAGAACGAGTGCCTGCCAATTCTCATCCCTCTTTCGACCTCGGCGCACCCATAACTCGACGAATGTTACCATTATAGTACCTATAAGTTTTGGAGGTCATGTTAATAGTACAGTATAGGGAGGCAACGACCTCTATCTCGTGTTGACGCGACGCGCCACTGGAATTTCGAGGAAATTTCCCTTCTCATGATGACTCCACTACAGGGTCATCCCATAACTGCTGCATGGATTGCTGTGGATCCGGCAGTTGAAGGGAGCCCACATCATTCTCTTCTCTGTGACCCTACATTGAGTGAGTGAATAAAGTCTGCTGAGCTGAGATACAGAAAATAGAGGGGTGACGAGAGAGTGGATAAGCAAGAATTATTACGACCAATCTTTGAGCAGTCTAGCGAAAGGTCTTACGTAGTATTTTGTCCAGGAGGAAAAGTTACGGGATTTATTCAAGCACGATTTATCTGTGGCGCAAGTAGGGAAAGGTAACGATAGCTATCTATGTAACACAATTAAGGAAACAATGAAGGAAACCACTACATTTAATCCCCAATTGTCTTTCTGCGAGGGCGAGAAATTACGAACACTCAGCCAGGAAGTATCTTGCTTCTATATTGTCTTACGCCTTAGATAACACGATACACGACTTGCGACCTATTCAGGGTTTTTTGCGCTAGCCATTAATTTTCCGAACGTCCCATTTCTGGCCTTCTGAACTCAATTTGGATAAGTCCGGATTTGTGAAAGGACGTTTCTTTTTCTGTACCAGAGTATGTTCGCTTTCATTGATATCGAAAGCGATTAAATTAATTTTGCGAAGAACATGGTCAACGACCCCTTGGACTGTTCGAAACAAAAACTTTTCTTTTTTTAATTGCTGGATCAAGATCAAGAATATATAGCCTGTACTTTCGAGGAAGGAAAGTTTGGCCCGATTTTTTTTATGAGGTGGCACCTGTTTGTATTGCTCTTTCGATTATCATGTAGAACATCTAGCTTCTGTTTAGACTGATGATTATTTTTGTACACAAAGGACGCTGCTGTGGATGGTAGCATTTTATAGCTCGAACGATTAACTTGAATTCCATAGATCGTAAAATATTAATATGAGTATACAGCCTTAGCGCGTCAAGTAAAAAATAAGTTTTTTTTAAAGCAGTCTACTCTCCATACACAAAACGTATATGGGGCATTCCACATGACTTCAGCTACCCTAAAAAAGAAAAAAAAAAACGAAACAATGTCTAAAAATCGGGTTCAGTCGTTATAATAGATACACCAAATTTTAATATTTTTGACATTTTTTCTGGCGAAATATGCCATATTTATCATTTTTCATTCAACCTATGATATCTCGAGGACGATTAATCGTATCGACATCTCAAAAGAACGAAAATGCGCATTTTTTTATGGCTCACAAGAAAATAATTAATTCATAATTAATTTTTCTAAATATAAATTTTTCTTTAATCTAAAAATATTTGCATCTATTTAATCGACAATTAAATTAAAGGCAGCAATAGAAGAAAGCGTGGTACTCCAGTTGTGTGCCAAATTTGAGCTCGATAGTCACAATGGTTCTCAAGTAATTCACGTTTGAATTTCCAAATTTGCATGCATGCACGCACAGACATACATACAGACATTTTTTTCTAGATCACTTTCATGGACGTGTCCGACTTTTCTACGTGTCTTGACGAGCAAATCTCAAAAAAATGCATCATGAAAACAAGGCTTTCTATGAGGAGGCCGAAATTTGAATATTACGCTGATAGTAAATCTCACGTCAACGTTTAATTTTGAGAGTGTCAAACCCAACCATGCTTTCCTTTAACCGCTAAATCAGTAGGGCGTGGCAGAGCCGAAGAAGATATATAGATATGTGTAAGAGCGTGGAACGGTAGAGAAAGCAGGCGATCTTGAACGGATTTAGCGGATTTAAGGAAAGTGCTGTTACATTGCGATAACAGAGACGAAAGGTAGAAGGCAAACGAGAGTAAGAGTGAGAGAAAAAAAAGCGAGAGCGTCTGACCGGAGCATCACGCAGTCCCCCGGCGGGCAATACTGGAAATGGTGATAAAGTGCAAGAAAATAATGTGTGTCGTCGGGACAATGAAGAGAAATCGTTGCCTCTGGAACCGTAAGAAAGAAAAACTACCATCCGCTCCTGCCATATCCATGGACGCGGCTATATCCTCTTTTTTCTCGCTCAATCTGCGCCCTTCTCGCATTCTTACGGCTATTATCCCCTCGGTAGGTTTGGCCTGACCACGTAGGGTGATTTCGGGCGTGCCTTTCTTCATAGTGAAGGTGTGTGAGCGAGAATAGGAAGACTTTTATCCCCAGCTGTGTCTGTGGTATAGTCGAATCACCCATAGATCCTCTTTGTCTCTCCCACAGTGAACCTTTACGTCTGAGACGAAATAGCCACGTTGATATGTAATGTATGTAACGAGTAACTCTGTGGTATTTCACAACGTCGACGCTACACTCAGAGAAAATAATGGTATTAGTAACCATAAAGTGACAACTATCCATTTGTAGTTGGTACAAACATAGTTGTTACCACTTAATTAGGTGTCACAACTATTTTTATAGTCACCGTAACTATAAAAGGACTGAAGATCAATAGTTGTCACTTTATAGTTAACTGTACCTACTATGACGATTTCCCTTAGTGTGGGAAAACAAAGTGATGATATTGTAAAAACGTACACATACGCCAGCCTTTTTGGACTTTGGCTGAATATTCATTAAAGAGATGTAATTGTGCTTCGACGATGACATTTTGATGGAAGTTTGGCAAATCCTAACTCGGGGTCTGAGTCTAACGATGACGAAAATTCCGCTGTTATCGATCTTCCTGTATAGGAAAATCAAACATTTCGAATCTTTTTATTTTTTCCCGTTTAAATTGCTTTACCGATTCGTAAATTGATAAAGCAATCTGAACGGATGATATTTTAACAATTCATTTGAATCGTGGAAATAATTTGAACGGACAAAATAAAAAAGATTCGAAATGCTTGATCAAGAGACGCGGTAGCGTCACGACGCCAAGTATTAAAAAGAACATAAATTTTTCAAGTTGATTTTCCTATACAGAAAGATCGATAAAAACGGAATCTTTGGCATCGTTAGACTCAGGCCCCGAGTTACGAATTGCAAACTTTCATCAAAATAAAAATATCACAGGCTGCCATCGTTGGAGCAAATAACATCTCTTCACATATGAAGAGTTTGGAGAGATTTCGACCTCCGATGACCAAGTCTTCCGTATAGGGGTTTGTATTAAGAGGTAGTGGTAAACCGCCAGAAATTTCGACGCGCAATGCTAAACGCCTATAGGTCTGTCTCTCTCTAACATAGTTCTGTCTCTCTCGCACTATTTTTCTTTGGATTCTTAAAAATAAACGGCTATGTCGAATAAGGAGCCAGAAGCTTAGCCCAATTCTACGATACTCCTGCGTGTCCTGTCAAAATCCGGACCCTATCTGTCGTATCATTTGAGAGAAAACAGCTTTCGAAATTTTTGCGAGGGGGAAGAGTGTATCATTGCCTCTTAAGTATGATCACCAACCAACGAAGCCATCACAGAAGCATTTTATCCCCAGCTGTGTCTGTGGTATAGTCGAATCACCCGTAGATCCCCTTTATCTCTCCCTCAGTGAACCTTTACGTCTAAGACGAAATTTCCACGTTGATATGTAATGTATGTAACGAGTAACTCTACGGTATTTCATAACGTCGACGCTATAGAAAAACAAAGTGATGATATTGTTAAAGCGTACACATACACCAGCCAGAAAAGCTACACATTGAGAAACACTACCAATTCGACCAGTCCCATGAGAGCCCTCGAATACTTCCTTTTGTCCAGAGAACCATTCGGGGTCTGCACACTGTTGCAGTGCAACGCGTCCCTTCCTCCATTTTTCTTTATTTTTCCCATTCCCTTTTCTGTTTCCAACCCCATCAACACTGTAGGCATGTCGATTGTAGCCTTTAATCGCCATTCAGCAACACTTTTAACCCTCCAATTGTATTTTCGCGTCTCTACTCACGCTAGTTCGAATGAAGGCACGAAAAGGAGAATACAATTGTGTCCTGTTACTGTCCGTGCAGTCGAATCAAAACCACTCATTCATCGAAGGTTCGTGCTTACCTAAAATTGGTGATACTGCGTGTCAACTAATCACCATCTCTTCGAGCTACTAATGTCTTGATGTACGAATATGAATTATTACGAGTATGAATTATGGGATGTATGTATGTCTACAGTATAAAATATGGATTTCATGTATACATGATGTGAATATAAATCGGCGACGCTTATTATTTTATATAATTATCCATATCCATACGTCTTTTATTCCTCCACATGCGAGCCACAAGCTCAGACTTCTCGAAAGTCACGGGATCCATAATTTCATCAATATGTTGATACCAGCTGACGTGGAAATGGCTCAGAAATCGGAATGGACGTGTGCACTGCGAAAAGGAAGAAAAGAAAACTTTCTCATTCAAATGATTGTCCAAGAGAGTGCGATGTGGTAAAAGAAAGCTTAAGACATCTTTGTTTTTGTTCCCCGTGGACTCGTGTACGGTTTCTATTCGCCTTCCGACTCCCCAATGTCCACTCGGTCTCTTTCTGAATTCCCTTGTGAGTCACTCTCAACATTGCTCCACGTACTGCCTAAGATCCGAAACCATTTCCACTTTGGCGGGTTTTCTCCTGTGTCCATCGCGATCTCTTTAACTTCGAGGGCCTATTCCTCGGTGACTTCTCGCTTATCCAAAACATGACTTTCTGCTCGAGCTGAAATCTACCTCTGTTATAAACGAATCTCATATGGAGCGTACTTCTTCAATTTCGCGTATACATTTTTGTATGCATGTATTTGTACACCCAGATAGAAAATATTCGGAGTCCAAGATAGGATACAGGGCGGACTGCAACAAGGGCTGTCCAGGAACGGCTCTGGACAATCCAGAACGGAGTCTCGGTTGATCAGCATGGTGTCCAAGATGGTTAATGAAATCGGATCAAGTCCCATTCTTCAGAGACGATTTAGGGTTGTCCAAACTCTTTCTTGGACTCATAATTTTGACCCAGGCTCTACAGGGTTTTCACTGCCACGAACCACGCTCATCCTCCCTTCCTCATATTTATCTTAATACATAGTCACATTTTATTTTGTCCAAAGGACGGCAATCGACGGATAACACGGTAGTCAAAACCTCTGACTACCAAAAAGCGTTTACAGAGTTACTGTTTACCAGTGAATTCTGCCAGGTTAGCGTAAAATTCAACAATCGGTCACGTCGAAAGTTCACGCGAGGCTCAACCAACCTTGCGTATCTCATCGTTCGAAACCGAAGACTAGATTCGAATGAACGATGGGGTTAGAATGAAATTTCTCTCTCCAGTAAATGAGAGCAATTTATCGTCTGTACAATCTTCGTATTTACCGCAGGACACGTGGAGTGTTTTGGGCTATCGAGACAAGATATTGGTTTGTAGCTGCTGTACCAGGGTCCACGGATCCATAAAAGAGCTAAATCCGCTTACACTGCCTATAACTATACTTAACTTGACTACTATGTGTAGTACACGATTATTAAATTGCACGCTGGTCTTGCCGACGTACGTTGCAGCACGAAGTCGCTTACGGACAATTTGCCAAGGAGAACAGGGCTCCTCATCCCTGCAAGAGTGGTGCCTGGCATTCGCGCGTCGACGCTAATGGCCGGGAAGATAAGGGTTGACACGACTGTTACCCGGTAATTGGGTTATGTGGTGTAATACTATAATAGCGATAATGATCATTTCGCAGCTTGGGGCGTGAGGACCCATGATGATGTCAAAGGGAGATAATGTAAGAGAACGCGTGGAAGCTCATGGATGGTATATATTGTCCCACTCGGTACGGCGCAACAAGGTTGATACATTTTCCATGTTGACCCTTGAACCGTACTCCAGCGACGCTATCAAGTACCGGACTGCTTGTTATCATCGCTTGTTCGCTCCGTCTCGGTGTCCTCTCATAGGGCGCTCTTGTACCCTCTCATCTTTTGGAGTACTATTGTCTTTCTAAGATTATGTGCCATACAAAAGATGATATACAAAATGCTGACTTCTGTTTTCAAGGGTGGCAACGGTCTGTGAAGAAAAGAAGGAAGAGTATATAGATATCCATTTCGAATCAATGGATAGATTTAAAATTTTTATGTAACTCCGTGCGAGAAGTGCACTTTTCCGGGCTTCGCGTGCGAGAAATCACACTTTTCGCACTAGAGAAATAAAATTGTATACGAAAGTCATAAGAGAAACTATTTCTCAACTCGTTTGATTGCAACACTCGCCTTCGGCTCGTGCTGCAAACTCACCCTCGTCAGAAAAAAGTTTTATCGCACTTGTATCGTAATATACTATTACGGTTAGATTATCTTCTGTCTGGAAATCTCGAAAAATAACATACTATGGTTCAACATACAACTACAGCGATCAGGTCATTGCGGAACTTTCTCACTCACTCCAACACATATCGATCGACCTGTTTTGGGTGATCACCCTTTTTTTGTTGTGACGTGAAAACGTATATCTCGGAAAGATAAATTTGCAATTGATTAAAGGGCGAATAAATATCCCGGATTCACGGTGAACCTGTCAGGGAACTATAAGGGGTTGATGTCAACATCAACTATGTAGTATACCAGCAATCAATTACCACCGAACGCGCTCTGTATATGCGCGAATCTGCTGTGGGTGTGTGCAGACGTGTCGCAATTTGTTTTCGAACAACGGAGCTATATTTTTAGCCCACTCGGCTAAAGCACAGCAATGCAGTGTGGGATATACGTCGCGGCTCTCGTCCCTCGATAATTGGTTCGATGGCTCGTTAACGAACATACGCGAATTTCCGGGATATGCATCGCGATGTATCGCAACAGTCACAATGACATGTGATAGCGAAAAAGAGAAAGCAGCGCGCTACTGTGATCTACTCACCCTGTTTGATCCGCACTTTGGCGATAATCCTAGCGATTTAAACAGCGTCCGATAGGCGCGACTGACAATGATACAATTAGTGCAATCTGTCGTGGTACAGTGTAATCCTGTTTTTGTCAACATCTTGGAGGATATGCTGATAAGACCAAGAATACACGAGCGTCGCCAAGATGGCGAATAGCCAAGCGAAGAAATGTTCTCGCTCTTCACAAAATACCATAACTGCTGAATAATAAAGGTTCTTGCATCATTGAATTTCTTTCAAAGTGTTTTTTACAGTTGTAAGGTAAATGTCCATGGTTTTGACACGTCTAAGACAGGACCGATGGCGATATTGCATTTGGCACATGATAAACGTTATTTGGGCCATAATTCTCACCAAACCAGATGCCGTATTTAATTCTTATTCAAAATATCTTTAATTCCGATATTTTGAATGCAATTTTAAAAATATATTTTAAAAAAATTACGAAAGAAAATTTATTTTTTTTACTGAAAAAAGTTCTTATGTAGAAATCTTTGACATATCGTCCATAGTAGATTGACTTCTTTTCTGTTTTATTATTTTTTAAGTAAAAAAAGCTTAAAAACTAAGAAAGAAAAATCTTGCGTACTTTAGCGATAAGCTAGAAAAATTTGATATTCAATAGAGTATTTTTCAGAATTTTTGCAGATTTTTAAATTATGGCATTCGATATACGATATTCGATGTAAAGAATGATTTTTGAAAAATTTGCATAAGTCGGAAAAATCTGAAAAAAATCTGACAATCCGGTTTTACATAAATAAACATTTGTTCGATAGCCTGTAGTTAATTTATCATTTTTTATATTTTTAAATAATTTTTTTAAATAAATGAAGCTTAAAAACTGTAAGAAGAAAAATCTTCCCCATTTTGGCTATAAGCTAGATAATTTTGTTGTTGAACAAAGTAAATTCGAAATGTTTGATTTTCCTATACAGGAAGATCGATAACAACAGAATTATCGGCATCATTAGACTCAGACCCCGAGTTACAATTTATCAAAATTCTATCAAAATAAAAATATCACAGGCGGTCATTGTCGAAGCACAATCACATCTCTTCACATATGAAGAATTTGGAGAGAGCAGAGTTTGACCTCCGACGGCCAAGTCTTCCGTATACTTAATACAGAACCCTATAGGGTTTTGTATTAAGTATGATCACCAAACAACGATTCCGTCACAGAAACTATATCCAGAATTTATGATATTTCCGATTTTTAAAGCGTTCTCTGCGATCTTTCTATTATTCTTCATTCCTCTTTTACCTCTTGTAGCATATTTATGTTTATCTTTGAATACTACCCTACAACGTTTATAAGAGATACTTCAAGTATTTTTGGATTTAATCATAAGACTTTCATACGTCTGGAGAATATTTTAATAGCGAAATACTATTATTCTTCTTCTTTTCTCTCTTCTATGCCTCATTATTATTTTTAATCAAGAGCACAAGGTTTACAAAGCGGATTAATTCTGCTTAGCAGGAAATGCGGAGATTACTACCTTCTACGTTCATCTTTGTAATTACCTTCACTCTTTGTAATAAACGAAGTAACGCAGTGGATTAGAGATAGCGCAAATGAGTTTACTTGCTTTTATGTATCACACTGTTCTATTAGAGAAAGAAAGTCGCTACTTTGTATACAACAGCACAAGCGGTACATGCGTATATAGTATGAAAAAGCTACATTGAGCGACGAGGGAGTTGAGTCCACAGACATGGGATTCTTTGATCACCGGCACGATTTTAATTACAGATCGGAGTTCCCGGTGGTCCCGGATTTAAGTGGACGCTACAATCCCCCAAAAAAACCCTCACAGGTGAAAAAATTCAGTCAAGTACGGTTACGCGAGTGGCCATTCTGCCCTAAAAAAGAAAGTAAATAAAACAAAAACTAACGGTATCCTATCTATACGTGCAAAAAGTTTTGAAATAAACTGAAAATATCCGCAGCATGTCACGTCAAGTACATATATATATAGCGTTATTTAGTACTGACCCTCAGGACCAGCAGTTGCATTGCTGACGACCCTTAGGTCCGGGAAAAATCAAGCAACTAACGGTAAAAATTATGTAAAGCGAAACGAGCAATAACTAATTATTTGTGCAGAAAGTTTTCACATAGAGGGGATTTATTTTATTTTGAGAAATGTATTAAAATAATGATCATAATAATAATAAGTAAATTAAAAAGTTCTTGCTTTGAGAGAAACAGAAATATTGAAAATTGAAAACAAACGAAATTGAAACTCATTTGATAATTTAATTGCAAAAAACAATTTGCCCTTTGTACTTGACGAGTTTGTGAAATATAGTTAATTGTTTCATTATGTTATGATTATGGAATAATATCATCATAAGTTGATATTATATCTACCGTGAGAACCTCGCCAAACGTTTCTGTATATAAAATCGTAGTTTTCAAAAACATCACAGATTTTTGAAAGATTTTATTCTTCTGTGGATTTTTTTATATTGAGAGAATTCGATAAAAATTATACAACGTCGGTGGGAAAAACTATTATATGTTATAGTCATCCACCAACAATTTTGAGTTCAAAAGTGCATCGCAAAAATAACAGAATCTGTATTCACTTTCTTACAAGCTTTTGTTGGTGAAGAAAATAATTTTGTGTAGATAATAATACGTGATGTTATTCATCACGTATTATCCATCCATCGAAACTCACGACCATAACATTACATGGATATCATATGTGTTAATTAAATCTCATATGTTGTGACACGATTCTCTAATCCAGTATAATAATCGGATCAGTTCCTGAAGCGGCGACAACAACATATTTTTATAATATAGGGAGACGTGGGTGTGAATTAATATCGTAATATCCGCATTATGGCGGATAATAGTAATATCATTGTTTCAAGTTCACATATATTGCATATACGTCAATTAAATTATATCACGACATGCTTTTCCATTCCACCGTTTAGAAAAGTTTACTTTTCCTCAAGCTCTCAGTTGCAAAAGCTGCGCCTGGCCAACAACCTACTGAAAAGTTTCGTTCAATACTCGCGAAAAACATGCTTTTCACGCAGTATCAAAGTGTAGTACATTCGAAATGTTATAGATTTTTCCGACTCCAAACTTCATAACGCTGGCGTTTGAAATATATTTAATTAAATTTTTCCCGACAAACATGATGATGTTTCGAGTAATTGGAGAATGAACCTGCGAAAAAGCTTAATAACAATATATTCCATTCGCAGTTACAGGATGAGCTATATTTTCGGATGCTGTGTCACATCACTCAATTAAATTGGCGCCCAACAAGCGTAAAGATAAAAGCAGTCATAAAACGAAAAGTACATTAAGAGAAAAGGTACAAGAGGGTATTGGCAATAGCCTTAGTGGAATATGACGCTCCCGTCGTTACGCATTTGCCGTAAGGGTGACAGCAAAACGTGTCGGTAATATAGCATCGTCCCTGACGAAAGGTGAAAGAGCTGCACAAGGCGCAGAGATGGCGATGGAAAGGAAGATGTGGTATTGCCACTAGGGACGTGAAAGGATGGCTGCTGTTGTGAGAGGCCAGAGTATTGCTAGGTAAAAAGGACTCGGGCATAAAGGAAGAGAGAAATAGCAGGAGAAATGGAGTGACAATCGTCGAGTAGTCCGGGTAGCGCAACTCGCACAGGAGAATAGATAACGCTAAGTGCATTACGTTGCTGCAATGGCTTCATGCTTACACAATGACCAGGTCTGACGCTCTCACTTCCGTCCTTCAGCCCCAGCCAAGTTCGACGTTCACTCTTCATCCTTGTCTCACCTTCAGGTACTACCACCACCTACATATCCCTTTATATGTATCATTGTGCTCGTATGTGTCTCCAGCTGTCTTATTTCTTATTCTCCTTCCTTGGTTCGCAGCGTCTCCTCTCTGCACTGTCCTTCAGTGAAGTAATGGGAACATCAACAGCACAGCCACTTTCTCGCCCAGTTCCTCTAGTTTCAGTACCACTACGCACTATACGATGCTACTATTGTGGTCACAATGAAATGAGTGCAAAGAGTATCACAAGCACTACCCTATATATGCCAACCATTCTCCTATATGAAGCAAGGATACACCTCTACCGTCGCTTTTTACTTTCTCATCACATACAAAGTATGTAAGAGAGAAAGTATTGCAATCCAAAAAAAATTTGACTCTGAGATTTTGATGGAAATACATGTTTTGAGTGTTCTAGATTCCAAAAAACACATTAACTCATTTCTGTCTGTCTGTCCGTCTGTCTGTCTGTCTGTCTGTCTGTCTGCCTGTCTGTCTGTCTGTCTGCCTGTCTGCCTGTCTGCCTGTCTGTCTGTCTGTCTGTCTGTCTGTCTGTCTGTCTGTCTGTCTGTCTGTCTGTCTGTCTGTCTGTCTGTCTGTCTGTCTGTCTGTCTGTCTGTCTGTCTGTCAGAGAAAAAAATCTGAAAAAATTCGTATGCATTCAAATAAATCAATATATCATTTTCATTAGACAAAAAGTTAGGTTGACTGATTGTTTGTTGAATAATTGTTCTTTTCACCAATTTGTTAATAATATTTTTAGATTATTTTTATGCGAAATCAATCTTGTCAGCACTTTTTATATGCATTATTTTTTTCCGATTTTTATCTCTTCGGGAAGTGATCAAAATTGTCTCTGAAACCCACTTTTAGCGGGACTGTACGTATTATACATCCTTAAAATCAAAATCAACATAAAAAAGGTGCTTAGAATTTAAGAAAAAAAAGTTTGAAAATGTACGAAATAGGATCGCCAATAATGAGGTGCTATGTACTGAGAACCAATGAGCAAGGAACTACGGTAATTATGGCAGAACGAACGTTGATCGGTATTTAGTTATGCCGGTGCTTATCGCTTATCGTTTCATCGTTAGGGGAGAAATTAACCTCGAGGCTCATTATTATTATCAGTTTCCATATATCCCAGTGCGATTTTCAGATCTGAATGACGGGGAAGGAGCGATCGGGAGAGAGACTAGTACTGCAGTACGGATGCCGCACAATGCCAACAACGCTACGGCGGATAATGATGAGTCGTTGTGCGTATACCGTGGAATATGTCATGTGTGGTCGTCGACATGATCTCTGTTGCACGTAACGTTTGCCACAATGCGACGTGACGTATCGGGAATATCGTAATCCGCTACTTTGCTACATATAGCTTTCCTTTATTACAATATGAAAACCCTCCAAGTTTTTTTCATCTCCCATACCAAAAATTCGTCCTCCTCCATCAATAATTATTACTTTAACTTTATAAATTAAAACAACCAGGTTGAGGGGACAGAGTCAGCTAAAAATGTCACTATAAAACAGTTGTTCACAAACAAAATTAATTTCAACCTCGTACAGTGTACCTCAAGCACTATGATTGTCCAATTTTGTGCAGAGATAATGTGCACCATAAGGTCATGGGAAAAAGTGTAACTTTTTCAATTCGGCGTAAACTTCAGATCAAACCGAATGGGAAAAAATGGGTTTTAATGAATTATTCTGTTGCTGAGAAAAGGCATTTAGGATTGAATATAATTTTTTTTTCTGATGCTGTGAAATAAAGATATCAATTTTGATATGTAAAACGGTTTAATTTTTCAAAAACTTACCACATATTGATCTGTGGTTAATTCAATCTTCACTGCAGTTTAAAATCGGAAATTCCTTCTCTCAGGAATAAAATAATTCATCAAAACTCATTTTCTGCCATTTAGTTTGATCTGAAGCTTACGTCAACCAAAGTGAAATGTAGGTGTCGGGGAATGGACTTCAAAGATTGAAGTCCATTGATACGGAATGAAATTTCTTGTTGACATATCTTCCATGCCACATCTTTTCTAATATTTTTTTCTTACTTCGAATGTCTATCAAATAAAGTTATTTGAACTATTTTTAATTTTTTTTATTATTTGAATTTATTTATTTAGATTACAGTAAATTAATTTCTTGGTTAGAAAAAATTTAATAAATTGACACTTCAACGGAATATACTTGATCGTTCTATTGACGTTTCGCTGAGAGGTTACACATAATACCGGTCATCTTTCAGCATTTTAGTACACTTTAAAAAACTTCTTCCGCACCGTAAGCACGTTTTTAAAAAAACGTGGACGTTCTTGTTTACATGCGTTGTCATACTTGTAATGGAGTATGTATACAAAAATTCGCAAACTATTTTGCAACACTCAGTAGACCGCCATCTACAACATAAAAAAAAATACCGCTGCGTCTCTGACATACACACGAAAATTTCGATGCATGCGCCAGCGGCAAAAATCAGAAATGCATCGATTTGTGTTCGGTCGGTAACAATCAACTGCGCACAGCACATTTTTATTGTATCTCGGTGGCGCAAGTCACACGATTGTTGTGTTTTCATACACATATCTAGAAGATGAAATATCGTCAGGATACGTTATTTCACTTTTACAAAATCATTCAAATGCTTTTAATTTTTGTATTTCTTAGAATTTCGGTCTAAAATTTGATGAGTCTGTGATGCACATAATATTGAATCTAAATCAAAAATCTAAAATGAATGATTTTTAATATTTTTTAGGTGACTTGGTCATCTTAAGGCACCTTCACATCTGAATCCCCACATTCAAGCATCCGGAAAAAAACCGTTTAAAATATGAATGACAACATTTGTACTGAAATTTGTTTTCCGATTCACTTTAGTATAAATCCTTATCGATGAACACACCTCTACTGTACTTTGGTGAAAACTGGGTACATATTTCTATACTCTTTAGAAAGCACAGTAATTTTCTCAATCGGGCTGCGCCCGGCGTCGTCAGCATCCTTCTGGCCCGCTGAACGTCCGCTTGTTGTACGACACAAAGTATATTACGGAGTTGCGAATGGTATACAAACACACAGCTTTGACACCCACTCAATCCCTTCAACCCTTGTAGTCGCCTTCCTCTGCCGTCGCTAGTCGTCTTCCTCGGCTTCCTCGTCGTACAAGACCCATTGACGCTCTCCGGACAGGCCAATTTATATACAAATGCAACGTCTATAAGTCGAGCCATCGTGTTCGCATGCCCTCCACTTCAAAGGATTCTTCCTGCCTCCTGCAATCAGTAATATCAGTAACCAACGGGACACGATGAAATAATACGCTATGGCACCAACAATCAGACCTTCTAGGCATATACCCTTTCATTGACTGCATTGATCTCCGATGAACGTTTCTGTAACAATTAAATCAGAATTTGATTATTTTTGTTGAACCACTGAATAATCAAGATTAACAACGATAAATTTATACCAAGCTATGTGGAGTCATACTTCCTCATAGTCGTGGCTTTGTCAAATTTGGAAAATAATGAGGAATCAATTTGCAAGTTTTTACCTTGAAGCCTTCTTAACTTACTCCGGATAAGAAGAGTTGAGTATTTGTTCTCGTTAGGTGTCGATGTAAATTTTCATGAACGCTAGCCAATTTTATCTGACACTCATTTTGATATCAGAGATCGTATAGCAAACTCGAATGTGGATCAGGCCTGAGTTTCATCATGACAGAATGTTGAGGATAAACCGAGCAGTCTCTTGGCTTCCTCCTCATCTCCCTTTTCAGCCCGTTAAATTGCAAAATATCCCACGGGAAATTCTCCGCATCACGTGTGTAGTTTCCGGAAGTTCGAACGCTTGCTCAGCCGGCAGCCGTAAGACATCTAGCAGTATCAGGAGCATTTTGCCGCCGGCAATGGAACAACGAAGATGGATGACTAGGAGAACGAGAAAATGGGAGAACGTTTGTTTCGCGCAAACATTCGTTATCAATGTCACACACGTGTTTTATAAAAGAGCATCGATGAATAATCTTTGCTCTTCTTACGTGTTAAGACTTTTATGTGCGGCCTTTATTATTCTCAAGATTAAAATAGTGATCGGCTATGCGACGATTTGTCATTTGGTTAAGACATTTTCAACTAAAAAATGCCGGATACGCGATTTTTTTTGCATTTTTCCTGTCATCAGGCCTATACTGGTGCCTCCCCAGGGCCGGCCCAGGTTATTATAATTTTTCGCTGGAATGCTTTATATGTTTACATTACCCGGGCAGCCCTTCTTTCCCGCACATTTTTTTCTCACCCAGCACAGATCGACCACATGCGTTTCTCCACAACGCCGATACTACGCGCCAGTATTCCTTCACATTTCTAATCTTCACGCACTTTTTTTTCCACATGTCGGTCCTACACATTGTAATCTAACACAGTCTTTACTACACAATCCGATACCCCACACAACCGATCCAACAAAAACTTTTCCAACACATTTTGATCCTACACATTATCTCCGTCGATATCATTCGAATATCGCGTGTCGGTAAGGTAGAACTCCGAGCAGGCAGTGGTTCTCACGTGAGTCCGTATGGCGTCACCGGACGTTTTCCATTCGCCTCTGAAGAGAGCTCAGAAGACAGAGGGCAACTGCAGAAAAACATCTAGAACTTCATCGCGTCCGTGTTCTTATTTCTCGACGAAAATTTCCGACGGCGGAGGGAATCGAACCCGTGACCTACCGATGCTCTGGATCAGAGGCCAGTGCACTAACCACTAGACTACCGCACCAGCTTCTACTTTTATTTCCATTACTATCTTAGACCACTTTCAATAACAACACTCTTTTGAGTGCAACATCAAGCCAACGCGTGTTCTCGACGTTCTGATTTTCGTGATATACAGTGAACGGTTTATTCCCGGTTGTGCTTGCGAATGGAGTTTTCGGTCTAGCTACCATCTTTAGTTCTCGGATTCGAACTCTCTAGCGCTATACACATAGCAACGAAAGCATTCTGACCGAATGCGGCCAATTCAATTGGCAATACCACGCACGGAAAAATATATATCCGATTAATTACCTGAATATATATTGAAACGTTTCAATAATTTGACAAGATCAAATTATCGAACTCGGGATTCCATGGACCCTCTTCTTCCTTGTGAAAGGAACAGAGTTTGAACTCTGGACCGGTGGAGGTTGTGTGGAGCAAAAGGACGAGTGTGTGAAAACACTCTGGTCTCTCGCCAGTAGTAGAACCAGGTAACCCCATGAAATTTGTACTCACCCTAATATCAAGCTATCAAAGGCAACTAACATGCAGTGGACCCGTGAAGGGAACTCAAAAGATGTCCACTACCTCTCCAATTCTGGAATGTGAATCAACCCGACCTTGATAAATAGCGTCTTAGCGTTACGCTTACCCGCAACGTTCCCGTATTTGGCAATTTAGCAGCCAACTGCCAATATCTGTTCGGTTGTAAATACGTCGTGTCACAATATACCTGCTACACATTGTATGTTTAATGTATACTGTCTTTTTTTGAGAGCCTCGACAATGGACCATCGCTTAGAACGCCTACGATGACGCACTCTGATAAAAAAAACAATGTCCTACACCCTTTTAGGCAACGCGTGACGCAGTAAAAAAACTGCTACTAGTACTAATTGATTTAATTACTGGTAGTAATTAATAGGTGATTTAGCAGCCAGCTACCAAAATCAGTTGTGTTGTAAATACGTCATGTTACAATATACCTGCTACACATTGTATGTTTAATGTATAATGTCTTTTTTTGAGAGCCTCGATAATGGACCATCGCTTACAACGCCCACGATGACGCACTCTGATAAAAACAATGTCCTACACCCTTTTAGCAACGCGTGACACAGTAAAAAACGCTACTACTAGTACTAATTGATTTAATTACTGGCAGTAATTAATGGAGTATTTGAACATGAGTTTCCTATGCAAATTAGATTTGTGCTTCACCGCGGGTGCTCCAGTCACCGATGGCATGAGCAGGAAGCACGTCCCCTGGTAGTTCGAGCAATATCTAACGTATACTTCTCATTCGGCAAACTATCCGACTCTCAAGTTGAGTGGGTATTCGATTGATTACAACCCTACTTAATCCTCTTCTAGGAATTGATCGACCCAGGGATTTTCATATCCGGTTGAATTCAACCTTTTAAGTGAACGTGGGATAATTCATCCCTCTTCACCTGCATTCCTGTCTCGTTCGAAGGCATGGACTACGGCATTTGAGCATCCACGTCGAAAGCTTGCGACATTCACAAATAACTGAACGGTATGCAGATTCAGAGGCACGACCCTTCGATCGTCGATTCTCCTTATTCCATTTGTCCAATGGGAGACGCTAGACCTTTAAATATATTAAATATATCTACAAGAAGACGGCACCTGAGCTAAAAACGATCTGAAATGGACGGAATAATGATAGACCTTATTAGACTATGTGAATTATGTTCTGTCAGTATAATTCACTTCATTAAGACACCCCGTTTTCTGTAATACGAAATATGCGATCGAGCAGGGGTGAATAAACTGAAGGGAGACGAGTCAGCTAATAAAATCTTCTTTCTTTATTCCGAAGACATCCCTCCTCTTCAGCAATGGGAAAATATAAAATACTTTCCTCGCTTCAGAACGGCTATGAAGGATTTTGAAAGTCTAGCGAAAGGAATGTTTGGTTGATTGAAGCGAATATTTCTTCCAATGAACCAAATATTTCTTTCGTCACCCGTAACCGCAGATTCGGTTGGTATTACCTATTCTTTTTATCGGTGTACTATCTTTTCACGGAATACACGCGACATCTTGAAAACAGTTGCTAGCAGGGTTGAAATGAGATAGCTATGAACTATTCAGGCAGTAACAAGAACCTCGACAAACGTTGAAGCGTTTTCTGAATTGATCTCCTATCCATGAGCGAAATCTAATTTGAAAGATAATTATGAAGACAAATATACTCACCTGCAATGTCACGGTTTCAGAAAGCGAGATACACACGTGCTTAAATTGAATTTTCAGCGAAATGGTAGACAGGCCAGTTTATGTTTCGGTTAACGACCAATGAGCATGTCAAGTCACTCACGTTTTAACTAGAAAAGAGAGTAAGTGCGACTGAAACGGAATTGCGAGACTTACTCTAGCTTCGTATTCCAGTTGGCTTGCTCTGCGCCAGTGCGTCGCGTCTACCTCCGGGGATAATCTACACCACCCTCGAGTGTATCTTCTACCAACGTCCTTTATCCTCTGTTTCGTTGCCCCGCATCACTGTCGCTGATTGTAGACGATATAATTCCCAGAAACATCGCATTAGGTGCATTTTAATGATGCTTATTCCGACGCTCTATTTACAGGGTTGAATGAGCCTTTCTCCGCTTTCCCCGCTTTTCCACGGTTCTCATAGCCTTGAATAAGAAAGTCGTCGCATTCTATCTCGTTATGATTAATTTCTATTCAAGCCATGGGACATACAACGAGGACAGTCGAAACATCATAACAATTATTATTATCTTCTATTAAGGAGCGCGGTAGTGGCTCTAGAAAGTAAATTTAGCTCGCGCACACCCGCATAATTTCACACACACCCTCACACACACTTACATATACTCACATACTCACGTATACACTTGCACACATTACATATTGCCCACGTTTTGAAAATCGGTATTGGATCTTTCCACTTATTATTAAAGTAATGGGTAATGGTTTGGGGCGGGGTTAAAGTTCCGAAACGTAAGGACACGAAAGTCCAAAATTATGGAAATTAATATCTCACCTACATTTTTGATGAAATTTGCTAGAAAAATTTTCGTCGAAAATGTAGGTGAGATAATAAATTTCGAAATTTCAGACCTTCGATTTGGAACTTCGTCCCCGAGAGGCAAGGAAATCGGGGTTAAGGTTTCAAATAGTAAGTGAAGGGAAGTGTAAAATTCCGAAACTTAATATCTCACCTACATTTATGTAGGTTTTGTGGCGAAAGTAAGTTTGAAATGTTGTATAGCGAAATTCGCTATCAAACATTTTGTAAAAAATTCAGGTGAGATATTAAATTTTGGAATTTTAGATCTTCGTGTATTTAAATGGTTCTGAGTTCCACTATCCATTTTTAAAATTATGTGGTCAAAAAATGGCGATTCATTTGAAAAATAATGGATTTTCCCAAATCTGCTTGAAGTACTTCAAGTACATGTGCTTTACAAAAGTACTTCAAGTACTATAATATTATTATTAATTTCGGATTAAGCGAAATAATTCGCAAAATAGCTGTTAACGTTTCAACGCAAGATTTAAAAATTTCATCTCACATTTAATGCAACATTATTTTGAATTCCCAATCGTGCACTCAAATTCAAAAAATGCACGTTGATTTTCATGTACTAATGGAATAATTATTTATTTAAAACTCACGTGTACTTGCATTTAATATCCGTAGTATCAAAACTTATTAATCAATATTGAGTGTACTATTAATTTAATGAATTACTTTTTTCTATACCGAGTTTCACAACATTCATACACGTTTATATCAAAACGAAAAGCAAACATCTTTAATAATTTACCTGTCAGAATAAGCAAAATAAAAAAATCTTCATTAAGTAATCTCTATGCGATAAATCCCTTTACGTTATCAATTAAATCCCATATCCACAACGTAGAAAGTTCCTTTAATTTATAGCCACGTCCGTTATTGCTGTGACAACACTAGTCGATTATTCCAAATTTTGGGTGAAGGTCAAAATAGTGAATGCCTAAAATAGCGAATTTTAAATATAAGCGACGTCTAAACGTAGAATAGCCATAAGAATTCGCTTTTTCAGCCATTCGCCATTTTTATCATTTGCCATTTTGATTGCAATCTAATAAGATGGGGGTCAAAATAGCGAATGGCTGAAAAAACGAATTCCATGTCGATGACCATTCTAGATTCAGACGTTCTTAATTTCGAAATTCCCTATTTTAACCATTCACTGTTTTCATCATTCACTATTTTGACTCCCACCGCAAATTTCTCCGACTCCATTACCATTACGAGAAGGTTGTCCAAGACCAGCTTATTCTCATAGATATTTGATAAAGCGATAGCAGCAATAAGAGGAAGGAACGTACCTTGGTATTACAATCCCAAGTTGTATATTTCAATCATGGTACGGTACGCGAGAAGTAGAAATTGACGTGACTGGTCAGACGAGGAGATGGGTTCCATCGTCTAGCTGAGCGTTAGCAGCGTCGAATTTCCAAGCTAGGTTATAGTTCACCCAGGGTGCATTTAGTAGAAGGAGAGACAGACTGTGTGATGAGTCAGTGGAATGGGGAAAGGGTGGGAAGCATTGCGGCCCTTGGGGCGAGGATTGAGCCGTTGCCAGCGGCGAACGGTAGCCATATACCCTATTACATCTTAATACTCCGAGCTCTGGCAAGCCGCGGAGTCCGGAAACCAACTACAGTATAACAGCAGCGCACTCGCTGAGTGGCGCATCGTAACTTGAACTAGAAGCGTGCCAGAACAAGACAGATGCCTTATTAATAATATGCACCAAATGTTGCCGCTGGTGCTCCGACGATGTTCTTGCTCGCCGTGCATATAACGGGCAATAACTTTCCTCAGTCTATCGTCTTCTACGTGAAGATATCGGCGAACCTGGCTTATCGATAAAACGATCCAAACACCACCCCCATTATCTTACACCCAAAATTACAGAATTCAATTTCTACTGCCAACTTACTTGACACTAGGCATGTAATAGTTATCACGGTGATATGTGGATATTAATTGTTTTTAACTGTTCACCGAGTTAAAATTTGCACCCTTACGTTTAATCAGAATGGGTGAAATATGCCGATTGTGATACGTGGAGATTAATTGTTTTTTAACTGTTCACCGAGTCAAAATTTGCACCCTTATGTTTAATCAAAATGGGTACAATATGCCGATTGTGAAGATTTATAAAAGGGTCTGGGGACTTTATTTTACACTGTCATTGCAGGTCCAAACATAGTCCAAACATTTATGGCATTTTAAATTTTTTAATAAATGTACATTTTCCCTCACAACTTCCACAAAAGTTAAGAGAGTTCAAAAATGTGCGCGAAATAACGAAATTTGGATATTTTTTCGGCATAAAACCATCTACTGCACTCAAAATTTTTTTGCAAAACGCATATCCAAAATTTAGTATATTTTGCGGATTTTTCAAAATAAAAAAAATAAAAATCAAAATAAAGAAAAAAATTTGAAAAAGTTCGTATGCATTCAAATAAATTAACATGTCATTTGCATCAGAAAAAAAGTTGGGTTGATTGTTTGTTGAACAATTATTTTTTCCACCAATTTGTTAATAACATTTCGGGATTATTATTAAGCGAAATCAATCTTTTCAGCACGTTTTATATGCATTATTTTTTTCCGATTTTTATCCCATCGGGAAGTGATCGAAATTTTCTCTGCAATTCACTTTTTGCGGAACTGTACGTATCATACATCCTTAAGAGCTGCCTGTGAATGCGGTATTCTCATTAAACGCTTCGTACGCAAATTGCTTTCTCCACTCGAAGTGAATACGTATTGATACCACGGATCGCACGACATATTGTCTAAGTCGATAAAAAGGGATGGAGAAATTCGGTATCAAGGAAATTCGCATAGAGCGTGCCAGCAAGTCCAACTGCGATGTTTTATCGAGGCTCTTGGATATTCCCTGGCGTTCGGCACGGATGGGATCGTTCGCTTGGCCTTGTATTTCAACGAATACTGCGCCGCGAATACGAGTACATGTCCCGAAGCTTCGCCAGAAGAATCTGCACCGTGAGTGTTGTGGGGTTTCGTGAAATTGGCGACGACGCGCTCGTCCGCGTGAAAATAAAATGACGTGAAAGGAATCGCATACATACGTGCCCGAACGACTAGGCGAAGAAGGCAAAGAAATCCGTGCACAGCTGCACTGCAATGCCTCACGAAGCTACTGTCGCTCCCTCTTCTTCTTCTCCGCTTCCTTCGCCTTGTACCACCCGCGCACTAAACTCACTACACGTCGCATCGAATACGACGTCGGCAATACTATCTGCTATGCAGTGGTTTCTGGAACGATAGTCGGATGTGGCGAAACTGGAAAACGAGAGAACGATGCTTTCTTCGTCGCATCTTTCTCTCCTCTATGTGCTTTTGTCGCGTCATAAAAATGCCGCAGAACCTGCCAAGAAATTCGTAGGACAATTATAGAGCAATTGCAATATGCTTGACAAACGACGATCTCCTAAATCGTATTGAATTTTTATCCAACTCTTCATAAATTATTGTTAGGATTGACACTGCATCGAAAGTTCTACGTCTAATAGAATGACCTGCAGCACTTTAAGCTTCAAGATATACTCATTATATTCCGCTTATCCAGTAAAAAAAAAATTTTTTTTTTTGGAAGTTAAAATGGTAAGTAAGAAAGTTGTGCGTCAATTCTCGAAATCTCAATCTTGAGATTTGGTTTATCGGAGATTGATTACGGGAAAATATCCAAGAAATATATTCTAAGTTTCAATGGTTATATGTCATAACTAGTTAGTATTGTCTTAGCTAATTTGGAGCTGTCAATATTTTATGTAAAACGAAATCATTTGAAAAAAAAAAAAAACAAACAAATTGAATCTGATACATTTCTCGATCGCGACTTCTGAAAAAAATATAGCTAATTGCAATTTAAAAACGGCCGGTGAGTGGCCACTTTCGAGTAAAATAGAGTAGCAGTAGCTCTCGTCGAATCAGTAGTAGAGAGACCGCTGAAGTCAGACAGTCGTCAGTAGTAGATTAAAGATAGTCGGACAGTCAGAAAAATCCTCATGTGGGGCAATATTAATTTATTTTCGAACTTGGCGTTCAGTTGCTACCGCGACTCGTGATAATAATTTTTACGAAGATCAACCCAGATAGTTGTACGTTTGCAAAACTCTGAATGTAACAGAGAGTTCCATTAAATCTGTCAATTATCTCGTCAGCATAGATAATAATAACAATGAATTTATCTCCACTCTGTTCTCATTCAGCAACGAAAAAACTCATCTCACGTTAATCTCAGCATCATCACCACGAGCATGGCGAAAGATTGTTCTCTTTCTACCATCGTCAAAGGGAACCTGAACGAAATTGTCCTGTCCGTTTTCGCAGCGTTAATGAGAAAGTGGAAGTTCGTATTACGGGTGATGGCATAGTTGGATCGTTCAGAGAAACAAAGGTTGTTTCCAGTGTAAAAAGGGTCTGACGTAAGCAGGTCGTCAAGATGGAGAAAATCATCTCTTCTTCCACTCCATTAATCCTGCTTTTTGAAGGAAGAGCTCCATAACGCTTTTTCCTGTCCATCTACCTCTGGCTACCCGTTGCTCCGTGCGACACTCTTCTCCTTCAACAAAATAGTCTCGAAGTGGTCGAGCTGGAAGAGCTCGTAGCTCTTCCACCAGCACAGGTTGATCCATTTTTCGACTGAGCTAGAGAAGCGAGGCCACGTGTCCAAGCTTTCGGATACAAAAGATGATTTTCTTTCTCTCGCTACATGTCGTCCGGTCTTTCGCGTCTCCCAGTCAACATGGATGCGAAAGAAAAACGAGTCTCGAAAACTTTCGTACACGTTGCGCGGATCTCATTTTTCAATAATGCCGACGATAAATCACCTCTCTGCCGGGGGTCAACTATAATTTTCAACTCAATTTCACTTCCCGATTCTGGTGCGATTCCAGCGCAGTGCAGTCCCTGTTTTTTCTCGTAACTATTAATAATCTTCGATAATTAATAGGATCAATTATTTTCATCGTCAAATCATCTATCGATTTATCTTTTTGCTTCCTCATAGAGGATGCTTTGTTTTCATGAAATTTTTTTTTTTTCGAGATTTTCATGTCAGGACACTCAGAATGGTCCAAAGTGTCGAGGAAAAAGGTTTGGAAAAAAGTCCGGATGTATGTATGTGTGTGTGTACCAGGCCTGCAAAATTCAAACCGCTGGATCTCGAAAACGGCTTTAACAATTAGGCTGAAATTTGGTACACAGATAGAAGACCGACGCTTCTTCCTATATATACATTTTTGAAAAAATTGATTGAAAATTTCAGATTTTACAAGACTTTGAATTATTCGAAAAATGTCTGTATGTTCTCTAGCTTCCGCAATTTTTTAGATAATGAGCTAAATAGTTCTTGACAAATAAAACAATTAAAAATAAAGGTCGCTATTGAATTTGAGCGATATCCGTGGAGCGGTTGAGATTTTATGGAATTTGGAATTTTTGAAAAAAAAAAAGTTTATGTTCTAATTCAATTTGATTTCGACTAAACCTCCTCAAATATTCTGCAAGGTGAAATTAATATCCAGTTGTAGTAGATATTAAATTTGGTGAAGATCGGTAAAGTGGTTCAGATTTTATAAGATATTGAATTTTTTTAAAAATCTCTATGTTCTCAAGCTGCCACAATTTTACAGCTAACGAGTTAAAATAGATACCAAGATATCACTGACCGTAAAAAAAATACTGATTTCAATTCAGACATGAAAAAAGATTAATAATGTTCCTAATAGGAGTAGCTTTGCAAAAAGCAAAATATAATGAGCAAGGTTCTACTTTGCATCCTTTTTGTTTTGTCATCGACTCAATTTCATGTAAGGTAAGTTGAAGCTCGAGAAGAAGTGAGTTAAAGAGATGAAGTGTTATAACCGTGTTGAAGAAATCGCCGGCATTCTCTAGTGATTGGCCAATCGTCTGAATGGAGGAATGGTCAGTGTTCAATGGCCGTTATAATCCGTCCATTGTGATCAACACAATGAACGTTCGGGGCTCAATTCTGCGTGAAGTATGGCTCCATAAACGGCCACCCGATCACGCTAGTTCGCCACCCCCATTGTTCCTCCCGCGAGCTGTAATAGATATCGCCCGTATCGAAATATACGAGCTCTCGACGCACCCTATCGTTCTCGCGTTTGCTCTTTCTGTATGTCTCTCTGCTAGGTCACTATATCCCATTGACCTCACTCACAATGCCTCCGCTTAATTCGTGCAGCTCATCTTCAGTCTACACCTACATATCGATTAAGACATCAATACAATTCCTCTACCAACCGCATTTTTGTGAATGTAACCTCGTAAGCTAAAGAATTCAAGACAATGCCTGTATCAACTTTTCGAAAGTCTTCAAACTTTCGTGAAATTTCACAGTGAATCCGGCTGTTGCGAAGTTCAGAACTTGCACAATAAAGAGCAAGTAATATTGTACACCAAGATCGCATGATTCATGCTGTATATGATAAAAAAAAACTTGCACATTGCTTCCTCATTGTTTTTCGATTTTTACAAAGTTACCTCTATGAGGAAGTATGTTAATTGATTTTGGCTTTCTCTTAGAGGAAGCTTTGTAAAAATCGAAAAATAATGAGAAAGCAATGTGCAAGGTTCTACTTTGCATCTTTATTTTTTTTTCATTCTTAATCTCTGATGATTCACGAAATCCAGTAAGTTAAAAAAAAACACCATCACATCGCATTTTTATTGAGTACATATTTTTATCTTACTCTCTTAACTCTTGAGGAAGTTATGAGTGAAAATGTACATTTATTTGAAAATTTAAAATGCCATAAAATCCGAACGACTTTACTGATCATCACATAATTTCGCACGTAGCAGGGCTCTATTTGTTTTATTTAAATGTAGAACATTTCGATTCATTTGTTGAAATACGACGTAATTTAGAGCATTTTTTTTTTTTCTTGAAAAATTCAAAATTCTATAAAATCGGAACCGCTATACCGATTTTGCTGAAATTCAATACCAAACATCATTTAACGTGTCTTTATTTATAAAGAAGTATTTGGCTAAATTGACAAACTTTTACGAAAGTCAGAGCGATCACGACATTTTTTTGAAAAATTGAAAATTCCATAAAATCTGTATAAATCGATACATTTAATTAAAAATCATGTCAATTATAGAGGAGTCAATACTCTAGTTGCGTGCCAAATTTTAGCTCGATCCATCGTGCCGTTCGTGAGTTATGAACAATTAAATTTTCGGTGCCTGGAACATACATACACACACATGCAGACATATTTTCTGGACCACTTTTCTCGACGTTTTAGGTGATTCTGAGTATGTTAACATGAAAATCTCAACAAAAAAAATTTAACAGAAAACACAGTTTCCTCTATGAGAAAGCAAAATTGACTTTTCTTCCTTGCATCGTGTACACTGCATAGAGTCAATATAAACAGAGATAAGAGGAATTAACTTTTTCAATTTTTAATCTCCCTTAGTGTCTTCAAGATTGACGTTTTTCGTTGAGGATGTGATTTATGAAATTTTTCATGAGAGAAGGATTGTGTGTCATAGAGA
The DNA here is from genome assembly GCA_949699805.1 of Tromatobia lineatoria. Classification (NCBI taxonomy): domain Eukaryota; kingdom Metazoa; phylum Arthropoda; class Insecta; order Hymenoptera; family Ichneumonidae; genus Tromatobia; species Tromatobia lineatoria. Next base: position 3,663,357 of record OX453042.1, on the reverse strand, counting down.
ATGGTTGTCTGGTCGAAAAAACTTTCGAGGGCTGGGAGAGGATAGTGGAAAAGTTTTTGAAGGTTTGTCGCGTGGGTGTGAGCGCCTCTGTTACTCGGATCGGAGGTTTTGATATAGGTAACATTTTTACGCTCGTAGTCACGGGTCAGTGATGCTGGTATGTTACATTTTTTATCTGACATGCGAAAAGAGTATACTTATATGGTAGAGGGTAGTACGTATGTCCTACGCGTAGTAACGTAACACGTAGAGTATACGGGAGAGAAATAATGAGTAGAAAGGAAAAAGCGGAGAAGCGCTTGGTCTTCACAACGTCCAACGGCTAATGGCGATGGATAGTGAAAAAAAAAATTCAATTAAGGGTGGTTTTAGCCACGGTCGCTTGCTCGCTGGATGCGTATCTTTCTAGTACACTCTCATTTCCATGTTACGCAGACTGGAACGAGATAGGGAGGGAAAGATATTACTGGCATCACAGGCCACAGAGTCGAGAATCGATTCAATCATGTCGCCAGCAGCCAGTAACACAGCATACTGCAAATATCTATAGAACCCATTACGAGCTATTTGTTGGATAATGAGGGAAGGAAATAAATATTAAATGATGGCAATACAATTGATTTATTTCTTTTACGGGTTTTCGACGAAAACCGGGTTCTGAACCAAGTAAATAAATTATGTGAAGATTGTACATAGAAGCTGTATACGGAAGTGGACATATACATTTCCTATATGTTGTATACAATAAATATGACGATTCTATAAAAATTATATAAAGTGCAATACAATTCATGTTAATTTAATATAACGTTTCTACAAAAATCGTTTCATAAAATCTGCAGATTATTTATAAATTTCATATAAATGAAATACAGTGTATAGTTATTCTATATTTCCATTTTCTTATACAGACTATATATGTTGACTTATATATGATGTTTTCACATGGGAAGCCAAGTAAATAAATTATATGAAGATTGTATAAAAATTATATATGAAGATCTACATAAAAGCAATGTAGGAAAATAGACATATACATTTTATATATGTTTGTATACAATACATATGAAGATTCTATAAAAATTACATAAAGTGCAATATAATTTATGTAACTTTAATATAACCTTTCTACAAAAATCGTTTCATAAAATCTGCAGATTATTTATAAATTTCATATAAATGAAATACAGTGTATATTTATTCTACTTATCCATTTTTTTATACAGACTATATATATTGACTTATATAGAATGTTTCCACATGGAAATGGTGTTTGGATCATTGAAAAATGTCCAGAGTTAGTTACGCAAAACGAAAAATCGCGTTATTGTTTGTAGAAATACATAGTAAATAGGGATAAAGTAGAAAAATGATGGCAGTGAGAAAACGAAAGTTTCAATGAACGAGATCCGCGTACATCCTCGTTTAAACGAAATTTATTTAGTATATAAAATATTTTAGGGCCGGAACACATCTTAGACAAGTGAATTAAATATAATTGAAGGACGAAATATTTTCTAGTGAATTTCCTCAAAAATGTAGGTAAGATATTAAGTTTCGGAATTTTGGACTTTTGTCTATTTACCTACAATTCGGAACTTTAACCCCGATTCCCTCGCTTCTCGGGGACAAAGTTCCGAATGATAAATACTCGAAGGTCTAAAATATCGAATTTTAATATCTCACCTACATTTTTGACAAAATTTGTTCAAGAACTTTTCATCAAAAATTTTGAAAAAATTAAAAAATCTAGGTGAGATATAAAATTTCGGAATTTTAGACCTTCGTGTATTAACCATTCGGAACTTTAACCCGGCCCCGACATAAACATGGTTTTATTGTACATCGAGAGGAACTCTCACGAATAATCGTAAAACTGTGAATTGAAGGCTTCTGAATATGGAGTGTATAACGCAACCGAGTTTACAAACGTAGTTAACGCGTACGTAGCGTTGCGTCGCTTCGCACACAGTATAAAACTTCTGAAAATATTGATACCGTTAATATTTACACGAGATTACGGATAGCGGTGTTTATCGATATTCTATAGAACTGTAAATTATTAATACATTGAAATTCACGATCCACACGAGAGGCGATGGAAGGGGGACAATTTACGCAGTGAAAAAGCGTGGGAGAGCTTAAACGACCTATCTAGAGGACCGCACCCTGTGAAAATACCACAGGGAGCTCGTGAATTCATAATTGGCCTGTCTTTGTACCCTTCACGTATTCATTCACTTGCTTGTATATTCGTACACGAAACCGGTAGCTACAGATGTACGCTTGTATATCCGTGCACGGTACCATTAAGTCGACACTGAGAATATCAGAGGTTGCTTAAATACCAATGCTCATTCTCGATTCACAGCCCTTGGTATTTTTCGCCCTTTCTCGGTGTGTGTCGACCTTCTCTCACTCCCACACAAACATTTAACCAACCATCACTTTTGGACCCTCGCTCAACGCAGTCTCAAACAGCTTTTGTCTTACTGTTGATGCTACTTCCGGGATTTCAACAATTTACCGTGTTCATCAGCGACGAACAACTCACACTAACTGCTCAGTGTGATTATAAAGCCCTCCTCCAGAAACCAAGGTCCCCTCAATATTGGAATCCTTGAAAGGATGAATTTTCAACATCACTAGAAATAATTTAGCATGGCAGTCGTCGTGGAGCATTTATCTCTCAGCATCTATGTAAACTTTTAGCGTAGGATGCTGAAGAAAAAATTTAAAGTACCGAAGGTGGACCAAACTATTTGGATACTTCTCATTTTTTTCTAGGTCTGGCTGAGGATGAAGAATAGGGATATGTGAATAGTGATTGAATCGAATCGAATCGGATATTCAATTCTATTCGATGCCGAATATTCGATGTTTTCGAACATTCGCATATTCCTAATGAAAAATGAGTAATTGGTGAGCTGCTTTTGTAGCCGCTGATCACCAATTAAAAGTATCATCTAGAAGTGGTAAAAACGATCTTTGGATTTTTTGTACGCATTCGTAGGACTTGAATTTCAACATAAAGCAAAGGAGGTCGTGTATATCGATTCGATTCGATGCCGAATATTCGATGTTTTCGAACATTCGCATATTCCTAATGAAAAATGAGTAATTGGTGAGCTGCTTTTGTAGCCGCTGATCACCAATTAAAAGTATCATCTAGAAGTGGTAAAAACGATCTTTGGATCTTTTGTACGCATTCGTAGGACTTGAATTTCAACATAAAGCAAAGGAGGTCGTGTATTCACTCTTAAAATAATTCTATTAAAAAATTGCTTGTTCCAGAATTATTTAAAACCTACACGTAATTGAATGCTTGTTATTTGAGCTTGTGCAATGTGAATGTGATTTACCTCTGCCACCATTATTCTCATGCAGAAACCTTAACAAGATACAGCTGGATGCCGCCTCGTTTTCTCACCACTAGATTCACGTCAGTTATCGGTACATATTTCAGACATTGAGATGTAACCCCCGGGCAACGTGATTCCGCTCGGGATTTTGAACCGGGTTTCGATCTGATGACCCTCTGCATTTCGACCGTAAAACGGAAATTCCGGACAAGGTCCCTGTTGAAATTTGTTTTAAAATTTTATCAAGTAAATAAATGCATAAATTACTTACGAATGTGTAATTTACTACACTGAGAGAAGAACATATCGTTTATTCAACGATCTAACATGATAAAACGGATATAGGAAGGCTTGCAATGTTTTATGGTTGAAGCGATGATAATATGGTTCAATGAACGACACTTGCAAGGTTATTGGAAACAAACGTTGAAGTTGTATATGCAACAAAACGGCATATTTGAAACTATTAGAATAATTTTTGAACCTATTATCATTTTGGTGATTGCTACTATAATAATAATTGCTATAACCATAAAATAAAGACGTTCCTCCTGGGAATCATATTAATGGTTCATCCAACTATCTTCTTATATATGCTGTAACCATAAAATATAGACGTTTCTCCTGGGAATTGGAGTTTATAGTTAGATTATCGTCAGTCCAACTATATTATTTTCAAAATACCAGATTTTTCGCTCAGATGTCCTTTTGGGTAACTGTTATAACTCCGATCAATGACAAATTGTTATCCAATGCAGAACCCGAAATATATTCGAAATCTGTTCGTGATCCAAGATGGCTAAACTATGTAGTTCATAATGTACCTAATTATGTGCAAATGTTACAATTTTTGACAGAAGGCTATCATTCGAAGAATTTTTTTTTCATGACGTTTTTTGGGTCACCAGGTCCTCTCAAAAAATCATTGCAGTTTTTCCTCATGAACACTGACAGTGTCATCATCGAAGTTTCATCAGAAACAAGCAATAAAAGAAATGATGCTGAAACGATAATGCTTTATTGCTCATTATGCGCAGATTTCTATCCGTAATTCGTTCTGAATTTGGCCCTTCGAGTTCTTATTTTCCTTCTGATCATCTACTTTAATCCTCTGTCATCTCCGTCTCCGCTAGCGCCTTGTGAAATTTTTCTCCTCGAGAATTCCTCTGCAGTATTAAACTAATTAAATTGAAATTGGGACGAAACGAGAGGTACGGAAGGAATCGAATAATCCGTCCGATTAGCGTTGAAGTAGTAATGACTCGTCTCGATCATAGATAATCGGATCGCCGGTTATTATTACAATTGTCGACAAAGCGACGGGTAGACGGAGCAGTTGAGTTTTGGAATTTTCAATGTCGCCCACTTTCGTGTCATCCAGTTGATTGAATATCGAATATCGATTGAACAAGGTTTTTGGCCTTGTATTATGCATACGTAATGAATTATTCGATTCGACGGCGTAGAAGCTTTCGATTCTCGTGAATACCGTGGAGAGGAAACTTCGACAATTCCGAGCCAGAAACATTGGTAAACTCTGTTTGGAAAAGAGGCCTTCTAGGCTATACTCTACACTCTGCTATATATATATATATGGGCGGTAGTACAACTAGACTCAGAAACGGCTGGTGCTTCCGGTGAGGAGCGGAAATGGAATAATCCTTCATTCTTGGTTGAATGAATATCACTGTGGTCGTTCTACCACGCTAGATTTAGAACGTATGAGCCGATCTTCGTGCCGACCCTGCAATTCCTACATTGAAACCTCTTCGAGGTGAAATAAAAAGTATGTGTGATGAATTCACTCTAAATGTCTCAATTACTTACTTCTTTCATTTGTAAAGTCCAAGAACAGGAATCAGAATATGAAAACATTTGGTGCATATGTGTTTACTGAATTTTTTTCTAACCTCAAAACCATCGTCTGATTTTTATGGATTGAATGTATTCAAGCCAGAAAATATATCTCTACATATCTTCATTTTTATGTGTAATTTAACGCGGTACTCTGATCTCCCAGTGCCTGTGGAAATGTATGGGGCATTCCATACCAATTCGACCTGGGTCGGACCCTCGGATTTGGTCGAAAATTTTTTATATCATTGGACCAACTCCAAAAAGTACTGGAAAAATTTTTCAGATTTTTTTTATTCCAATTTTTGTTTTGCGATTTTTCAAAGCTAACATTTTTTCAGAATTTTAAATTTGGGCTAACGATATGTTAGCTTTGAAAAACCGCAAAAAAATAAAATGCAATGGGAAAAACGTGAAAATTTTTTTTAGTTCTTTTTGGAGTTGGTCCAATCATATAAAAAATTTTCGACCCAATCCGAGAGGTTGAGCGTCCGACTCAGGTCGAATTGGTATGGAACGCCCCATGTACATGAGACTTTATTCCACATTTCCATTTAAGAAATAAAGTACACATCTTCCTTAGAGGGGTTGAAAGTCGTCTTGGTGTATTCTTTTCGACATAACTCTTCCCTTTTCATTTCATCATCACCATTTTTCTGGATTCTCTCGTCAGTGCTGCGTTCGGTCTGCTTTATATAGAAAAAATATACACAATCATTTTTACTGCAAACAAGCTCAGCTTGAGCGTAATAAGGCATGTATACAGCGAATAACGTCTCGCCCTCTGTAAGTCTCTGTTCCGTTCGCGTAGATATAGAGAATTTCAGCCGCTTCATATATAAGGCATTCCACATGACTTCAGCCACCCAAATAAAATAAATTCAAAAAAATTTCCAAAAATCAGGTTCAGTGAGTGTAATAAATACACCGAATTGTAATTTTTTTGAAATTTTTTTCTGGCGAAATATGCCACATTTTTCGTTTTTCATTTAACCGATGATATCTCGGGAACGATTTATCTTATCGAAATCTCAAAATAAAACGAAAATGTGCGTTTTTTTATGGCCCACAAGAAAATAAGTAATTCAGAATTAATTGTGTAATTCCAGACTCTGTTTTACTACAAAATTAATTAAAAATTTTTTTTTTTGCTACAAGGACTTCGGAAAGTGGCATTTAAAAAGTTGTTGCCAATTGTGTATAAAAATCCTCAATTCTTAGTATTTTGTTTTTTTTTGGAACCGTGCAAAGTTCATAAGTTATCGCAGTTTTGAATATTTGAAAAAATACAGTTCACGAAATTTCACGCGTTTCTGCTCCGGTCGAGACATTTGCAATGCTTTTGTAGAGTACAACCCAACTGTATATCATTTTTACATAACATCGTGATGAAACAAATTAGAAAAAAAAATGATAAAAAAGATAAAAAATATGAATTGGAAATGAGCCAAAAATTTTCAACGCCAAACTGCTATAACCTTACGATGATTGTGTTCTCAATAAATCGGCCCTTATCCAAAATATTAATCTGTACGCAGAATACGAAAAAATACATATATCGGTTTTATCATGTCAGGACATTTTTGCACGGTCCCGAAAAAAAAAAACTGAAAATTGAGGATTTTCATACACAATTGACAACAATTTGTTCGATGTCTCTTTCCGAAGTCCTTTTCGAAAAAAAAAATTTCACTAATTTTGTAGTAAAATATAGTCTGGTATTACACAATTAATTCTGAATTAATTATTTCCTTGGGGGCCATAAAAAAACGCACATTTTCGTTTTTTTTAGATGTCCATACGATTAATCGTTCCCGAGATGTCATAGGTTAAATGAAAAATGAAAAATATGGCATATTTCGCCAGAAAAAAAATTCAAAAAAATTCAAATTTGGTGTGTCTATTATAACCACTGAACCTGATTTTGGGACATTTTTTGGGATTTTTTTTTGGGTGGCTTAAGTCATGTGGAATGCCTCATATACTCCTGCAGTCCTCGTCGTTATTCACGGTGAGCAGGAAGAATGCCCTTCGGGCGTCCGGGGCATGTGTGGCTGAACCACTCTAAGAGGGAGTCAAGTTCACCTCTCTCGTACTTTACTTCCTCCTTTTCTCCATTTTTCCGCACTCTTATTACCCCTCTTTGTCTTCATCCCTCAGGCTTGACAATGTGCCAGGCGGCGATAAAATTTCACGTCGCACGTAGCCTTCAGCTAGCCGAACTTCACGGGAGAGCCTCGTCCTCACATATATGTATCTTCTGCTATGCCACTGCGTAGCCTATCAACTCCTTACTCCACCAACACAACTCTGCGAACCTGATGGCGTTGTCACAATGGCCCAACAGCCGTAAATTGGATGCCATGCCCGACAGACCCTCGCACAAGGCAAAAGCTTCCGCTCACATACTCTTCTACTTAACAGTTTCCCAAACGTTATAGGTGTGTACAATGTTTATGTTCAGTACACGCTTATATTTTTTAACTGCTCAAGTGTCAGTGCCATAAATATACGTCACTATATTTTAGCAGTGACGGTATTTCAACGTTATATCCCCGAAACCCTTCATCTTGTTTATCTTTTTTTTATTTATTTATATTTTGGTGCAGGATGGTTTGTTTTTAATTTTATGATATCACAAGATTTTTTCTGGACATTTTGACCGAATAGAGAAATTTTTATGTCGGAATATTCTGCTCATAAGATGAAGTCAAGATTATTTTTCAGCGATATTTTGACGCAGGATAGTTTTTCGTAGATATTCTGATGCATCTTGCATCAGAATATCTACGAAACTATTTCAGGAGAATCACCCATATAATAAAACATTTTGATAATGTCTTCTTTCGAAATGAAAAGTAAGCCATATTTAAATCTCGAAAGCGAAAAGGACTCGTTCGACGTTTTTATTGGTATTTCCCCAGTTCCTTTTCCACGCAATTTCCCCAGCCGTCCAAGCCATACACTACCAACCTCGTAGGTAATTTGTATGATTTAAGGAACGATGAAAGGTTACCTATTCCTCAAATACCGCGTTCTATTTGCACACTTCATAGGCCTGTGAGTCCTTGCGTTTATTTATCCAACGAAACATACGGAATATGATTGTCCTATATTAAAAAGTTCATGGATGATAAATGCAAAATTCATTGTTAGCGATTTATTCGTACTCTGATTCGTTGGTGATGTCGTGAGACATACTAAGATCAGGATCAAGTTCATGCAATGAATTTGTTTGTTTATGTCAAATGTCAAAACCGACGTTAAGAGACTCGTACAATAAAAAATACAATTATATTCCTCAAGTACCACTGTCATGATAAATGGACAGTTTTCCCACTAATTTTTTCGTTCCCCAACATTTTCCGGCATAACGAGACTATCGTAAAATTCTCACCAAAAGCAATATGAAGATATACGTCCATGACAGCGAAGTCACTCGAGGCATCCAGAATTATGGAAATAATTGTAGTGTCTGAAACATCAAATTGATTGCATTTCTCGTTATTGCAACAGTTTCATTCACTTGACGTATGGCATTCTCATACATTTCCATACGATGAATTGACGGGGTTATTCGCGTACGCTCGTAGAATTAATTGAAACTCGGATATTCACCAGGGAACAAACTATTTTCGAGTGGAAAATAAGTGGGAGAAAGTGAAAGCCGTATGGGCATATAGAATTTGTGTGGAAACGGAACTTATGCAGATCACCCCAGTGCATTCGACTATATATATATATATATATATATGGTCCCTCTCGCTCCACCATCCGGCATCAATCTTTCAATTGGCGCAATTAAACAGCAAGTTGTTTCGCGCTTAATTGGATGTTTTGCGTCTCGGCGAAGTGCAAAGGTTCACCCCCCTCGAGCCTTCAACCCCTTTGGGACGGTCACGAGACGGGAGCGTGAATAAAAATGATCCTAGCTCCCTCGTACCAGTGAATGCATTCGAACTTTGTTCGCCGAATAAACAGAGAATACATACAACATAAAGTATAATATTAGTGGGACTTGGCGAGCACGCAGCGAGCACTCCATCGTCGACACTCTTGAGCACAAGTTTGCTTAACGATAATTATGCACACTCGTGGCTCTACTGGCGTTATCACGCCAGAAGGGAGCTGTATGAATACGTGTATTTGAGAAAATATTAGTTTAGCGCACAGAAGGAACAAAAAAGTAACATTGTATGTGGGGGGGAAAAAAAGTCTTCGAGCGAATGGTGCGCGCACTATTGAAACGGAAGGAGGACTCCTCTCTGCTACATGAATCCCCAGGCGATCCTTTTAATTTAAACTCGTTTTTCCTTTTCCCACTTCACCATAGAAAAACTTGCGACCGCTTTGCCAAACACTGTTCAGCGCTAAAATATCCATATAAATGTGAAAGGGGTCATGCTATTCAAGACTGACTGTATTTTATCATTACACGTCATATAAGCTTCATCGAATGTACTTTTTAAAGTTTATAAATATATCACCAACTTAGTTTTTCAAATGACAAGGAGCGAGAAAATATTTTATCACGGGGTCAAGAATACTTGTACGATTACGTGAGATATAATTAATTGTCATTTTTCGAATTTTCAATCTGTAATGTAATAATTCCACAGAATTAATTATTTACTAAGCTGACGAGTCTTAGAATAAAATCACTTTGTTTTTAATACATGTTATGCAGCTCTCTCACGTGAAAAAACCCATATATAAGTCAATTATAAAGTCTGTATCAGAAAATGGAATTATAGAATAAATATACACTGTATTTTATTCTATATGGAATTTATATATAGTCTGCAGATTTTTTGAAAAGATTTTTGTAGAAATGTTATATTGAATTGACTATAAATTAAATTAAATATAATTCATATATCGCACTTTATATAATTTTTATAGAATCTTCATATGTATTGTATACAACATATAGAAAATGTATATGTACATTTTCGCATACAGCTTTTATGTGGATTTTTATATATAATGTTTATACAATCTTCATATAATTTTTTACTTGGGCTATGATTTTTTTAAATCGAAAGAAAATCTTGTCTCAACTAGCCCCGGTCTCCCCGATATATCTAGAGTAATAGAATGATATTGGGACTGCCGTTCTGAATCCCATATCTTTTGTGAGCTTGTGATCGAACTACGTAATTTAATATTCCATTTCTAAGCTCAGATTTTCAGTCCCAATGCGAAACCAGTAATTTCTATTCCCTCCAAAGTGGAAACTATGTTGATTTTAATTATGTAACTATGTCTCGTTGCACTGTCAAGCATACAAAACGCTCCGCCAGCAGTTGGATCAGCAAGCCACACTTCTTCATGCGGTGAAACTAACACCATGGTTACTAGAAACTCCGGAACACCGCTGTAGAGTGCTTAGAGGATGCAAACTTTCGGGCTAAGTTGGACGCGAAAGCAGCGCGTAATAATTAAATTTATTTGCTAAATCCCACGATGTACGTGCAAAAAATTATGACGAACTTCGCACCGCCTCACGGATGCTATTCATACTAGCAAGGATCTACATAATTCCCGTCTGCGCTGACACTGTCAAATTTTTTTTCTCACAATGATGAATATTGCTGATACATGAATTAAATTAAACTGATAAAATTTACTGGGGCAGCTGCATTGCCCTTAACAATTAATTTCAGGTCAAGTAACTCAAAGCAGCCATTAATATGTTTGTTTCTTCAATTTTTGTTTAGTTTTTGTTTGATGGTAGACGTTAGACAGTAGACGGTAGACGGTAGACGGTGGACGGTAGACGGTAGACGGTAGACGGTAGACGGTAGACGGTAGACGGTAGACGGTAGACGGTAGACGGTAGACGGTAGACGGTAGACGGTAGACGGTAGACGGTAGACGGTAGACGGTAGACGGTAGACGGTAGACGGTAGACGGTAGACGGTAGACGGTAGACGGTAGACGGTAGACGGTAGACGGTAGACGGTAGACGGTAGACGGTAGACGGTAGACGGTAGACGGTAGACGGTAGACGGTAGACGGTAGACGGTAGACGGTAGACGGTAGACGGTAGACGGTAGACGGTAGACGGTAGACGGTAGACGGTAGACGGTAGACGGTAGACGGTAGACGGTAGACGGTAGACGGTAGACGGTAGACGGTAGACGGTAGACGGTAGACGGTAGACGGTAGACGGTAGACGGTAGACGGTAGACGGTAGACGGTAGACGGTAGACGGTAGACGGTAGACGGTAGACGGTAGACGGTAGACGGTAGACGGTAGACGGTAGACGGTAGACGGTAGACGGCATTATATTTCACTCGCGTATCGTTTCCGTGAATCATTAAATAGTGTATGTTATATTTAATTAATGCTTATTTGCCTACTATCATAATTTTAATAAGCATTGTGACGTATATCAAGCATACAAAATGATTTCGTTTAAACGGTAGTCTTTCTCCTCAATTTTTGATGTCCAGATAGACCACTCCATTGTTTTTTAATGTGCAGGAAAATGCCCCTAATGGTCTTGATGTCTAAATCAACCGCTTCATAGTTCTTAATGTCCGCTTTGTTATTTTCAGTAAAGAGGTCAATTAACTCCATATTCTCACTTGCAGGTGGCAAGTTCCGTAATTATTTAACGTCCAGGTCTCTTCATAGTCCTACCCGTTGACCTCTCTATGGTCTTTGGGGTCCAGGTCAATAGCATTCGGTGCCCAGATCGATGTCTCCATAGTATTCGGAAACCAGAAAATGTATAAACAATTTTTAAGACAACACATGATTGCGGTGACCTTGGTATGGAATTTCCTATACGTAAAATTACACACTTGCATAAACTTTTCTTCCCATCAAAAATTCTATAGGAAAATCGATGAAATTCGATTCAGGCTCTCGGCAGATTCAAACATGAGCCCGAGGAATAAAAACTCTTAACTTGAAGGGTCCTGGGATGTCGTCGTCCACATGTCTACTAGTCTCACTGAAGAAAAATAGATAGAGAAGTGTTGTCGAAGTGAGCTAAGGAAGAGGAATAGAGAAGGAAGAATGACATCAGTGGAAAGTTTCAAAATTCCGAGAGGTCCTGCTTTCGAAGACTCTCTAACTGAGAGACCTCATTACAGTGTTCCGTTCGCACTGCGATTCGCGCTTGAATCTACGCTGTTGTAAGACCTGTTACCATGTTGATTGAAGGAGGATGTGGTTACCCACAAAAATAGTTCTGGCGGTACTAGTGCGTGAAAGCGGACTTTCTGCGAAGGTTGGAAAGTGGCTGCACGAGTCGGATCGAGTGCGGCCACGTTACAACCGCCATCGAGAGTCCGATTTAACGTTCAAGTATCGCATACTACTTTTACTACTAGGAAAACTGCCAGGTTATGTTGCTGACTGAGTGCGACAATAAAAGAAAAAGTAGACCGATGTGCGCATGTGCGCACAGTATTTTCCATACGGTTTCGGATATTTATGATACGGTTTCAGTATTTTCGATACGCCTTCTTATAAAGTATCACTTTATGTCGTGGTCAGCCTGCACATAAACTGGCCCTTTTCGTGCATGCGTTACAAAAAGATATTTATTTATAAATTTAAACAATGATAACCAAAATCAACAGCTTATAGTGTTTGACTAAAAGTGACGTTATTAAATCGTGTGGTGGATGAAATAGGGAACTGGTACGATAAGTTGAGTTTATATTAATGCACTTTATACAGCTGTAAAAATCCCGTCCATTTCTTTGGCATTAATGAAATCTTTTCTCTCGGTGTGCATTTTTGCGTGGTATGCACGCAACTGTATACTTTTGATGCTTGCTATCTTATTACGAACTTTCTAGTCTCATTTCTTATCAACCGATATCTAGCTTGATTTCTATTTGAATCGAAAACATATCCGTTCCTTAACGGTTTCTTCTTCGTTGTCTATTGCATGTCCATAGCTAGAAATATTTTTATGTTACTGTGTACATGTTTATCGCAGTAATTAACGTTTCTGGTTTATCTCACCGGCGGGAATCACAAGTAGTATAAACTACATGGAAACTTGGAAGTGTGTATGGGTATCTTTATGCCGAGTATCACAGTTCTTCATTAGAACAACTTCGAACGCCCTGCCATGAGTCTCGTAAGTAATGAGGTTTTAATTCTCTTTGTTATTTTTTCCTTCTTCTTAGTTCGGAGTCTCATTCGCTCTAACAAACTTTTATGAAACTCGAATTTCGATGGCTCACCTTTCTTATCATACGAACGTACATTTTCAGATATCAAATTATGATATACGCAGTAACTTTTTATTACTGCGTCGTTGTGCATCTGTTATGAGTTTATTCAACAGTAAAAACTTTGTTTCCGCAGAGGTATTTTCAGTTCTTTTCATTACGGCAACGTTTCCGTGAGAGCTTTTCAGAGAGCGTGTAAATGAGTCATGAAATTTCCTTAATTGATAACTTTAATGAAAGAATCTAACGTGTAATGAATATTTTTTCGTATTTCACAATTATCCTCAATATTTATAATCGCAGAACGATTTCACACACAATGGAATTTTAAAAAAATTAATAGCTTACAAAAAGTTCCACTAACATGTGCATAAAATAATTCGCGGCGTCAAAACTTGGGCTCAGCCTTTACCAAACACCATGTAAACGGATTTGTGGACTATATGAGAATATTATGTGAAAATTTCAAATTTTTAAAACGTGATATAATTGGACGAAAAAATCCTCTATTTTTAAGGATATTCCACGTGATCTCATTTCACAACATCTAAGATAAATTCATATTTAAAGTCCTTAAAAAAAAAATTCACCTAGTATACAATTTTGTAAATCCCACATTTTCCAAGATATAGCGATTGGAACAAAAAATTGGAAATTTATCAAATTGTATTGTATCTCAAATATGTGTTGTCCACTTCTCGTGGATTTTCTCGTTCCTTCAATACTTGCTGAGAGTGTAATGTGTTTTTACGCACTTTTTAACACACTTGGTGTTGGATCTAGGTTATAAATGATGCCCCTTATTCATATTAATGGTGGTTCTATTTAATTAGATACGTATTAACATGATAAAGTAGTTTGGAAAATAGATGAACGAATTAGAAAAAAATAAAATTGTTTTTTACTCCGCAATGTAACTACCAACCAAATGGGAAAGAAATTCGGTATCAATACGCTGTAATGATCACAGTTACAGCGCAGCAAGAAATCGTGAAATGGCGTGCGTAGCTGGAAAAGTAACGATTTGCGAGTGTTGGTTAGAAAGGAGAATAAAATATTCAGCAGGATTGTCAGATGCTTGTGCCTTTTCTCAAACTGCCTTGTTGGCATTATTCGCAATAAACTTGGTTTGGCCCGCGTCTGTACTTTGTTCCATTCTCTCTTTGCCGCTTTCTCTCGCACTTGACTGCCATACTTCAACCAGTTAAAGTGGATGAATTATTTATCGTCAGTGAAACATAGGCAGTGTACGGCATGCGAACAACCTTAAGCTAGTGCTTACCAGCGAAAAATAAAGCTTATACGCGGACCACCAGTGTTACGTAATCAGAATAATAACAATAATATCCATGGATGAATTATTAGCAAGATGAATTATTACCCGTGGAGTATAGAGCAGAGCAGGAAGGAAGAGCAGTTATGAACTCACGAGGAAAAATAATCAGAACGTTATGTCTCGTACCGCTTGTCTTGTCGCAATTGTTATTATGATTTTATTTTCCAACACCCAACTTTTTGCATGCCCACGGGAAATTAAATCTCAAAGGCTATGATAATCGCGCAGTCATAGAATTGTGTAAAGTAAATGAACAGACTAGTTAGTGCGATTCAGGAGTAAAGAGTAATTGGAGGAATATCAATTTACGGTATTTATGGGGCATTTATGCCGAATCGATTTCTATCCGAAACCCGACTTTCCAAATCTGGTCAACGGACTTTTATGTTGATGCTTGAATTGTAAACAGTAATCAAAGTTTTTTTTTATTAAGTGTAATTGAACTCAACGAAATCTGTAATTCCTTCCATTGTACCGATCATTTTAATTGAAGAAATTTGGTGATTTTTATACAATTGGACATTAGTTCAAATACATATTAGTTTAAACGGACGTTAAATTAAATGGTCGCTATGTCGAATGGACATTATAGGTCGACTAGACATGAGTTTGAATGGACATCAGGTTAAATGGTCGATAGGCCAAATGGACATCAATTTGATGACCATTAGCTTGAACGGTCATTAGGTTGATTGGCTATTTCGTCGAATGGACATTAGATCGGATCGACAATAGGTCGAATAGAAATTCATTCGCATGATCATCAGGAGGTGCGGACATTCGATCTAATGATCCTTCGACCTAATGACCACTCGAGCGAATATTATTGTTTTAATGGATGCGAATATTCCCGGTAAATTGTTTAATGATTAAATTTTCCGAAGCATTCCAGCTAATGTCCTATCAAGTTGATGTCCATTCGACCTTATTGTCCATTCAAGCTAATTGTTGAGCGGGAGGCAGTTTTTCTGAGTTTCTAATGTATTCTAATACGGTAAAAACTTAGTAAAAATAAAGACTGATTGTGGAGATTGATGACTTCCGTTTGTTTCTGATTTTAAAAAATGTTGAAAACAAGGGCTGGACGAAAAACAGTGCTGCCATCATGAAAGATTAGCGAAGGCACGTCAAACGTCGCACGTAATCGCGTTGAACCCTCGTCCACCATACTGTCGAAATTTTTCTGGATATCCGGACCCTATTACAATCGCACGTGAGGGTGTGATTTTTTTTAACACAACCCGGAAGTCACGATATTGGTATAACTGGGGGAAGAGGACGAGGGTGGATGTATGTCGATTTGCACCACGATTCTCTGTTTTGATAAATCGAGGGTTGCTGACTAACGATAAGATCGGATCGATCTTTTTGATGAATTTACCTATACTTCATGCTTTCACTTAGGGGACCTGTGAGAAATGCGCGTGGGAGTCTGTCCAGCTGTTACTATCGATAAGTCACTTTGTAAACAAGTTGAGTAAGAGTTACCGTAATTGCAAATGAACTGTTCGGTTGTCCAGCAGCAATATGGTAATGCAATCATCATCATAATCATCAAAAATGCCCTTCAATTTCAAGATACCAAGTCAGCTGAAGAATGTCAATATTAAAGATTAATTGAAAAATTCCCATACTGTTTACAAACCAAATTTATTTCAACCACTTACAGTATAGCCCAAGCACTATAATTTTCCAATTTTGGGCAGTGATATGGTGCACCATAAGATTATGGAAATGGGTGTAACTTTTTTTTTCATTTGTGGTAAACTTCAAGTCAAACAGAATGGTAGAAAAAGGGTTTTGATGGTCCATGTTGTTGCTAAAAGGAGGCATTCCGGATTGAATACAAGATTTTTTTTCTGATGCTGTAAAATGAAGCTATCAATTGTAATACTTAAAAAAATATTCACTTCTCAAAAACTTACCACACATTGATCTGTGAGTGATTCAGTTTTCACCACTTCAAAATCCTATATTCAATCCAGAATGCCTTCTCTCAGGAACAAAATGATCCATCATAACTCATTTTCTGCCATTCAGTTCGATCTGAAGTTTACGACAACCAAAGAGAAATGTACGTATCGGGAGACGGACTTCAAAGATTGCTACAGAATGAAATTTCTTACTGATATCTTCCTTGATATTTTTCCATATTTTTAAAATGACTTGGTCCCCTTAATATAGATTTCTTCCACTTTAGACCACTGAAATACATTCTAGTCGAAACGTTTCTTCGTCACTCATGGGAAAACGCTTGTAATGTACCTATATTTGACTTTGAATTAAATATTATATTTCTTTGTTTGTTTAAAAAATTATGTTTCCTTGAGTTGAAACTTCTAGATTTCTTTATTGGCTTAGGACAAAGGATTGCAAGAGAGATAAGAAAGAGCCAAGTACAAAAAGTAAAAGAAGGGTAGTGCAAGCGGGTGGTAATCCCCTCGCGTCTAACCCCTACTTTTTGCACTTTTGTGCCACCGTCGTCCTAGCGTAGCCTGTGCAATGGCCGTGGAAAGATTTCACTCAGATTGTAGATCTCAGACTCTTCCTCGCGTACACTCTCCTTCTCTATCTCCTGTTCTCTTCGTACTAAAGCCGAAAATAATTGTGACCGTGCAAGAGACGGGAGAAACGTGAGTCGAGTATCCGCCAAGAAGTTCCAGGCCGCGAGACGTGGTTGAGCTCGAAGCAATAGTAGAACCAAGTCTTGACTCGGCTCTACGCCTTCACCATTCCTTTTTCACTGCTTTCGTATTTCTTTTAAGTCGTCAGGCTCCTCTTCGTGCTACACTAGTGATGCTACCGCTGTGTCGTTCGTCACTGCAGGTGTGATGAGAAGGACCTCAGCTACTTCGGATAGAAAAGAAAAAATAAAAGAGTTGTCTTCTCCACCAGTCCGAATACTTTTGTCATCAAGGCGCGTTTTTCCTGTTATCTCCATGTCAAGATTCACTACCCTCCACTATCGCACCCTTTTATTGTAATGACGGAATCAACTGGCTGTTTTGGAGATAAAAGACAAAACAGTTGATAACCGACGACTCAACATTTTCCTACAACTCATAACCATCCTCCTTCTTTCGCAATAACTACTATCTTGGAAACGAATTTATTGGCGTCAGCGGAGAATTGTTTAAAAACATTACAGTGACTTTGAGAAGTGTTCGCCACTATGTATTGAGATAATACTTTAGGAGTATCAACCGACAGCGGTAAACGCGCGGTTGGTGTGTGGCTTCGGTCGCGACGGGTTTTTTCATGTCCACTAAATTTTTCTAACCTCGAAATGGCGATTGTCAAGCGCTGAAATCTGTACTGAGCAACATGTAGTTCTACAAATCCTGTTATTTAGACTTCTTCGTCAAGCGTTAATTTATTTTGATGGCAAAGCATATATTATCTCTAAAATCCGTATGTAAACGGACAATTTTGTATTTAATTAGATTTAATGGTTATATTTGTGTTTATTGTAACCGACAGGATCAAGAGTGTACCTTGCAATTCAATACATTTTTTTTTAAAGTGTGTGGCTTCGTCGGTCCCCAGAGTTAAGCAGCATTGTTTGCGGCCATAGCTTAGCTGGATGACCGCTAGGCGGCGCACTGGTTTGCACGTAAATTGTTGAGCGGGAGGCAGTTTTTCTGAGTTTCTAATGTATTCTAATACAGTACAAACTCAGTAAAATGAAGACTGGCTGCGGACAACACTCTAAAGGGGTTTTTAGTTTTTTTTTGTTTAGTTTTAGTTTATTTATGCTCTAGTAAACTTCTGGGCAAGGATGCACATAAGGTGATAATACAGACGAATGAAATGGGGAATGAAGGGGAGGGGATAGCGAAGCCAATTGGCACACTTGAAACATAACCAATAAAATTGTTTTAAAAATATTTTAGAAGTATTATTATCAACAAGGTAAAGCTGCTGGGTAATTCGCAATGGACTGCATCCATTACATAATGTAATTTCGGGTAGTGTAGTATAGACAACTACATTCGTCGTCTGTTTGGTAAGCTCACAAAGAGATAGGGGCCTGCAGCTGATGTTTTAGGATGTTGCTGCTTAGGAATTATACGGTACGCGGACCCCCTTAAGCCCTTAGCCAAACTTATTCTCCCTTTCCAGGCCATTTAATGATGATCTTCTTTGTCAGCTGTACCATCGATACCCGTCGCGAGGTTGACGATTATATTGTACCATAAAATTGAAAGCAGCTCGAGATAAATACCGCGTCAAAGAAGGGAAGTCAGGTCTGAAAAATTTAATTAATAAATTGTATATGATTTATATTTTATTTCATATAAAAACGGCCAGCAAACTATATTGTTAGTACTCCATAAAATTTTTTTTCCTGTTGTCGGACTTGCGTACGCCCTTCAATATTACCTCAGACGAAGTTCTTAGGTTTTCCACTCTGCGCGTGATTCAAACAAAGCATCTAGGCAGAATACGCTGGTTGGCTTTTAAATTTCTTTTGCTTCCCTTTAAGGCAAGCGTTGTTTTCGTGGAAAAATTCTTTTTCCAGATTTTCATCTCAGGATGCTCAAGATGCTCTTCTACATCATTGAGAAAAGTGATTTTGAGCGAAATGTCTGTATGTATGTGTGTATGTTCGAAATCTTGATATCACGATAGCGTACGCAATTTTGAAGATATCACTTTGGAATTTAGTATACATATATAAGGTGGACAGACAAAAACTAAGCTTAAATTTGGCGCGAATTCGTTAAGTTGTTTCAAACTTATGTCCTTTCGAATTTTCCTCAAAATTACCTATCATCCTAATAACCTCTGTTATTATATGAATATTTCCCAACGAATTAATTATTCGCTACATTTGTCCATAAATGGAAAATAATGCAATCAATCAAGATATTAATAATAAATGTTGAAGGATCGACGAATCATTAAAATGATTTGAGTTGTGTGCAATGGTGAATGAGATTAAACATTAAATTATGAACTGACTAAATAAACTCACAATAAATGAAGATTGAAGATATAGTTTAGTATCGTGTTGAAGTCAGTTAGAAATCAGTAATAAACGTAATTAATCACACAATAAAGCTTCCCTATTCCCTATTCTATTTTTAAAATTGATAATTTAAAAAATATAATTTATATGAAATGTAGAAATTGACGGGGAAGCAACGTGACAATTTGAATTGTCAGCTTTTTGTATAAGAAAACACATGGGTTAAGCAGAGTAAACGGTTTTCTTTTTTATTTTGAAAGCAAAATTAATCAATGAACTAGAAATTCGCGAAATAATGTCACTCAGGTAATATTACCTTTAATTAACGCTTGCTGCACTGAGCTGATCTATCTTTTCATTAGAAAAAAGATGGCACCTCAACTAGTGCAATCTGCTTAGCAGTTTGGGCTGAATCACTCAAAGAATATTGCTCGAGTAGATGCTCGAGGCTTATTCAACTCGAAGGGCTCGAGCTTTCGATAGCTCTAAAAGTTTCGAGTGTTCGATAGGCTTGAGCAGCTCGAACATGTTGTACACTTCGAAGAATAATTTTGTATAGTCAATCGCAAAGTACGATGGATAATGAATTTGTCTTGTTAATTTGCCAATTTCGTTCCGTACTCTTCGAATTGTATGTTGAATTTAATAAGTAACTGAAAAATATTGTTAATTCGACGTATACTAAATTTCTTCCAAACTTATCAGTTATTACATCCATGAAGGTGACTAAATCACTAAAAAATCGAATAGTTTTCCACAATAGTCCGCCACTTGAGGAGTACAACAATAGCGTCCAAACAGATAAAAGCATTCATACTGTTTGAAACCTTTTATCTTTTTCGGACGCTTCTCTTGAACTTCTCAACCACTTTTGTGGAGACAATCGCGCCGGTTACATAAAGAAGCGATTCTCCTGCACTTCTAACAAAAAATTGAGGTTATGGAGTGTGGATCACCAACCTTCTTTAGCTCCATAAGCAACACTTCAGCCTCAACCCTATGTCACTGTATAGCTGTACAAATCATACAATTATTCAACAAAATAACAATGGAATCTTTTGAAAATCCAGTCATAATTAGGAAGCAAATTATTCCATTCCTTCTCTGGGCTGAAAATATTTACACTTCTGGTGCGTATCCTTGAATGTTTTTTTGGAAAAAAAATCGATTTTCTATTAGGTACTGAAAAAAATAACAAATAATTAATATCTGATCACTTCTGATGATTTTTTTCTGTTTTGAACACCATTTATCGGAGTCTATCAGCTAAGTTTGTCTATCTAGAAAATTTCCTTACTTAATTATTATCAAGGAAAACGTCAGTTTATCTTGTATGAACGTTTTTTGAGAAAATAAAAAAACATCTCTGTTCGCGAAATTGAATATTTTGAACACTATGTGGGCAAAAATTTAGTAAAATACACAGAATGGAAGATAATCGTTCAAGCTACACAATACTACTACACATACTACAATGCATTGTGTACAAAAATCATAATATCCGTTCAAAAATAAGATTCGATTTTCAACATGTTAATCATATAAGAAATATGATTAAATTCATGTTTTATATTAAGGTTCTTCACGTTATGAAGCAGAATCAAATATTGACCTTATTCTTGATTCACTACGATCGAATGGTCTCACTTTAACCCGTGACAGTTAGGAATTTTTTTGTGACCTCACTGATAACCCGCCTTTATCTTCAATTGAATCAAATCGCCAAAACATTGGATTTTGGGTAGCACGTGTTGTCAATGGAATTCTCATACCGTTGACGCCTCCCTTTCATTGACCTTTCATCTCCTGTTCTCTTTAAAATCCTGAAAATCGTTTATTCGAATGGTACGCAATTGAAGTGAAAGAGGAAGAGCGAATGGGAATGACGATTACGATCGATTTTTCCTTCCCATTTCCCAGCCAGCCATGAAGACCTCCAGCCCTCAACCTCATAGTCTATGTCGTCGTCCTCGTCGTCGTCGTCGTCGTCGTAGTATTAAACGATCATCCTCCCGTTAAAGCCTGCTCTTTTTAATAGCGCCGCCAGACTTGAGCAAAAAAGCTGCGCTGGTCGACTGGTCGTTTTCCGCTATGCGAAACCCAGGTTCTGCTGTAGATGGCATACCCATGGCTGTGCAATGCGATATTTCTTCTGGAATTACCTCGCTCCACCTGAGGTGGCATTAGACGCCTCGGATAAACAGAAGGAAAGCTTCTCAAGTAGAAAAGCCAAGCTGAGAGATTCTAGCCCATCTTCTGTCCCGCTTTTTCCCTATTCTTTGCTCCATATCTTCTTTTTCGTCTTGACTATATGCTTGCAACCTCTGGTAAAACGAGGCTGGTGTTTATTAAGGCGTAGCCCGCTGGGAAGCGTTCACCGACCGGCAACCAAATCCCCCGCAACGGTAACCATTCCCACAACTATTACTATATACACTCACAGGATATATACGTAGATGGAGGGTGAACTTGGTCCTCCTAGCTTAAACCTCGTTCAGAGCCTCGAGGAATCTCTGTGCTGTTCCCTTGACTACGTACATACCCCGTATCATCATCCCCGACGTGTTTCCTGCACCAAGTCTACAGGTAAAGTCTACCTATAACATGGAAACGTGTCACAAGGGACTGTGTGCCCCGCAAAAATCGTCCAATATCATCATCCGATTTTGGCACACACAGACCACGAAGAATCTTTCAGTGTGACATCAAGTTCCATTCGGAGAAGACTATAATCAAGATGTGATGCTATTATGCTTCGATGATGGCAGCCTGTGATATTTTTGTTCAGATGAAAGTTTGGCAAATCGTGACTCGGGGTCTGAGTCAACCGATGCTGATGATTCCGTTGTTATCGATCTTCCTATGTAGGAAAATCAAACATTTGGAATCTTTGTATTTTTGTCCATTTAAATTGCTTGATGAATTCGTTAATTGATGAAGCAATCTGAACGGACGATATTTTAACAATTGGTTATTAATCGTGAAAATCTATTGCCACAGCCCGAGATCTCGAGGTATCCAGCCTAGTGCGTTACAGATTTATCTAGTTTAACGTCAAATATGAGCATTATTCTAATTGGACTTTGGCTGAATCCTTATCGAAGAGACGTTATTACGCTTCGACGATAGCAGCCTGTGATATTTTTATTCAGATGGAAGTTTGGCAAATCGTAACTCGGGATCTGAGTCAACCGATGCTGATGATTCCGTTTTTATCGATCTTCCTGTAAAGGAAAATCAAACATTTGAACTCTTGGTATTTTTCTCCGTTTGAATTGTTTTATCAATTCAGAAATTGATGAAGCAATCTGAACGGACGATATTTTAACAATTAGATTTTAATTGTGAAAAAAATATCCACAAAATAGCCACATACGGTACTAAGATGGCCACAAACGATACTTCTACCCCATAGGAAGATCGATAACAACGGAATCTTCGGCATCGAGTGACTCAAACCCCGAGTTACGATTTGCCAAACTTCCATCTCAATAAAAATATCACAGGCTGTTATCTTCGAAGCATAATAACAACACTTTAATAAGTATTCAGCCAAAATCCAATAACAATATAATTGAAGAGTCTTGATTATCTGAAATGGTCTGAATTCGAACATCAATTTTGGCCCTATTATTAATTACAAAGAAAAATACACGCCAGACGTATGGAATTGGTGAATCTGAGTGCCCAAGTTCCATTTCTGAGCCGACCCAATTGAAGAGGTTAGTGAAGAGAACGGAAGCGAGTAAGAAAATGAAGCGAGGTGCCAGTGAAGAGCAGAAGCAAGGGTCGGGATGTAGAAAGGTGCGATAAAACGACACGAGAGACTTTTTTCAAGGACCCGCTGGTGCTCTTCACGGTTTCATTGCTTTAAACGGCCGGCCGTTTTGACCGCGCACACCAACGTCACGTTTTGTCGAACGCAAAGGCGTTGCTCCGGTGGTGCCTCGTTCTAGCAGCGGTGAGGATTTTTGCATAATCCACGAGGACTCTTCCTCTCGAGGGGATCGTACAACGTAACAGCCTTGTCAGGGGATGAAATGTCCCACTTCTTTTCCTGCCTTTTTACCTTTCTTCCGTCTCCACATTCCCTGCCTCGAGGCTGATTGAAGTTTGAAATCGGTCGTTCTGGCCGGCAGCATGTGAATGTTTTTGATACCGGTAGTTCCAGATGGTTTCTCGTGGAGCAATTTTATTCGGGAGTTCATTTCCTGTGAATTCGGCGGATCTGTTCCAGCGATGAATTGCTGACAGGCAATCCACATGAGCATGTCAGATTGAAATGGAAATTTCGAGCCAAACTCACGTCTTTTTTTCTGGATGTATAACAAATTATTCGAAGCACACTGTTGAAAATATTTAAAAATTAATGTAGTGAAAATTTTATTTTTTCAATAGCATGGAACAAATTCAATGTAACACAGAAGTATTATTGAATAATATCGACTGATGGTCGTATGCTTTCGTACAATGTCCACGTAAAAAAATTGTATGAAGATGGTATAAAAAAAATATATAAAGATCTACAAAAAAGCTGTTTACGAAGGCGGACATATACACTTTCTATACGTTGTATACAATACATATGAAGGTTCTATAAAAATTATATAAAGTGCAATATAATCTATGTAAATTTAATAAAACGTTTCTACAAAAATCGTTCTATAAAATCTGCAGACTATATATAAATTTCATATAAATCGTTCAAGCTATAAAATACACATAATACAGTGCATCGTCCAGAAAAATAATAATATCCGTTCAAACAGAAGATTCGATTTTCTCCATGTTAATCATGTGGGAAATACAAAAGGTCATTGAGCCAGCTCTAAAAAAATGCGTATAAAGATTTACTTTAGCGAGAACGAATATCAGGATCAAGACTTAGTTTTTTGATGTAGTAAGTACAAGAAAAATAAGAAAGTTTTTTTTAGACACACCCTAATCTATATATTCCGTAATATTTGGGACCTTGGCCATAGCGAACACGTTATGGCATCGACTCTCTACGATATAAATCGTGATTGCTCATCAAGCGAAATTAATAAAGTCGGAACTGCAACTTTTCATGCGGTGAGGTACTACAAGTATAGATCTCTCTGTTATTGGGTGAAGTAATAATAATGAAGAAAACCAGAGAGAATCTAAGAGTTAGTCACGTGAGACTAGACGTGGTAAATCTCGAAGAGTTGGAAGACGTCCAATAGAATCGAAGCTTTAAATCGCCTGACGATAATTCATTCGTGGGTAGTTTGAGAAAAGCGAGGTGGAGTAAAAGGTCTGGCTTACGAATCATAGATCGCCTAGTGGAGCAAACCCAATTAGAAAGTGGTCGGCCGAACGATGGCTGCAAAAGGAAGGTAACCATGATAGTTGGCTGCTGCAAGCGATATGGAGTGGAAAGGGCAGCTCCAGGATTTTACGGAACGTTACCGATGCGAGAATAAACGAAAAGGCGTTAATGGTACACCAAGGGAGATTAGCAATTAGTGGTGGAATAATCCCATGCTCGAGCGGCCACACGCGGCTCCGATCTTTTTCACAAATCCTTCTTAATGACCTTTTTACATATAAAAACGTGTAGCGAGAACGTGCATACTCTATACACGCGGTGGGTAGAAATAATGGATCGATAGTGCAACAAAATAAGTGCAAACAAAAAATATAAAAACGAAGCGGAAAATAGAATGATAATGGGTGCATTCGAATAGCCAAGAACGTCATTATCAAGGTTTGCGAGGGCTTATTCATATAGTACATACGAAATTTTGATAAAAACATGATAAATTGGAAAATATAAATGATAAACGGTGCAGGGCCAAATCATCCACTTTTATGACTGTTTTCAAAATGACGTAGAACGGAGTCGTTGACGTAGCAATTAAATTTAACTTTCCAACCTTAAATTCCGTAATGAAGTAACTTTGCAGAAAATGAAAAATGGAATGTGCCTATGGTCAACGACCCTGTTTCTGACACTGGCGCAGTTCTTGACACGACTACTTCAGCATAGTCTGCTTTCCCCGCCATTTCAGAAATATCCAAGAGCAAATTAATAAATTGTGGTGTAAAAAATTGCTAGACTCGATGGTCCTTGTTTACTCTATAATTTGACATAGGCAGAGTAAGTCTTAGAGTGACAGAAATTGGGCCACTTACCTCACGTTGCACTCGTAATCTTTATCTTGGAAAATTCAAAGTTTCATTAAATAAAAATAAGTATTTCAGCTATAGTGAAAATCACTACAAACTATTGAAGCGTGAGAAATTGAGATGGTCCTGGTAACTTTTTAGTGATAATTATATTTTATTAGTTCCGGTAACTATTTATGTAGTCACACTAACTGTCTTGTAGTTACATGAACAGTGGATAGAATTCATGTAACAACGAAAATAGTCCTTTTCACTAATACAATGTATTCAACACTGAATATTTATCAGCAGTATCTTAATTTCTCGCAGTGTTATTGAGTTCGAGTATACGAAGTCTATTTATACACATTCATCAAGATATTTGTTCCCAACCAAAAATTTGAATGCATCTTGATAATTTTAAGAAACTTGGTACAAATATTCTAGTTTCAACAAAATGGCAGCTGCTATGGAGCATTCAGTCCTTCAAATGATTTTATTTGAAAATTAATTCCCTATTAACGATTTGGAGAAACCATATCAACTTCCAGCCGAGGGACATAATAAGTAGAGATTGTTCACTTAACTATTCGATACAATATAAGTTACGAGCGCACAATCGCTGTGACGTATCACATTGGTGCGTTTTTTTTCTACAATTGTAGCGTTCATACTCTCTCCGCACTATATAGTCTCTTCTTTCACTCTCAACTGGGTGATAACCCAAGCTTTTCTATTGTGAAAAGCTTTCTTTGGAACCCTTGGTCTCTCGTTGTGTGGCAGTAACTAGGAGTTCGCTATGTTTGCGAGTCGGATGCAAGAGGTATTTCTGTGTGCGTGAGTGAGAAAGACCAGCAGGTGGAAAGGCATAAAGTACGTTTCATTGTGGCCCGAGAGACAAGGTTCAAGGCTACAATTCAGAGGAGCTTGCCGTATACAGTACGAGAGTGCGACTCAAATAACGAGATAAAGGTGTGGAGCGTGCATTGAGCACGGTATCGTGTATACCACGAGAGGCCAAAAGGCCGGGAATAAGTCGACAAAGAGGGAGCTTGCTGGCGTCAAGGCAAATGAGGAGAACTCTCCCAGACTATTGATTCATTGTTTCAATTGTCGTTTGAGTTTCAGTCATGAACATTTCTATAATAACGTTACTCTCTGCCATTCCTATTATTTTCTATGATAACAAGTGCTACTGTTTACTCAAATAAAATTTATATGCATTTTAGACACACTTTTTTCTCTTATTTTAAGTGTTAATGATTTTTTCTTAAGGGACTCGAAATTCGATTTGCCCTGTAGAAATAAATTTTCTTTACATTTTTGGAGAAATCATTTATTACCGACAGTGGTCAATAGTATGGTGCATTGCTAGCAATCGTATGTTCGATTTTCTCAAAAACATCTGACATAATGACTAAGGAAACACCGCTGAGTAAAAGCTGTTTTTTGTAACACGTGCATGAACAGCGGTGCTTTCGATGACAGTTTTTAGGGACGAAATTGGCTAGTTTTATGGCATTGTTAAAACAATCGATCGACGCGAGTATAGCTCGTGTTTCCTCACTTTCGTTCTTTTGGTGGGTCACTTTCGTCCCTAGGGGCGATTTCACATCCCTAGGGACGAAAGTTTGGAACCTCACTTTTTACTGTTCTTCTCTCAAAACTACCATCCAATACTTAATTGTTTATGCACTCGTTACAAAAAATATATACTTGTTGCACAATATACTATTTCACACGGGAACAAATTTTGGAAATGATAAAAATGGTTCTCGAGAACCGAAACGAAAAGCGTCTGAAAGTTGTTTCGCGTGAAGGTCGTTATGACGGCATCGTAATGGTTCTAGCGAAGGAAAAGTATGTATCAGATTTTACAACATTTGTGCAACCTTATGATTTTGGTCATTATGACAGTCGTCGTAAATGCAAGCGATACACGGACAAGAAGAGAATGCTGCCAACCTCACAAGAGATTAGTAAAATCTTCGCTGTGCCAATTGAATAAAGGTTGGAATAACCACAAGACATCCGATATATTACAATCAATTCATAATTAATAGGATTTTGAGCTGCGGTGGAAATTGAATTTATCACATTTCAATTGATCGAATAATTTCTTTCGATCAATTGAATACTGTCTTGGATAGAATAAATATTTTATTCACTTAAGAGAATAGAAAAAGTAAACCGTAGAGTTGAATCAACGAAATAATATTTTTGACTGCTACCAGAAAAAAAAAATGATTTACATAATTCAATCCAATTTCAACTTAGTCCGACAAAATTTTTCTCGTAATGTTGGTACAGAATAGAAAAGTTATTCGTATACTCTGTTTTATAAAGTTATACTTGATATCTCGAGGCACCGGAAGTCGAAAACTAATTGTCGTGAACGCTACTTGAGAGCATGACGCTATTTCTGCAAGATCTTACCTTAATGCATTTTCGGGAGCTTAAATTCGGCAGCCATGTATGCAGGCAGAGCTGAACTTTGATTAGAGTTCTTCGTCTCAACGAGGAATTCAAGCACAGTGTAGTACTGCGGATATACGGCTTAGCATCAATAGTCGTCAACGACGCAGGGGAATCCCTTCGAGAAAAGCACACATACAGTATCCTCCTGTGTATACAAACGTGGAGAATGTTAACCTTCGGTGGGTCTGACGTCTGTTGAAAGACAAATACTGCGCTTGCCATGCTCTGCGTCGTTCTTCGTTCACTGTACACTGCGACCCTGAGAAGCGCACCTATATGTTGCTATGCTAATCTATACTCGCGAGTGGAAGACAGTGAATCAAACGGGAGCACGAAGACACGGAGTACGTAAGCTTGAAGAACCACAGCGGAGCTCTACTTCGCTATCTCATCGTCGCTCATTGCTGTTGTCTGCCATCAAGGTGCTTCAATTTGCCGAAACTTTGAGTTCACTCGGCGTAATGAAGACGTCGCGGGCGCGTTATACCAACATACAAGGCGTGGCGCAATCCAGGTTAATCCCTTGCCTGCCTTCAACTTCCTTTTGCTCTCTCACCCAGGGTAAGTCATAAGAGGGTTGGTTTTAAACTCACATGTGAAAAAACCTAATCCAACGTCTTCCGAAACAAAGGTATTGATCACGGAATGCCGTTAATACGATTGCACGGAGGAAAATGTCGAAATCTTTTCCTACAAAGTTTCTGGGTCACGAGATATCTCGAAAACGTCGCAGATTTGATGTTTACTTTGTTGCCTCTTTATTCGCGCTGTGATCAGTCGTCGCAGTCGTTAGACCGTCTGGGACCGGAACCAGGTCACACATTGAATCTTTTTGTTTGAAACATTGTTTTTTCATGTCAAATGGCGAAATTGACACAAAGAAACCCGGGTGCGACAGCGTCCGAGTAGGATAACGCTAGTTGAGATAAAATCGGTCCAGAAGTCACTTTTCTGAAGTTTTCCGAATATTCGAGGACCATCCGACGTTCGACTACTTAAGCCAATTTCACAAATGGTGTATATCGTGGTCACGGGGTGAAGGGCCAGAACTTTTGACCGAAGCAAACAAGCTATGCAAACGCAGTTTACACTATAGATGGATTTCGTTTGTGTTATCGATATTCTGAAGCATCTGAAATAATTGCAAAGCAAGGCGTGGCGCAATCGGGGTTAATCCCTTGCGCCTGTCTTTAACTTCCTTTTGCTCTCTCACTTCCGATAAATCATAAGGGGCTAGGTTTTCAACTCACATGTGAAAAAACCTACCCCAACGTCTTCCGAAACAAAGGTATTGATCACAGAATGCCGTTACGATTTCACGGATAAAAATATCGACATTGAGAAAAAATCGGTCCAGACGTCACTTCTCTGAAGTTCTCCGAATATTCTAGGACCATCCGACGTTCGATTACTTAAACCAATTTCACAAATGGTGTATATCGTGGTCACGGGGTAAAGGGCCAGAACTTTTGACCGAAGCAAACAAGCTATGCAAACGCAGTTTCACTATAGACGGATTCCGTTTGTGTTATCGATATTCTGATGCATCTGAAATAATTGCACAACTTCAAAGAATTAGCAACTGATCGAAAGCTGTGCTTGAAACTTCGATAGAGTGTATTAAATCTTATTTTATTGATAATCACCGAAATAATTGATGTATAAAATTTAACATCTTGGTACTTTCCATACAATTTTTTTTTGCAGGGAGCCACTCTTCTTTATGGTTTACCGATAAGAATAACTGCGACAAAATGATACAGAATACCTGTCAAGATGGTTACGTATCTAACTCGGACAAGTATAGAGATTTCTCATGTCAAACTAATAGTGTTTTAAGATCTACTATTCCGATCCAGTACTGTCTAGAGATTCGTTAAATTAAACTAATCATATGTACAGATTTTTTGCATCGGAAATTTCTTGTGCATAGTTTTGTCGTGAAGTTTATTGCCATGATCAATTTTACTATATCGAATTGAGTATCGGCATGCATTCATTAAGTAGAAGGTAATCCATCTTCAACTTCGCCCTGTTTAGTTTGTACTGTATACAAATTCATCGTGCCCAGTTATGTGCTTGTAGGAATCAATGGTACATCAGTGTTAGTGGAGAGATTGGTACAAAGGCCAATCTCAGAGATCGGTCTAGAAATGTTTTCTGTGAAAAAAAGAGTGCTACCGATATATCGATTCGGAATTTCCCTTTCTCAAAATTCTCGAGTGTGTCACTAGTGTCTTAGTGACACTTGTCCTTTCGAGTACTTGCCGCCGATCCGCTTCCGCGTCTCGTGATTATGCCTGATTCTAAGATCGGAACTATAAAAGTAGGGGAGTGCGGGGCAAAGTGGGTCACCTAAGGAAAAAATAACTTAATCACGAAACTCGAAGTGCTGCTTTTGACCCAGAAACTCGATTCAAATAGTCGATTTTGAGCGGCAGCAAAAAAAATTCGTGCGGCAAAGTGGGCCACTTCCCCAAATTCGAAAATGTATGATATAATGTAATCAAGAGACGCGGTAGCGTCGCGACGCCAAGTATTAAAAAGAACAAACATTTTTCAAGTCGATGTGATTATACGTGCGATTTTTGTAAACAGAAAAGATATTATAGTACCCACTTACAATTTCAGATTGCTTCGAAAATGAAAAATTTTCAAAAGTTTTTGTAAATGTAAATTTCAAATTTTAGGTAAAATTTGTTAAAGTTGATATCGTCTGAAGTTTCTCTTTCGTTTCCTCATTAAATTGAGTTGTAGAAGCGTATTTTTTTTTAAATATGGGAGTGGCCCACTTTGCCCCGTTTTTGATATTTTTATTTTCAGATTTTGTCGATTTGATCACTCAGAATAGATTTAAAAACGTCGTCTATTGGATGATTCAACTGAATTCTATTGTAAAAACGCGTTTGTAATCAAAATATGGGAGTGGCCCCATTTGCCCCGCATATTTTCTTTCAAATGGGTGGCCCACTTTGCCCCGCACTCCCCTATGATAGAATCATTCAATGACCTTATTTGGCCTCCCAAGGCTAATCATAATTCAAGCAATATACTCCTCGAGCCACATGCAGTATAATATGCTCAGTACAGCATGACTAATAATAATTGAGTAGCTAAAAATAATATCGCCCTCTGTGTGCAAGTGCAGAAGCAACAGAAGCACATTGAAGGCAAATGGAGTCAGTCGAGCAAACATAGCCCGGGTGAAAGCCGTCGGCAAGTATAAGCTTGTCGTCGTGCAAGGACTGATAATACGATTCAATTTCTAGACCGGGTTGCTGCACGTGTTTGCCGCAAGCGTAGCTCAGTACGGCGACAAAGAGAGTAAAGCGGGAGACGCGATAGGAGGTAGGTAAAGGGAGGAGGACTGTGCAACCATTTGGGAAAGCTAAAGCGCGAGAGACAGAGAGATGCAGATATGCTGTTGCTGGTGGTGCTCGGGCTTAACCGAGCGGCTGACGCAGCCCCGTTGCTACCTCGACGTTAATTAGTTTAGGGAATGGCCGTTAATAAGGTCAGGACAATGGCTTCTGCACACGAGCATTCCCCCGTTTCCGAGGTGCATGCGCGTAAGGGAGTAAGAGCGAGGCTCGTAGGCGAGCCAACATCCCTCTGCGAAATGAGGATTTTCGTCGTCGTTGTTCCTGCTTCTACTCGTATCACCACTAACGGTGCTGCACTCTAGCACCTATACACGCTCTCTTTCACCGCTACTACTGCATGCCGAGCTCGAAGAGGATTCAACCTAAGATTTACCATCTTTCGACGCATCAACGTTAATCGCACGTTCGACAATAATTAATGAGAGCCATTCCCGCACTAACAGTAGAGCTGCACATCTAGATATCTGTTCGTTTCTATATCTTCGCACATTTCGTGTACAAGATTCTCAGTCATGATGCGAGCGCGATTGTAGCGTTCATTGTGTGAGAAATGAACACCACAATCTTGCGGTGTCTTGGTCTTCGAGAGGTTTCAATCTTGTTAGGTCATATCAAATTGGCCCAAAGGGCTGCTGGAGTCAGTTGTTTTACTAAATTAGGTTGGTAAATGAATGCTATTACGTAGTATGCACTATCATCGTTGTTGCAGCATATATTTCCAAAATTGATAGGGATGTAATTTGAACGTAAATGCTTTGACGTCCGATCGAATTGCGGCTAAATACTTGCATGAAACAGGCGAAATAACTGAAGTTGCCGAAACCAATATGGCCGCAGAGTTGAGATTCGTCAAGTCGGCAGCCCTTCTTCCCGGAACATGTTTTTTTACCGCAGATCCACCACATACGTTTCTCCACAACGCCGATACTACGCGACAGTATTTCTTCACATTTCTAATATTCAGATGCATTTTTATTTACATGCCGTTTCTACACATTTCAATACAACACATTTTTATTTACATGCCGTTCCTGCACATTTAAATCCAACACATTCTTTACTACACAATCCGATACTCCACAGGGATTACACCAAGATTCAGTCCCACACAAACGATCCTACAAAAACTTTTCCAAAGTCGCGAGTCGCGACAAATTGTCGGAGACTAAAAAATTGATTTACAATACGTAATCCTGTTTGTCTTAAAGAAAATGACACAACAGAAGTAATAAGCATAATGAAAAGTGAGATCCACAGTCCAGAGAGATTGAAATAAATTCATGCAAAGATAGTTGAGTAGATGCACGCATGACAGCGGAAAGTAAGTACGCCAGCGATGAGAGAAACTCTCTTCGTAACCCCTTGAGTCGAGTCTCGCCCCAATAATCCTCAGCTTTAGGCTCGAAGTTTCTCTAGCTGACCCAAGTGGCGCTTGCATCTCTTTAACCATATATATATATATATATATATATATATACTATGATCTCACTGGTTTGATGAGAGAGCTCGCCTGCTCTCTATACAAACTTCCCAGTGAGAGTATATCAAAGTAGTAAGCTGAAGAGGCTTTTGCCATACCATACCCATGTTTGCGGTACTTCCGATCGAGTGGAGGATGAACCTCTCTCATCTTGAAACGCAGACATACATACGAAACACAGAACAAACGATCGATCACGTGCGTGATTCTTTGCCAGAAATAACCGATCGTAAGCTGTCAACATCCTGATGGCAATTCCCTATGCTAATGGTATGAAATTCTGGAGACACAGTCAGCAATGAGACCCACCGAAAAAAATACGGACATAAGCGGAAACTAGTTTCTTTCGATTCAAAAGTTTTCACGTCAGAGTTCAAAGATTGATGTATGCATATACTTTGCAGTGAGTGACGTCAGTAAAAAAATTTGCCCACGACGAGTACACAAGCTCTTACTTGAGGAAAATTTTTCGGAAATAGTGTTAGCCAAGAGAATTCCCTTTCAGACGCTTGAGATATACTTTAGCCCGACTTTTGCTTGCACTGGAGACGCAGAACTATCTTTTGAAAAAGACGTTCGTACGAAAAGGGTACGCGAAGCGTATGGAGTGCGGAACTTGCGGAGAAACTTGGGAATGCACAGCCGTGTATCGGGAAATCAAGGCTCGGTTTGGCTGAAAGGAAGGTGCGAGAACCGCTAGCAAGACGAACGCGTCTTTTCACCGTTGGATGGGATTCAACGAAAATTCCAGGTGGGTATAGATGAATACGTAGAATTCAAGAACGGGAAGATGCATTAGTGATGGCTCAGCTGTCGAAGCGTCGAAGAAAAGCGTCACGTGGAAGTCCCCTCGAGAAAGCAGCGCTTCAGTAATTTACCACCACCATTTCTCGATTCCCTTTACACATCAGCAGTAGCAGCACCACTATTACCACCACCAGTTGAGAAGTTTTCAGGACCCCCGCAGCGAGTTTCAAGCTAATATTTGAACTTCTTGAAATAGTTATATACCGCTCGCGTACAAGATAATGAGCCCGTGCGCCCTAATAATCATTTTCGTCGGCAGCGCGCTGCTGGTATAGTATATAGGGTACCGAAGGAAAGGGGGAAGAAGAGGCACGGCCAAGTATGAGAGGAAGAAGTGATGGGGGTGAAGGGGGTGATGATGAGGTGAAAGGAGGCTACAAGGAAGAGTCGGCCCGGACTTCCGGTTCTCTGGGAGTCATGGCCCGACTCAGCCAACGGAGTTCAAACGGAACTTGAAACGACGAAGACGAAGCTTCACGGTCGAGTTCTGAGTCAGAAACGACTGCGTACGGCGAATCCCTCCTTCCCTCACTATTCGCTCCTCCGGTGGAGTTTCTGGTTCATTTACCAGCGCAAAGCTTAATAAGCTTGGCGAATCTGCATCGCCGCCGTGGATCGTAAGTGAGAAGAGCGAAAGAGGATATATGTGTACAGTAGCATCTCACGTAAGTTTCTTACATAGTTTTAACCTTTTTCTATCTGTAGGACGGATTCCCATGGATGATCCTGGTCGGGATTGGCTCGGGTTACCCGTAATTGATTATCCATTTTGGAATCCGAATAGAATTCCAGTTCCACACGGAAAAAAAAGATTTGTTATCATAATGAAAAAATGCTGTGAAATCTAAATTTTTAAACCGATTCGTTCGAACTACAATCCCAAACGGTATTCTATGATAGCCCACTTGCGTGCCAAATTAGAAGAAAATCCGTAGAATATTACGACAGTTATCGTGTAAACAACGAAATGTGCACATACGCACACACACATACAGAAATTTCGCACAAACCACTTTTTTCGACGTTTTGGATCATTGTGAATGTACTGACATGAAAATCTCGAAAAATATGAGGAAGCAAAATTAGTTGACACAGCTAATTGATCATTCTATTTCTCTTACAACTCGAATACTAATGTTAATGATTCGAATTATAGTGTCGATGATTCAAATGGCAATGTCCACGATTGAAATAAAAGTCTCAACCATTGGATTGGTTCGGCCGACAAATCTCCCGAAAACTAATCGTGATTAGGTAGGATGACTATACAATATGTTTAGAGTAACTAATTTTCTGATCTTTCGTACAACAAATTGAAAATATAGTTATCACAACAAAACAACTCTTTCCGTGCACGTTAGAGGACAGTTTATCATCGATTAGGGTTCATCAGCATTAGCAAAACGCCTATTTAAAATTGTCGTGGATTCCAGTCGAGAAACAGTGCATAATAAGTAATCCACTTCAGTCACACGATATTACACTCTTTATATCATGCTGCACTTCCTATTTTTTTAATAACAAATAAAAATAAATTCTTTTAATCCAGCTTTCGATCAATACTTCCACTGTCGAATAACACTATATGTACATGCGCAACAAATACAGTGAAGTAGATTCGTGATTGATGAATGCCGTTGAAAATGCAGTATTTTAGTGAATCCATATTCTCTAAGCGATATTTCATCGTGCACACCGATTCATCTGCTTTGTTCGCTTCACTTATTGCGCAGAAATCAAATATATCATCCACGTAGCGGATACAGCACTTTTATTTCAACAATCAATTTTGATTTCGAAGAGAAAAACAAAAGAATATTGGAGTCCAGGGGATAATCGGGACAGTGAGAAGAGAAGGAGGAGCGAGATACACGAAGAGTTTCATGCCTTGTCCTCGCACGGAAGCTTCCCTTATCTTCATTATCGCCTTGAAACGCGCTTGGCTGACCAAACCGGGGCAGCGTTATTGTTATTATCCCCATCATCATCCGTTATGCCGCTCACGTTCAAGCGCCAGTTTTAATTACCATCCGGCTACGATGTATCATAAAAGTTTCTGCACGCTCAACCACCCTGATCCTACTCTCTCATCTGATAGGTCCATGCAGCGCCCGCTAGGTCAAATAAATTCCCAACCCTCCTATCGAGCTCTGTATCACTCTGCCATATCACTCCTGCCGTTCTCCCGTCAAGTTTTTGACGTTACAACAGTTCCGAAAAATCATCGCCTTGTGCGAACACGAAATTGCTATGGGATCAACCGGCTAAATCACATCAAGAACTCCCTTTTCATCCCATTGTGTTACGCAGTTCTAATTCATAAACGTCTTGGGATTTATAGAGCTCATGTAATAAGTGACAGGCTCCTTAGCACCCCTAAATATGGCTATGAAAGGTGATTGGAAGGCGGAACGGGAAAGGTTATCAATGTGTTGGAAATCTTGGCTTCATTAATCAGAGTGAATACCCGTTTAGTCTGCTTCATTCATTTTAGCGAATGATCTCGGGCTACAGACTCCATACCAATATCATAGAGTCTATTATATGTTCTGCAATTAAAACCAGTGAAGGTCAAAGTTGTAGAAACATTTTACCAAATTGAGGTTTTATGGAAGTGCAAATGGAATTGCACCCTGAGAGGAAAATTACGGTTTATGATTGAGAAAATCCTTCGACTGTCACAATTGAATTCAATCTCTGCGTTTGACAGATGGTTAACGCGGCTGAATGATCTTTTGTTTTGTATATATAGCAACAGACAAAATTATCAAAAAATTATCAGTATGATAACCGTGTAGGTTGTACCACGTGACGTCGAATGGTGCAATTCTATCGGTCGAAATTTGGATAGGAAAAATAATCACAAGCATTTTCTAGTCAGGATATTGTACAGGCTTTCTCTCTTTCTTCCTCTTGTCAATCCTATAGCAATGTTGAGAATAAAGCACCAGGGTAAAAAAAAATTCATAAAAAAATCGTGACGTGAAAGGCTATGTCGAGGCATGCAATGCGCACGGTGGATAGGTATGTATGGAAAACAGCATGCGCATAGAGGACTAAACGCAAAGAGGTACGACGTGAGAGCGCTTGAGTAGAAAATGAAATTCAAATTCTTCTCCCGCGCGTAGTATGCACGGGTGTGAGGTACAAGCAGAGCAAACGAGGGAACGAACGAACGAGTAAGCAGCGAACGGGAAGATACCGTGGGTAGATGTGCACACCATATAACGATGAGCCAACTTTCCCTCTCTTTGATGCACTTGTCCTATTCCTTGCGCGATGATAGCAATTCCCAACGCAAGACATCCGTCGGGATTGTATGCCTCGTTGGGCGTCACTTTTCTCTATCAAAGTCGACTTCTATTTGTCGTAGTACACAACGAACAAATGTAACTAATTTGAACTTTTTTACATACAAAATGTACACACGTATTTTTGGACGTAGTCTATTCTGATTTCCTTCATGTTCTTCACGTCATTCATATCTTGAACTTCATGTTTTGCTATCTTTATCAACTCGTCCATCAAAGAAATCTGTTTCTTTTCTATACCTTCGCGTGCAGACATTTCGACAGGGATCCAGCTGAAGCCTGAGTGCTATTATCATCCTACGATCGAATTACAGTCTGTCATGGGATCCGATTAGATACCGGATATGAAATGTCACGCTGGGAAACTGGATTCTGATCGGAATCTTGAATTAAGATCCGATTCGATGGCTGACTGGTTTCTGCCCGTAACTGGTTCCAGTTGGTTTCAGCTGGAACCTTTTCGAAATTCATGGTTGAAATTGCTTCGAATCAATTAATGCATGAATTACTTATAAATGTGTATCCTTATTCTAAGCTTTAATAATAATAAGAACTGTACTAAACTCTCCAATAAAAACTGCGTCTACAAAAGAGTTTCGGTGTCAGATGTCGTCCATCCTAGTCGTTGGCATTGAAGATCGCATTTATAGCATACTCTAAAATGTAAAAAAAACAATAAACATTAAATCTGATATATTTTTCGATGGCTACTTCTGAAAATACATATAACAAATTGCAATTTGAAAATGGCCGGTGAGTGGCCACTTTCGAGTAAAACAGAGTAGCTGCAGATCTCGTCAAGTCAGTAGTAGAGAGACCGCTCAAGTCAGACAGACATCAGTATTAGATAGAGATGAGTCAGACAAACAGAACATTTTTTGTGTGAGGCAATAATAATTTCTTTTTTAACTCAGCGTCGATTCGCTACTGCGACTCTTGATCTTCGCCTGAAGCTGATTTTTTAGAATAAAATTACTGCCTCGCAAATTTACTAGTAATTAGAAGACGATCCGGGATCTATTCACCATTTAAGTAGGACATTTCTTAGGGTATTCCTGACGAATTCCGATGCGCGGTAATGCGGTTAGCCGCTCAGAACTAGGACCCGATACAGAATGCATTCCAATTCCAAATAGCGAGACTCTTTTCGGTTCGCTCATCAGATCCTCGTCAATGATAAGCTGTGATCCAGTATGAACCCGAGAATCTATCCGATATCTGTTTCAATTCTCATGTGCAAACCCGATATCAGGAGACTCATAACGAGTAATAAGACATGAACAACAACAAAAAATAGTTTAAGTTCGAGAAAAATATGCCAAAATGATTAAAGTTAATATAAAATGTTACATCACGCTGACCAGGTTCTCCAGTCCCAATGTTAAGTTAAAAGTTATTAAATTATGGAAATAATTAAATTGAAACAGACAAAAATCCTCGTAACAACATCAGAAACAGGCTTAACCTCCAAGACCGGAAAACCCGGACACCTACCACAAAATATAAAAATGAAAATTCGACAAATAGATCGTACACAATTAATCGACGATTATCTCTGAAGAAAATAAATAAATATTTCCAAAGAGGCCCTGATCAGGGCGAAACGACAAGTTTTTCAAAAGAAAAATAATGAAGTCGTCATTCGCCGAAGCAACCTACATACATAAATTATTCCAAACGGCTAAAGCAACTATCAAAAATCTTATACATTGTATCTGTGTATTCATATAATCACGTGAACCATCATATGTGCCGCTTTTTCCATCCGAAATTGGTCGCGACATCAGCATGAGAAGTGAGTAATGTTGAATCATCTGGTCTACCATCTCCTTGGGATAGTGGAACAGCAGACAGATTGCAAGAGATCTCAGAACCTCCTACAGCAATCTCGCGGAGCCCGGTTTCCTCATTCTCCAGAATCTGACTATATATTGGTTGGTACCTGGCCTGCAATCGCATCTGAATAGGTTATCCCCATGGAATTCCGCAGCGCATACCCAGCTTCAGGTTCTCGTGTTCATTCTACTCTGTGCTGCCATCACCACTGTGGAACACACTCTCATGTTTCCTCGCGTGACCATATCCTGCGATGTTACAGGAGGTTGAAACACGGTGAAGGTGGCCACTGTAGATACTCCATCTCCTTTCCCTTCCACAGGTATCTGGTAGCGGTATCCGTATATAATACTGTGGCTATATATACTATAGACCGTAACGCTCGCGAACCGCCCACTAGCGCACCCTATCCTTGGGAAATTAGACGCCCGTGATTTACGCTCTAGTATCCCATACCCGAAGCTTCGAGCGCGTAACTCATGCACGAGTATACAGTAGAGAAACTCAACGTTGTACTACGTGGTTGCCGCCCCAAGTATACTTTAGATGCGCAGCTTGCTTATATAAAGCCACGTATTATGTGCCAGCCGCGAAGACCAAAGTCGATCGCTGCCGGGGTAGCAGCCGGAAATTGGACGTTGGAC
This sequence comes from Tromatobia lineatoria, assembly GCA_949699805.1. NCBI lineage: Eukaryota > Metazoa > Arthropoda > Insecta > Hymenoptera > Ichneumonidae > Tromatobia > Tromatobia lineatoria. The sequence goes on along the minus strand of OX453042.1, from coordinate 3,623,560 downwards.
CAATTCCCCAACCACCTTGAATTATACGTCGAATTGTGCAAAAGAGCTTGGCTACATTGCTTTACCACCGTGACACATGAATGAGTTGCCGTATGTACAGAAATATCACATAGATCGACCAGTCGTTACTCGAGTAAATTCGTCATTCCAATACGGCGACGTGTCTGACTCGCGGGCGAAGCTTGAATGGAAATGCAGCTTTTCGTACTGACACGACTTCACTTCAACTTCGATGGTCCTGCAATTTAGTTGGAAGTACCGGAAGAATGGAAATTGAATAATATACTGCAATCTTGAGGTTAGGGTATGATAAGCAAATTAGTCGACTTCATGGGATTTGATAACCGGGCTTTCGGAATAGTTTGAAAAGCCATTGGCTAGCTTCACGGCGGAAAAATAGACTTTTTAGCTTTCCCACAAGGTGGAAAGTCGAAATCGATGATCCGAGATCGAAACATAAATCTTTTCTATCGAGCTTTGTCCTGCGAATTGGCGGGGACTCAATCGAGGATAGAGGACGCGCAAAGGCTGAGGCAATAAAGAAGGATGGGCGAGAGATTTTATTGAGGGATCCTCGTAAATTCGAATCGTGTTCCCTGTTCGCTTCTTCAATGCGTCATGCTCTTTCCTCTTCGCTTTACGCTACATCGACTCGGATATACTACTGTTGAAAATTAATTGCATTACCATCAATCGGTAAGCGAATACATGTGATTTAGCCTTAAGGTTGTAAACACGCCTGTAGGATCACGCGAGATCCATGACATGCGCAAATTAATTAGTCGGTCGGTCAGTCAGTCAGAGTAAGTCAGAGACGTGTAAGATATGGAGTAATTAAATATAAAAATATAACCGGGCCAAAAGATCCATCGATATAAACAAGACTGTTAAAATGTGGACGAGAAAGTCAATTATTAAAACTAAGTGAAAAATAAAATATATAAAGGTATGTGAATCAAAATAATTAAGAAAAATTGTGTGCACCCACGTGTATAGCCATGTACCATATCACTAATACTTTTGTGAATATTTCAGGCGCCTTTTTGTTATCCTTTTATAATATAAAAAAACTGGTGTTGGTATAAAACTCAAGGGACAAAATACAACAAGCGTGTTTCATTTCTCGCGCTTATAAAAGCTCCCATGGTAAAAAAGTACACTCAAGATATATTGAAAAATATATCTCAATTATATGACATATAACATGTTCGAAAAATACTATAACTGAGATATATTTCGCGATGTATACGACATATATGCGAGTGAAAAATATATCTGGGATACATATTAAATGAATGGGAAATATATTTTCGTTATATTATTGTCTGAAAAGTTGTATATGTCAGATATATTTTTGCGTATATTTTTTTCCATGAGACAAGTCACATTTTAGTAATTCCTCAAGGTGAAAAGTCCAAATCGATGATCCAAGATCGAAACACATATCTTTTCTATCGACCTTTGTCCTGCGAATTGGCGGGGACTCAATCGAGGATAGAGGGCGCGCAAAGGCTGAGGCAATAAAGAAGGATGCGCGAGGGATTTTATTGAGCGATCCTCGTAAATTCGAATCGTGTTCCCTGTTCGCTTCTTCAATACGTCATGCTCTTTCTCCTTTCGCTTTACGCTACATCGCCTCGGATATACTACACACAATTCGTATCCTGTATACTACCTCCTACCAGCAGTTCTATATACACCTTGGGAATCCCGCGAATAGCTTTTTTCCCTCCTCCTATTCCTTCGATCCCATCTCGATGCCGAGGATATCTTGTGCCCAACCTGGTAGATCTGGCTCTTGTTCCCTTCGCAGTAGTACTACGACTACTACTATCATACGGGACAATTGCTGGTGCGCCCTGCTACACGATAGTAGAACGAAACACCCGATACAGCAACGGCTCCTTTTGCGGCTCCTGTTCATTTCCAGTTTCACCCTTGGCCCAACTGGCTCGTTTCTCCTAAAGCGTATATCGCCTGAGAGGTGAATCGTCGGAGGCAGACACCACCATCGACACTACTGCCATCTGCGAATGTAACGTAGAATTGAAAGAAGTTTCGTTCCTATTTACAACGTACTATTTTGAGATGCTTTCGAACCAAAAATATCATGCGTTTTTGTCTTGATGTCGAGAAATCGAATTTTTTCACAGACAAAAACGATACAACGAAATTAATTATTTTAGGTATAATTTTGTTGATCGACCTATAACGAGATTCTACTGAATTCCAAGCCGAATTTCGTATACTGTATAAAATCAACTTCAGCTTGTGTCATCCAAACAGGATATTGAATATTTGATTTGATTTTATTTAATTTAATTTATTAACGGTTTTCTTTTTTTACAACGATTATACATTTTTGGCATGGAGTGAACAGTTTAGAAAATTCGAAATTGTGATTACTTGAGAATAGAATATTATGATTAATTGCGAACAACATATATATTGTATCGAGATTTCGCTTTAGCGAAATTTCTCGTTACAAACTACATAAGTTATTACGCTAAAGGTTTTAGAATTTATTCGTAGCGAAGAATTTCTTCACTCGCTGGGACGTGAAACTAGCCAAACGTAACCCCCGTAAAATGAAGTGACGGGAATTCGTTTCCGAGTCTCACCAAACGCTGAATGGTCGAATTTGCCATGTAACTTACCCGAGTAAGCTTTTCCTAAAAAAAAAAAATTTGTTACCATTCAAGAAAAATTCTACGTCTTGCTTAAGATACTTGGCAGCGCAGAGTTGCATTTATACGGAAAGAAGTAATTGTTTGCTGTACCAAAACGCTCCAAGCAACATAATTGGTTGAAAGAACCAGCTATTGGACGCCACAACTAATCGATTGGGTGTCACAACCAACCAATTAGCCGTCACAACTAACCACTTGGACGTCACGAACAACTGATTGAGTGTGACACCCAATAGTTGGTTCGCGCAACCAATTTTTTCACGTGGAGCGTATTCCACCAAGCAGCTGAGTATGGCAACCAATTATTTTCCACCGTGTATCGATGGGTGTTATATGAGATTAGCAAATTTTTTGGTCCTGTACAATATTAATTGAAACGTATTATCCATGATAACATAATTTCATATAACGTATAATTCTGCTAGAAATGGCTTATTGACGATCGTGGGAAATGAAGTCTAAGCACACTCCACGAGATAAGGCGTATTACATTATCATTTCTGACCAATCGCGAAGCCCAGACCTTATCTCTCGACGAAAACGGTGCATTATCAGCAAACTAAACTAATCAATCAATAAATAAAAATTCAAGCAACAGATCTATGGTACCAACTGCTCGTCTGTCCATATAGAAGGATATTATCTTGAGTGGGGGTCAAAAAAGCGAATGACCAAAATAGCGAATTTAAAAATAAGGAACGTCTAAAAGTAGAATGTCCATAATTATCGAATTCGCTTTTTCAGCCATTCCCCATTCTTATCATTCGCTATTTTGCATGCATTTTAATAAGATGGCGGCGAAAGTAACGAATGGCCGAAATACCAAATTTCATAATGATGACCATTCTAGATTCAGATGTTCCTAATTTCGAAATTCGCTATTATAACCATTCACTATTTTGGTCATGCGCCATTCTGACCCCCACCCACGATTTTGCTCCTCTTATTGACACAGGGAAGTAATTAATCGGCAATACCGTTCGAGGAATAATACGTCCGCGCGGAACGTGAATAAAATTTAATCTACCTTCCGGGTGAAGACCGAAGGTTCAGGTGGCTCGTAAAATCGAACTCTCCGCATACCGTCCGTACACTGGACAGTTGATATAGGTAGAAGTAGTGTGCGATGAAGCAAATGGGAGGGCAATATAGAGGGAAGCGGTCGTGTAGCAAGCACTGGGGAGCATAACTGCTACTCTCTGCCTCGTTCCCCCGAGCTTCCTCGCTTCCTCTACATCCTACATCCAACAACGTGCAACCTACGAGCGTCCACCTGGAATATCCATGAGCCGTGAGTGCACGGGTCTCCTCATCCGATGCTGGGAGCACGGGATTGCCACGCAGTGGCGGAATCGCTGGCTCGTCCCGTATACTATCTCTGAAGCGCACTATTGGCACGCCTGCGGGTACAGTTCCCGTGGGTATCGTCGGCCACTGCCAACCGGCCGCGAGTGCGTTATCTGCTGCAGAGCGAAACCATCCTCCTCTCATCTCTGTGTCCAGCATCATCGTACCCTTCAACTCGCGCATTGTATATCGCGGTCAACGCTACCGGACAACCGCTAGCATCAGCAATATCAACTACTGGTTCCCTTGTCCATGTTGGCTACTCATCCGGTTTTCCCGAATTCCTCTACCCACTGGCTTCCTTTCTATTGGTCATAACCGTGAACTCCGAGTTCAGCAATGTATTTCGTCTATGCAAATATGTATGTATTTAAAGATCAAAGCGGTCGTCCCAAGAATATCGTAGAGGGGTAAAAAATGGGGTACAATTACCGAAATTGGCAACTGTACCGGTTCTGGTCAACACCGATGAGCAATCGCGATTTTTTTAGATGTTGTGTCTTTACGAAGAATTGATCGTCCTATTGGCGGCGTTATACAATTATTCATACACTATTTTGTATAGTGTATGAATAATTGAAGCATCGTCAGCCGATTCACTGAATTCTCCAATCCTTACGTGATACGTGTAGTTAGACAATTACATTCTGCGTTACTCGTACTATTCTTGAAACGTATCTGCGAGTTTTCATGTATTATAAGTTTGAACACAAGCTTCATATTCTCAAAAACAAAATCACAAAGACCATCACTGGTATTTTGAATAATCATAGAGTATCATAGTTATGGAATCGTTTCATAATTTGAATGTGTGTACCATGGGTCATGAAATGCGTAGCATAAGTGCGAAATGTACCATAATTTTGGGATCCACGAACATATTCCGTAACTTTGTACTATGCTTTCAGAAATTTTTTTATCGAGTTTCAATGATGGATCGTATGTTGTTGATAATTCAATGTTTTTCAAGTTCTTCTTACGACGATCAATATTCATTATAACCTTCACAAGCAGATGCAAAAACAAGAAATACCCAACAAGCTCACGTGTATCGAATCGATCAGAACTTTTTTTTCGTAGCTTTCTCATTCATTATTTCTCTGTTTCTCTCTTGTATATAATCAAGATTTATGAGTCTTTTGAAACATTTTTACGTGGAGCGTACTTGCTGAGATCTTCCACCCTAATTCTCTTCTCGTCGCAAGAGGCACAGATTGTGAATGCGCAACCGTATCGAGTCAGGGAGATCGATCTTACAAACGGATTTCGAGATCAGTTCCGACGATGCCCACGTTTCGTACTTTCTATGCGCTTCTATTGTGTCTCGTCCAGCGATTTCCAGCGAGTTTTCGAGGCTCATATTTATCTCCACAACCTAGCACGTAAATGACGGTCATGTCTGAATGTGTATTATTTCCAGGTTCCACAAGCTTAATAGCAAATTGTTAAAGTATATCTCTATTAATTGTTCAAAAAAGTATCATTACATGGAAATAACGGGGGTGGGGGTTAGAATAGCGAATGACCAAAATAGTGAATGGTTAAGAAAATAGCAAATTTCAAAATTAGGAACGTCTGAATCTAGAATGGTCATCATGGCGAAATTCACTATTTCAGTCATTTGCTATTTTGATCTCCATTCTATTAAAATGCAATCAAAAGAACGAACGATAAAAATGGCGAATGGATGAAAAAACGAATTCCATAATGATGACCATTCTAGATTCGAACGTTCCTAATTTCGACATTCGCTATTCTAACCATTCACTATTTTTGTTGTTCGTTATTTTGATCCCCAACCAATAACGGCTTCGTTGGGCCAACTGAATATTTATTAGTTAAATGAAAATGAGTTGCCACAATCATCTGGTTGGTCAGTGTAACTACCTGGTATAAGTCACATTTACCATTCCGACTTATTTGACTTAAATAGGTCACACCACGAATTTTATTCATGATCCAACTAAGTAAGATAGTTGGGGCCAAAATAGTAGTTGGCCTAACTGACTTCTCAGTTCAAGCAACGATCAGAGCCAACGATCTGAAAATAGTTGATCTAACTAACTAATCGTCTCTCTCAGAGCCCTAAGTCACTTAGTTCGGTTCACCAATCTGTTTCATTGCCCTAACGAAGTTGTTTTCTTCGGGTATACAGTCGAAAATTTTATTCGTATTTGGGATAATAAGCAGCGGTAAAGATGATGTACAAATAAAAAGCTATCTAATTATATGCTTAAGGCTTTCGCGGTCAGAGTTGTTATCAGAATTTAAGACCGCCGAATTGTTGCCAAGTCTACGTTCAGCAAACGTTACAGTTCACATTATCAGGGTTAGAGCTTCGATACGAAGGCGCCGTATCTTAAAGTCGTTCTTAAGTACATTGCTTTTGTCATGGTCTGTTAATTTTTTCATGGACCAATGCACCAGGTACTCGGAGCGTTCTTAATTGATCAGCCAGTCAATTAAAAACGCTCTGATTGGCTGGTTCACTGGTCCATGACAAAATCAATAGACCGTGACTAAGGGAATGTACTTAAGGACGACTTCGAAATAGGGAGCTTCAGGATCGAAGCCCAAGCCCCGACGATGGGAACTGTTACGGTTTCGAAACGTTGACACTTCAAAAATGCGTTCGTTAATTTATGTTTTTACACTTATATGGAATAACAAATTAGAATAATGATTCACTAGGTAATTTTTCCTTGCAGTATTCTGTTCTTATAAAGGTGCGTCTGTTTTTTTAACTACAAAATAAATATCCCCGTTACTTCACGTACTGAAAAAAAAAGCTGTCAAATTATACGATAGACTTTAACGATTTCTTATCCAACACTTGACCCTATAAAATTGTAACCGATATTCATATTGGAGCGAAAATGAGGAATAAAACAATGTAGCACATTTAGAAAATTTTCGAAAATTTATGTTTTGTTTGGCATTCAACATAATATAAATCTTGTGATGAATTGAAAGGGATTAGTGTCTAACCTTTGCTTAGTTGGCCAGGAGTACAAAGTTTATCACCTATGAACCCATCGAATCTTACAACAGGAAGTTGGGACAAGTAACAATTTTTTCATTTCACCGTAATTGCAAATATATGTCACAATATATTTGTCGCAATTGTATGTCACAATATAATGTCGAAATTTGCAAGATTTTTTTTCTAATATGAAAGTTGCCTCTTACACAGGTTTTATTAATTGAACAGGAGAAACTCTCGAAAGTTCATTGACCTTTTATTCTAGGTGTCTTCAACTTTAGTGAAGAGAGTGACGTTATTACCCAAAGGTACAGTGTAGCTAGTCAAGTATCCAGCAAAAACCCGATCCTTCCCGAGGGAGTCTACGACGAGCCAGAGTGCTCGAGTTCTCGCATCCAACGACGACGTGAGTGGTGTACTACTAGCTCACTGGCTACACGCTTGATAGGGGATGATGGTGTCCTAATGGGCCGAGTGCTCAAGGGTCGTTACGCAATACCCTCAACGGATACTCCGTATATAAACCCTCGAGCATCAACTTCTCGTAAAAATATTGTTTGCAACAGTATAGCATATAATATTTCCATGAAAAAAGCTGAATATTAAACCCATAACCTTTGACCTATTGATAAGAAAAATGAAAACTTGAAGTAACGTTGTTAGTATATCTATATAGGAAATTTAATCCCACGCTCACTTATAATACAGGTCTTTACTTAAAAATTACAATGGATTTTAGTAAACTACGGAAATAAAAAAAATGTACATGTTTTAAGAATGTATTAATGAAAGTATTACTCTGTTTTTTCTCTGCATAGTAATTTTCTAAAATCCTTCGATTTTTACTTGGAGTGATTATCTTTTATTTTTTTGCTTTTAGAAGTGACGCCTTTTAATTGTTGATAGTTACTATAACTATAGTAATAAACTGTACATATAGTAAGCACATGATTCTGAGTATTCAATACGGTGTATAATAAAACACAAAAGTTAATTAACCACCCACGCGGAAAAATCATATATAAGTCAATATATATAGTCTCAATAAAAAATGGACATATGGAATAACTATACACTGTATTTCATTCATATAAAATTTATATATAATCTGCAGATTTTAGAAAACAATTTTTGTAGAAACGTTATATTAAATTTACATAAATTATATCGCACTTTATATCATTTTTATACAATTTTCATATAACTTTTTTACTTGGGCACATTGAACAAAAAAACATAAAGTGGTGATTACCAGATTATAGAAGTTGAAAAAAGATTCAAAAAAATATTGGAAGTTTTCTTAAATTGCTGATTATATTTACCAATATCAGATTTTAACCATATTTTTTTTTCTCTTTTGTTGTTTGCTACATCGGAGGTAATTGGGATCATTTCATCCTCTCAGAATCATAAATCAGCACTATGACTGAGGAACCCAAATGTGAAATTTCTCATAGTCATTTTTGTGCACCCGACAATGCATTACGGTATGAGAAGGACAGTAATCTATGTTGTCCCGTACAGGAAAAAGAGCGCTATGGCCTCCGGGGAATCGTGGGGGCAGCACAGGGACAGCTGAAAAGCTCATACTATCCACACTGCACTTGTTTTCCATTAGCTAAACGAATATGTATAGCGTATATGGCTGTGCCCAACCTGCATATAAACCCGGGTGTACGCAACGACTGTGAACTAGCAGAGCGCTCAAGGATCATGCTTTGCGTTGTTGTTATCTCGGGTGCGGAGTTTCGTTGGATATACACGCAACTCTGGCTATTATGGGCAGCCTCCAGGGGTTCCATTGCGATGATAAACTTCATAGCTTACCCGGCAATGCGTCACCGTTCTGCTAGTGCGATCTACGCCTATTTCACTGGATCGCTAATCCATAACAAAAAAAAAACAATATCAGAAACAGTAGAAAATCAAACCTATCAAAGTGGTATCATCGCTCCTCGTCAGTAGTTGCATTCACCTCAGAATAAGAATTACGACATTGTCAGTGTCACAGAAATACACGATAAATTGATGTAACATCAATTTTATAAAGACTGAGTATTTATTAAATTGATGTAACATCAATTTGATGAAGGCTAAGTATTTATTAAATTGATGTTACATCAAAATCAAAGAAGAATAATGATTATTATGTAGCGCCTATTCGAATGTGAAAGGGCGTTTCATCGTATATATGATATTAATAAAATATCAAATCTTATTAAATATGTGAAGCAATTATGTTACGTCAGTATGATGAAAAATTCAAAAAGCTTGATCGAAAAAATGCTGAAAAACCCCAAGATCTTCAGATTGACAACTTGAGTATCTAGACGGGAGCGTCGCAGTGTTGCGTGATGACCTGTTCGCGCACTTGTTTGACCCTAGCACTTGCCGAAAAATGAGTGGCAATTCGTTATATTTACGTGCCCGGTTCAATTCGCCAATTTCGAAGAAACGGAAACACATCGTTACATACTCGTCCTTGCAGTGCAATATCAATTGTATTATTCGACAGAACACGTTTTCATTTTTTTGTTCGGGAACAAAAAAAAAGGCAAGCTGAAAATGATACACAATGTTTATAACACCGTGAACTATGTTCAATAATATTTTTCATAAAATTAAGTAGACTCTGGGGGCTGAAAAAAAAGAATTTTTTTTTTTTACTTTTTGGGCTGTGGTCGTTTCTTTACAAATCGGATCAATGTTTAATTCATTCTATTGGAAAGAACGCTTTTTTCCGGTTGAAAGGCACTGGGCAGATTTCATTTTTGTCTATTGACACTGAAGATATACATAATTAAACATACGGAAATTTTTTAAAAATATTATTCAAATACGGCTCGACAAAAACAAAATATTATTCGAGATCTTCAACTGTACGGAAGTTTTCTTTTATCATACAAGGAAATGATATTCATGGCAAGCGAAAAAACCCGAGACTCTCGGCCAAAACCTCAGAACTGAATTTTCTCCTATAAGCATAGCTTAAGACTTGGCAGGCCATCGAGCAGGCAGAAAAGGCAACACCAACAGACATTAATTTGTATATATCAATCACTACAAAAAAAAACTTAAGCCAAATATACAACTTTACTCAAAATCTAGTCTCAAAATAAAAATATTCCAAACCCAGGTTGCCCTCGACAACATAAAAACCCAAACAAAAGTATTCCATTATATTCATGAAGAAAAAATCATATCATAAAATGACTCATCCGAAGCAGTAACGCAATTGTATAGGAAGTTATGGCCTGAAGTTAGGAAGTTGGACAACATGCTAAATAGTTGTGGACAGCGGGGAAATGAATACCTGCTATCTAGAGTTTCTCTAGACAGGACGTACTCTGTCCGGTATCTATATGTCTGTGAGTACACTACCGTGCACGACATGAGTATATCGTTGGATCTGGCATCAGAATGTGGTCCGCAGTCGAGAGAGAGAGAGAAATAGAAAGATCCCAGTGGCAATAGTAGTAGCAGCAGCAGTACCTTCACCAACACATAGGTGCAAGTTCGCAAACAGTATATCTGTCGGGAGTCGTCGTGTGATAAAGGGTTCTACCGGTGTGCCGGTTCAGTCCTGCCGCTTCCACTGGTGGGTTCTGGTTCTGGTTCTGCGATGTTTCTGGTATTACTCGAGGTCCAGTTAATTTATGGCTCAACGGCAAAATATTGTTCCCACCGTAGAGATTAGTACGGAAGGGGTGAGGGCGTCGCGTGCTGACACACACACAATGGTGATGGCGCTAACCCACACAGAGAACACGTTTATTCTTTGGCCGGACCCCAACGAGCAAAATCCCTCGTTCTATTCTCGTGTCCACCCTGCGAATCCCTCCAAACCTCTGCGTTCCCTCTCACCCTCTTCTGGACAGCAAGCCAGGTTGACACATGGCCAGCGTGTGGGCGCATGATGGTGGGAGTGAAAAGAACCAAAAAAAAACAGCAGACCCTACCCAAAATATATACACGCGAGAGTGAGTGAGCAAGCCAGACAGCAGAGAATGAAGGTGTGAGAGAGGTAGGTTTAAAAAAAGCTGAACCCACACACACGGACAGCCGCCAGTGAACGGGTACGGGCCAATTAGGTCCACAATGCAGCATGGGATCACAGTGTTTGTTTATTTCGTACATCATGGTTCACCCGCCGCCTCTGTATACCGCTCGCCCTTCTCTGCCTCCTCCTCCTCTACCCAATGCCTTTTTATCAATCCCCATCGCTCGACACTATGTTACGTTATCCCGCTGCGTAATCGAACTATCATTCGTTATTTGCCTGGCGAAAATCTCGGAATTCGTGGTATCGCATATCTATGTGAATATTGTCCATGCCATATCGCACTCTGCAATATCCCCAATAGCGTCATAATAATGATACCACTCCGAAACATAACGTTTTATTGGCCCCAGCAGGTGAAAGAAAAATCGTTGTCCAATTGTAGCACCTATTTCGTATTGTACTTCATACCAAAATACAAACACGGTGGATTCCGAAATTGGTGCGTTATATGTTTTGAAAAGAGTTAATTCCTTCGTTACGCCGGTATTTCTGTGTCAGTTGACATTGACGCGGTTTTTAATCTAGGGTAGATATTGCCATCGACGAGAAATTATGATAGTACTTCCGTGGTTGTGATATCTCTTCTGTTTGTATTTGTTTGTTATTGATGCTGTGGCCGAATTTTGTTGATATTGAGGTAGATCATCGGGTATTGGCGGACAATGTGGAAGATTTTATTCTAGTTTGTTGTTATTGATACTTATTCATTGTATTTATTACGTTTCGACCTTGGTGTGCGTCCTTTTCAATTTATATATGAATATATTCTGGTTCGTTCATAATGAAATCACTGATCTCCGGTATCTCTAGCTGATGTGTATCTTGTTTTATCTTGTGGCTGTTTGTTCATGTTTGAGATTATCTAAGCGTTGGATCATATTTTTCATGCCACTTGACCCAGAGAATCGGTGAATGTGCTCACCGGTTTCTCTGGCTCAACAGGCACGAAAAATGGTTTCATTATGAACGAACCAGAATATATTCATATATAAATTGAAAAAGACCCACACCAAGATCGATAAGTATTTAATACAATGAACAAACATCAATAACACCAAAATGGAATAAAATCTTCCAAATTGGCCGCCAATAGCCGATCATCTACCTCAATATTTCTTCTGTTTGGACTTAGTCGGAACCTCCGAGTTATACCATATTTTGTCGTGTAATGTGCTGCGTCGGTATAAAATGGGTTAGAAGCGGCGAAAAGTGTCATGACTTATGATTTCACTACGGTATGAAATGAACCCAGAAAATCTTGATATTTAGCATTGAACGAGAGAATGGTCATAAGCGTTACAATGGACAAAAATGATGCGTCCACAACATTGGGTCTAAAATATAACAAGTTGGTAAGGGAATCGCGAGGAATATAATAAAATTCCGGGAGGCGCGGTGAGTAAGGGCTTGGAAAGGTACAGAGAGGAATGTGAAAATGTTTTTCCGCAATGAAGACAGCAAACGGAGCGAGAGTATATATGCAGCAGTAGAGCTGGTTGTTGCTGGCGATTTTGTTGGCGTTGGTTGTGACGGCAACGGCGGAGTTGCCGCTATGTTGTTACCGTTCTCAGGCGTCCCTTTCCCGCCCTCAGACCAAGTTATTCTCCACGCGGAATGACACTGTTTCATGGGGATGTAAACCCGGGCGACGTTTCTCTAGCTGTGCCGAAATAAATGGTGCTTCCGCCTTGAGCCCATTTGTTCTCCAACGAAGCGACCCCCGGAGGCATGGAGAACTACAGAGAGAAAGGGACAACGAGTGACGGTGAGACGCGAGATCGAGGAAAGAGATGTGCAGAGGGAAAAACGAGGAGCTAGTACAGTTCCTTCAAGCATGCCGACCGTCTCTTGCTCTCGCACTTCGTCGTACCTTTGCACGTCGGGGACTGCGCTTATGAGTTGTACTTCCATTTCGCTGTATGAACCGACCAACAGGACGGAAATGGTAAGAGTCACCAAGAGGCTAAATATATCTGCGAGAATATAGTTAATGACGGAAACGTACGTGCGTTGAAAAACGCTATTTCATTTGTCTACAATGATCTAAAACGGTGGTCTATGCAAAGTCTACCGACTGTGATGATTGCTGAGCGAAATGTCGAAATTGCGGTGACGAAAATCATGTTCCAGAGAACTGAATTTGGAATTTTTGCAGGCTCTATGTTTCTCTTTACAATTGCCGTAGTCAGAATAATTTTATCATAGATGTCGTCGCATTTTTTGCTTGCCCAGAGAAATCTACAGATGAATTTGCGCTATATGGCTAGTGTTAGGTCCGCTGCATAGTATCAAAGGTACATTGTATCTTGCCGAAAATGTATAATCATAGACAAACCGTAACTGGTGGTTGTGCGGTAGGTGTACGGCGATATGTATTGTTATGAATATTCGGACGACATTCGCGTGACTGACTCACGTTTCTTACGTTGACAATGACAAACAAAGATTCACGCTCTCGATTTGACAGACAAAATACGGTTGCTATCAGACGCCGTGTGTTTTTGGAATGACTCATTAATTAAGTGCTTTTCCGAGTTAATATTTAGACCCTCACTAAAACCTAAATATAGTAGTACACACGCAGGGTACATGAAGGTTCTTCCATTTTATTCACACTTCCCGAAACCTCCAAAAAAGGCAAATTACCCAATTAGTTCTAAGGCCCTTGCAAAGACTTCCAAAAGTGGCATATTTTACCCATTTTCATTCAACAAAGGGCGTTCAAAGGGCTTAAATTTTAACTCGGAATTTGTAGTTCGTGTACATTTGATACGAATTCAAAAAAATGTATTGTGGAAGGAATTCTTAACTACGATTTAATCAGAATACCTACAAGAACTGGTCACGATAGTAAACATTGATTCAAGGAAAGAGATTGTTAAAAAAAAAATAGCAGAGAGAAAAACAACCACAACCCAGAAAACCTCTAGTTGATCGTATAGTGGAGATAGGAAGGTACTTCTGGTGGAACGTAAGAGCAGCAGGAAGGAAACAGCGGAACGATATCCCTCCGGAGTTTACGACCAACCGGACGGCAATAGCGTTCAAGAAATCGAATCGATGACATCTACCCTGGATGACATAAATTTCGTGAGGAACAGCACCATGAAACGTTCAATCGCCTAGAGTGATCTTCATATGTTAACAATACACCAACGGCTATAACGCACCAAGTCCACAAGTACTTGAACTATAACAGCTGCAAATTATTCATTCAATGGAATTCATTGGATCTGTTTAAAGGAGTCTTCTCCAGTGTGTATACCCAATTTGAGGCGGTTTTTTGGAAATTAAATTTAGAAAAAACGGTTAAATGAACAGTGTTAATATTTTGGAGTTATATTAGTACATGTTTAAAGCAACATCTTGAATTTTGTTCACAGTATTTTATTTAAAAAAAGACAAGATGTATAATGTTGCAGAGGTGATGTCACGAAAATCCTATTTACTCGGACGTTAAGATTGTGGCCATCCTGGAAATCTGAAAAAAAAACGTTTTTTTTTTTGTCGCATTGTCGCATCGGCTGAACCTTAGCTCGGCTATTCTCACGAAAATGACTTTAAAAATTTTGAACCCAATTCTCAATACCCTAAGCTACAAGAATATGGAGAGAAATTTTTTGTACGAAACATACAAGAAAACTCCTATAATACTCCATTCATTATTTCGGGGAAAATGATATCACGCGAAATTTTTTTAGATACCTCTGCGCAGTGCAGAAATGTCTGCATTGTAGGCAAAATGAGTTCTCAGCTTATAACTCTCGCTGCCCGACCGAAATACAGACCACGTGGGGTGTCCGATGGATTATAACTGGCGGACGATAAATTATATGGGGTGGAGATGAGTGTAGGTGAGGGAGGGGGGGGGGGGGGAATACCCCTTCTTAGCTCGACTATTCTCACGAAAATGACTTTAAAAATTTCGAACCCAATTCTCAAGACCCTAAGCTACAAGGATATAGAGAGAAATTTTTTGTACCAAACATACAAGAAAACTCCCATAATACTCCATTCATTATTTCGGGGAAAATGATATCAGGCGAAATGTTTTTAGATACCTCTGCGCAGTGCAGAAATGTCTGCATTGTAGGCAAAATGAGTTCTCAGCTTATAACTCTCGCTGCCCGACCGAAATACAGACCACGTGGGGTGTCCGATGGATTATAACTGGCGGACGATAAATTATATGGGGTGGAGATGGGTGTAGGTGGGGGGGGGGGGGGGGGGGGAGGAGTAAGCTACAACTCGGACGTGTTTTGAACGAGCGAAAATGTCGCACTCGCTCCAAGCAACGACACCACCGCAGCACTATACTCTATGCATGTACGTATGTATCCACCTACGTCATGGTGTATACCGTACGGACGTTATACCGCGTTAACGTAGCGTCGCATAATTCAATTTCGCACCGTGGCCAGCCTCATCCCACCTATCTACTAGCTCGTTCGTTCTGCGCGTTGACCACACGTATGTTATACCTCTACGTTGGCACTATCCGCACCCCGCCGCCCCCGCAATGCTCCAATGAACAAGCAGTCATACGCGGCGGAAAACGTGTCGTATCAAGAGTCACGGTAGCGACTCGACGCAAAGTATTTAAAAAAAAAGAAAATTAATATCGAGCAAAGTCCGTTTGATTCTGGATGAGCTGACGTCACGAGACCTGGCGAGGCTACTGACACTCTCATCATCTCGAAGATCGTGTTTTATGCAACTCTTATGCAACTCCGTGCGAGAAGTGCTTACTTCTCGCACTAGTGAAATAAAATTGTATACGAAACTCGTGCGAGAAACTTTTTCTGACGAGGGTGAGTTTGCAGCACGAGCGGAAGACGAGAATTGCGATAGTCAATTTCACCTTATTGAAGGAATCAGTTTCGCCAAATTGTGGTAGTCAGTTTCACCGAATAGCGGTGGTCAGTTTTACCGGATACCGGCGGTCAGTTTTTTCCTTTATGTCCTGTGAAACTGCAGTAGCCGATGACAGATTGTTTGAAATTCAGTTTCGCAGTATTGCAGAGGTTGCAGAGTTTTATCCAAATGTGGTGGTCCGTTTTACCGGATTTTGGTGGTCAGTTCATTTCGTTCCGTTCAGTGAAACTGACCTAGCCAATGAGATATTGCGGTGGTTAGTTTCTCCGTATTGTGGAAGTCAGTTTTACTGTATTGTGGAGGTCCATTTAACCGTATTGTAGTGGTCAGTCTCACGGTATTACGGTGGTCAGTTTTATCTTGTTTGTCTTGTGGAAATGATCTACCCAATCAGAGATTGCGCTCGTCAGGTTTTGTTTCCACTTACTTTTTTTTCAATACGTAGCGTTAAGATGCTACCCTGTCTCTTGATTTTAATTCCATTAAACGAGATGATTAATTAAATATATAATTCTTTTAACTACATAGATTATTCAGAAAATTTCAAATAAATAGATTGTTTGAAAACATTGAAAATATATATACTGTCAAGTATTTCTTTGGTAACCTAAAGTTGTAGAGGGTGTAATAATTCCGGTGGATCAAACACCAAACATTTGATTCGCTTGCACTTGAATCTGTTAATAAACAGACTTATAAGTTTGTTAATTAATGATAATATTGAAGGTTTGTAAATGACTAAAAGTTAAATTGGCTTCGTGACAAGCTGCTCGGAATTTCAAATATTGTACTACGCGGAAAAATTATTGACTGTTCCGTTGAAATTTAATTTAATTTTTGACGTCTTTGCCTCGCACGCTCAATTATTTCCTCGTAATTTATACTATAGTGTTCCAGAAGCAGCTCTCGTTCTTTCAACGGTACTTTAAGTTGCTCCGCCAAACTTAAATCCTTCCGACTGTAATACTATAAGCACTTCTGTGTTTCGAGTTTCTCATTAAGCGAGAGAAAAGGAAGGAAGGGCTCTCATCACGGATCGGTGAATCTTCTGGAGAGAATTCTGATTAAGGAAAGTTCCGCAGCGTGAACGATATGAACTCTAGGCTATAGCGCGGCTGTACAGTTTGCGGTATTATTATATTGTTCCTGTGTGAGTTGGCGAGATGAAGGGCACGGCTCTATTTCCGGTCAGCCTCCGGCTAAAACTGCAAGCTCGTTCAGAAACATACTCCTTTCGAGCTAGCCTTTCAGTTCCTATACATTAATAATGAAAAAAGTCACTTTTTTGGGCATAAACCAGGTTAACGCAATTACATAGTTACATTAAATTACAGCAAGATGAGAACGTGACTTTGAAACAATCCTGAATACTTTTGATCCTCCAATTCACTATAGTATGTGGAGAAATTCACGGTGTGTAATAATTGAATCGGAACGTACTTTTGATGTCGAGACCGTGAAACATGTCCGAATCTACTGTAGATGCGACGAAGAATTGGAATAGCAACGGAAAGATAAATCTCTAGACAAGATCGAAGAAGTCAAAAGTCCCAAGGTTCAAAGTCGCAAATCCAAAGTATAGATTACATGTCGGATTTGTCTCAAATGTCATTCAAAATATCTTTGTATCCTGAAATAACTATGGAAAGTGACGTAAGAAAAACCAAGATAGGTTCTTTCCAAATGTCGGATGCGATGTCGTCGAACGAGTGACACTACTGAAATGGAAGAAAATCATGGCGTTCTGTGATGCGTAACCAAGTCGCGACGGCAGTGCGTCAGTTCTATAGAAACCATTTGTGCACACATTCGTTCGTCACGCTCAGTTCTACACATATTCTTACGATGGAATTGTAAATATCATGAACAGTACAAAAGGAAATGGTACATAAGTAACGTAGTTATGTAGAAATTCCACGAATAATTTTTCTTTGTGGTGTTCATGATTTTACAATTCATCAGGACGCCATCAGAACTGACTGCGGTCGTGACACACACCGAGAGAACATTTTTTATTAACGCCAAAGAATTGTGTTGATTGATTTTTTTAACGCGAAAGTGGCTTGTTGCCATTACGCCAGTAGTAACTTTTTGAAAAAAGCAATTTGCAAGATCAACAATTAATTTATAAGCAGCTTTGTACAGCTTGGTTAAGAAACAAAAATGAAATACAAATTCGCGGGAAAACTTCATGGTGAAGAATAACATTCGCAGATTCCTAATTAAGATAAAACATATAGTTTCTTCATTTTTTGGTTGTTATATTAATTTAAATTATTTTTTTATTTTTGCAGGTGACATAAAAGTGGAGATAACTGTGCCAAAGGAAGCAGAACGGGGTAGCACGGCAAATCTGAGATGCGAGTGGCATCTCCGCGGTGGCAAAAATCTCTACTCTGTCAAGTGGTACAAGGATGAACACGAGTTTTTCCGTTACATGCCCGACAATCAAGAAAGAATGCAGATGTTCCCGCAGATGGGAATTAAGCTCGACGTAAGTTCACTAACGTACCTCTACTCCAACTCAATCGACTTACACAGGGCCTCGCAATTTCAACGCGACGGACATTAGCATAGTAATCCAATCAGAGAACGTACTGGCCTTTATCCCTCCCTCTGCACATTCATTATACCAACCAATCACAAGTTATCGTTTCCTAACGATACCTTATTTTTCGCGGAATAGCTCTACTTCTGTGTCGATTAAAGAAGCTGTATGAGTCACTATATTCATTCCATTACGTTTAACACTGTAAAATAACTAAAATTTAATGTACTTAGGCTTACAAAATTGACGTACTTTGCACTTGAACGGCAGATTAAAGTTCTGAATCATAGATGATTACTGTAAATTTATAATTCTTTTGCAAAATGAATGTACCTGACTGTAATTTTTATCAATACTTGTAAATCGAAAAATTTTGTCACGTAACACCTAAAATCTAGTACAAGCATTTGAAGATTGTACTTGAAATTAAAAACAAGGTTATAGAAATTTAGGAAAATTGCGTTTTTGTTTTACGGTGCAGAGACGAGAGAGGGCAAGAGATAGTCGTTGAGTTTTTGAATTCAACCATGGAGATCTGACTTCTAATTCTTTCTCTTTGCAATTCTCTTGCAAATAAAATTTCTAATCCGTTTGCAAAATTAATGTACCTAACTGTAATTTTTATCAATACTTGTAAATCGACAAATTTTGTCGTGTAACACCTAAAATCCAGTACAAGTACTTGAAGTTTGGACTTGAAATTCAAAACAAGGTTATTTCAATTTTAAAAAATTGTGTTTTTGTTTTACGGTGCAGAGACGAAAGAGGGCAAGAGACAGTTGTTGAATTTTTTAATTCAACTATCGAGATCTGACTTCTAATTCTTTCTCTTTGCAATTCTCTTGCAAATAAAATTTCTAATTCTTTTGCAAAATTAATGTACCTAACTGTAATTTTTATCAATACTTGTAAATCGACAAATTTTGTCGTGTAACACCTAAAATCGAGTACAAGTACTTGAAGTTTGGACTTGAAATTCAAAACAAGGTTATTTCAATTTTAAAAAATTGTGTTTTTGTTTTACGGTGCAGAGACGAAAGAGGGCAAGAGACAATTGTTGAATTTTTTAATTCAACTATCGAGATCTGACTTCTAATTCTTTCTCTTTGCAATTCTCTTGCAAATAAAATTTCTAATTCTTTTGCAAAATTAATGTACCTAACTGTAATTTTTATCAATACTTGTAAATCGAAAAATTTTGTCGTGTAACACCTAAAATCCAGTACAAGTACTTAAAGTTTGGACTTGAAATTCAAAACAAGGTTATTTCAATTTGAAAAAATTGTGTTTTTGTTTTACGGTGCAGAGACGAAAGAGGGCAAGAGACAGTTGTTGAATTTTTGAATTCAGCTATCGAGATCAGACTTCCTCATCTTCAGGCCTTAAATAAGGAAATCGTAAAAGACTCCTGCACTTTGGGTGCAAGCAGAAAAGAAAAACAGTAAATTGATTTCCATCGAGTGCTGGAGCAAACGCAGCGATATATACGAGAATAGCGTCGTACCACATTGCTATAGCTATGCTGCTGTGTAGCTACGAAAACGACTACTACTCACTTCCGGTGGTTGTAGTAGTGGTTGTCGGTGCTCTCTCGCTCGTTCTGTGCGAACTCAATGGGAGAGGGGTGTTGGCGAGAATCGCCGACGAAATGGCCCGCCTGCCAAAGCGATTTCAATCCCCGGAATTCCGCGAAGTGGTTGAACGTGCGACTCTCGAGAAGGAAGTGCCGTATTCGTAGGGAATGTAAGGGGCATCAGAAGCATCGACGGTGAAAGAGAGAGAGAGAGAAAAAGTAGTTTCCGGTCCCACGAAATGTCTACCTATATGGATGTGTACCTTCTGGCCCGGAATCCGTATACCATTGGTTACGTTACTTCCTTTCCTTAAAACGCAAACACCACCAACATCCCCAACATATATATATATATATATATACATTAGGGTGTGCCAAAAATAAGCGATATTTTTTTATCCTCGCTCTCCGCCCAAAATATCGTAGAATACATCTTAGTAATGATCTTCGCAAAAGCGGAGCTCATAATTTCAATCCTTAGAAGTCCATCATCGCGTTCGAAGTTTTCCCATTAAAATATCACAGGAAAGTAACTTTTTTCCATTCTTTCTCCCTGCAACCTTGGAAGAATTTTTTTTTCATAAAAATGATGACTATATCTTATGAATCATTAAATTTCGAACAAAAAATCTGATCGAGTCGAATTTCTATCTTCAATATTTGATTTGTTACAGAGCCTTGAAAATTTTTATGTTGTAAATTTTCCATGTTTTTCTTTTACATTTCTTAGCTAATCTATTGAAGTTAGGACAAAAAGTTAAGAGAACATTTTGCCGTTCATCTGACGCACTACAAAAAAGTTGTTGACGAGTTTTTCGTATCGTTCATATTTACAAAGTTACAGACCAAAAAAGTTATGGTTTTTGTATTTTTAATCAAAACCCATTGTCTGCCATTTGGCTTGATCTGTCGTTTACGACAAATGGAAAAGTTACACTTTTTTCCATAATCTCATAGTGCACCATATCACTGCACGAAATTGCACAATAATATTCCTTGATGTGTATACTGTAACTTTTCGGAATTAATTTTGTTTGTAAGTATGCGTATTTTTATTTTGACATTTTCCAGCTGATTTGGTCCCCTCAAACTGTACAGTTGGTAAGCCATTCTGTAGCAATCAACCAATTGAGTCAATAATCCGAATTGGTGAAGAAAAGACACAGGGATGCCAATACCAAGAAACTGATCTTTCACTGCCAGGCCTATAACTGTGCCATTTCCTCAAGTTCCACAACTACCACGACATCTATGTGGAATCAGCATTCCATCAAGTGGCTGTGTGCGAGGAATGGAACCCCGTAGCATTCTTCTACTCTTTCCCCATTGGTCGATGCTTCCACCTAGCGTACGAGTTCTTTCTTCACAGTTCACAGCCTCAGCTCTACATGGAATCCGAAGCAATCAATCTTCTCAACTCCTAGCAGCCGCTGGTTGTGTAGTTGTTGGTACTATTTACGCGGTGCTCGTTCCTCGATCGCTTTCCAGTCCTTCTGAACCCACTCGCTCAACTTTTACCTCTTCTACCCCCGTTACACCGTATTGCACAGTAGTGCACTTTGTTGTGACGAACCCAAATGCAGGGCTCCACCCGTTACTCCCTCTGGCCCTATTGAAGCCACTTGCATCATCTCATCTAGCAAAGTAACGATCAATGCAATGGGAAAGCAAAGTACACTTTGAATGAAGCAATTCACTTCGATTTTCCTTCAAATACTCAACTCATGATCTTCTGGTGCTTCTGGTACTTTTGAGCCCGCAGGTATTGCAGATGGAGTTCAGTTTAATTGTCTATTTCACTCACAGGTACTATATTTGGGAATAGAATGAGTTTCATTCGATACATAGGAAGCAATCATAGGGATATTAAATTAACGTTGATTAGTCGGTTTTACTGTAATACCATAGTTGTTTTTGTATGATGCTAGAAAATCTCCTGTTCAATAATATAAACCTGATATTTATTTTTATTCGTTATCTATTGATTACATTGATTGGATTTATCGAGTGTTGACCATATCACATTATAATCATATTTCATATTTCATGTTAGTCATTCAGATAGACAAAAAAATTGTGTTATAATATGATCTGAGTGACTATTTCCAGAGGCTTTCCGATTCAATTCGCGTCAATGTTAAGAAAAACTTGAGTATGTTTTTCAGTGATTAATATGTACCATCGTGTAGTGTAAGATGGAAGATTTGATTTGAAGGGCAGGATCACACAATTAAATCATGAGAAAAGCATATTTCCAAAATTAATTTCTTCATTACTTTAGTAGGAGCTTAACAGGGCAGCTTTTTTAAGCCGACCCACGTGGAAAAATCATATATAAGTCAATATATATGGTTTGTATAAGAAAATGGACATATAGAATAACTATACACTGTATTTCATTTATATGAAATTTAAATATAATCTGCACATTTTATGAAACGATTTTTGTAGAAACGTTATATTAAATTTACATAAATTATATTGCACTTTATATCATTTTTATAGAATCTTCGTGTGTATCGTATACAACATATAGAAAATGCATATTTTCACTTTTGTATACAGCTTCTATGTAGATCTTTATACATAATTTTTATAAAATCTTCATATAATTATTTTACTTTGGGAAACATGGAAATCCATGAAGCCCCCTAACATTCAGTCTGAAAAGGTTCTCAATATTTTGCCCTACAGAAAAAAGCGTGACCGAAATGTAGGAAACCCTATGAGACTTCCACATAAAGGCCCTAGGAGAATTAGGGAATATTATTTGGGGCCTCGAAAAAACCCTGATAGGTTTTATCCGCGGGTTCCTTTTTTCCCACTGCATGTAAGGAAAGCTCTCACAGATAGAAGGCGCGATGATCCCTTAAAAATCGGCATGCAATGAGAGATATTTTTATACTAGGAGCGACAGCGAAGAAAAAGTAAAGACGTATGAAGAAATAGAGCGTCAGTATCGTTTCTGTCTTTACATTCCTGTTTTCGCTCACAACTTACTTTTGTTTTTATCGCGAGACGAGGAGAAAATACTGGTTAGAGGTGCTCAATGTCTCCAAGGTTAGAAACCGTCTCTAGGAACCGAGATTCCGGAAGTGACGCACTCTCGAGAGTTACCCACCCCTTCCATCAGCGTCTTTCATTCTTTCTTCGTTCGTGTCTTCTTGCTCTACCTTTTTTCCGCTCTTCCGCGCCTTTCCCGCCACTCGACTAGGCGAGTAGCTGTATAAGACAAGCGGAAAGTTTCATCCTGCACGAGGATATAGTCGTGTCGCCTCGCATCTCTCTCTCTCTCTCTGCCTTTTATTTAGTCTTGATCGTAGGGGAAAGCAGAAACGGGTTCACAAGGGGACTCGTGCTTTTGCTGCTGCTGATTCGGGTGATGCCTGAGCTTGTAGTTTGACGATAGTTCGAGAGTCGACGTCTATCAACGCAAACGGCAACGACGAAGATGCCGAAGACACCGAAGACGACCACGTCGTCGAAGGTCCGTGGAGAACCGGCGCTGTTCTTGTCGAAACTTTGATTCGTTTCATGAAATCTTATTCCAACTTCATCCGTCTGGTCTGCTTCCCCTGTCTTTCTGCTCTCTACACTCCGAACAATCTATCGTCTATGGATCTCTAGGGCATATCACTCCTTCGGAGTCAAGAATTATACATTGGTGAATGAAACTGTCGTTTCAAGTTTGTTTTTCATCGTAGATTAATAAGAGATTGCTTGAATTGTTACAGTCGTATTTATGAATGGGTTGACTTTTAGATTATACTGTGGAACGTGAAAAAAAAATCAGGAATGGATGTAATAAATATAGTTTCTATTAAATTGTCAAAATTAATTGCGAGAGCTTATATAATGCCACAACTATTTATTTATTTATTTATTTATTTTTCGGTGAACGGGACAAACCACTTGATAAAAATAACATAATGATGGCGGAGAACAAAAAAAAGAGGAAAAATAACAAAATAGCGAAAACCGGAGAATGGTTATAATGAGACAAAAGAACATATGAAAAATAATAAAAATATAGTAATGAGAATACGGCATTCAACAAAAATATAATACATTAATACAGCAACCTTATGTAGGCTCAACACTTGACATATAAGCTTTTAACGACCTATCATAGGCTGGAAAAGGGCCAAAAAAGTCCACAAACGCTGACGCAAGGTTACCATGGCGGAAAATCCGGATTAGTGGCTCATTTCGCATATTAAGCGTTATCATGAGCGATTGATCCTTGCGAGAAAGTGAGCACAAAAAATACAGCGCTTGTATTACTGTAATTTCACTTTGACGATAACCATTAAATAGTCACGATTTCGAAATACAGACTTGAACTACAATGAAATCAGCATAATCTATTAATTAACTTCCCATTTTGAATCAGTTTATTCTTGACAATAAACTTCATCTGTTTTTTAATAAAAGTGAATTAAAAGCACTCGCGGTGCGAATCTTTTGAAAGCGACGATTGTAACAACGCTATGAATATTTGAGCGACGCGAGAATTATAATCTTGAGAATCATTTGGTTTTAATTTAATCCCAGTCATAATTTATTCCTAGTCATGATAAAGTCTGCATTTTCGTTGCATACGTTTTTATACACTAATATGCGTCATACCTAGAAAATTTATGCTCGGGAGAAACTGCGAAAGACAATGAATGAAAAACGAATGAAAGTGGAAACGAGGAAAAGAGCGTCGTATACAGGAAGCACGACTTGTACGCTTCTCTAGCATTCGTTCCAGGATCCTTCACCTCTTACACCTCCGGCGTTCTCTGTTATCGCGTTTTATTATAATGGCTCGGGTGTTACGTGGGCTGCGTAGTCTGGTCTGAAACTACGCTGCCGTTCCTTTAAAGAACGACGACGACGACCGGCACGGAAAAAGACGCTATGCGTAGAATGGTATGTTTACTAGGTGCACTATATCGAGAACATAATGCACCACTAATAATGGAATCGAAAATGTTATATAAAATAAAACATGTTAAGACACCGAGACATTAATCCTACACAGACAAAACCGTGGATTTTTTTTTCATTGATTCTTTCTAAGGTATGACTTTAATTACCTTTTATCGAACGACGACGACCAGCACAAAAAAAGATGCGGTACGCAGAATTGTGTGTTAACTAGTTCCACTATATTGAGAACATAATGCACCACTAATAATGGAATCGAAAATGTTATATAAAATAAAACATGTTAAGACACCGAGACATTAATCCTACACAGATCCGACTTGATACGCGCAATTGCGCATAGTTCCAACTTTACACAGACAGAACCGTGGATTTTTTTTTTTCATTGATTCTTTCTAAGGTATGACTTTAATTACCTTTTATCGAACGACGACGACCAGCACAAAAAAAGACGCGGTACGCAGAATTGTGTGTTTACTAGGTGCACTATATCGAGAACATAATGCACCACTAATAATGGAATCGAAAATGTTAAATAAAATAAAACATGTTAAGACACCGAGACATTAATCCTACACAGACAAAACCGTGGATTTTTTTTTCATTGATTCTTTCTAAGGTATGACTTTAATTACCTTTTATCGAACGACGACGACCAGCACAAAAAAAGATGCGGTACGCAGAATTGTGTGTTAACTAGCTCCACTGTATCGAGAACATAATGCACCACTAATAATGGAATCGAAAATGTTATATAAAATAAAACATGTTAAGACACCGAGACATTAATCCTACACAGATCCGACTTGATACGCGCAATTGCGCATAGTTCCAACTTTACACAGACAGAACCGTGGATTTTTTTTTTCATTGATTCTTTCTAAGGTATGACTTCAATTACCTTTTATCGAACGACGACGACCAGCACAAAAAAAGACGCGGTACGTAGAATGGTATGTTTACTAGGTGCACTATATCGAGAACATAATGCACCACTAATAATGGAATCGAAAATGTTATATAAAATAAAACATGTTAAGACACCGAGACATTGATCTACACAGACAAAATCGTGGATTTTTTTTTTCATTGATTCTTTCTAAGGTATGACTTTAATTATCTTCTATTGAACGACGACGACCAGCACAAAAAAAGACGCGGTACGCAGAGTTGTGTGTTTACTAGGTCCACTATATTGAGAACATAATGCACCACTAATAACGGAATCGAAAATGTTATATAAAATAAAACATGTTAAGACACCGAGACATTAATCCTACACAGACAAAACCGTGGATTTTTTTTCCATTGATTCTTTCTAAGGTATGAATTTAATTACCTTTTATCGAACGACGACGACCAGCACAAAAAAAGACGCGGTACGCAGAATTGTGTGTTTAGTAGGTCCACTATATCGAGAACATAATGCACCACTAATAATGGAATCGAAAATGTTATATAAAATAAAACATGTTAAGACACCGAGACATTAATCCTACTTGATCCGACTTGATACGCGCAATTGCGCATAGTTCCAACTTTAAACAGGCAAAACCGTGGATTTTTTTTTTTTCATCTATTCTTTCCAAGGTATGACTGTAAAAGCTTCTTATTGAACAACGACGACCAGCACAGATTGGTCGCTTTCTTTCAAAATAATGAGAATAACAGGGAATTTGAAGTTATTGCGCGATTTATAAAATCTCGTGAGCGTCATATTCCTGCTTCCTTATAGAGAAAGCTTTGTTATCATGAGAACAAAAAAAAATTGAAATTTTTATGTCACAGCACTGAAAATCATCCACAACATCGAATTTTACTTTCCTTTACCGTGTATTGAACGTTTCGAAAATAAACTGATCGAATTTTTAGTACCAATAAAATGTTCAGTCGTGTGTACTTATTCATTTCGTTTCGTTTTAGTGGCACTTATGAGCAAAATCGAACTGAACCATTCACGGACCGCCCATTTCACACTGGATCACTGGCTTGACGCCTGACAATGGGCTCCCATCATTTTATAACTTCCTCTCGTTTCCACAGTCGCTTCGGTGGCTGGCCTAGTTTTTAGATATTGTGAAGGCGAGAGAAGAGGTATTTTCCGCATACAAAATGAGTGCCTGGAAAAATTGCATCACGAAATACATTTATTCGTCCAGCATAACATCCAATTTCTTCAGTATTAGCACAATTAGAACGTTTCAGCTCGAGAGAAAATATCCTGCAAGGAATGAAAAACGAGAATGTGATTATGATTGTGAAGTTGCGTAGGAAAATAGTCCGCAAAAAAAATGTAGACTACGGAAAAACATTGCTGTCTCGCACATTCTGGAACAAGTATGCATAGTTTTCTCCAACCAGACCTTCATCATCCACATATTCACGGTAGTTGCGATTCCGGACGAAAACTTTGTTGAGCGAAACCGTTGCGATGAAGAGAAACGGGTGTGAAGACCGTCACGCATAATTCGAGCATCGTTGTTTGTGCGACGTTGAAATCCGTTGAAAATATGGCGCAGATATAGCAAACAATTCACTGCAACCGTTAGCTAAATGCGCAATAGAACCGAGATTCGTTTCGTCATTTTATTTTGCGGAACGGTAAAAATTCATCCATGCTTCGCTTATTTTTCCACTTTTCTCTGCGTTACCTATATGCGTTCTCCGCTATTCAATTACACATGGGACGGTATTTTCTCCATCCTCATACCGTGTTTCGAGCGCTTATACAGAAAACCTCGGTCCGGAAACTTCTTATCGCGATATGGACGCAATTGCACTATTTGCTCCTTGGGGGAAAATATCCAACTGTCGGTGCTTCATTGTGCTACGGTACCTTTCTAACGGAGTAAAAATATTATGAGCCATTGGGGACGAGCATCGCAAGTCGCAAGCTCTAATGATTCAGATTGTAAGGTACAATTTCTGACGTTATTCTTGCGGAAACGAGAAAAGTTGTCGGGTGAATATGTAGTTGGACGCGATCGTTGGTCAATCGAAATTTACATTATCATCGGAGGTATGAATTTCAACGACAAATTTATTGAAATTCCATCAGAAAAATGAGGAACACACTCGGTACATACACTGTATTACTTCTATAAATTGTAACAGAAATTTCATGCAATTATCTACGTGGAAAAATGATATATACATCAATATACATATATAGTCTGTATAAGAAAATGAACATATAGAATAACTACACTGTATTTCATTTATATGACATTTATATATGATCGGCAGATTTTATAAAACGATTTATGCAGAAACGTTATATAAAATTTACATAAATTATATTGCACTTTATATAATTTTTTATAGAATCTTCATATGTATACATTGTCCATTTTTTTATACAGACTATATATATTGACTTATAACGTTAGTTGCTGCAGCAAATTTTGGATGTTAATATAGTGACAACAAGAGTTCTACGTAATATTGGTTTTTGTAATGTACTGGATTATTACTCAGCACATAACGTAAATATATAATTAGTTTCCCACGTGAAAAATTCATATATAAGTCAAGTGTTAGGCACACAATTTCGTTTTTGCGATCGATGGCAGAATTTAACGGAGCATCTGTCATATCATATTGTGAACCATTACATAGACTCTATTTTGCTGATTGCTTATTCGTCAAAAGTTTTTAAAATCTCGCTCAACCTCGGTTATGATTTAAAGCGGGATCGAACAATATTATGATTGTTTTTCGAACCGCAAGCTCGGGACGCGAAAATTCAGACAAATTACAAACGCACGAAACAACGAGCGCACGGAGAAAAATGTCCAGGTTACCACAATAAAAGGTTGTTTGCTGGTTGTTTGTCTGCTGTAGTAGCGTCACGAGTAGTAAATGGAGCTAATGAAGAGTCGTACCAGCAAACGAATATTTTTTACAGAAATATATAAATTAATGTTGTCGATTATTCGTTGCTGGAACAAATCATCATTGAGCATGACCATTTTCATTTGATACGAAAATAAATCGGTTATGTTACGACAACCCAAGTAAAAAATTATATGGAGATTGTATAAAAATGATATATAAAGATCTACATAGAAGCTGTATACGAAATTGGACATATACATTTTCTATATGTTGTATACAATACATATGAAGATTGTATAAAAATTATATAAGGTGCAATATTATTTATGTAAATTTAATATAACATTTCCACAAAAATCGTTTTAAAAAATCTGCAAACTATGTATAAATTTCATATAGATGAAATACAGTGTATTCTATATGTCCATTTTCTTATACAAACTATATATGTTAAATTTTATATATATAGTTTATTTAATATAAAAAATTTTCATGTGGGGTTAAATCAACGATATACTTTTAGCTCAGTGTGAGGTCAGACGGTCATCGGCAACGGTCAGAGTTGTAGCTTGGTTCAATTTTGAACTTCGTAAAGGGCAAAGGCTACGGTAAAGTTCCGAAGTTTAGATACGTTGTCTCCATAGATTACCAGGTTCCGGTTAAGTTTAAACACAACTACGTCAAATTTGATCTGAGTTTCGAAAGCTGCAGAGCAAACATTCTAGAATTATGGAACGTGGTCAAAAGTCTTGTGCTCTTCTAAAAATAAGTCAAGAGTGGGTTAAGCCTGAAAATTCACGGCGTCAATAACCCTCAACTTCAGAACGTCATCGTGGACCTCGTACGCCACCAAAAATAGGTACAAGTGAAGATGGTCTCAGGAACCATGGAGCCAGCATCTCGGAGCCTTGGAACATCGCCATAGACCTCGCAACTCATAATATCCTCGCGATTTATCATACATGA
Organism: Tromatobia lineatoria; assembly: GCA_949699805.1. NCBI lineage: Eukaryota > Metazoa > Arthropoda > Insecta > Hymenoptera > Ichneumonidae > Tromatobia > Tromatobia lineatoria. The sequence continues at coordinate 3,593,743 of OX453042.1, read as the reverse complement.
AATGGAGAAAAATGTATCTTGCTCCAATAAGAATAACTGCTTCACTTCCAGACGGTTGATTTATCGGTTCAGCCATATTAAGTAGAAAAGTTAGTTAGTAATACGATTTTTTATGTATAAGCAATTTTTCCTCGATGTGATCATGTCAAACTACATCCAAATTCTCGTCAGATATAATCAATTACGTTTATAGCACTGTAACATAAATACTGGCATATGTAGAAATTGCAGATATAACTGTAATAAGGTTTAATCAACGATCTCCCTTAGTTTCGTAAATGCTCGTGAAAAAAAAACATTCCCCTTCATTTATTTTATAAACGACATCCAAATTCTTGTCAGATATAATCAATTACGTTTATAGCACTGTAACATAAATACTGGAAGATGTCGAAATTGCAGATATAGCAGTAATGAGGTTTAATCAACGATCGCCCTTAGTTTTGTAAATGCTCGTGAAAAAAAAACATCCCCCTTCATTTATTTTATATCGTGACATTAGTTTCCCTTCGCGACACAATTTCCGTACTTTCCTTTTCTTATTAAAAGGTCTCGTCCCCTCTTATTTTTCTAGACCGTTATGTATTCTTTCTAACGTTCATGTGTATTGTCGGACTATAGTTTTTTTTTTTTTCTTTCTCATCACCCCAGACGCGCATTAGTGTCTCGACCGTGAACAAGGAGGAAAAATGAAATAGACTACAGGGATAGAATCGAGGGAGAGAGCAGGATTGAGAGAAAGAGAGAGAGACAGAGGTCGAGTAATTTTCTCGGGGTAATAAACTAAAAGCGCCTTCCATCCAAGCCTCCTTACCGAACTCCCTTCTGAGATGCCACTCGACAAACGAGATTACTTTTACCGTCCCTACGAAACTTGAAAAAAATAAATAAACCAGGAAGTCACGGAAGGTAGAGCGGGATTCGAGTATAAGCACAGACTCTCGCAACTTTTAGCCGGTATCTGCATTCTGATTTGAAATAATTCCAAAGTCTATGGATTCTCAACGAGTGAGAGAAGGCCAAACAGGAAGTCGAAAGAGTAAGGATAAAAAGTTGGAGCCAGACCATTGCCTTTGGCCTCAGTTGAAATTGCCTCGGATCACTCTCAGAATATACCACTCGCTGGTTACTCCGCATTTGACTTACGTCTTGTCGGGTTCAAGTGAGCGAACTACAGGTCAAAATCTTGCAAGTCACTCTCTCGATTAATTTGCAATTATCGTGTAAAGTTTGCTCAATTAGTTCATAATAATTCAATGCTGACAAATGCGACGTAGGAATATAACATATATGAGGTCATTGACCTCAGTTAAATTTACCTCGGGTCACCCTCAGAATATACCACGTGCTGGTTACTCCGCATCTGACTTACGTCTTGTTGGATTCAAGTGAGTGAACTACAGGTCAAAATCTTGCAAGTCACTCTCTCGATTAATTTGCAAGTATCGTGTAAAGTTAGCTCAATTAGTTCATAATAATTCAATGCTGACAAATGCGAAGTTAAAATGTAAAATATATGAGGTCATTAACCTCAGTTAAATTTACCTCGGATCACTCTCAGAATATACCACGTGCTGGTTACTCCGCATCTGACTTACGTCTTGTTGGGTTCAAGTGAGGGAACTACAGGTCAAAATCTTGCAAGTCACTCTCTCGATTAATTTGCAAGTATCGTGTAAAGTTTGCTCAATTAGTTCATAATAATTCAATGCTGACAAGTGCGAAGTTAGAATATAACATATATGAGGTCATTGACCTCAGTTAAATTTACCTCGGGTCACCCTCAAAATATAACACTCGCTGGTTACTCCGCATCTGACTTACGTCTTGTCGGGTTCAAGTGAGCGAACTACAGGTCAAAATCTTGCAAGTCAACTGCTCTTTCGATTAATTTGCAAGTATTGTGTACAGTTAGCTCAATTAGTCAATAATAATTCAATGCTGACAAATGCGAAGTTAGAATTTAGGATGTATGAGGCCTTTGACCTCAGTTGAAATTGCATCACTCTCAGAATATACCACGTGCTGGTTACTCCGCATCTGACTTACGTCTTGTCGGGTTCAAGTGAGCGAACTACAGGTCAAAATCTTGCAAGTCAATTTTTCTCTTGATTTATTTGCAAGTATTGTGTATATTTTCCTCAATTAGTTAATAATAATTCAATGCTGACAAATGCGAAGTAAGAATTCAAAATGTATGAGGCCTTTGGCCTCAGTTAAAATTGCCTTGGATCACTCTCAGAATATAACATTCACTGGTTACTCCGCATCTGACTTTATTGCAGATATTGTGTAGAGTTTGATTAATTAGTTAATAATAATTCAATGCTGACAAATGTGAAGTTAGAATATGAAATGTATGTCTTTGCGACGGGTTTTACGTTGAGAAAAGCAGCGACCGTCACCATCAAGACGAATTGTTCTTTCATGCAATACAAGTTATGCAGAAGAAGGAGAAAAGGGCTTTTCGTTATCTCTATGGATGGGTCGTCCTCGAGGGAATCTGTGCCACTGGAAAGGGCTTTGTATACCAATCAGAGAGAGAGAGAGTGAAGCTGATAATAACAAGTAGTCTGAAAGTAGGGAAAACAAAACGATAACGAGAGATAAAAGAGATTTATAATAAATTCAATTGCTTTTGAATCCTATTATTGAGCGTAGCGAACTTATTCACCTAATAAGCCGCGACAATTGTTAATATAACAAGTGAATACACCATAAAACTCTAAAGAATTTGTCGAATTTTTAAATATTCGATACAGGATTATTTATATGTCTCAAGTCAATATATCACTTTTTGATTTATTTTTGCTTGTGAATTTGGACCCGTCACTAAATAATAAAGAAAAATTCAAGTGCTATAAGCCCTCTACGGATTTAATTAAGCTATGTGGATTTTGTCAACGAAAAAAATTTACTTCATGTAGAAATCTTCGGCTCGTGAGCCGAAGTCTTGTGAAAATTTCAAAGATCATCCTAATTTTTTTCATTAACATCTTTATAAAATGTTATTTCTTTTAGTGATTCAATCCAAATTCAATACTAATCATGAATGAGTATATATGCACGTATGACCAACTATTTGGCACAATAATTACAATTTCACGAATAGTAAAGTAACCGTGCCTTTTTTATATAAAATGGCATACGTTGAAAATTTACATGTACACGATTGCATTACTCGTGTCTGACAAACGTGACATGTACCACTCGAAATAATAAAAGATTATGAAAACAAACTTCTGTCTACGTCAACGTAAAAAAACCACTTTTTCATTACCAGGTAGAATTGTTGTTTTACACTGAAAGTGCAAGTGTTGCAAATGAAGAGCAATAGTTTTTATACTCAGTGGTGTAAAGGAAGTCAACGTAACGTAAAAAAAAAAAATCATGAGACTATCGGGAACGCAAGATGATATAAAGTAAAGTTTCGTCAACCTCGAGAAGCTTTTTATGTTTGCGACAAGCGATCTGTTGTTGTCGTCGCACTGTTGCTTCTGGTAAATATAAAAAGACACTGTGATTGGTTTCCATCCAATCGGATGTACCAAATATGACGCATGCAGGGTATTTCTACGTGGGACATTGACAGGTTGGAAAATATTATTCTTCTGTGCACTTGCCACGTGCAAGGGTCCTAGTTTCATACATTGGACAAACGATCGAAGAATGACGAAGAGAATGAGGCACTGAAAATGTACAACGAGGGTAGGCAGAACTGCCTCAACATTGAGATTGAAAGAAGCAGCTCGCACGTACTTTAGACGTGTATACAGCCCGGTGTTCGGCTCTATCGACGAACGGAAATGGAAAATATCGGATTCTCCGCGTTATATGCTGACTGAGCTCGCACATTCGTCCGCGAAAACTAGTCGATGTGAAAAGCTTTTTCCGCTGTTGCGAATGCGTGCTTGGCCAACTGTAACGCGTACAGAGCGTGTGCAACGAGCACTGAGGTAAAGAGTTTGTCGCTCGTTATTCGCCAAAAGCGTTTAATATTCCTATACGCCAGTTTCTTTCCTCTCAAATCGAATTTTCTTGGACAATTGTTCTCGTTTTAGTTACTTTTTTTCGTTTCACTTCCGCTCTGACGAAATTTCTGCATTATTTTTCCATAGCATTGAAGCCAGCTCTTTAACTCGGAAAACTAGTAGATTTCCAATAATTCCGGTCTAATTCGCATATCTTCTAGGGCAGATATATTTAACGGTATACTAAAGAAAAAACGACTTAAAAATTAAGGTACATGTAATAGAAATTTATTTTTTCAATTACCGTGGTCCGAATTCTAAGCGTAAGTGTGTACAAAATTCAGCATGATGATATTAAAATTGACTGAATTGATAAAATAAATTCAATGTTATTCGAATATCAGCAATTCTGTACTTGGAATTTCATGTACATCCACCGAATATTTCTGAATGTTGTAAATAGAATTAATACACGTTATGGAATTTCCATTGCATCAGAGATCTTGAAATTGTCACGAACGGAGCGGTCACGTTCGCAATTATTATAATCCTTCATGATGTAAAATAAGGTAGTCACGATGATTTTCTAAATTTCATTTCAATAATACGTTTTTGGGTAAATGTGCCTGGAAATGATAAAAGCTATGATTGGTTGGAATAGGAAATAGTTTAAAAGAACCAAGAGTTTATCACCTTTTTAAAGATTCCATAGATGCACAAAATAATATAGAATCTGATTTGAATTTAAAGTGATAGGTGATCCCACGAAACTGTCCCTTTCTCAAATTCTTTTTCATGAGATATGAAGATACTTTTTCCAAGTGTTCATCTTTTCCGCTGCTCATGTAGTGCGTATATGGTATATACATCATACGCCAGCCAACGATATATCCTAGACGATGTACTGTCTTGACCGTAACCGGTAAAAATATTACGAACCTCATCAGTCATGACGGCTTTTACGGGCGTTACTGCAAAGTGTATGAGTAACTGGAGGAAAAACGCAGTGAAAGACGAACCGAGTGAAGGAAGTGACAGTGGGAATAGGAAAGAAATGAGGTGAAGGCGAAAAGACGAAGTAAGAGAATGAGATAGAAAGAAAACTACAGAATGGCTAAAGGGTAAAACGAGCAGGAAAACTAAAGAGCTTGGAGAGTATGAACTGCACTCGATCATCTGTGTGTATCTATCTACCTCTTGGCGTTTTCAGCACTCTCAACTTTCATAGACTGGCTATACCGTCTTACTCTTACACTGAGACTGGTAGTTACCAAAAAAAAATGTTATCAGTTCTAAAACACTTTCTTGGCTGTAATAATTCATTCCAAAATGCAGTGATACAGACATTTGGATCAATGGCCATAAAATCTAAACATTCATTTATTAAGGAGGTTCAAGCGTAAAAAGAAGCGTAAGAAAAAACAATCTGATTTTGTTTTTTACGTTTTGGTACGGGCGTTTCTAAGTTTGACCACAAAGTTTCATCGAGCTCGTGTTACTGTGAACAAATTATTATTTTACTCAGGAATTTCGATCGGTCTCAGTCTGGCGATTTTTTAAATGTTGAATACATAGGCGCAGAGATTCTGTAATTTTTTCAGTTAAAGAAAAATGACCTTTTTTGGTTCAAAAAATAATCTTTATATTTTCTAGCAAAAAAGTAATATTATAGGGTCGCAAAATTGTTTGAAAATTTTATTGATTATTTTTCCCATCCAAATTTCGACTAATAGGATTGCACCATTCGACGTCACGTGGTAAAACCTACACGGAATTATTATGATAATTTTTTGATAATTTTGTCTGTTGGTTGCTATATATACAAAACAAAAGATCATTCAGCCGGGTTAACCATCTGTCAAACGGACAGATCGAATTCAATTGTGACAGTCGAACGGTTTTATTAAACATAAACCGTAATTTTCGTCTCATGGTGCAATTCCATTGGTCGCCATTTGGATAGGAAAAATAATCCTTCGAATACCACCCGAGCTTCGAAATTAATCTGATATTTCGGAGCTCTTGCGGTATTACAATCGAATAGTTCACATGAAACTACAACTTCTATGTTGCAACAATTTTTTTTCTATGACTTAAATTTTTCATGATATATTGACTTTAAAGAAATACCCCATGGAACGTAATATTGGATTTAAGAATCTGAAAAAAATTGGGAGAGAGTTTTTTCAAGTGGTACTAAAATCTGTCCAATTATGGGATTAATCAGAGAGTGTTGAACAAAAAGTGGCTGAATTGACTAAGAATCCCATAGGCATAGGGTTTCCTCACCCGCCCTTCACATCCTGGATTGTGATCGACCCTTTTCTGTAGGCGAATACGGGGCGAATAAAAACACATGAGCGAATGGCTTTATCACGACCCGTAAAGTGTATTCTTACTGCCCTTCACCAAACAACTTCATTCCGACAACTGATTTCGAACATCGGCAAAAACAAATCTGGCGCGAAGTGGAGAACTTTCCTAAGTTCGGAAATGTATGATTTTCTGAACTGAGTGCTACTGAACGTTATCAGCGTTGATTGTATTTAATCAATGTTGACATAGCGGAAGAAATATGGCCAGCAACTAAATAGGACAGTATCAAATTACTCCGAAATATTTGCTTCGTTCATTTGTATCAAGCGTTCACGTGAAATACAAATCATAAATAATTCTCACGATATTTCAGCACATGTGCGTTAGTGTGATTATCGTGAATGGCATAACTTTCTCTGTACAGTAGTCGATCAATATCCACTTGAATAGTCGGATTCACCAGAACGCGCAGTACTTCGAAAACACAAACAATTGACTGACGAGTAGTCGTGGGAGAAAGTAACAATGGCGAAAGCAATATTTTTATTTTTAATATCAGAGTCATCCATTTTGCCTCGTTTCTGGATTTTCAATTTAATGGCTTTATTGCTGTGGACATTCAAAATGTTTTTGAAAAATGTTGTAGTCCGATTGATTCTGTTGAAGGGTTTTCGTGAAATACACTTTTGAAAAATGTTGGCGTATTCCGTTTTGCCTCGTAAATTTTTCCTAAATAATAGTCTTATTTTGCCCAACGTACGATTCTGCTCCACGGTCCCTTGTATTGGGTGAGAAGGGTTGAAAGTGGTCGATGATATACTAAAAATTTCGTCAGAAACCCGCGTAGAATAAATGCAGAGTCCTGGATAAAATCTAGTTTGGAATCTAGGCTGTTCAGGGTAAATTCTAGGCAATCCCGCGCAAAAAAAAGTATTCAAAAAGTATTCAAAAGATATTTAAAAAAAGTATTAAGAGTCTCGCGTATTGCACCTTTTAATACTCAGTCTAATACTTTTTTTCGAGAATTGAGTATTAAAAAAAGTATTAAATGGTATTAAGTATAAAAAAAAGTATTAAATCGTATTTTTGGAAAAGAATTTAATGTAATTTTTAGAATTTAATACTCTAACTTTCGGTCAGCGATTCAAGTATTCAAAAAAGTATCAAATGAGTATTAAAACTAGTATTAAATCGTATTTTTTATAACGATTTTGATACTCAATTCAATATGTTTTTCTGTGATTTGAGTATTAAAAAGAGTATCAACAGGTATTAAAAACAGTATTAAAACGTATTTTTTCCGATGATTTCAATACTTTTTTTGATACTTAATACCATTTAATAATTTTTTAAATACTTTTTCAAGTCTCGAAAAAAAATATTAAACTGAGTATTAAAAAGTCCAATACGCGAGACTCTTAATACTTTTTTAAATACTTTTAAAATAATTTTTAAATAATTTTTAAATAATTTTAAAATAATTTTTAAATAATTTTTAATACTTTTTTAATACTTTTGAAATACTTTTTTAATACTTTTTTAATACTTTTTTAATACTCTTTAAATAATTTTTTAATACTTTTTTAATACACTTTTAATACTTTTTTTTTGCGCGGGATGCAGAACGAAAGCTAAGATTGACCATGGAATCGGATCTAAATTCAATTTTCCATCTTGGGCTATCCAGACCCCATCCATTTCTACCCAAACTCTACCGTAGACTCATAATTTCCACACGAAATTTTGTTTTCTCACCAATTAGGGTGAGTAAAAATTATATAATTTTATTTCCTGTGAATCTCTTACTTTCAACAAAACTAAGAATGTCCCAATGGTAAACCTCAATATGAAAATCGAAAAAAAAAGGATGCCAACAAAGTTTCTGCAGGACGAAGCAACAAATCTAAAGCCACGCTCGCTTTGCTCTTTTGAGACTAACGAATAGCTAATAGATTGTGGTGTACGACCAACATAGCAATGTGAACTACGGCTACTAGAGATCTTGGTACTTAAGGGACAAGTTGCAGTCAAAGAGGCTCAATTAATTGGATCGGTCGCCGGACAATTGGATCGGTCGTTCGAGTCACCATGTAACGGGGCGAACTGATAACGCCACAAGTCACCCGTCTTATATATACAGGTATACGTAGAGGGCAGCAAGTACCATGGGAAACGATCTCTAATTGAAGGCTAGACGCACGAGACAGTATACATTGAATCGTCGAAGCGGTCGACAGTTAACCGAGAAACCGAGAAGGAACAGTGACAATACGAGCGAATGAAACATGGTTAAACAATGTCCAGCAATCTAGACACAATGTGTGATCTAAATACGATGTGTGAAGAACTTGAGAGAAGTATGTCAGCTACATTAGATGTGCATATTATTCTTTTGACTTTAGCTGAGTATTTATTGAATGATGTTCTGATGCTTCGACATCACAGCCTGTAATATTTTTATTCCTTAGATGGGAGTCTGGCAAATCGTAACTCGGGTCCTAAGTCGATCGATGCCGAAGATTCCGTTGTTAACGACTTTCCTACACGGGAAAATGAAACATATGAAATCTTTGCAGTTTTGTCCGTTCATATTGCTTTATCAATTCGTAAGTTGAACGGACGATGTTTAAAAAATTAATTTTTAATCGTGAAAAAAATATCTCAAATAAAAAGATTTTAAGTGTTTGATTTTCTTGTTTAGGAAAATTGATAACAACAGAATCTTCGGCGTCGACTTAAATCCTGAGTAACGATTTGCCAAACTTCTATTTAAGAAATAGAAATATTACAGACTGTCACGTCGAAGAATCATAACATCGTTACATTAGATGTGTGCAAAAAGTTTTGATATAAACTGAAATCACGTACGTGCACAAGTACGTGAAAAATTATTTATGTATGTTGGGACACTCAGTATTATACAGTTAAAAAAATACTTCTTGTGACGATAAAAATATATTGACTATAAAGAAAGCGAAATAATCTTGATTCTCCATAGAAAAAACTTTTATTCTCTTTAAAAATCATCACTTAAAAAATTAATGATGGATCTAAATTCCGTGAATCATCATTTAAAATACATGCGAGTTTCATCAACTATCACTAAAAAATCAGTTAATGGATCTTAGTTCCATCAACCATCATTTAAAAAATGGTTAATGGATCCGAGTTCCATTAACCATCACTAACATGATTTTCGATGAATCTTTGTTCCATCAACCATTTTTTTAATGATGGTTGATGGAATTTAGATCTATCATCTATATTTTAAGTAATGATTTGTGGAATATAGATCCATCATCCATTTTTTAAATGGACTTTGATGGATTGTAAGTCATTACATTACCCATTTTTGAGTGATGTAAAATGAAAACGATGATGCATTCAATAAATAAAAAATATTTTTTCCGACTCATCTGGAAAGCAAACCGATACCGACCGAAGATGCACCTTCATAATTTCTGAATTCTCTAGGTGGTCACGTCCTTGAAGGGGCAGTGAGCAACTAAAGTTCACAAAATATATAAATAACGACGGATTTATATGATGAATATCGTATAAAATATTGAAAACAAAAAAAATATTTCTTAACCTTTCTTAAGCCTATTTTTTGCCCTGGGGTGATCTCGACTGCAAACGCGGTGCGCAGAATAGCACCACGTTACAGTACATGGATATATACTACATTAATAAACTAATGAGAATGACTATCGAGTGAGGTTGGAAGGGTTACTCGATGAAAAGGGTTTAATTGAAGTTCCGTTATATTCGGAGATTAATTGTGTTCTCTTCGTCTCGGGCTTCAGCAAAATTGGAAAATTATTCACGCACGGAAGGCAATGTCGTTTATCTTAATCTATATGTTCGCCTCTCGCTGCGTATAGTACGAGGTGCAAATTAATTTAGATTTCTAGATTTCGAATATACTTACTTGGAATAATTGGAAAAAGTTACATGTTGTCCTTTTATTAAAAGTATTGTACTGTAACATATTGGATTCTATAAAAAGATATAGAAGTTATCATATCGTTTGTACATTTAATAAGACTCAATCACCAAAAAAATGTTCATATAAAAAATTAGTTCAATAGTAATATCACTGAACAGAAGAAATGTATTTGATCGTCTTAAAATATATATGCGCCATTCTTCATTAACTGGGCCACGTATTCGATCCTTTCGGATATTTTTGTTTATTCGACGAAAAATCACATACGATGAAAAAATAATATTATAAACACTGCAATAAATTGGCTTAAAAATCAATCTACGTAAATAATATTTATTTCCAACATTGAGAAATGTTGGGTGGTTATACATTAAATTTTGAGTAAACTCACTGATATTCTCATAATATTTAAATTTTTTTCATGTGTCGTCATTTAGAATTTTCGATGCATTTGGGCTTGGAATTAAAAACACAGTTATTTCGATAGAACTTCCGTTACATGTACCTCAATTTTGAATCAGATTCTTGTACAATGTAAAATATAACCAAAAAAAACCCCGCATCCTTCGGTTGATCGTCCCGGTCCAGTACATGAATCCTCGATATCACTACGTGCCCATCGCAATCATTGAAATATTTTATTTCATGTTATTCGTGCTGTGGTCGAATTATATTGATAAATTGATGGATTTACGGCTATTTTAGGTTATTGCAAAAATAGCCGACAATCCGTTAACTTATTAAGATATTCTAACCATGAAGTTTTTTATCTTGGATCCGAACCCTCTTATTTTGAGATCAAATGAAGTGAATTAAAATAATTATTTTGTTTGAACTCGCCTTCTTATCGGTTTACAAATTGGTTTATAAATCAATGCGCTCACCACATTCGCTTGATTCTCGTTCTTTTTCACGAAAAAGGAAAAATAAGATCTGTTGATGTCGAGAAGTAGTCGAGTAGTTGACAATTAATCAATTTATTTCTAAAAATCCCTCTCGACGTAAATCGCAAAAAGTTACTGTTTTTCGAAAGACATGAGCGTTGATGCTAGTGGTTGAATAAACCCAGCAAAGTGGGTTTATCTCTCGTCAGAGATGAGAGCTACGTCGCGTTCGTGACTATGTCACTGATACTTTGCTATGGCCATTACTAAATTCAATATTTGTCCTCTCTCGGGGGACTTCTATTTTTTTCAGGAAAGTGCGAACACCGAGAATTCGATACGATTGATGGAACTCACGCTCAATAGTTCCGGTCAATATAAATGCGAGGTTTCCACGGAAGGCCCTTCATTTGCTACGGAATACAAAACCGCTAACCTTACAATCATAGGTAAGAAAAACATGTCATTATTCGCTAATGAATTTTTTTATACATAAACGCAAGACTAGTATTATATTACATATAAGCAATTTCACCGAAAGTCAAATGCCGAATTTTTTTGTTCTTAAAAAAATTGCAATAAATCAGGTCTCGTTATTGTAAAAGCAACTAAAAAATTAATACAGATTTATATGGAACATTTGAGCTTAAATTAACTCAAATTTTCTGAAGAAAATACCGATAATCGATATCGATAATGTAGTGTTTTTTTACACCAAAGCTTCACCAACTACTTTTAGACCGAATGAATTTTTTTAGGTTCTGTATACGAACAATGAATGTTAAAAGCAGTTTTTGTAATGTTATTACAAATCATTGAAAATTTACCATGTTATCATGAATGAAATATAATACTTCAGCTATTACAAAAATTATTTTTAACATTTGTTATTCGTATACATAATCCGAAGAAATCAATGGGGCTGAGATATATCGAACTATTCGCGAAAAAATTATTGAAAAAAAAACGATTTGCCTTTAAATATCGGCAAAAACCCTGAATCCAATTTTTTTTAAAATGTAATTCCTTATCCATACACAGAACGTGAGAAAATTTATTCAGCAAATAAGTTGTATTTATTGCTGCAAAGTTCATCCGATCGGAGTTTCAAAACAGAATATACAAACACAAAGTGCTAGTAGAAAGGTAAAAAAATTAACACCAATCCGTGTTACGAATGAGATATACCAATAGCGTGTTGGCAGCAATGTTATGTCAATGGCAGTGTTATTTGACATCATATGCTTTACACTACTTGTTCTCTCCTATTCGCTATTGTATCCACCGGTTTTATCATTTCACTATATCCTTTAATTATTCATTCTTGGTTTCGTTCGTTTGAAGTCAATTCAATTTTCATAGGGTTTATCAAGCTCTATCAGTTTATGTATTTCAACCAGATTAACTTTACAGTACATAAATAAAATATATACATAATAAAATGGTTATTTTCTGTGACACTATTATCTACTAAAATATATTGTTGCACATTTTTGGTTATCATATTTAATTTATATGTAAACTACCGAGACTAGAATTGTTAACGATATGATAATCGATAGTTTGCTGACTTTTCTCGGAGGCACCTGCACGAGAATCGTTCTCTGCAGCGGACCAAGCCTCAGCAGCACAGTATCGTCGTCGGCGCCGCCACCTCGACGTCCTTTATATGGAGATTCAATCTGTGCGTCGAGCTTATCGGAAAATCCCCTGGAGGGCCGTATAATACGCATCGATACAGAGGAAGTGGGAGAGCCCGCAACCGAACCCTACCTTCCCTCAAGTTAACCCCTTCTATCTATTCATCGTCGCCTTACAAATTGACCTGTCGACCATTGTAATTTCGCGACGTTGTTCTCGCATACTATCGAACGACGAGAGCTTCAAAGGCAAATAAAACGACGATATATAGTTCAAAAGATAAATGCATAGCCATATCTAGGTAACAAGTTATTCGCTCGCTTATCATATACAGCGTATAAAATGTGCGACGCAGAATGTGGTTTTTTTCAGATAGGGAGAACGTTTTAAGTCTATCGTACCATAATATATTTTTGTTTGTATTGCACAGTAAACTGTGAAACGGTGTTCATCGCAGTTGGAGTTTCTGACTGATTAAACCGCGGCCTCAAAACATTTTGGCAATAGAAGACGTCAATGTAATTTAGCCAAATGCCGGTTTAAGAAGACCAAGTCAGCTAAAAAATGTCAATAGGAAACATTTATTTGAAAATACCCATACTGTTCACAAAGAAAATTAATTTAAACCACTTGCAGTATATATCGAACACTATAATTGTGCAATTTCGTGCAGTGATATGGTGCGCCATAAGATTATGAGAAAAAGTGTAACTTTTTTGATTGTTCGTTAACTTCAGATTAAACCGAATGGCAGAAAATGGGTTTTGATGGTCATTTTGTTGCTCAGAGAAGACATTTCGGATGGAAGATTTTTTTTTTCTGATGCTGTAAAATAAAGTTATCAATTTTAATATGTGATACAAATTTTACTTTTCAAAAACTTATCACATATTAAGCTGTGATTTATTCAATTTTTACTGCAGCCTGAAATCCTATATTCAATCCGAAATGCCTTCCCTCAAAAACAAAATGATCCATCAAAACTAGATTTTTACCACTAGGTTTGATCTAAAACTTACGATAACCGAAAAGAAATTTAGATGCGGGGGAATGGACTTTAAAGATTGGTGCAGAATGCAATTACTTATTTACATATCATCCATATCACATATTTTCTGGTATTCTTCCTTACTTTAAAAGTCTGTCAAGATACGTTATGTGAACCATTTTTCAATTTTTTCATTTTTTTTTTTCAATATTTGCAATTTGCCTGATATTTATCTGATTTCTCGGTAAAAAAAAATTGAATATATTGACACTTCAACAGAATATACCTGAGAGTTCTTCTGACGTTTCGCTAAGAGGTTATTCATAATAGCGGTCATCTCTCAGCAATCTATTTCACTTCCAAGGACTTTTTCCGCCCCAAGAACAAAAAAGTGTTTTAAAAAAAGTGAACGTTCTTATTTACTTGTATTGTCATATTTGTAATGCAGTCTGTGCATGGAAATTGGCAACTTATTTTGCAACACTCAGCAGACCGGTATTTACAACATAAAATAAACAACGCTGCGTCGCCGGCATACACACGATAACTTCGATGCATGCGCCAGCGGTGAAAATCAGAAGTGCATCGATTTGTGTTCGGTCGGTAATAATCGACCGCACACAGCACATTTTTATTGTCCACCGGTGGCGCTAGTCACACGATTGTTGTGTTTTCATACCGTAGGTAGAATTTGAAGTATCGCTGGAACATGCTTCACACTTACAAAATCATTAAAATGCTTGTAATTTTTGGAATTTTTGGAATCTCGGTCTAAAATTTGGTGAGTATGTAGTCCACATAATATAGAGTCGGAATAAAAAATAATAAAAAATGATTCTTTCATATTTTTTGGGTGACTTGATCTCCTCAAATATGAACGGCAATATAGTATATGACGAAGAAAAGATTTCCACGTTATATCTAATATACAAGTCTCGTCGCTTACTCTTTGGCTCTATTGCTTTTTGTCCATATCTGCCTTTTCCGAAAGTTCTCTTGAAAAGAGTCGACGCTTCGGCGCTCTTTCACCTCTGCTTACTAGGCTCTCTTGATTCTTTCGGATTATGCATGAGTCGCTCCAACCAGCGAGCAGGATTTCTCTTTCTGTCTGCAAACCACTCGAGATTCAAGTGCTGCTGCTGGGTCATGTAGATAGATATATAGGCTGAATAAGCTCGATGTATTTTGCTTGCCGTTGAACAATGAATGTCGAACGTATTGAAGGCTTCAGTGCCAAGTTTAAGCACTTGAACTCAACGATATATCTTGTGAGTATTAATTGAATTCGTCTCCTCGTCTGTTAGGTTAAACTATGGAAAAACATTACTAATGAGTTGGGGAAGTATCAAGACCACTTATGCCAATTATCGCGTGTTAGCTCATTCTGCGTTGTCACTACAACTCTCCGAGATTGTTACAAGTTCCGAGTGAATTGTTGTAGCAACACAATTCTGGCCAACTCATTGAAGCTGAGTTGGCTCAACTACTGCTTTTTTCTCCGCGTAAAAAAGATATGTTTTGAAACAAATCATAATGCACTTTTTTTTTAAATAAATATTATACTTCAATTATGAATATAGTTTTCCTTGAATCCAGCAGGATGATTTTAAATACATGTTCATAATTAAACAAGCTTTGCGATGGCAAAAAATTCAGATCTACATGACAGAGTTTCTAAATCCTAAATCAATTTTAGTAAAAAAGTACATTATTCTTTGATTAAATCGGATAGTATTTATAAACAAATGCATAGAGTATGTTGTATGAAACATGTCATGGATTTGATTTTTATCGATATTTTTTACACATATAGCATTTTTCATTGCTTGATTTGTTTCCATGTATCATTAAATTAAGCAAAATTAAACGAATCTAGATATTTGTGAGTATAGGAAATATAGTTATTTCACATATTGTATTCTTCCAAATATGGATATCTAAATGTCCATCGAAGTAAACTAAATAAAGTGAAATCCATAGAAATGTAATTGTTCAAATTCGGGCGTATTTTCACTCGATACACGCGCGTCTACAAACTCTTTAATACGCTTTAAAATGATTCAATAACTGTCGACCCTACTCAACCTTTTCATTTTTAATATCATATGCACTCAAAAATGTATGCAAAGTACCATAATCAAAAATTGTACGCATATCTAACCAATACATTACGATAAACGCCCAACGAGAGCGAGAGAGAGAGAGAGAGAGAGTCAGAGAAAAGCTAATTGAAATGCCAGGATAGTTACGCGCCTGGTCACTTCCATGCGATTCTGTGGACAACGGACGACGAGTTGACATTAATTAGCGAAACACCCGACGTTTACTACAATAACGCGCAGCATAGCCATTGTATCGAACGAATACGGAATCGGGAATCGGGAATTGGAAGTCTGCAATGTGCGCATGGTCAGATTTGCGAGCTCATCGATATAGAACAAGCGACGGTTGTGCAGACGAGGCAGCACAGAATCCACAAATGCGCTCATTTCTGTTCGGTGGGGAATGGAATCGAAGCGCGTGATCCAGCAGGTCTTCTCTTCGTCCGCTTTCTCCGATTTCTCATCGAGTTATTCGAGTATGGGTTCAACACAGACAATTCGTTCCGTGCGATTGAAATGTAAAACAAATGGACATTATGAGGGAAGGGCGACAAGCTCACAGCTATGGTGACTAGTCACTCGACGGCGTTGGCCCGATCATCGCGAGTGTTCGTCTATACCGATTGATTGAGGCTATTCAATTCCGTAAGGGGGAAAGGAGACACGAGAGAGGAGCTGGCGAAATGGTCGGTGGTCTCGTGGTGTGCCCATGATGGGAGGCGCATGCGGAAACCCCCGAATGTATGGTGAGCATCGCCGTGGGTCGCATTCGAGCCTCGACGCATTCAGCCGTCGTCACTGGGATTGATCATTTGCGGTTGCAGAGCGTCCGCTCGATTAAACCAATGCTATGAGCTATAGATAGTTCAAATACAGACATCCAACTGATACCGATACATTGTTTACTTCTTTATCTGTCTTCAGGGGGCAGATATTTTGCCATACGGCTTGTAGGAAATCTTATATCTATATATTACAAAACGATCACGCCACCGGTGCGATCACCGTGTCCAGGACCGGGAGAAGATCCAAGAGGAGTGTAAAGTTGACCATAACTTTTTTTGTGAGCCATGTCAGGAATGCCATGGAGTTCAACGATCAAACGAACTTATCGGTAAATGATGTTCGATCGAAATTACATGAAACGCCTCGTTTGAAGATGATCATTCTGTAGTACGCCTCGTCGACATCAACTCCAGAACGTTTTAGAATATTAGTTGAAGCAAAAACATAGTTGGCGGCACTTTGCGCGGTCGTTGAGCGGTCGGCCGCCTGGGCCAGCCGCCATATTTTTAGGGTCTATGTTTTTGAGGAAAAACAAGGAAGTCACGTATGATAAATGATTTTTGGGGACATATTTAGTATTTTTACCGGGTCCGGAAGTTTCGGAGGGACAGGAATCCCAAACTTATATTCATAACGATTCCCGAATTCCCACTTACTTGGAGTGCTTTCGATATTCTCTTCGTTTATGGCTGCCTACACGAACACGACTGTGGTGGTGTGTAATACCTGCGCCATAAGAACATGCCATGAAGATTATTCTTCAATATATCGAGAATTGGCTGTGTGGTCTCTGGCGGGCTTCCAATAGGTCTCACCGGAAACCCGGAGGGACTCCCTCCAAGCCTCCCGGGGGGACTCCCTCCATGATTCTCAGGGGGACTCCCTCCAGGATTCTCGGGGGGACTCCCTTCATGATTCCCGGGGGGACTCCCTCCAGGACTCCCGGGGGAGTCCCGCAAAGAGTCCTTACGGGACTATTTTATTCTGGGCAGGGGGATAACCGGTAGTAAAGAATATTGGGCCTGCATCGGTTGAAACGGAGAGAACGCTCTTAGGAGTTTCTGCAAAAATTGGAACGTGTGCCAGTTTGAGAATTTTCCTATCGGTAAAAATCGCTAACCATAGCGAGTAGAGTAAAAACACCAGCTTAATTCATGGAAATTCTCTAGTGCATCCAGTACGCGTATGAATGTTGTTACGTATAGATGTGGGTTTGCTGATGGAAATGATTGAAAATGCAACTAAAATAATCCGTGAAATAAGATAGGATACCGCTATGGTTTGCTATGATGCGGTACGTTATGCATGTGTTTTTATACGAAGAATATGAGGTAACATAACCATAGCTTGGGGCGCCGACCCTAGAGCGATCGATTCTCCACGTAACCGCATCAAGCTCCCAGGCAAAATAAAATTGATATATTCATAAATGTAAGCTCATTCAATCATAATGTATTATTGAAATAATCTAAGTACAAATGATGCGTCAACACCAACATCAGTCGAAATGTAAAAAAGGGGAGGATTTGCCTATTGTTTATCTTACTGCCGTTTAGGAATCGAGGATTCGAAGAGGAAGATTTAACAACAGCGGGATTAACCGAGGCATGTCTTATCAGAAAATAAGTTTGGTAGCATGAAATACAATTTACTAAGTACGAATTCACCGACTAACAGTGTTCCCTCGACATTTCCATCGACAACTTGCTAACGCAACTGACCGCATCGATGAAACTGTGCTATATTTCATACATTCAACTGAGCCGGAGATAAGCGTGAGCGATTCTGTATTGCACTTGAATAGCAGGAAACACTCGAGGAACTCCTATACCTCTTACGTAGATGTACAGTGAATACAATTCTCCCTTTATAAACTTCAAAGCACTTGGTATATAGTATGACTGACGTTTTTCTATGTACACCTCCTACGCTTTTCGTGAGAATTTCTTGACGATGACACTCATCGAAGATAACTTTCTGTGCTGAGACGACCCGGTACCCTAGATTTTTTGGAGATTATATTCTCCATCGGAATTCCGACCTATAAAAACCACGCATATTATGCAGCGTGTGGGTAAATCTTTTTTTTTTTCTTCGATGGGAAATGAACCTGGAACGCTCCGTATGGTGCGCTGCGTCTTAGCGCACTCGCCCATTTGGATCATAAGATTATAAAATATTTTATTCCACTCAGTGTGAGAAACGTGATTTCACGCAGCTTTGCGTTTATGAATCACCATTTTCACACCTGGTGAAATAAAATTCAGTACGGCACTTGTCCGATGAACGTTTTCTTATCTCGCGTGATTGCAACACCCACCTTCAGCTCGTGCAAATTCACACTTGTCAAAAAAAGTTTTATTGCTCTAGTATCGCGAAGTACTATTAGGTCAGACTGAATGACAGTAATGTGACATATCAAATTAAATAAATGACCAGGCATTCAGATTCTTGTTCACGGCTGTCGATTATATCCGATAGGGTACATTATATCGTTATTGCCGTTTATAAATATATTTAGAGAAGTTACTGGTTCCGTCGGCTACGCAAATTAGTTCATTAGTACTCAGGCCGGTGACCATCTAACTGGCCTGATGATCGGTCTTATGATGGGTCACCGCCTGGCTGACCTTATCAGTAGTTCGTAGAGTAATTGCCTGGTTCATGCTGGTGGTCAATATTGAATGACTGCTTAGCTGATCCTAAAGATCAATACTTAGACGGATGACGCCTTTGCTGACACTAGCGCTCAGTACTTGGATGAGTTACTGCCTGACTGATGTCTGTCGTCAATACTTAGATGAGTAAATGGTCTTTGGAGAACTGCATACGGGTTCAGTGATGCCCTTGTTTGACATCGCTAGAGTGAAATCCCTGGAAATATAAACAACGTGGATTAAGGCTTCCCTACTAGAGCCCGATCTGGATGGCCCGATTTTAACCCGTAATGATATTGCGGACGCTCTTATGGGTTATAACGTGGCCCGAAATCTAACAAGACCCTATATTCCTTTACGGTCATCCCGTTAAATTTCTGCACAGGTAGTTTCAATTTATTCAGCTTATCCAATGAAGCTCACTGACGCGAATCGTACCACATAAGACGTCTTCGTTACCTTATGTTCAACAAAGGATTTTCGTCTGATGCTCTCTTCGGCTGCATTCACGCGACGTCCGATATCTAACTCGGGTATTGTAAGGAATCGATACAATAAAAAATCGGTGCGTCTCGATGCTAGGAACCTTCCTGTAGTAGTGATTGAGACAGGACGATCTGACGATAATGGCGAAACGAAAGATATCTCTATTTTCTAGTTTCATTCTTTTCTTACTTCCACACGCGTATTATTTTCCAGTAAAGAATCGAAGGTACGAGCGAGCAAGGAACAAGTCGAACTCACCATGTCAGCGTATCCGCATCTTTGAACTATGGTACAGCGCGAAAGAAAAAGGCAGACGAGGTAAATGTGGTGAGGAAAGGGAGCCTGGTGCGCTCGTTTCCCCGCGGGGCTTTGCTGCACCGACGTCGAAAAATGGACAAGGGTTTTGCGGACCGCTGGTCTTCGTTTCTGCTAGCATGGTCGATTCTGTAGGAGGATCGTCCTCGTAGAAAAGTACGTTGAGTGTCCGGATGGGAATAGGAATTGGGAAGTCAAGGGAAACGATGAATCTGGGAAAAGAAAGGAGGAAGAATAGTGTAGTGATCGATTCAAAGTTGATGCCAGCTGTCTATACACAACGAAGGAACAATTGAGCAGCGCGGAGAAATATCTAGAATAGATTAGGGAACTGAAAATCGAAGGATCTGGCGGATAATCTGAAGTCGAGTCGTAGATGTTAGGCCAAATCTCACCGGAAAACCGCATCTATTCAACCTCTATCTTTATCATCGAAATACCTCAATAAGTTAGTTCGATGATTAGTCCAGATTAATTCAATCTGATCAATTTTTATGAAAAATCGTGGATCAAATATAGTGCTTTAAAATACCAAAGCTTATTTCACTTCGATGACAGCTGGTACTTAAAGATTCTTAAGACTGTGAAGTTCAGATTTTAAATGAAAGAATATCTTGACTAAAGAATTAATTAACGTTGTTGAAAAAATTGATGTTTTCTAAATGCAAAAATTGAACGATTCCTCTTGCGAGCGCAATTGCTTATTCCATGGTAGCAGTTCTGCAAATCTCGGATTCATGGATCAATATAGGAAACCAAAATAAGCTCCTTTAAAAAATGGTGACGTAAGGGAAAACAAAAATGTGAACATTTTTTGGATGCAATTAACAAGATTTCGAAATCTTTGTTTTGGTACCTTACAACATTAGAATGTTCGCTGTTTGAAAGTTATGATACCGTTTCAGCTTTCAGCTGATATATCACGAATCAAAGAATAATTGCCATAATAGCAATTTTGTAAAATACTCGGTCTCTTGAAACATTGTAATTTTTTAATGAATATCGAGTACTTCAATATCACGGGATGTCAGCATTTTCTAAGCACTCTAAAAATCCGAGTGTCTGAGCTTGTGGAAAGCTTCATATGTGGTTCACCAAGAATTGCAAGACTCTGGGGAACTCGAAGGAAGCATCTACTGAGAAAGAGGTAAGTGAGCGAAGCAAGGGTGAAAGATGGAAGGAAGTGACAGAGAAGAAAAAGCAAAGGATTCACCAAAAAGCAGCTTGAAGGCAAGAGAGATGGAGGCTGATCTAAAAGTTGGAGAAAGGGAAGCGAAGAAAGGAGAACAGAGATCGGATGGCCCGGTGTCAGCCGGTCTCACCATGTACTCTCTAGACCCAAGCCGCCACGATTCCTATATTCCTATAGCACAGGGTTGAGAGTATTTGGCCAGGATCCAGCTCCAGTCAATCGGCAGTAGATAACTTCCAGAATTCGTCGTACTGCGAGTGAAAAGTACACTCTTTCGTGGAACCATCCTGGCCCGTGCTTGGGAATGATGAAAAACGAAGAGTTCCTACAGAATGAAAGGTGGATGAAGAACGAAAGGGCGACTAAAGAGAGGGTAACATGTCCGTTGCCTGAGGACGATAGTTTTCATCCTTGCAATTCGGTTCTAGCTTCCGTTCAAAAGACAACTTGACGTATCCAACGGATTTTAAGTCCAAATTAACGCTTTCCATAACCAAAGAATCCGTTCGTCTGAATTTCCCCGTTAGCGAAACGTTTAAGATATTGTACGTTTGTCGCTTTGATAAATTTAATAGATCTTCAAGCGTTATAAGGCAAAGGACTTATGCAGGTCGAGCATAAGGTATGATATATTACCAGGATACCGCAGAAAAAGACAAAAACTTGATTCATTAACAGAGTAACGAAATGCTGGACTACGTCACTTTTCTTCCTCTCGTTATAATTTTTCAGTGCTGTAAAATCAGTGACACCGGCTTCTGTACCCGCAAGGGTTGCAGCGCTTTGACTGTACCAGAGGGAAAACTCTTGCTGAGCGCCGAAAGCCGAGTAAGTCTTTCTTCAGCATTGCCTCCGGCAGCAGCGAATCGTAAGGAGATGGATTGCCAGCCCGAGTGAAGTCTTCCTGTTCGTCCGGACGAGTAATTACTTATCAGACGGATGGGACGTCGAGCTCTCAGACTCTTACACTCCCTTTCGCCATCCACCTCAACTCTCTTCTTCTTGTTTTCTTTTTTTTTTCTTCTGCTTCTGCTTCTTCATCGTCTTCACTTTTCTTCTTCTCTCGGCGACGGAAGTCGTGCGCAAGCGAATGACATAAATAACGACGAGAAGTCGGGACAAGTTTCCGGACGGATCTGTGCAAAGTGCAAAAAGATGCAAAAAGAGTAAAAGACGAAAAGTACCCTTATCTATACTATGGTTCTTCATAGTTACGCATTTATTATTCCAGAGTTCTCAGAAAACGTAATTCCACCTTCAAATAAAGCTCTCGCCAGTTGTCTTTTTATTTTTTTTTTTGCAAACAAACATGCAAAACTTTAACTTGGGATCGTCTCACATATGACCGGAAGTTAGACAGATGGACAAATTCTATATGAGTAATTCAGCGCAGCGTCAGTGGACCTACGTCGATTAGCAGGGCACCACAAACCTGTGAGATGCGCGGTGTCCTGCATCTCGAATTTTTGTATTAATGCGCTGCGTCTTTAACACCACTTTTTAATTTCATACAGTCAGTTCTACTCCGTGGGCCGAACTCGACGGTCGACCCTCGAAATCAACAGTCTCCTATTATATATTTATTTCGGCCATCTGACATTGCACTTTGTACTCTTTTTCTTTGACCTGATATCAACCAGTTTTTTTTGTACATTTTGTATTTAGTTTGTGAAAAATAAAATGATATGTTGTGTTTCGATGAAGTGTTTTATAAAATATTTTCATTTATATAAAAAAATAAAATCACCAGACACCTGCGTCGATCTCTAGCCGGCGCATTCCGGCCTTAAACGAGGTGAATTAATTAAACTTAATCGATTACGCAACAAAATATACGATAACAAAATCGATGACGTAACAATGTATTAGATCTAATATTTTTTCGAACGTTGTGTTTTACTTCGCCTATGTAATATATGTGCAAACTATAATTGATGGATATACTTCACGTTACATCCGTAAGAGTGGCAATGAATTATCGACTGCGGCTTGTATTTCACCGATCATAAATTTCATACTTTGGGTTATATTGAAGTTTGAAGTTCAGAGCGTCGTTCATTTTTCCGCAAGTTCGTTAACACAACATTTTGTACAGTGACTATGGCAGTAACTTGTTCCGCACAAAAGCACCAAATTAATTGACCATTATTAATATCGTGTCACCGTTTATACATTGGTGCCGGCAGAGAGAGAATACCAGAGAAACAGCTAGAGGACGTAATATATATTTTTGACCAATTCATTACATCCAGTGCACCTACGTACCTGCTTCCATTATTTCCCAGGCCTGAATATGCAGCTCGAATTATGAAATTGATTCGGTCGTTCCCTCTTTCAGGTTGACCTGAACGAGGCCATTCTATAATTTCACATCCAAAACTCTCACTCAGCATAGCACTACAATTTTATCCGAAGTATCGTAATTACAACCCAAATAATATCGACATATATGGTGATGTTTCACTGTTTGGAAAGCAGCATTTACAATTATATGAATAACACGAAGATAATTATTATGTTGTCTATAGCGAATAAGTAAATAACGGATTCATCGGCGATATTGAGCCGAACCGTTATCTCCATTGAATAGGTCGCCCCTGCTGAAATTTTGACAGATATCCATAACTGTCTGTCATTTCCATGTTAGGGTTAGATTCTCGTCGGTCATCGGATCGGATTCCAGACATAGGATGTAACTCCGGAAACTGGATTCCAATTGGAAACTCGAACTCGACCCATACACTAAGAGAAATTGAGATGGTCTTGGTCGAGGTGACTATTTTTTATTTATTAACTCTACCGTAATTACGTTAACATTAAAGAGAGTCGACGTAACTACGAGAATAGTCACATGGACCAATACAATACAATAATCACTAAATAGGTACCAGGTCTATCTTATATTTTATATGTAAGTGTTAAGCATAAGAAATCTAGAAGAAATAACAATTGTCCATAATTTGCTGCGTATTAATGATGAAAGCCGTGCGATTTGAAACTGTGGAAAAATGCATAAGCGATGGAAACACTTATGGTTAATATTTATCGCTGGGTCTGATTTAATTTTCACAATTTATACGTTAAAAAAGTAGAACCTTGCAAATTGCTTCCTCATCATTTTTTTACATATTTTTCCGAACACAACGATGGCAAGTTATATCATTTATGTTTTTTCTTAATTATTTTTAACGATGTTCACAAAGCCCCTACGAGGAAGTTACTTCATTAATTTTGGCTTTCTCATAGGAAAAGCTATGGATTAATATGGAAATCTCGAAAAAAAAAATTTCACGAAAACAGTTGTCTACAAGGAATAAAAAAATGTCGACAATTCTGCCGAGATTTTCTGAAAATGCGACGACATTATCGTCTCGTCGACAGAGTTCTCGTATTTGCACATCATTCGGTATATCTGTATTCTGGCCAATCATATGCTCAGATGGCAGGAAAATTCTATACGAACAGCTTTTTGTGTAGTCCTGAAAACAACAGACATCTGTCCAAAGCACGAATAAAGAAACGCATACGTGTTCAATTCAAAGATCAAAAAGAATGCGCATGTGCTTTAGGCCGAAAATATAATGGTACATATGTGCATAGAGGAAAAACGGGGATGGCAATAACGACCAGGAGAACTAACACCGATGTGGATAATTCTCTCGTCCACCTCGGGCTGTGCATCATATACATAGGTAACTATGGAGCGTAATCGAATCAAGTCAGCCAAGCCAATCGCTCGGAGTTTAACTCGATTTCTAAGCCCGATGAGGATTCCGCAAATTTCGAGGGCCCGAGAGAACGTGAGAGGAAGCTCGGAAAGGGATGAAAAGAGATGACCGTTCGGGAATGCTGTGCGAGTAAGTGCAAAATAGCAGCAGAGGAAATGGTGCGTTTCAGTCAGTCCTACGAGACTTCCGGTCACGTTTTTTGACAATTGGTAGACGTGTTGAAACAAGAAAACTAGAGCAGTAAGGTTTGAAATCGTAACATGCACCGACAGAAAAGATTTCATTGACTCCGAGAAATGGTTGAATCGATTTTATTTCCGTTGACACCACCGAAAAGTGTCCTTCTTTTTAAAGAGGTGTTGCATTTGAATTTTAATGAAAATATTTGATTATCTGTGATTAAACATTAATTTAATGATCATATAATACGGAAATAGTTTTTCTGGTCTCGTTAATTCAAAGAAATTATATGTGAGGCATGCCACATGACTTCAGCCGACTAAAAAAAAATTTCAAAAAACACCTAAAAATCGGATTTAGTGGTTACAATAGATACACCGAATTTTAATTTTTAAAAAATTTTTTCTGCCGAAACATGCCATATTATTCAGTTTTAATTTAACCTATGATATCTCAAGAACGATCAATCGTATCGACATCTTTGAAAAACGAAAATGTGCATCTTTTCATGACCTTTCGGAAAAAAATTAATTAGATTTTATTGAGCAACTCAAACGTCTGTTTCCGGGCGAAGTAAGCAACAATATTTTTTTCTCAAGGAAAGACATGCGTTATTTCATTTTAAAAAATTTTCCCAAATTGTGAATGCGTAAAACAAATTTTTGGTATTTTTGATATTATGGGATTCCTGTATACAAACATATATGTTATATGTCTAGGAATGTAGATATTTGATCAACGAATGATACGCCCTTATTTGTCCGGTTGCCGGACACGTTAGCCAAGGGTTAAATAGTCACCGTAACTTCAAAAATATTTGTATGGCCTAAACCCGTATAGTAGTCTCTTCATAATGTACTGGTCTACAACGATTTCTCCAAATGTACCAGTTGTTCATCTGTATCTTGCTAAGTATCGTTACACCCAGAGAAATGGATTTATTTGAATCGATTATAGGGTGTATTCGAAATGAATAAAATTGAATTCAGATCAGATAGAATTTATTTCAATCAGATGAAATTTTATTTAGGTAAAATAAAGTCTATTTCGATTAAATAAAATCCTATTAGGCTGGCCATTAAATAAATAATTTATTCAATGGCCGGCCTAATAGCATTATATTCAACCGAAATAGACTCTATTTGATTGAAATAAAATGTCATCTGATCGAAATAGACTCTTGAAATAATATTTCATTCATTCCAAACATACCGCATGATTGATTCAAATAAGCTCATCAGACCCATTTCTCTGGGTGTATTGCTAAGTTTTTTTCCCCGTAGTAAAATAATTACGAGAACTATGCAACACAATTTAAAATATTTTACCATCTACTTGTCGTCATCGATCCTCCACTTTCATTCCCCTTTGTAAAATAGACAATATCCTATCTATCTAAGTTAATTTATAAAAAACATTGTCACAGGCTCTATGTTGAAACAGGAATATATGAAGATCAAAGATCTAACCGTATATTTACTTAAAATTCATGCTCACCATAAAAAAGTCGATTGCAGATGTCTTGGCGCTGTCACGATTTAATATCTTATAGGAATAATCGCACGCGCTGTCTATAAGTCAAGTGATATCCCTGCATAGAGATGTCTAAATGTTCGAGACCCACAGGCTCTAAAGTTCGAACGCTTGCCAGCGGCGGAAAATTGAACGAGAGGCGGTGCTCGTGAAAATCTCTCGTCGTGCCGTGCCTCGATAAAAAGATTAACGCAGTGATTAATGTTCCTGACGCTCCACCCAACGCTGCTTCGTCAGATCCAGACTCGCATTTGTCTTGCAAATTTCGACAACGTTAAAGTATTTCCATTTTCCAGCGATGATGGAATGGGCTGCTGCTGCTGCTGCTGCTGCTCCTGCTGATTGCTGCAGCTTGGTGGACGGGAAATATACGGACCTGCTACGGAGGGCCAAAGGCCAAAGAACACGAAGGAGAAAGACATTTGAGGGAAAAATTCAAGGGCGGGGTGAAGAAGAGATAAAGAGAGAGAGAAAAAAAATCGTGGCGGAGAAAAACATGAGGAAGATGCAA
This sequence comes from Tromatobia lineatoria, assembly GCA_949699805.1. Lineage (NCBI taxonomy): Eukaryota > Metazoa > Arthropoda > Insecta > Hymenoptera > Ichneumonidae > Tromatobia > Tromatobia lineatoria. The sequence goes on along the minus strand of OX453042.1, from coordinate 3,566,504 downwards.
GCGAGGTAGAAAAGATGAGAGAAGAGAAGAGTGGATCTACATACTTCTATGTGTTGTAAGTAAAAAAAAGAAAACGAGAGGTAAAGACGGAGCGACGAGGTGAGCACGTGGCCCGTCCGGGAGGTACACGTACTTTCGAGTATCGTAAATATTCATGAACCTATAAATATTCATACACGCCGTTCAAAGAGAATGGTGTAAAGAAGGAAAAACCAGGAGAAACGACGTCAGGCTTCTTCCGAGGAAGTAACCCGTTTCCATTCCATGAGCCCACGGGCACAGAAAGCCTCGCCTCGCGGTTCCTCCTCGTGGTACTTCGCGTTGCTTCTTCAGTCTCGGTAACTGCTCCCGCAGTCTCCAAGGGATAAGCTTCTTCCACGTCGTCTACTAGTTTTTTCTCATTGACTATATGTTAAAGGAAGGCGGAAGCGTCTCCAAGGATTTTTGGTTTGACGAATATTTCACAGCGGAAAATACTGGCTTTCGAAAATACGTGTATTATTATATGTTGATATGAAAAATCAGATATTTTGTTTTTAATTACGGTAGAAAAAAGCGGCTTATTTTACGATATTTTTGTAATCGTGGTAACCTTGCAGGTTGTGGAATTTTTTTACCCTTTTTCGGCCTTCGATGGGTCGTTAAAAGCCCATATATCAAGTGCTGAACCTACATAAGATTGCCGTATGGATGTGTTATATTTTTATTATTTTTATCAATTGCCGCAATCTCTGTACTATATTTTTATTATTTCACTGTAACGCACTGTAATAATCTCACAAAATTCGGTCACAGTCAGCAAAAAAAGAACTCAGAAAAGGTCCACTTTTCCGCGTACAATACGTTGTAAAAAAGAGCCACTTCACTAAAATCGAAATTAAGATTCTCAATAAATGTTCCAACTGCAATTAATGTACGATGACTCTGATTAATCGATCAGACTTCTAGGAACTATCGAATCGAACATATTAGCGAGAAGAAGTATCAAAAGCACTCAGTACATTTTCATGCCACGTCGTAAATTCAATCTGCGAAATAATATATACACAAGTAGAGAGCGGAGAACGGAAGCGACTTCAATTCCGAAGGGAGAGAAAATACATAACTACATCGCCAGGCATTTACCTATCGCGTAATCGACTACACTCCTTTCTACCCTTCGCTAGCAGTGCTGAAGCTACGGATACGCTGTTATACTCTTTGTGTTTATTTCCTCTCTCGTGCGCTTTATAACGCCTCGTAATATACCGTGCGCAAACCCACCCTTCGAGCCATCCGCTTATCGCTCGTATTATTCCTATACTTGCCGATCTCAGGAAATTGTTTCATAACTTCCGATATTAAAATCTTTCCATAAAGTACAATGAAAATGGATAAATGAGATATCACGTATATGCCAATCAAATACATTCATTCAAACCAATTAAAGCGAATGACGTTTTGATGAAATATTCGGATAATAATTCGGCTATGTACAGGATTACTTCATCAATAGCATATCACGTAATAAAATCAGAGTTCACTTATAATCGGAGTTTTAAATAATGCATTAGTTTTATAATGCATTAGCGTTTTCATTGGGTATTACTTTGCAAGCGAGTAATGGAACTTGGAACCATTACCTATTACTTTTCAAATATGTACTCGGGTCTATTAGCTATTTTAAAGTAATTGGTCATCGATCTGAGTTACATTACTTATACTGTACTTCAATTTATACTTAAATGTAATGGGTAATGGATCGGCGTTACATAACGTATTCTAAATGTAATGGGTAATGGATCCGCGTTACATTACTTATGTGAAAAGTAACGGGTAATGTATCCGAGTTACATGCCTTATTCACGAAGTAGTGGGTCTAGTTTTCCATTATCCATTCTTTTGGTAATAAGTTATGCATTACTTTTACATTCTATATCATACAGCCCTGCGTATAATGGCTGTTAGAAACTGTTGTGTATCTACGAACCCTCGAAATTATGTGTAAGTTAATTTAATACAAAGTTGATCCAACCTGTAATGTGACCTTCAGCTTTACTTTCAGTTCAATTTCACTTTTACCTTTTATTACCTATTCTATTTTATTCTATTTTACCTGAATTTCGATTCATTTTTCTCAATTGACAGAAATATTACATCCAACTGCGGAAATAAGTGTGCTCCAAGATACGAATTTCGTTACAACAATTGACGAATTAAATTATCAAATCTGAGTGGTTTTTCGCTAATTAGTTAGGAGGTAACCAAGAAGGTAAATGTTAAGAAGCGTATTCAACCATGCGGTCGATTTTTTCAACACATCATTTTTTTAACATGTTTATGTAGTTGTTATAGTAGAATATAGATAATATACTTTATAATTGTTGAGACACCTCTATATAATTGAATAAAGTACAAATTGAAAGGACAAGATATCTCTTGTAGGTACTCGCAGATACTTACTTTCCGACGCCCTAACATAAACACACAACGAAACTTACAGACACTTGGGAAAAGAGACTTAGTGCTCGGAAAGTGGCTTATTCTGGGATTCAGAATCATTCAAGTCTGCCAAGGGCTCATAAGTAAGCTGAAAATAATTAGACACTGGGTCGTTTCATTGACTTGGAATAATTGTGCCGCGAGGGAGGAGTGGGATAAAGGGAAGGACAATGGAAGGACTTATAATAATCCATCCCTTAAAGTTGTTCCGATACAAGCACACAAACAACTTTCTTAGACATTTAAATAGATAACGGTGTAAAAATTCAGATTGCACTGTACTTAATTTAAATAACGGTTAAGCAAACGTAAGAAGTAAGCTACTGTATCATGCTGACCCGAGTTAAAATTTAGACCCTCCTCAAAACCTGAATGCATTAGCTTCGCAGGTTACACGACCGAAGTAAAAAAATTATATGAAGATTGTATAAAAATTGTATATAAAGATCTACATAGAAGCTGTATACAAAAGTGGACATATACATTTTCTATACGTTGTATACAATACATATGAAAATTCTATAAAATTTATATAAGGTGCAATATAATTTATGTAAATTTAATATAACGTTTCTACAAAAATTGTTTTTAAAATCTGCAGACTATATATAAATTTAATATAAATAAAATGCAGTGTATAGTTATTTTATATGGCCATTTTCTTATTCAGAATATATACATTGACCTATACATTATTTTTTTACGTGAGGAAGGTTCCTCCATTTCTTTGACACTCCTCCAAACCTCTGAAAATATCAGATGTTACCCAATTGAAGTAAACGAAGACTACTGTGAACTGAAATTATTATGTTTAGACCTCCAATTAGGTTATACAGAGTGAAATGAGGTTTTTAAGCACTTTCATAAACCTCCAAAAGTGGTATATTCAACCATTTTTGCAGAAACCCTTTGCAGAGACTCCCTGCTGCACTAAGCTGTACTATCCGGCTTCACGGTACAGCTTAGTGAAGGTGACCCCCTTAGGAAACCCCCACCCCGTCAGAAGCCCCATCAAAAACCCCGTCCCTCTGCCCCTCACGAACACCCCTTGCCTATCAGGAACCCCGTCACTGTGCGACTCAGGAACCCTTCCCTCCTGCGCAACAGGTGGTTTGCCACGGATTTTTCTAAGTCCCTCGATTCTTGACACGGCCGCCGCTGCGGCGAAATCTTTTTATAATATAGAGAGATAGGCATATGTACGGATATATATATATATACACAAATTGCTTGATTCTTAAAACGTTCCCTTCCATTTCAATCGTGTGTCCATTTTTCTTCTTGCAGACATTGCGAAGATTCAAATAATTCCATTCCGCAATAAATTTTTGTATTACTTGTCGTCTGTCAGCTCCTTCGCTCTATGCCGATAAAAATACTTGTCTTTAAGGCTGGTTGTCACTGCGAATAATGTTATTAAATTTTCTCAAATTGCTTGCGAAGGGAAATGCAGTAAAGCGTGTGAGGGATATCAATTCAGACTGGATGGGATTATCTAGGCCGTATAATGGTCGCAATTTCCGACCCGGATTAATCACGTGATCACGACCTGATTTGATATGCCGTTATAGACCTGATCACGGCCTCATGTAGTGGTCTTATACGAGCTATAGTATTATGCGGGTAGTGAAGTCTGATATGGTCCAGATGCCAGCCAGGATAAAATGTTACTCAAGGTATGCACCGAACAACATAGGACAGGCCGAAAACTCTACAACGAAAACTGTACACCGGCCAAATGTGAACGCCTTACACTGAGCATCTGTACAGCACGAGACATTGACACTAAAAATAAAGGAAAATAATTCTTCCAGAATGGTGTAATAAGTGCAACAATGTTGTTGCAACAGAAAGAGGAGCAGACAAGACCCTATAAAAAAAAGCACTCGATCGTCAATTCTCAGTGATGATAGGAATCACATTTGAAATGTGCTCTCCCGCGTAAAAATGTCTCCAGGATGGAGTCTGAGCAGTCCAGGTAGTTCAGAATGAAGAATGGGATTTAATCTGATCTCATTGTCCATCTTGGACTGCCAGACTCCATCCTGGATTAACCAAAATCCATCCTACACAGCCCAGACTCCATCCTGGATTCTGTCCTGGATTCCATCCTGGACGCCGCATCTTTTTTATGCAGGTCTCCACCCAACATCATTTCGCGCGATTTCAACGGCTCACGGCAGATCATGGAAAAGGTTCTTTCTTGCAGGCCATCCACTCTACTAGCACGAAATTTCAATCCTGAATCCATTCGCTTCGTTGCAGAGAACTGGAGTAAAATTGTAAGAGAACTTTACAGTAATCATCAGTATCTATCATTTAACAATGGAATTTACAATTGAATATTGGAACGATCAAACTTTCAGAGTCGTCGATATAGTATCAATCACGGGATCTTCCGAAAAATCGTTGCACGCAACTAATTCGAAATTCCATGAAATCCGAATGTCATCTCGTTAGCGTTCTGTTGACGGGCGGATAACTGCGTAAACGTACTCCTGTAATTAAGCAGCTTCAAATTTATAGGCCGTTCATCGGCGAATAGTGAAGAGCAGAGGAATTAGAGAACTGCGACCGAACGCCTAGCATTGAGAGCTCCATGAGAGTTCTCTCAGCTTTTAATTGTGAGCCGGATATTTCCCGAGCTTCCACCTAACGCGGAAGGTATTAATGGGTCTGTTTGGGCCTCGGAATTGCTGGAGCTTGTGATAACGTGTGTGCATGTATACGCGAGCCTGCAGTTACATGTTAGGGGCTTCAACGACACAGCAACGCGAACGTATAATTGAGAGTTCGTTGGTGAAGAGCTGTGGGCAAGAGGGTTGCTTCAGAGTGGTCGAGCTGCAAAATCATCCAGGTACATTCTCCACTCAACGATCTCGCTCGCACTCCATGTATGCCGACTGTCTCTCATAATCCGGCGTGCCAATTAGCACCATTACGGACAACAGGCCGCTCGCGAACCAGTCTCCAGCAATATGGAGCCGCTGGTAGTCGGCCTGAAGCTGATAAACCTAATAATCGATCAGCTATATGAGCTATCCCTCATCCTGAGCTCGCAAAACCACGGTGATGATAATTAAAAGGAAAATGTTCTTCATTTACGTTTAAATGAGTGATTTAATGACATAATTATATCAAAAAGCCTCGAAATTTCTATCATACTTAACTTGGGTATTAGCTGAATTGCAGTGAGTACATCGCTGGAAAGTTGAAATAAAATAGTCCGGGATTTAAGCCCAGTAGAGTAGAGAGAGTAATACCAGCGTCGTATAGTTTAATTATTTTAGTTTTCATCAACTCTAAGCCGCGACAGCTACTCAGGGAGCCACGTCTCTCATTATAATTAATCTCAAGTCCTAGGATGTCAGATCACCGTCAACGTCAGACTGCAATTGAATATGTATAATTAGGTGATTTTACTGTGACTTGGAACTCGCTTTTTTTTTAATTTGAAAAGCGGTGGAAAGGTATAGGTACTGGTTTAATGTTTTTATGAATTACATGTTTCTTTATATGTATTTCTTTTCACATTTTTGTGAAAAGTAATTAGCTTTGAACATATCGACAATCGATTCCTCTCTTCCGTCCATAAATTTTTCATGATAGTAGAAATTCTTTCGACGTAAGCATTGCTGCAAAGTGTCGCGTATACAGGTTGGTTAACTTTTTTCAGGTTCGCAGTTTCGAGTTTTTTAAAAATTAAAACAAAAAACAGTAATTTATATAAAACCTCATGAGTCGACAACATTTACGGGTCTTTCGCCTGAAATCTTTTTTTTCATTATATGCTTACTGAGTAAATGTTACCTTACAGGCAATGAAATGTTACCTTGGAAATTTACCGGACCTTGTTGGTAACTTCAGCAGGATCCTAATAGTAATTTTTGTAACAATATTTTTTTCAATACAAGTAAATCCTCGATAGGCAAAGACTTTCCATGCAACCACCGATTGTTAAAGGCTTTTAATTCAATATGACTCTGATCGAACTAAATCCGGTCTCCGCCATAGAACTTTTAAAACGAAATACTCGAAAATATCGTTGGTTAATTTTATGATTTCACTAAGTACTTTTTTTATCAGTCACGTGATCTCACGACATTTTTCCCATGATTTTATGTGAATGCACAACATTTAAATGTATTTCTATGAATAAATACTTGGCGCAATCCTCTACGGTATTATACGTATATACTATAGTTCACACATGACCTATCCTGTATATCAGGGTGTCCCAAAAAAAAAAAAAAAATCCCGGCAGTTGATGAAAAAGTAGAAATACATGCAGAAATACGTTTTGGTGGAAGACGAGCTCTGCAGCTAATTTTTTAGAGGTCGCTCATGCGAGATTCATTTTAATTTGAAAAAAAGTTTAGTTTATGGATAAATTATTGAACAATATTTTTCTTCATCAATTTTTTAATAACATCTTGGAATTATTATTATACGAAATTAATTTTTTGAGCACCTTCCATATGCTTGATTTTTCTGGAATTTTTAACGCATGGAGAAGTGTTTAAAATTCGCTATGAATCTCACGTTTAGGCGGATTGTACTGCTCGTACATCTTTAAATTATTGTTAGCATCCGACTATGACCGATGGTAAGGTTTATTAAATAAATTTTTCAAAAATGAATACTATTCTGTAAATTTAACACATTCTTTACGTTTTAATATTAAAATACAAATCTCGCGTGAGCGACCTCTAAAAAATTAGCTAAAGAGCCTCCCTTTCAGAGAAATGTTTTTCTGCATGCATGTAAACTTTTCGATCAACAGCCGAGAGATTAAAAAAAAAAAAAAAAAAATTTTTTGGGACACCCTACTGTATATGTTTATTTTACGAACGCCAATTTTCCTAAAGCAAAATAAAATTATGTTTTAGCCCTTCCGGAACGAGCACCTCAAATTACGGGCCTATCAACACACTACGCTATCGGTGAGAACGTGACTGCTAATTGCACCGCTTGGCCCTCTATACCAAAAGCTACTCTGCAATGGATCATCAACGGGAAACCGGTAAATACATTTTTTTGGAGCACATATAAGATCAATGTTCCCGTAAACCAATGAAAGTAGATTTTATGTACATTTTGTCTTCCATGCGACTCAACAAAGAATCAATTTTTTTTCTTGTGTTATTTATTAACATAACTTGAATTTTTATTTTCTATTTGTGCAGACTTTTAGTGACGAGTCATTTTTGAGGCTGTCTTCTTTAAAACAATGTTCTTTTGACCACACAAAGCACATTTTTATAGTAACACGGTGGCGTAAGTCACACGTTTGTTGTATTTTTATAATTACAAAATTCATGTAATTTTTGTATTTTTTGGAATTTCGGTCTGAAATTTGATGGCAAGTTTTCTTTTTTCGGATTTTTCTAAAGATCCATATCAATGCAACATCCACATGAAGTATTACTAGCCTCAATAATTTTTGCATTCCAACCGTGAAGACCGTCCTATTGGAGAATTATCCAATTTTTCAGATCGATTATGTATCGAATATCCTAAATCCGTTTGATACTTGCGTGATTCGTTCTATGTAAATTACTATTGTCTTATATCCAAATTACATGAAAGTTAATATTTACCGAGATACGCCAAAAACTTTTCAGAATATTTGTTTCCCCTTGAATTTCAGTTATCTAACAAGAGAAGGTATAAATATACTTTTCATATAGTTAGCCCGGAAAAAAAAGGAATTTTTCGTAAAATACTCTATAACGGTAACAGCTCTATAAATTGAGAGAAAAATAACAGAAAAAAGGTTCACTGGAACGGCGGTAACAGTGTTGAAGTTATATTTAGCGGCGTGGGTGGAAAGCGGTGAAAAAACTCGTGTGCGCCTCAGGAAACTCAGGGTGACGTTCGTTAAAATCGCATTTCCATTATATTCCCTGGATGGTGAGTGGATCCGACGCTTGGGACACCGCATTAGCAAGTATAACGATTCAGCTTGAGCTGTTGCAAAAGTGCGTATACCCACGTATGTCCTTTGTTAGTGTTAGTAATGTTTTCGGCGAAGGGAGAATATGAGTGTCGGGCAAGTTGACGTGTAGTGTCTAGCATTAGTGCAAAGACGAGTAAGTACTTACTAGTCGCTACGAGTATGATGAGAATGGGAGTCACTCGGCACTGCGCTATTCGCCTGAAAAATCTTTAGCCCCGGGCACATGACGAAAAAAACTTTGACTGTATTCACATGGCTCAACACCTCTTCTCATTTTTGTCGACCTCGTTAACCCCCACCACTTTCACTGCGTCAAACACTCCCAAACCCTCTTCTATACATTTTTCGACATTGTACCCAGAGCAATCGGTCTGATGGGCTTAAGGTAGCCCTGTCGAATTGTGTCGAGATCGCATAAGTTTTCGAAAAATGATGAGGGAAAATTGTGAGGGAATTTTGTATTATCGAGAATTGCAGACAATTATCGATAATACAAAAATGTAAAAAAAATCATGCATATTAAAGGTGTGGAAAAGATTAATTTTGCAGAACAATAATTCTAAAATGTTATTAACAAATTGATGAAAGATAGAAATGTTCAACAAATATTTCGACAAACTTTTTTTTTGTAAAAATAATTCTTTGATTTTTCTGAATACGCATACATTTTTTCAAATTTTTTAATTCACTGAAAATTTTTGGGATTTTCTCCATGTAAAAAAAAAACAAAAAATTCAGCTAATTCTACGCATTACGTCCACTTGTTATTTAGTGAATAAAGGTTGTTCGAGCCTTTGCAAAAGTGTCAACCACGTCTTTCTTTTCTACAATCGCGTTTTGTAGCCGAGTTGGCTGCTTCGATTTCCATAATCATGAAAAAATTAACAACCTGGACATCACAATATATTCACATAAGGTTTAAGGATCAAGCGTAAAAAAACTGTGTTATGCAAAAAAAAATGTTGAAACACTATTTTTAATTGCATTTTTTCTCGACGTTTTAGATCATTTTGCGTGTCCTGACATAAAAATTGCGGAAATTTTGTTTTACGAACACGAAGGTTGCTTTATGAGGAAGCGAAAAAAGAAGGAAAAAAATAATGTTTGGAAAATCTAGTTATATTCTATCGCTCTAAGCGAGCTTCAAATATTTGTTTTGGCAGGAATGAATTTTCGAGTACAAAATAAAGAATTTTTTTTAAAGGTTTTCGACTAGGAATAGAAAAAGGTGCTCTAAATATCGTCGCCCTAGTGTATGTGTACTTAAAATTCAGATGGAATAACAAATTCGAAACGGTTGCACTTCCGGGTAACGGCGATTCAAATTTCTTGTTCAGGATTTTTCGATCAATTATTCCAAACGACCATTCAGTCAAAACACATATGAGATCCCGCGACTCTAAGGCTAATATCCATAATGAATTTAAATAATTCGAGAGCAATATAGTACACATTGAATGTGTTCATGTTTTTGCTGGAAGGTAGAACAGAGAGGCTTAATTAATCCACTCCCGTTATAATCAAAGGCAAATTAGGTTTAGAGGATAGTGCAAAGTAGAGTCGGCAACACACAAGGCTGAGCTTGTCCGTCGTAATGGATCCTATATATCGATTTTGTCGATGAATTTATCATTGGGTCCTTTTAAGGGTCTCGGTGACGAAATCCATCCCATTTGTAGCATGGATGCATCATAAATATTGGCTTGCTGTGTAAAACATTAATTCTGCTTTACGATGCCGTGGTTATCAGAGGCAGTGTATGATCAACATATTCGTCGTGGCACGAAATTACGAATCATCCTGCAAATGCTATAAGTCCGTGCACGTTACGTTTGATTTGTGAAAATTGGAAAACTTTATGGTTTTACGAAGCATAAACACGTCGTAATTTTACAATAAGCATTAAAAATTGGTATTTTTTCGCTGGAATTCACTGATAATAAAAATCCACAAAAAAAAACTGTAAAAATTGTGAGTAATTCTCAATAAATACAAGTTATTTATTTTCTCTGAAATCAAACATATTATGTGCGTCATTTGACTAAATATCGGAAATTTTACCCGGTTCGTCAAGAGTCAAAATAACGAATATGTTATTTCAAAAGTTTATGCTGAAGAAAGCTCCTTCGATTTTCTGCAATTTTTCCCGTCGAGTAATTCCAAGTCTTATTGCAGTTCGAAATCTGTTATTTTGGTATTCGTGACTTTTAAAGGTTAAGATATCGACCCTCGAATAAAATTTCAAAAATATGTACGTTAGTGATTCTTAAGACTCGACAAAAAAATTTGCAAAATATCAAGGAAGCTCTTTTCGATATGAACTTGAAATGAAAATTTATTCGTTATTTTTACTATTCCATACATAAAAAATTAATGGATACATATTCATGTACTGTCGATTTTTTTAAGGACATTTTTTCCGATTTCGCTTTTTTCCCGAATAACCAAAACGCTTTTTGACGTCACATCGTTCAATTCTATTTTTATTCCGTGAACGACTGTAATGCTTTCTCAGGACATTCCATCAACATTTACTGATTTATCTGAATGACCATCGAGTTTTTATGAATATTTTGTGAAATTCACTTTTTTCCCAATGACTATGATCCACCTTTAGTGGTATCTATGTTTTAGAAGCGGGTGGAGATCAAAATAGCGAATGACCGAAGAAGAGAATGGTTAAAATACCCAATTCCAAAAGAAGGAACGTCTGAACCTAGAATGGCCATCATTATAAAATTGGCTATTTCAGCCATTCGCTATTTTGGTTATTCGTCATTTCGATCTCCATCTTATTGAAATGCAATCATAATATCAAATGGTAAAAATAGCGAATGGCTAAAATAGCGAACTTTATAAAGATGGCCATTCTATATTAGGGCGTTCCTTAATTTTTAATTTGCTATTTTAGCCAACCGCGATTTTGGTAATTTATAGGCACCCCATATCATCCCCAATATGTATTGCTTTGCTGGTCATTTGTCGGATGATGGTCCTATATGACGCTTTAGGTTATGTAACTCCGACCCCTCTATCCATACAGCGAGCTGAAATGCATTTCCTCGACCAAACAAGATCCCGGCCTAACGCTATTACTCGTACTGCGCTGTGTCCATTAACGGACTAATAGGATAACCATGGTTAATATAGATCAAGGAGCAGAAAGGTAAGGGACGTCCGAAACGTCATTAGATTCACTCAATATCGCAGTATAGAGCTGCGCCTCCTCCAAAGGGTGGGTACATACATACTCCGAGGGTGTTGGGGTTAATTTGGTATGGAGAAATGTCGCAACCCTGTCTTAGCATGGTCTCTCCATATAATCCTTGAATCGTGACGTGCATGGATACAAACACGTTAGGAAAGGCACCGTAATATGCTCGGATGGAGTCAACCCTTCGTTTATTTTACTATACCTCCAAATTGGACTAATCTCCACTAATTGACAGATTCAATAGCTTAGTGCCGAAGCTTAAACTTCCCACGGCAAAGTTTGGCTTAAACTTTTCGAAAAATTGAATTAAAACACACAAGCCCCATAGATTTCATAATTGAATACCTACGTCCAATTGATTTTTGGCATATCAATATTGAGAAACGAAAACAAAAAGAGTAGCCGATACATTAACGAGTGCCATTAAAATTTTTCGAGGAAAAAGGATTAAATTCTTGGGAATAGAAAAAAATAATGTTCAAAAATAATGAATGCGGTTGTCGGGATTTTATATGTGGCACTGATAATTATTTTATTTTGAAAAAGTTTGCATATGTACATCATGTAAAGTGTAAAGTTTTGTCTAAAATTTCTTCTCTAGCACGAAATTGTCATTGTGAGAAACTAACGATAAAATATAATGTGTCTTATACAGCAAATGCAATTGCAATTTATGTTATGTATATTTATTTATACCACAGTGTGCGTGAAGTGCCTACTTCATCTACCACAGACGATGTGGTACTCGTGGCTCGTGCAGCCAACTTCACACTCTTCGTATAAAGTTCACCATTACGCCCTTGTATCACAATGTACTAATATACCACAGTGTACGTGAAGTGGCTACTTCACGCACACTTCGCTTCGCTCGCGTGCGTGAAATAGGCACTTCTCGCGCTAGTGGCATAAAATTGTATACGATACTCGTGCGAGAAACTTTTTCTGATCTCGTGTGATTACAACACTCGCCTTCGGCTCGTACTGCAAACTCACACAAAGTAGGTGTTCATCAATGAACATCGGCAATTTTTATCTGACTCGCTCCCTTTGAAAATCAGTTCATATGCTAGCCTACGTAATAAGGGTCCGAACGAAGAGTGCATCAGTGTTGCATCGGTATACCTCGAAATTCCTTGCTAGGATCTGCACATCAATTGACAATCTGATAAGTTCGACAAGAACCCTCTGTATTCCTTTATGGCCAATCGTTTTCCGATTCTTTCGTTCTACCCATCCTGTCTTTATCTCTCTCTATCCTGGAAAATCGTCTGGAGGGTGTGATACCGAATGCCAAGCAGCCCGACGCGCGGTAACGTCGTAAACTTTTGCCAAGTATTTTCACCACCCGGCCTTCCTCGCTCTCACTATGTATCGCCTCATGAATTTTTGTGGATTCCGCCGCGATAACCGAGAATATAAACGCACACCCGGCGTGCCCTACAGCTCGCAGATCATCGCACATCTCTTCGCACTATTTTTTATCTATGCCTATGTCTAAAATAAAAAAAATAGCGATTCTCAATTATATATTCACTGAATTTTTTTTCTGTGCGTATACACGGAAAGAAAATATTAGTTACCATAACCGAAAATTGAGTTGGTAAAAACAAACGATTAAGGTTGAATAGTGTCGAGTTCGCATAAGTTTTCGAAAAATGAGAGGGAATTGCGAACAATTCTCGATAATACAAAAATCTGAAAAAAAATCGTGCATATTAAAGGTGTGGAAAATATTAATTTTCCATAATAATAATTCTAAAATGTTATTAATTAATTGATGAAAAATAAAAATGTTCGACAAATATTTCGACCTTTTTTTTTTTTTAAATAATTCATCCATTTTTCTGAAGATGCATACATTTTTTCAAATTTTTTTATTCACCTTGAATTTTTCGCTTTTTTACATGGGGAAAATTCCGATATTTGAAGTGAATTCACAAATTTGAAAAAATGTATGGGTATTCAGAAAAATGAAAGAATTATTTTTACAAAAAAAAAGGTTGTCGAAATATTTGTTCAATATTTTTATTTTTCATCAATTTGTTAATAACATTTTGGAATTATTATTCTGCAAAATTAATTGTTTCCACACTTTTAATATGCATGATTTTTTTCAGATTTTTGTATTATCGAGAATTGTTTGCAATCCTCCCTCATTTTTCGAAAACTTATGCGAACTCGACACTATTCGACAGGACTACCTTAATTCATTTCCCTTAAAACTCAAATGATAGTGCCAACAGTTCGAATGGTAATAAAGACGATTCGGAGGGTAGTCCCAATAATTCGAGTGGCAGTCGCGAGGACTAATCGTGAATAGATGAGGTTACTTTTTTTAAAAATTATATTTATTCAACGTCGCATCAACGCTTAGGTAATTAGCGACGAAAATATGTTTACCCTTTACATTTTTTTTTTCCTTACCCTAGTTACAAATTTTTATATAAATTAATTACTTTAGTAAAGTCTAGAATTTTCGTAGCATTCGTTTTATCTTCAAGGCACTTTTTAAGAGTAGGAGTTGAGATTACTATTCGATATGGTTTAGTCGACTAATTTTTTTTTTTTTTAAGAGATTGTGTACATCAAATTAGAAACGTAGTGGTCACCACTAAACATTTCTTTCCGTGTATCACGACCGACACAACATCGCAAGTTAAAATGTTTTATAACGAGATGGGTTCACAGTAACGGTTTGATTTTTTTTCCAATACAGATGGAGCTTGTATATTGATTAATTTACATTTTAATTTAACTACTGGTACCTGCGAAGAAGTCCGTAAAAAAATAATGAAACAACTCAACGCAACACCCATCGTCAGAGCCACATTTCAGAATGTTCACGGTGACGCAATGGCCAATCGTTGCTCCTCCCTCATCGCGTTCGTAATATTCGGCACTCGCTATGGCATCGTAAACTTCAGAATATTTTCCGGGGTTTTATCGCTTGGGCTTACCATGAATTTTTGTAAAAACCCTCGGCATAAATAGTGTGCCTGACTTACTTCATAAGAAATATCGTATCAGAAGAGGAGAATTGGTAGTGTGATAATAAATACGTAATTTATTAAATCTCCAACATTGGTGCTGCCTTGATTTTCAAGTTCCCATTAGTTTTATTTACTAAATAAAACGAAATTTTAATTTATAAAAATAGGTATTAGCAAATGAAAGAATTCTGAAATCGTCGATGAAATTGATAGCTCCTTATGAAAATAACAAATTACGTAATGGAGGTTACGAGGCATTTCATGTTACTGCAGCTAACCCTTCCAACTCCTAAAAAAGTTCTGCAATTCCCTTATATTTTGGTACTGCCCTCTTTGTTTATTATTTAGGTAATAATAATGACATATACAAAATTTCAAGGGCTTCATGCTACATTTGTAAAATAAAGGTATCACTTTGCCTTTTTTCTTTGGACGACGATACCTCGGCGACCCTGAATAATATCATAGTTTTTTTATAACAAAAATCGTTGTTTTTTACTCACTGCTGAAATATACTGCATCCCTTTTTTTTTTAAATCGAGTTACAGAGTTTTTTGAGAACTTTGAAAATTCAGGCGTTTAAGATAGTATGACTTGTAACACCAATCCATGGATCGATTTTTCTTATCTATAAAAGTTTTATTTACAATGTTGCAAAAAATACGGAATATTAGCTGACGATAACTATGAATCAAGAATAAAGAGGTGACGCGGGAAATTCAAAATGAGTTCCAAGTTAGGGGCTGGAAAAGTGACATTTCGAGAGCTCACGCAGCTTTCCAGTACATAATATATGCAAAATACATATACATATAAGCTACTGGAAATTCCCAAGATTTTTATTCTCCTGCCCACGATATTTCGTCTTTATCTTCGCAAGTCGTTTACCTCATCTTGAGCACGAAATTTTCGCATACCTTGGGGTTCTCACATTTTTTACGAAATCCTCTTCATCGTCGAGGTTCGTGCTGTATGACTTGACTTTTGATGAAGCTGCCCATGAGAAGGTCGAAATTCGAGGAAATAGGGACATAAAGTCAGATGTTTTCTAGCATCGCTTGATAAGAAACCGAAGAATAATGGTTACCGCAGTTCTGTAAAATATGAAGAAGACCGCAAAAAACGTTGGGAATTCGAATATTTAGTACAGTCGCATTAAGGATGATACGTACAGTCCCGCCAAAAGTGAGTTTCAGAGACAATTTCGATCACTGTTTTTCTTTCAGGTCAATTCATTAGCGAAACAAGAACGTTAACTTTTATTTAAACATTTTTTTGCTTATAGTGCGAAAAAAATTTTTGGAAGTGAAATAAAGTGCTGAGAAATGAGCGGTATTATCAATAACCTCTCAGCGAAACGTCCGAAGAACTTTTAAGTGTATTGCGTTGAAGTGTTTATATAGTTAATTTGTTTTAACCAAGAAATCAAGTTACACTTTTTCCCATAATCTTATGGTGGACCATATCACTGCAAAAAATTGCACGATAATAGTGCTTCATGTATATTGTGAGTGGCTGAAATTAATTTTGTTTAACTTGGTTTCGAGTTTTGTTTGACTTGGTCCACTTAGTCGTAGGTAAGAAAATTGCAAGAAATCTTTTTAAAGAAAGATTTTAGAAATTTTCAAGTCGGGGGCTTTCTACAAAAAAACAGCTTTCAAACCCAATTTAGTGTTTTTTACTACTTTCCTAAAAACAAATTACATCGGTAAGATTTTCGTTGAAAATCTGAGATTTTTTTTCACAAAAAAAAAACTTTCTGTCCAGAATTTCGTTATCAACGTTTACAAGCTTAAAAAAATAATGTATTAATCAAATTTAAAAAAATGGACAAAAATTTATAAGCAGACCGAAGATATAGTTGTCAATTTAAAAATCTGAAAAAAATAAGATGTCCTCTGCTTGATCGAAGACCACGAGATTCACGACTGTGCTGGATTTTGAAAGAGTGGCCCATACATATTTTTAATTCCATATTGTCAAAGATACAGCCATTTGATAAAAATACCTTTTTCATAATCTTGAAACAAAGCATATTTGCCTTTTCTTCCAATATTGACATCGATATTGATAATGAAGCTTCGAAAATATCGTCAGGCTTTAAACCTTCGAAATCGTATGGAATCCCTCATAAATCTAGTGACGTTTCAATCAATTCACTAGCACATCTTTCCATGTACGTTGTACATCACAAGCATTCCGGAAATTCTCGACATTGCCATAAAACATAGAAATATCTTTCCCATAGCACAGATAGAATTGTCATTCCAGAGAGAAATGATTGATAAAGTCAGGAATAAAAATGGAACAAGTAATAAAGTATGAAAGTTACTGTAGCATCAAAGGTTCGAAAGCATTCAAACTAATCCCATCAATGGAAAATTCTCTGGCCATATAAAAGAGCGACAATAGGTACTAGCGCAGAGTAGGTTTGAAAAGTTTAAGGTGAGCTCCTGAATTGCGGGGGTGACAACAACAAGGCGAACACAACGAGGTCGGGATACGGATTCTCAATTGCATTGGCAGTATCATGGGTTGTTAACCGAGTCCGGGATATGAGAGAACAAACGAAAAAGTGTGTGTGTAAGGAACGTGGTCAAAGATGTGGGGAAGGATAGAATCCTGCTGAGGATATAGCGACGATCCCCGAGAGTTTACGACACATGAGGATAAACCAGCAAAGCAGCAGAGGCAGCACTTGGAATCTCACACGTCTCTCGACCAGGAGGACTCCTGCGGATTAAACGACAAGGAAAAAGGGAGTAAAAACCTTCGTACCTCTCGGAAAGGATCGCCACGTTGCTATATATATGTCTCCTTCCCCGTATATCCACTGACAAATACTTGATCGCCGCTCGCTCGTTAGTTCGCCCCGTATCTCTACTACCATCGTCTCAATACCTTAGATTCCTCAACCTAACGCGATTAAGAGCTTACGCTGACGGAATATCGGAAGACGAGAGGGTACAAGAAAACCTGGAAATAATTTCATCGACGGTGGCTGAGCTTTGATTGGAAATACAGCAGAAAAAAAGCCGATATGATAAACATACTGCAGTGAGATAAAAATCTGGTAATTTAAAAAATAATATAGTTGGACTGACGATAATCTAACAATAAACTGGAATTCACAGGAGGAACGTCTATATTTTATGGTTATAGCAAATACAAGAAAATAGTTGGGTGGACTAATGATATAATTTCTAGGAGGAACGTCTATAGTTTATGGTTATAGCAATCATTATTATTATCGTAGTAATTATCAAAAAGTATTCTAATAGTTTCAAATATGCCGTTTTGTTGCATGTACGATTTCAACGTTTGTTTCCAATAACCATGCAAATGTCGTTTGTTGAATCATATTATCAACCATAACTCATTGCGAGCCTTCCTATATTCGTCTCACCATGTGAAACCGTTAAATGAACGATATGATTCTCTATCAGTGCGAGTGAAAAGCTGCACAAAAGCTAAGGTCTCTTGGAGATTGAAAAAAAAAATCATTTCTTTTATTTTTTTAACATTATTAATATTAATATTTTTTATCTAGCTTACTTTGTTCTCTTACGGCGATATCTACGGGGATGTTTTGGAGGTAATATTCAGAATGGAATAAATATTAAGCCATTTGAGTTTTCTTTCTGAAATTTTTTACAGATGCGTTAGAGTGACGATATGTTGAGTCCTTTTTTTTTCTTATTCTGACCCCAAGAATCTCTTCTCTGTAACCAAAAAATAATTCGTGCGGAAGCTGGGACCTGTCAAATGATATTTAGAGGTCGCTTAAAACAATAAGAAAATATCCATATTTTAAAAAAATCTATATTTTTATCGTTTTTTCTTAATTCACATTTAACAATTATTCTTTTGATTGGATGAAAAAAAATGGAGTGAAGCCTTGATCATTAAAAATATTATTATCACTTGACTCAAAAGTTTTAGTAATTTCCTTGGAAACATGAAAAAAATTTTTGCTAATTACATAAATATTCCCTATGGTGTCTCTCAAAAAATATCACGAAAGTTTTTCTCAATTAAAAAATATTCAAGGGTCGCATTAAAAAGTTTCATAAATGGAAAAAATATATATGAGGCATTCCATACGAATTTATATTCCATATGAATTCATATGAAAACATTGAGACAAGTATATCTACGGTGAGTGGACCCGGTAAAAAAGATGTAAAATGAAACAAGCGGCATTTTTATTTATAAGTGCAGAAAGTTTTCACATAATTAGGATTTATGTTATTTAAAGAAATGTATTAAAATAATGATATAATCATTATTACAACAGCAATAAAAATATAAATTCAAAATTCTTGCATTGAGAGGAACAGAGATATTGAACAATTTCTTAGTTAGTCTCATTTCTTTAAATTTCTACTTCGTCAGGTTTTAGTATAGCAATGTACAACATTGAACATAGCTGTAGAAATATGTACTGATGTTACATATGGGGTGTGTAAATATACTGGGGACTGCGTAAATAAAGGATCTTATAAATTAGCATGTGGACGTGAAGTTACCTCGGGAATATGCAAAACGACAAATGTAGTACTCGGTGTATTCGCGGATACGGTGAATTAATCTGAGATGAGAACAGAACGACAGCGAATTCAACGCACTGACGAGTATGTACCAAAGTCTGTTTATGCCGCGAAACGCAGAATAGCGTTGAGGGATTTTGCACACGAATAATGAAGTGCACCCATGCACCAGCTGCGACCATCGGGACTACATTTGGTGGATAATTTGATTGTGGAATACGTCACGCCATCCTCGTGAGCTCTGAATTCCGATAGTACTATGGAATATTGTGGTTTGATAAATACTGTCTACGAATGAGTATCCCATTGCGTATCCAATTGCACTTTTCATTCCGCTTTAACAGCACTATACAAAATGCCGTTAAATGACCACTAAATACTCTGCAAGGTTCCGAATTAATTCAATGACTCACATCAACATTATAACCCCTGAGTTAGTCAGCTTTTTTTGTACTCAATCTTGCATTTTTATTAATAACGTGAAGATTTATTTGTATTATTTCCTTTCTGATGAGGTTTGCTGCTTAAATGAACCAGTGAAGTGCTGGTTAAATGAACTCTTTTTTCTGGGTATTCTGTGTGTTATGTGCAAGTTAATTGAAGATGAGTATTTAGTGAGTGTACGTATGTGACGGTACGTTTGAGTTGTCTTTTTTTTATTTTGCGTTAATAAAATGTTAATGAAATTTTTTTTTTTATTTAAAAATTGATAACTTTATTTCACAGCATCAGGAAAAATTCTATAGCCAATCCGAAATCTCTTCTCTTAGCAACAAAATGATTCATCGAAATAACCGATTTTCTGCCATTCGGTTTGATCTGAAGTTTGCGATAAATGAAAAAAGTTACACTTTTTCCCATAATCTTATGGTGCATCATATCACCACAAGAAAAAGCACAATTATAGTGCTTGATGTATACTGTAAGTGGTTGAAATGAAATTGATCTGGTTTCTGAACGGTATGAGTATTTTTTCATTATGAAATGGAGTGTAACGATTTGAAAAGCTGAACAAAAATACTAATTTTCGCTTTAATGTTGGAAAAAGTAGTGAGAAAAATGGAATAAATAATTAATGCATTACTTTCTTAATGCATTAATTATATTTTCCATTTTTTTCAAAGGATTACCGTGAAATTTCATTGTAGAATAATCATTTTTGCAACCATTCAAAAGTTCAGTCATCGTATTATAATCCCTGCATGTTATTATTATGAAATCATAATTATATATCTGATCGTACAATAATAATTATTGCTATGAGTATTAGGCATTTGCAACTCTGGTGAGAGCAATAATGATTGTTAGTAGAGTGAATAAATAGTCGGTCGCGCAAGCATCTGGCTTTGCTACCGGAAAGCAATGGCACGCATGCGCGAGCCAGTGTACAAGGCGATTTTCCGAGCACCGGTGAAAGCCTTCCCAGCAGGAGTGTCGAGATTTGTGCGAACCAAGACTGGACATAAAGTCGTTGCACTGTTGTTTACGAGCTCAATAAGAACCTTCATTTTCCACCGATTTAGCAGAAAGCACCTCATATACAAACATTGCGCTACATTAATGACCCTCCCCTCATAATACAGTCATAATCTTGGCTGTTCAGTGGAGGCGTTAAACCGTCTGTTGGACTGGTCCAGTGCTGCTTACCGGTAACGGTAAAACCCGTAAAACGGGCGTAAACGTCTTAATTACAATAGGTACGTCACTATTGGAATCCCGAGGCTCTTACATTCTCCACTACGACGGTTTTCTCGGCTTTCGGATAAATCTCGGACCCGCAGACAAAACTTAACGACTGACATACGCAGTATGGTTAAGGTGCAAAAAGAGAAAAACGGCCAAATGTATTGAGCGACTCACCAAGCAATAAAGATGATTGAAGATCAGAAGACCAAAAGCTTTTCGAACGCTCTAACGACGGATGACAGTAAGACCTCTGGTGTTTGCCAGTGAATAGCTATAATCGGGGATTCACAGATTTAGAGAGCGTAAGATTTTCGAAATACTGAAAAGGGATGGAAAAACGGGACATGGATCTTGAGCTTTATAAGTAAGCCTCTTTACAGTAGACATTTGAATGGTGAAGTGGAGGTTTGATAAGGTTTGACGTACAACTTGATCCATCTGTTGAGAACCTAAAGCCCCTTCACGCAATACCTACAATCCTCTGTGTGTACCAAAATAAATGCGTGTCAATGACGCATTCATTTCGGAACTGATATTTATAGATTACTACTATCTGGAAAATTGTTATAAGGAAGTCACATGAAAATGCGTTACAAGAGATAGAGAAGTTTCAGTAAACATCATTGGGTGAACATATAAATATGGAATATAATTATGGTGTTACCGAATTTGTACGTTTGAATAAGACAGAAGTACCGGTTATGGCCACTTTAATCCCTTCGCTGGTATTAATGCGTAAATGCGCATGTAGGCGGCGACGTCACGTGACACGAAAGAGTGGCACGGTTTTAAGTGCTCATGATTGAAGTTGTGTTGAATGGGTTTGTTTAACCCTTTGAGTCATACATTTGTCATTTGCGCAATTATAAAGGTCATTAATAATCGTCAGAAATTAGTTAAAAATGATTAAATATGTACGAAAACAGGTGACTAATCACCTGGTCTAGTCTGAGTACTCAAAGGGTTAAGGACTTATATACACTCGCAGCGAGCGAAAAAACGTGATTGTCTTGATTTTTTTTCGACAAGAAAATACATGGTCTTTGGAAAACTGTGATTGACATTCATTAGTACACATGTTCATGTATTTGTACAATTTTTTTCATCAAATATATTTTTAAAATGGCAGAACTCCAGCTGTATTACATTACCACCTTTTTTTGAGCATCACCCAAGTTGAAATTTAAGTACTTCGAACATCCTTCGTTAAATGGAAATGGGTAAAATATGCCACTTTTGGAGGTCTATGCAAGGGTCTAAAAACCTCATCTCACCCTGTACAACCTAATTGGAGGTTCAAACATAATGGGTTCACTCCTCAGTAACCTTGGTTTACTCCAATTGGGTAATATCTGCCATTTCAGGAGGTTTTGAGCAGTGTCAAAGAAATGCAGGAACCTTCGTGTACCCTGCATGTACACTACATTGAAGTTTTGACGAGGGTCTAAATTTTAACTAGGGTTGGCATGATAACTTGAGAACGGTTCATCCGAAAATCAGAATTCAAAAAGATTACATTAGTACATTGCATTGGCTTGGACCTGGACAAAGAATTTGTAAAAAAATTTATTTAAAAAAAATGGCGACACTTTTAACGAAAAATCCATTATGTTGAGGTGCTAAATTTTCGGTTTTTTGGAACATTTTTTTTTTAACAAAATTTGGAACAATATTTTGGTTTTTCAATAATCGTGCCCACCGCAAAGGTTTTTAAAAAAAGATGATTCTGAGGTAATCGAGTTTAAAAAGCTGCAGGCTAAAAAACCACGCGCAACGAGCCGTCGGTTGAAATACTTACAGTTACAAATCTATTAATCTAATGCTCCGATCTTCATGAAATTTAGTGAGAATATTCTTCAGACATTGTCCTTTAAGAATATGTTATAAAATCACGATTTTTCCGCTCATCACAAGTGTGTATAAGCCCTTAAAATAATGACGAGTTGCTTAAATTTATACAGCTTGCAGATTGAAAATTTTATGCGTCACTTCGAAAAAGATAGAATTCGAATACAATCGCATTTTTTGAGATATTGAATGCGTAAGTTAACACCAACCGTGACGTAAATACATGGGTTACACGGCATGAGGAATCGCTGCTCATATTTACTCACTTATATCTTTCGAATGATTAATGAGGACATTACTAACAAGCAGCTCGGCAACAGCGCAGGGTTAGGGGCTGTGCCCCCCCCCCCCCCCCCCCCCGTTCGTAAAATGGACCCGCGGGCTTTTCCATTAGGTGCTCCGTCGGGTTTACACGTCGCGCAACGCGATTTGTATAGCATACACGTTACACTATCTCGCTCCAAAAAAATTTAGTGAACACATATGAATGAAGAGCATAGAGTCTATTGTCTCTATTGACCAAGAGCATGAGTCAATAGACTTAATATTTTATAATATTAATAGTAATAAGTTTGAAAAATGTTAATTTTTCTATGGTTACCAACCAAAAATGTTTCTCTTCTGTGATTGTCATAAGCAGAATCGTCGAAGATATCAAGAAACGTGGTTCAGGAAAAATGTTCGTATGAAGGTGTGCATGTGTTGTATGCATATACACATTTTTATTTCAGTACAATAACTCTAGTAATGATTCGTGTTTTTTTTAAATTTGTTACTCAAGTTACCTATATACAATACAGAATACAACAACGTTTGGGATTTAACTTTATGCGAATCAGTTGAAGTTTACAGTATTTTGAAAATATCTAAGCAAGTCGGTTCGTTTCTCACGTGGCAGTTTGTGGAAATTAAGATATACCAAATTCAACAGCAAGCGATTCACTAAAGCGAAGTCTTTGTTGATTTTTTAGTCACTCACGCGAGATTTTTGAATCGATTGTTTAACAAAAACTTGATGACAATGGTAGTCGAGGCACACGAATCAATATGCATTTACAATACGTATTCAGTTGAATAAATTATTTACAATGAAATAAGAATTTAAGAAAAAAAATACATACATATAAAATATGTCTAATTTGATGAAAATTTCGGTGTTAGCACGAGGCTAGCAATTCAATTTTTACATACATCATGGATCAAATTTTGTACGTGCGATTAGAAATGCCTTGCTAATAATATAAAGTTGCGCTGTTGAAAAAATATTACATTGTTCAACAAGGGTCGAAAGTTGCCAATTCCCACCGAGTGCGAAATTTGTCGCCCGAGCGGAATGGAAGCTGCAATTAGATTTATCACAAAAAGCCATGGAATTGTGCAATAATAAGCAATGAACGAAAATATAATTTTTTCAAATACACGATAAACGCACAGTGCGTTACTTCATGAATTACAATCAGATTACCGGCGATTTGATGTGCTAATATAATAGTAATAAAAAATAGCGTTAATTAATTCCACTTACGCCACGATTGCTACGACCTTTCGCCCACGAATCACGATTTAATATCACCATTTTTCTTCAGCTTGAACAGGAATCTCTAATAACGTTTAATTTCGACGTCACTCGATATCACAACGGACGTAATTCTTCCTGAACGTCAGATGCGATACGAGTGGAAAAGTTATCGCACTCAAGTGACGTGTTATTTTCAGAAACAATCCAGCATCTCCTGTCCGATATTCGGACAGATACAAAACCTGACACGATATATGAAGTACTAATATCCCAGAGGATAGCTAACATTATACATGTGTGTATCGTTCCACCGTAAATGTCACGTTGGCCACTGCTAATTACGAAATTTCAAAATTGACATTACCCCTACTCTCGAATTAATGTCTATCCATGCAATTACTGTCCGTATTTCACCGCTCACATGTGTACATAACCTCTATATAGATGGATTCCGACCACAATGATTGGCCAGATTGAAATGAATGGTTGATGATACATATTGACCAGCAATAGAACTGGGCCAATAATTGTCGCTCGTTTTATTCCTCTTAAGGGCATTTACTGTATCGTTTGCACTTTATGGCCTAGCCAACCCCACGGAAATCACGATCTGCGGTTAACCGCGTATTCAGTTACGATCTCACTCTAACCCTTGTGTCGCACTCGAGCGGATTCGCGGTTGTCGATATACGTTCTCTGGTCCACTATCAACGTACAACGTCCATTACACGCCTCTTTCTCTCAAATCCCCTTTTCCATACCGAAACCGCTATAAACCATAACAATAAAACCTATAACGTCATTCCCACAAGGATATTTTCTGCCTTTTCGACTCAATTTGTATCTACGTAATATGCAGTAAGTCACTTACCACGATGTGAAACACTGAATGATTCATTTTGACGCACTATTTATGTGATTGCCCGATGGAAGTCGCACGGGCTTCTCGATCCCTAGCAAACCATGTGTGACAGCCCTACATTTCATATAAAAAGACCATTCGAGTGAGAGAAACGTACTGGGTGACATTAGCGCAGTGATTAGCACTCTTGATCAGAAATCAGGGACACTCATACAAAGCAAGAATGCCCCTTCAAGAGAAGTAACAAAAAAAAACACGTAAATTCCTACGTGTAAAATATAACGTTTTTTTTTTCTACAAAAACGATATTCCAGCGTAAATGCTGCATACACCAACATACAAAAAAAAATTGATGTTCGCGTGTGCCGCCATCGGCCTTAGTTCTCTCACTTACATTATATTCTAATAGTGTTTATTCTATTTTTGTTCATTTAACCGATATGTATCGCCTTTATCAAATAAAATTTTTTAAAAAAAAAGCACTCTTGATCAGTGTCTGAACAATCCGGGTTTAATTCCTGGTGATCACCATATATTTTCTCGCTTCGAAATTCTTCAGACCATCCGCACTACACACACACGCACACACACACCTTCAATACTCTGTCTTTTCCGACTGGTACTCATGCGACTTTAAAAAGAACCGTAAAACAACTATAGGAAGACCCCAAAATGATCGGTCGTTTTTTGCCAGGAAGTAACCATGCAAACGACCTCAAAACGACCAGTATGGTGGTTTTCTTAATTAGCGACCGCAAAACGGCCTCGAAGAACGACCGTCCAGAAAATTGTAATTATGGTCATTATATTAATTAGCAACCGCAAAACGACGTCAAAAGCGATCATCCAGAAAAATCGTAAGTATGGTCGCTTTTGAAGTTGTTTTGCGGTCGCTATTTGACAAAACGACCATACTTATGATTTGCTGAATGGTTGCATTTGAGGTCGTTTTGCGGTCGCTAACTGCCTGAACAACCATATTTACGATTTTTTTATGGATAGTCACTTTAGACGTCGTTTTGCGGGCGCCAATTGATATAACGACCATATTTACAATTATCTGGATGATCGCTTTTCGAGGTCGTTTTGCCGTCACTAATTAAGAAATCGACTATATAGTCGTTTTGAGGTCGCAAAATATTATTCATCAACCATTCACTTTGTATCGCACACCTATCGAACTCAGTCTTTGAAAAATGTACGTCTGTCATTTGTATTCTCGTTTTTTTTTTTTCGTTGTTATCAAAAATAGGTTATTAAGAAAAATAAAGTATTGAAACTCTTAATAAATACAACTACTGGGTCATGGTCCAAATATCCGACAATCTGACAAGAATTTCACGAAAGCTCAAGATGAACTCCTTCGGTGGCACGAGGTGATCGAAGAGAACTTGACAAACATTTACATCTCAATGAATTGTGAGGTATTGAATTTTTATCCATGGCTGAAAGATCGGTACATCAGTATGGCCAAAATCAGCGGAATGACAAGGCGCCTCTTTTTTATATTTTCCAGTGATTTCTTTTTCTCGAGGATTCAAACTTTTAATCGAATCCTTAGTGAATTCAAATAATTGAATATTGAATCAAATATTCAGTAAATTTGAATACTCGGCCTTTGAATCTAATATTTAGTAAATTCGAATACTCGGCCTTTGAATCTAATATTCAGTAAATTCAAATACTCGGCCTTTAAATCGAATATTCAGTAATTTCGCATACTCGGCCTTTAAATCGAATATTCAGTAAATTCGAATACTCGGTAAATTCAGATATACATACATTGAATCAAATATTAAAATCCAAATAAAATTAGAAATTGAATAATTAATTAAGATAATCAAAGAAAATTAAAGTAGAACTTTGCAAATTGCTTCCTCATTATCTTTCGTTTTTCACAAAGTTTTCTCATGCGAAAGTCAAAATGCTTTCCTCCATCGAGACTTCTCATTTCATAAGACCATTTCAATTTTCAATGTGGGAGTTTAAAAAATAATTTTTTTTCTGGCGCATTTTAATGTGTATATAGATCCGTTCTTATGTCATTTACTTATATTTTTAGTTATTCATTTTAATTCAAGTGTAAGAGTTTTTCAAATAAATGTACGTAAGCATTTATCGACATTTACTTGTCAATAGAAGCTGCATACATGTTATATTTATTTTATTTCTTTTTGCACTGATGAGTTCCACTGATATATGAATATATTTGTCTTAACTTTTCTACCCATTGAGTTTTTTTCGGAGAATTCTATTCAGTGGGCGTTGCCGTTCCGGTCTGTTATAAAGCAACTTCAAGTCGTGTCACCCTCTCGTCGACGCACCGCGCGTTCGGCCACTTAATCTCTGACGTGGTGATGGGAATGCTGGAAGCGAAATCGCACTTGTAATGGTGCAAGCGTTGCTGAAGAATGGGGAACAAAGTAAATGAGCCGAAGCGATGGAAAAGACACGAGCGAAAAAGGGAGACTCAAAAAATCAGCGACAGTGGAGCGCCGTAGTACTAACAATTCCCGACGAGTCGTTTCCAGAGTGGAATTGGTTTTCCTTAATTACCCATTGCTCTTGGCGTGAGATCATTCAGAATAATATTCTTCCTTGCTACCTTTTACAAAACATCTCCCGAGAGCCTGTCTGTAAGCTTGATTTTTTAATTTTCAAAAACCAAACCAAAGAAATACTGAAAGTTACCCTTTTGAAGGTTAAGTTCCCTTCCTTATTTGTAAAAAACAAATTTATATTTTGAGTATTGGACACTTTTTAAATCAAGATAGTGAAAAGATAGCACTTTCAGAGAAGAGTTACTTCTTTAACTTTTATCAATCGTATTTACTTCACATGTAATAAAAAAAAATTGTAAAATGGAATATTTCTAATTGCTTCCGCATTTTTATTTCCTCATGACATACGGGGTATGTAAAAGAAAAGTAAAGCGATCGAAAAGTAAAACACTTTCGTCTCCCGTACGAAAATATATGCACGTGAAACATATGTGAAAAATATTACGAATAGTAAATGCACGGAAGTCTAAAATTCCGAAACTCAATATCTGACCTACATTTTTGAAAAAATGTTTTTTGTCGAATTTCGTCAAAAATGTAGGTGAGATATTAAATTTCGAAATTTTGGACCTTCGTGTATTTACCATTCGGAACTTTAATCCGGCCCCGATCGCAGTATGCAACGAAACCGACCAATCACAGCACGAATAAAACGAGGACAGCAATGATTGCGAGATCTTTCGACATTTACGAGATTTTCCGACAATTCCGAGATTTTGCGACATTTTCGAGATTTTTCCACCTTTGCGAAATTTTTCGACATTTGTGAGATTTTTCGACATTTGCGAGATTTTTCGACATTCGCGAGATTTTTCGATATTCGCGAGATTTTTCGATATTTGCGAGATTTCTCGACATTTGCGAGATTTTTCGACATTTGAGGGATTTTTCGACATTTGAGAGATTTTTCGATATTTGTGAGATTTTCCGACATTTGCAAGATTTTTCGATAGTTGCGAGATTTTTCGATATTTGTGAGATTTTCCGACATTTGCAAGATTTTTCGATAGTTGCGAGATTTTTCGACATTTGCGAGATTTTTCGACATTTGCGAGATTTTTCGACATTTGCGAGATTTTTCAACATTTGCGAGATTTTTCAACATTTGCGAGATTTTTCGACATTCGCAAGATTTTTCGATATTTGCGAGATTTTTCGATATTCGCAAGATTTTTCGATATTTGCGAGATTTTTCGATATTTGCGAGATTTTTCGACATTTGCGAGATTTTTCGATATTCGCGAGATTTTTCGATATTGGCGAGATTTTTCGACATTTGCGAGATATCTCCATCCACCAACTTTTTAGAAGGGGATATTTCACTTGACCAAATTTTGTGTACCACCCGCGAGTGGTAGTTATGTCAGAATCGACCGCTTCATAACAGTGCGAATCGAACCCCCTAAATTCCATTTGTCATTCTGACCGACATTTTATCACGCGTTTTAGTTTCCACGAAATGTTGTTGACTGAATAATCATTAAAACTGTCCATTCGACTACAACAGAATGAGCATCGACGAACCGAAATCGGCTCGATCAGAAAACGGATTACTTCTCGAGGCGTCCCTGTATTTGTCGACTACATCCCAAAACGATATCGTATCGATTTTATTCGTCCAATCGATAAGATTAACTTTCGAGAGTTGTGCTTCGATTGCATCGACGTCTCTACATCCCCGCACGTATCCGAGTAACGTTTCTATCAGTTCTTCAACCGCCTTCAAAACATTATTTTCCGACAGCAGTGATATTTTTTTTTTCAAAATAGCAACGTTCTCTGGCAATCCTCCTTTCAGCTGCTTATAGAGACTGAGTAAGAAGGATTTGCATCGATCGTGGATGTTTTCCTCGTTGTGAGTATTGATCTTTCCTTCTTTAGTTGCTTCATTTTCTTCTCGGACGAATGTCCCAAATATGGTTTAGAATATGGATAATCAGTGATGAAACTCATCAATTTATCTACACAACAAGATGGCAGCACGAATCCTTATTATATTCTTTACCGATGATTGTGAGATAGGTCAACAGCTTCACGTCATCATTTCTCTTACTCTGAAATGCTTCGTTCACAAATTGTATCTCAGGCAAAATCGGTTTGAGAAATAACTAGTAAAGCATGTTTATTTCATCGCAATACATGTCATGTAAGATCTCTGCCAAATAACATTTCTGGAAATGCCTCGTCATGCTGAAGTGGGTTTTCAACTCCAGCCGCTGATGTAACATCTTATCTACAGCTATCTCTATGCGAAGCCATCTCGTGTCGGAAATCTGCAGAATTCTCAATGGAGCCTCACCCCCGTTGATCGTTTCGTACAGCTGATGGAATTACATCTGACGCACAGCTGATTTCGAAAAGCAATTATCGGTCTCGTGAATCAAGAACTCAAGATTCCGAGGAACGGTAGCGATGAGATATGGGCAATATTGAAATAGAATTCTATTTAAAATACATTTTGGTCAAAGTAATTATACAGAGTAATTATACGAAATTTCTGTAAGTATTATGTATTCGTTAAATAACAAAAAGTAACTTCCCAAGTAAAAAAATTATATGAAGATTGTATAAAAATTATATATGAAGATCCACATAGAAGCTGTATACGAAAGTGGACATGTACATTTTCTATATGTTGTATACAATATATATAAAGATTCTATAAAAATTATATGCAGTGGAATATAATTTATGTAGATTTAATGTAACGTTTCTACAAAAGTCGTTCTATAGAATTTGTAGATTATATATAAATTCCGTATAAATGAAATATATAGTGTGTAGTTATTCTATATTTTTATTTTCTCATACAGAATATACATATTGACTTATATGTGATTATTCCACGTGGGTTAAATCAATTCATGATGAAAAATCGTATTATTTGTCTCAGCTATGAATTTTTCACAGTTATTTGAATGGAAAAGTATTCGGAACATATATTTATTCGCGCGGGGGTCAAAATAGCGAATGACCAAAATAGTGAATGGTCAAAATAGCGAATTTCAAAATTAGAAACGTCTGAATCGAGAACGGTCATCATCATGGTATTCGCTATTTCAGATATTCACTATTTGGACGATTCGCTATTTTGACCTCCATCTTAATAAAATGCAATAAAAATAGAGAATGATAAAAATAGCGAATGGCTGAAAAAGCGAATTCCATAATTATGGCCATTCTACATTTAGACGTTCCTTATTTTTAAATTCGCTACTTTAGCCACTCGCTATTTCAGTCATTCACTATTTTGACCCCCACCCAATTTCGTGACTATACCTCAGTCAATTCGTCATTCAAACTTTGCGCTAATAACAAATGTTTTTAGTTTGTAGTACACACACAATTCTGCAAGAGAAAGTGCGTTGTCTAATTATCACTTGCTAATAGAAGGAGCTTTTCACACTGTGGATTAAAACAAGTTTCCCTACGGTAGAGTTTGTCTTCGCTAGTTGAGGGTTGAGCCTCCAAAACCTCGTGAGCGCTGACGTTACGGTTCACGCTCAGCGGTCATAGTTATACGTCCCGCTACACGCTCCGTATATTGCCTACAGTCTCTGGTTCTAAAAGTTTCTGTTTTCATCACATGAAAACGTTAGGTCCAAGCAAATCGCCAAAAACCATGTATACAGTAATTAAAACGAGTACCTTCTTCAACATCTGCTTCACATGATGTGCAAAAATATTAACCACGAATTTTCGCTAAACTTTTGTTTACGTCACAAAGTATCCATCGGAAAGTGAAATGTAAGCTTTCGAAAGAGAGCTTACATTTCACAAGAAAGAATAAATTAATCATAATTATACACCAATCAGTACCAAATAATTCGATCTAAGCCCATGTAGAAATTTCCACAAATATCTAAGTGGTTTCTGGTATTCCCATAATCTGGTATTCCCATTTTAGGGTCGGTTTCCAGTCGGTCATTGAATCAGATTCCATACATGAGATGTAACGCTGTGAATCTGCATTCCGATCGGGGTCTTGGCGAGCTCCAATTCCTATGGCTGACTTGATTCCTACCGTAAAATAAAAATACCAGGCTGAATTCATCTGAAATCCTGTCGAAATGCCTGCAGGTACAGACATTACCGCCAAGTAATATCAAAATTTTTTTTCTGTTTACTACTTTGTTAATTATCACTGCTTTGATTCATTCGAAAATAAACGATAGTTTTTTCTTTAAAAGGTAGGACATTTTTTACCTAGGAATACGCCGTGATCTTACATATTTCCAAAACCGTTATTTCTGTATTGAAATGATTTTCCTGAATTGTCAATAATTCAATCCCTTCAGAGAATCTGCAGGGTACTCAAGAAAAAATCTAAAAGAAATTCAAGAGAATCCCACTGAGAATATACTTGAAATTTAAAAAGTCACAAGTAAATCAGAAAGGAAAGAAACAAACTCTTGTCAATGATTGGTGGAATCACTCATATATAAGTCGAATATACTATGGCATGAACCAATAGCCAAATATATGTTTGATAAGTTGTCGATTTATCAAAATATATCGAACAGATTTGTAATATATGTCTCCATAAGTTAAATAATATACTTGTTTCATATACTTCTTTCCAATTACATTAAAAATACATAAAAGTGGATTCTGCAGTTTGCGCTGACAGTTTTCATCTGTAGAATGCGTGAGGTTTCTATCAATAGTTTGCTCGCTAATCGGCTCACATAACGAAACGACAATACCATTTTGAAAGTAGAAATCCTGGCAGAATAAAATTCGTCTATGTCATCTTTCTAGGAATTGCCTGTGGCCGTACCAAAGACTCAGGTAGAAATTTGGCCTGACACGAGTTCACAGAGTGCGAGGACCTCTAACTATTAAATCAGGGCGACATCGTGCAGGAGAGGAGAGTGCAAATTAAATCCAGAGAGTCGCATGCATAAGGCACACACATGTTGGTAGAGTGTGAGCTTGAGCGCCCATGGGGCTTGGTACACGATCGCCAGCTCGTCCGACTTTCAGCCTCGACGCTTTCCCTCTTCATCCTCGTTTCACGGGAGCCGCCCTAATTTCTACGTACCACGTCTCTGCTGCACTCTCGTCGTCCTGCTGTAGTATCCTCGCTAGCTTGGTCGTTGGCAAACACATCCTCCCTCGTAAAACGAGCTGGAGGCTTTAGGACAAATGTACTTTCTCCCGTGTTTTGCACTTGGTACCTTCCACTCCTACTACTTCTGTTGCGCCACCTACACTGAGAAAACGGTATAGCTCTTACAACAAACTAACTGATAGCTGCATGCAGAACAGCTATGGAGGCTATGGGTATAATTGTATTAACATTACGAATAGCTATGTCAGCAACATCGTTCACCGGGTCGTGTGTTTGCTGTAGGAACTATACGCATGGCTACACAAGTTATCCGTATAGATGTGGGAGCTACCCGTATACTGTGGGAACTACCCGTATAGATGTGGGAGCTACCCGTATACTGTGGGAGCTACCCGTATACTGTGGGAGCTACCCCGTATAGATGTGGGAGCTACCCGTATACTGTGGGAGCTGCCCGTATACTGTAGGAGCTGCCCGTGTACTGTGGGAGCTACCCGTATACTGTGGGAGCTACCCGTATACTGTAGGAGCTACCCGTATACTGTAGGAGCTGCCCGTATACTGTGGGAGCTACCCGTATACTGTGGGAGCTACCCCGTATACTGTGGGAGCTACCCCGTATACTGTGGGAGCTACTCGTGTACTGTGGGAGCTACCCATATAGATGTGGGAGCTACCCGTATACTGTGGGAGCTACCCGTATACTGTGGGAGCTACCCGTATACTGTAGGAGCTACCCGCAACTGTGGGAGCTACCCGTATACTGTGGGAGCTACCCGTATACTGTGGGAGATACCCGTATACGGTGGGAGCTACCTGTATACTGTGGGAGCTACCCGTGTACTATGGGAGCTACCCGTATACTGTGGGAGCTACCCGCATAGCTGTGGAAGCCATCCGTATAGACGTCGGAGCCATCCGTATAGATTAGGGTGTGCCAAAAAAAAATTTTGTTCTTTTAATATCTCGGCTGTAGATTGAAAAGTTGACATGCACGCAGATATACATTTCTCTGGGAGGGAGGCTCTGTAGCTTATTTCTTAGAGGCCGCTCACGCGATATTTGTATTTTAATTTCCATTAAAATGTAAAGTATGCATTAATTTTACAGAATAGTATTCATGTTTGAAAAATGTATTTGATAAACCTTGCCATCGGTCATAGTAGGTTGCTACCAATAATTTAAAGATCTACTAGCGGTACAGTCCGCCTAAACGTGAAGTTCAGAGCGAATTTTGAACACTTCTCCATGAAAAAATTGAACTGAAAACATTAATTTGGTATAATAATAATTTCAAGATGTTATTAAGAAATTGATTTTAAAAAAATATTGTTTAATAGTTATACATCAACCTTATTTTTTTTCAAATTAAAATGAATCTCATGTAGGTTGCTTCGGCGAATGACGGCTTAGTTATTTTTCTTCAGAATTTTACATTTCGTCTTGATCAGGGCCTCTTCAAAAACTATCAAACAATAAATCACACACAATTACAGTAAATTTTATGGTAAGCCTAGCAATATCTTATCAATGATAAGCTGTCATCCAGTACGCAACTCGAAATCTACGGAAGTCTTGTTGCTTGTAATTTTTTTCCCCCTGTGTTTTGTGGTGTTTGATACCAATTTATAAAAATCAGCCGCTATTATGTTTTTCTTGTTGCAACGGAAATTTCATGTCTTAAATAATGATTTAATTTTAATTCGTTCTTTATGTTATTTTCTCATTCTCGATATCTTATTCCAGTTTAATATCCCGACTGCGTAAGCAATCACAAATTCTCCACGTTTACAATATTCATAATCACATCAGTAAAAGCTAGTGAAAAACTCGCTGTGATTAAAGAAGAACCACTGAAAGGAATTAGTCTGCTACGGTGCATCGCAATATACTATATTCTCCTGCTACTATCCCTACATCGGTATAGCATCGAGGTGTTTGTACAATATGAAGAGTCGTACTCTCACTCAGCTTCTCATCCGGCGCGAAGATGCGAGGCGAAGAGTCCGAGCGTACGTGAGCTGAAAACGAAATACATGGAAGAGAAAAGGATCCGGTGGGCAGTTGTTGCAGAGAATCCGGAAGCACGAGACTATGAATTACACTTTCCAACTGCAAATGCTCGAATTACGTCGGATGAGCTTTATTATTATTATTGTTATTAATATTTTAGACTCCACTTCTGCTTCTCTTCATCAGCCTGAAAAATGTCGCTCGCAGCTCTGAGACCAAACGTTTCTCATCCGTGAACTCGTTTCATTTTCCTTTTTTCCCCTATCCTAGTGAAAGACGTAGCGATACATCGTAGTCTTCATAGCACTTACTTCAGAGATAATGAGGCGAACTTCTTGCGACTAAAGCGTCATGAATTTGCAGAGGATTAAGAAAGTGAAAAATAAGGTTCCGCAATGACTGCGGCTACTGTCCGAAAGTTATTCATTTGACTATATATTATTTACTTAGCACAAAAATAAATTGGTTTATAGCTAGAGTTAGAAAATAAAATAAAACAATATTTTGTCTATTTATTTGATTTTATTCTTGAAAAAATCTGGTAATATACACGAAACGATTTTCGCTCCCGGAAGCAATTACTCGAGAGGGAAAAAAAAAAGAGAAAGAAAAGAACGCCTTCCGCAGCCGTAGGGCGAGAATCTTGGCCACGACACCGACGCAAAGTCCGTGCTGGGCTGGATCTAGCAAAGTATAAGCATTGCACCGTCGCGTGGAGAGTATAGGAAAGCGGACGTGGAAATTCTTCGTACGTCTCTCCCTCTCGCGTCCCGTGCGACAACGTGTGGCTCCGTGCCAGGTTAGTGACCGTAATTTCACCCTGCTCCCGGCTAAAGAAAAATGCACGCGTGAGAAATATTCCTTATGACAGTATTTTCCACTGCTCTACAGTCTAATAGTCGACCACTCTTCTGCATAACCCTCTTCTAACGTCTTTATAGAACAACCTGGATGCAGAAACAATCCACGTCGTGCAGATGCCTTTTTGCCGTCTCTCAATGGGAGTCAAACATTCTATACCGAGATAAAGTGTGCCCGTTATGATTTTTTATTTTTATTTTTTTTATCACGTGCCTTTCAGACTAGTTATCGCAACGACACGAATTATATATGAAGCATCATTCTCTGTCAGTTTATATTCTATCTTTCGACCATTTCAGATCTGTCCCATAACTAATCATATTAAAGTACCATTAATAAAACCACTTCATGTGAATTCTTCCAGATTTTTTAATTCAATATTTAAAGAAACGCCGTTTTTTTCGAGTGAACACATCTCGGAAAGTTGAAGTTACTAGTCATTAAGGAGCACCGTATTCCTTATTGTGAGTTCCATTACACTTATCAAAAAAGTAATAGGTAATGGATGTGAGTTCCATCATCAATTTTCTTCATGAAAAATAATGCATTATTTTCACATGAAAAATTTCACAATGTTTCTCTGTACGTGCCTTTGTGCAAATGCGATAGAGTAACCCGTTAACAAAAGTAGGTGGACCATATTCTAGTTAGGTCTTCATGGAATTAAAATGGCGAATCAATGGAGACCATCATTAAAGCCTGGTGCCGTAGCCAATTAATTATTTCATTTCAGACCCCCTAAAAATTTGGTAAGTAGAATTAGGAAAGTAGTAACAGGATGCTCATTTCGTCTTAATTCGGACAAGAAGTAACGAACCCAGATCAAAACCCGCTGATACCTGAAACGGTTCCGATTTAATGTTAAGCACTGCGACTCGTTTTATACACAGTCTTTTTACGTTATAAACTGTAGCCTGTAATTAAAATTCGATGATATTCTTTGTTTCAGGTCCCAAAGGAGTACACAGTGGTTCATCCACCCTTGGCACCCGAACCATCGTTGGGCACGCCGAACAGCCTCGGTCTTCATCTACAGGCGGAAACGCGGCATTTCACTAGTGGCGAGGGTGCGGTGACGATTCTTTGCGTGTCCTACGTAGGCTCAAAGCGCTACGAAGCGAAGGAAATAGTACACATGGCACACGTGAACAACCAGAGGTTGAGCGCTGGTGATTCGAGAGGAGGCGGGACCGATAAGATGCAGGGAAGCCCGCAGCAGCATCTCCTGACGGTTATCCTCGCACTGCTTGGATTGCACGTCGCGACGTGACTGCCAGCGGGGGTTTAAGACGCGTCTGTGGCATTCGCGGCACCGGTGGCATTACTACCGTCACCGCGGCCCTCACTGCTACCACGACTACGACGTCGGCGAGAACGATCGATCGAGCCAACATATGCTAAACGTTGTAGTAGTAGTGCGCCCGTAGCCAAGACGAGATTAATCCAAACGTCGGTCCGCGGTTGAATGTCACCCTCCCAAACCGTATAACCGTGCGGTTCTGATGGCGGTTTACGCGCGGTACGAGAAACGCCTCACCATCATCGCCCTGAAGTACTGCGCAGTTACATCGGCTACCCGGTCACGCAGCCGAGAAGCGCTTTGTGAATATTTCGATCCTCTCAACATTCCTGCACGACTATGTTTACCATCATGAATGAACTGACGAAGAGGAACAGTCTTTGAGCAGGGCACTTTAGCGTAGCCCAAACTTCGACTGCAACGTCGTCAATAGATCGTCGACCTTCGGCAGTGGAAGTGTCCGCGGGTGAAACCAGAAGAATGAATTACTTGTGTAATATCCCGCGTAAAAATGACGTGTCCAGGATGGAATCTGGGCAGTCCGGGATGGAATCCGGGTAGGATGAAGAATGGGATTTAATACGATCCCATTGTCCATCTTGGACTCCGTCCTGGATTGTTCGGAATCCATCCTGCGCAGCTCAGAGTCCATTCTGGATTCTGTCCTGGATTCCATCCTGGACGCCGCATCTTTTCTATGCAGGATTACATTACAGAGTATGTTCGACAAATGTGGGAAACGCAGCATGTAGCTACAACGGGAAACTTCGTAATAACATTCCAGTAAAGTTTGATAATATTTGTTTGAGTTACTCCGCAACTATAACTCGGGTGGACGGTCTACGCTTTTAATGTTTTCAGTTCTTATCGCGATGTCGCTGACCGCTTTGACACTTGATATTTGATTCTGGGTTCATGAACGCACGAAGCGAAAACAGGCACGGAGGATTTTCACGTATGCCTATTGCGACCGGAGATCGACCGTTCGATGATCGGATGTCTACAATTTTGAGAGGTAGCCATACAGAGCACGTGGTCGAGACCTGACCTGCTAGGCAACATGTTCGTGCACGACGCTAGCGGCATAAATAGCCCGATGGTCAGATTGGGAATTCCAATTTTCCTCTTTCCGATCACAGCCAGGAAGCGCTTTGTGAATATTTCGATCCTCTCAACATTCCTCCACGACTATGTTTACCATCATGAATGAACTGACGAAGAGGAACAGTCTTTGAGCAGGGCACTTTACCGTAGCCCAAACTTCGACTGCGACGTCGTCAATA
This sequence comes from Tromatobia lineatoria, assembly GCA_949699805.1. Taxonomy (NCBI): domain Eukaryota; kingdom Metazoa; phylum Arthropoda; class Insecta; order Hymenoptera; family Ichneumonidae; genus Tromatobia; species Tromatobia lineatoria. The sequence continues at coordinate 3,528,303 of OX453042.1, read as the reverse complement.
GATCGGCGACCTTCAGCACTGAAAATGTCCGCGAGTGAAACCAGAAGAATGAACTACCCATGTAATATGACCTTGCAGAGTATGTCCGACAAATGTGGGGAACGCAGGATGCGGCTCAACTGGGAACTTTGTAATAACATTGCAGTAAAGTTTCATAATATTCGTTTGAGTTACTCCGCAACTATAATTCGGGTGGACGGTCTACGCTTTTAATGTTTTCAGTTCTTATCGATGTCGCTGACCGCTTTGACACTTGATATTTGATTCTGGGTTCATGAACGCACAAAGCGAAAACAGGCACGGAGGATTATCACGTATGCCTATTGCGACCGCAGATCGACCGTTCGATGATCGGATGTCTACAATTTTGAGAGGTAGCCATACAGAGCACGTGGTCGAGACCAGACCTGCTAGGCAACATGTTCGTGCACGACGCTAGAGGCATAAATAGCCCGATGGTCAGATTGGGAATTCCAATTTTCCCCTTCGATATCCGATTGTGGTGGAGAGACGGGTCCGATTGCGGATTCAGCATAATTAACGCGTTTCCGGTCACGAGAGCGGTCGACGGTACTTCTCCTGTTACAATTGCACCCACAGCAGAGATTGGCCACTGTGTCCATTGAATAACCTGTAAAAGCTGTCAGAAAGATAAGGACATACGTTCATGCGGTGGATCCTGTAAAGGGCCAATCTCTGCAGTGTTTGGAGTTCCTCAGCCCCTGGGATAACTATACCACTCATTTTGGTACGTGCTCCTATCGCTAGTGAACGAGAGACGAGCTTATACAGACTCCTATTCACGCGGAACGCACGATTCACAGATCCAACGTACTTAACCAAGCCAAGTCAGGAAATTGGTTAACCCCTATAACTTTTCGACGTGGATAACTTGCGTACCCTTCCACCTCATCCATCCCACGTCCTCCGGTAACGCAGCCGTCAATAATTTTCGGTTTTGTGGCTTTCCACCCAGAAATAGATTGACCCTTCGCATTATCTACGTCCGTTTCACGACTTGATGATTTTGTCGAACCGACTACAGACGTTTCTGCTTTCCATTGCGTTGAAATGAGAAACCGCATGCATTGGCCGTCCATTCTATTAATGATCCATCCGAGAGAGTTGTTAGGTACTCGGCTGCTTAACCGAGAATTGCGAGAAAGTATAGATAGTTGAGGAAATGGAAGAGGAAGAGAGTAAGAGAGCGGGAAAGAAAAATATATGTATAAATTTATGTTGGCCGAGGGGGCAGCTGTACTGATTAAGAAATATAGCAAGGGTGGAAAGTACGAGTGATATAACGTTAAATTCTATAGTTTGTCAGAAGGTAATTGTAAACATGAGCGAATGAGAGTATCGAAAAATGTGATGGACGTACTACTACGATTATAAATATTATTATTATAGAATGTTTTTAGTTTTTTGTTCTGATGCGGTATGGGAATGGTAAATTGCGAAAGAGAAAATAAGTTAATTGTCGCGTTAGGATATAAATATTATATTAAAGTTATGAATTAAAATAATTGTAGATATTTAAGGGACTCGACGCTGCGACTGGCCTCGCTGCACATATCACCCAGGCGACATGTCAACACATTTACAATTCATCGTCACTCGCGCCACGGCTTAGATTAATTTTTTTTAATTATAGTTTACAAAAGTACTGGAAAAACTCCTGATGAGAGTTTGGGCGACATCCTGTTTTTACGAAAATACGCGTAACGTTAGGCTCTACGCTCGGTTAAGAGTTAAAACTCACTGCGAATTCCAGCAACATTATTTTTCAGGTGATCACGACGAAAATTTTTTTCATCGCTGAACTTTTCATCTCGAATATGAATATAAAGTCCAATTTTTCCTTTTCAAAATTCAAAAATTGAAATAATTTTTTTTTTCAGTGTATTCTAAATCCCAAACGTAATCTATTTTTTAATTTTATTTTGAATGTGGAAAAAAATTCTTGAAGAGAAAAGTAAAAATCTGCGATTGTGGTTCCTTTTTGTTTTGAATTTTGATTTAATTTTTTTTCACTTCCCAACGCCTATACTGATTGCAAAGTCGTCGTATTTCTCTTCGTTACTCGTTTCATACTCAAAATATTATCAGATGCTGATTGTCCATAAGTAATGGAATTTTTCTTCCATAAATAATTCGAACGCCTCGAATTTAAAATAAAATAAAAAATAAAGAAATTCCATTCTTCGTGGAGAATTAGCATCTGAAAATATTTTAAGTATTAAATGAGTGACGGAGAAAAAATGCAACGACCTTGCAACAAATATAGACGTCAGGAAGTGGAAAAAATTAAATTACAATTTGAAAAAACGGAACCACAATCGCAGCATTTGACTTTTCTCTTAAAAAGAAAAGTTTAATTATGATTTTTGAATTTAAAAAAAAATGTTGACCTCATATTCTTATTTGAGATAAAAAGTTGAGCGATAAAAAAAAATTTTCGTCTCGATCACCGGGGAAATAATGTTACTGGATTTGGCAGGGGTGTATCCCCTTAAAATAGAGAATTCGTAAAGCTGCAGCTTAGGTAATGTCGTCTGCGGTAAAACCGATGGAGCTTCACGGCTTTCGCGAAACGCCTCAAAGCAACTTTTCTTTATGTTTGCCCAACGTTATTGGTGTTTCCGCGCGGTAGTTTTCCGCCGCGAGCGTAAAAGGGGCCTTTATTTCTTTTCTCGATGAGAGCACATACTTTCGAATCCATGTTCCAATTTTGCGATTCGTCGACAAATGTAAATTTACGTTCGCATACAAACATGCGAACGATGAGCGGAAAAATTCTTCTTCTCAATTCTATTTGATAAAATATAACGATTCCATTCATTTGTATGCACTCGTTCACCAACTAAACAATCAGACGTACACGTTACTGTCATCAAAGTGATCTACAGATGTAAAAACACAATCCGTAAGCGAAAAAAAAATCAATTAAACGCTCAAGTCGACGCCGAGCGTCCTTTTCAATAGGTTTATTGAAGAAAGCGAAATACTGCGGAAAATCTACAGGATATGACGATAGTCGATCCAAAAAGTATTAATTTAATCAAAGTGTTGAAGATTTATATTATTGCTGTAAATCTAAATATAATCAGAAACAAAAAAATTTAAGAGAAACAGTGGACCGATGAAAGTGTATTTACAACAACAACTAAAAAAATGCTACAAGTAGCTCAAAATATATTCAAGGACGATTAATGGCGTAAGAGGAAGACGACGCCAAATTTGAATTTATTATATACGAATTAATACGACGTGCATAAAATTAATGATGATGGTTATGTGTAACTTATGAAAGTACATGATACCCACATGAGAGCCAGAGACTCTGAATTTAAGTCATGCACTTGAGGCGGATAAAATGATTGTAAAAAATATTATTGTTGCACTGCAATTAAACGTGACATCTACGACGAAGATGAAGAATAATAATTATCGAGTGAGTATAGAGAAAATGCGAAGTGAGTGAGGAATGGTGAAATCGATACAATTCTAAATTCTTTCGAAATATCCGCACGATGAAAACCAGATTATTAAGTGTGGTATTAAATTATATTATAAAACTGATACGACGATATTACGGCGATAATTCAAGGAAGATAAACATGAAACACACATATAAATATATATGATACCCACTACGTATATGTATATAGACATAAATTGAAGCATTATTATTTATTTATATATATACAGGTATGAATATATGCATATGTATATATATATTCATATCTATTTATATATATGTATATCGCAATAATACCGGTGGAAAAATTTCATGGTGCTTTGTGTTATTATACCAGAAGTATGTTTTCTAGGTAATAGATTTTTTTAAGATCCTATATTGAAATTGCGAGGGCACCATAAATAAATGAAATTATTTCTTGAGCGTTCGTGGGACTTTTTGTCTCCGAAAATCAAATGTGCATTTCCCGAATGTACGCGTGTACAGCCTCTAACAGAAGATCAATAAAAAGATAAATGATATAGTGTCGCATGTTGATTATTTAGCTCTATACAAGCGTTTCAGAAGGCCGATGCAGAAGTTTTTATTTTATTTTTATCTCAATCTCTGCCATATTTGTTCATTTTTTTGCACATTTCCGTATTTACCAAAGAAATAAAAATGTTCTGTGATTCTAAAAATTATGGTTCATGATGAAAACCTCTAATTTTTTTAGCCAAGTATGTCGGAAATGTATTGAAATCTATAATTTTTGCTACGCTTCAAATATCAGGCTGAATGGACTGTAAAATCTACATCCAAATGAAGGGTTGCATTACAAAAAAAATTGGTGTTTTTAGAATGAAAATTGTTTTTTGGGTTTCATAAAAGTATAACATATTTTGAATTACATAAAACATATATACAACATATCCCGAGTTGAAATTTAGGCCCTCCGAAAACCCTTCGTTAAATGAAAATGGGTAAAATATGCAACTTTTGGAGGTCTATGCAAGGGTCTAAAAACCTCATCTCACTCTGTACAACCTAATTGGAGGTTCAAACATAATAGTTTAACTCCACAGTAGTCTTACTCCAATTGGGTAATATCTGCCATTTTCGGAGGTTTTAAGCAGTATCAAAGGAATGAAAGAACCTTCGTGTAACTTGCGTGTACACTATATTTAGGTTTCGACAAGGGTCTAAATTTTAACGCGGGATATATAACGTATATCAAATAGTTCATGAAAAAACATGCCATATTTGCTGCTATATTGTTTGTGTCAGTTTTTTATATTCCATGATACACGGACTTAAAACAAAAACTCATTTTCGTTCAACTGGTCAATTATCGAAAAGATCCAAGAGGTTCAAGAAAAAAATGGCGGAGTTGATGAGGAATTGGGTGAGGGTCAAAATAGCGAATGCCCAAAATAGTAAATGGTTAAAACAGCGAATTTTGAAATTGGGAATGTCTGAATATAAAATGGTCATCATTATGGAATTCGCTATTTTGACCTCCATCTTATTAAAATGCAATCATAATAGCGAATGATAAAAATGGCGAATGGCTGAAAAGGTGAATTCCATAATTATGGCCATTCTACATCTAGACGTTCCTTATTTTTAAATTCGCTATTTTAGCCATTCGCTATTTTGACCCCCACCCGGGAATGTGTCATTTACTCGAATCACGATATTAAAAACCCTTATCATTAGCTACTCTTAAAACCCTTATCATATGCTACCAAACAACGTGAAGTATATTGCGCTCAGTCCACTTTATACGCGTCAACGGCCCTTGTATTCAAAATTCGTGTGGAGACTCGAACGTGACGCCGTTAAATTCACCATCTCTTGGAATCCCCGGCTGCTCTCTTTTCCAGGAGAATCCCCAAAAAGCCCCGACTACTGTGAACAGTATTCTGGAGAATCACAGGAGAACAAAAGAGGCAGGATGGAGTCTGGAATCCGAGAAGAATAAAGAAAAACAAAATGAGGAAATTCGTACGTGACGCACTGTGAAACAAAAGAAAACGAATAGCCGAGTTCTTGTCCTTCTTCTCGTATTTCGCGTTTTCGTCCTCGGTGAGCGCTCGTGTTGGGGACAGCCCCGATAAACCGGATTTTAAATCCGTGCATGAACGTGCATGGGTTTTGCGAGAGACGAGACTCATCCGAGATACACGAAGCATCTCTTTCTCTGTCTCATTTTCTGTTGCGACACTTCAAGGTGTACACCGGCTGCTAACGACAGAAATGCAGCTGCAACACGGTTCGTGTGGCGAAATTCTGGTCCATCGTTGGCGTGTTTTGGTCCTTTCGATTCATTGGTGATACCAGCGTAGCTGTACCGTACGATATCGCAGCTTCCGTTGTGTATCTTTCACGGAGGCCGCAGTGTTGCCGCTGATGCTCGTTGTGGATAAAAGGATCTTTTTGGCTTGCATCTCAATTGCTCTCTTACCCACTGGCTCGTTGCTTTCCTTTCTTCTCTGCTTTGCATTCTTCATTCTCCATGGTACGAACGAGAAGGTTCTTTACGAGTAGATAGGAGCTTCCTACGTCCAGATTTTGTCTCGCTCCGCTCTGTAAAACGAAGAAGCTCCAATTTCCCTCTGGTGAAACATTTACAGGCCAGTGAGCAATGCACCATGAGAAACGAGACGGAAGGGCTACTGAAAATGTAAGTTGGAGGATGGTAAGAGATACGCATATATCAAAGCCTGGGTATAGTGTATTATATATTCTTTTGTACTTTGTCAACTGTTCAATTATTTCAAAATATAATTAAAGATCAATATAGACTCGACTTTTTAGCAAGATTATAGAGATACGTCTATTAAAATCGGAATGGGCACAGGATCTAGTTGTATTTGCGTTGGAAAAGAAATGTTACATTCATTCGTGTGAATAATGACTTTGCGAGCGAATAAAAAAAATAAAAAAATAATTAAAAAAATTATTGTTGAAACTGTCTCTGGTAAACGACACAGTTCCAAACATCGTGTTATAGTATGAAACTAAAAGAAAAGTCGTTCGATGTGCACATTAAGGTCTTCTAAATAAGGTTCACTCAGTTCGAGTATTAAATTATTGCTCGCTCATGATGATGACTGCCAAGGTTATTGACATTGCGGAATCATCCACGTCGCTGTTTCCGACCTCACTGCAAGCCCTGTTTCGGATATGTATGTCGCAGTTTGTGACACCATTCATTTCCGAGATGCATTAGATGATGCACTTATTGACTCCGAAGGCATCAGTTATTCTAAAGGTATTTATATCATTTATGTAGTATTTAATGCTTACTTAAAGGTACAAATTCGTGATTCCGCATGTGCTTCAACTAGTGCCTTTCAGCTATAAATGTAGTCACTACAACGTCGATCGAAATTCTCTCTATTGCAGTTTAATATTAAATATTTCACAAAAAAATACATATCTCTGAAATATTCAGCGATCAAAAATCCATCAACCGATAATTTTTTTTAAAATTCAACGAAAGCTTTATTTACTACTGAAATAAATCGACCACGTTGGTAAATATAAATCAGCAACAGAGTAGTGTTCAATTCAGCTGGTCCACGTTATTACCTTTAAAGTGAAACCTGGTATATCTACGAAAAACCGCGAACCTATCGCGAGATTGTATGCATATTGAAAATGAAATACGCACGCAATTCGAGTGCAAAGGCAAGCTCCAGAATAATTCATAAAATTTATCGAAGATTACGAAAAACGGAAATGGATTCTACGTATAAAGCCGGATCTATGACGCATATTCTTATGCGTCATCCTCAATTCTACGATTCATCGCTTTTCTTATTGCTTTGTGTACTTATAGCCGGAAGTGCTATAGATACATGCACACCTCACGAATAAAGTACAAAGCTCAAGCAATCTGAGCAGATTTTTCATCTACGTTGCACCCTTTACCTCGACTTCCCACGCGGAAAAGTATAGAAAGAGAAAGAATACTTGAGAATCACGTATACTTTTTTTGAAGAAAACAAAATTTGATTGCCTCGAATCCAATTTAATTGATTTTAAATAAGTTTGGTATAGAATGATATAGAATAGTTTCAGGAAGTTTCTTACAGTGACCGGATTACGAAATGTTTGTAATGCTACATCCCGCAGAAAAAAGATTCGGCGTCCAGCATGGAATCCAGGACAGAATCCAGCATGGAGTCTAGGCTGTGGAGGATGAACTTTGGATAATCCAGGATGGAGCCTGGGCAGTGTAGGACGGAGTTCAAGATGGATAATGAGATCGAATTAAATCCCATTCTCCATTCTGGACTACCTGGACTGCACACGTATACTTTTCTTGAAGAAAACAAAATTTGATTGCCTGGAATCCAATTTAATTGATTTTAAATAAGTTTGGTATAGAATAATATAGAATAGTTTCAGGAAGTTTCTTACAGTGACCAGATTACGAAATGTTTGTAATGCTACATCCCGCATAAAATAGATTCGGCGTCCAGCATGGAATCTAGGCTGTGGAGGATGAACTTTGGATAATCCAGGATGGAGCCTGGGCAGTGCAGGACGGAGTTCAAGATGGATAATGGGATCGAATTAAATCCCATTCTCCATTCTGGACTACCTGGACTGCAGACGTATACTTTTCTTGAAGAAAACAAAATTTGATTGCCTGGAATCCAATTTAATTGATTTGAAATAAGTTTGGTATAGAATGATATAGAATAGTTTCAGGAAGTTTCTTTCAGTGACCGGATAACGAAATGTTTGTAATGCTACATCCCGCATAAAAAAGATTCGGCGTCCAGCATGGAATCCAGGACAGAATCCAGCATGGAGTCTAGGCTGTGGAGGATGAACTTTGGATAATTCAGGATGGAGCCTGGGCAGTGCATGACGGAGTTAAAGATGGGTAACGAGATCGAATTAAATCCCATTCTCCATTCTGGACTACCTGGACTGCACTGACTCCATCCTGGACACATCATTGTTACGCGGGGTTACATCACCTTAGCATACTTTACTGGCTTTATACAAATTCTTCAAAAAATCAACTACACCTCCGCCGTACTATTTTCCGTCCCTACCAATAAAGAATCTCGCTAGCGCACATGATCATATATTTTGAGATGGCTTGCGTGAAGCTTCAACCCCGTTTCCGCTCATGCCACGAGCGTACGATACAAGCTGGGAGCGAGGTTCATACAATATAAGTAAATACAGGGGCGCATGACGCTCGTGCGGGCGAAAAATGATCCCGGCCATGGAGGGATAGAAGCAAAGAAGGGAAAAACTGTTTGCAAAGGTACGCGTTGACATTATCGCGAGCCTATCATAGCAGAATGAAAAAGCCGAGCCCACCGAAAACTTGACAAAAAAACGGAAAGACATTTAGCATCTTTGAGGATGTATGATACGTACACTCCCCGCCAAAACTGAGTTTCAGAGACAATTTCGATCACTTCCCGATGGGATGAAAATCGGAAAAAAAATCATGCATATAAAACGTGCTGAAAAGATTGATTTCGCATAATAATAATCCCAAAATTTGATTAAAATTAGATATCATGTATCAACCATCGCTAGTTAGAATTGATTTTATGTATGAAACTTGAGTTCGTTATCTCATGTGTTAATAAAGTTGGGGCACGAACGTGAATTTTTGGAAAATTTCAAAACTCCATAAAATCCGAACCACTATTCTGATTTCGATTAAATTCAATACCAAACAACGTTAACAGTACCTGCACGTACAATAAATTATTTAGCGAAATATCGTCATTTGCACGAAAGCTAGAGCACACACGTCCTCTTTTGGAAAAATTCAAGAAACGGTGAAATAAAAGTTTCTTCATACACTTAAGAAAAATTGCATCAGTCAAAGACTCGTGCGATTTGTCTTATGGGCTGCTGCTTCACTTGTGTACCAAATTTTAGGTCAATCGGTTGAACGATTCTCGAGTTACGAGTGATTGTAATTTGTTTGATTTGGCGATTGACATTTTTTTCCCCATCACTTTTCTCGACGTTTTAGACCATTTTAAGTGTCCTGGCATCAAAATCTCAATTCCCATTAAAAAAAGACTCTGTGTGGAAGCAAAAATTAGTGATATATATACAACTTTTGACAATAATTTTTCTAAACAAACTAAAACTTCACTATTTCTAAAAACGAAGAAGCAAACTGCATCTACGCTGTCAGTCCTCATGTCAGGCGAGAATATTCGAATAACTTTTTTTTTGGCGTTTCGCTAAATTCGTGAAAAACTCAGTCATTAACTGCTGCAACAGTCGAATGTTTTTGACGTAGAGAGAAAAATCTCGGTTGGAGGAACCAACAAAATCTTATTTTTCATACGATTATCAGGTAAGCAACCCAGTTATTTATCATTTCTTCCCTTGAAGTTTCTTGCAAACATTTGTTGTGCCGAAGAGACTGGTACACAGAAAAATTAAGGTATCCTCTATCATTATCGCTTATCTTGACGTCTTAATTACCTACAACATAATATGTTTCTAACCATCCATGTTCTTAGGCTGGATTTCTTGAACTGACACTGGAGCTGCAATAGCCGCGAGGTTCCGGTGCATCAGAAGCTTCCCGTATATAGTTTCCTGTATGGTACCAACACCGCGAGAGCAGGAACATTACAGCAACGGAGAGATACCAGTGAGCATCTCCTTTGTTTCAGGAACATAAGAGAGAACAAGACGGAGCAGCATACCGACCAACCGGAAGTATCTATCAGTCCGTACAAAGTGAGCCCATTACCCGAGCGACGTATCCGACCGTTTTGTCCGGGATTTCCCGCTTTAAAGCGTTCCTCTGGCTGTTTGGCCGGCTCGGGAACGAGGAAGCTGCACCGAACAACCTGCAGGCACTATCTGCCACTATCTGTATCTCCGTCTCTCTCCTTCGTTGTATCCCTCTTTCTCTCTGTCATGCTCTCTCCCTTTCTCTCTCCTGGCTCTCAGTTTACAAGCTATCCGTCCGGTCTCCCGCACCCATGCCAAAGCAAACATTCCCGTACGAATTCCTGGAGGGTTTCTAGTTGCTCGCGTGAGGAGTTCATATCTCCGGGTGAGAAACCCCAGGCGTCAGAGCATTCCTGACTACTTGGGAAGTGAAAAGGCGGAAACTGAGGAAGAGCGAGGGAAAAAGAGAGGAGACAAGAAGAGGACCGAAACTCGATCCGGTGTTGCTTTTAAAAAGAAATAAGGACAACGGTAAATTTTTTCCAAGGACACATGGTTTATGGGATCATGAATAGGAAATAGAAAATATCCAGCTTCGTGAACTATTGAATGTCATGATTGAAAATCAAAAAAGCATTGTAGTAATTAGAGACAATACAGTTCCCACAGGTTTGACCTACAAGATCGGAGAGTCCGGTCATCTACTACATATATACAGAACTTATTTTGTCAATGAACAACGTATAGAGTAGAGGGTGTGTCAAAAAAAAATATATTATTTTAAATTCCTTTTCAAAAACTGCAAAAGTGTACTTGGACCTCCAAATACACTTTCTGCATGTAAAACTGCCGGCAGAATTTTTTAAAACATTGTTCTATCGATATTTACCTGGAAAAATGGATGTCGATTGAGCGACCTCTAACAATGATTTGTTCGCGATTTCCTATTACACGAAGTATTGTGAGGTATGACACTAACGTGTAAGCTGTGGCAACCTGAAGAAAGTAAAGAAATGTAAAAAAAATCGAGAATAACTGATTTATTTTATGGATTAACGCTCGAAGCAACGAAGCATAATTTGTCCTTTCGTACGATTCACTTGCAATTTGGTATTTAGGGGTTTTTGAGGTCGCCAGTTATTAAGCCAAACTTAAGCTTCAGAAATTCAAAATAGGGGACGCAATATGGCGGACTAAAATGCAAAAAGTTGCGAAAATCTAGACTTTGAGTTAGGATTTATAATTAGTGACCTCAATAACCCCTGGGTACGTAATTTTCTTGTCGGTAAGAACTGACCATCTGAAGAATACAGTTTTTTAGGTATTAAAAATGTATTTAAGGGACAAAGTTTACTTATAGAGTATTATTAAGAACCAAAGAAAACGTTAGCATGTGCGAAAAGAACAAATAATTACTCTTTCTCCGAAAAATATAAGGGTCAGAAAAAGGTCCACCCAAACGCTGGGTTGTTACGATTTGTGTCCGCAACTCCACCGAACTGACAGCTCGACCAGACTGAAATATCGATGAATAACCTTATTATGTTATTCTTGTCTGAATTACATGAAACAATTATTCAAAATGCATGATTTCTGTAAAACACCTTTTCGGACTCATAGGATTATCCGTAATCCATAAAATATCTAACAGGATCTTGTTATTCAATCACTAATCGAGTTAAGATGTAAAACAGCATGTGTCAGTCTTTGGGTCTTTAATAGGTCATAAAATATGCCATACGAGAAAATCGTAGGACACTAATCGGGTCTTTTGCATGCCCCCGTATATTTAACCAATAGTGCCACAAAATGATAAAAATGTAGATAAGTAACATTCGTTAATTTTAATAAAAACTCTAAACGTCACTGCAATATCTTTCATTTCAATCAATTTGCTATTTTTATTCACCTTCTTGGATCAAAAACGTCGCGCTGGGCTTAGAAGGTCACCAATTAGGTCATTCACCTCACTCGGGTCATTCGCAGTAAAGCGATGGATTATTGACCCACCCGCTGATTTCAGCATGCAACCCAGAGACTATAAGAATTCAGTGGACAATCGTGCTCTCCTTGAAGCTAATATCACTACTATTCAAGACATGGCGCTTCTATCTCGCTCTGTGAAAGAGAAACCGAGAAGCAAACTATTCTAGCGGGCGTGTCGGGGTCTTTCGCGAAGTATGTATTTATTTTGCCGGCGGGGCGAATGAATTATTTATTTATAAATGCCTAACGAGCCGTTCCCAACCCACCTCAGCGTTCCCCACTCTCTGCAACGACTCGCCATTTCTTTCTGTCTCTCATTCCCCTGTTGCTCGTTCACCTATTTCTACCTCTCTTCTCCCTGTCTCCACAAGCACCGACCCCTTTTACTGCGTTGAGTTCTCGTCGCGTAATTTACGTGCGCCAGGGGTGTGCTATCCGTAAGGTAAGCGGGAAAGAGACGGAATTGTGCGGTGGAATCAAGTTTTGCGGGTTGGCAGCAGACGATTCAGCCAAGATACGCCGAAGAACGAGAACGAGGAAAGTACAATCTGTTTCTTACTCTTTCACCGTTTGCCTTCTACGAGGACTTTAATCCCTCTTCGTGCAACAACGATCTTGTAATCCAAACCGCGAGTAGTTCGGGATCGTGCGATCAGTACTGTAGCCGTTCACCGAGTCATTTCCAAAATATATTCTGTACAAAACGTCCCATTACAATCACAGCTGATGTAGTAGAGGCAGTGAATAAATCAGAGTATTGATCGCATAGTGTCATTATTTACTGAACATACACTTACTGCTTATGGATTGTAACGGAGAAATTATTCCCTGGCAAACCATGCGACCTCAAAAAGGACCGTAAAACAACAATAACAAGACCCCAAAATGACCGGTCGTTTTGTGCCAGAGAATAACCATGTAAATGACCCTAAAATCACCAGTATTGTCGTCTTTTCTAATGAGTGACCGCAAAACGACCTCGTCGAGAGCGACCATCCAGAAACATCGTAAGTATGATCGCTTTTGAGGTCGTTTTGCGGTCGCTTATTGACAAAACGACCGTCCTTATGATTTTCTGAATCTGAATGTGCTAAATCCGAATGAATGTGTTATCCGTAAGGCAAGCGGAAGAGAGACGGAATTCCGCGGTGGAATCAAGTTTTGCGGGTTGGCAGCAAACGATTCAGCCAAGATACGCCAAAGAACGAGAACGATGAAAGTACAATCTGTTTCTTACTCTTTCACCGTTCGCCTTCTACGAGGACTTTAATCCCTCTTCGTGCAACAACGATCTTGTAATCCAAACCGCGAGTAGTCCGGGATCGTGCGATCAGTACTGCAGCCGTTCACCGAGTCATTTCCAAAATATATTCCTGTACAAAACGTCCCATTACAGTCATAGCTGATGTAGTAGAGGCAGTGAATAAATCAGAGTATTGATCGCATAGTGTCATTATTTACTGAACATACACTTACTGCTTATGGATTGTAATCGAGAAATTATTCCCTGGCAAACCATGCGACCTCGAAAAGGACCGTAAAACAACAATAACAAGACCCCAAAATGACCGGTCGTTTTGTGCCAGAGAATAACCATGTAAATGACCCTAAAATTACCAGTACAGTCGTCTTTTTTAATGAGTGACCGCAAAACGACCTCGTCGAAAGCGATCATCCAGAAACATCGTAAGTATGATCGCTTTTGAGGTCGTTTTGCTGTCGCTTATTGACAAAACGACCGTCCTTATGATTTTCTGAATCTGGATGAATGTGCTATCCGTAAGGTAAGCGGAAGAGAGACGGAATTGTGCGGTGAAATCAAGTTTTGCGGGTTGGCAGCAAACGATTCAGCCAAGATACGCCGAAGAACGAGAACGATGAAAGTACAATCTGTTTCTTACTCTTTCACCGTTCGCCTTCTACGAGGACTTTAATCCCTCTTCGTGCAACAACGATCTTGTAATCCAAACCGCGAGTAGTCCGGGATCGTGCGATCAGTACTGCAGCCGTTCACCGAGTCATTTCCAAAATATATTCCTGTACAAAACGTCCCATTACAGTCATAGCTGATGTAGTAGAGGCAGTGAATAAATCAGAGTATTGATCGCATAGTGTCATTATTTACTGAACATACACTTACTGCTTATGGATTGTAATCGAGAAATTATTCCCTGGCAAACCATGCGACCTCGAAAAGGACCGTAAAACAACAATAACAAGACCCCAAAATGACCGGTCGTTTTGTGCCAGAGAATAACCATGTAAATGACCCTAAAATTACCAGTATAGTCGTCTTTTTTAATGAGTGACCGCAAAACGACCTCGTCGAAAGCGATCATCCAGAAAAATCGTAAGTATGGTCGCTCTTGAGGTCGTTTTACGGTCGCTTATTGACAAAACGACCGTCCTTATGATTTTCTGAATCTGAATGTGCTGAATCTGAATGAATGTGCTATCCGTAAGGCAAGCGGAAGAGAGACGGAATTGTGCGGTGGAATCAAAAGTTTTGCGGGTTGGCAGCAAACGATTCAGCCAAGATACGCCAAAGAACGAGAACGATAAAAGTACAATCTGTTTCTTACTCTTTCACCGTTCGCCTTCTACGAGGACTTTAATCCCTCTTCGTGCAACAACGATCTTGTAATCCAAACCGCGAGTAGTCCGGGATCGTGCGATCAGTACTGTCGCCGTTCACCGAGTCATTTCCAAAATATATTCCTGTACAAAAAGTCCCATTACAATCACAGCTGATGTAGTAAAAGCAGTGAATAAATCAGAGTATTGATCGCATAGTGTCATTATTTACTGAACATACACTTACTGCTTATGGATTGTAATCGAGAAATTATTCCCTGGCAAACCATGTGACCGCAAAAAGGACCGTAAAACAACAATAACAAGACCCCAAAATGACCGGTCGTTTTGTGCCAGAAAATAACCATGTAAATGACCCTAAAATTACCAGTATAGTCGTCTTTTTTTATGAGTGACCGCAAAACGACCGTCCTTATGATTTTCCGAATCTGAATGTGCTATCCGTAAGGTAAGCGGGAGAGAGACGGAATTGTGCGGTGGAATCAAGTTTTGCGGGTTGGAAGCAAACGATTCAGCCAAGATACGCCAAAGAGCGAGAACGATGAAAGTACAATCTGTTTCTTACTCTTTCACCGTTCGCCTTCTACGAGGACTTTAATCCCTCTTCGTGCAACAACGATCTTGTAATCCAAACCGCGAGTAGTCCGGGATCGTGCGATCAGTACTGTAGCCGTTCACCGAGTCATTTCCAAAATATATTCTGTACAAAACGTCCCATTACAATCACAGCTGAGGTAGTAAAAGCAGTTAATAAATCAGAGTATTAATCGCATAGTGTCATTATTTACTGAGCATACACTGACTGCTTATGGATTGTAACCGAGAAATTATTCCCTGGCAAACTATTCGATCTCGAAATGGATCGTAAAAAAAATATAAAAAGACCCCAAAATGACCGGTCGTTTTGTGCCAGAAAATAACCATGTAAATGACCCTAAAATTACCAGTATAGTCGTCTTTTTTAATGAGTGACCGCAAAACGACCTCGTCGAAAGCGATCATCCAGAAAAATCGTAAGTATGGTCGCTTTTGAGGTCGTTTTGCGGTCGCTTATTGACAAAACGACCGTCCTTATGATTTTCCGAATCTGAATGTGCTATCCGTAAGGCAAGCGGAAGAGAGACGGAATTGTGCGGTGGAATCAAGTTTTGCGGGTTGGCAGCAAACGATTCAGCCAAGATACGCCGAAGAGCGAGAACGATCAAAGTACAATCTGTTTCTTACTCTTTCACCGTTTGCCTTCTACGAGGACTTTAATCCCTCTTCGTGCAACAACGATCTTATAATCCAAACCGCGAGTAGTCCGGAATCGTGCGATCAGTACTGTAGCCGTTCACCGAGTCATTTCCAAAATATATTCTGTACAAAAAGTCCCATTACAATCACAGCTGAGGTAGTAAAAGCAGTTAATAAATCAGAGTATTGATCGCATAGTGTCATTATTTACTGAACATACACTTACTGCTTATGGATTGTAACCGAGAAATTATTCCCTAGCAAACTATTCGATCTCGAAATGGATCGTAAAAAAAATATAAAAAGACCCCAAAATTACCGGTCGTTTTGTGCCAGAAAATAACCATGTAAACGACCTCAAAATTACATACGGATAATTTTGAGGTCCGACACCTTCGTCCACATTTTCTTAGCTGTTTCCCGTGAGCGACAGTCACCAAAAGACGACGCTACTAAAACAATAATAACGCCGATTTAACTTAGTAATTAGCTATTTTGACAGCAAGACAAATGTGACGGACATGAACCACTACTAGCTCAAAATCTTGACGGTAGAGGGATAAAGACATCACGTACGCCAAAAGAAGAACTCAAACTCAAGTCTAAAGAGTAAAGAAATGGACAATTTATTGATAATGAATGGGAAATGGTGTAAAGTAAATTCTAAAATACAAGTTGAACTCGCCGGTAATGTTACCATGCATTAAAAAAATATATAATTTAACTATGATGAAGTACAAACAGTAAAAAAAAAAACTAATCTAGGTCTGACAATGTTAAATAGACCTGGAACAATTTGGATCCAGGAAAAAAATCAATAACGGACGTCAACAAATTAATATTAAATCCAAAATGATGAATTTCCTACAACAAATTTCCGTAACTTTCATTACTGAGAGCCTCAATACATTTCTCCGATACCCGTCTAGAACGAAATATGAAAATCAACAATAAAACCAAATCGAAGATCAAATAATTGATCGAAATTTTTTTTTCAATCTGCCGACTGTTAAAAAAATTATACTAAAAAGAATTGATTCTGAAAAAAAAAATCATATACATAAATTAATCTGAAGAGAATTAAATAATCCTGTAAGTCACAAAGCGCGAGTGACACGAGTGAAAGTAATGGGTGTTCACAACAGCGACCAGTGTAATTATGGTCAGCAAACAGTGGAACGCTCAAAGTATACTGTGTGCCACAGCAATGTAGCGACAGTTTCCGGTTTACCAGTGGTGACAAAGCGAACGCATACCTTTGCTTGTATGGAAAAGAGAGATAGCGCAATGCTGGAAGTGAAACACGACATTGGAACGTTGAGTTCTAGCTCCTGGTGAGCGAGTAAACTTTGTTGTCAACTATTTGTTTTCCTGTTCGCAAGTGAGGACGCCGGTGACGACGCACAGAAACGGGAAATAACGCAAGGTACC
Organism: Tromatobia lineatoria; assembly: GCA_949699805.1. Classification (NCBI taxonomy): domain Eukaryota; kingdom Metazoa; phylum Arthropoda; class Insecta; order Hymenoptera; family Ichneumonidae; genus Tromatobia; species Tromatobia lineatoria. The sequence continues at coordinate 3,510,908 of OX453042.1, read as the reverse complement.
TCGGTACATGCAACGTCTTCTTAACGGTGCGCTTATCAAACACGCGGACTGAGATGGTATGAATTGTTAATCCACTCTTGTGATCAAGCTATATGTAGAACATTCCACACCAATTCCATCACCGGATCGTTCAAATTTTCCAAATATGCCTGCAATTTTGACGTATTGTAGAATTTAATTCACTTAGAAAAAGTACTAAATTGCAGGAGTTTAAAATAATATGTACAAAAATAGATAGAAACTCGATTACCTTCAGAAATTTCACCCGAGCAATAATCACGCCGAATAGTTATTTAGTTATTAGCAATCATCGTGGGCCAATCAAAGAACTCCAGCTGTGACGTAACAACGACAGGATCGAGATACTTGAACTTTGCTGTACTTTAATATAGCTTGTATATAACACGCCAAAAAAAACACAAAGTGTAAAAAACTCGAGACAAGTACATTTACGTGAAAAGGATCTGATATGCCTCCTAAAAAAATAGTTTTAGTGACTTGAGCAGTAAGCTATGCACAGGTTCAAAAAGTCGTTGAATAAGGAGGTAATATCTGCAGCATCTCAAATACATGCTCTTCAACATTGATATATATATAGACAGTATTCTCTCCAGAAACTAAGAAAAAAAACTTGCAGTCAAAAGAAAATATTTGTATTCCAGGTAAATGACAATAAGTAATTTTTTCAACTCCCGACTGTAAAAAAAATTATACTAAAAAGAATTGATGTGGAAAAAATAGTAGTTTGGATAATATATATAATATATAAGAATAATAATCAATATTGGAACTACACAATAACAATATATTTTCACTGACTGGTTAATACAAAAATTTTAATAAAACGGTTCAAAATTTTTTTTTTTAGTATTATTTCAAGGGCCGACCATCGGGTTCGGCCCCCGGAGTAAAAATGTCCAGATGAAATTAAAAGTGGTGTTAAAGACACAGCTCATTAACGAAGGACGTGACAAAATCCATCAGGACATCGCACGTCCCAGTTTTGTGGTGCCCTGCTATTTGCCGAGGGTTTCCTGACGCGGCGCTGATAAGGGCAGCGAAAGTAGTCCCCGCTTCTGGTTCGCAACTACTGCCCAAGAAATTATTATTATTTTTTTCTAAACGTAAGAATGCTGTTGAGAGCGAAATTTCAATAACGTAAAGCGCAACTGCATTCGAAAAAATATTTATTTATTTGTCTATTAATATCTATAATTATTGATTTATTAATTAGTTAATGCTTCTGAAAACTAGAATTTTGTCAAAATTCATTTAATGATAAACAAATATGCCCGGACGTAATAATCAATTTTAGAGGAAGGTCCTTACTTAGGATTATGAGTGATTAAGGCATTTACCCACTATCAATGCAGGCGGAAATCGGAGAATCAAAGGAACGTTTACGACACCACGAAATCCGCAGTATCCTAAGTGTTTCCTTACAGTTTAATTGAAAATTCATAAATCCACATATATGACATTACATACTAGGTATGTCTCATGAATAGCACAAGCCCGTGAAGCCTGTACGTGGGAAACGGAAGAGGGCATTGCAGGGAGGGGACGATATAAACTGGATTCCACGCGAGAGCACACTGATGAAATTAACAGAGCGCTACTTGCGTCATGAATATGAAACACAGCTCTCCCTGGCCCGTTTGCGGAATTAAAATCTTTCCATGCTCCACATATACGTATGTATAGACATACATACACATCGACATAAATTAAAAAATATACAGTGCGACGCTGAGGTTCAGCGCGTGGTATTATTCGACAATAGCTGTCCGTGCGAGGGGGACATCGCGAAAGACCGCGGGTAATACACGAGAAACGTATTAAAAAACGTATAATATCTGCAATTAAAAATAATTGTGCTGAATATTTTCCGGCAAGATTTCCATTTGTCGGAAAAAGTCTATATTTACGCGGCCGTTATGTCTCTGATATAAATAAGTGTTATTTCGATACACTTCTGCTGGTGAACAAAATAAAAACGCTCCGTTAAACTGCATTCTTCCCCTTTTTCCTTACAATAATTTTAAAATTTGTAGTCACCTGCTGGCGAACAAACGAATATGTGAAACATGTATTTGGCGAGACTTTAGGTCTCGTCACCCAACGACTAATTAGTTGTTAAGATAATCTAAGATTTGTGGAGGAGTTATCCGTATATCAGTAAGGCAAACAAATCAAAACAATTATTTATGTGAAGACATAAATACATAAACATGCATTACATGACATCTTTTCTAATCTGATAATGGGATGTAGCTTTTTTCAGTAGCTTGCTACTGAAAAATTAAATTCAACAAGAATCCTACATCATCGTTTTATATGAAGGTTATGAATTAGTATGAAAATACAGGCATGATTTGTCAATAGGATCGTAATATACTAAGTAAAATCAGGCCATTTGAAATTATTTGCAAAGCGAAATCGAAAAAAATAATTACGGTATCTACTTTAAAAAAAATAGTCACAATATTAATATATCCAACACGTATACCCATTTGTCACTAGCATTTGCATAGCTAGTGGAACTAGGACAAATGAGTATGCGTGTTATTTATATCAATATTGTAACTATTTTTTTAAAAGTAGACATCGTTGTCTACTTTTGAAAGTAGACAAAAGTAAACCGGAAGGAATGAAAGTCCGTTCACCCTACAGGACTATTACATTTAGGTTTTGGAAAGGGTCCTAATTTTAACTAGAGTAGAAAGTGATTGGATAGGGTAGGGATAGTAAAGTCAGTGAAAGTCATCCTATCGTACATTCATTAATAGTAAAAAATAGTTACTCACGATGCAAAATATAATCTGGCAATTGAACGCACACCGATTGTAAAAGTATTTCGTTTGAATTTTCTTTCGTAAATTCCGGTTGTCATATTTTCACCGCAAAAATTCGGATTATTTACAGGCTTAAAGAAAAATAAGTTATGGAGGGTGACTTGTAGCTCATCTCAGGACTCCACACCCTCGAGCATAATACCCTGAGATTATATTTATCCCTGTCGGGGAATCGAATTAGCTTGCGGCCCGCGGCTATGCCAGAAAGGAGGTTCGCTACCTTCAGCCCTGGTCTCGTCCGCATCCGCGATTGTTCCCGCATAATTAACGCCCCCGGACTTTAATTTGGAAGTGCGCTGCCGCAGAGAGTGCTGGAATTTCTTTTTTTCCTTTTCAACACCGTACTTTCGCTGTACTTTTTACGAGGAGGGTTGAAAGGTCGTGTTGATTTATTCGTGCTTCCCCCAGAAACACTATTGTGTTGATTAAATTACATTGAATAGAATGTATCATACGAGTATTCTTAACGCGTGCGTTGAAAACACTCACAATAAATGCACGTGTCCTCAATGACGCTTGCAATTATTATTTTTTTAACCTACAGGCAAATATATATTTTTCAAATTCTCATTAGTCATTCCTTTATGATTTTAAAGGAATATGGATGTTTTGTCTGGGGACGGAGAATTTTAGCCCTCATCAACACACCGAGAGAAAAAATTTCCTTGGTACAAAGAAATTTCTTTGAAATCCCAACCTAAGAAACATTTATTTAAAATCAAGGAAATAATATACTTGACCTGATATTATCTTTTCTTTGAATGATGAGAAATTCAATGAAATGTAGTGGCATTGAATTAAGACATTTTTTTCCTTAAAATAAAGAACTCTGTTTATTTGTTTTCAAAGAACCTAACCTATAAAATCGCGTGCCCCGAAACGACAGACGTTAGGTTAAAAAATCACTCTCCGTACCAGAAAACGTTTCTGTGAGTTTTTATTAACTAATTTTTCTACTTCGAATTTTTCCGCGTACTCGGTGAGACCGGATCTCGCGAGGAACATTGAAACGAACCGATCCAACCAGTAACGACGACTGAAGAGGCGCGACAGACGCGCTCGCGTCAATCAGTGGCGGACCTGATGCCGTCAAGGAAATCGTTTCTTTAAATCAAAGACACCGTTTCCTTGAATCAATGAAAACGTCTCTTCGATTACGCTCCTCAAGCAAATGTTTATTTAAAGAGAATATTTAATTGAAAACAAGTAAATATTTCTTTGAATTTAGTGATGCCCAACAAGATTACAATTCTCGTCTTTCCAATTGACAGGACCTAATCAAGGCACTTTCTCGACTTGCGAAAATTTCGCCCTTCGTTTGTTTATATCGTCTTGTCTCGTTGCCTCGAGAAATCACACATCTCGTCATATTCGATAATATATATGCGAGCAATATATATCCTACAATTTAACTATGAAGAAAGATTTATTGCAGCTTGGAAAAGAATTCAAAAATTCATTAGAACTGTTCAAGATTATACAATGATTTTTAAACGATTAAAAAACAAAAACGACGAATTTTAATGAATGCTGTATAATAATCCACAATATTTAATACTTTCGCTTCCTAATTTTCATCATTCTCAGCTTCTTTTTCCTCCACAACCCCGTATTCAAGAAATCTCTCAATATTCTTGAAATTTCGTCATGCCGAGATCTCGACACATTGAACGATATCAAATGAGCATCTTGTATCTCGAGATTGTATTCACGCCTGTAGAAAGAAATCGAAATTCATTTGTTCACGAGACGATTTATTGACGACATAATTTCTCGAATTGTATCGTCTTTCTTGAGGACATCTATTTGAAATCAAAGAAAAAAATTAAATCCACCTATTTCTTTGAATCAAGGAAACTTTTTCTCTCGGTGTCGTCAACAGAGTTTCAGTCCTCGTCAACAGAGAGTCAGTCATCGTGTGGAGATGCTCGATCGCTGCCTCGAGAAAGATTATCGAATCCCTTGAGTATGTTCGCTTCGTATTGCCAAGAGTTCGGTCGGACTGATGGAATTGGTAATTTGACAAATGAACCCAGTTTTCCGTAAAGCATCAGGATAGCCCAAGTTGACGAAGTGGGTCATCCGTCTAACTCTTGTACGAACTCGAAGCTCGCGTCACAGCATCTGCGTATATAAGATAAGTCACCGAACACACATATGCTATGGTACAGTATTCTCAAGGATGAGAGTACAAATATGCCCGACTGCAATCGACGGATGCTGCGTCACGAACTACGAATTGGCGGCATCCAAACAGCATCCGTGCCTTCAATTGTAGCGGCGGTGACAGCGACGGTTGCTCTTCTTTGCTTTGCTGCTTATGCGACGTTCGCAGCTGTTCCTGTTGCGTCTGTGACGGTGGCGGTTGCTTCCCACGTTGTTTCCGGTTGCTTCTGCTGCGACGTTCGTGGTAGCACCTTTTGTGGTTTACAAAATAAAAACACATTTATCAATTTCAAATCCTATCTTTGGCAGTGTTGCACCAAGCTACTTGTAAGACGTTGCGAGGGAGCGGGGTTAAAATTCCGAATGTTGAATACACAAAGGTAAAAAATTACGAAATTTTATATCTCACCTGAATTTTTGACGAAATGTTTTCTAGCAAATTTCGTCAAAAATTCAGGTGAGATTATAAGTTTAGAAATTTTAGACTTTCGTTCATTTACTAGTCGGAATTTCAACCCCAATTCCTTTGCTTCTCGGAGACAAAGTGTCAAATGGCAAATACTCGAAAGTCTAAAAAGGAAATTTAATATCTCACCTACATTTTTGACGAAATTCGCTAGAAAAATTTTCGTCACGAATGTAGGTGAGATATTAATTTTCGGAATCGTAAACTGTCGTGTATTTACCATTCGGAACTTTAACCCCGCTCCCCTTTGTGATCGGCGATAAGATGGGCACCAATAGGAAGTTTTATGATGTCTTGTACGCTTTTGATGTTCCACGGGACTATTTATATATTAACTGTTCCGTCATCCTCTACACTCTTCTCGACCAGAGAGCTCTCTGATCTCGCAACTCATTATAAAGCACTTTTTTCCCTCATTATAACGTGCTAAGTGGTCCACTTCAATGATTTTCAATTCGGCATGGAAAGGTTTATTCATTATTGAAACGAGGCCGTTGACTCTGAATTTTATCTTTAGAAAGTTATCATCTAGAAAATGCTGAAAAATTGATCTCACAAGGTGTGAGAAGAAAACGCCTCGCTCTTCTCTAGCGACCACCCTAAAAAACGACCGGTCGTTTTGTGCCAGAAAAAATCCATGCGAACGACCTCAAAACGACCGCTATAGTCGATTTCTTAATTAGCGACCGCAAAATGACCTCGAAAAGCGACCATCCAGAAAATTGTAAAAGGTCGTTATATCAATTAACGACCGCAAAACGACCTCAAAAGTAACCATCCGTAAAAAAAATCGTGATTATAGTTCTTTAGGCAATTATCATCCGCAAAACGACCTCAAAAGTGACCATCCGTAAAAAAATCGTGATAATAGTTCTTAAGGCAATTATCGTCCGCAAAACGACCTCAAAAATGACCATCCGTAAAAAAAATCGTCATAATAGTTCTTTAGGCAATTATCGTCTGCAAAACGACCTCAAAAATGACCATCCAGAAAAATGTATGAATGGACGTTCAGTTACTTAACGACCCCAAAACGCCCTCAAAAGCGACCATAATTACGACTTTTTTGGATGGTTGCTTTAGATGTCGTTTTGCTGTCGCTAATTGATATAACGACCATACTTACAATTTTCTGGTCGTTCTCTAAGCCGTTTTACGGTCGCTAATTAAGAAAACGACTATACTGGTCGTTTTGAGGTCGTTTGCATGGTTATTTTCTGGCACGAAACGACCGATCGTTTTTGGGGTCTTTTTATAGTTATTTAACAGTACTTTTTTTAGGACTTATTGGTTGCTAGGGTTGCAAAAAATAGAAGAGAACAACGTCACCTTGGCTCTTTCACTGATCGCCTCGTCCTCCACGCAAAGTTCTGTTCTAGTCTGGAGGCTGTGCAGTCTGTTAGCGTTAGGATATGGCTGCTACTCGGGTTCTCCATTCACTACCGCTTGTCTCCATCCACATAGCGAGGTCGAATGAGGAACCAACAAACTCGACGACTCACCGATCCCACCACTACCGTGGCAAACTGAATTCCTATTTGCATAGAATACCCGTCGGGGAGTTACCCCTGCAATACCGGGTGTTCCGTGTTGCAACACTACACGACGTCACGTTCGCTCTTCCTGCGAATATACGCCAGGCGATGTTGGCCGACAACGACGACGAATCTCTGAGCCTTCGGTAGATCCTAGCGAGACTTGGTCACTACCTGCCCACAACCACCGCTACTCGCTAGGTTTAACTAACTCAGTCCCTGTCAACGCTCTGTCCCTTCTGCCGCGCTGGCTTTTCGTGCTTTCCTTCTTTATTCCGCACGGGTACACACACGTTCGCGGCCTACACGAGAGAATCTCTCACCCGAGCTAGGCGAGCCAGGCGAGTGAACCCAAAATACAATTCTCGTGTGCGTCTCCGTCTACAAAACAGTGCATCTGATGTATACTCACATTGATCGCATTTGAGGTATTCTACGGTATTTCAGCGACGCAAAAAAAAGAACTTCCCAAAAAATTTCTAAAAATCTGGTTCAATGTTTATAATAGATACAGCAAATTTCAATTTAAAATGAAAATTCTAGCGAAATATGCCATTGTTCGTATTTTTCAATCAACCTGTAATATCTCGGGAACGCTTAATTGTATGAATATTGCGAAAAAACGAAAATAAGTGTGCTGACATGCTGACAAAACCGATATTTTTTTCTTATATTGCAAACTGCTATGACTTTTGAACTTTTGCGAATCCTATAAAAAAAACTGTAAATTCAGCATTCATTTACAGAATTGAGAAAAAAATATCTTATGTAAATAAATTGTGTCCTTGCCACGAAAAAAATTTGCTCGTTGAATTTGCCGTAAAATTGTAGTCTGAAAGTACGGAAAAAATTCGGAAAAAATTATTATCTTGTCGGCCATGAAACAACGCACTTTTTTCGGTAAAATCTCAGATCTGTTGGGGAATGCTTCAACAATCGAAGACCTCCAATTAATAACGCAAATTATGGGACTAATTCATGACTATCCACGAGTAAATGCAAAATTTATCCAAACGTATTTCCAGATTCAGTTAATAGTACATTGTCAAACCAAATAAGCGAACTAAACTGTCCGTTGGATTCAACAAAAATAAGCATTTATTCGAATTAACCATCGTTATTCAAGTTAACTAAATTCATATATGTTTATTTTATTGATTTAACTTAAGTTCATTTAATTAAAACAAACCTTTGTTGATTTAACCAAAGTTCATTTAATTAAAACAAACCTTTGTTGATTTAACTAAAGTTTATTTAATTTAAAAAAAAACCTTTCTTGACTTGACAAAATCTCGAATCAACAAAACGTATTTCCTTAAATCAACTGAATTTTTTTATTCCAGTGTACAACGCGTAGAATATATCCACTATGCAATTTGCATGTGAATCAGAGATAATCGTGGAGTTCTATCAAGAAAAACATTTTTTCCACAATCTTGTCCAACATGGCAATAATTGCATAAATGAATAAGAAACAGTTGTGATGCAACAACAACAAAAAAATGAATACGTTTTTCTCTTATCATTCTATCTGAGGATAACTACTCCAAGTTTTATCGCACATCTACCACCAAAAAAAAAAAAAAAACAAATCCGGTATAACTGAATACAATGGAAGTTCGTGACGCCAAAATGTTATCATCGAAACTTTTGGCCCTGCGTGATAAAACTTGTTAATCTGAAAATTTCGCGCGAAATTTTCGGCAGAGGTAAGTCCACAGGGGCGTGGAGAGTTTTCTCGAGCAGAGAGTCCGTCTGATGAAACGAGGGTTGGTAAAAGTTCTCGAGTCTGCAGTCTCTTCTGAGTAAAACGTGCAGATGTTCGACGTGAGAGAGACTAAAGACAGAGAATGCCAGCACTCTTCGGTATATAACACGGAGAGGCCAAAATAACGGAGAGCAACCCGTCAAACCAAGCAATTTCTACCGAGTTTAACGTGCGGTAATTTCGACGCTGTGTGACTGGAGAACTTGCCCTGTACTGTATTGCGTAGCGGGTACATACACCATCTAATATGGTGCTGTACACTGTGAGCAGAGCCGACGAGCACACGTGCTTCAGTAACGAGGCTATCGTTACTCCACAATAAGGTTTCTCTCCTGTACTTAAAAGTACACCTAAACTATTTTATTTTCCTACTTTTCGTACGAGATACATTACACTATTGTGCTGTGTGTAAAGTGCAATTCTTGTTTATACATCCGTAAGTGTGTTTGGGTGTGCATTACACACACCAAGTGTGCCACGGTTGCAGCCTCCATTTGTCGATACGACTTTAAAAGTACACCTACTCGAGGCTATTTGGATTATATACAGTTTGTTTAGAGAGGATATTCAGATGAAAGTTAATTTACTGTAACGGAGGGTATAACTTAAAAGAGTAAACCTCAGGAGTGTGGTCAAAGGGTCATGAAATAACCTGAAAAGCATTTGGGTCATCCAATCCGACCAGTTTACCTTTTGAGCAAACGACTCAAACACCATTTGTCCTCCTGCGACTTCGACTACAAAAGTAAATGTACCCAATCTGAAAATGCACATGTGAACAAAGCTAGTTCGTTGTCGAAAATGTTCGGTCCCACTAGTAACATCAGGAGGACAAACTTGTTGTTCCTCTTTTGTTGTAAAAAGCCCAAATAAATTTTAGCGACGTTTAAAATTTTTTATTTAGAATAAAGTATTATCGACAAGTACGAATTGTATCGAGCGAAGAAAAAAAACTGAATAAAATTTTTTTCTCTACAAATCAGCTGCTTATTTACACATACCCCAAGTGACCATTTGTTTAAATACATGTGCTTAAATTGTTTAAGCCATTCGCATGAATCTCATCAGTTGGTTACACTATCCGAGAGTTCGTTGACGCAGCCATGACAGTTGGTCGACCTAACTGTCGGTTACGTTTGTGTTACTTTAAGGTTCGATTTTAGTTAAAACATTAGTTAAAACATTAGTTGAAAAATTAGTTAAAACATTACTTAAAACATTACTTAAAACATTACTTAAAACATTACTTAAAACATTACTTAAAACATTACTTAAAACATTACTTAAAACATTACTTAAAACATTAGTTAAAACATTAGTTAAAACATTAGTTAAAACATTTGTTAAAACATTAGTTAAAACATTAGTTAAAACATTAGTTAAAACATTCTTTTTTCTTCCAAAGCAACGGTCGCTTTGTCGGGTAAATAATGGTTATGTTACGGTAAAGCAACTGGAAATAAACCTCATAATGACGATTACTCTTATATGACCGTAATTGAACGATAAAATGACGGTTGTCCGGATCCGCTAGGATTGGTTGTGTCAACTAATTTTTTGGTTATGGTAACTAATCTATTCTTTCACTGTTTGTTATATCAATAAGAGAAATTAAACAAGACTATTACACCTCAAATGCAAGACTTACGACAACGCTGAAGATCTTGTGCAGGTTCTACGAAAATACGTGCGATTTTACATGTTCGAAACCTTCCAGACCATCGTGGGTGTCGGGGTGCTGACAAAAACGCCCCACGCTTGAAAGTTTGCTTTTTCATGGACGTTGCACTCAGCCGTTGGTCCTTCCATTCTTTTACTCTCTATGGCTCGCACGTACATCGCGAGGCTTTTCAGGCGGAGTTTACCTAGGGACTGAGGTACTGGTTCGTTCCGAGATGTACGTGACGCGTAAACCCGTGTGCAAGAGAGTACCGCACATACGCAAGAAGTAACAGTCGCCGGGTCAGAACACACCTGCAATAGTAACCTCGAGCACTGGGCAGGCAAGAAAGAAAGAAAGGGCCATGACACGCGTGCGGGACTTTGTACGTTTGGAAAGATAAGAAAAAGAAATTTCATCCTTTATAGCGCTCCCCTACATACCTATATATCTGTTTCTCCTCCCTATTTCTCGTTCTTTTCGCATATAACTGCGATCCCTTTCTCGGAAATTCCATGGGTTCGGTGCTATACGCACGCACCTATACGAAGTTCTCGTCATCGCTTGATGTATCCGGAGTACTGTACTATACTGCCTCTTACGTGACACGAAAATTCCTTGGGATGATGCTTTTCTAACATCCTAGATATAATGGCATTTATGTAATGCGTGCATGATAAGTGCTACTTCTTCTGGTTGCCGAGTGTGACATAAGGCTATTTTATGCTTCCTTAGTCCATTTGTGCCTTCTTTTCGTACGCATTTCCCGCACTAGTGCTTTTTCCTTGTACACAGTTCTCGCACGCTCTGCTCGGATGCCCAATACACGCAGTCGTGACATTGGGGCTCGTAATGCTAAGAGTGCAGTGTTATTTAAGTGCACTTTTCATGCATCAGTTGTAAAATAGTATATTACGATACGAGTGCGGTAAAACTTTTTCTGACGAGGGTGAGTTTGCAGCACGAACCAAAGGCGAGTGTTGCAATCGAACAAGTTGAGAAAAAGTTTCTCGCACGAATTACGTATACAATTTTATCTCGCATGCTAAGCGAAGCAGAGCGCGTGAGAAGTAAGCACTTCTCGCACTAGAGCTTTCTCCTTGTACATAGTTCTCGCACGCTCTGCTCGGACGCCTAACACACGCAGTCGTGACGTTGGGGTTCGTAATAATAAAACTGCAGTGTTAGTCAAGTGCACTGTTCATGCATGAGTTGTAAAATAGTATATTACGATACGAGTGCGGTAAAACTTTTTCTGACGAGGGTGAGTTTGCAGTACGAACCGAAGGCGAGTGTTGCAATCGAACGAGTTGAGAAAAAGTTTCTCGCACGTATTACGTATACAATTTTATCTCGCATGCTAAGCGAAGCGGAGCGCGTGAGAAGTAAGCATTTCTCGCACTAGTGCTTTCTCCTTGTACACAGTGCTCGCACGCTCTGCTCGGACGCCCAATACACGCAGTCGTGACATTGGGGTTCGTAATAATAAAACTGCAGTGTTAGTCAAGTGCACTTTTCATGCATCAGTTGTAAAATAGTATATTACGAAACGAGTGCGGTAAAACTTTTTCTGACAAGGCTGAATTTGCAGCACGAACCGGAGGCGAGTGTTGCAATCGAACGAGTTGAGAAAAAGTTTCTTGCACGAGTTACGTATACAATTTTATTTCACTAGTGCGAGAAGTGAGATTTCTCGCACGCAAAGCGAAACGTAGCGTGTGAGAAGTAAGCACTTCTCGCAGGTAACACAAAGTTTCAATAGAGATATTTGTATCCAAAAGGTATCTCAGATGTAAAAGGTCGCTAATTATATTTATGTATCGTCAATAGATGCATTAAAACTGTTGGGAATTGTTTCTAATAATTTTTAACGAAATCAGCTGGACAATGGAGAAAATTATAAAGATGGCCAAGAAAAAAGTGCCAGACGTATAGGAAGTCAGCAGCTCTAACTGAAGAAGCTCTTGTCGCGTAAGAGCAAAAAAACCTTGAGAGGGTGCAAGAGAGTGCGAAAGGCCGAAAGAAATGTTCGTCCTTTATGGCTCCCGCACTTACCTCGTCTTCTCGTGGATTCCACTCTACACCTCTTTCTTTTTTTTCTGTTATTCCTTTTATACTCGAAATATATCGCCGTGGACCACGAAATCCTCGGAGCCCCGACCGCGCTGTGAAAATTGAGTTCATCATGCTTACCGCATCACAAGTGTACGTTGATCTCATATTTGGTGGCATGCCAGCCTCAGCTAAAATACTATAAATCGTGTCTCATGGCGCAATGCCTCAAACTTCAAACATTGACCTCGTTTATAATGTAGTTATAATTATTATCTTAAATATCGAAAAAATTAATCACTCTTATAAATCACTGCCGATTACTCGATTTAAAAGAATATTAATTTTTAATAATTTCAGTAGACGAATACGAAATTCCGCGAATTGATTATAAAGATCTTATCCTCAGAAGGAAAGTTCATGTCTGCTGGAAAAATTGTCTTGATGTAACAAAAAAAAATATCTAAAAACTAATTTAAAAAAAACACCACCCATGCTACTAAAAATCACTGCTTAAAAGTACTAATAGAAGATAATTGGAAACCATTGGAAAGTCTATCGCATTCCATCGTATTTTATCAGTCGGATCTTGATGAAATTTTTTCGAAGATAAAACTTCTGGGGATTTTCTTCTATCGAAATGAAACGATATAGATTGAAACGAAACCTTATTGTTTCTTCGCATGACTCAAATTTCTATTGTTAGTAATAAGTAATTAATATTCAATGCCAATATAGTGCAATATGAATGATGTTTGTAGACCTCATAGGAATGTAATTATTTTCTATCGTGACCTTTTTATCTGAGTCTATATAAATGTATGTTTAATTGTGGATTTCGTCACGATCAATAAGTATATTGAATGAACTATTCAATGTTAATCCGAAACGATATCAGCCATTTTTATTATTTATAAAAATGCAACGATTCTCTATACCTTTTTTTTACCAAAATGTATACAGATTTATTTGCGAATGATTTTTAGGCTGTACGTAATAACTAAATACTTATTGAATATTGTACCAACCAATGCAAATCACTTTTATATAGATTCTATATCTTAATCATAATCCCAGAAGGTATATACCACGTACTGTATTAACGCTAATAGATCGTGCGTATAAAGTTTCGGTGGAACAATGTTGCAATTACTTCTCTAGCGTGAAATTAACGAAAAACTAATTTCGCGTTGTACTGTAAAAAAAATCTCCGGAAACTCAACGTTTCTCAATATTCACTACGGATGGTACAAAAAGTTTATCCAATAACAAAACTAATTCAATTTACAACGGATTGCAATAATTCGGTTTCAGCTTTTTTAATTCCAGTCGTATTTTATTTATTAAACTTTTGTACCATACCAACATTATATAATTGTGAATAAAATGAAAAAGTTGTTTCACGGTCGCGTATAGTCTCAAGAGTGACCACAATAACGTAAAACTGAAACAGTTTTGCGTTATTGCGAAACATATGAATAATATAATGTAGGATATAAATTTACATTGTTGACGAAATCCTCGTAATGATTCGTATTTAACAAAATAAAACCTTTTAAAGACGGTTTTTTTCTCTATCGTCAAAATGACCATGAGTGATTATTATAAGAGCTAAAAAGATAGAAAAAAAATTAGCCTTCGGAGGATCGTAGTATTCTATACGAATCATGACGAGGATTCCATCAATATTATTTAAAAAAATGTCTGTTCCGTTGTTTTTCCTATTTATAAAAAAAAGTCATATATCGTGATGATTTTGGGTATTCCTCTGTTGAAGAATAGCCATAAAATGAAATGTAGATCCAACGTTCTATAATCAATAAGTTGCGTAAATCACGACAAATTTCTAAAGCTGACAGGAAACGAGAACCAAACAAAAGTTTCTATCTTGCGTCATTGTGATCTTTATCATGAGAAGATGTTTTGAGTTGTAGTCGTATTCATATATTTTAAAGTATGCTGCCAAAGTTTGAAAAATAAATTAAAAATCGGGATTTATTCAGAATCTAAGTTTCGGGTATTCATAACAAATCCCGATACACAGTAGACGCGAGAAAAGATTTCATTGATTCACGGCAATCATCGCCAATGAAAAGAAATACTTGAATTTCAATACTATCTTTTCATTGGAAGATCTCAAAGTTAACGAAAAGTCGTAATATTGTATTTAAAAAAAATCCTCTCTGTTCTTTATATCGATTTCTCTAAAGAAGCAGCGGCACTTCCACCGCAGCTTGGAATTTTGAGACCCATTGTTTCCCCAACTACTCGGCAGATAAAGCTCAAATTTAGAGTGAACGTGCTCAAGTACGGCAGAAATGAACTGAAGTACGGACTCCTTGAAACCGAAAGCCCTCCGTTCGAGAGAACCGGAAAACAAAAAAGTGACGTTAGGTGCGAGAGAGACAGCGATAAATGTGTTTAACATTGAACGATGAAATTCCTACCACTTCCTGCCGTTAAATTATATCTTTTCAATAAGTGAGGCCCGTTTCTTCCAATCAATGAAAACTTTTCTTTAAAACAATCTGAAGATTTCTTTAATATATGCTCACTAAGTAAACGTTTTTTACAGACACTGAAATGTTCTTGTCGGAATTTAATTGCACCATTTAATTGAAATCAGAGAAATATTTAATTGAGATCAATAAAAACAAAGTCAAATCACCGATTTCTTTGGCGTCAATGAAATCTTTTTTCACAGTGTAATACTTCTTGCCTTTCAGAACTGCGGCCCGACCGGAAATTTATTTATTTATTTTAATTCCCTTATCTAAATCATTAAGGTGTTTTACCTAACTTTGTTGGATTGTGAGAAATGTGAGTGTGATTGTTTTTGTTTTTTTACGACGTGCAGTGACACATTGTAACAGCTCGATGAACTCTCGCGCTCGACGTGGAAATGAAAAATGTAGTGTGAGAGATGTGAAAGAAAAAGAACGCAAAATAAGTGGAAAACACATTACCTGTTCATACCGGATCGCAGAAATTATAATTAACAGCAAGGAATCTCCACACAGAAGCGCCCGAATCACTAACAACACCTCAAAAGATGATCGCACGGGCCACAGAGCCCGTTGAGCACCCAAAAACAATCACACTCACATTTTTCACAATCCAACAAAGTTAGGAAAACACCTTAATGATTTGAATAAATACACTGAAGAGGACCCAGTCCAGGCTCGAAACGTATAAAACAAAATAAATGCATTTCTCCTTGGCCGCCATTAGCCGATAACCTTCACTTTTTTATTTTGACTAAAATAAGGTAAGCACACATCAACACAGTGTTACGACCATGAGCATCGGAAGCGAGAATGCAGCCAAGGATTGTGAGTAAAATGAGCAATCCGCGAATACTACGAAAAAGTACAACGATGACGAGAATCTCGTAATTGTCGAGTCAGAACGAACGCTAGCAAAATAATCCACGAAAGGAGAAGAAACGTATAAACAGAAATTCTGACACGAGTGAACCGATCAGTTTTCGTGCAGTGAAAAAAAAAAAAACGGAGGAGAAGCGTTCTTTAAAATCTGCAAGCTCAACACAACCCACAGTTCGTTTCACCTCCGCCGACATGAAAAGACCGCCAAACATGTTCAGAAATCACGGGCTATCGTGCAGAGACTAGAGGAGGTAGCAGATGGCATGAGGAAACGAGTAGTTTCAAAACTTCTCTCAACCGAAGTCGAGTGGAAACTCGTCTGTTACTTGTGCGAGCACAACTTGCCGTTTCGCTTGATACTCTTCTCCAATTCGGCACAGAAGCATTCGCAGATTCCGGTTTAGCGAAAATCGTCAAAATAGAAAGGAAAAAGGCGATCAGATTGTCGTTGGCGTGTCTGCAACTACGGTCTCACATGCAGGTCTTGAAAAACTCATGTGGTGGGGATATGTCGCTTAACATATGGAAATTAATTCCTGTTGTGGCCACTAGAAGCGCCAGCGGTAGGATAAGGTTGTGTGCGAGGGAGACAGAACGATGCCGTTATCTCTTTCTAATAATATCCGATCAATAATAATAAGATCAGATTGTCGTTGGCGTGCCTGCAACTACGGTCTCACATGCAGGTCTTGAAAAACTCATGTGGTGGGGGTATGTCGGTTAACATATGGAAATTAATTCCTGTTGTGGCCACTAGAGGCGCCAGCGGTAGGATAAGGTTGTGTGCGAGAGAGACAGAACGATGCCGTTATCTCTTTCTAATAATATCCGTGAGAATTAGATGAAATTCGATGGAAACTGAATGTTGCACCTTTATCAATAATAAGTTCCTTACAACTCAAGTGAGCCTCTACAAAGCCTGCAAGATGAACATAGTAGTATATTACGATACGAGTGCGATGAAACTTTTTCTGACGAGGGTGAATCGAACGATTTGAGAAACAGTTTCTCGCACGAGTTTTATATGCAATTTTATTTCACTAGTGCGAGAAGTTTTTCGCACGCGAAGCGAAGCGGATATTCACTCAGTCAGATATTCGAGACTTGCAAGCTTAGCCTCAACGCCGTGACTCGATAGGCGCCGCAGCGCTGCAGCTGGCTTCCGAGCGCCATTATAGCCGACGCGCGGGCGCCACTATCGTCGACTTCCGTGCGCTACTGTCACGGATTTCCGGGCTGTGTGGTCGATGGGCCTGTTGCACGCGCTCAATTCGTTCACTTCCGTCAAGGGTTTTCGAGCTGTGTAGTTGATCTCGCGATCAGAATTGAAATTCATTTGTCCAATATGTGGGCATCACTATCCAAAAAATTTGAGACAATAGATAGTTCTTTTACTTAACAATGTTTTTTAACTGTCATTAATTTTAATTTTAATTGTTTTCCAATTTTTATTTTTATTTGTATTTTTATCGTTTTTTAAATTGTAATCTACATCTCACCCTATAATTTGTTAAAAATCAAGAGCTTGTAAAACAACTTGCTCATTTGGATTTGGTGTCTTTGTTAGACCTGTGATCTATAGAAAAAATTGATGTAATTCCAAAGATTTTATAATGTGCAAATTCGATCCCAATAAGAGTAACACATTCTAAGTCAGTGTGTAGACTCCTCTTAATCAAATCTGTGAATAAAAAATGAAAAACTAAGTTATGCACTCCCGGATTCTCAAACAAATCGAGTCAGTAATAATTAAGGAGCTGTTTCCACGACGACAATATATGTTGAAAATGTACTCGAGGATTTCATATGAAAAAAAAAAAAAAATAGTACGTCCACATATCCAATTAAAGCAAAGTTCGATTGGAACGTGCATAGAGTTTCCGATGCATAGGAAGCTTCTGGAAGTTGCCAGTACTGCGACTAGTATAGTGGAGGTCACTTCGGAGAGGTCCGTTGGAACACTGTAATGGTCATCCAGCAGCCGGCCTTGAAATTAACGCAGCGGAACAATTACCGTTCGTACAGTAGCCGCTTGTGTCTGGGCACCGAGTATATATAATGTTGAGGAGTACAAACGACAGAAGACACGAGTGCGAGTGAGAGAAGGTTAGTGGTTGGCGTATGGAGGTTAGTTGCAAGTTTGCTAACTCGGCACTACGTTATAGCGCACGTTAGCCCCTAGGGGGACCCACAGTACCGCACCGGGGCTATTGGCCGTGCTGAACCCGGGTCAGGTTGCCCCTGCTCCAGGACGCACCGCATGGCCGACGCAACGCCGGAGAATCAGAAGGGCGTCCGAAACTATATTCCTCATACGTAATCTATGTATACATTCCCAAGACCAACCAACCTACATTTTACTCCACCTACCAAATTAATTACGAATAATAAGCGTACCCAACACGAAATCCACATTATGTGCCTACTTTCCACAGCGATACTTGCATTCAACTTTTAAATACTGTTTACTACTGTACTTTGTCGACGGAAAGTGAGAGAGATAGCGGGGTTGTCACCATAGGGTGATTTATATATATATACCCGAGCGCACAGGGAGAATGACCGACTTTCTGCAGCTTAGCTGCAGGGAAGAGTTCAGTAGACAGGTCAGTACCGTACCGCGCAGTCTACTGGGCAAAGAAGCAGGAAAAATGGAAGGTAAAAAAAGTTACAGAAGAAGAGATAGAAATTACAAGGTCCAACCTGTATATATAGTATTAATTGCAGAAACTGGACGGACAAATTTGTGCATCTATTCTAACGACAGAATAAATCCTTCGCGCCAATTAATTTTCAGAACAGGAAGTAAGAACAAAGTTATGTCATTCCAGAAGTATCGACACAGCGCGAAAAGCAATATAGATAGTTATTTCTGTTGCCAACGAGCTACACTTAAGACTCTCTCGCTCTGTTCGAAAACTTCAATAGTATCCAAAGTGCATAATGAACCATTATTGCCGCTGTATTAAACTCGTGAAAGTTTATCGAACAGTTAAAACGTTCTCTATGAGTTTATATACAGTGGTAATTCAAGAAAGGACATCCTTATTCCGAATGATTGACCAATCTGAAGGTTGGCATAATTTAGATCGTAAAAATTAATCGAGGAAATTCATACAAGATCCGAATCGTTCTACCGTTCTACACTAAATTATGTGTCAAGCATTACGCGATACTATTACACGGTAAAAAAGGAGTTGTTAAAACCGATATATCGATCCTGACAAGCAACTGACTGTGTCTTAGCATTCTGCGATCAGTACTTCTCGACTTTTATTCGGAATACCATTCGTGACGACGAATAACACTTCGGGAGTTTTCAGCTATCTCACTCGCTCTTATGACGATCTAAAAGAGACAGACGATATGTAGGATATCACCTTAACCCCTTCGATGGCATTAACGCAATTGTGCGTTAATACGCTATTGGAAGCCCGAAGTTCGTGTTACCAACGGCGTTAACTGTCTCTAAAACTGATTTTCTAAAAAGAGGCTATAAATGTCACTATTTTATAGGCAATATGCTTAGAAAGATATTTAATATGATCTACGTGTATGCATAAGTTTCATTTTTATAGAAAGTATAGAATGGTGGATCACAGACGGTTCCGAATGTCGAGAATTACATTGTCGTGCCTTATCTTGAATCTTTGACGAACTTTGTATCTCCTGGCGGAGATTGTACTGTAGATATACATCGAGCTGGAGAAAGAGCAAAACTTGAGCCGTTGATAGGCTGTGTTTGCATCTATTCATACGGTATACAGCATATGCCTAAGGATACTTTGCATTACATAAGTGTAATATGGGGATAACTAAATGTATACATACAAATTGCTTCGATGTTTCAGGAGGGCGTAACACGAGGACACTGGCAGTGTACAGGAACAGAGGTCTTTCTACTAAGTAACATTCACGTTATCCACGAAAACGGGAAAGCTCACCCTTGTAGGAAAGCGTAACGCGTGAATGTTGTCAGTTAATTGCTACGCGGTTACACTATCTCCACTGTATACGCTATGTATACTGAGGAAGAGACTCGCGAATAGTATATACACTGTGTATAACCGGAGGACGTGAATGCACGATCCCATTTTCGGAATTATCGCAGTAAATAAATTAACTTGCCGACAAAAGCGTTCCCTCCCTGTAATTAATAAGGCTACTGAATAACCTAATAGCAATAATAATGGTGCTCGAATAATATATTTTGGCGCCATGTAGCAAATGGTCATTTATTTATTCTTATTAACGGATTGGAAACCCTTGAATATTATTATTCAGTATAATAATTATAATAACAATATTTATTATTTTTATTGTCGTTATTGTTGCGAGCTGACGCAACGCGCGCACTCAGCGCCCTTGCTCCTACATTTCTTGGTAAAAAACGCCCCCTCGATTCTTGACTCAACGACGGAGGCGAGATTTTTTTATCAGGGATGTGTGTGAGCGCGCTCGAGCCGAGATAGCGATGCTCGAGCGTAGCTTGAGCGCTCATCCCACTCAAACGCTCATTAGGTTCGAGCGCTCATCCTGCTCAAACGCTCATTAGGTTCGAGCGCTCAGCCGATACGATCGGCTCGAACGCTCAGCCGATGCGAGCGGCTCGAACGCTCAGCCGATCCGAGCCAAACAGAGCTCAATTGTTGAGTAGCCACGTTGAGCAACTTGCTTTTTTACATGAATATTGTAAGGAAAAAATGTGCTCCTGTGATCCGTTCAATAGACGTTAAATCGATTTATTTCGTTGCGATTTTATCAGGATTGTTTCGTTATTACTAGGGAAATATGATTCTTTCAAACTTTATATATAAATTGAAGTTATTGGAAAGACGCAAATGGCGAATATCTGGTATATATTACATTATTCGATGTCCAAGGCGTTATCCGTGGCGTCGTGCACCCGCTGTTAATATTTACCTGCATTCTGCTAACACAAATAAACGATAACCGCGTAGGTACACATAATGTTCGAACGTACTGAAGCGTAGTGCGCAGCTGCCTAATTATAATTCTAATCCAGAAACTGTAGCAATATCCGGGGAATATAGAGAAAGCGAGAGCGAGAGAGACTTCGAGAAAACAGGTGCTTGGTGCGAGAGTGAGAAGTCTCGCAAGTTTACAACAGCAAATCCAAGCCGTTAAATCCTCCACGTTTTCGGACCGACAAGAAGCTCTAAGTTGTTTTTGTAATCAGCTCGCTATCAGCCGAGCGAGCAAAGCTTTTGTGTGGTTAATGGCGACCACGAACATATGGTTCTACGTGACGGGCTTCACCGAAAGCAGACGCTTTCTTGTGTGTATTACTACCACCGCATTACATGATGTACGATACACATGTTGTGTTTGTCACGAACGTACCCGGAGTCGGTTAATGACCTCGCACCGGGAACAGCCTCACACCGCTCGTCAAAGAAAATAGAAAAAAATATGGTATTTGCTAAACTCCTGCTATTGCGACGGCTATTCTCTGCGGCCTCGTTATACGCCTGCCGTTTGACCTTCTGTTTTTTTTTCTCTCCCAGGCTAGAACCAAATACTTAACGAAGACACTAATGGACTGGAAGCCTCTCAGCATCGATGCTAACGGCGCCTTGTCAATTGCGGGTAAACACGAATAACCGTGGAAATAGCTAGGAATTTAATTCCCGACCCTTCGCGAATTACCGGAGAGTGAAAGAATGGGAGCGGCGATAAGGATCAAATTTATCGATATTTCCGCCCGCCTCATAAGAGGAAGAATTTTATGTCTTTCAAACAGTTACTACCATTCTTCTCTGATGCGAGAGTTTTAGTCCTGCTATTTGTTTCCAATTGATCCCCGCGCTTGCCAAAAATATTATTACCCATTGATTTTAAATAATGTAAGGGAAAACGGGGGAATTACGGTCACCGGGCAATAACAGTCACCTTAATTTTGCATAAGCTAGGGATTATAGCGAAAATGATTTATTGACTCAACTGAATCGGATTTGAACCAAAAGTCGTCCAATATTGAAGGAAACCAATGTTCGTTTGAACTACAGATGGTCGTTTTGTAAATTAGCGATCGCAAAGCAACCTCAATAGCGACCATATGTACGATTTTTCTGGGTAGTCGCTTTTGACGTCGTTTTGCGGTCGCTAATCGAGAAAATGACCATACTGGTCGTTCGCATGGTTATTTTCTCGCACAAAACGACCGGTCGTTTTCGGGGTCTTTTTATAGTTGCTTTACGGTCGTTTTTAAGGTCGCATGGTTTGCTAGGGAGTGTAAGCGCTTTAAAATTATCGAACATGAAGTATGTTTTCATTCATAAATTAACCATATAAAATAATTTTTTTGTATAAAAATAATTAAATGCGAGCGACTTATGCGCTGTCCCCCGAGGCTCTTGAAAAACAAGTTGTTTCACTCCTGCTGTATCACGGCTGCTAGAGTGCTGAAAACAAACGAAAACAAAAATGCTGTTGAACTGGTGGATATTCTTCTTACCATAATCTAGGATGTTATAAAAATATCAAATTCTGACAAAATTACAAAGCGCAGAAAAGAAAAAGGAAATATTCCGCCATAAGAAAAATGTTGTTTCAATGCCAAATTGACATTGCTTTTCCAATTTAAAAAAAAATCTAGATTATTACATGACAAAACATGTTCAGAACACGCCGCAAAAATTTTAAGTCAATCGGATAATTTGGTTTTAAGTTAGATGATAGACGTCTAAAGAGCATTTTTTGCTCTGATCGTCAGACTATTTGAGGTTCGGCCTCGAAATTTTTATATGGTATTCAGAGAAGGTATAAACTTTTAAGAATTACATAAAAAAGTTTTTTTTAAACCTTTATACTGGTATTGCTCCTTGAGGAAAGTCCGGTAAAAACGATTATACATGGTCATGTATGACTATTTATGATCCTTTTAGTCCATACTATATTGTCTTCCCTTTCTGTTACCGACTGAGTAGGATTGGCCCCGCCTTAACGTGATGTGCTACACCTTTTGTCTTTTTTTTCGCTCCATGTAAGACAATGCGTTAACTTTTAACTAGGTGCAAATGCTATCGATTTTCCAATTGCGCAGTAATCTTTTTTAACCAATGCTATAACATAATTAATGCATTAAGACGGTTTATAATGAATTATCGAGCTCTATTATTTTTGTTCCACTATTTGTCCCAGTAATTGGATGGAAATAGGTATTTTTTTAGCTACTTACATATAAGTACTTGCGACAGATTATTATTATGAAATCATAATCAGAAAATAAACCGTAATTCAGATTCTATTTTTTTATAAATGGATATTCGCAAGTTTGTTTTACTCATTCTGATGGAGACTCGGTCGGTACAACTTAACGAGAAGGGAAAATACGTTTTCTAGGGATTGTTCTATTGTACCTACCGTTACGAAAGTATGCGCCGTCGGTCAAGGAAACCTCTGCAGGATAACAAATCCACGATGCCTTTGTGATTTTCCATCGGTTAAAACTTGGAAATCGAAAATGTAATTACTTTTGATAATTAATTTTTCAATACTAATGACGATAGTACATACTACGACATTCTCCCGATGTTTGCCTAAATAATGTAAGAGTTGTGTGGAAAAAAAATCTTTTTTTTTATCCTTTGACTTTTTACTATTTTTCAAACTTTTTTTCCCGTCCAATTAAATCTATTACACAATTTCTTCCTTGAAAACAGTTGTGTTTACAGTAATTTGGAGCGGATTGTATCCGTTTACTCGACCGCATAAAACTTGTGAATTGTGTAATCACATGGCCGAACGGAAACAACTTGTCGATAATATAGAATGGTGAAAATTCACATCATTTAAAAATAAAAATTATGGGCCTGAGTGAATTTAATCGCTCGTCATCTGCGCGCATTATTGGGCTATTCATAAGTTATGTCCAGACGAATAATCGTTTACTATACGCCCGAGTATGTACTTGCAAGATTTTTTTATTCTCCTTGCTTAGAGGAGCGCATTTGAATATATTCAAACTAATTGAATTGATATGAATCCCATAGAAATTGAAACGGTTTTCATAGACGTGGAATAGATGCGATGGCGCGGTGACAAGAGCGGGTAGCGTGTAAACAGACGCTCCGCACGAGAAAAAAAAAGATACAAATACCAAATATTACTTTTATTCGTGTGATATATGAAAACTATACGATCGAACGAATTTATGTTGCATTGTGTACTTTCTCTTCTCCGTTGATTGATATGTTTTTTAAATATACTTTTGGCATAGGATTTTTTGCAAACGTGTTATTTTCAGGACAAATCATCTACATGGTTGAGTGAGAAATTGTAACAGAGCACCAACGAAACCGATTTTTTTGTGTACTGGGCGTTTTACTGTAAAAACGACCAGGCACCGAAAGTTGGTCGTAATGACCGTAAAAACGACTGCACTAAAAAAATCTTATGCAGTCCTTTACTTAAATTTATCATGGAAAACCGAAAAAACAACCAAATAATATTTTTAGCGTGGTTGTTTTCGCTGTCTTCACGACCGATTTCCGGTTTATTTTTTGCAAAAAAAACCATCCGCTTGTTTATAGGTGGTTTTTACGGTGAATTAGCTGCAAACGACCGTTGTCAAGATTGCTGAGGGAACCAATCTTCGAGTGTTTGGAGCGTTAGACGTAGTTTGGTTGGCATTACTAATCGGTTAGTTGGCATCAACAATCGGCGGGTCGACATTACCAATCAATTGTTTTGGCGTCACCAATCAGTTGGTTCGGGCAACAATAACTTACTAATGCCTGAGTAATGTCATATTCTACCATGCCCGTTGCTTGCCACGTATCGACTCCATGCACCGATAAAAAGAATTGGTAATATCAACCGAATCTGCGGTTACAGGTGGCGGAACAAATATTTCTTCCAATCAACCAAATATTTGTTCCGCCACCTGTAACCGCAGATTCGGTTGATATTACCAATACTATTTATCGGTATGGTTCCTACAAATACAGTTTTTTTTCTCCGTGTACACTTATATCAAAACAGTGGATTTCAATAATTAATATTTCGGGAATGGGACGATCGAATTCGAGGGTCGGATCCGGTTCACTGACCATATCCGATTTCCCTCTCTATACCGGCCACATCCGATTTCCCCCTCTATACCACATGCGCCATAGCATTTCTGCTAAGGGCATAGAGAAATTGCGAAAAAACCTATGCCGATATAGCCGATCTCGAGTTCGCCTCACAGCGCTCGAGCTACGTCACGTTTTGTCGAGAATGTAAACATTACAGCTGTATACATGTGACCCCCACAAGAACGTGTGTGTCTTGCGTATACATCAGGAGCTTCATCGCGTCCGTGTTTTTGTTTTCGACGAAAATCGGCGGCACAGGAATCGAACCCGCGACCTACGGATGTTCTGAACACGAGACCACAGACCAGTACAGTAACCACCAGACCACCGCACCGGTTGTCAGTTTTAAGTTCATGATAACACTGTTTTTCTTTTAAATCGGGACCGGAATTCCACGAATCCTCGACCGTTCTTTGGACTGAATTCATCATCCATAATCACTCATCGTGATTCACCAGGTAAATTAAAAACCAGATAAATATCTTATTTGTTTAAGAAATTTCACCAGCTGAAATATTGTTGCAGTTGTTTTAAGAAAAATTAAAATACCAATAAAATTACCGGCACTCTGCTGATTTTCACTAAATCTAGCGCCGATCATCGTTTGATGTTTGTTTGTATACAAAATTTTAGCCTGATATACTGTAATTGACAAAATATATGTATATCGTTCAATGACTTATTGTGAAAATCGAATTGCTGTTACACATGAACCTTTAAGTCGTTTAAACAACTCTATAATCATATTAGCAATAATAATAATAATAAATAAATAATATTAACTACAATATATCTACAATAATATCGATAAAATAAAAAAATAAAAAATTCTACTTACTTTTTGTGAAAAGTTACAACATTGAGAGACGAGCGGGTGCTTCATTTGTGTGCCAAAGTTGAGCTCAATCGGTTGATAGGTTCTTGAGATACAAGTGATTGGAGTTTTAAAGCCGTGCACACAAACACACACATACACATACGGACATTTTTCGAAACCCTTTTTCTTGATGCCTTGGGCCATTTTGTGTGGCCTGATATAAGGCTCAAAAAATATATTCCTCAAATTATTCTTCATTTGAAGTCGACGAATGAAACGAAATTAATTATTTGACGTCCACATAAATGATGAATAAAAAATAATTTGTGATTTGGATTCGGCCGAATGATAAATAAAAAATAATTCGTTATTTGAAGTCGACTCAAATGACGAAGGGAAGATAACTCGTCATTTGGAGTCATCCGAAGAATGAATCAGAAATAATTCGTTATTCGAACTCGAACGAATTACGAGTGAAAATTAATTCGTCATTAGAACATCAAAAGATAACGCATGATTTTTCACACGTTATTTCATTTTTGAATAATTATGAATGAAAAACCATTCGGTATTCAAGCTGACGATGAATAACCACCGGAAAACCGTTCGGTATATATATATTTTTTTCTAAATAAATTATGCCCATCCCCACTGGGATTCCTTCCTTGCTAATTGGATATTCAGCATCACTGCGCACATTGGTTCGACGATATACAAAATTTGTGCTCACTGGATCAAGTTTTGCAAAACAATGCAATAAGCGAGCGTCCATATGAGGCTCTCGAAGGGAATGAGGAGTACTGAAAAATATCACACATAATCACGAGGGAAAGGGGAGGGTTGTCAAGTCAATGTCACGTATATATATATAGACGCGTTATTTTTCGAAAATCCGATTTGGACCAATATGATAGACCGAATACCCAATTCATACCAATAAAAACCAGTTACCAATACAGTTTCAAGAGCACTTCATTAGTTTGGACAAGTTTTAAGGGATTTTCTAATCAGGGCACTCACCGGCTGTTTTCAAATTGCAATATAAATATCTAAAATCATTTGTGCTGTTAGCGATATGACGACGATTTGATTGTAACTGCATCGATAAAATCCTCGATTGAAGATAATCGATAGTGCATAATGCATTATCGAGACATTACCGCGACCTCTCTAGAAAATACACTGTGCACTTCCGGTTTAGAACACAACGAGCGCTCAGTGCGCGAATTCGCTCGTAAAGCGGAACGAGATAAAGGCTACTGTTATCCGCGCGGATGGAAGGAAAAAAAACGTTACGAATAAAAGCGATCCTGATTAGCTCGGGTGAAATAAAAAATTACGGGCAAGGGGAATGACAGGGAGCTTCGGACAGGTTCGCTATTTTCACGTTCCGCTCCTACTTTTTCTCCCAATGATCTCGCGTGAACGAGCCATGCCTACTCGTGTTGTGTACTCGAGAATTCGAGACCTTATTTCGTGAGAGCTAGACGCTCGATTCCCTTACGAAGACGTTTGAAAAACAATCGTCTTGCCTCCCCAAAAGTGCCTTCTCATTCGTCGAATCCCCGAAGTCGCCTATTCTTATCATACGTAATACCACGCGGCGATGATTCGCAAAGAGGTTAGGTTCATCATTGTCACACACGCGCGCGCGTGACTTTCTACTGTACCAAGAGACGAAGAGAGAGAGAGAGAATAGTGTTTCCCACGCGAGTTCCACGCGACAAATGCTCGACACCCAGCAGCAGTACATAACTATAACAAACATATTGCTATTACGAAAGCGAATTTATTACAAAGTGGAAAAACACCGTTTTCGCATGTAGACGAAATGTTGTTATAATTTTAGAACATTTCAGAGTCAATGTACAATCCTCACTTTAAGAAGTTTACGATCTGTCGCGTTTTATGTTATTCTTTATTTTGCATTGTTTCTCTCGTCTTACGTAGCTCTTAAACTGAAGATGATAAACAACTACGAATTGTATGTGTATTTAATGCATTCTCTCTTTAACCCAGGCTGTCGATGGATTATGGGATTATAAAAGATATCCAACATGAAGTGGAATGCGCTGACGCTAATACGTGAAAATTGTGTGATCATGATCGCGTCTTACGAAGAGAAAATCTGACGGAAAAACAATAAAATTATTTCTTGTTTTGTGTCGCGGTAAACGATGTTTCTTTCGAATCGACACTGTGAAACTTTGTGACTTATAATTTACGTTATAAGATAAAAAAAGGATAACAAAAACGTTGTAACATTTTTTTAAGAGCAATGTTATGCAGTGTTATCCAAAAGCAGTGATCGTGTCATTACACACAAGCCGAGAAATCGGAGAACATTTGTGTCTACTGCGTTTGCCGGAAGGGAAAATCTTAGCCAATTGTCAAAATCTTTTTTTGCTTTTTTTATAGTATCAAAATTTATAGTATCAGCGAATCAAGAACGAAATCTCAGTGCCGAAGAATAAGCTCAACATGACTGACATCGCTATGCAGGATCTGCACAATTTGCTAGTCTATTTCTCCAAGAATTCGTACCGAGCCAAGGATTCCGATAACACAGTAATTTTTCTTTTTGTTCAATGATATTAATCGCTACTTTATACTACTTTTTGCTAGGACTGTAATTGGACAGAGAAATCAAAATGTAGTCAGACTACTTTTCCATTTTGAATAACTGTGAAAAATTATCAGGATGGCAATATCTTGCATTTTCCAATTTTTAACTTCACATGAAAATTCGGTTTTTGAATTGGCCGGTCAATTGAATTCAACCATTTTTGTTGATTGTTGTCGATGTATTAAAAGATTTAAAAATACTTGAATTCTCATTTAACTTCACTATTTTTACTCTGAATTTCATATGATAGCTGGGTATTAACTGGAGCAACAAGATAAAATAAAATGTAATATTGCTGGTAAAAATAGAGAAACTATTCTTAATAATTGCTTATTTAATGTTAATGTGTACTATGTAATTAGAAAATCCCGCCATGTAACAAATCTCAGAAGAAAAAAAAGTAGTCTATATCCTTTGTTTAAAAAAAATTACGTTCAAACCTTATTATGTACATGAGGAATTTCACTGAAAATAAATAACAAGATTTTTTTTTTTCTCAAAAAATGTTGAAAAATTGGATTTAGATTTTGTAAAAAAAAGAAATGGATCAGACTGCGATATCTCAGTGTCCAAATTGACTCATTTCACGATTCATAAACAAACTAACTCATATCAAATATCATTATTGAATTGACGTAATGCAGAAGGCGTTCTAAAAGTGTCTAAGTCTCTGAGGCTAATTAATTACTGTCTAATTTTTATTAATTACAATTGGTTGAATTACGATCTTGTGATCCAAGACATGCATAACAAAAAAATGAGTGATAACGAGAAAGCCGATAAGAGAACTTAGCTAAAAAAATTATTCCAGAAATTATTGAGCTGCAAGTATATGAATAAGTTATAAAAAAAAATATAATTTTTTAAATAAATCGCTATAAATATTGTCGTGTTGTCATATGGAGCGAAGGGAGCAACATCCAAATTTGAGGAAGGGTAGTTTGTTATTTAATCATAAAATAAGTTAGTTCAGAATTAAATACTGAGATATCGCACTTGAAATCATTTCCATAAGATACTTTGGTTCTACTAGAAGCTATCAATTGGCCAAATCTCCTGTAAAATTGATTGATTACCTAAAAGTAATTGTAAAATACTACAACTTTAAAGTGATGGAGAAAAAAAAACAAGTCAGAATATTGCCTCTTTCATAATAAGACATAAGTTCCAATATTATTATTATTATTTTCAAATTAATAAAAGTGAAATACGGTAATAAAACTTTAGAAATCATAAAAATGGAAAAATGGAACTCTATCACAGAAAAATGGAAGAGTATTCTATATAAATTTGTATTAATATATTTATAACTGGCAGAATAAAGGATGACGATTTTTAAAGAACGACTTTTTTGCAGAGCCAAGCTATTATGCAGCAATGTGTGCTGCTCGCGGATATGGATTATACTCATTCAGTGATAAACAACAATGGGGGCGATCTCAGTGCCCATTATCCCAGCCATCTAATTATTCTCGAGAATGAGAAGCACAAGAATCCTCAAATGTGTGATACGCCGCCTCCACTGCCAAGAACCACTGAAACTATTTATGAAAGCATGTACGATCCGACCAAGCTCAAGGAATTGATTAAAAACGCAAGATTCGCCAGATGTCGTTCAAGATTTCCACTGCCTGTTATATTGTACAAGGGCAGACACATTTGCCGAAGCTCTACTCTATCTGGCGGACCTGAAATTTATGGAAGATCCGGCTTAGATTATTTATTTGCTGGTAACGATTCAGGGTCGAATGTCATAGAGCAAACCGATGAAGCTGGAGGCGCCGAGTCAGGAAGTCTCAGTGACTGGCAGTTATTTGACAAAGTCAGACATCAGGATATTAAGCTCCTCAAGACTCTCAACGTCGGTAACATCATTGATTTTATGGTCGAGAAGAAAAAGGTCAAGTTCGGAATGAAGTGAGTTTTTGCAGAAATTCATCTACACAGTATCCCCTTTAAGAGATTACCGCGCGGTAATCATTACCTTGTAAGTCTAATGAGTATATATCTCACAGTCTAGTCATGAGGGGTAGAATCATCGAGTTTAGGCAAGAGAGCGTGTTTTCTCTATCAATTTACATTGCAATCAAAATTCCGATTAATTAATTACTTATTCATGATGATGTCCTGATAATGTAAAAAAAATCACCGGATCCGAATAAAAAAATCGTAGTTTTTCTAATATTGATTTTTAATTTTTATTTATTTATTTTTTTTTTCATTTAGAAAAATGTATTTTCTATTTCGTTTTTTTTAATGAAGGTATTACACATTCTTATATTCAAACCTGGTCATTTTCTTGAATGATCTGAATACTGCTGAGAAAAAAAAACGCTTTTTTGCCGAAAATCGTTGGAAAATCCTCCTTTTTTCAAGAGAGAAAGAGAGACTATTAAAATTTTGGTTAAAAATTAATGAATAAATTCGATTGATCCCCTTGCATATCCGCTTCTAGAGGCCCTTAAAACAGAGCCCGCTTTTTGTTCGGTATCCAGCGTGACGTCCTCGGAAAAGGTCGATAAAGAGAAGAGATACTCGGACTTCACGATAGTATCACTGCCGTATCCGGGATGTGAGTTTTTCAAAGAATTCCGAGAGAACGATTATGTGGCTAAGGATCTCGTGTTCGACTGGTCCCAGGGACACGTGGACGCTCAGGTCGGCGTACCTGATGATCCAATTTCATCGCAATTACGAATCAATTGGGAACAATATCAGGTGTGGGACCTAGTCAAACTCACGCAAAATTACCTGAAGCTCATTTTAAGATATCTTACGGACAGCAGTAGCGGAATGTTAATCCATTGTATATCGGGTGAGTCGAAGAAAACGTTATTTAAAATAAAAAATATAACACGGTAGGGCTAAAGGACCTCGGTCGATGCCCCATTGATAATACAGCATTACTATAAAATAATATTCTATATTAGAAAAGTAGATTTAGCTCTAGGGAGGAAAAAGGTTTGTTGTAACACGTGCATAAACAGCGGTGCTTTCGATAGCAGTTTTTTGGGCTGAAAGTGGCTAGTTTCATGGCAGTGTTAAAACAATCGATCGACGCGACTCGCGTTTCTTTCACTTACGTCCTTCCGGTGTGTCACTTTTGTCCCTAGGGACGAAGGTTTGGAACCTCACTTTTCGCTGTTCTTCCCTCAAAACTACCATCCAATGAACTACTACATTCATGCACGCGTTGCAAAAAATATAGTGTGTAACATGGGCCGAAATTGGCAATTGCGACTCGTCGCAATCGCAAACTTTCGACCCTTGTTGTAAAATATAATATTCTTGCGGCTCTTTTCCTGTTGTGGGCTTACTGCGCGCAAAATTTGAGTTTATCAAAGCATGTTAATTTTAGATTCTCGTTGTGAGGTACTTAAAGTGACGTAAATGATTTAAAAAAAATAAGTTGTTTAGAAAAACTGTCAGTGTGTACGTTTTTTACCAAAACGTATCCAGAAATTTAGATTTTATAGCTTTGTGAATTAAAGAAAAAAGAACCATAGTCGTTCTATCGTTCTTGAAATTCCCGATGATTTACTTAATAGTTCTTCATAAGTGAAGGCTTGAATTGTTGTTAATGATAAACAACATTCAATGCTGCCCGAAATCGGTAAAGTGGTTTGGACTTTAACAAGGTTAAAAATTTTTTTAACACGTTTCAATCATTGACGTTCTACAAAACATGAACTACCAAGACCAAATTTTGTACGTTAACGAAAATTACATTCTGTACTTCACTATTGCCTACGATTGAATGCTGTTTGATTACGATCTCGAGGACCGTTTCAGCAAATTTTGTAAACGGAATAATCTTCGTTTACGTTTACAAAATTTGATCTCGGACTTTTAGGGTTATTACATACATTATTCAGTAGAGTCCGATAAGAATGTTCTGATGTTGTCGGAATTGGAATCATTCTTAATTATTTCTTCATGTCTAAAATATCGCCAAGCTTCCGTTTTTCGAATCGATTTAAATTCAAATTTCTGATAGAAATTCATTTGTGAACATTGAAGAAGAAATAACTTGCAAAATTTCACTCTCATTTGAGTCCTTATTTTAAAATTCGAATTTTAAAGAAATATCTGAATAGAAGTAATAGTATTAATGAATTTTCAGGGTGGGATAGGACGCCTCTGTTCATATCTCTACTGAGGATAAGTCTATGGGCGGACGGAGCGATTCACACGTCTCTGAACGCCTTTCAAATTCTGTACTTCACGATTGCCTATGATTGGATGTTGTTCGGTCACGATCTTGAGGACCGTCTCAGCAAAGGCGAGGAAATATTTTTCTTTTGCTTTTACTTTCTCAAGCACATACTCGATGAGGAATTCAGTGTTCATCCGCGTCATAACCGAGCGCGACACTCGGTGCTTCGAAACGATAGCGACTCGCACCTCGATAACTTTATGTTCGATAACGAGTCGATCGTGACATTGAGCTCGGTGAGCTCAAATATAAGTCTCAATAGTTGGTGCAGTTCCATCAGTCAAAACAGTCGCGATAGTCAAGACAATAATCCACCGGCAGTTGTTTCTTGTTCTTCCACCGAAAGTCAGGAAGATGCTCATGCTAATGGGTAAGCATTGTTGTTTCTCATTCTTTTTTCCCTTTTTAAGGTGATGTACTACATTTTTTTCGTCTCTCTTGTTATAATTGCGACTAAGCAGTCGAATCTTTCCAAGTTTTTATTATAATTCTCACTTGATCTTTCGGATAAACTCTGGAAGCGTCTACTGCAGAATTCTCAGACGTGAATGCTTTCCTTCTTTTGTTCGAGAGAATCGATTGTGGTAAAAAAAAACGCTTTACAATTTTGCTTGCCGAACGACGACTAGCACATCATAAACCGAAAAAATTTTCGTACGTAAAGTATTTACTGAGATTTTTTTATGTACTTTCGAAAGTAACGGAAAATGTCCCGACTTCCAGTAAATAAGAGCAGCGGTAACGCCTCGTCTTACGCGGCATATATTCCTTTATTGCACTTGGCGTCGAGACGCTACCGTGTCTCTTGATTAAGAAAATGCTGCAGTAGATTTTCTTACCGATATTGCTCAGTGAATATAAGGCATCTTTTGGTATAAACTATTCATTATTATTATTATTATTATGCCTAGAGAATATGACCGAATATTCTGTTCACTATTTGTTGTAAGATATAATTGTTTCTCGAACTTGGATATGTCAAATCCGACCAGACGTCCATTCTTTAACGGTGTCCGAAAATTCTAGAACCATCGAAATGTCGATTACACAAGCCAAATCTGCTGATAAATATTGCATTCGCGTAGTTTGTATACTTTCGCCAACGGTTCTACGTAACCGCAGTTGACGCTATTCGCGGATGTGGTTTGTGCAATCGACATTCTGGAGGTTTTGGAATATTCGAAAAGCGTTAAAGAATTGACGTTTCGTCTGATTTGGTATATTCAAGTTCCAGAAACGATTATATGAGCCATTTCACGCCGTCTGAGCCACCTCAACTTTTCGGTTACACATAAATCAGTCAAATGAATAAAAAAATAATAATTTGAATTAAGAAGAAGCATGAAAATGTGCACACATAAATACACAAAAAATAAATGAACAAGTCCTTAATCTTTTCATACTCCTGTCGATGGCCCATCGATAATAGCAGTACTATAAAATAATATTGGAAATAGTATTACCAATAAACTACCTTTACTACTACTAGTTTGAAGTGCACACAATACCGAGACATTTTCTCAGAAGACACCGTTCGTTTTATTTTTAATTTTTTTTTTAAATTGACGCTGCACAAAAAAGTAATCGGAAAATTAGGGTGACTCGGAACGTGT
Organism: Tromatobia lineatoria; assembly: GCA_949699805.1. NCBI lineage: Eukaryota > Metazoa > Arthropoda > Insecta > Hymenoptera > Ichneumonidae > Tromatobia > Tromatobia lineatoria. The sequence continues at coordinate 3,476,647 of OX453042.1, read as the reverse complement.
GGATTGACTCTCATCTTACAGCAAAGTTGACAAATCGTCTACAGTCATATTACTTTTCGGAAGGTGCACAAAAAAGTAATCGGAAAATTAGAGTGACTCGGAATGTGCAGATTGACTCTCATCTTACAGCAAAGTTGACAAATCGTCTGCAGTCATATTACTTTTCGGAAGGTTCAGTAATATGCGATTTTTTCCTATTTCGTCTAAGTTTCTCTCCGCAATTGCATCAGACGCCGAAGCGTTTATGTCCATATTACATCTCTGTAAAGTATAAAGCATATACGTAGCGTAATAATGATGAATAGACTGTACTACGAAATAGCATATTTTTATCAACCAATATCGGTAAAAAGTCTACTTCAGTATCGCCCTAAGTGCGATTTAAACCATCTCGGTCGTTAAGAAGAACCTATAATCGGATTTTCTCTGTCACGATTAATTTACCGGATAAAAACTGTGAATTATGCTCTTCGTTCATAAACATCAAAGGCTGAGTTTTCGGATTTCGTGCTACAGATAGTTCAGTGCTATCTGTATTGCCTACATGTTTAACATCGCTTAAAGTGGGTAAATAAGTAATTGTTGCGTCCCGAACGTCACTCCATGGATCATTGTCTTATCCGAAGCCCGTCGTTTGTCGGCTGCAACAGGAACGTAGTGCCATGGGCGTTTTACACATCACCTAACAAAGATGCTGGCGCAGCTCACGGTTCCCGTTCACCTCTACCAGCAAATCGTACCTCACCTGTTGCGGTGCCCGTGCCCGGGCGTTTGCGTCAACGCCACGAGTCCACGTCTTCCGGTGGTTCCTGGCAAATGATATCAGGAACTGGCAGCCTTCGCGGTTCCACGACTGCCAACGCTCCACTCCCCGAGCACCTATCTTCGGCCGGCTTGGCTTGCAAGCCTTACTGCGGTACCTGTAGCGGCCAAACTTCCGTGGAATCGAGCATAACTGTTATTGAGGACGAGGCTGGAACGTCCTCCGCACAGTAAGCATACTACACCGTTATTTCCTCTCAGATCAAGGAGCTCAAGCCTTTTAGTAAACATCCAACTTAAGGATGTATTATGATAGATACAGTTCCGCCAATTATGAGCTTCAGGGAAAATTTCGATTACTTTCCGATGCGATTAAAATCGGAAAAAAATAATCGATATTAAACGTGCTGAAAAGATAAATTATGCATAGTAATAATTCCAAAATTTTAATCAATTTCTGAAAGAAAAAAAAACAGTTGCTTGAAAAACAAGCAGTCAATCTCACTTTTTTTCTGATGAAAATTATATGTTAATTTATTTGAATGCGTATGAATTTTTTCAGATTTTTTTCTGTATTTCGATTTCGATTTTTTTTTGTTTTTAAAAATGTGCGCGAAATAACGAATTTTGGATATGTGTTCGGCATAAAACCATCTACTACATTCAAGATTTTTTTTCACAATGCATATCCGAAATTCGTTATATTCTGCGCATTTTTCGAAATAAAAAAAAATCAAGATCAACATAAAGAAGAAAATCTGCAATAATTCAAACGCATTTAAAAAAATTTACATATCATTTTCATTTTTTTAAAAGTTAGGTTGACTGTCTATTTGTCGAACAATTGTTTTTTTCACCAATTTGTTTTTGTTTATTTTTTCATAACTGCCGATGTATAACTCTACTTTTTTTTGCCGTATAGTTTATGTTTTATATATTTTATATATTTATGTTTTTTTTCTTGACTACTCAGCTCGATAATCAGTCTTCGAACTTTGTCATCGCAACAAGACGATCTTTTACTGTAATAAATAGTTAACACTGGATGTTCACAAACGTCAAAGTGCAAGGACTACCTTAAACAATGCTTTATTATCATTAAAATGAGTTACCATTCGATTCATGGCAAAGTTTTTTTTACCGTCTTTGAGCGCATATACTGTTAGAAATTCGGTGTTTAGAGGCTCTTTTACCTCCGCAAAAATTTTGAAAGCTATTTTCTTTTAAACTTCTCGGCAGATAGAGCTCAAATTGTGAAAGTATATTCAGAAATACATTACAGAATAAAAATTAAAAAAATAAGCCTAAAATAATGTTCGCATCTATGCATCATCTTGTTCACGATGGTTTGTATAAAAATGGAATTTTCTTTTCGTCTCCTATGTCAGTAAATACTATAACATGTAAAATTTGACACATTTTTGCACATGAACCACTACAATTAAAAGCAGTGAATAAGATATTATTGGTTGCTTTAGTAAAATCAGTGCCTCTTTGAAAAGGGTCGAAGTAAATAGTCGGCGTTTTGGAAATATATATTTTTCTTGTATGTGTTTTAATTGCAGATCTCGCAGGGACAGGATGGAGTGTATACGAAGAATATTCTACAACGCTTACAGTCAAACAGTTGGATTCCGAATGAAGGAAAACTCAGAAACCACTGTTTTCGGCCAAATGTTCGGTAACTTTGCTGAAATAGTCGGTGTACTCTCGGCCCAGCGAACATCTTTGTGACCATAGATGACAATATTACGATCATAAATTCGTTGTCGTTATTGATTCATCGATTCAACTGAAAAATTTATAAAGACTTATACCATCAAGAGTTAGAGAACTTAAGCCAAGCGAATGTACATTATTGTTTAAAATGAAGTGAAAAAAGGCGAATTGTAAGGTGGCGCGATTGGATCGCATGCTTACTCCAATTCCCACCATTGCGAACGTGTCAAACGTCCGCGAATCACGTAATAAACTTGATATTTTTGTATTTAATCGTGAGATATACCGTTTCAAATTGTTTTTTCGCTACGGATGCCGGCGTTATATCGAATTTCGAGATTTAATAGATTGTAAATACCAATTTTTTTAACATTAATTTATTTTTTCTTCAATACTTGGCGTCGTGACGCTAGCGCGTCTCTTGATTAACCAAAAAGGAGCGAAGCGGGATTAATATTACAGAGGCTCGTTGTTCTTTTGCTTTGTGGTAACAGAAACAATTATAATTTATTGGAAAAATCATTTGCCTAGATTACAAATTCATTAGAAAGACGATTCTTGAGGGAGTTACACGTTCCCTGCACAAAGGGCACTGCGGTCGCGATCGTAACCAATCGGCCAGACATTCCCAGCAAAAAATATGACCGCAAGGCGTGGCGGTTGTCGGCTTTGACTCGAGACACAATTGGCACTTGTTATCATGAGAGTTATCCGGAAATTCCACAAAACTCGTTTCGGGCTCGACGATTCTGCGACTCTGCCAGAATCGTAGCGCACATTGCGCCAGAGTTGCTATTCCTAGTAATCTCAGTCCCCAACTCACACCATCAAACGGTCTTCTCTGTTGTACCTTGAAAAATTATGGTTTTTGTTTGTCAAATACTTAGAGAGTGAAGAGACGTTACTATGAAATGGGGAAAAAAAACCTCTACGCACGGATATAAAATATATATGAGGGATTTCACAATCAATTCAGCGATTCCCAGACATGAATGTCTCGGAGCTTTTTGCAATTCGAGTTTGTTCTAGTAGTCGGTCGAAAAATATTTTTTATATATGTAGATTGTAGTTGCATAATGGCGTCATTTGTTGCAGAGTTACAAGCTAACCAAGATTTCGACTAGTTTTTTTTTTTTTTTTTTTTTTTTTTTTTTTTTTTTTTTTTTTTTTTTTTTTTTTTTTTTAAGCCTCGTCATCTCGAAAATGACTAATCGAATAGCAAAAATGCTGACGATCTTTTTTTAGTTGTTTTCATGGACTTCACAAAAAGAAATATTTCATAACTTGAGTTCTTGTTTTCTGGGAATGAAACAACTTTTAATTGTGAAAATGAATTTTTCGGCCATTATGACTTTTTTAGAATTTTAAAATTGTTTTTTTTTTTAATTCTAGACTTTTCTCTATAAAATTCTGTTGTTGTCTAGATGGAAAAAATTCGTTTTGTGGATATTATTGAATAAAGTAAACCAGATAGAGTATAAACAAATGCATAAAAATTAAGATATTTAGAGAAAAAAATATATTAAGAGCCGAAAAATTAATTTTGACAATTGAAAGCCGGTTTATTCCCAAAATGTAGGAACTGAATTTATGAAATTATTATTTTTTTGTGAAGTTCATGAGAGTAACTATTAAAAAGATTCGCACTATTTTTGCTATTTGATAATGCATTTTCGAGATAATGAGACTTAAAAAAATAAATAGACGGAATCATCGTTAGCTTGTAACTGCGCAAAATATGGATTTGGTTCGACCGAGTATTAGAACATAATTTTAAATTTATTTTGTAAACTAAGCAATGGGATGTTTTTTGTTTATTTTAATTTATAGTGTTATGTCAAGTATAAAAACCATTCACAAGTTCTAGTAAAATATGGACAATTATACAGAATTTTCAAGGAGGTATAAAAAAAAAGTGTCTGAATTGAGAATGCAATTGAAAATCTCTTCCATATGTCTGGTATATTTAATCACCATGGAGTTTTCTTTATTAAAGTAATAACTAATTCATTATTAAAGTACCTTGGCATAATCTACACCAGCGATCCTCTTTCCTAAGCTGTAGTATCTTCCAAAAGTATAAAAAAGTCCCTTATGAACTAGTATAAATAGAGGAATCCAATTTTTCAACTTAGGAATAAAATTGTTGAAGAATTTTTGAGCTTCAGGCCTAAATTGATTATCAGGATTGTTCGCAGATGACTGTAGTCTGCCAAGTATTTTTAGTAAGCCCTGCTCACCAAATAATTCCAGAAGAGCACCCAGAACCCTTGCCTAATTGAATTTAAATGCAAATTGAGTAAAAGAAGAATAATCTGTTATATGAAAAATTCTGAGGGAACCCAATCACCCAGAAAGTCATTAAAAAAAAAAGGTTCAAATGAAACCCTTCTTTTAGAAGTACATTTAAACCTTGTTAAGTACATAACAGTACATAAGTACATAACAAGCATTATAGAGTTTTTTTATTTGTCATAGAATTCAGACCAAATCGATAAACAAATTTTGGTGTCTAATTTCATATTTTATCTATCAAGGAGTACATTTTAGATTGGACATAACAATTCTGGATGCAGTGAGAATTAGATAAACTATAACCAATCGTTTAGTGATTTTGTAATGTTTCATTGTTAAATCACAGATTCAAAATCAAACCTTTGTCACAAACACCTAAAATAAAAATTCCCATATTCAATTCAGAATGCACTTTGTAACAGATACAATAAGACATCGAATACTAAAATTTGTTTACCTGCTTAATCTGAAAGCTACGACAAGTGAACAATTGTACATTTTACCTTGCACTATTCTGTATATCTTTACAAAATTGCAGAATTATGATGCTTATCTATCTAATGTGGTTTTAGCAAAAGATTTTTCAAAAGAAGTGTATCATTGACAGAATGATTTTGCTCATGACTTTTTTAAGGTGACTGAGTTTTTTTTAAACATTATATCAACATACACTTAGAGAGGGCACGTTTCGAGCATGCAAATCTACTTGAACTATTCCCGTGTATTCCTCGCCGAGCGTCTGATTTCTAAGACCGGAAGTTACAACGAAGTAAATGAGTTTAACAAGAGTTTCGGTCTGTCCAGAACGTAGCAATGATTTATAACGGGTGAACCTGTGCAACAGGTCCGCAAGTTGCTCCTGAAGTTGCTTTACGAACTCCTCGTCTCTCTGATGAGCGCGTAAGATTTCTGCCTGACTTGCGATACGCAATTTTGACGAATGTCTTTGTCGAGGAACCGACGCCATATCAACTGCTATATAAATGAATAAATAAATAACTTGCGTACAGTGTTCAGAGTCTTGCGTTTAAAACCACAAAATCTTACACATGGCTCATTAATTTCTTATCTCAACACTCTCTCATCACCTGTCGCTTCATCCTACACGATTATTGGCAACTTCATACATACACGCTTTAATGACAATGACGCGCCAATATTTTGAAGTGCATAACCCGTCGAAAATGGAAACAAAGTTCGTTTTGGCAATAACTATGCGGAACGTAGATTGCTTATCAAAAAATTGTCGTGCAACGATCGGATTCTTATTCGGTGTTTGTCGCTTAAGCGCTCATAGCGCCGCCGCGAAAGTGTGCTCTTCGATTGGTTCACCAAGTTTGGGTGGATCGGTCAGAAATAGACATTAGGAAATTTTGTGATCAGTCATTTTTTGGTCTTATGACTGTCAAATGCCCAGACGAAGAATTGCGTTCTCGTGACTACAGCGCCTCCACCGACTAAATTGTGAATCAGACGACAGCCGCCATTTTTTATCGATAACCTGGAAAACAGACTCTGGGAAAACTGTATATCGAGTAATTCACAATTTCATGGAAATTGGAAGTTCTCGTACTTTGGGTCGAAAAAAATGGGACGTGACTGTGGTTTTATATAAGAAATATTATCTACATAGTCTTTACGCCATAGAAACGATAACACTTTAGTTTGTTAATCTAAATGTGATGTGCTGCTACACCGAACGAGGCGCCGCGAGTTCGAGTGAGAAAACGCCATCGTCGGTTGCAGTGGAGCGAGAGAGAACGACGAAAACGTGTAATCCCAGATAGAAAAACGTGTCGTTCGGCGTGTCCTCACACGCGTGTCGCTTCATGTCGTCACAGTGTCGGTACCTTGGCGTATAATGTCTGTTTTCTAATAAAGAAATTTTTTTTAAAATATAGTTTTTCGGACATTTTTAAGACTGTTATTGGACATTGAACAGTTGGTTTTGTCTACAATTCTGATCGAATGTAACGTTTGGATGGAAATTTGTAGGTAAAAAATCCTTTAGCTTTTCCTAAAAAAAAGTACGGTATTTATGACCGAGTAAAAAATAACGGTCATTGAATAACTGTATAATAATTTGTTAGATTGTGTAATAATATGGCTGTTTCAACACTATTTGACCATATTTCGGACGCTCAGTAAAAATGACAGTCATTGCACATCCCGTAATTCGGAAACCCGAAAATGACGGTCATGGAACGGTAATTTTTGTGTTAATTGACGATAGAGAAAAAAGACGGCCATTGCACATCTCTAGGGGTGACCACTTACGTGTCTCTGAAAACCAAAAGCGGCTAAAGTACCGTCCCCCAGAATGTTAACGCGATGGGTTTACACGTTCATGTCTTTCTCTCTTACTCTACTGCGGCGGCCAATGGCGCTGTCGCTGTTGTACCCACCACGACTCAGTCGGTATATCACATCGTCTTGAGCATTTTTCGAGAAAATTACCAGAGTCTTGCATGCATTTTTAGAATTCTCGAACAAAAGGTTTAACGTTTGTGGAATATATGAAAAGTTTCTAGTTAATCGATATCACTCATAGAAACATCTAGCTCAACTTTCAGGTCTAGTTCTATAATAGTCGAGATAATTGCACATAGAATTTCCATTAGGTCGACAAAATAGTTGTAACTAAATATTTAAGTTCCTAAGAAGGATAAAAAAATTGGGGTGAGCAAATCGACGGGCCCAGTAATATTTGTGCATTTCTAGGGACCACTCATCAATTTTTTGTTTCCTTACTTAATAATAAATGCAAAGGGTTACTTTATTCTTTCTTTCTTTTTTGTTTTTCAATTTCTTCATGAATCAAGCTTCTTTTTTATTTGAGAGCTTTCTCAAATATATGATTGGGGCTTCAACATGTATTGAATGATGACCTTCAGAATGACCCAAATTTTAGCGATATCTTTCTCACCCAATTTAGCGACTTTTAGTCTCACCCACTGAAAAATATTTTTTCCGGTAGAGAAGCAGAAAATAGCCAGCAACTCCGGATCCAGTTCCAAAATAAATTTCAGAATTCTTGTTATTTGTATACAGAACTTTAGAAAATTAATTCAGCCAAAAAGTAGCGGTACCTTTGATGAGCAAAATAAAATGTATATATTGTCCCAAAAATTTGACTTTATTTAGGCAAAAATGTCCCAACTATGAAACGGTATTAATTCTTTTCTTGCAAGCCATGAAATTCCACATCCTTTAATTTTTCATAAACGCACTACGAGACTCTCCCAAGTTAGAGCCGTTTGAATAAAACACAAAAAAAAAAATTCTAATACCTCATCAGATGTCTATCTCATCGTATCAAAATACCTCAAGTTCTTGCAAATCCCGATTTTCCCAAATATTTAAAGAAAAAACGTCGGTGGCTGCACTTGGATAGAATCACCCATATACGTAGTCAAAAGAACAAAATGTTATACCCATCATATTTATTTTGCACACATATTCATTTTCATGTGTCTTAATTTCCACAATTTCCAATATGCCGACAAAAATCGGTACCAAAAACGTTGATCGTTTCGTGCACCCGGTACATATTAAAACTCCATCAAAAAACGCATTCAAATTTCCCGCGTCCGGTTGGTAAAACATCCATCGCATCGATAGGGGCGTTGTGGGGGGCGACGCCCGGCGTTGAGTTAGCATCCTCGTCGTCCGTGATAGTTGGCCGGAGCAGCAAAGTGGGAAACCAGTGAGCGGAGAGGCATCGCCCTAGATAACGGTAGAATTGTGCACTGTCGCGGTGTCTTTTCGCACGGGGGCTGGAACGTTGAGAGAGAGAGGTGTGCGATCGTAAAATTCGTTTATCAGTAAGCCGATAGAGACGTTTAGGTTGTACGGGCCGGAATAAAGAATTTGTGAATCCCCGAGGAGATCGGTTATCGAGTTTAAGAAGAATAGAGTGCTGAGAGGAAAGTGAGGAGGCGTCAGTAGCGTTATACGGGCAAGGCAACGACACAAACGACGGACGGGGAACGAGTCCCGGGCAACACACGGCGTCCGCGTTCAGTGCGATAGATAGATTAATACACGGCGACGGTATAGTAGTTGTACGGAAGCCCGTGACACACGTACTCGTTTTACTCTCTTGATCGTCACGCGCCTCTCTCTCACTCTCTATATCCCCCCTCTTTCTATCTCTCTCTCTCTCTCTCTCTCTTGCTTACTTACATACTAACTCGCTTACTCAGTCTTTCTCTGTCTTTCGTGCAGCAAGGCAGTTGCAGTAGCGGCGTCAAAGGCGGAATAAATATAACGTGCGGGTTTCTCGATTACGGTGAGAGACAGTAGAGCGCGACAGTGTATATCGTACAACTATAATAATTTTTGCTCTCATCGATGAACTCATGGCGCTGCAGTGACGAGTTGAACGCGAGGTCAGGAAGCAATTGTACGAGCTAATATACACACGCGACATTGTGCTACCTCGAAAATTCGAGTTAACAAGTTTTAAAAGCGTATACTGTTGTGTTTAAAAAGGGTAATAAGATAGACAGTAGTATACATCACCGGGCAACGGGTGAGACGCTTATACAGAGATAACTGATTAACGAGTGAAAGCGGCGGAAGAATAAAGAAATAAGAGAGTCCTCTTGGTGTGTGATACCGAGACACGGATAAAGAAGACGAGAGGAGGACGAAAAGAAGGACAAAAACTACGGAATAACGAACTAGCCAAGTTTCGACGTGTCGAGACTTAGCGACATAGGCAAAAGGTAAGAAAGTACTTTTTTTTTTTGTTCGTTTCATATTGAATTGTGAGCAACACAGGAAATTCGTGTCCTGATTGCATTGGCTGTGTCTCACGATGCGTGTTAAGTTTCGTGGCGCGATTCTATTCTACGTCCTGTTAAACTCTCGAACCACGAGTCATCCGGGTGAACTTCCTCGAGCGAGAGAGAGAGACACCGATAACACATGAAATGCCTGTAAAAAAAAAGCGTCGTTTTAGGCGGGCGCCCTGTGGGGGCCTCGCCGCGTGGCGCGGCTGCTGCCGCCTCTCGTGTGCAGTCTTACCGAACATACAGCTCCGGAAATCGGCCCTCCCAGCTACAGCACGTCGCCTAAGAAAAAGATAAAGACGAAAACTCTCAATCCCTCGACGTCAACTCAAGATGGCGATTTTCAAAAAAGTTGTCACTAAAATACTAAAAACCTCGCCCTAGGTTTAAAGAACTTGGGTGTTTTCAGAATAAAGTGTACAACTGCACGAGATCTGGGGAAAATTAATAGAAAAAAACTATGTTTTACATGTAGGATATTTAGCAAAAAACTTTTCCACGAGTGAATTTCCTCGCGATAGGTCGTTTATATGTGGAAAGAAAAAAACGAAAACTCTCACTCCCTCAGCATCAACTCAAGATGGCGATTTTCAAAAAAGTTGTCACAAAAATATGAAAACCTCGCCTTAGGTACGAGATGCTTCGGTGTTTTCAAAATAAATTGTGCAACTGCACGAGCTCTCGAGAAAATAAATGAAAAAAAAACTATGTTTTACGTCTAGGATATTTAATAAGGAACTTTTCCACGACTGAATTTCCTCACGATAGCTCGTTTATACGTGGAAAGATAAAAAAACGAAAACTCTCACTCCCTCAGCATCAACTCAAGATGGCGATTTTCAAAAAAGTTGTCACGATGCTACTGAAAACCTATGTCTTACATCTACGATATTTAACAAGAAACTTTTCCACGCCAGAAATCCCTTGCGATAGATCGTTTATACGTGAAAATATAAAAAACAAAAACTCTCACTCCCTCAACATCAAGTCAACATGGCAATTTTCAAAAAACTTGCCACAAAGCCACTAAAAACCTCGCCCTAGGCAAAAAATACTTTAATAATGCCAGAAAAAAAAGTACGAATGCACGAGCTCTCGAAAAACGAAATAAAAATACTATATTTTACATGTTATACATTCAACAAGAAACTTTTCCACGCCTGAAACCGCTCGCGATAGTCCATTTATTAATACCAGTTTCCTTCATCATTTTTTTTCCTCCTTCACCTATCGCAAGCCCCAGCGAGTATTCAGCTTGCAGCGAACGGGATAAAGCTTCCAACAGTTCGCTTTCTTCAATACTTCTTTAATTCGTGCCAATTGTTAGTGAAAAATTGCCGAGCGATAGGCGAACTGGCTAGTGTCAATTGCACGCATCGAATACCGTCAGATAGTAACACGCGCTCGGTCAATCGAAGTACTGTATGTGAGAGAGTTGTGAGGGGAATGCGATTGGGAGGCTCGCGTTTCTTCGCCTCGCGATCAACTGGCACGCGATTACCAACCGCCTGTCATCCCCTCCTCACCTTTTTAACCTCGCATAGTGGGTCGACGAAACTCGTTGTCCAGCTTTTTTTTCTTTTACCAGCCGATTCACACGAATACTCGGACGATTCTTTGCGGTTCCACGAAGTATCAGCGAATTATTTACGCCCTTGGTGTACTCTCGTCGCGGTTGTAATTCATCGCGGCGTATGAGTCATCGTTGTCGGTCGCCTTCCCCAACCGGCCGGCTTCCCTCTCCAATCGCATACGGAAATATAACCAAGAAAGAAAATCTCTCAGAATGCTCGTGTGTGCTACTGTAGTTCGGAGGATCGTCGCGGTTTATTCTTTCGTATGTCACTCTTGAGAGCTCACAAGCCTCGTATTTCATCTTTCTACTTCCCCTCCTTTCACTATCGCCTTCTCCTCTTCTTCTTCTTCTTCGTCGTCGGTGTACTCCCTTTCTTTTGCTGTCCCTTGTTATCCTTCTCCTGCTCTTCGTCGTGATGACGAGGGGCAAAACGACACTCCCCTTGTTTGACAAGCCACCAAATCGCGTAGATTATGCGCAAGGTCAATAAAATGCGTGTGCGCGTTTTCGTACTCGCTGGCGAGCTTAGCTTTTTCAACGAGTCGCCGAAAATTCATTCGATTTATAGCCCAATACAAAAGCGATGGCTTTGTACGCCGCAAGTGAAATAATTTTTTTTTAAATCGTTTTAGAACGCTTTTGATTGCACTCAATCGTTATCAAAGTCTTGGTTCGAGTGACGATGTGATACACTGACTTGGCTGTTATAAGTGAAAGTGAGATAGCAACATTGATGATCGTAGTGGTTTGAGAGAGAACAGAAACAGTTGATACCTCAATGATAACACCGTTCACTCAAGGATATATAATTGATCTTATTTATTATGCTAAGAATACATTTCAGATAAATGGAACGTTCGGCCATTACGTACAGATATTTAAAAATATATGATACATATGGGGCCTTCCATCTCGATTAGGCTCCGTATGTTTTGTAGGATTCTGTTTTTGTAGGACTCATCATTGTATCAACGTTTGCTTTTTTTTTGAGACCATGGAATATTTAGTTGAAACGCAAAAATGTTCCATTGCACTAAGTGATAGACCTAATTTACATAGTCGTTTCACAAAAATCCTAGACCATGATAAATCTTTAATTTAATTCAATAAATATTGTTCATTCAACTAAACTACAGTTATGATTCAACGAAATATTCACTGAATTTGATTGGAGATGTAATCCGATGTCGCAAATACGCGACATCGGATAAGTGAATAATATCTTTCGGTCGATCAAATACTGTGTTGGATGAAATAAATATTTTATTGAGTTAAGCGAGTAGAGAAAGTAAATCGTAGAATCGATTCATTGGGAGAATTTTTCTGAATCCTACCAGAATAATGATTCAATTGAATCAACCAAATGTTGAATACTTTCAATTATATTTTTTTCTCGGTGTATTTTGGTACATTATAACTTCAATATTACATTAATTCAGCGGCAAATTTCATAACGAATGGTCAAGTAGGTACGCCATTCGCTGCAAAACAACATCAATGGGTCACCCTATAATAGCAGGTGTTAATTCATAGATAAAGTTATTCCGTGTATATCCTATTATCTCGCAATACAATATGAGCATGCATTAATTTCGGCTGTGATCAGAATACAGCATCAATTATATGGTGAATGTGAAATTTCGTTTCATGAGAGCTCGAAGACACACTAAAATCCCATTGCATCAGCCCCAGGAGAGATATTATCACTATTAGTGCATTAAATACCATAGTGATGTACGAGCTAGTATTTAGCGATTCGCATCAATGAAGCGTACTGTATAAAGTCGTAAATTGGTTGATTCTTTAATACAGACTCCTTAATCTCCAACGATGGGGTCCATAAAGTGTAATAAAAATTTATGCTAGTTGACTGAGAGAACTTGAGATGGTCCTAGTGACTATTCAGTAATAAGTATAATTTATTGGTTCAGGTGATTATTTAAAAAAAAAAAATCACCTGAACCAATAATCCCTGAAATAATTACTTCTGAAAAGTAAGAAAAAAATCAATTGGTCAGGGAAAATGTGAATTACTGCCGAATCTCCGAATAAGTATAATATAACATGAATTATTATAATAATGTATCATGTTATGTAAAACTTTATGTTACCAAACATTGTTATGTCATATAAGGCTACAAAAAATACGTGAAGAAAAAAAAAAGTTTATCGTTGATGGACAAAATAAATCATTTATCAAACTATTTTGTACCCGTTTTAAATACATTTTCATTAGCGTTATTAATTTTTCTAATAGAAATCATCAGAACTTCGGTAAGGATAAGTCAGAGAATTTTTTTTTTGGCGAAAAAAACGGCCACCATGTTATATTAACAGTGAATTGAGTTAATGTAACTACGAAAACAGTCACGTGCGCCAATAAAATATACTTATCACTAAATAGTTAACAGAATCATCTGAATTTTTCTCAGTGAATTATTTCACTTTGAGTATTCCAGTAAAAATCTATGGTAAGGGCTGAAGGACTACGGTCGATTGGCAATAACCATTCATTGTCGTTACTTCGTGTAATTATGTATGTTTGTAAATATGTAAATACTGTCAATAAATTTATCTTAACTGGAATGAGAAAATAAAAGTTAATATAGTCTGTGGCCTTTGATCTCGAACGAGTTTTGACGCATTCGCTTCATTCTTCACGTTAATTGTAACGACTAATCGTCCAGTCAAGCTTTCCTGAGAAAATTAAAGGAGCCCTTCTCTCGTGGGATGGGTTAATTGGATTTGAAGCTTTCTGTCTCTGTCCCTCACCCACCAAGCTAGTGAAAAGATCTGAGCTCAAGTGTGTATTGAGGCGGGCCAAGGGGAAGATCACGTCTGATTCACTGCCTCCAATTTGTCGATATGATTAGAGCCTCACGCAAAAAATAAAGAAAAAAACTACGTCGCCTAAAGTTTCGCTGGACTGTTGGCCATAAAAAACAGCTGACTCAATACCATAATATGTTGAACATTGTTTTCTGGAAAAAAAAAGTATAGGTGGTATTATATTTATATGTATATTGGATATGTTATCCAATTGTGTCATAACGGAGTTATTTCCCAAATTCGGGAATCAATGGATTTTTATTAACACTGATTATAGTGTAATTGCAATTGTGTTCTTGATCAATTTTTTTCCGCCGGTAAAATATAGTCTGGAGTAAAATAGGCCGAAATATTGACACTTTTGAATCGACACTTTCATATAGCTTCAAATATTTAAAAAAAAATTCCAAACGTCACTTGTTATATTTGAATTCTAAGAAATAAGTAGGATTTGTTAACGTTAATATTTATTAAAGTTCCTCTAATTTTTTTCCTCAAATTGTGTTGTAGAAAGGCAATTTTTCTAACACATCAGACTTTTCGTTTTGTCCCGTTATTGATTTTTTTAAAAGTTTTCATTACTTTGAACACTCAGAATCGTGTAAAAAAAATTTATTTTAACTACCTCAAATTGTGTTGCAGAAAGAATATTTTGCTAATTCAATTGCATACTTATTTTCAAATATTTTCAAAACTCTCAAAGATAATTTGTTTGTAATATGAGTGACATAAAATTATTTGAAAAATTACACGTGTAACCACTCGAATTTCATGAATGTTTTCAGATAACATACTTTAAAAAGTAGTGACTAAACATAAATGTCAATCGACAAACATACCAAATTTTTAGAAGTAGTTTACCACTAAATTATTAAAAAGAATTTGAGCAAAAAAAAAAGTAATATTGAAAAATGAGACTACGATTGAAGCGTCATGCGGTCGATGACTTTGTATTTCGTTGAACAATAGAGATCGTCATACATCGCACAAATCGCAATGTGATTTCGAGATTGCGAGTGAAAGATTTCTCCGCCACGAGTCGAGCCGTTTATGGAGTCGAAGGAAAGCATTAAACGAAAAGTTTTCTCGCTTATGCAGACTCTCGTTGGTCGACCATGCTGAGTTGCTAGCTTCTGTTGCTGTGACTGTTGCTGTGACTGCGAAAATTCGCAAAGTACGCCGCGCCGACTACGAGACACACAAACAACTCTTGTCGAGAAGTTGAAAATAGATTTTTATCTTTCTGCGTGCGCAAGACGCGTGTGTGCGTGCACACGAATATACGTTTGCAAAGAAAGAGAAAGACCTGTAGTAGTGTAAAAGAAACGAAGGGACGAGAGATGAAATGCGAAAGGGAGAAAGGAGAAAGGAACGAGCGAGGATAGCAGCGGGTGTATTCTTCGCGCTGGCGCACATTCTCCGTTTCTGTTGAATTCTCTCCTTTTATTTCGCATCGTCTCGCCTGGCGCGCGCGAGCGAGCGGCTCTTCGCTTCCTTTCCTTTCCTTTATTTTCCAACTCGACTTCTTTTTTTACCCTCCCTCGTTCTCTCTCAATCCATTTCCGTTTCGCAGTACCTCTGCTGTTGCTGGATCTCCTGGCGCTTAATTTTATTCAATTTGTCGTAGTTGTGACCGCTCACGACGCTTCCTTTCGCCCCACAATTTCGACTTGTTTTCTTCAGCTCTGTTTCTTTCCTTTTCTCTATTCTCACTAAAAGTGACCATTTTTCCGCGTGAGCGCCGCGAGACACTGCTTTATGAAACGAAAAGAGGACAAGAGGTTCCCGGACCTGGCAATTCAATTATTGTGTACCAATGGATGATTATCCTCTCATGAAATAGAAATGACACGTTCATAGTCGAAATGCATCGAAATGCTGAACGTAGTTCGAAGCCTAGTGATTGGTTACACCGAGAGAAAAATATAGTAAAGACATTTTTTAAAAGTTAGTAAAAAAGTAATGCGTGCGTTTATTGAAATTAAGTTACATTACATTAATTTATTTAACATTTGGTTCCTATAGCGTCGGCTAAAACTCCAGCTATCGACGTAGTCTTTCAGCTCGAGATTTTCACATGTGCATGGATTGTTGTAGTTGTGTGGAAAAATGTATTGAACAATTGAGAGGTGATCCATTTTATGGGTTTTCGTTAGAGAATTTTTCTATGGTTTTGTAGACAGTGTGAACGGGAAATTTATGGCGGAAGTTGCATACAAAGTTGTTTGATGATTTCGAAATTGTTTATTGCAAATTGATGAGTGAAATGGCCTAGTCTGTTTACAATCTGAGTGATCCCAGTTTTAGTGTATAAGAGAGCGTTGCGTGGATTTGTAAGAATGTAAATTTTCAAATTGAAATTTTTTCCGCGAAATATTACATAGTAGAATATCGATACATAGATATTGGAATAATCGATCACTCACACATATTGTGTATGATCGTTTCCCGAATTATCGACGTAAACCGAGGAATCATTCTGCCTCGCTATCATCGAATGACTAGACACTTCCCTGTTGAGTATCGGGGTTGGCAAACGTGCTCATCAATGATCTTCGACAAAATTATTCAAAGCTAAATACAGCGATTAATATTACAAAATTTCATTCAATTATATATTAAAAAATTTACATTGCGGTATTTAGTGGAACGTTTTCATGTTAAATTGTTACTTATTATATGTAAAAATTAATTAATTGATCAACAATCTTCGACAAAATTATTTAAAGCTAAGTACCATGATAAATATTAATATTGGCATTGCGGATGGACTGATGAAGTATCGAAGAGGAGAAATATACGTTGATCAACGGGAATCGAACTTGCACTATTAAGGTACTGGGTAAGAGAACTAACCACTGCACTAATGTCACTTATATATTTGGGGGCCGGTTTAAAGTTCCGAATGGTAAATACACAAAGGTCTAAAATTTCGAAATTTAATATCTCACCTACATTTTTGACGAAATTCGCTAGAAAACATTTCGTCAAAAATGGGAGCGGGGTTAAAATTCCGAATGTTTAAATACATGAAGGTCTAAAATACACGAAGGTCTAAAAATCTAGGTGAGATATTAAGTTTCGGAATTTTAGAATTTCGTGCATAAACTATTGGGAACTTAAATCCCGATTCCCTCGCCTCTCGGCAACAAAGTTCTGAATGGTAAATACTCGACGGTCTAAAATTTCGAAATTTAATATCTCACCTACATTTTTGACGAAATTCGCTAGAAAAAATTCTATCGGTGCAGTGATGATGGCGCTGTCGCTGCGCTTATTCATTCGTATGTCACGGACGCTTTGAGTCACGGATCGGGAGCGCAGCGCCTTTATTCGTAGATCGGCGCGCTAAACCCATAAGCGCACGCAGTCGTAGAAAACCGTAACGACGCAATTGTCTTATTTAATAACTCAAGAGAAGGCAAATGAAAATAAATTAAAGGAGTGCGAGTGAAGCGATCGCGTTATTGCCAGTATGTTATACCGTAGCACTCGCAACAAGAGCGTGAATGAAACGAGCAAGAACTCTTCCACTCGAGTACGAAGCTCTTTGCTGCTGGTAAGAGTCTTCACCAATTGGAGAGTGCACTTGAAGCGCAGTTATATCGTCGAGTGACGCGCTGGCGAGTAAATCAATTCTGTGACTGAAATCTGAACTTCGAAAAAAAAAAAAAAAAAAAAAACACCGACATCCATTCCCCTCCGATTCGTCCTACGGGATGCAATGGACGTAGTCGATAGAGATAGCGAGCTGATACCGGATTGGATTACCGGAACATTTCGAGCACGAGCTCTGCCGCCTCTGTCGATACGTTCTAGTCTATCGACGAATGTATTGTACCGGAAGATTATCCGGCTATGGAGATTTGATGGTGGTAAAATAATGTTGTAACACTTTAAAGCTTAGGATGGCGGTCAAAATAGCGAATGGCTAAAATAGCGAATTTTAAAATGCGGAACGTCTAAATATAGAATGTCTATAATTATGGAATTCGGTTTTCTAGTCATCCGTCGTTTTTATGATTCGCTATTTGGAATGCATTTTAACAAGATGGATGTGAAAATAGCGAATGGTCAAAATATCGTATGGCTGAAATAGCGAATTTCATAATTATGACCATACTAGATTCAGACATTTCTACACCCAGAGAAATGGGTTTATTTGAATCGATTATGGGGTGTATTTGAAATGAATAACAGTTCATTCAGATCAGATAGAATTGATTTTAATGAGATGAAATTTTATTTAGATAAAATAAAGTCTATTTCGATTAAATAAAATCCTATTAGACTGGCCATTAAATAAATAATTTATTTAATAGCCGACTTAATAGTATTTTATTTAACCGAAACAGACTCTATTTGATTGAAATAAAATTTCATCTGATTGAAATAAAATTTCATCCGATTGAAATAAAATTTCATCCGATTGAAATAGACTCTATTTGATTGAAATGGGATTTCATTTATTCCAAATAACCACATAATTGATTCAAATAAACTCATCAAACCCATTTCTCTGGGTGTAGTTTCGAAATTCGCTATTTTAACCATTAATTATTTTGGTCATTCGCTATTTTGACACCCACCCGAAGCTTATTAAAAATGTATATTGTACCAAAAGCGTGTATAATGTGTCTATTATCAAAATATCAGTTGCAGTAATCTATTAGCATTTTTCCCTTCAATAAAGAATTTGATTTTATCATTTTATTTATAACATAAAATGGAAGCAAGTGACACAGTACTTGAGTATTGTATCATATTTACTATTTGGCATCTCATAATACAATGCTTTCCGCGTCTACTTTTTTTTTAGTTGAAAAGTACAACATTTTACATGAAACTTTTGTATTGACCTTCCTAATTTAACGGTGGATTTGAATCTGTTTTCCATGTTAGAAAATTAAGTTTTTTTTTCGAATACTCAAAACACATATGCTAGAAGCATTAATTTGAAGACGTTAACGATGTGGGCGTTTCATTTTATATGAAAGTCGAACAGCACATAAGCTTAGTGAATATTATCTGAGTGAGTCATAGGATTCGAACGTGTTTCCGGGGCGGCCTGCAATCGGAGCTACTTTTTTCTTCGGCTTGCAACGAAAAGTACTAGATCTGGAGGACATAATAATATCGATCGGTGGAGCACGTATAACTGTATGTTGTGCATATCTTACCGGTTTCGATTTCAATAGAATATCAATGCAGTAAGCATTATAAATCATGTTTCATGTAACGTTTTAGCTGATAGTTGTCGATAGGCCCGCGAGGCATGTTTCTGCCAACAGTTATGGCCTCCACATACAATATAGAGTATTTAGTTACAGATTCATTATTATTAAAATTCAATAACTGCCAACTATACTTTGATTATTGAGTATTTTCGCATTTCCTTTAATTTCTGCGAACTTTTGTAGAATTTATAATAATTTCACACTTTTTTCCCCCATTTATAAAGGCATTGTCAAACAGTAAATTTAAATTGTTGGTGCTATGGCCGAATTATGATAATGAGTTGACGCATTCGAGAAAAAAAGGTGAAAATAGGCCACAATTTTCTTTCATTTCGTGTGCCTTCGAGTTTCAGAAAGTGTTTATTTTCGGCAGCCCTTAGCGTTGAGCTCATACAATTTTCACATCATCTTCAAAGAAATTCTCTCGTTGACCGTTTCTTTTTAGGCAAGAAACAAAAAAGAAATTCAAATGTCAAATAAATCTACCTGAAAAAAATTGACTTTTTTGTTTAGAATCCACAGTGCACATTGAATTATTTTTATGTGATAATATGCTGGAAAATATTAGCGACACATGTGATCCCTTTTTCAGGTGGGAATAGAAAAATAAATCAATTTCAAAATAAACCATCCATAAAATGGTAATCAAGATTTTGAATATCTTCTTAAGTTCCAATTCCATTCAATACCGCACCTCATTATAATCAATATTCGCACGTATTCAAACTATTTATTAATTCATTATTTACTTTTATCCCAATTAAGAATTTAATTGGATCGTCTGGAGGACTTATCAACGGCAGGATGAGTTAGGACATAGGAAGTCGGCGTAATAATAAGCGAGAGACGGAAGAAGGAAGAAAAAGTGGACGTGACGGCAATTGAAAAGTAAATCGACTAACCGCCGATGCCCTACTATGCGAGAACTCCATTCACCGTCGAAATCGCGGAGTGTTCGGGCAAAACTCCGACGCGAAACTGGCCGCGATTTATATGCAAGTAAAACGGATAAGGATTCGCGCGAGCGAGTGCAAGGATACGCCGAGGTAAATTTCATCGAGAATTGCTGCACTTTGGAGAGGAGTTCTCTCGAGTCGTTAAGCGCATGGATAGAGTTGGGGCGTCGCTAGACTGAAATGGAAAGGATAACGAGAGAGAGCGAGTAACCGAGAGAACGAACATCACTGGAGAGTAAAAGATCGAGCTATCGTCTGTGCTCGTGAACTTGTCTGCACTAAGAAAACGATGACCTCGGATTGTAGTTCTTACCCGAGTTAAAATTTAGACCCTCGTCAAAACCTAAATGTAGTGTACACGCAGGGTACACGAAGGTTCCTCCATTCCTTTGACACTGCTTAAAACCTCCGAAAATGGCAGATATTACCCAATCGGAATAATTTAAAGGGCTTATACACACTTGTGATGAGCGGAAAAATCGTAATTTTATAACGTATTCTTAAAGGACAATGTCTGAAGAATATTCTCACCAAATTTCATGAAGATCGGAGCATTAGATTAATAGATTTGTAACTGTAAGTATTTCGACCGACCGCTCGGTGCGCGTGGTCTTTTAGCATGCAGCTCTTTAAACTCGATTACCTCAGAATCACCTTTTTTTTAAAACCTTTGCGGTGGGCACGATTACTGAAAAACTAAAATTTTGTTCCAAATTTTGTTAAAAAAAAAATGTTCCAAAAAACCGAAAATTTATTACCTCAACATAATGGATTTTTCGTTAAAAGTGTCGCCATTTTTTTTAAATAAAATTTTTTACAAATTCTTTGTCCAGGTCCAAGCCAATGCAATGTAATCTTTTTGAATTCTGATTTTCGGATGAACCGTTCTCAAGTTATCATGCCCACCCGGGTTAAAATTTAGAGCAGTGTCAAAGGGTACACGAAGGTTCCTCCATTCCTTTGACACTGCTCAAAACCTCCGGAAATGGCAGATATTACCCAATCGAAATAAACCAAGGCTACTGTGGAGTGAAACTATTATGTTTTAACCTCCAATTAGGTTGTACAGAGTGAGATGAGGTTTTTAGACCCTTGCATACACCTCCAAAAGTGGCATATTTCACCCATTTTCATTTAACGAAGGTCGCTCAAAGGGCTTAAATTTCGGGTAGTACCAGAATTTTGGGTTCCTAGTACTACAATAGCGAAGTAGCGAAGCTGTTTGAATTTTTACCGTTGCTTACAATGCTCCTTTGAGGAATAGATCGTTAGTAGCTTCGTAAAAATTATGCATTTCATAGTAAGTAACGCAATGCAGTAAAAAAATACCGATTCTTGTATCGATCGCGATGAATTTCCAACAATGTTTAAACCTAATAATTTATATCAAGGTAATTATTCAGTTGCGTAACTGTCGTCGGGCAATAATGTGAATAATCCTTTTTTTATAAACAATAAAAAAAAGGCGTCGTCCAAGGAAACGATTTTCAAAAAAGACGTTCGTGGGATTTTAACCTAAGATATATCGACCTACCTAACACTCTACTAACTAGACCAAACCCACTACATGAATCTTTAACGGAATCTTCGGCATCGCTCGACTCAGATCCCGAGTTACGATTTGCCAAACTTTCATCTGAAATAGAAATATCACAGGCTGCCATCGTCGAAGCATAATAACATCAGCCACTACATGAATTTCCTTCACTTTTATTCCACAATAAAGTCGTCTAAAATCTGACAACATGTTTCAATTACTTCGTCAGTCCGTACATAGAAAGGGACGTTGATGATCTACCAGTGTACCAAAAAATCATGCTTCAACCAATCTTTTCCCACATCTATCACGGTTAGTTTACGAGCGTCAAACGCAAAAGCATGTGTGACATTTTTCACACATTCATTATTCGGTGTACCGTAAACGTCGCGTTCAGTATACATAAATATGCAAACAAAATATGTTCGAGTCATTAATTACATCACTTCAGGGTTACAAAGGTGTCGATCCTCCTACAAGGAATTAATTTACCAGTTAAACGAAATCACTCTTATGATTCACGTTGGGAAATCTGAAGATCATAAGCCTTTTTTTTAAGGGAAGAAAAGACTTGTCAGCTTAAACAGATGCAGAAGATCATTCTCTAGTGAAAATTTGGGCAAGAGCGTCGAGAATAAACAGGAAAATAAAAAATAAGAATGTTTGACCAATTCGAATTTAGCGGGAGATGTGACTGCTCGGTTAAGTCTTCTTTTTGGTATCAGATATTTTAACCCCTGGCAGATTTTAACGCACGACTGCGTCAAGTTCGACGTAGTCACCAGTAGATTCACCGACTTGAGTTTAATATGACTCACTCGCGCGGATATTCGACGTGTCACGCAATGAGTTTCCCTTCGGCTCACTAAGCGTCGGGGCTGTTGCCGCCACGAGACTATCGTATGTATCTATACATCGATACGTTCGTTTGCTACGAATGTTGGTGCCAACGGCCCTAAATTTTCGATGACGTCAATCGGTTGTCAGGGGTTCGTTTTCGCATACGAATTACCAATGACGTGTACCATTGTATTACCCGCCCTGCAAAGTGCATTTTGCGTTATGGGTTTTAACCTCCTCTTACTGAAAAAAAATGGCTCCCAAGAAAAAGAATAATGACTCCAGAGAAGGATCTATTTATTTAGAGGAGAGATTAAATAAATTAAAATAAAATTAAATTCTACTATCAGTACTATCAGTATTTTTGCCGGAAGTAGCATATGGGGCATTCCATACCAACTCAACCTTGGTCTGATCCTCAACCTCTTGGATTTCATCCCCTATTTTTTATGTTATTGTATATTGTATTTATCTCTGAGCAGCAACCACAAATTGTATTGGATTTTTTCAAACAATTTATATAATTATGATTGGTTATTACAAACTTGTCGAAGGCTATCATTGAAAAATCTGACAAAATTATCATAAATCCTGTATCAGACGTCAATATTTTTGAGCTTGGATCGAAAAAGAGCCTAACTTCGCTATTTTTTACGAATTTTTTTCAATACGAAAAATGAAAGAATTTAGATGCGTAAGCATTTTATTTTATTTTTATTTTATTTTAATATAACAAATCGTTTTGAAAAAAAAGTCCTATGAAAATCACCGTTACCAGATTTTAAAGATCTTGTTGATACATTAGAATTACGCGTTTTAATTACACTCGAATTAGATTACTAAAAATAATTTATGCTTTTAAATTTTTTGCAATACCTACAATTACAGTTTTATTCTTATTACGGTTAATTAAATGTATGGATATATAAAAATATTTCATCTACCAAATTTTTCGAATAGTGTGTTTATTGACTAACATGGAGTTGCAAGGACTACTTTAAAGAGGGTCGAGCGTAAACTGAGAAAAAAACATAAATTGAGAAAAAAGCATTTAAGGACGCGTAAGGAGTACCGCAAAGTTCATTGTGGCTGCGTATGGAACAGTGAAAAGTTTACACACGACGGTAGCAATTCTTATTTACGATAATTCGCAGGGGAAATGTACAATTACCTCGTTGTATTACTGTGTCTGGTCTTGAGTAGTTGATTCGAGCTCTCGTACATCTTCTCGGTCCAATATACTCATCCTTTTCCTGAACACGTCTTCTCGGGCTCAAGACGTGCGAATTATTTCACAATCGATTTCCGAACAGCTCTTACTTAAGCGACACATATTCTAGTCTAAATATAATCCTCTTCCACGTCAGCTATCTATTCATTTTTTAAATCCTAGATGTCATCTAATTTTTTTTATTTTACTGGATGATGCTAATATTTTTGCACAAATTACCGAGAGACGTGTATATATTTTCATTAAATTCGCATGGATTCCTTTATATTAGTCAAAAGTGTATTGTCTTCATTTTCAAAGCATTGTACTTGTGTATTTTATATAGTATTATTATCAGCAAGTAAACACTTACGTTTTTAATGTTGAGTGTATTTAGACATTTGCATGTAACAGTTAGCACGTTTGGATATTTATTGATCAAAGCTTTTATAACAATCATAATTCGACAGCAATCACTGACGTTCGTGATTACCGGACGTGGCTAACCGAGATGACAGAATTAGCGCACGCTAATTTGTATAACGCGCAGGTAGTCGCGAACGGTAAATTACGCCTTCCGAAAATGGCAACTACATTGATACAACACAGTGGTAGTGCAAATACAAATAAATCTATCTATAGAGGAGACGCGTAACTCATGTGTAAGTGCGATAAGTCGATCCTGGAAGTTGCGTACGAGGCCGATCAACGTCCGGTGTGCGAGGAACGTGCGGGTCCCGCTCAATTACGATCAATTAATCGAAGGTTTCTTCCACGTGTCCAGATGGCAACTGCTGCGAATTTTTCCTAAAGTTTTACTTTCACCATACAGTTTTTCATGTCTACAAACATTTGTTGACTTTGATATTAAGGTGGTCTTATGGACGCCCGCTGAGAGGGTGTGAGAGGGGTAATTGCTTTCCGTGCAGAAAGAATTGGTGCGAGAGAGCGCAACAATCCAATAATGTATAAGGATTGGCAAAATTAATACTTTCCCTGATAATATCTCGAAAATAAAATAGGCAAACGAGTTGCGATTTTAACGATAGCTTGGAACGCAGATTCTCTTTTTGACCTGTTTTTTTGGCTTTTTTCTTTTCAAATTTAATCATCGGTAGAAAATTCTAAAAATTATTAACGAAAATTCTATAAAAAATTTAGAACGGTGGAAATAAAAAATTTGAAGTGCATCGAGCATAGAAATACCTTAATTCATGGTGTCCAGTGATTCTTCAAGTCCTTGAAACGACCTTGAATTTAGGCTGTCCTCAAAAAGTCCTCGAGAGTCCTTGAATATTGTCTGTCCTTTAAATTTCCTTAAATGTCCTGGAATTTTTCATATTCATTCAAATTCAATTTTATTTTGAAATATCATCAGCAACTCACGTAAAAAAATATGCCTCAGTTCTATGTAGATTTTTATATAAATCTTCATATAATTTTTCGACTTAGGATATTTTTATCCTTTATCGAAGAAATAGTATGCTGCGGGAAATTAGCATATCATTTCACTGTGCACCGTGCCCCATGTTAGATTGTACCCCACTTTCCCCAAAACACGGAGTTTGGATGAACTCTAAAAAAACTGCGATCGATTGTATCACTCGACAATGTTTCTAAAAATATTTATTTGGGCATTCGGTTTCGATGCTCGGTGACCTCATTGCCGTAACTATCGTTTGCTTGCTCACACTCTCGTTGAGTTTGCTCTGCTTATCGATCGGCTATGTAGTTACTGGTACAACGTACGGCCAGAATTTTATATTGAAGTATAGTGGCCTGTTGGCCCTGCGCTAAAACGCGGCAACTCGCGGCTGCGCGAGAAACTACAGGGAAGCGTGTCTACACATAATTCGGGATACTTATCCTATTTATCTACGTTGTATACAGAGAATTCCGCACCAACTAGCCCTGGGTCTGACCCTTGACTTCTTAGATTTCATATCAAATTTTTTACATTATTATTCTACCTTTCTACAGCAACCACTATTTTTATTGAACAATAACATGAAAAATCGGCGATGTCCCGAATCGAAATTTTAACCCTTCTTGTGACCTAAAATAACTGAAATCTATGAACGTAGTCTGGAGGGTAAAAAAGGCAGTCTGCAGGGTGCAGAGAGGTTAATGCGCATAAATGAACATATGAATTTCACCCTACCAGACTCCGCAAATGGCAGAAAGTAACGGAGGGTCACGGAGGTTGATGCAGACCCTGAAAAAACCTCGATAGAACCTCCCAGATCCTCCGTTAAGTCTACCGCGGAACCTCTCTGACCCTCCGTTGAGCCTACGCCGTAATCTTCCAGATCCTCCGTTGACCCTATGGCGTAATCTTTCAGACCCTCCGTTGAGGGTGAATAGGTCGTAGGAGAGTCTATACGGAGTGAGGAAGACTTTACGGAGAGTAAATAGCGGTTAAGCCTCCAAGTAGGGTCACTGTCGGCTGAACGGAGGGTGAAGAGCGTCGGCTTTTGACTCATAAAAGAATTTAGCATTCCCGGAGGTCTAACCGAGGGTTAAAATTTTTATTCGGAGTAACCCAAGAGAAACCCAGGTCGCGTTGGTATGGAATGCCCCATATACAATCTGCAACTTGCTCAGCACATTTTATCCCTGTTGTACCTGCGAATTACAGCACGAAGCAGAAAGATCGTCCTTGGACTTTATAATTTACTTCATACTTCGTGGATCAGCATTATCACCGAGAGAAAACCTTAATGAGACCTCGAAAAAAGTATTTATATCTTGGTTTAAACGCGTTGTTCCCAGTCCAATTGAATGTATATACGTTAGCTAATTTATGACGCTGTAATTAACATCGAGTTTTAGCTTCATGGTATTTCATTTTTTACTTTATTGAATTCTATATATAGGAAAGTTGTTGTAGGTCTGGGAACTATGTAGTGTCAACTATTTCAATAAATTAAGGGAATTCAAATGAGAAATAGTTGCACGGGGAAATGGACGATTTGATAAAAATTTATTAGGTTCTCGGTAACATTCATCTCACTGCCTGTAATTGAATGATGAGAATTACATAAACTGACCCAGTGACAAATTTTATTGGGATGAGAGTATTTTATGTATTCTGCATGTACGATTTATCAGTATTGGATATACATCAATCTTCGGATGCGTGACATTTCGAAAATCGGCCAGCTGCGAAGCGGGAGCCTAATTTATGTTTATCAACGAGGATGTTTCAGTCATTTATCAATGTATCAGTAATCTATAATTTTGTTATATTGCTGTACATCCTGCTAGTTGTCGATTTCGATACCAGACAAACCATCTTCATTCTTGACCACATAGCAAGTGATCAGACGAGTAAAATGCACTGAGAGAAAAGCATAGCGATGATTCAACGACTTCACATGATAAAAAGCATATAGGAAGGCTTGCAATGTTTTATAGTTGGAGTGATGATAATATAGTTCGATAAACGATACTTGCAAGTTTATTGAAAACAAACGTTGAAATCGTATATGCAAAAAAACGGCATATTTGAAACTATTAGAACAGTTTTTGAAACTATTAGAACAGTTTTTGAAACTATTATCATTTTGATAATTGCTACTATAATTATATTTGCTATAACCATAAAATATATTCGTTCCTCCTGGGGATTATACATTATAGTTAAACTATCGTCGGACTAACTATATTTATTATTAAATTACGATATTTTTCTCTGAGCAACGTTTATTATCCTGCAACTGATAATAAACTACAAACAAGCAATAAAATAATTTTTATAACTCCCATTAATGCAACGTTTGATGTTCGCAGTTCAACAATATAATGCAATATAACTAATATCAAAAGGATTTTATCCATCAGTCTGATTCATTTGAACCTGCAATTGAGTTCTGTTGATGATATTTTATTAGTAATAGACGAAAATTAAAAACCATAAAGATCAAGATTTTTGATAAACAACCTTCCAAATATTTTTCTATTTAGTTGTAACCGATTCTTGATTGCGAATAGATCTCTCGACTGAATCGCGTAGGTAAATTTGTATGGTAGAAGTTATAACCAGTAATAGTGAATGAAAGTCCAATAGTAAAGGGAGAAAGGAAATTATGCCTACCGGGACTGCGACCCAATTAGCAAAAGGGACGAGTTGATCATTAAGGGAATCGCGTTGATGGTTGCGAATAGGAAAAAAAAAAAGGGAACACAAAAGAAAGAGCGGTGAGAAGATTCTTTCTTCGAGCTCATTTTCTCGACGCTGTGACAATGGTAAGGGGACAGATAAACCTTCCTTCTTATTCTCTTTTATCTTTCTGCGTTATATCTAGGCTTCTCGCTTTTATGCGCTACGTGGTCTACATAATGCACATGGCCTCGAGGAGCGGAAATCACTTCCAAGGCCACCGCTATAACGCACAATTCAGCTATCCACTTCGGTACTTCTTCATCGTGTACATTATATTCCAAAGTCATGCGGCATTTAATACAAGTTTGTGTACACGCATATTAAACGGTAACGAGGAGTTTAGCATCAACTAGAACTTCTCGCGTGTTGTATCGAATAATTAGAAATCATTTTTCCTCATTAACAGTTGGAAATGTAAATAAATTTGTGACCCTATTTTATCATAATTAATGTATCCATTGGAACGTATATATGTTAACTTTACGCTGACTACCTACTCTAATTATCAATACCCTACACTGAAAAAAAAAATTAGTCAAGTAGGCTCCAGGCGATAAAATTGATTAGGCCAATAAACCAGTTAGTTACGTAACCAAAAAAGTTTACTGGAGTGATGAATCGGTCAGTTATGCTAACAAATTGATTGGTAAGTAACTAACGAATTAGATATCACGACTAGTCAGCCCATCAGCCGAACTAACGTAATGGTTAACCTGGGCAATTTAGTCGCTTGCAATGATAACATTTTTCATTTTTGCAAAAAATTGTGGCTACTAATGACATTACATGCTATTTATTATCTTTTTTAATTGATGTAAATATTTAAAATGCTTTCAATAATTTATTTTTGGGAATTA
Organism: Tromatobia lineatoria; assembly: GCA_949699805.1. NCBI lineage: Eukaryota > Metazoa > Arthropoda > Insecta > Hymenoptera > Ichneumonidae > Tromatobia > Tromatobia lineatoria. Next base: position 3,447,868 of record OX453042.1, on the reverse strand, counting down.
AGACAAAAGAATGTATTTTGTTTTTTTTCTTTATTTTCCGTGTGATAGTCTCGTAGGAAACAATAAAATATTCAAACAATAATTCTATACTTGCTTACTGAAAAACTTCCGATAGATTTTATTTCAAATTGAAAAAGTCAAAAGTCAAACATTAAAAAAAAAATGTTTTCCAATATCCTTTCAATTTGATCATTCTTTGAATTCGCTATCGTCGAAGTGAGCTATTCTGGTTATTACTATAATATTATGTCTATCTGAGGACTTTTTTTCGTATTCGTAGCAATATCATTATGATTATAATAATTACGGCTCTTGCCATTCATCGACCCGTTGCTAATTCAAGCTCGTTACAAAGTGACTGAACTGATCCTAAATATAGTACAGTTCTCGAACCGCTTTATAGTGACGGTTCGGGAAACTTGACTATTACGCCCAAGGTACATTATGTGCCTGTTATTTTTTGTTCCATTAGTTTCGACGAGAGCGAAGTGGGTAACAAAGTGTACATCGGGTATACATTCTAATATACATAAACTGCCAGGATGGGTATAAAACATATGAGGCATCATAATTCTCTTATCTGACGTTATCGATCGGGTCGGTGGCCGAGATATCCTTCGATTGTAATAAACATCTGGTCTGTAACGATTATGAGCAAGGGAGAACTTCTTGGCAGTACATTTATTTTTCGTGGATTCTTCTTGTCGTCTTTTCTATATCCGTCATCGAAATGATATAGTACGAATTATTGCATTTTTTCATAAGAAAAATAATGGCAAAATTGTCAAGTAAGTGCCGCGCATCTACTATCCCCAAATACTGTTATCAGTATAACCTATAAAATATTAGTGTCAATCTAGAAACCTCTGTGTTCATGTGTGTAAAAGTGCTCGCGAGTTACGTTTGTCCTGAAATTCGTACGAAAGCTGTAAGCATAGTGGTTACTAAATAATTCAGAACTTTCAGACGCATGCCTCTCAGGCTTTCGTGAATTTACATGATTATTCTGCAAGCCATGACAAACAAAACAGTATATGTTCTATTTGATTGAAAGCTTTAATTTATTTATTTTTTCAACAGCATTTGGAGATAGGATACTACACGGCCAATCTTGCAATTTTGTCCTGTTCTGAACAAATGCTTTTCATGTTTATGCGTGTAGAAGTACTAACAAGTTAGGTGAACTGTTAAGTTCGTACAAAAGCTGTGAGCGACATAGACTGCGCTACGCTAGCTGGCTGCAACGCCGAACGCCATACCTACATAGCGGCATTGGTGGCTAGCGTATGGGCCTATCGGGCTAGCTGTACTCTACCGGAGTAGTGGGGCGCGTACAGTCCCAATAGAAAGCTCGTGCTCACCGAGCGGCCGAGTTTGCTAGATTTTTCTGCCAGTTTCAGCATCATTGACCTGACAGATGGGCCTATCGGACTTGCTGTGTTCGACCGGAGTAGTGGGGCGCGTACAGTCCCAACAGAAAGCTCGTGCTCACCGAGCGGCCGAGTTTGCTAGATTTTTCTGGCAGTTTCAGCGTCATTGACCTGACAGATGGGCCTATCGGGCTTGCTGTGCTCGACCGGAGTAGTGGGGCGCGTACAGTCCCAACAAAAAGCTCGTGCTCACCGAGCGGCCGAGTTTGCTAGATTTTTCTGCCAGTTTCAGCGTCATTGACCTGACAGATCACCGTTATAGTAAAACATTTCAGTCTCCTTAGTTAATAATGTGTAGAGGTAAAGGCTTAGGAAGCGTGGCAGTGCCATTAAAATGTCAAGAATCGATGCGGGAGTTGGTAACGAAGTTTAGGCTTTTAGGGTCACGTATTAAGGACATGTAGCCGTGGGTCGCGGATGAACGGGAGGCACCTGTCGAAATCTGTGCTGTTGTTCACCATTGGAGCCGATTTATGGAATATTAGTGTAAGTCGAGCAACCCCGATGTTTATGCTTGTAGAAGTACTAACAAGTTAGGAAGACTAGGAAGTTCCCACGAAAGCTATGGGCAACATAAACTACGCTACGCTAGCTGGCTTGCAACGCCTAACGCCATACCTATATAGCGGCATTAGCGGCTAGCGTCTCGGCCTATCGGGCTTGCCGTGCTCGACCGGAGTAGTGGGGCGCGTACAGTCCCAACAAAAAGCTCTTGCTCACCGAGCGGTCGCTGCCAGTTTCAACGTCATTGACCTGACAGATCGCCGATATAGTAAAAATATTTCAGTCTCCTTAGTTAATAATGTGTAGAGGTTAAAGGCTTGGGAAGCGTGGCAGTGCCATTAAAATGTCAAGAATCGATCCCGGAGTTGATAACGAAGTTTGGGCTTTTAGGCTCACGTATTGAGGGCATACGTAACCCTGGGTCGCGGATGAACGGGAGGCGCCCGTCGAAGTCTGTGCTGTTGTTCACCATTGGAGCGTTCGCCCTCGGGTTCAGCACCTTTTCCTCCCTTATAGTTTTAGTTTCCATCGGGTCTGCTCGTCGCGATGAGAATATCGATGGACCTCAACCCTACCAGGCAAAATGGACGGGAAATGCAGAGAGAACGAGAGCGAGAAGTAGGGAAATAGCGAGCGAGACATGCGATGTATACCTGAAAACCGATGATGATAATGGACGTGCAGTGGCAGTGAATAATAAAAAGTAGTATTCGCTCATTCTCCCCGGATGCGAAATGGCGTTGAAACATCCCATTGCCTATTCCGAACCATCGATCTTTCGTCATCTACAAATTTAATTCTGCCCTCACGCTTTCTGCCTTATATGCTGATAAAAAATTACGAGTTACTTTCTCGGTGTTTTGCGAAAAGTTCAGCACTCTCTGTATTCAATAATGAATGGGTTATTATGGCATGTATGGGCTTTGTTATCCCATTTACGTCAGTAACTTTTGCTTCCCTCAGTGAAGTTGCTCGATGTATAATCATATCATATATATATCTTAATGATTTTGGCGGTTTTATTACCAAGTCAGATATATATTTTATACTTTTTTAGCAGTTAACAACCAATGCTTGTTGACTGCAAAACTGCTTTTTCGTTCCAATGAAACCCTCATTTTGTTTTGTTATTTCCAAAATTTATATTGCAATAGTTAGATTTTTTTAATGGACCTGCGATCATCTCATGCAGTACAACTTCTTTTCTGAAAGGGTTTCTGAAAATAAAAATAAATAATGATAATACTTTCGAGATTTTTGGTTTGGCTTTCCAATAAATGCTGTTATCATTATCATTTTACAAGTATCACGGTCGGTTGAAATGCCTACAGTTACAAATCTAATGCTCCGATCTTCATGAAATTTTGTGAGAATATTCTTCAGACATTGTACTTGAAGAATATGTAGTATAAAAAAATGTCGATTTTTCCGCTCATCACAAGTGTATATAAGCCCTACACCATACAGTCTTCAATTGTTGAATTGCGCTCTCTTGCACCAATCTATTTTGCATGGCAAACAATTGTTATCTGCCCCTTTCAGACCCCCCGCTCAGCGGGGGTCCATAGGAAGACCTTAACCAATGTATATGATAGTGCAGCAAGTCGGTCAGTTTGACCGCGTTCACTTTGGCGCCGAAGATCACGACAAGCTCTTCGGCATTTCGCGACAAGCTCTTCGGCATTTTGCGACAAGCTCTTCGGCATTTTGCGACAAGAATCTGGAGGTACAGTCAACGACGCCGGACGCGTAGATGTCTAACTAAAAATTGCTAGTTCGTATTGCGCAGGTAGAAGAGGATGAAAGTACGCGAAGGAATTGTTGAAACAGAGTGAGAAAGAGGAAGCAGCGTGAATTGCAGAGGCCGGATTCTGTCGAGGTCTGCTCGTGGTCATTCATCGATTCGTTGATAAATCCTTCACGCGTCTCCCTCAACCTCATTTCCGCATGAAACACATATTCATTGTATCTCGAGTGTTCTACACGTATACAGAGCACGCACACATAAAAAATGTAAATTATCTGCGAGACTGCGGCGAACTCTGGAATTTCAACAAACACATATTAATTTCGAATGGTATGACGAGTTTGAAACGTCAACGAAAATACGAATTTCGGATACATCGTGACGGCTCTTTTTTTTTCTTTCCATTTTTTCATTCACTTGATAGTTTCATCAGAGTTCATTCTCTCAATCCTCCAGCAAACAGAAGTTGATTGCTTCCGAGTTGGCATATTGGGTTTTATCATTTTCCAACTGTACGACGCCTACATACGTATACTGGGAAAAATAGACTTTAATATTGGTAATACCTAAGATAGTGGAAAAATTTATTGCGATGGTTTTTATATGTATGCTAATGTATATTATGAGAAATCGCATAACCCATGTTGAGTACACTCAACGAAACATACGATCAAAATAATGAAATATTTTGTCGATAGAATTATCCAATCGATTGGGTCAAAGATATATTGAGTTGTAATAATGAAATCCAGTCTTTGAAAACGATGGTAACTTTCAGTCAACTTAACTAAATATTTTCTTCGCCACTCATAATCGTCGGGTTTAATTTATTTAAACAAAATTTTTTTAATTATACCAAACCTTCTTTCTGTGTATGTTATTCGGTATAACGGTGACTTTCATCATCAAGTGGGAGGGAGAAAACTGCCATACGTGGGGGTAAAGAGTGTTCAGAGTAGTTGCGAGGCAAAGAGAGACCGGGAGAGATTCTCCAGCTTTTCCTGAGATTGAAAATTTTCAATGAAGTAATCCGGAATCTCCTTTGTTCGTTCCCTCTATGTGCCTCTTCACTCTTTACCTATTTCTCTTTTTTCACTACTCTGAAAAGTCAGACTCTCAGACCTGGATTTCTCGACTAGAGGGGATCCCATCTCTCACAATAGTACGAGCGCTATAAGAACGAACTCGCATTTTTAAATATCTCTTTACGTTACTGACCCTGAGTAGGTCACAGCGGAAATAGAACAAATAAACTCCGTTTGCCTTATTATTCCAACTATATACAAACATACATTTATGCAGTTCAATATTTCTATGATTAATATGAGAACATGTAAAATTAATAATATAGAAAAGCACATTCATATAATTGGCATATAAAATTAAAGGTTATATTAATTTTTCCGGAACATTTGAGTCTTATATAAATCATTATATCATTTTGGAATGAAATAATAAAGAGTTTCAAAAACCTAAAGTTTGCAGTCGCAAATACCAGACTTTTCTCTCAGTCCACACAAATATTTTATAAATGAGGCATTCTAAAACACTTCAGGGAGCCTAATTCATGAACTTTCACAATCTCTCCGAAAATGAGTACGTTTGAAATCCTAACATGCTGAAAAATGCAGAAATTTTCCAGCCCTTTTAAGCTTTCGTTTAAATAAAATAAAACTTTTGGTTTCATTTCTTTGGACGATATTCCTGCGAGGATTTATCGTAGAAATTTAAAAAATAAAAGATAAATTGTGTTCTTAAATTTTCTTTTAAAAAAGAGCGACATAAATTTATTGCGGGTATTGAAATACGTTTTTTTTTAAATTATTTAACGATTTTTCGTGCATAAACACAACAAAATCCACTCCATTTTTTGTTTCTTTCGTTTCTCAAGTAGAGAACAAAATTTCAGCCGAAAGATTCGTTGGCAAATTCAATTCTTTTCACGGCAAACGAAACTTGACAAACGTCAAAAAACTCGGTTTCGTTGTGTCCATGCACAAAAAATCGTTGGATGTTTATTTTAAATATATATTTCAACGCCCGCAGTAAACTTACGGATTTTTTTTTAACAGAGATGGAAAAACACAAAATTTCGTTATTTACAAAAGGTTTTGCGATCAATCTTCGCAGGAATATCATCCAAAGAAAAAAAAAACAAAAATTTCAGTTTATTTTGAACGAAAGCTTGGAAGGGTTTGATAATTTCCGAAATTTTTCATCGTGTTAGTACTTCAAACGAACTGACTTTCGGAGTGATTGCAAAAATTCGAAAATTTGGGTGACTGAAGTACCTCAAATACTAATAATTGCTCAATATACGATAGTAATCAAAAGTATACATAGCCAATAAAAGCTTGATGAAAACAACCGAAAACTTGTAGTAACCTCAAATAAATTACCGGTACACATTCGATTACTTAGTTGTATACCGACAATCAATTCGGTTTGTATACCGACAATTCATTGTAATACATTTATATACCGATAGTACCTTTGTAGGGCCTACTAAGTTATCCTTATTCATATCTTGAATACGGATAAATATGCCTTATTATATTCTACCAAATTGAAATGGGTTCAAATTATTCAGATACACGTCGACTAATCTCTCTAATGGACTGAGAGATAATATTCAGTGGGAGTGCATGAGCAGTGATGTGCATATGCTACTCATGCAATTTGTACACTTATGCATAATATTACACTTACATATCATTATTGTTATATCGTATTGTAAAGTGTTTTTATAATAGAACGTGCACATCGTAGAATCACAAGGGTCTCAACATCAAAGTATTCTCATCTCGCGTTTAGCTCGTTCTCTATGGTGCTTCCCTTTCGTTTTCCGTCTCTTTTGCTTAGCAGTGCTTCGCCAGTGCGAGAACGACGCGGCCCTGATGTGGCCGCAGAGAACTCGCCCGGCGGATAACGATGTGAATGGTGCCGGCCTCCCGTTCATTATCAGGCGTTACACCATATCCTGTCGACCTGTTATCTAGTCAGGATATAGCAACACCCGCAGTAGAAGCGGTACAACGAGAACGACCACGGAGCTCACAAAAGCTCAGCAGAATCGGGCTTTTCTACCAACTGTCTTAATAGTCGAGTCATTGAACTGCTTCACACGTATAATCAATTTCCTCGGCATGGCAGGTTTGTTACGATAAGCGATCATTGTGTTTTGTAACGAGGCTCTGTCTTGCTATTGCAACTTTATAGAGAATACATGCTTCTGTAATAGTCCTTTTGCAATTTTTCTCCATGCAATTCGATGTGTCTTTTTCTTCCATTGTAAAATAAAAATAAAAGCTCTTTTTTTTATATAATTATTTTAAATGCAATGGCCCCTAATTCTCAGAATCAGTATGGCAAACAGTAAATTTATTTTTGCTGTTTGCCATACTATTGCTGAAGCTCACAAAAGCTCAGCAGAATCGGGCTTTTCTACCAACTGTCTTAATAGTCGAGTCATTGAACTGCTTCACACGTATAATCAATTTCCTCGGCATGGCAGGTTTGTTACGATAAGCGATCATTGTGTTTTGTAACGAGGCTCTGTCTTGCTATTGCAACTTTATAGAGAATACATGCTTCTGTAATAGTCCTTTTGCAATTTTTCTCCATGCAATTCGATGTGTGTTTTTCTTCCATTGTAAAATAAAAATAAAAGCACTTTTTTTTCATATAATTATTTAAAATGCGATGGCCCCCAATTCGCAGAATCAATATGGCGAACAGGAAATTTAGAGAAGAGTTGTTAAAATTTTTTTGTAACACGTCTGTCAACGACGGTGCTTTTGATGGCAGTTTTGCGGCGGAAAGTGGCTATTTTCATAGAAGTGTTGTAACGATAGGTTGGCGCAAGCGCACTTGGCAATTCTTGGACTTTGTATTCGCCCCCGGTATCTTACTTTCGACCCTAGGGTCGAAAGTTCGTAACCTCACTTTTCACTGTTCGTCCCACAAAACTACCATCTAAAGCACCACTATTCATGCACTTGTTGCAAAAAAAAATAGTATGGAACACGGACGCATACTATACGAGAACCAAATGACAAAAATGGCCATCGTTTCGCTCCGGCTAAAACGTCGAAAAAAGTGGAAAAAAATGTTCGGACGGATGTATTTTTTTTTGTTTGACTTATTACCATTTTTTAAGTCCATCGCTATATGGACATTAAAGAAAAACATTTAATTATTTAATTAATATTTAATAAATCAATTATTTGATAAATACATAAATTAATTAATTAGGGAAATTAACCCTAAAAATGATTTCGTCGACGTTGTCCCTTTTAGAAATATTCAAAAGACTTTGGTCCTTTGAATATCATTCATAAGTTGGATTTAGTAGGAAAAGTGGAGAGAGGAGGACTTTTGATGCACTGATGGACGAATTCAGTGCATTACACGGGGCGTCTGCTGGAATCATGAAGGTAAAAATATTTTAAGGGAGAGAGCGTGCCTCATTCGGGGAGGCAACGGTTTGCCACGGCATTCATATATGTGTATACATACACCTACGAGAAGCAGGCGCGGCAGAGCGCACGAGTCACCCGGAAATGCCAGACGAGTTGCTGGCTATATGTGCCGAATGCGAAAGAGAGCCGAGGCAAGAGAGACGATAGAATTAATCGTGACTCGTTTTTCCTCTGGAATTCCAGCTCGCGACGTCTCGCCGACATTCTCGTCGCTGCGTACGACCTGATACTTCAGTTCTGCATCCAAACATAGATTGTCTAGTAATTGCCCTATTTAATAATGTCTCGTTTTTCTCATAATATTTTTTTTTTTCATATCCGAGTCATAATGTCATCACCGTCAAGTTTATTAATTCCAGACTGAATTACGTGAGCACTCGACTCAAAAGGTCTAGGGGTGCATTATTAAAAGTCCGCAAATCGGTAACTATGAAATGACTTAGTAAAGTTGAAAAAGCAAAAGTACGCAAAGTCGTGTAACTTTTAAAGGAAAATGTTGATGTCTGCCCTTCTGTCGTTAAAAAGTAAACTTTCCGAAGGTTTAACATTTTTTTACTTACAGTAATGGCTACACCTCAACACTTTTAACATACATGTGCTTTATTTGTCCGGCAATCTATGTTCAATTAATTTTTCATTTTTTTTTTTTCAATCGCGGTGGACTTGACAAGTACTGAGTGACAACTATTGATTTTCGTCCATGCGACAATTGTTACATTTTCATACATTTTTAATATTGTTCACGGGTTTGTTGCCTTGTTGACGTAATAATCTGATGATTTTGTTGAAACTTAATTTTCGCGTTAGAAAATAAACAATAATTATTTTGAGTATTTTGAACGGCTGCAATATGCATCGAAAATAATTGTGAATTTCTTCAACAAGTCGAAAAAACATTCCAATGAATTATTCCCTATTTTTGCTACATGAAAAAATCGGAGTAACCGCCTTGACCTGTTCTGTCTTATAAATTGAATAGTGGGAATTCGACTTTATCTCCTATTTCCACAGATAAGCGATTTTTTCATTGTGTTTATCGAGAAAGAATTTTTGATTTGAAGGGAATATAATGTTTTCATTGTGGTCTAATACAACCTATTATTACGATTGAATTAATATCGTCATTAGCATAATTGAATATGCCGACGACTTTAGCTCATACATACTTTAGGGTTTCCATTTGTCCCAATGCTTCAAATTAAATAAGTTGCTCAAGTATAATAATACGCTTGCCAGAACTAAATCGGAAAATCGAACACAAATATGAACGTAGAGAGGTAAAAATGTACTGATACAGAGAGAGAAAGAGAGAGAGAGAGGTTGATGATCACGGGTCGATAATCCTCGAGAGCAGTTTCCGAGGGAACGAGAAATTCACCTCGGTTCATCGACTATCGCGAGTATTATCGGTGGCTCGCCATTCGCCATTCTATATAATCTCGTTAGGAACTGTCGATCTCCCTCCCGCACTTGCAATATCGCATTATACCTCTTTTTACTCGTGTTTACTGTGGGATAATGAATCCTTGGGACGTCAGCGGCAGGATGCCATTATCATATTGCTCCGGGAATTATTGGATTGTAAATTATAACGTATCGAGCAGACCATACGTAACGTCATCACCTAGTCATGTGTCATACAATGCAGTCCATTAGAAACTTTAAAAAACTGACTCCCATTTAGAAATTAGAACCCAATTCCCGTGATAAAAATTATCAGCGATGCCCTAAAATAACGTATCGTCTTATCGGGATTTAATGGCGATGCCATAAATGGGACTACCATTTTACTTCCTATTAGGGATCTGATAAGGAAATTCTAAGTTTTTATGCCAAAATATAATGAGGCCATGTCATCGTTAGAGCAATTAATTAAATAGGCCCAGTCCGGCTTTATCATGGTATCAAGTAAATATATCTCAAATACTTTAGATGAGGGACTTGTGAGACAATTAAGGGCGTTGAGCATCCCTCAGCGCTTGAGTTACCTTAATATCTACATTTATCTAGAGAAAGACGAAATATCTAATTGAAAGTGTAGGATCATTCAACTAACTAGGGAAGAATCACTATTTTTAAATTGAATCTCTCTATTAATTTAGCGAGGGCTTAATAGGGTTGCCTTTATAGCAGAGAAACTCATAAAGGAGTTTCCCCCTCCCCCACCCCCCATTTCCCCCAACATTCAGCCTTAAAAGGCCCTCAATATTTTGCCATCAAAGGCCACTAACATTGAGCCTTCAAAGGTCCTGAAGAAAATGGCTCGACCGTCATTTAGGAACTCTGCAAGGTTTCCGGGTATCGGCCTTAACAGAATTAAAGAATTTTAATAAATATTTGATATTCATAAATATGCCCACAATGTTCAAGAAGTATTGCTTACTTTATTTTATTAGAACCATGTTTATATTTTTTCTCAATTTAAGGAAGTCTTCACGATTATGAGTAAAAAAAAGCATGTTTCACATTCTTCGTCAAAAACGATTATGCAAAAAGCGTTATGCAAAAATTTCGATAAACAGCATGTATCGGTATGTACTTGAAGAAAGTCTCGACCTTGTCTCATGTACAGTTGGGTATTTTCGACATCATCCAAATCCCATCACAAGTATTCGATGCAAAGGTTTTTTAATAGGATTTTTATCATTAATAATAGAATATAAACCACATTTTTCATAGTTAAAAAAAAAAATTATTATTTTGAGACCAGACGTTACCAGTTCACTGGAGAATGACTATTGAGAGACGAGTTATTCCAGTTGGAAAAAGTTTCGTTACGAAAAACTTTGACTCCCTCTGAGCACGTGACGAGAGCTACAACTCGTGGAGCGAGGCTCGACGAGAAAACTTTGGAGAATAGGTCTGAAACGTTAATTTCCTTCGTCGACGTTCCTTGACCCCCACGAGCGCGAGTCAGTTGACATATACGGATGTCTGGCTCGACGGAGTGTAACGAGAGTAATTAGCAAGTGGTTCAGGTCACAACGATGTCGACGAAGCTCTGCGGAAGAGGAGGAGGACGATGAACTGGTACAGGGGCGGATTCGCTGTATGCAAGGGAGCAAAAGATCCGCACGGGCGTGACTCTGAAATATCGGACGGAAATAACGAAGCAAGAACACGACGAACGACTGAGGTAAACTTGCGACTTCACCCTCAGCATCCCTAAGGGCACGTTATAGCCGAGAAATTAATGGCCACTCGGGCACGCGTCCCGTGTGGTTTTTTGAAAAAATAATCCTCTTATACTCTCATAATTAAAATCAAATTCTGTACTCGGAAGCACATAATAAAATCCGCGTACACACCGTTACATTCCAACAGTGCCTTATGATAGAATATAATGTGGGTCACTGGATAATGTAGGTCAAATTCATTTCATTTTATTCTCCCCTGCGAAAAAGCTTATCTCGTATATTACTCATAAATGCCTAAACAATTAACCTCAAAATTACAGAATGTATCGGATAGATATATTTGTTTTAGTTTCAATTTCTTCTTGCACATTAAGGTTGATCGGTAAGCTTTTTATTGAGATAGAATTCAGATATTGAAAGAATTGCTTCAACGTTTGCTGGGAACATCGATTGAGTACGCGTCATCGATAAGTCTATAAAGAGCACTCGAAGAACAAGTCTGTTGTATTTGTTGTTTCGTCTCATTTCCTATATTAGATGTAAGTTACACGAGGAAGAAAACTGTTATATTTGGTGACTCATTTTATGCGATAATCTGTAAAGAGAGTCTATATAATGTTCTCAGTCGGTAAGGTAGGCAGGTTCGCCATTTTGTATCAGTGGCTAGATGGGCAGACGTCCCAAAGCCTTCTTCATCTACCTTTGTAGTCTTTTCAATTAAAAAAAAAAGAAGAGGCCGCTTGTGCGGCTTCACCGATCATCGATCAAAGAAATTACTAAACGTGGAACCAATAATTTATGAGTAAATCAATATCTATTATTTCTACAATTAAATATCGAGCCTGTCCGTCTCGTATTCTTTTTATGTCTCGAGTCACAATTCTGGTAAATTCAAATATAAATAAAATGATAAAAAATTGTAGGTCAATTGATTTACCGATAAACGCCTAACAATGTAATTATTGACATACTTAGAGCTTTAATAATCAGTAACCCGGCCCGCGCTAAGTGAAGGCTTCACATTGTTGATATTAAATTAGCAAAATTAAAAAACTCTGAGAAACTTTAACATAGAATATTTACAAGAATATAAGAGTTCTGTCACATTACATTCTCATGGCATATCCAACATATAAAAAGAAATCAGTCTTGAAAATAAAATTTTCTGATTTCGATTTTGCAATGAAATCACTTTTTCATTGCCCCAGATTAAAAAAAAAGCATCCGCAAACAGGAGCACCACAAAATTATAAGATGATTTCATTACTTGTTTAAAAATAGTCTCTTCTTACTTCTCCGCACAATTTTCTCTTGGCCCATTTCAGCCCCAATTTCCTATTGACTAGACATCGTAGTTGTAGCTCTATGCGCTGAAATAAAGCTCCGAGCATGCATCTGGTATCCCCGAATAAGACAATGTAGATAGATGCCAGTTGTGCATACCTCAGCCCTTAAAACCAGTGCTTTCAACCCCTGAGCTTCACTACCACACGCTTATGTACAGAAATGCCAGTTGACAAGACACACACACCAGAGCAGTGTACATATAGCTTCAAGAGTCATCCAGAAGCGCCCACACAAATTTCCACAGCCCACGATGTATTACGTTACGACAAAGAGGCGAAAGGTAGGTAAAGTATTAAAAGGAGAAAATAGAAACGTAGCAACGAGATATGAGGGTAGGCATCGTGAGTGTATTCCCAGAGGAATCGCTTCTCTGCGGCTAACCGTATAATTCATCCTCGGATTCGCCTGAGTCAGCATACACCATCGCAGCATACACATCGTGTCTCTCTCGTATTTTGCCTATCGTAAACAAACGCTCAAGCAAAAGCCTCGAGAATGATGATCTGACAGCGCACACACACGCAAGAGAAATTCTCTCTGAGCTCACGGACGAAAATATTGCTCTCATCATCTCTCCAGCGCCAACCGAGACGAAACATTCCGTCTCTTCCCCTATTTGCTCATTCGACCCGATTGCAACCATCCAAATAAATCAATTTTTCTTCATTAGACGCAACTCACTATTCGACCGTTTGAATATGTATCCACTTTCTTCCTAAACGTCTGAGCGTCCTCAAATTCACTCTGCACAATCTTCCTGCGAATAAATATCAATTAAACTGCAATCTAAAAGACGCTTGTACAAGCGAATAAATACTTTACGCAGACACAAAGCAAGTATAAATTATGCATCAGCTTTTTTTCTTTGCCCTTTTTCTCAATTATGTTAATATTGCTCTCTTCCGAAGTTTGCTCAAAACTACGTCTTTGAAATTGTCACTGAAATCGCGTCTTTGTGCATACGTAAATAGCGCACGTACATGCATTAAAGTAATGTATAGAGTACACGCGTTCGTTATACATCCGCGTTTACATATACACTCGACTGTACGCGATTCGCTGACCTACATGTTCCTCCGTAACACGTTGCGCAAACATTGTTCGGATTCGCGACGCGTAATGTAGGCTTGCACGCACGCACGCTAACACAAACGCATTTGCACTCACTTCTCTCGTACACTGACCTACCTTCAATCTCGCTATCTTTATTCCTTCTCCCTTACTCCGTTCTTTCTGCACCTTCGTTATTCCGACGTCTACGACCCAACGTTCTTTCTCTCTCTTTTCATTATTTCTACTCTCTACTTTACCTACTATATCATAGCGGCCCGTTGGGTCTCCAGGATGTGAAAACGACGAATAACGGTTGCTCGTAGCTTTTCGCGTGAATACACCCCGTAAAATAAATCCCCTTTGGAAAATATAGCCTTCCCGTTTTTGCGCTTCCGCTTCTGTCTTCCTTGGGCCCTTGCTAGATATATGAAAAGCCTTATCAGGACGACCTCGCTCCACCAAGATCACACTCGTGAAATTCTATCCTTACTATGGCTACCCCTACACTGTCCTAGCTAAGGGTGAGAAATAAAGATCGGATTTTGAATTACCCAGTCTCCAGCATCTTTTGATTCTTGATAATTTTACAGTCTAATTTTGCTTAGAGCTTATCTATAACCAGACCATCGTAATTTGTGCTTTATTAAAGAAGTGTGCAAAGTAGAAACTTGCACACACGTTACTGATTATTTTTTTACTTTCAACAAAGTTACCTCTACACGGAGAGAAAGAGTAGTTAAGGCAACGAGAATTTTTTTAGTTGTCCATACATAAGTTGGCAGAACAACTAACCCAGTGCGTATAACCATCGTGACATGAACTGACCCGATCAGGTATCCACCAATGAGGTGGTACGCTGGAACCATTTCGGGTCCTGAAACCATTTCAGGATTGGGACAACTGATTTGTAAAAGTCTCAACCACTTTTAGTTGAAGCCTGAACCCTGTTTTGTTTATTGATATAAGATACATGTAAATAGTTATGCCAGCTATTTGAAGTGTCAGAGTAATCTGGTGTTAGGTAGTTCGCATTTCTTATTAGTGTGTTACTGACGATAGTAGCTGTAGCAATTAATTTAAAGGCGCTAGCAACTCACCAGTGAGTTCGCCCAACTCACCAGTGAGTTCACTCAACTAACCAGTAAGTTCACTTAACCCACCAGTTAGTTCACTTAACCCACCAGTTAGTTCACTTAACCCACCAGTGAGTTCACTTAACCCACCAGTGAGTTCACTTAACCCACCAGTGAGTTATCTCAACTCACCAGTGAGTTACCTCAACTCATCAGTGAGTTCGCCTAACTCACCAGTGAGTTCATCCAGTAACGGCGAAGGAAATGAACTCTAGCGAAGACCAATCCATGGAGCAGTGTTTCTGGATTCTCTCCCAGAGTTTAAAACTCATGAATTTGTTTTCGAAGGAAATTGAAAAAAAAACAACATCATCCAAAAAGTAGGGAATTGTTTTTTATTTTTTCTTTACTGAAGAAAAAAGTATGAAATGACCACGCTATTTAATCATCTTCTCTTGTAAGAACTTCTTTTATTTGTAAAATTATTGAAATCTCGATGAACAACTTGACAAAGAAATATGGCGATTTTAAAAAACGATCTAATATTTAGATTTATATTACAAAGGCATGACTTCAATTTGTTTTCACTCGAGCTCCCGCTCACACGTGAGAAACACTAGGTAGAAAACCACGTACGTGTCACGAAAAAAGTCTCGTTTATTTCCAATTTATTATGGAGTGAAAATGAATTCCTTTAGCACCGTATACATTTTTTGTATTTATATTTATATGTTAACGCGAGGTTCTGCACATCGATCAAAGGACCTGCATATGACCTTTGACTCTTTGCTTCCCTTATTACCATAAATGGCGTCCTTGCTTCTTCTTCGCCTTCCGCCTGTGGGGGAGGGACGACGTACAGGAGGATCCAACCTCGCCTACGCTCAGAACCTAGTTACGCTACAACCAAGAGAACTGCATGGCGAAGATCGATCGTCAGCGCGTACGCGTGATGAGATATCCTATTTAAATGTGGGGTTGCAGTCCTTCATGGCGTACAATCCCATTTCAATCGGTCCTTCTATTCCCCAGCGGTACATATATGACTTTATGTCCTCTGTCTATTAAACTCTCGTTGCTGCAGTCAACCCTGATCACATCTCCGTTGTGCATTGCACGTTATATCCTCTCTCCCTTTGCTTTTCAACCCCTTCGACTGGTGCTGCTTCTCTGCACCTTCCATCAACGTTTATACGTTCTCCAATCTTCATTTTTCGAAATTCAACGTTTTATTTGTGGGCTTTGATTAAAAAATAGATTCGAAAAAAGAAAAAAAAAAAAACCTGACAGAAGTATCCACGGACGAAGAACGAAGAGCTGGCACAAACGATTGGCTTTCAATTATTAGTCTCGCTTTGGTGTGCGCTTCGGTGATGCAGTCTCTGTTGAAAAAATTTCAATCGCTCTCGCTTTTCCTTGAGAAATCAATTTTTAAAATAAAAATAAAAATTTCTAGTGAAGGGGGGTGTGTTTTAACTAGGCGTATCTGGGTGTAAGCTATAGGCCCCATCGAATACAGAAGTTCAGTGAACAATTCATGAGAAATGGTCATACAAACCATTTTTTAAATCCTAAAAAAAAATTTTTTACCTGCACATTTGAATTAAAAAGAAATAAATAGCTTATAGAATTTTTCTCAAAACTTGGGCTCGACCCATTCCCATCAATATGCGAACGTATTTGGGTATCATGTGAGAATATTATGTGAACATTTCAGATTTGTAAAACGTGAGATGGGACAAGAAAAAAAACCGTCTATTTTTCAAGATATCTCACATAAACACATTTTTTTAAATCTAAATAAAATTCTCTTCAAAGTCCATTCAAAACAATAACTTTCAGCTAGTATACGTTTCTTTGAGAATTCCATCTTTTCCAGGATTCAGCCAAAACGAAAATTAACAATTTTTTAATTCAACTGCATCTCAAACATGGTTGTGGATAAAAATTTGACAAAAAATTGTATGTTTGCTTTTCATCCTCCTTCTATTGATAACGGAGTTTAAAAAATATTGGAGAGGCCCAATATTTTTTACAATTTTTTCCATGCCACTTTCCGAAGTTCTTTCCGCAAAAAAAAAAAAAAAATCTTTTCATTAATTTAGTAGTAAAATATAATCTGAATTTACACAATTAATTCTGAATTGATTATTTTGTTGTGGGCCATAAAAAAACGCACATTTTCGTTTTTTAAGATCTCAATACGATTAATCGTTCCCGCGATATAATAGGTTAAATAAAAAATATCTCATTTCGCCAGAAAAAAATTTTAAAAAATTAAAATTTAGTGTATCTATTATAACCACTGAACCTGATTTTTGGACATTGTTTCCTTTTTTTTTGGGTGGCTAAAGTCATGTGGAATGCCTCATACATTGACTTACATATGATTTTTCCATGTGGGGTTCGGTCTTTTGACCGTTCGAATTCGTATGGAATAGACATCTGATGCATCCCGCTACTTTACTTGTCACTGAGAGTGTCTGAATTTCGCGACTCTCGAAAGGTCAAAGTCTCTGGTACACCGCTAATGGGAAATCTCTGAAACCGTGAAGAGATAGCGTGATGTTACAACTGGGGGCGTAAAGTAGTTCGAGGCTTGAAAGACTGGCGAAGTAGACAGTGTGGTTTGCCTCTGGTTTGCTCTGCAAACCGTTCCGCGGGTCGGAGAAGTAAAACTGAGAGACTGCTTTCCAAGGGTGTGGCCCGGAAGAGAGTAGCACCGCTTTGAACAATGCCAGCTGGAAAGGTGCGTCCTTAGGAAAGGTGCATGCACGCATTAATTGTTTGGAACTCTTTTTTTTTTTTGTGGCTAAAGTGGAAAATTCGATGCTAACTAGTGCGTTCAAAAGGTCAAATCGCGAATGTGCTTCACGCATACTTATACGAATACAAACGTAGAGTTTGCGTGAGACGTCGAGTTCGAGGAATTTAACAAGGGGTGCGTTGGACGTCACGGATCATGAGCAAGAAGAATGTCCCGGCAGTAGGAGGTCGTGCACACGTCGAGGCGCTAGTTAGTTAAAGTATAGGCCCAGTCTTTCTACCAGGGCACGTGGTGATCGAAATCACTGCCGGAAGTGTGCACCGATTTTACGTCGTTCCCTCTTTACGACGTTTTTTTCCTCATAACTGTTTTTTGTTTTGTCCCATAGTCACATTGAATAAGATCATAAAACAAATTAGAATTCTTAAATGCCCAAAGTTCAGAGGAAATACAAACAGGAGCTTGAATAAAACAAATAACCTTTTCAGTACATAAAGACACAAATTTAAATCAGTCATTGTCTGGTTTCGGTTATTTCAGACAAGGAATGAAAGCATAAATATTGATTGATTAAATTATTGATAATATTATCAATTTTTTAAATAGAAATCGTCAGAACTTTGGTAAGAGAAAGTCAGGAAAAGTCGGGGAAAAGTCAGGGAATTTTTTTCAGCGAAAAAAAACGGTGACCATATATTAGTATTTTCGATTCTTGTTAAGAGAAAGGGAGAGAGAGACGGAAAGTATTCTAAGAGGCATATACGCTTAAAAATGGGGTGTTACAAATCGCCATTAAATTAACTCAACAATTGTTGCCTTGACCATACAAGACTAATGCTCGACCGAGTATTATGGTAAATCTAATATACGATATATATTTGACATTTCTCGATTGATCTGTGATTTTAATGCAACAGCGAACAAAACGTGCACAAATATGAAGCAACGTGATGTTTTCCATTTACAACGGCATTATGAATCGTATACACGTCGGTTGTAATTTTTAAGTCCTATAATATCAACTTTATACAATTCAATGAAATATACAGCACTTTCTATATTAATTGTCCTTTCCATGTTCTTAATTTGAATATACACTTGAATAGGAATTCACCTCTATTCTTTGAAGTGGGTGCGAATGTGGCTTACATTGGCGACCATTCATCCGTTAACCTTCACTGTTAAAAAAATCTACTTGAAATTTAATGTACTTTTACAGGAAGTTTTTATTCATAAACTAGTATATGAAATTTAGTAAACAAGTGTAATGTAAAATTAATGTATGGTACAGCATATTCAATAATTTACTTCAATTTCACAATAAAAGTACTTGAATTGTAATAATTTGCTTCAATTTTACTGGAAAAGTATATAAATTCTATACCACAATTGTTAATTAAATTTCGTTGACGAGTTTATGAATAAAAACTTCCAATCTTTTTTAACAGTGTTGATAAGTCACCGAATTACTAACATTACACGTTAATATTATGCCCCACATGTCAACCAAGACTGACCAATCGCGTATGCAAAGAGTAACTTCGCCACCGAGCTTTAGCCAATAATCGGCGAGTTCCGATCACTCTTCATGGGTTGTACAATTCACATGTCACGAGTGATTCAATTCAGCCTATCTCAATCCATTGTCCTGATCCGTTTACGTGGTTTTTGCTGAGCAAAGAGTAAAGGAAAATATAAATATGTATTAGTTTCACCGCAAAACGTATTTCGTCGTGACCTTGAAATGATACCCTCAACACGCCCAAAGATTAAACTCATCTTGTCTTCTTCCACGAAACGTCGCAGAACATGTTTTATCACGGCTTTGAACTGTTACTGTCAACGAAGACAGAGTAGAAGTTTCATTAGTCTTATTCTTTTCCGAAACGCTACAGACCGTGAGATGAAAAAGCCCGAAAAGTCTCATTTTCTATACTACAGAAAAGAGTCTTGTCATTTTCTTTATTAAGTTTTAATATATTTCAGCCATATTCAGAAATTTAAAAAAGAATCTGGAGAATTTTGTAGCCACAAAATACTGCAAGGAAAGCCAGCCATTGCCCTTAATTCTAAAATACATCTAATATCTCCGCAGTTTTTCAAAGGATCGTGGGATTACAGAAAACTTACGCAACATGCAATAGACAAATAGTTAGAAATAGTTATGCGAGCGAAGTCAGTAGGAAGTCAACAGAGAGTCGACACGAGTCAGAAAGAGAAGAGATTACGAAGTTTGCCGGCAAAGGAGTTCGAGGTAAGGTTGGAGATTGCGTTGGTTGTCACGGAGGTACAAAGAAGGAAGTGAAAAAAGGAAGGAAAAAAAAACTATAGAAGAGATCGAGCTTTCTTCGATAGAAGAGGGACGAGTCGCTCTGTGACACACTTTTTCGCACACAATGGAGCGGCTCGATCGTTGGAGATGCTTTGCGCTGGCGATATATAGTATGTATACATATATCTATATTCTCAACGCCCACCCTTGGCTGCGTCATTCTTCTTCGTTCATTCAAGACTCCCGTTCGCGAGAGTCCGATTACGATTTCATTTCTTCACTCGGCTATACACAGATATCACGAATTCTCTTCATACTTGCCTCAAGTTGGACTCGCGATCCGGAGAAAATGTACCATCGGAAAGCCATTGTCAAAATCAATTTGATATCCTCGACGAATAACCGTGCTTTTATTCTCTTTCAATTAATATCGAATACGTATAGTTCGTGGAGCTCGGGATGAAAAGAAGAATGTGTCTTCGTTCCGAGGATGAAATTAATTGGATTTGGAAACTGTGTATGGGTTGGTATTTATGTGGAGGTCGAGGAAAGTATCTTAAGAGGATCAAGACACCTGGAAAATAAAAAATTAATCATTTTTATTTATTCATTTTGTATTTGGATTCTATATTGTGTGAACTACACACTCACAACATGTTGGAATGAAATTCTAAAAAATTCAAAAATTACTGGCATTGGAATGATTTTGTAAATGTGACGTCTGGCGATATTTTACGTTCTAGCTACGTTCATAAAAACACAACAATCGTGTGACTTGCGTGACCGGGTTACAATTGAAATGTGCTGTGTGCTGTCAATTATTACCGACCGAACACAAATCGATGCACTTCTGATTTTCGTGTTTATGTCGAAATTATCGTGTGTATGAGACGCAGCGGTGTTTACTTTATGTTATAAATGCCGGTCTACTAAGTGTTGGAAAATAATTTGCCAATTTTCGTGTACATATTGCATTACAAGTATAACAACGCATGTAAACAACAACATTCACTTTTTTAAAACGCTCTTTTGCTTATAGTGTAGAAAAAGTTTTTGGAAGTGAAATAAAGTGCTGAGAGATGATCGGTATTATAAATAACCTGTCAGACAAACGTCAGAAGAATTCTCAGGTATATTCTCGTCAAAGTGTTAATTTATCAAATTTTTTTAAACCAAAAAATCAATTAACTATAATCCAAATTGCATATATTGCACAAAAAAAAATATATAAAAACATAGTTCACATAACTTTTCTTGCCAGACATTTAAAGTAAGAAAAAAAATCAGAAAAGATGCGGCATGGATGATACGTCAATAAGGAATTTTATTCTGTAGCAATCTTTAAAGTCCATTTCCCGACACCAACATTTCTCTTCGGTTGTCGTAAACTTCAAATCAAACCGAATGGCAAAAATTGCGTTTTGATGGATCATTTTGTCCTTGAGAGAAGGCATTCCAGATTGAATATAGGATTTTGGGCTGCAGTGAAAATTAAATTAATCACATGTCAATATGTGGTAAGTGTTTGAAAAAGAATTTTTTTTTCTATATCAAAATTGATAACTTTATTTTACATCATCAGAAGAAAAAAATTCTATATTCGATCCGAATGCCTTCTTTTACCAACAAAATGATGCATCGAAATCCATTTTCTGCCATTCAGTTTGAATTTTACAATTCAAAAAAGTTAAAGTTCTTTCCATAATCTTATGGTGCGCCTTATCACTGCACAAATTTGCACAATAATAATGCTTGATGTAGACTGTAAGTGGTTGGAAAGAATTTTGTTTGTGAACAGTATGGGTATTTTCAAATTAATGTTTTATATAGACATTTCTTCGCTGATCTCCTGAAAGTCTGATATAAAGGCGAAAACTCACATTGTCCTTGTTTATCTTTTTTTTTTTTTTGGCAGTATAATCTTAGAAAGCCTCGACGATGTTCCGTAGGGTTTATATCCTGACTAAGATTGAGGGACTACAAGTCTGTCGTGAGGGATGATCGCTTGGAATACAAAGCCCTGCGAGGAAGGGTGTGTCGGGAGTTGTACATGTTGCTGTAGCAAGGAGAGACGCACAACCTTTAGAAGGGTCATAGGTCAGGCTGGGCAGCGCCCGGATGGTGCAGGGTAGCACCCACGACCCAGGGAACATCCTCAGTCTTGCGGCGCTACCGGCTCCCTCTCGTAGCAGTAGCTCTTCTCTGGTGGCGGAGATCTTCCAGCGAGAAAACCTCTCGCGCTCCAATTGCCTTCGGTGTCGATGACCATGTTGACCCAACGACCGCATCCCTGTCGTGTCCCTTCCGTTCTCTACTATTTCCCTTTTTATTTTCATTTACATTTCCGAGCTACTTCGCGATACTCATGGAATATTGCTAAAAAATCTCGACTTCTAACTTTTTACACAAATTGTTTGAAATTCTGATCAGTCAAAACTGAAAAACACCTTGAATAAGTGAATAACGACTGTTTTCTGCAAAAAAAAATAATTGGCATACGTCTTGTCTTCTGTTCATACTTTTTTCATTCCTCGTCAGTCATACCTCTGACTTTCCTATATGACGTATCGCTCACTTAAACTTTCCTCCTTTATTTATTTCTCTTTCTATGGAGGGACAAACGTTCTAACCCATTTTTCACGATGATTTGAACCAGTCTGAGTGTCTTAACATGCAAATGTCGGAAAACGTGTTTATCTTGGTAATTGGCCAAAATTGTATATACCCAGATTTATTAATGCCTCTATTTAGAACCACCTTAAGATTTTCCGGAAAGTAATTGTAGTAAAACGAAGTACCAACAATTCTCTGTTGAATGGTACCAGAAAAAACATTCTAGCTAAAAATAGAGTTTGGGGCCTTTTTGGGCCCATCCCCTGTAAAAAAAATTTTTTTCGCAATCCGGGTTCCAAATTGACACGGGTGTTTATCTTTGCAACAAATCATTCTCCACAAGGAAGCAGAAATTGGGTTAGTTTTAATTTCACCTTCAGAAAATTGAGACATGTTTGATGTTTCCGTCTAGAGAAAAGGGACGACATTTTTTAAAAATGTTTTATGGTCGTTTAAAAAAAGAACTTAAAAAAGGTTTCAGGCGAGAGGATTTTTCGTATAAATCAATACAATTCCAGGCAGGATTTTCGAAAAGCGAATTTTGCAATAGACGTAATCCTGTGATGTACACTGTAGGAAGGATCAAGGCGAAAAAGGGTAAGACGTGAAAGAACATAGAGAGAGCAAGCGAGGAAGAGAGAAAGAGAGAGAGCCTTAGAGCAAAGTCACCCGACGCTAGTGCGACCGTGTGCGATCAAGTGTATCGGGATTCGATGAAGCAGATAACGTATTTACAGCTCAAAGTGGACATCCAACGTCTCCAACGTGATGCTTCCTAGAGCGATACATAGATATATACACAAGAGCAGCAACAGCGATGGTAAGAGCAGCGAAGGGCAAACCCGAGGATTTTGTGTGCACGCACAGAGTCGCCTATATATCTATCGAGCTTGTGTGCGATGTCTCTGCTGTAGTAGATAAGCTTGGCGAGGCTATCAAGGGCTGTTCAATTCGAACGTCAGAGTTTCCTGTCACCGAGTCAGCATTACGGCAGCAGAACTGCAATCCTCGTAGTAATAATAACATTTCCTCTTTAATGTATACGCTTTAATATTGTCAATGATAAAAAACGTAGTCTTTAATCTATCTAACTACACAACACGTCCTTCGATGTACACAAAATATTTTTTTAAGCATGTATGATACGTACAGTCCCGCCAAAAGTGTATTTCAGGGACAATTTCGATCACTTCCTGTTAAGATAAAAATCGGAAAAAAATAATGCATATAAAACGTGCTGAAAAGATTGATTTCGCATGATAATAATCCCAAAATGTTTTTAACAAATTGGTGAAAAAAACAATTGTTCAACAAACAATCAGTCAACCTAACTTTTTTGTCATGAAAATGGTATGTTAATTTATTTGAATGCATACGAATTTATTCAGATTAAAAAAAAAAAATTATTTTTAATTTTTCCAAAAATGTGCGCGAAATAACGAATTTTGGATATTCGGCATAAAACCATCTACTACACTCAAGATTTTTTTGCAAAACGCATGCAGAAATGCAAATAAAGAAAAAAATCTGGAAAAATTCGTGTGTATTCAAATAAATTAACATATCATTTTCATGAGGAAAAAAGTTAGAACGTTTGAAAGTGTCGAGGAGCCATTGGATATTCTCCTGTTTTAATGAACTTTATGCAACCCCGTGCGAGAAGTGTTTACTTCTCACACGCTTCACGTCCGAGAAATCGCACTTCTCGCACTAGTGAAATAAACCTGTATACGAAACTCGTGCGAGAAACTTTTTCTCAACTCGTCCGATTGCAACACTCGCCTTCAACTCGTGCTGCAAACTCATCCTCGTCAGAAAAGTATTATCGCACTCGTATCGTAATATACTATTATATTTCCATCCTATAACTTCAATACCAATGCGGCAGTACTAAATACTGTCGCACACATACCCGATTTAACTCAACTTCATGGAATATCCGACAAGAAATATGACATTGCTGAAAAATTGCCTTCAAGGAAACCATTTTTTCGTGCCGACGTATTCAACATTTCAAGAGCAACTGATTATCCGAGAAGAATTTTTATTCGAACCGCCCAAGTATGCATCGCAATTGATAAAAGCAGCACTTGATAAAAATTGGGCTCCCGTGAGGATCGATAGCTAACGTCAGAAATCAATTCAGCGGTTTATCGCACCAACTTCACTAATTTTATCACTGCGTCATGGCTCGCAATCCCTGTGGAGATAGGAAGCGGAAGCAGAATTTCGCTACCCAAGATTTCAAGCTGCTATTATCACACGCTACGTGTTGGATGACGCGTGAGGGTGGATTAGATAGGAGGGTTGCCTCAGAGCGTCATGAAGGAGCCACACACAAAAAGAATACATTACACGCTTTACCGCAGGATAACCCGATTAATAAACTCGAGAGTCACGATGTATATAATTCATCGCATCGGGCATTCTCGTCGGGAACAGATATTACACGAGGAATCGTGGTTTTAGGAGCGATCGTGAAGTTTGCTGTGCGGTGGAGTAACTTTACTAATTTACTCGCAACAGTTGTGACAGAATCTGTTAGGGTTCGTAGCTTGAAGCTTTCGCGACACTCGGGCTTGTATATTCGTTATCGATGTTGGAGATGTGCGTGTTTGTGTACGTTCACTTGGATGTGTTGCTGTCGAGGATATAGGGTAGATCAGAGGGCGCGAGTGTGATACACACTTGAGTGCTTCAGGCTTCATCCCATACGTCGACACCTGACTAACCCGATTGATAAACTCGAGACAAGAGGGCAAAGCCACTGGCCTCTTTGATAGCTATACAGAGGAGGGTCAGAGACTACATATGTAGACTATTATCAGGAATATTATAAGTACTTTTACACCAAGAAACGAGATTTCATTGATCCTGGATAAATGGGTGGAATTGATTTTCTTTATTTTTTAAAATTTTCTTTAAATAAATATTTCATTGATTTAAAAAAAATATTTCATTGTCTTTAAAGCGAACATTACATCACTTTGAAAAAACGGTTTCCTTGATTTGGAGGATATATTTGACGGATATTTCTTCCATTTTAGTGTAAACTCGGAAACTTTGATATTCAAAAAAGTGTGTTTCAGTATTTTTCAGATTTTTCAAATATGCCATTCGATATGTCACTTTGAAAAAGTATTTGAAAGAATGTATCTAAAAACAAAAAAAATAAAATCTGGTGAGTTTGGAGGTTTAAACAATCCTGGAAAAAATTATGAACCGAAACGGGGAATTCCACTTCGATTCAGACCCGGGTTAAATCGGAAGGCCCCATATATTGTTTTCAAAGTGAACTCTGTTGTACTTTCATTTTTTTAATGACATATGTTACTTTAGAAATTGTGATTTGCTTTAAGTGGCCTGAAAACGATTATTTTTGGACCAATGAAATATAGTTTATTGGTTTAAGGAAAATTTTTCATGATTCTATAAACACTTTGAATTTGAAAAAAAAAGAGCTTTGTCACTGCAGATAACGTCGTAACTAGTGCAGGAACCGCGACAAAACCACCCAATGATAACGCATCCCCTGTTATCAGGACTCAATGTTTTCATTCATCTGTGACGACAGACAACTTTTTTGTAATATTGATGATTCGTATATTTACCATTAATTTGTTCAAAAGTAACTAAAATAATTATTATAAGTACATTTCACAGCTATTTTATTCCGCTTCAGTTACTGGCTACTTCCAATTTTAAATTTCAACATATTATGCAAAGATGGAAAATCTCTTTTTTCATCAACGAATGCTGCAGCAAATACAATTTTTTTGCTAGGGGATATCCCATGATATTGTCATAAGCTTTGCTTACAAACAAATTAACGCAAAATAGTCCAGGCAGTTGTACATTAAATTGGTGTGATTATCATTAATTTCTTCATGTTATGTCCATTCTCTAATACTTTGTAGTATTTATATCAATAACGTCTAGACGAGAAGTGTGTTAACCAATTATCGTGTATAGAAATAATCGGGCCGTACACATTATGCCTATAACTCGCAATTACAGGAAATGCAAATCGTCGTAGCTCGCGAGTCACACTCCATATTTATTTCCTCGAGATCCCAGTGAGTCTCAAAGTGACGTAATTTCAAGTGGGCATGAAAAATTATTTCTTGCTCGCGAGACTCAGAATGCGAGAATGGTACGTGTCATACGTGAGAGAATTTTACCAGTGACGTGACTGATAATTTTTCTCATGAATCACTGAGCTTCTAATCTAGTTCTATAATTATAAATTAATTGCAAAGTAAAAATCAGAATGCAACCTTCCACCAGAGACCGGAAGTGGTTTATTTAGACATCCTAGGTAACCCAAAGCTTCAAGAAATATTCCCTTCGACTATTGCCGTGTTACCCAAACTTTTAAAGGGACCCATGAAAAAAAAGGTCATGAGAGAATAAAAATTCTAATTTCATCTACATCCAGAATCGCTTAAATCCAATTCAAAATGTGCACTTCGACAGATAAAATAAGATATCGAACACTAAAATTGGTTTACTGGTTGGGTCTGAAAGCTACGAGGAATGAAAAATTGTACTTTCTGTCCAACACGTTTCTTATACACTGCCTTTACGAAATTGCAGAATTATAATATTTGTTATGTATTTGAAGAGGTATAAGAAGCCATTTTTTAAAAGAAATTTTTTTTTTGTTTTGTTAAACTTATGAATTTTTTTACGGGAATTTCGTCCCCTTAACATGTAAACCTTGTTCCCCGTACATAATGTACACATAGATCGATACATAGCTGCCCGGGCGAGCTTCGCGCTCTAATTAACTTTGTTACGACAAAAATACAATTTTTTGTAGCGTGTATTAAGGTAAATACTCGACTTACTCAGGGACATGCTTGAAAAAAAATGTCACGGCTTTATTTATTTTCGTGTCTTCGTAGAAAAATAATTACTTTCATGCGGTAGTTCTTTGCTGCTTGCGTGCGCTTCCCTTAGAATGAATTGATTGTTATTTGTTTGAGCAGTTTCATAGCTTTAATAAAACTTCGGGTAAAGTATATTTGTAATCAACTAATTAAAATGGTCATTGCTACAACTTATTTATTTTCCCGGAAATCACATATATTTCCGAATGCAAAACAAATTGCCTAGAAGCCATTAATAGTACATTATGCTACAAGGGAGGTAATCGTGCTACCTCCCGTGTGGCATACGATACTTTTTTTCCGACTAAGCTGAAATGACGTCACGCGACGCGCACGAGACGAAAAATGGTAAGGTGGCAAAATTTGAAACGACGGTCGTATACGAGCCCTGACTGAGACATCGCGATGGGGGTTCAGGGGCGAAGCCCCGCCGGGGGGGTTGGGGGGGCGGAGCCCCCCCACTGCAAACAAAACAAATTTTTTTATGAAAAAAAAAGTCGGAAAAAAGCTGAAAAGGCGTTTATTCGTGGTTCAATTTTTGTAATTAAGATACTTATTATTTGTAATTAAGATACGATAAGATACTTATTTTACTCGTATATTATGTATCACAGGTATGATAAGTCTTTGGAATAGTATAACGAAAAAACCAGAGCATGACCAGAATCAATTTGAGAAATTTATCGTGATATTGGAGCAATTTCTCCAACAGGCACCCATACACGTGAAGCGAAAGATTCTCGCGCGCGATCTTCGCTCGACGGTGTCTCGCTTAGTCGTTGCGAGCGCTGCACGGCGGACCCGCTGGGAACCTCTAAGCGGGGAATAAAGTAGGGCAAGACGCCCTAGGGAGTCTTGGCGTACTTTATCTCCCGCTGCGCATGCGCACTGCTCGCGGTCAAGAAACGGCGACTTACCTCCCGCTTTTCAGGGGCAAAAACACGCCATTTCAGCGCAGTCGGGAAAAAAAAAATGTATACCTTTTTATATTTTATTGGGCTTAAAGTTCGATCCAAAGTTTTGAAGCATTAAAAGTTGTATGACTCATTTTCCTTGAAATAAGTCTTACTTAAATTGAACATATTTAAGTAACACTTAAGAGAACTTTTACATTTTTTCCAAATCCTATATTATGAAAATTACTGCATTTGTTTAGTCTTCTATTTTTGAAGTCTGTTTCTTAAAGTTGAAAATTTCAAGTTGAAGGAAAAAAAGTGTTCGGACATGAAAGTTGTAGATTTATGTACTCTTTAATAGAATTCTTCAGATCCTTTTTTCGAGCCAATAATTTAACTTTTTCGCTAAAAAAATATAAACATTATTTCGTATAACGTACCCGAGAGTTTGTCGATGATCCGCAGAAATGACGACAACGACGACGACTGTAACGAGGAATCATTGTTCCGTGTCAGCGAGCTTCTTGCCACGATCGAGACTGTCGATCTTTTCATTAAGCGTGAGGCATTCCTGGATTCATGGAGACCGCGAACCTCAGCGGTTCGCGAGCGAATCCCGGACACGCAGTAGAGTAAAACTACCGTTAAATGGGAAAAAAATATCGTAAATTTCAACGCTATTGTTCTTTTCTCCACGCGAGCCGTTTTTCCATTTCCTTTTCTTTTTATTCCATTAATTCGTGTCTCGTGGAAAATGAATATTTCGCTTAGTCGCAACGATTTCATGTTTTCTTACACTTTTAAACAAAATTTAGCTAAATTCACTACACATTGTAGTAAGCTTGTTTACAGAAACGGGTATAGAAAATTTTCTACACAAGTATAACGTAACATTGATGTATAATTCTAAATTTTAACGTAACATTAATGTACAATTTTAAATTTTAACGTAACACAAATGCACGATTCTAAATTTCCAAGTAACATTAATGTACAATTCTAAATTTTTTACACTGTTAAAAATGCAAGTAAATTGATCTAGGAAGTTTTCTCTAGTTTTACCGTTCAGTAATGTACGGTTTAGTAAAATTGGTATCAATATAAATTACTACACGGTTTATGAATTTTTCAAATATTTTTCGCAGTGTGACCGTTAATACAGTCGTTAAATATTACGACATGTGGATTTCAAATGATTCGTTCAAAAATATAGAAAGAGAAAAAAATCTTTCGATGAGATACAAGGACGAGGAACAAAAAAGGGAAAAAATGAGGTCAATATCGTAGGAAAGAAATGGCAGGGAATGCTAAGTGCTTTCAGGGTATCGCACTTTACTGGAGAGACCGTTCCTTTCTCGTCGATGGCCCGTTGACGAGTATGTCCAAAGACTGAAAACGTTTCAACTTCGCGATGACGCAGTTCTGCGCTCCTCTCTAAGTGACTACATACATGTACTATCTATAGATAAACTCTGCTACGTAATACACATATGTATACATGCTTTCATCAAGAGTCTTGCGCTTTCGATGTCATTGCCAACGATGAGAAGGTTGCTAATGGTGCACGTTATTGAAGTGTACTATCGTACTCTTAAAAGTAAAGGCGCTGCCGTCGTTGAAAATTTAATTAGCTGTAAAAGAGGCCCGGACGATAGGCGTTGTACTTAAGTATTCTTTAAGGAGACCAAGTAAACTTAAAAATGTCAATATAAAATATTAATTTGAAAATATCCATATGGTTCACAATCAAAATTAATTTTAACGACTTACAGTATACATTAATTAACAGTATACATTAACTGCACTATAATTGTACAATTTTGTGCAGTGATATGGTGCAGCATAAGATTATGGAAAAAAAATGTAACTTCTTTTATTTGTCGTAAACTTCGGATCAAACAGAATGGCAGAAAATGGGTTTTTATGAATCATTTTGTTGATCCATGAAAATAATTTAAAATAATTGAATAATTATTTTTTTAAATTATTTTTTTATATTTTAGGTGACTTAGTTTCCTAAAAAACTATTTTAATATATTCTATAATCTTCTATAGATACTAAATTTATAACTAAAAGGAATTATTTTAAAAAAATTTCTTATGTTACCCTTTTCTGAAATCAATGTTAAAACCTCAAAGTACATAACATGCATTATGATCCTGAAATTTTGTGAAGACGTACGGTGCACAAAAATGTTATGAGGTCAGTTGTAGAAACGTTCACCTGTCGTAGCTTCGAGAGAAAATCGGTAAACCAATTTTACTGTTCGATTTCTTCTCTTATCGGTTGAAGAGTGCATTCTAGATTTAATATACAGGGAAAATTAAATTAACTGTAACCAATTGTCTAGCGATTCCTTAATTGAGTAAAGTTTATTTCTACATTTAAAATAACTTCGAAATAAAGACCTAAAATAAAAATTTCTTTATTCAATCCAGAATGCACTATTTAACACATAAATTAAAACATCGAACATAGAAATTTGTTCATCGCTTTGGACTGAAAGCTCTGACTAGTAAATATGTTTACTTTATACTTTACACTATTCTGGTGCACCGTATGTCTTTGAAAAATTGGGGAATTAGAATTCTTGTTATGTATTCAATGAGGTTTTTTTTGCAAGATTTTAAAAAGAAGTGTAAAAGTCTGTGATCAATTGCAGATTTTTTCGTTCTTATGACTTGTTTTAGGTTACTGTGTCTGCTTAAGAATGGTCCATCTTCTGTTTTCAGTATAAAATAGGATACGATGCTTCCAGACAACGCAAAACTTAACTTTATATCCTTAACTTATATGGAATTGTTTTTTATTCTGATTGCAGATATATCTCGCTGAAAGAAAAGCAAGACAAGACGTGGCGGATTCGGTGACCCCTCGGCTGTGACAACGAGCACAGATAGATAGAGACAAGAGATGCGTGAATATAAGATAGTAGTGTTGGGAAGTGGAGGTGTCGGCAAGTCTGCCCTTACTGTTCAGTTCGTGCAGGGAATATTCGTCGAGAAATATGACCCTACCATTGAGGACAGCTATCGCAAGCAGGTCGAAGTCGATGGACAGCAGTGTATGCTGGAAATCTTGGACACAGCCGGCACAGTAAGAACTCTTCCTTCATTCAATATTTTTTTTTAACGACTATTATTAGCAGTTCAGACACCAGATATGGTTGCTTTGATTTCGTTAACTATAGAGGCTTTAGATTCCGATAACTATCATTTATAGGATTTTTTTTTTCATGTTTGTATCAAATTCTATGTATGAAAAACACGTCAAGGATTTGCATTGCATTAACGAAACGAACGTGAATATTTTAGCCAAATAATCTTCGGGGTTTCCCAAAAAAGATACATCAAACTTGATTTGATAAAAAAATAGCATGAAATCTGAAGTATTAGAGAAAATTAAATGTACAACGGTAATATTTTTATCAAAACGAACCCAGCAATCCAAAATTTGATCTGTTTATGATTGTTTTTACGTGCGTTAATTTTCGCGTTAAATGAAAAATAAACAATTATTATTTTCAATATTTTCAATGACTGCAATATGCATCTGAAAAATCTTCAACAAATAGTAAATACCTGAATAAGTTAGAAGCACATTTGCACAAATTATTTGGATCTTTTTCGAAATAAGAAATCTGCGTATCCGATTTGACGTATTTTGCCTTATCGATTAAATAAATTCGCTACGCTGTCTTATATAATTTAGTTACGTTTATTACATTCATTTGACGACTCACTTTTTGTTGTTGCGAAAACTGGCCCTCGTAACTCAATCAATAAAACCACGCAGGTAAATAATCAGTGTATTATTCTCCTTTTAGGAACAATTCACAGCCATGAGAGACCTTTATATGAAGAATGGCCAGGGTTTCGTGCTAGTGTACTCGATAACGGCACAATCGACGTTCAACGACCTGCAGGACCTCAGGGAACAGATTCTACGAGTAAAGGATACGGACGATGTGCCAATGGTTCTCGTCGGCAACAAATGTGACTTGGAGGACGAGAGGGTAGTGGGTAAAGACCAGGGCGTAAACCTAGCCCGGCAATTCAACTGCGCCTTCATGGAAACATCTGCCAAAGCTAAAATTAATGTTCACGACGTAAGTAACCCTCCGGTTATACTTCGTGCAAAAGACACTCGTGTATCCAATAAATACCAAGCGACCGTCTACATTGATCCAATTTATTTCGCATCAATAACCCGGCTAATTGTTCCCAACGATGGAATATACTTCTTATCGTTCGTGTTTCTCCTTTTCAGATCTTTTACGACCTCGTACGACAAATAAACAAAAAGTCACCGGAGAAGAAGAATATTAAGAAAAACAAAAAGCTGTGTAAAATTCTGTAAGGAATATACGGCCGAGGCCGTATTTCAACCCGTGTTAATCAACAAACATAAAAATCCGAAGAAGAATATACCAGTGGAGTGGGTTATGGGGGACAAGCGAACGTGCGAACAGTACGGAGAGGAACATTGATAAAGAAGGGAAAAAAAAACAAAACGAAACGATATTGTGACAAGGAGAGGATACTATATTACGAGGCAGGGCGGCGAAGGAATAAGAAGACAAATAGAGAATGAATACGAGAGACGGTTGTAGAACGACGATGACGACGAAAACGAGTGTAATAGGTGGAATATACGAGAGGAGCGGGAATATTGTATATAAGTTGGTCTCGGGGTGGACTCGTGTGCACGCGCAACAACAGCGCACAAAGAATAGCGTACGAGGGCCCCTCGTGACGTCGGTTATCACTGTAGGAGTTTTTGCATTAAAGAAGAAGAAGATGAAACACAAAAAAAAACAAATTAATTAATTAATATTATATATTTAGGACACAAAAAGAAGAAGAAAAAAAAAAAGAAATGTTTGGATGTGCGCGCGCTCAGGCCAACAGCCCCGATGCACGTTCGTCGCGCACCTCTCTTATATAATATAATTATTATTATATATAGACGGTACTTTATTATTATTATTATTATTATTATTATCATTATCAAAGCATCAAAATATTCATAAGTTATCAACCGTTTGTTTCCCAAACAATATATGTTTTTCTATATCTCTCCGTATTAAAGCAAATAATAAAAATTCAGTAAATGTTGAAACGTTCATAAAATGCTTATTGCCTATTTTCCTTATTAATATATACCCCTCCTATATATATATATTTTTTTTTTGTTTTTACATATGTGTATTGCTCTATATGCATCTTCTTTCTGAAATATCCTGAGTATTCGTGAAAGCGTATCGTTGAAAATTTGGAGCTTCTCTTATGGTTAAAGCTCTGGGTTAAATACAAGTTTTACATGGTGGCCACGGATTAGGGACAAGCTCAGAGATTCTGGGAATGTGAAGAGATTCTTAAAATTACTAAGGCTATTGGGGACAGTCAAGGAATTTTGTAATTGGTCAGTATTAGTACGTGGCGTTACGGATGAGGATGTGGAAATTCGGACGTTATTCTAAGATAAGGATGGCACCTAAAATCAGTCACAAGAAAAAAAATTCTGTAGATATTACCATTTTTCCGAAAATTCTTACATTCAAACCTCATCACGTTAGTACTAAGCATCATAGTTCTGGAATTTTGGACCGACATACAGGGCGTCAAAATTGTGTGAGGTAAAAAGGAAAATTCTTTCGGAGCGAACTGGTGAATTTATCCAAGTGTTCGATGTCTTTATTTCATACGTCGAAGAGAGCATTTTGAGATAAGTGTAGAAATTTAATTTAAGACCTTTTTGACAAAGCTACGACTTTCAATGAGTAAATAAATGTTTCTTTATCAAAAACTCACTCGATAACTGGTTACAGTAAATCGAATTTCCACTGTGTACAGGATTGCTACACTCATCTTAAAATGTACACTTTGACAAATGAGATAAGACATTGAACACTGAAATTTTTGATGATTTTTTGCGAAAAATTAACCGGATTTCGTTCGGAATGACCGCAAAAACGACCACCCTAAAAATGTTATGAGGTTGTTTTTTCGGTTTTCTAATGGTAAATCGAAAAAAACGACTGCATAACATTTTTTAGGACCATCGTTTTTACGGTCGTTACGACCAACTTTCGGATTTTTTTTGCAAAAAACGACACGGTCGTTTTTACGGTAAAACGGCGGTTGTTAAGATTGCTGGTGCCTGCTTATAAAATGACAGGACACTAACAAGAGTCTCTTCATTTTCCTTTATCTGCAGACATATTTGAATGAACTGATGGGACCAACGATATTTGAAATAAAAATTGAATACAGCAAACTCGGCCGGTGAATATTATTGCCTCAATAACATTTAATATGTCACAGATGCAATATCCCGTTCGAGCCTGGCTTATGTGTGTCGAGAATGGAGACATTTACCTTATGGTCTGCAGAATTTTTTTTTCTTATCACTTTTTTTAGGTCACTCAAGCAAAACTGAAAGATCCCTATAATTTAAGATTCATCGGAATAAAATGTATAAAAATAAATAAAGGCACATCGGTTAAAGTTGAATGACAACGCCGTCATTTCCGTAATTTTCTTAGAGGAAAATAAATTAATTTATCAGTGAAGAACCGGATTGGTTGAGAGTCAATAATTTGTTACTCATCGAGATTGTTAAAATTTAATGCAAAAGAAAAGTTTTTAACAACGGGGATAGCTCTAAAAAAATCATTTAGTATTGCCGGATTAAACGGAAATTCAAGCGTTCAGGAAACAACGATGATAATTTGTTTGAATGTTGTTTTATTGTAATAAAGATACTGTAAAGTCAATTCTAAAAATACCTACATTTTGAATTTTGGTGCGCTAATCTATCATATTCCTTTGAATAACTTATGTTATTGTTTATGTTATTTTAAATGTAAATTTATGTATTAAAATAATTTATGTGGAAGCTGTGGTGTGTGCGATATTAGCAACGCCTCATCTTTACATGATTTTAAAATCTAAACTAAAAAACTTTATTATTCAGATCAGTGAATAAAAAGACTTTTCTTCGAAAAAAAAAAATAATTTTGTTCCTTTCTCAATTCACCTCCTTCCGAGCAACTTAGACGCTACAACCATTTGAAAAATTGCAAACCGAGGCATTATTCATTTATTTTTCCTAAATTTCAAGCGTCAAAGGGTAGGGCTAAATATTTTTCCATGAAAACTTTTTTTTAGCATAAATTTATACGAATCTCGATGAGAAAAACTTGAAAAATATTTGCTGTTCTTGACAGGTATAAAGAACACTGCACGGAATCATAATTGAATTTTTACAAATTGTGTCAAAATCGTAAGCAGAAAAGAATAATCGCTTCATTACTAAAAAAAAAAATCAAAATAATTCGTATCATATCGAAGTTGAATCCACATTCTTCTGTTAAAATAATCAGGGAGAAATGACGATTTTGGCATAGAAGAGTAAGAAAAATCTTGTCCAGCGTTCGCAAAGTGGCCACCGTAGTCATAAATGATGTTAATAGACCCGGTGAACATAAAGGGATTGTAAGACGCCAACAGCAATAACACTCGAGGCGACACAGAGTTCAACAGAGGCCGAGGATCGTGCGTTTGCAATTGAATTGGCATTGGTAACGTTACAACAATTATTCGAAGCCTCAACGACACGTGGATAATAATCGTTCCAAAAGTCGAGAGCTCGAAAATTAACCGCGTTCATGTCGCTCATGTTGATGGTGCGATCTATGATGAGAAATCCTGGTGCGTCTTCGGTGTGAGGTTCCCATCTGACATTGTTGAGGGAGGGACTTCCGGTTCTCGCGAAATTCGCTATCATCATCATCATGACGTCTGAGAGTTTCTTGTCGCTGGGATGCCATCGAATTGCGCTATTGAAGGTATGAGGCAGACCCCAAACGAAGGGAAGTTCAAACATGTGAGGTACACCGGCCCATTCAGGAACATCTCGGGTAACAGTGCTTGTTCTGGCCCGGTAATCGAACCTATAAACGAAGGCTTTCTCTTGCTTAGATACTTTAGCTGCTAACATCGCCAGACCAGCTGCAAAATTTTTTTCTGTTTGCAGATTGAGATATCGGTCCCTCAACGCTGCTTCGTCGATCGTCGGAGGAAGAGGTCTGTAGAAAAATAGCACAGCTTCCGTGATCATCTCCGGTCTCGATTCGCAAGAGCTATTGTCGTTGGAGGGCTGAAGAGCGGCAGTCGCCTCGTCGGATATCATCGTTTCATAATTTGACAACGTCAATTTACCATCGTTCTCACTGCCGATCGTCTCGATGTACGCCAATGCCTGCTCATTGTTAACGAAACCGGCCATAAGCGGTACCGCATTGAAGACACCGTTTTGAAGAATGTACTTTGGATGCGCCGGAAGAAAAGGTTCTGAAGAATTGGTGGTCTCAGCGTCGATTATCGGACCCCAGGTCTCAATGTGCGAAGATTGCT
This sequence comes from Tromatobia lineatoria, assembly GCA_949699805.1. Classification (NCBI taxonomy): domain Eukaryota; kingdom Metazoa; phylum Arthropoda; class Insecta; order Hymenoptera; family Ichneumonidae; genus Tromatobia; species Tromatobia lineatoria. The sequence goes on along the minus strand of OX453042.1, from coordinate 3,411,235 downwards.
GGACGAGATGCTCGACGGGTTGATGACGAAGACACAACATCAAGTCGGTAGTCGGCCGTCGATTGCAGCCAAAACGATTGGCGATTGTGTCAACGATTGGCGATTCTAGATCTGGAGTACGAACCGATGTGATCGCGTCTCCGCTCATCGCAATGGCTTTTGCGAATTTTCCCCGGCTCAACGGACTCATCATGTGTAGACCCACGCTTATTGCGCCTGAACTGTGACCGTATATCACTACGTTCGAAGGCGCGCCTCCGAAGAGGGCGATGTTTTTTTGTACCCAATCTAGAGCCGCTACTTGATCAAGCATCCCATAATTTCCGGGAGCCTCACCGTCCGTTGTCGTGAAAAAGCCCAGAATATTTAAACGGTAGGCCACCGTCACCACGAGAATCTGCCGAAGAAAAATACGCTAATTAGTTTTTCGGATACAGTAGAAATGAAATGAAATTAAGTGCTCATCTCAAAAGATGAATTTTTCATGAGCACTGATTTACTAAATAGGAATATAGTTTATCAAATAATATTATTATGCTTCGACACTGACAGCCTGTGATATTTTCATTTTAGACGGAAGTTTGGCAAATCGTAAGTCGGGGTTTTGGTTGATTGGTTGACCAATGCCGAAGATTCTTTTTTTATCGATTTTCCTAAACGGGAAAATGAAACATACTCAAAAACTTTGAGGTGGTGGTAAAAATAGCGAATGGCAAAAAAAGCGAATTTCGAAATAATGAATGTTTAAATCTAGATAGGCTATCATCATGGAATACGCTATTTTAGCCATTCGCTATTTTAAACATTCGATTTTTTTAACCCTCAGCTTATTTAAATGCAATCAAAATAGCGAACAGCTAACATAGCCAATTTTGTAATGATAGCAATTCTGGATTCAGATGTTCATTTTTTTGGAATTCAATATTTCGACCATTCACCGTTTCAGTGATTCACTATATTGATCCTCACCCAAATCTTTGTATTATTGTCACTTCTGATTGCTTTATCAATTTGTAAATTGATGCCTTACGGAATCTTGTTTTTTCACAATATATTGGAAAACATATTTTTTAATATATAATTTTTCCATGGGGCATTGGCTTATATTTCCGTCATTTCTTTTTATTCGTTACTATTTCAAATTATTCTTGAAACTACTGCGTATATGTGTAAAATAGAACTTTTTTTATATACTCAATAGCTGCGTGAAAAAATATTTATATTTATACATATTTTTCGTCATTTAACGTAGCATAACCCCTTAAATGTAAAATGTGCGCGTAAAATATGTTTAACTCACATAATTCGCAAAAACTAAATTATAATTTTCTCGACTACGTTTAGAGAAGTAGAAGCAAATAAAAGGCTCGCTAAAGTATTACACGCTTAATCGGAGTAAGAATAGTAATCTAAGATTGTTTAGTAATACAATAGCAGTTGCATTTTTTAATGACACGGCTCAGAGTGTAATTGACCCTTTTAAAAGCTCCATTCACAGTCACGAGGAAAACGGCTTGTGGTGTGGGTAGCGATACCAGTATTTAATATTTAAACGCTTTCAGTGGTGCAACCTGTGCGCAGAGGTTACGTTACCGTAGAAGAAAAGGAAACAATTTATTATATCTGTATGTCGTGAATTTTATATTCTCTTGTCACGGAAGAGAGCGAGGTCCTGGTTGGCTACACGAGAATCCATAATACTTGGCTCACGATTACTCAAGGCCCTGGCAGTGTTTCAAAATCTCTGAAGATGTATATTCACCTTGCTCAAAATCCATTAATAATCATACTCGGATACTTGCTAATCGATATCGTTTATCTGATATATCGTGTGCAGTTATTAAGGAACGTTGCATACTAGTAAAATCAGTGCATTATGTTGCTTTGCAATGTTAAATTTTTTTTTTTTTTTTGTTAGTGGCATATTTTCTTCCGGATGCTGTATTCAGGCTTATCTCCCGTTTCCCCACTTCTACGTAGAGTCTTCCCTAGAATGTTGTCCGCAGCTACTCATCCTAATGCATTACTGTATCGCATTTGCACGAGGACTTAAGGAAACTGCGGAAAACCTGGCTGATAAAGACGGCTTTATTTTTACTGAGGTTCTACTGTATGAGAATACATCAAAAATTCAGAAAAATTGTCTTCCGTTCAGCAGTTGATGTGCAAACTGCTGCAGTAGATTTTTAGACTTTAATCGAAAAAAAACGCGATTTGAAGTATGAAAATACGCTCCAGATGTACGTCAAATTCTGCAGGGATGTAATAAAAACATTGGTAGTTTATTAGTTTGTAAGGTGATGACCGATTTGTTGAAATTGTAGATGAGTTTTGCGGCAATCTTCGGTCGTGGGGAAAATTAAAAGATCTTTCTTTACGTTTCGACTGACATCGGAGTCCTCTTCGCTATATTTCAACATTACTGTAATTTATTTAAATTACTGAATGAGATTAGTTTACATGAATCAAAGCAAATTTGACATTGAATATGCGATGCTTAAAATACCTAATTGGTTAATAAATTATATTTAAAGCCCTTTGCATCATTCATGGCCATCACTGCCATTCATGTGTAATAGGTATAGCCACAAATGGGTCAAGTTGAGGGTCACAAACGGTACATCCACTCTAATAATTAAATATCGAACTCCTCGACGGTATCACGAAGCGAATTATTTTTCGATAGAGGTTTCAAAAAAAGGCAAGCCAATGCAGACCCACTTTGGATCTGGGCTTAAAAAAGTTCAAATGTGGGAATCGATTTCTCCGAATGTTTCAAATTTTAAAATTCCGGCAAACGTCGTTTTTTTAGATAGTAATAAAAGTTAAAATAAAATACAAAACGTAAGCGTAAAACGTCAATTTTTAAAAAATTCTTTCCATTTTTTTCTTTTCCGGCCAACCTTTTTTTTCAAAAAGTGATAATTAAAAAAATCTTTAAAAAAATCTATTCTTCTTTTATAGTTGGAACAATAAAATAAAAAATCACCGCCTAGATCCAACAGGTCGAGAGTCAGATCCAAGTCGAATTGGTGTAAATTGTCCCACATATCAACTTTCCATTCCTATACTCATATTCACTAAAAGATTACCTTAATAAAGAAAAAATTTGACCAGGATTACAATAATGTGTTGACCAATGCATTGACCTATATTGCGCGGTCAAACGTAGGGTGAACGATATTTAGTGATCATATTCACTAAAAGACTACCTTGATAATGAAAAAATTTGAACAGGGTTACAATAATGTGTTGACCAATGCATTTACCAATATTAAGCGCTATTGTAGAGTGAACTAGCCGGTGGATGGACGGGATCCAGTTAATGGAGGGCCATAAGAGCACGTGCATAAGCTGAGTTTTTTTTTGGTCTGCTTAACCGTCTATTCACTGGTCGGTTAACCCTATTCGAAACAAAAAGCGATATCCTTCCACTGACCTTCTGCTTATTGACGAAGACGGTGGCGTCCCAAATAGCCGGAGTGCCGGTGTTAAAGTCACCCCCATGAAACCAGACCATCACGGGCCATCCATCGGGTGGCGGGCTTCCTGCATTAATAATCCATTAATCACCGTCCAAAGGAGAGTGGATCTAAGGTTTGCAAGAGCTTCGCGATGGCGCTATACACAATAGGGCGAGTACACAACTCGCACACGGTCGTACTCTCCGTACAGCCCGTGATATTAATACACGATACACGTTCGCCCTCTCGGAATGTAATCGCGTTTTCCGATCGTTACAACGAGCCAACAGAATGTACTTCTGACCTGTCGCTCAACGGAGCATATCTGAATGTCTTGCAATTTGTCTGAAGCTTCTGCTATGTTGCTAGCAGCTTTTTTCGTCTTTTATCTGAAGAATCGTTGCAAAAAGTCATGCAACATTCACGTTCTTCACTTCCCTACGAATACCAAGAACGAATACTCCGAAAGTGGAGAAGTACATTAAAAAGAATTATCTCGATCAAGTAATTTTATGAAGGACGAATGAATGTTTTCTCCGTTTCTAATAATTTTTTCGACGTTCTTGAATCTATTTGCATTTTTTTTTTAAATTCGATACTGGCGTATTCGCAACACGCAATTTTCTCATCACATTTGTTACTAGATAATTTTTATCGTGAATTTATACTCGGAGATAAAGATTGAAGTACTCGAAAAGAATTTTAAGAAATTCGTTCATTTTTACTTCTCGCAGTCGTTAAATAAAATTGCATACGAAACTCGTGCGAGCAATTTTTTTTCAACTTGTTTGATTGGAACAATCGTCAGCAAAAGTTTTATCGCACTTGTATCGTAATATACTATTATATCAGCCTGCGGACCACAAATTAATAAACTGTTTTATTCATTTTTTTAAATATTACGGGTAGCGTACCAGAAACAGTGAAGATTTTGGATTGCATTTTAATATTAAAGGTAAATTTTGAATGCAGTAGACCACCAAATTTCACGGTGGTCCACCGTTTTCTAACTAAAGTTATTGTGTTTTCAGATAATACAGAAAAACAGACAGTCAGACAAAAATACGGGCATATCTTTTTTGGAATCTAGGACACTCAAAAAATGTATGACTATCAAAATTCCAGAATGGAATTTTTCTTAAATTGCAATCCTTTCTCTCTCACACACTTTGTCTGAAATGCAGTTTTATGAGGATCCGGTTTTTGTTAATTTCTATCGATTTCCATCGGAGTTTTTCCTTAGCGTGGTTTTTATCGAGAACGAATGAGTAAATAGTGTCGTAGCTTCGAGTTGACTTGATTTGCGTCACGTTCTCGCACACTTCCAGCCTCAACGTCTCCGTTTCGACCAGTTATGCTTAACTAATCTGTATTATTAACTTTTTTAGTGCTCCGAGGTTTATCGGTGACGCGGGCGACCTTGAACTTCTTTTTCAAGTGAGATTTTAATCTCTGTCTCTACCGGATCAAATGTACATTGACTTCAGGGTGTTTAAAGGGTTCGAGCCACGTCGTAGTGCGTTTATCTTACTCGATCGTTGACTACGGTCCTCGAGGTTCGACAACGGTCGCAGAGTCCGACGAACGCTATCCACCCTCGACGTATCTGGCTCTCGACAACCCCGCGGCGTACACAATTCGTTTCTATCACCCTCTTTCCATCGTTTACTCTCTCTTTCTCGAGCAGAAGTAATGGAAAGCGAACCGGAGGCCTTCGTGACTGGCGTCCTATCTCGACATCTCCCACGGCCCTAAAAGATCGCGTGCCACCAACTGCACCAGTTACTGTTACTCCTCTGGACGCGTATCGACCGAACGAAAAACCCTCAAGCCCCACGTCCTCCTCCCTTAGGGCTACAATCCTATTTGCCTTCCCCAATTGCATAGTCCAATTGTTTTCTTTTGTTTCACTTGTCACGTCTTCTCGACATCTTTCTTGCGATACTTTCTGCATACTTAAGGAAAAGGGACCAATGCCCGGTCCGTTAAGGGTTTTAGGTAATACCTAGATTCAAGCATTTTTTCGATGGTCGACGTGGATTTTTTCTTAAGGCGTCCGACGTTAATGTTAAGCCCATAACGTCTAGTTTATGAAAATGTTCAATTTTTAAAATTGTCTGGTCATTATTTTATAAAATAACAAAATGGGTCAAATGTACGAGTTTTTAGACACTGTTTTTTAGCCGTTTTTCAGCATCGGAAATTTTAAGCATTCTGTGAGCTCTAATGGTTCATAATCGAAACAAAAGAGTTTTGGCTAATTATCAATTACATTGATAAAACTAGACATATACATGAAAAAATACCGCAGAAGCTTAATTATGTTTATTACTGATTTTGAACCAACTGGGCCAATATTTGATACTTAAACTCGTACTAGAACGGGAGTACTAATTTTCCAGAAAATTCGAAAAATTCAAAATCTCATAATGTTTCAATGGTTCAATTGATTATCACAAAATTTTTCATCAGTTTATAATAATCTATTTGTGAACGAAATTTCAGCTCAATATCTTGAAAAATGAGAAAATCAGTGTAATAACCGATTTTCGGGAAAAAAATCAAAATCTCGTAACTTGTTAACCACTCGAAAGATCCACGTTAAATTTGAACTCAGCATTTGTTCATCTACACTTTACTTGTGTATCAAATTTCAAGCCTATATCTTGAAAACTACTCAGACTATCGTACTGACACGACTCCGAAGATACACAAACTCATACACACATAGGTATCATTGTCAAATGATCCGATTTAAAACAAAAAAATGGAAAAAAGTCTGATTCAAACCTACTACAACCGATTACTTTTAATTTTGTCCATTTCATCGGTTTCTATCAATTTCAATTAGACTTTCTAAGCAAAGCACACATTTCATACAAATCACTTTTCTCAACGTTTCAAAACATTTGGAGCATCTTGATATGAAAACCAGGGAAAAAAAATTTTACAGGAAAAAAACTTTCTATACAGGGAAGCAAAAATCGCTGATTTAACTTATCTCATATTTCTTAGATGTCCGAAGATTAGGTTGATCATCTGTGCACATTTGTAACAGTGTTTGAACACTATAATTGTCCGACTCAGAATGAAACTTAAGAATAAAGTAAACCTTTATGATTGAGCTTCCGAAACCGTTTTCCTGTACATAAATGAATAATTGTACATGCGGTTTCGAGTTTCGATTTCGACTTAGTAATTAGTAAATTCATAATAAATTCAACTAAGTAAAGAAGTGTCCGAAGATAAAGACGTGCTCAGGCATCTTTACATTAGTTTGGCCTTTCTGTGTGCACAAAAGCTTTTCACAACGGGATATCTCACGATCTTCCATCATTGCCGAGAGATTCAAGATAAATTCCCGCGAGGTTAACAACATCCACCAGATTGATCACTTTTCGTGCAACAAACTCTCACCTTAATCCTTTAGAGGCTTGGAACTTTTTGTTTTCATTTTTCATTGTGCAATCATCTGCAGAAATCTATAATGTTAGCAAGAAACGCGCTACCGCGGACGATCATTAATGTTACGATACTTAGGCTCTTGTCGAGCTGGACATTAAACTCATTGGGCTGCAACGTCCAATTAAAAAAGTCTGTGTAGCGGTTTATAGGCCGCGAACATTATTTCCACGTTCTCAATAAGGAGTAAAATTGTGAACTTGCTTATATGGTCGGTGTATATACGAACATACTGGGCCATTATTATTGCTTTGACATTGCGTGACACCCGTGCTTCCGGTTTGCCCGTTCGACGAAGTAAAAAGAACAAGAAAGATCGCTCCATCACGGGCGTAGGGATCAAGCGTTATCGTCGACATCGCCACCAGGCGCCTTTCGATAATTTCCCTAACTTACGAACTCCGAGTTCACCAACTGTAACTACCCTCAGTATCACAACAGGCTTTTCGTCATATTCACGACTTGTGGCAACGAGTTTCACACACCTACGAAAATAATCCAATATTGTGAATGACAAAAAATAAAGTTACTTTTCTGTCAACAAATGAATAAATTATTAGTAAACAAAAATAATAACTGAGTGAAATAAATGAATAAGTTAGATATGCTAACCCGTAAACACGTTTCATCACGGCAACATAACATGTAACGTAACGATTCTTATGCATATTAGTAACATGTGACGTAACAGTTCGTCATGTATAGGTAACAATAACATGCATGCCTTGTCAGATTAGGCAACCGTGGCAACAACCACTTTTCTACCGCGAAACCACCGGTCGCCTTTCGCCGCACTATTTACCGCTGAACGACTGTAAAACAACCTTGGTGCTGGTGAAAAGACGGTTGTTTTATAATTGGTTTTGGTTGCTGCAGTCGGAAGTGTAAAAAAACACCGTTGGCAGAAACGCGATTGCTTCGCAGTTACAATGGTAGAATCGCGGTTGCCAAGCGGTTACAATGGAAGAATCGCGGTTTTTTGCTACTGTCGTTTTACGGGTTGTTTTGAGGTCGCGGTGATTCCATGTGGTTTTGGTGGAACAAAAATCATTTGGTCATTACGTAACATGCTCATGACAACGGTAGTGAAACTTTAATGATACTCAGGTAATATTGAGGTGAGTTGATCACCAGATACTTTGTAAAATGCATTCTACGATACAAATCTGGATTGTAAATACGTTATGGATCTCCATCAAGTCGACCGACAAGTCAACTTGAATCGGACCAACTGTATAGTTTTCAAGATATACGCCTCAGGCCCCGCGACGCTAGCGCTCAAGCGGCAACTGAGTGCGTCCGAAAGGCATGAGTTGTTCTTAGCGAATTAGCTCGGCGTACACTACAATCGTATCGAGCTCATTCGCTAAGAACAGCTGATTCCCTTCCTACGCACTTAGTGGCCGCTCGAGCGCTGGCGTCGCCGGATATGCCTGTATGGTCACGCATATTGAGACCGGGTCAACGTGAATCTACAGGCTCTACTTAACCCCTGGCCCAAGCAAATTTTCCATCGAGTTGCGGGACGATAAGCCAAGAGTGACGAGTGGGTGAACGAAGTCGTTTAATTCTGCGAGAATAATTAAGATTTGCATCGTCGTTCTTATCTCGCTGCAGCTGGTGACGACGATGGCGATGACGATGTTACCGGACTTAGCGAGCAACGTGCCAAGGACGTTGCAAAAGCAACGGCGATGCCAGCGTTAATCCGGATGCATTGGGGATATCAGCATCGCTTATACTCCGAGGGTTGTTCTTCTTGCGATACGTAAGGCTGTATTCGGTGGTTCTCTTTGTATTCTCTTGCGATACGTAAGGCTGTACTCTTTCACATTAGATGGAAAATACGAGAGTAACGCGGGCACGACGATTCCATTCGCGTCTATCGGTCACGCGATATCCTCAACCAAGTTATTCCTCGACTGCTATAGATGGGGCGAGGGGAGCAAAGGGAAATCGCGGATCCTTTCGCTGTTGAGTCCGGGAAATTCCTGAATTTTGTTAGTGATTTATGAGCACCACGGACTCGCACGGAATTAGGAGATGCGATTCTTTGATGAAATTCATTCGGCGAAAGCATGCATCGTCAATTTTCGATAATCAACGGGATTACAGAGTCGGAAGTTTCACCGCTTTTATTTTAATGATGCAAAGTTCTATAACACGTGGCAATTTTTGAAAATTCAGTAACAATGGTCGTCACAAAATAAAAATTAAGTTTTTGTGAATTACATGCTAAAACAGAAAAAAATCGAAATTGTGTTAAAGTCTATTTCATACCAATGTAAAAAAAAGTGATTCAGTGAAAGCAAATGATACACTAAACTGTCTTTTTAACTCACCGCGATTTGATGTAAGCGCGAATAATGCAAAGTTCTATTATAACACGTGTCAATTTTCGAAAATTCAGTAATAATCGTTCGTCACAAAAAAAATAAAAATTGAGTCATCGTAAATTACATGCCAAAACAGAAAAAAATGAGATGGTGTCAAAATATATTTCTTACCAAGGTAAAAAAAGAAATTCATTGAAAGTAAATGACACACTAAACTGTCTTTTTAACTCATCGCCGTTTGAACACGATAAGAATTTTATTGCCTGAGCCATTTTTTTTTTCGTGATAAGCAGCTGTTAATTATTTTTAACCCTCCGTGTATACACTATGTCACGTGCGTCTTTACACTGGATCTGTGAAGAAACAGTGTCCACACGAAGGTTTAACTATATTTAAGGGCGAGAGATACCATTTTATTATACTATTTTTGTAACGTAATTTTTAATCGAGCTTCCGAAAATTGGTGACGACTACGGACGAATAATTTACATATTTATTCGGCCTTTTATACACTGCGCAAATATATAGGTGTATTAGATTTTTTATAGGTCACGCGAATATTTGCATATTGAATTTTTTATGTAAATTTAATTGTTAATAGACTCACCATCGGGTACATAAAGATTGAGATAGAGGCAATCTTCGCTAACCCCAGGCTCTTCTTGGTCAGGTGGCAGCAGCCGCCGATAAAGATTCTCATGCAACTTTTTTCGATCCAAAACTTGCATACAGGATGGCGCGAAAAGCGTTGCGTTGCGCACTCCACGCCAGGACGGCAGTGGGTCCGTCACTGGGGCGGAAAAGCGCAACTCTGCGATGGGTGGTTGTGCGTACGGTATCCCAAGATAGGCCGTAACCTTTTGGGGTCGAGCAAGGAGAATCTGCCGTGTAATAATCAAACAAAAGATATAATATCAAAAATGTAACTTATCACGAAGAACATTTGATCAAGCATTTAGAATTAAATAAGTTATCATACGAATCATAAAGTCTTAAATAAATTCATAATGATAAGTAAATCACGAACAAAAAAAAATTATTCGAAAATCTAAGGCAAAAGAATCTAAATTATGTACAGGAAATATTCATAAAAAGTGAGATGATGAAAAAGCATGCAAAACAAAATCTTTTTTATTTCTTCCTTATCGTTTCTACGTCTCACAAATCCATTTTAGGTAGTACGTTAAAATTTATAATAATTCGTGAACTAAATATAATTTTTTATTATACAATGTACCCTTATTCCATTTAAACCATACGGTTAATTCTCGCCTATATGCGCTATATAAAAAATCAGTTTAACGTTATTCCATCGTTATTCCAGCGTTAAATTTCAACACGATATTATTTTCAAATACCACACAAATTTTCAGAAATATCATAAAAAATTTCTCTTTGACCGGTTCACTAAAAAAAAAAAAAACTCCTTCGCCGATCCTTGCACTGGTGAACCAAATTTGAGCTCGACATTTCGAAAATAACGAAAGCTGTAGTTTTTACAACGTACACACACACACACACACACATGCGCTTTGTACTTATCCACTTTTGCCAACGTTTTAGATTGTTGTGCGTAACACGAAAAGAAAATCTTGATTGCCTTCTATTCCATAAAATCAAGCTTATCTCCCTGAGAAAATTTTAAAAACTGCACTAAATAATATTTACGTCTTTTCCAACGATAGTTCCTTGCCCCGGTATCCTGACAGTTGGTGGTTCCTTGCCAATTCCTTGTCGGGCGAAATTAGTTCTCTGGGAGTAGGTTAAAGGAACAGTTCCAAGGAACAAAAGCTCCTGGAGAAAGGCCACAGCAACCAAAGCCGAGTACTTCATTTTGCGGACTGACTGATTGGCTTCGGATGTAATCCTCTGATTCTCCGAAGCTTCTGGCGTGGCGGTTCGCGTGACTTACCTCGAGACCTGCCTCCTCCAGGTGGAGGAGGTTCACCGGCGCTAGGTTTAGCCCACCCTGACGAGAGACCTGCGCCCTAGCAACCCCTTCTTCGTCTGCAATGTAAATCTGTGTTACGGCACAGCTACTGTAGTTATTTTCTTCTTTTTCCAACCTGACTGGTCGCATCACTTTTTTTCCCGCTCGTGACTCAACAACTCGTCATATAGCATAATGAGACTGCTTTTTTTTTGTTCCTTTTCTTTCCCGACCACCCTTACAATCCCACCTTACGCGAACTCACTGCACTACTTCTATATTCACTACAGAAAGCATATTAACTAAGTTTAGCAATGTACATTATCGCATTCGAGAATTTTCTCTCAAACACCAGCCACACTTTCGCATTAACGATGCAAAGATATCCCGACATTCATGTGACCCCTTCACGCTATACTCAAAAGTGCATTTCAACTATTGGCCTTTCTTCTTTCGTTTCTCGTCTACACGCGGTTTAATATTCAATGCAGTGATCGTAAATGGATAAGACCTTCGGGATTTGACCGCAGTGAGGGTTGCAGATCACACCGAGAAAAGGGTTTAGTATTAACCGAAGAGGCTCGGAATCTACATCGCCTAATCCTACATCCGTAATATCCTACACAAAAACTACACAAATGTAAAATCATACATCTGTAAAATCCTACGTTTTAAATATCCTACATCACAATAATTCTCTTAAAATCGACCGAATGTAAAAACCTACACGTATAAAGAATGTGGAATGAAGTCTTCACGTGTAATCTTCTATATGAATAAATCATAGAGCAAACGAATTAGGCCATGATATAAAATCCCACACGCGTAAAAGTCTACAGGAGTAAAATTGGAGTCTACAGGAGTAAAGATAACAAAGATTGATTTAAACGCTTGGTTGAGTTTTTAAAAAATGGCTGTTTCAACCAATCGATAGAGCCGAGCGGAATGGTGAATAAATTTCAAATTATTGAATTATACAATTCGTGTGATTAAATATTTTTATTCCATAACTATAAAAAGTTGCTACTGGTGTATTCGCAGCACGCGACTTTCGAATCACATTTGTTACTGGTGAGCAGTTTTTAACGTGAATTGAACCAAGTAAAAAATGTTTGGAACAGCCTTTGCGTGTAATCCTACTCAGGACAACTTAGCAGTCAAATATGCTGTGAGGCTTCAAAAGACTTGCGAGAAACTTTCCGTCCGTTCGCCATCTAGTGACGAACGGACTAATCTCTTACGATTGTAAATTCCCACATGAGAACCCACATGAGTTCCTACATAGGAACCCGTATAGGTTCCCTGTACGAAAATCCCATGGAAACTCGTACAGGTTCCCCATAAAGGATCCCGCATGGGAATTTTATGTAGGATCCATGGGAACCCGTACGGTTTTCCCATAGAGGATCCCACATGGGAATTTTATGTAGGATCCCATGGGAAACCGTACAGTTTTCCCATGTAGGATCCCACATGGGAATTTTATGTGGGATCCCATGGAATCGCGCCCAGGCTCCCCATGAAGGATCCCACATGAGAATTTAATTGGGGATCCCATGGAAACTCGTACAGGTTCCCCATGAAGGATCCCACATGAGAATTTTATGTGGGATTCCATGGAAACCCGTACAGTTTCCCCATGACGGATCCCACATGAGAATTTTATGTGGGGTCCCATGGAAACCCGTACAGTTTCCCCATGAAGGATCCCACATGGAAATTTTTAGCAAGGTGGGGCAAATTAAAACACATACTTAGCATAAACCGATTCGTAAGACATTCAAAATCTCAGAAGTCGGTAAATTTCGAAATCATTGTTTTGTATAAAGCCTTAATCCTTTTAAGCGTGTGTTCAAGATATATAGAGTTGATGTCGGTGCTAAATGACCTCAACAAATTTATACTGCATAATCGCTGCTACATGAGTGGACCTACTGCTTTTGTCGATTCCTACAAGGGTCACGGCACAGTTAACCCCTTACAAGTGTGCGTAGTTCACGTACGCGAGTCCGAGTTACATAATATTATGTTCCATCCACATAATCACAGCTACGATTAACGATGAAATTTTCTTTTATTTTTTTATTCCTTGAACCCGGCTTACTACGTCGATTGCAGACACGATACGCGCCCTGTTGGTGACTCGAGGTCGTTCTTGGTCGTAGACCGGAGCGAATTCTCCGTTTTACGTACATAAAACGCTTTTGCGTATCCTTGGAGCTGCGATTTATTATATACATTATATCGTGGTCGAGTTGTCACGCCACGGGTCATTCTGGTTGCTGACCGCTGACATTTTTACTCACGTTTTTTGACAAACTGAATTTCTTTCATCTCGTTGGCTTCATTCCTTTTTCTAGGTACTATTACACTGTGGTGATCCCTGTCCTATTATAATAATAAGGCAGGTGTGTTGATCACAATCTCCAGATTAAAAATCAATAATAGTACCCTACTTTAGCTATTTACATTTTAGATCGGTGCAGAGAAATTTTGGAACATATGACCAACCAGTTGCTGTCAAAAGTTTCGTAGAAAGACTAAAATTGTACCTAAGCAATTAAATTTGTAGCGTGACATGTTTAACACCAGAATCTGACACGCTATTCCCGTATAAGTACAAATTCCAGTCCTGCCAGTATAGCTTACAGACGCTTTTAATTTAACCCCATGGAAAAGAAATATATACAAAAATATATCTGACCTATAACTGAACTTTTCGGAGGATAATATGACAAAAAAATATTTTTCATTTATTCTGGATGTATCCTAGATATATTTTTCACTCGCATATATTTTGTATATAACCCAAAATATATCTTAGTTATAGTTATTGTTATAGGATTGTTTTTTTTTTAAATGAGCGAATATGTACCTTTTTGAAAATTAGCATAAACCAGTTAATATTTTTGTAAATCCATTGAAATTAATGGTCGTCTAAGTCAAGGATATCCATCTTGATACAAAGCACTATTAACTGTAGTCAATGTATGCACAAAACTTTGTATCCACGATTTACAAAAATTAGCACTGATTCGACCAGTGTGTAGTGCTCCAAACTCATTAAATTCTTTAACTCCCGTCTTTTTCCTAGCGTTCTGTGTCAGAATTACACGAAACAAAATAAATGGCCTATCACGAGATTGTGAAATTTCAAAATTGCGCCTCTTTTCGCGGGCTTACGGGTATCCAATCGCGCGATCGCGATGGCCGCTGGCTAGACAGCCTATAGGTAATGCGCATACTGCACTATGCTATCATCATCAAAACTAGAGCCGCTTAACTGTGCAACAAACAAAAATCCTTATCCCCTCCCTAACCATAACAAAACTAAGTAACTAACCTTACCGCTGATAACATAACCGCATTCAGAAGAGCATGCACTCGAACGTTGCGTCATTGAATTTTCTTAGATGTAAGCCTGATGATGTTTACCTTTATATGTAAGCTTAAGCTATTTATTGTGTTTTGCGTGAAAAGTGGCAACATAGAAAATTGCATTGAAAAGTTGATCACCGTTAAATGCCTTAAATCCCGTCTTTTTCTTACCAGTCTGTCTCGGAATTACACGGAATAATATGAATGCAATTAACGGAATAATATAATATCACGAGATTGTGAAATTTCAAAATTGCGCGTCGATTCGCGGGCTTACGTGTATCCAATCGCGCGATCGCGATGGCCGCTGGCTAGAAAGCCTATAGGTGATGCATATACTGCAACTAAATGCGTTTGGCCAATGCGCCGACGAAACCTCATCTATACCATCATCATCAAAACTATAAAGCCGCTCAACTGTGCAACAAACAGAAATCCTTATCCCCTCCCTAACCATAACAAAACTAAGTAACTAACCTTAGCGCTGACAACATAACCGCACCCAATAGGCGCGTGCACTGGCGTGCACTCGCGCGTTGCGTCATTGAGTACATAATTTGTCGCCTATAAACAAGTACAATGAATTCGTGTACGAAATGACTGTAATACTTGGACATGTGACAATTAAAAAGAACAAATAAATTACTGTTTTCTGCGTATTAATCGTAAAACACAAAAATAACCCGAAGCGTTCATCTTTCTAACCTCACTTCATACTGACGTCAGTCGTTGTTGACTCAGACGCTTCTTGGTCATCCATCAGGAATTCACTATGCTTCTTACTTTTTATTCGTAAACAGAGCAACTTAAAAGTCAACGATCAGTATTTCAATTACTCAGTTACAATGAGATTTCAAATGTTTGTGTTTTGGACATTTCTGGCGTTTGCCGTGAGCTGTTCTCTGGCACAGGAGTATCTTGGGTGTTATAAAAACTCCAAAAGCGAACCAGATTCACTAAGCATTGCACAGGCCTGGCCTAGCAGTCCGAGCCAATGTGCAGCGGAATGCAAACGTCGATACTTTATGTAAGTCTTATTACATTTTTCTCTTTACTCATAATAGAATAAAGTTATCGGTAGATTAATGGTTAAGCAGAACAATTTGTTTATCATAGCATTCTATAGAATGTAACGCTCCCGAGGGGTGTTAAAAATTTTACCGGACAACGTGAATGTTTAATTATCCGATGCAATTAAAAAAATATGGAATTTTCATTGCAAAGCATACAAAAATAGAGAATGCCAAAGATTCAAGAAAGCCAGTAAATAAATAGGTCGATCTAACTTTTTCTCTTAACTGGAAAATGAAAATAGAAGCAGGCGATAACTAAATAATATTAAAATAAAAAGTCAACTGTTTAATCAAATTGTCCAGATTTACCATGACATTTAATATGGCTGCTGTTTATTCATTGGTGATTGTCACCATATATCGGTACATTTACCCTTAATAGAACTAATAGGCAAATTAGAGATAAATGGTTATGACGATATACACCAAACTGTTTACTTATTTGGAAATGTGCCGATGTTTATCTAGGCTATATAAATAATTTAAGATTTTATAGTATACCATCTTTTACAATAGTGTCCTGAATTATTAATTAATCTTAACTTCTTTTAATATTTGTGTTATTAATCCTATTATAGTTTATATGGACCAGTAGGCATTTACAAAAACAAAGAGCCTAAAAAAATATAACATAAATTTAAAAAAACAAAAAGTTGATATATTTTTCTGATTCTCTCCAAACTTAAATAATTAAAAAAATAATCAATAAAACTCAAAACCTTTAATAGTGTGAATCAGGATGATAATTGCAATATTAATGAAACTACAATTCTTTCAGTACACACCAGCATATACAGTACAGCAAAATTAGAATACTAAGAGAAAAGTGCACTTATTCATAAATGTGCTCATATTTGTCTCAGTTTAAAAAACAGTTCAAGATTTCATTGTTTCTCTCGTTGAATTTCTAGGTTTGCAGGACTCATGAGAGGTCAATTATGCTTTTGTGGCAGCAGTTACGGCAGAAATGGCCTGTCTAATGATTGTACCATTCCGTGCAATTCGGATCCAACTAATTATTGCGGGAGTAACGAAGCTGTGAGCATTTATTCCACTGGCCAAAAAGGTATATTCTTTACAAGAATTTTCACTGGGAACTGAGTCACATTTACACCATTTTTTTTCTCATGAATTTCTTCAGGTGACTGGATCCTCTTAATGTGATGTCGATAGCCATGACCTTGACATACGTATCGTTCATTATTACAAAAATTGTTATAAATAAAAGATCATTTTTCAGGTCCAAGTCCTCCGAGAAGAGTTCAAGTTGTGCAAAGTACATCGACAGCTCTTACGGTAACTTGGGAACCACCGGACAATCCAAACGGCAACGTAACATTGTACACGTTGCGTGCAGTCCCGGTAACGACTCACGCGTCTCACTCGCTTTCCCCGAGTCAAATGAAAGTTCAAGGTGGTACAACGAATAGTACGACGCTCATAAGTCTTCATCCCGGAACAAAATACAACGTGTCAGTAACGGCTGTCAACAAAAATGACGAGAGTGATCCGGCATTTGTGTTAGACTGGACGCTAATCGGTCCTCCGGAGAAACCGCGACCGCCCGAGATACTAGAAAGAACCGATACCAACATAACAATAATATTGCCAAAAGGTCGAAGCGAAAATGGTCCAGTGAGCTCGTACCAAGTAGTCGTCGTCGAGCGCTTCATCATTCCTCCAACCGGTGACAACGTAACGTACACCGATTTTTATTGGGCCGAGAAAGACTCCCTCGGTTATTACATAACCGGTTATTTTGATGCCGGTGATTATCAAAAATACGAGAAATTCGTCGTGGGTGACGGAAAAATCATCGGCGGCTATTACAACGCGCCTCTCAAAGGACGATTCGCGAATCCTCAGATAGGAGTGGTTGTGGTATCGAAAGTTGGCCATGATGTGCGGTACAGTTACTCGGATCTCGCCAATGGCCGAACGTACATTCGACCCCAAGGTTTGTAATTATTTTATGTATACTTTGGTTCTTATTATCCTTATGACTTCTAAATCTTTTAAAAAGGTCCTGTCGGAACTTCATGTTCGAACTTTCGCGCTTTAAAATATATACCTCATAGTTTGAGTAATTCTCAACGTAATTCAAAAGTTTGAGCGACTGTCAGCGAACGAAATGTTGAGAAAATTGACGTTAAATATAATGAGATAAATATGGCCTCTTATGGGAATGTTTCAGAATTGTGCGAGGCAGAAAACCTCGCACTCGGGGAAACTTGCGCTCCCTTCCGCGTAGCATACGATAGTTTTTTTTCCACTGCGCTGAAATGACGGTAACGATGTTTTATTACACCATGTATATATGTATATCAGTATGTATACATGTGTGTCAGTAACTTTTCGATTGGAGGTGAAGTTAGAACGCGGAATATCTGTATTATACCGGCTATCAACTCAGTCCGTCTGCTAGACGACGTACCAAACGGCGTGAAACGTTGAAAAAGCCAAATTATCGTAAATTTGGCAAATTTTCGTAATGTTAATGTTGTGCCCGTAGTTGTATATGTAGTCGGGTTTTGTGTGTGGGCTGCAGGGCCGAAGATCCGGCGAGGTTCAGGGAATTTGAGGGCTTTGCCCTGTAGACGTACAACATTTTAATTTAAAAATGAGTATGATCATAGTACTAAACCGATCAAGTTACACATAATACATTTCAATGTGGTCCAATAAGCAAAAAGTAGTAATTCTTGTAGTTTATTGGAAGGAAGTGGGAATAGGGTGCAAAAAAGGCTGAACATCTGAATGAATATTCATAGATTATGTGATGTTATGATGCTTCGACCTCGAGTTACGATTTGCCAAATTGCCACCTAAAAAATAAAAATATTACAGGCTGTCACGTCGAAGCATCATAACATCATTTTATAAATATTCAGCCAAAGTCAGAAGAATAATAATTTTCATAAATTATGCATTAACCGTAGTTTTACATTTTCTGACCGCCGTGCGCTCACCCATTCACAATGGCGTCGCTCTGTGTCGTTGCGAGCGCTGCGGCGGTCACACTGAGAATTGCGTGCTGAGCAAAAAAAGTGGCCAAGATTCCCTAAGGAATTTCGTTCCATATGTTTGCCCGCCGCTCGCAATCCGTTATCGGCGACTTATCTCCCGCTTTTTCGGATCAAAAACACGTAATTTCAGCGCAGTCGGGGAAAAAAAATGTATGAAAACAAAGCTTCATCTATGAGGAAGCGAAACGACGACCTTTATGCTGAGTCTTTTTAAAAGTAACTTCCAGCTTGCGAGATATCTTCACTTAAAAACAAGACGGCTTTTTCTAAAAAGAAAAACGTACAAAGTCATCGAAAAAAAATAGTCTTCGTGGCTGTATTAACAGAGAATTCCCGTGTTTTCACGGCGATTGACCGTAAACACTGTCTACATGATCTGAATTCCCTTGGTCCAATCCTTGTGGAAGTCAAGTCAAACATTCCCACCATGATCACCGTATATATTCGAGAATAATAATTTTTAAACTCTTGCGGCACTACTAAACCGTTTAAAAAATGGGTGAACATAAAAATCTCTACAGGTTCTCAGGTAGACTCGACGGTGATCGGACTCTGCATAGCCATAGCGATACTCGGTGCTATGCTCGTCGCTTCCGTGCTCGCATATTTCGTTCTGCGTCGTCGTTACGGGCAAAACCGTATGATGAAGTTGCCCGAGCAGCAGGAGCTTACTTTACAGGGTCCTGTTTACGAGGTCGACAATATGGCTTACATTCCCGAGGACGTTCCCGAACGAGCCAATCACTATCAGAGCTTGAAGGAAAGATTGTGGAGTATTCCAAAGAATTTTTTAAACATCGATAGCACGGTATTACGTAGAGGGAGATTCGGCACTGTGCACATGGGAACAGTGCAGAAAAATGGAATCACGTCGTCAGCCGTTGTGCATTGCATAACCGACACAGCATTAAGAGCATCGGAAAAAAAGCACATGCTTCGGGATCTCGACGTTTGTATCAAAGCCGGTTCGATGAAGAATCTCGCGAATCTCGTAGGAACTTGTGAAACTCCCGATATCCTTTACATAGTTCTCGAGATGCCTCCTCAGACTCTTAAAAATCGTCTGCTAGCCGCTAGATCGGGTGATGTTTTTCCGATTGATAAAATTCTGCCGATCGGGGCGTCAATAGCATCGGCTCTGCGACACCTCGAGATTCACAAAATCGTTCACACACATTTATGCTCCCGAAGCATCGGGCTCTGCAATGATTTTACACCAAAAGTCATGGGCTATGGGATCGGTAAGTATGCGCTCGAAGACGTTAAATATGCGCGGTGGACGGCAGTCGAGTGCTTTAGCAAACAAAAAAAGAGCCCGCAAGGTGTCGTTTGGGCGTTTGGCGTCTTAATCTGGGAAATGCTGAGCATGGGCGGCACTCCATATGCCGATTTACCTACCGACATCGACGTCGAAGAAGCTGTCGATCAAGGCACCAAATTGCCGCAACTTAGAGACACTCCCGATCCTCTCTACGAAGTCTTGCTCTCCTGTTGGCAATCGGATCCGGAAGAGAGACCTACTTTTGATGAACTCGTAAGATTGGTGAGTATTTGCGATTAACTTCAATCCTAGTGAAAAAAATAATGATTATTAAAAAATGTGCTCAAGTTTTTATCGTGTTTTTGTACTCTTTATGGACGAGCGAAGTTTTTTGTGAATTTAGATCTTTATATCGATTGATCTCATTCAGCGGCCACGCTCGCTTTACCAACCATTTCGACGAAAAATCGTATTTACGTGGCTGCTGAGTAATTGTAACGGTGAATAATATTTTTCATGTACTTTTTCTTCGAACAAAAAAATCGTCAAATACCGCTTCTGTAGTCCGTTACAGTGATGTTACCCCTTGAGAGTAAGGATAAGAAATGTCGACTGCTTAAAGAGCCCTCATTTCGTCCGAAATCTGTACGAAATGGATAATTTTTCGCTGAAAAACGATACATTGCCGTTTAACTTACAGAGAGAATTTAAAAAAAGGTTGGAGATCATAATCATTATTTTTTTTACACGATTTTCGGTAGCTAAAAATCTGAAATTTAATAGAGCCTTTTAATGCCTTGGTCACAACGTCCATATTAAATACATTTACCGACGAAAGTATAAAAAAAATATCCAGTTTTCACTTTGTACAAAAATTGTCAGCAAAAAATTTCTCCAGGCCATTAATAAATTAATGGCTGATCGCTTATCAAATAGTCGATGAAACTTACGTTAATTTTTTTTTCTTACAGAGCACCTTGAGTCTTGTTCCAATAACAGCCATCACGGAGCCCTATATTGCTGAAATGGAACTGAATTGATGAAAATGCGGGAAAAAACTTCACTGAGATTCTGCGAATGAAATATCAGGAGTTTGAAAAAAGAAGCGAGGAGAATCGATTTTGTAAAATATCGCCCGTTGCAGTGGTTCTTTCATGAATAGGGTGAATCACCGAAGCGTAGTTACCACGCGTGTTAACACAAACATACCGACGTTCATTTTATTATTTTATTTACTTAAAGTCAAGAGGCCCCTGGGTTTGTTTTTATACGTTTATGTAGTTACTTACATGTCGTTTCGTGCGTAAGAACAACAACGACACTCATAATTTCCGTCCAAACTTAATATATATGTATATTAGGCTATAAGGATAGCCGCGATGATTTTTTTCTCCATGCCGCTATTACACTAAGGTAGAGTAGAATTTTTTACACTTGTTTATTTACCTGACGGCAGGAGACGATTTTTTACGTTTTTATTTTATTTTGAATGACTTCCTACGAATATAAAATTCGTGCCAGCTACTTTCACATTCCTGCCGACGATTCGTTACGTCGAAAAAGCAAGACTTGGCGTTTTTCGTGCGATAGTCTGAGAACTACAAGAATTTCCATTAATTATAATTTTCGCAACGCTGCGACGATTTTATCGCTCTTCGACATATTATCGGGCACATCGTACATTAAATACACCAAAATTTAGGTTTACGAGTCACGCCACAATGCGGCAACGTAACTAGAGTACAAACTTACGTTAATCTTAACGAGTAAACTTAAGTTACAACCAAATGACTAAAAATTAAACGAGCTCTTCGGCTTTATTGACACTGCCGATCTCAACGAGCTCGTGAGACGTGGCAATGTTATAATGGCACTTTTTGCAGCAAACAACTTTTGTATTTAGGTCTCTGCGAGACTATCGCTATGAGTGAAAAATCATTTAATCGATACTCAAGGATCTCATACGTTTTTGGAAACATGATATGAATTTTTATTAGGCATAACATGCGTACAATGTATCTGCGGATCAATTGTAAATTTTGGCCGATCGCAAAACGCATTTTCGTACTTCGAAGTTATTAAAGAATTCAATACTTTTGTACAACAAATCACGCATCTTTATTAGACACATTCTTCCCATGTTCCTTTACCCTAGCAAATTGTGCGACCGCTGCTTTTTGAAAAAAAAAAAAAAAACCCCAAAAACGGACTGGCGAACGGACACATTCGTTGAGGAATGAAACGGACTGTAAAAACTGCAGTACAACGGTCTGCCTTTTTCTGATAACCCTTTGGGTTCGTTTCTGGTTGCAATAATCACAAAAGGGCCGACCTTTTTTCGGAAACCATTATTGGCTTTGTTGCGTACAAACGACTTTAGTTCGATTGTTATGTTCACATACTTTCAATTATTAGTCATTTTAGTACCATTTCAACATCGAAACGATTAAAATTTTTTAGGTCATCGGTGGGACGCGAATTTCGAATGCTGAGTTGAAAAAAGTTAAACACTTATTGAAACTTTACTTCAGTGACAAAACACTGTGACATTTAGGTCTGATAACGGGTCTTCTCCAAATGAATTATTTTCCGTTAAAAATTGTAACATGATTTTTTGTACGCGCACCTTGTATAAGATGACTTGTCCCTAAACAAATATTGCTTTCTAAAGGTCTTAGGATAAGTAAGGAAAATTTGCGCCACTGTGCTTTAAAACTAGATTTTCATTCTTCAAGGCCATAAAAATTGTAGGATTGTAAGATACGCCCATATATTGACTCGCAATAGATTCTGCAAAATCTCATCATGACACATTCGCAAAATACATACACACTGTAAGTCAAAATTAGTCACCAAATAAGTCCTAACATAAAATATAAAAATATGAATAGAGCCGTTCAAGTTAATCAATTGCAGCGCAGCTAATAATTATTTTGAAAAAAAGTTATCTAATCCTTGTTCGGTTTCCGCAACTAAAAAAGTGCTAAGCTTTTAACAGAAGAGAGCGGTACATTTTGCCCTCTCCTGTAGTCTGTTTTCGCTCCACTTCGAGATCTGTCAACTTGCTAGGATATTTTATCATTACTAATGTTAATTATAGTTATATTTAATTTTAGAGTCTTTTTGAAGCTACGTCACTTGCGGTGATGAAACTTTGCTGGAGTGTGAGCAAGTTGGCCTTACGCCGGGTCCTGGAGTTTTGGTCGAGCGTGGGAACAAAACTTGTCTGTAAGCTTCTCTGTAGAGCTTGTTGGTACCAGCGTAAATGAAGGGATTTATCACGGAGGATGCCCAGGCTAATATAGACCCGATTGGATGAAGAATTGGTATTCTGACTTTGTCGTCAATAACGTTAACGAGCGACAGTGGCATAAAGCACATCAAGAAGCAGAGAAAAATCGTGAGCATGAGTCTGGTGACCCTGGAGTCTTCTCTCTTCTGAAAGCCACCTTTCTTCCGTCCACCCGAATGAGCCTCGAGATTCTTTCTACTCTTTCTCACTTTCCAGTAGATGCAGAGATAGGATACAATGATAACGACACAGGGAACGATGAAACCAACGACGAAGAACAACTTCTTCGGACTCTTGCAATTCTTCTTCAGAATCGTACAGGAAAACGTAGCAGGGTCGAGCCCCAGAGTTCCCCAAATTCCCAATAACGGAGGTATGAGTAACGAGAAACTCAGGACCCAAATAGCTATGAGCATCAACGTGATTCCTTTTGATGTGTACAATCGGGCGTAGATATCCGACTTTGATATCAGCACGTATCTGTAAAATAAGAAATATACAAATAATCGTGAGTATTTTGCTTTTTAATAGTGGAAGGGTGGTTTCCATAAAAATATTTTATTCGAGTAGGGATCAAAATAGTGAATCACCGAACTGGTGAATGGTCGGAAAGCGAATTCTAAAAAAACGTACATCTTAACCCAGAATGGCCATCATTATGAAATTCAAAATATGAAATGCAACTGATTGCATTTTATTGAACTGGGGGTAAAAAAATCGAATGTTTAAAATAGGGAATGGCTAAAATAGAGAATTTGATAATGATGGCCATTCTCGATTTAGACGTTCATTTTTTTAAATTCGCTTTTTAAACATTTTCTATTTTAATTATTCGCTATTTTGACCCCCACCCTTTCATTTCGATATTTTCATGTCGAACTAAGAATGGCAATATTCGAATAAAATTGTATTCAAGATACATTTCGGTCTGAATAACTATGAGTAATTGTAAGAACATTGCATGATTAATATATTTTTCTAAAATAACCAAAAGTGAATTGGATTAATTAACAATTAAAAATCGTATTATTGGACCTAGTGACGAATTATTGAGAGTTATTTAAATCCAGAAGTATTATTAGAATACATTTTCATTCGAATATTGCTCATCCTTAGTCACAACACTTGAAGTTGTGTCTGAAACGTCAAGAAGAGTGGTTGGGAAAAATAGTGCGCGTGTGCGTATGTGTGATAGAGGGCCTAATATTAGTTTTATGTTAACTCGTAAAATGCTCTATGAAGCATTCTCCGTCGATTTAGCCACCTTTTTAGACTCTCCAATCTGCTACAAAATTTAGTATATCAAAGTACCACTTAAGGAGACTCTATGTGAATTTTTTTAGATTTTTCAAACCATATTTCAGAAAACCTCATTTATATATTTACTATGAGTCTGGTTAATCAGTTTTTCATTGAATGTTTCATACCATTCACCGCTGCACATAACTCAAATCATCTTAATAATTC
Source organism: Tromatobia lineatoria (assembly GCA_949699805.1). Classification (NCBI taxonomy): domain Eukaryota; kingdom Metazoa; phylum Arthropoda; class Insecta; order Hymenoptera; family Ichneumonidae; genus Tromatobia; species Tromatobia lineatoria. The sequence goes on along the minus strand of OX453042.1, from coordinate 3,386,546 downwards.
GTTGATCCTTCAACATTTATTATTAATATTGGTTAATTGTATTATTACACATTTATAGACGGATATAGCGTATTATAACGGGATCACAAATTTTTCAGGAAGTTAAAAAAAATAAAATCCCATAAAACTTGAATGGCTTAATCGATGTTCAAAAAATTAGGTACTAATTATTGACCTACAAAAGTCTATTCATGGACCAAATTTCATCCCAATATCTTGAAATCGTATCTGAAATCGTTGAATCAACGCTATGCTTTTCTCTCAGTGTGAGATGAAAACCTAGATAAAAAATTAGCACGAAAACAAAGCTTTGCTTACGGGAAAGCAAAATAATGAAAAAGCAATGTATAAGCTTCTACTCAGCGTTCTTATTTTTACAATATGAGCAATATGTACTTAAGAGTTATCAATTTTCAAGTTATCATATAGGCGTTCGTCTGCAAGGCTAAGTTGTTCGGACTTATTGTGGCTATACGATCTAAAACAGCGAGCGGAGAGTGAAAAAAAAAATGCCCCATTCGGGTGACTTCAAAGCCACCGCATGACTCGCTCGATAAAAAATTATGAAGCAATGCATGGAGAAATGAGTCTGCGTCACGAGACAAGGAGTTGTTTGTAGTCGATTAGATCATTCCGAGTAGAGAAGACGGGCTCGAGAGACACTCGTCAAGTACTCGAAACAAGTTGCGTACGCGAATTAAAGTAATTCTTGTAATCCTTATCGATTAATGAAACTCATTTGTGTTAAGACTAACGGCATCCATATGTACAGACCTGTTAATTGTTATTGCTACCATGCTTAGTAGCGATACCGCCACGTTGCCGTAGAAGAAAAGGGGAAATATTTGGCAGAGAGTATCCCCCAAGACCCATGCCTCGTTCCAGTATCTGCTTGCGGTCAACGGCAGATTCACTGCCGAGAATATCAAGTCCGAAATGCTCAGGCTTATGACGAAGGCGGTGGTGGCGTGCCTTCGCAGTCTCGTGTATTTCAACAGGGCAATGACCGTCACTAGATTACCTTGAATAACAAATTTGAAAAGCTTTAAAATATTATGCAACATTGGAAACAGGGATTGATTATTAATTAAGTATGCAGAATTCAATCTGTTTCTAATAAAGTATTCTTGAATGCGTCATCATTTTTATTACACTCTTAAGTAGGAATCGTTGGTACAGTCAGGTCAATTAAGTATCGAAATTTTAACAATAGTTTTTACACATTTTTGAAGAGAAACTATTAAAAATGAAGGTTAACCTGGCTTAAAGAGATTCTACGCAATGTAGATTGAAAAAGTAGACAATTCAGTTCACAGAAATATTCACTTGGTTCACTTTAATCACCAATGGGTTATATTATTATGTTATATTGTTAACGTGAAATTTTTTTTTCGAGATTTCCATGTCAGGATGCTCAGAATGGTCCAGCACATCGAGAAAAGTAGTTGAGAAAAAAATTTCCGTATGTGCCTGTGTGTGTGTGTGTATATATGTGTGCAGGGCTTTAAAATATCAATCAGCTGTAACTTAAGACCCGTTTAACCCATGAAGTTAAAATGTGTTGACTCTTTGACTGTTAGAAATTTGTACGACAGGTTGCAAAAATTTGTATTTTATGGCTTTTTGAATTTTTTCAAAAAAGGACGTGCGCACGTCTAGCTTTCGTAAAATTAGCAATGCTTCGCTAAATGATTCTTCATAATTACAGGTACTGTTAATGTTGAATTGGTATTGAATTTGATCGAAGTCGGAAAAGTGGGTCGGATTTTACAGAGTTTTGAAATTTTCGAATAATTCACCTTGCTGCTCTAACTTCACCAAACATGTGACAACGAACTCAAATTTTCAAAATCGAATCAGTACTGGTTAGCAATGATAGGTAAATCACAGTTTTGCCATAATTTTTTATGTGCTTCAGGTCTTTTAGAATTTCCACTTTCATAGAAAAAAAAGCTGCAAAGTAGAACTTTGCAAATTCCTGGAATTAATTGCTGGTCGGTTAGCCTGAATTTGTAGATACTCCAAATTATTTTAAGCTTCAAAAAAAAAAAAAAAAAAAAAAAAACCACCTGATACAAATGGTTACGCTTAGTGGAAAATGCTCACCAAGGGTCCAAGAATTAAAATACTTATCCTCTTGAGAAAAGTATAGTTACATTTCAAGTAAACTTACTAATGATAATACTTCAAAATGAATTGAAAAAATAATTTCCGAGATGACACATGTAGAACCCGTGGGAAATACTAGTGCATCGGTATGCAAGAGTTATAATACACTCGGAAGTTCCCAAAGAGATTAGGGCTTAATGCTGACGAGTAATTGCTTTCAGGCGTGTTCGCGTACTCTGTTTTTTTAATACTGGAATACATATAGTATATAACAGAACAGCCTTAATAGACATAACTGGTGGCAAGTTATAAACCACAGGTCAAGAGGCGATATACGTGACAACAAAATTCTAATTCGAGTGCATGAGGCCTAGTGGATTCGAATGACTACAGAGAGGCTGCTACTGAGTACATATATACATAAGTATATATATATGTATGCGTGGGTTACTAAAAGGCCGGTCGACGCGCGATCTCTTTGCGGTCTCTCACCCACATCCTCACCCTTGTCGCTCACTCTCTTTCTCTCTATCTCATTACACTTATATGGCACGAATCTAATTACGGTCTTTTAGCTCGACATCAAAAGAGGAAACCCGATACTCTTCTGGTGAGAGATAACCCGTCGAGCCATCGTCTAGGGAAAAAGGATCCCTCAAGTACAAACAAATTGATTTTAATTGAGAGTAATATAAACCCAAAACGCAAAAGCGAGCAGAAAAAAAATTGTCGTTGATTCAAGAATAAGCAAAAAATAAGCTTTTCCAACTTAATTTTACTCATTTTGATTTAAATTCCTACAATGTCATTATGATATTTAAATCGACAAAAGAGGATTTTATTGTTTCAATGTTAAATTTGATTGTAAGAATTTATGGGGATACAAAAGTCGCTATTTCTGACCGCAATTGCGGTCCGGAAGACAGTACTTTTGGTACGGGGTGCAATAACAATTTTCGAATTAAAAAATACTTACAAGCTGAGAAAAACTACCCGCTACAGTTGGAAAATGCAAATAAATACACAAATACAATGGAAATTCCCTCGATCGCATTTTTTTCTAATTTCTGTAATTATTTAATTATTTTTTATAAATGAAGAAATTTTCAGGCGACGTTCTTCAAACATAAATTTTAATTCAACTATAGAAATGTTGAGCTCATAACATGTTCAGACTTTTCGTATACTTCAAATTGACTGTCAAAACATTCGTACCCAAAAGTCCGAATAGCTACGTGTTCGCAAGCGCAGAATAATAGTCACAGAAACCCAAGTTCAAATTTTCTCTATGACAAAAATATTTACATTCATCTTTCGTTGTCTATATACGATATTGCCGAATGAAATCGACTCGTTGAGGTAATCGCAAAGACAATAATTCATATATTGTAGTTGTAACGACGCTGTGTCTCCTCATTCGAAATCCGGACGAATAATCGTATGTTATTCCTCCGAATAAGTATTTGTAAGATTTTTGAGATTTATTCGGACAAATAATTATACGTTATTCGTGCAAATAAGTATTTGTAAAATTTTCGAAATATATTCGGATTATTCCGGACGAATAATCGTTTATTATTCGACCGGAAACATTTTTTTATTGTTTTTTCTCTTTACCAGGGTAAATAGTCGTATGCTATTTGTCCTGATACGTTGTGTAATTGAAAGATCACATCTTGTTAGTCGCTAGATGAATAGTATATGATTATTCATATACTATTCATATATATGGTTAGTAGGACGAATTTTTTGAGTCACCGGACGAGGAAACAGTTCGTAGTAGAAAACCCGTGGTAAACATGGTGGTTTGGTGCACTGAAGGCAAATTATGTTATTAGTAACTATAGAATGACAACTATTCATTTTTTGTTCGTACAACCAACTTTGCTTACTCATAGACGAAGCTTTGTAGTCATGAAAATTTTTTTTTTGAGATGTCCACGTCAGAATCAGAATCAACTGAAACGCCGAGAAAAGTGACTAGACTAACTATGTAAAGATAAACTTCTACCGTTGTTAGTAGTTACATTAGACTCCTGATTAACAATGTCCACTTTTTCATTGCTGAGTCAATCTTAGAACAGTTTTTACGCTGCATCAATTATTTATGGTAAAATGACGATCCCTACCGATAAAATATTCAGATGCTATGCACAATATTATCTTTGAAATTGTACTTTCAATCATAGATGTTAATTTTTCGTTTTCTCAAGTTTCTCGTTGCGTTTTTTTTTCATCTCTGTTTGGAGTGATTGAAATCCAATAAAACAGTTCTGTTCAAATGTTTCAAGTATTAAATATTAATCTACACGATTATTATTGTAATTATCTTAGCTGTCCTTTGCACACCATAAATAGTTGCAAATATTAATTAGTTAGCGAATTATTAGTCCATATAAAGATAGTCATCTTTTTCATTGATAAATGAATCTTAAAACAGTTTTAACGCTGCATTAATAATTTATGGTAAAATGATGATCCCTACCGATAACTCCAACTATACTGAAAAGTACAGCGCAAGCTGCAGCAATTATAGTGACCGCTCTAGGAAGATGTCTTCCCTCATCGTCATTCTGCAATATCTCGCAGATTGAAGAGTTTCCTTCGCAATTAGCCATATTCACTATTCACTCCGATCTCACTTTATATTCCCGCGCTTCACTACACCGCACAATCCTTATGGATGATTTTACATTCCTCGTCTCTCGTTCGATGAGTTTATCAATAAGACTTATTGTTGAATGAACAAATACACAGGATCCAAGAGTGCCCCCGATGAATCACAACGTATAAGCAATGATAACACTCATGTGCTATTTTCTTTCCTTGGCTGATCGCACTTTTCAACGTACACTTGGTTATAATTGAGATCGAGAACACTTTCTTATTTCTTAACTGGTCCACGACAAGTATTAACTTTTCATTTGTTATTCAGCGATTTAAATTCTTGTTAGTATAGATTATTTTGTTATTATTACTGTTTCATACAAAAAATTCATAGATTTTCATTTGATTTATTAATAGTCCAACTTTTTTTTTCGGTCTGCCGGCGCTCGGCGTCTGACGTACGAAGTCGTGAAGCTCATGTCGCTCTTCAAAGACTGTCGACCCCGCGAGCCTGCGTTCCCTTTAAGACTCGCACTGGGTACACTACGCAGAACTTCTTATCTCCGCCCCTCGAATTAGCTTATGCTTCTCCTCGTGCTCCCTCTTTTGCTACCGCTTGCGAGGCCTGTCGATCCTATCCCCGTGCATGCACGCGCTCACCACATCCTCGTGGCTCTAAGTTGTGATATATGGCAAAGGCAACAGGAAGTCACTTCCTTCAATTTTAATTAAAACCTCAGTCTCCAAAACCCTTTCCTTCATTCGTCAAATGAAATATCTTTGCTATGAAATGAAATAAAATCGATCGAAGACACTTCAAATGTTCCGGCGATCGGCTTGAGAAAAATATAATTTGCGTCACCCTTAAACACTGAAATAAAAAAATGTTCTTCAGACGTAAAGATCAGAATGAAACTGATCCGGTTTTTAAATTGTCGTTAAATAATACGGATGCACGCACAGCTTTATGAAACTTAGGAGCACTTGAAAAACTGATCGGTTAACTTTCGCGGATGAGTTTTGACTGTGATCGAACCGGCGGATTTTATTTTTTCGCCGCCTGCTCGAGCACGCTTCGTAGCAGGACGTCAATTCCTTCAATTTTAATCGAAACTTCAATCTCCAAACCCTTTTCTTTCATTCGTCAAATCTATCTTGGCTATAAAGTAAAATAAAATCGCTCGAAGACACTTCAAATGTTCCGAAGATCGTTATGAGCAAAATATAATTTGCTTCACCTTTAAACACTGAAAGAAAACTATGTTCTTCAGACGTAAAGATCTTGATGAAAGTTGGAACCACTTGAAAAACTGATCGGTTAACTTTCGCAGATGAGTTTCGACTGTGGTCGAACCGGCGGATTTTATTTTCTCGCCGCCTGGTCGAGCGCGCTTCGTAGCAGGACGTCAATTCCTTCAATTTTAATCGAAACTTCAATCTCCAAACCCTTCTCCTTCATTCGTCAAATCTGCCTTGGCTATAACGTAAAATAAAATCGCTCGAAGACACTTCAAATGTTCCGAAGATCGTTATGAGCAAAATATAATTTGCTTCACCTTTAAACACTGAAAAAAAACTATGTTCTTCAGACGTAAAGATCTTGATGAAAGTTGGAACCACTTGAAAAACTGATCGGTTAACTTCCGCGGATGAGTTTGGACTGTGATCGAACCGGCGGATTTTATTTTCTCGCCGCCTGGTCGAGCGCGCTTCGTAGCAGGACGTCAATTCCTTCAATTTTAATCGAAACTTCAATCTCCAAACCCTTCTCCTTCATTCGTCAAATCTGCCTTGGCTATAACGTAAAATAAAATCGCTCGAAGACACTTCAAATGTTCCGAAGATCGTTATGAGCAAAATATAATTTGCTTCACCTTTAAACACTAAAAAAAACTATGTTCTTCAGACGTAAAGATCTTGATGCAAATTGGAACCGCTTGAAAAACAGATCGGTTAACTTTCGCGGATGAGTTTTGACTGTGATCAAACCGGCGGATTTTATTTTTTCGCCGCCTGGTCGAGCGCGTTTCGTAGCAGGACGTCAATTCCTTCAATTTTAATGGAAACTTCAATCTCCAAACCCTTTTCTTTCATTCGTCAAATCTGTCTTGGCTATAACGTAAAATAAAATCGCTCGAAGACACTTCAAATGTTCCGAAGATCGTTATGAGCAAAATATAATTTGCTTCACCTTTAAACACTGAAAAAAAACTATGTTCTTCAGACGTAAAGATCTTGATGAAAATTGGAACCACTTGAGAAACGGATCGGTTAACTTTCGCGGATGAGTTTCGACTGTGATGGAACCGGCGGATTTTATTTTCTCGGCGCCTGATGGTCGAGCGCGCTGCGTAAACGGTCTCGGTCGTGTGCTCGCGCTCTCCTGCCTCTCTTTTCTTCAAGTTTTTTCCTCGTCGAAGTTACCGCGAGCTGGAAAGGTGCGACGGAGCTTAGGTGAGCTACGATTGGCGGTGGAGACTTTCCGGTGCAGCGTTAAGGGCAGCTGGCAACCCCGACTAACCGGCAGAGGAGTAGGAGGCCAAAGGCGCCGAACAATCGTCTCAGGACGGGGTCTCAATGGCACAGCTATTATCCGAGGTACCAAGGTGGAGCGGCTTATGCCACAATCCGCCCCGTCGACTTAACGTACGCGCGAACTAAAGTCGAGGGGTGCAAAACTCCTGTGTAATACCGATGTTGGACAATAAAACGGAAGTTTTCGACGCGCTTGCTTCGCGCCTCTTCGTTGCATGAATCGCTCTCAGGTTTCACTCTTTATGCATTTGGTTAGTGCAATAATATTCGTACGTAGGGGAGAGTGACGTACGGTGTGACTCTATTGTTTTTTAGAATTTTTGACATTTCCGTCTGTCCGTGAGGAAAGCTTTGTTTTTGAAATTTTTTGATTTGAAATTTTTATGTTAGCTTGCTCAAAATTTGTGTGCATGTGTGTGTTCGGAATCTTGTTGGCACGGTAGCGCACGCTATCTTCAAGATATCAGCCTGGAATTGAGTACAGAAGGGAAATGTGGATAGACAAAGATTGAGTTTAAATTTGGTGCGAATCTGTCGAGTGGTTAAAATATTATGACGTTTTGAAGGTTTTCAAAAATCACTCATCACGCTGTAATTTTTAAATTTATGAATATATTGGGCTCAAATTTGGTCTACGAATGAACGATGATTGACACAAAATTTTGGGAACATTAATTGCACTATTAAAAGTTTATGTGAATTTTTAGAATGTTTTCAAAATTTTTTTTTTTTTGACAAATTGGAGAAAGCAATATTTTAGAAAACTTAGATAACTTTTTCTCTTTGGTTTCTAAATTTTTGAATAATTTTTTTCAGAAAAAAAAATAGATGCGAAACCCAGCTCGCTTTGGTTTTACTTTTAGGCTCAAAAATTTTGTTATTTCATGCACAATTTTTGAGAATTTTTTCAGATTTTTTAATTGGGGCTTAAATATTTTAGCTTTGAAAAATCGCAAAATAAAAAATTGCAATAAAAAAAATCTGAAAAAAATTTCCAGTACTTTTTGAAGTTGGTCAAATCATATAAAAAATTTTCGACCAAATCTGAGAGGTCGAAGGTCCCACCCAGGTCGAAACGATATGTAATGACCCATAACTGAGATATATTTCGCGATATATACGAAATATATGCGAGTGAAAAATATATCTGAGGTATACATACAAAATGTATGAAAAATATATTTTCGTTATATTATCGTCCGAAAAGTTATATATATCAGATATATATTTTTCTGTATATTTATTTCCTATGAGGGCAGGTTTTTCCGCAATTTCTCTATGCTCTTAGCAGAAATGCTATGACGAATTCGATATAGAGGGGGAAGTCGGATGCGGCCACGTGGGAGCCTGATTACTGATCCGGGCCGACCCAGTAATGCCTGATCAATTTCTTGAGACAATAAGAGCTTTTCGTTTATTTTTCTCATCCATTATTTTGTATGCCCGGAAAATAGTCAGACTTACAATTTTCCGGATTTCACAATTTTTGTTAAACTTCATAGTTTGCGCCAATATAGCAGAGTGCTACCCTTCCGAAAATAACCTTAACAAATTTCAAAACTGGCACGCTAGAAAATTGTCAAAATACCTACAATAACGTGATCGAAGCTGATTATCGTTCAGCACAATTTGCACATATACAATAATACTCACATCGAAAATACGAATTATTTTCCCCAATAAATTTTTATGGGAGGGACAACATCGGTACAGTCGATTCAAATATGTCTTGTCTGTTTCGGAAAAAATGTTTTCGACCGCAGCTGCTCAATGAATGTTACCAAACCTTTTTCTCGGTGTAAAAATGACGAGACTCACAGTTTTTAACAGCTTGCAATAATGCACTTTGGAGATTAATGATGTGTTCATAATTCCATGAATAAAGTGAACGAAATTATTATGGGTTGCTAAACGATTAGGTACTAAATAAAGATAAAGTCTTTAGTCTTATTGTTGTATTATTCATGGAACGATTAGCATCCGGCCGGAAAAAAGGGCTTCCTTGGCATGGCCGAAGAATTTTTCTTCTTTGTGGGAAGAAATGCTCTATATATATATATGGGGCATTCCACGTCAAATCAGCAGGCCTCGACCCTCACCCTCATCGATTTTGTTCATTTTATAATATGATGTTATTACCGACCCATAAAGGCCTCTGGATTTTTTTCAGATTTTTTTACCACCAGTAACATTTTTAAATCCTCGAAAAAAACCAATTTCAAAAACGCCGTTTTTAAAAATCTGAAAAAATTCACACTGATTCGATGATTTAAAATATGATTTTTGAGCGCCATGCGATAATATAATCTCAATATTTACTATTTTTTCCACATTTTTTTTTGTTTTTCATGTCGCAATTTGCTTTTTGATTCTTTAAGTCAGGATAACTTTCTTATATATCAACGGATCTCAATTTTTCTGAAGAAGGTAGAATTACCAGAATCCCTGAAAACAGTTGATATCGTTAAAAAAAATTTCGCAAATGCATTTTGCAATCTAAACGATATTGTATTGCGAAATGAATTGAATGATAACGTGGAATTCCCCATATATATATATATAAAATATAAACCATGGTTTTCACGTCGTGAAACGTGAGAGCATTTTCGGAGTAAGACAGAGAGTAAATAAATGGTTAGTCCCTACGATAGAGTCTGCACGGAGATGCAGTCTAATCAAGCTGAGTATACAAAGAGCGAAGACTTTATCTCTGACCGTGGCAATGAGTTGCCCACCGGATGACTGCTGCCAACCGTGTGCCCGTTTGTTTATTTACTCAAACACAAATTTTGTTGTACCAGCGAATATCGCGTTTCAGTTTTTTTTTTCGTATCCACGTGATAAATATTTTTCAGTTCTGTGTCCAGGAAAGTTCATTTTCCACACGCTGTTGCTTGCGAAGATCGCAGTTTTTTTGCAGCAGGCCAACGTCTTAAAAAAAAAAAATTTCGAACTTGGGCTGAAGAGTTTCGGACAATTTGAGAGAAAACTTTGCTCTTAAAATTTACTATCATTCACAGCCAGACTTACGAACGCCTGATAGATATGTAATAGAGATAACTATACAATTCGCATTATTGTCATGTTTTTATAATAACGAAATGTAGCAATTATAATATTATGCACAAATTTATTCAGAAAATTTTTATTTTTTATTTTTGTAAACGTAAAAAGAAATTTCAGTCTTTGAAGAAGATAGAAACAAATATATGTATCTGAAAAGAATTACGATGAGAGTCGAAATTTTGGAGAGGAAAATACTTCATTGTTCTCTACGACCGAACATTGTCGCAAAACAAAATCTTTAATACAATGTATGGATTTCTGATTAGATACAAAAATTTATTTTCAAAGAAATTACCTGGTAATCATCAAAAATATATCGAAAATCATAATTAATGGAATAAGAAAGTAATAGAGAAGCGTGCTCTTTTTTTTTACTATTTCTTCGAATACTCGAACCTAAATGAGTATTTTTTCGACAACGTAATTACATAACACTGTTACTACATAACAGTTACATTGATGATGAGTGGGAAATTGTAATAGAGAAACAACGAAACCGATTTTTGTGTTTTTGTTGGGATAATATTAATAATTGTCATCTACTCTAATGAAGTTTTACAATTCTGTTCATAACCCTCAATGACCCTTTTTCTGCAATCTACAGTAATTACTTCCGGACTCTTTTATTATGTTCTAATTGCATTTACGACTGAAATTTCGCGAGTTCCGGTCTAATCAGAGAACGCTTCAACGCTCGTCAATCAATCTGTTAAGTGCATGACTGCTACGCTATGAAAGCAGAAAAATTCGGCCAAACCAATAAGTCATCTTGTCAAACGAGTCGTGATAAGTACCAGCTAATCATGGTTCCTTACGCGGCATGTTTAATACAGGGGTGTATTACTCGATGAACCTCCTTTTCGCATTTTAATAACTACGTCTTAAGAGCCCTTAATTATTATTGCAATGCGTCGAGCGCATGACAGACGTCGTAAAAAAAAAGCAATTTGTTTTTATACTACACGATTATGAGCTATCAAGAAACGACAAAATTTGTAAGAACTTCGTGAACGTGACGGTGATAGGAAATCGTAGCGCGTGCGACGAGTAATTTACTACTACTCGTATTTATATGTACGTTGTGTAGCGGCGAAGGCTCGTAAATTTGCGGTAGTGTAGAATGCGCAAAGTCCGATTCACCGAGGAAGCAGTGATTCCCATTTAATTTTCGAGCGGATATGTTGTGTAGTTGACCAACAGCATAAGCTTTATACGGCAGATCGTCAGTTCTACAAAAAGCATTTGTGCACACATTCATTTGTCACGCACAGTTCTACACATATTTTTACTCCATTTGGTTTTCGAGCGGATATGTTGTGTAGTTGACCAACAGCATAAGCTTTGTACGGCAGATCGTCAGTTCTACAAAAACCATTTGTGCACACATTCATTTGTCATACACAGTTCTACACATATTTTTACTCCATTTGGTTTTCGAGCGGATATGTTGTGTAGTTGACCAACAGCATAAGCTTTGTACGGCAGAGCGTCAGTTCTACAAAAACCATTTGTGCACACATTCATTTGTCACGCACAGTTCTACACATATTTTTACTCCACGCATTTAATCCACACGATGGAATTGTAAACATCATGAACAGCACAAAATGAAATTGTACATAAGTGACGTAGTTATGTAGAAATTCCACCAATAATGAAGTCAACAAACATTAACAGTCCATAGTAGCAATGCTTACGTCGGAACACGACACGGTGACGCTTGTGCACGACTAAACTTCGCTCAGAATTAGTTTGATACGGTAAAATCGGACTCTACATAGTTCGACACAGCAAACTTTGTCACGAGTCAAGTTTGCCACGGCAAACTTCTACACGATAAAGTGATTCGTACGAAACGTGTATATGTGGGTATGTGTACGTGTATGTTCGAATTCTGTTAGCACGATAGCGTCCGCGATTTTTAAGATATCGACCCGAAAGTTCAAATTTGACGCAGATCTGTGAAGTGGCTCAAAATGCATGACATAATGAATTTTTTCTATACCGGTGTTGGTACCGTGTAGTTACGTGCGAGCGAATGTAACGACACGGTACAACATTCTAAAATCGGCACCGTTTCAGATTTCGCACATTGTGACGTCACCGTTTCGTTACATTCGGTTGCACGTAACTCATTTCTTTCGGCACGCAGTCCTGACCGGCATTGCATGTATTTCTTTTTAGGAGACTGATAAATGGTTCATAATTTTAAGAAAATCAATTGAACCGTAAAATTTGTATGGGATTTTAAATTTTTTAAATTTTTGAAGAAAAAAAATTACACCTGTTTAGTGCGAGTATCAAGTATTGTCCTAGTTAGTTATAAATTAGTAATAAACGTAATTAATGACACAACAAAGCTTCTCTACGTGAAAGCCAAATACAATAGTAGAAAATAAGAATAACGGAATTTTCAGGGAAAGCAACGTGACAATTTCAATTGTCAGCTTTTTTTTCATGGCGTTTTTTTCGGGAGCCGAAGATGTTTGACGAATATTAATAGATGTTTCCGATGGGTCGGTCAGGGATAGTTATAACGTCTTGAATAAATATATTTGCTTATAGAATTCTGAAGAAGGAGGAATATAGTGGCGATATGTATACATTGTTCTGTCTTGTGAGGTGAACGTTTAGTGCGAGTATCAAGTATTGTCCTAGTTAGTTATAAATCAGTAATAAACGTAATTAATTACACAACAAAGTTTCTCTACGTGAAAGCCAAATACAATAGTAGAAAATATGAATAACGGAATTTTCAGGGAAAGCAACGTGACAATTTCAACCGTCAGCTTTTTTTTCATGGCGTTTTTTTTGGGAGCCGAAGATGTTTGACGAATATTAATAGATGTTTTCGATAGGCCGGTCAGGGATAGTTATAATGTCTTGAATAAATATATTTGCTTATAGAATTCTGAAGAAGGAAGAATATAGTGGCGATATGTATACATTGTTCTGTCTTGTGAGGTGAACGTTTAGTGCGAGTATCAAGTATTGTCCTAGTTAGTTATAAATCAGTAATAAACGTAATTAATTACACAACAAAGCTTCTCTACGTGAAAGCCAAATACAATAGTAGAAAATAAGAATAACGGAATTTTCAGGGAAAGCAACGTGACAATTTCAATTGTCAGCTTTTTTTTCATGGCGTTTTTTTCGGGAGCCGAAGATGTTTGACGAATATTAATAGATGTTTTCGATGGGTCGGTCAGGGATAGTTATAACGTCTTGAATAAATATATTTGCTTATAGAATTCTGAAGAAGGAGGAATATAGTGGCGATATGTATACATTGTTCTGTCTTGTGAGGTGAACGTTTAGTGCGAGTATCAAGTATTGTCCTAGTTAGTTATAAATCAGTAATAAACGTAATTAATTACACAACAAAGCTTCTCTACGTGAAAGCCAAATACAATAGTAGAAAATAAGAATAACGGAATTTTCAGGGAAAGCAACGTGACAATTTCAATTGTCAGCTTTTTTTCATGGCGTTTTTTTCGGGAGCCGAAGATGTTTGACGAATATTAATAGATGTTTTTGATGGGTCGGTCAGGGATAGTTATAACGTCTTGAATAAATATAATTGCTTATAGAATTCTGAAGAAGGAGGAATATAGTGGCGATATGTATACATTGTTCTGTCTTGTGAGGTGAACGTTTAGTGCGAGTATCAAGTATTGTCCTAGTTAGTTATAAATCAGTAATAAACGTAATTAATTACACAAAAAAGCTTCTCTACGTGAAAGCCAAATACAATAGTAGAAAATAAGAATAACGGAATTTTCAGGGAAAGCAACGTGACAATTTCAATTGTCAGCTTTTTTTTCATGGCGTATTTTTCGGGAGCCGAAGATGTTTGACGAATATTAATAGATGTTTTCGATGGGTCGGTCAGGGATGGTTATAACGTCTTGAATAAATATATTTGCTTATAGAATTCTGAAGAAGGAGGAATATAGTGGCGATATGTATACATTGTTCTGTCTTGTGATGTGAACGAAAGCTAGACGTTTGAGAACCACCGAGAGAGGAGGTTGAACGAGCGCATTGTGCGTACCCTTCGGCTGCACTACTATGTAGTACCGTACACATCCAAACACTCCATTTGAATTGAACAGAGCATCCCATTCACCAATATGTGGATAACGTTGGATGTTTTCGTGTGTGTATTTGTGTAGAGGAATTATAATACGAAAGGGAGAAGATCGACCGAGAGACGACGAGTGTAGTCATGAATACAGGGTCACATTTGGGCTCGTGTCCGTCCGAGTCATCGTTTGATCGAACGGCGTGAAATTCTTATTCGACTTCTGTGTTATAACACAAGCGGAAATTTATTTTCAGCACAGAATTGACCGCCAATCGAGTGAAAAGTGCGTTAAAAAAACGATTTTTTAATTATTTTTGATTGGCACCCTCTGAGTCATTATTTCGTTGGATCGAAAAACTCCGATTTTTTTACAATTTTTAAAATATATTGAAAGCTTTTTCAATGCCATTTGAAATGAGATTGTGCGTGTTTCATTAGTTATTGTAATCTGTCTATCATAAGTTTGATGGGTGGGGGTCAAAATAGCGAATGGTTAAAGTAACGAATTTCAAAATGAGATACGTCCGAATCTAGAATAGCCATCATTATGAAATTCGATATTGTAGATAATCGCTATTTTGATTATTCTCTATTTTGACCTCCAACGGGTGGGGGTCAAAATAGCAAATGACCAAAATAGCGAATGGTTAACATAACGAATTTCAAAATGAAGAACGTCTAAATCTAGAATGGCGATCCTCATGGAATTCGCTATTCCACTCATTTGCTATCTTTATAAAATAATAATAATAGATAATTTTTTGTATTCGTACGTACGCCTAATTTAGGCTTTTAAAAATGTATGGTCCTGCTGTATCAGAATGCATTAGAAACTCAGAAAAACTGCCTCCTGCTCAACAGTTACCAGTCACCCATCCGAGTACTGACCGCCAATTGTGGCGGTTGGACGTGGACGGATGTAGCGAATAGGTCTATTTGGAAAAAATGTAAGGGCGTTTTTTAAACATTTTGGCGTTTTTTTAAAATGTAGATCTATTTATCAAAAATGTAGGCCTATCTGAAAAAATTTAAGGCTTTTTTTTTAGTTGTAAGCCTATTCTAGAAAAATGATAGGCTTATATTGGAAAAATTTAGGTTTGTTTAAAAGGAATTATAGCTCACTTTTTTATTTTGCTAAAATATATTTTAAAAAAATTTCAGAATTGTTTTGAGAACACCTCTAAACTTTTTTTTTCAATATTTTGAAAGAAATTGAAGTTTCATTATTTATTGAAATGAAAAGACTCCGGGGGTGATAAACAAAATGTTGATAAACCGATTTTTGGTTGATCACCCTAGTAATGAAACTATATAAAGTCGCGAACGTATAAAAAGGAAATAAGCATTCAAGGTATCCACGATGGAAAAAAGTACAGTGCAGTTATTGTGTCCTTACGAATTTTGTTTGAATAGACTTATCACTGTCACGGTATCTCGCTTCCTGTTAACTCTATCTGGCCAACCTCAAGTACAGTCACAGTATTTTCCCACAGGCTATTTCCCCCTCCATAACGAAAAATACCAAATGCATGAATTTTTTTTCTTCGGTGTTTCATTTTATTTTTCATTTACGCTATAACATAGTTTACACTATATATATATATATATATATATAAATTGCTTGTATAAATTGTAACAATGTACGAAATATATACGATTATAAATGGGTTTGGTTGAAGCGTATTAAAATTATTGCGATTTTCTTAATGATTTTGTTTCCTTCATTCGATTAATTTGTCGGCGTTAAAAAAATATTAATTGTAGTATTACAATAGAGACTTTTGTTTCATTTTACTTTTCATACTCACGTCTCACTATATTTAATCTACATGTTGATGCATTATTCTTCCTAGAATAAGTAAACAGAAAAGACAAACAAGAAATATAATATGACACAGGGATTCGTGTACTATAACTGTATTTATTTACAGATGTATGTATGCGTTTTGCGTCTCCGATGACTCGCGTAAGCGTTTGTTCAATTAATTCAACTGATTAATTGGAGGGTGGGGAGAGGGGCACGAGGCACTTAAAATCACTTGGTCGAAATATGGCACGTTTTAGATAATTTTCTTCTCTATCGTTACAGACTCCTCATATATTAAGTTGCCGCAGGGATAATAATCTGTGTCGCGAAAAATCTCGACACCCGCTCTCATATTTTTTTGATAATGAACGCTTTTTGTTTTGTATTATGTTGTACATTGTCTATATAATTGTGATTTTCTTTCAATTTCCGCGAGGTGGCGCTCCATCTCAGCGGTAAGTTGGTCAACGTCCTTCATCAAGTTGCCCAGAAGCTTGTCATTATCTCGATAAACACTTTCCATGCCGTCAAGATCTTTGTACTTCGTTGAAGTGTCAGCCGTGAGTTCAGATGCTCTTTGCAAGAGTTTCTTTGCTCTTTGGATGTCGTCCTTGCTTTTTGTCACACGATCATTCAACGAGTCTCCGGCTTTTCTGTATTCGGTGCCCAAACGTTGGCTCTTATCCTTTACGGCATTGGCTTCTTCACCAACGTTTCGAAGGCTTCCACGTATCTCCTGATCGAGGACGAAATTGTTTTTCGCTGACATACCCTGCAACTCTTTTAGCCGAGCGTCCAGAGAATCCACCGAAGCTGTAGTATTGAGAGCCTTTTTCTGAGCCTCCTTCGTTACCTCGATTATGTCTTTCAGATCCTTTTCTGATAGCGCAATGTCGTGCTCCGCTTGTTCGATCGCCAACTGCGCCTGGTCTTGTGCTTTTTGAGTGTCGCTCAATAATTCGACAACCTGTAATGAATGATAATGATTCATATGATTTTTTTGGGTATCGTCTGTTTCACCGACAATTACAATCTCGACAGTCAAAAGACCAAACAGAGTTGCTAATCCTCATTAATTTATGAGATATAGTTTACAGTACAATTTGTTTTGTAATGATAATTTCATAATAATAATATATAGTCATTGTAAAATAGAGCGTGAACATTTGAATAGCTGAAAAAAATACTAGTTTTTGCTTCAAAATTGCAAGAAATAGTGGAAAAAATGGAAGAAATAAGTAATGCATTACTTATCTTTGTCCATTTTTTCTAAAAGTTTACCGTGAATTTTTGTTGGAAAATTATAATTTTTCAGCCACTCCAAAGTTTAATCATCGTATTACAATCGCTACATATTATTATTATAAAATCATGATTATAGAGCTGATGGTATCATCATCATTATTTCTATAAGTATTAGGCATTTACAACTCTGATACCGAACAATTGAACTATCGACAAATGAATATAACCGACAGACCAAAATACCGACATTTAAAATTCCGATAATTAATCCAAACCAATAATCCTGTGTTATTTGTCGGTAGCTGGATGTCGGACTTTCGAGAACCCCAATATTTTTTAGCCGAATTACTGTTAATTAGTCATTTACAGTAATTTATAAAAAATTGTAGAAATTATTTGTAAGTAAACTAATAACTGTAAATTAGTTATTTACAGTAATTCATACTTTTTTAAATAAATTATATGTAAGATTTGTTTTTATAAATGTTCAATCGTGCTTACTTTGCCTGCCTGCTTCTGTTTCTCGAGCGCAACTTCTTTAGCACGTTGAGCGCGATTCTCCAAATCATGGGCGTCCTGCCGATCGCTGGCGGTGTCCGACAGAATTAATTCGGAATCCGTGAGAGAACCCACGATGTCCTTTATCCTGTCTGCCAATTGCTGAATCTCATCAGGCTGCAAATGAATGTTTTCGCGCAAAACTTCTTCAGCAAGACCTCGGACTTCAGCCGGTGTCGGTTGTTCCTCGTTCAACATGCTCAAGATCTTATCAGTCACGTCCTCAACAGCCTTCACAACAGCATCCGAACGATTCCTTGCGTCCCAAGCAGCGTTGAATGCGTCCTGTGCATTACCACGGCCGGAAGTTGCATCTTGCTTAATTTCCAGCATCTATAAAAAAATGAACAGGAAAATCAACTTAAAACTTACTTCAATTTCTGAGTTTTTAATGCCTGTTAATCCAGCGAATATTTTTTAGCGTTGCTGATTTTTTTTTACTTCTCATCACACTTATATGCGATATTAACGACAAATTACGATACACACAAAATTTTTTTTTTTTTGAGAACAATCATGTTTATTCTTGAAGCTATTGTCATAATACTGTTGCCATTTGTTGATGTCAATATTATTGAACCATCACGTAAAGTTTTTAACGGCCCTCGCGGATCTCCCAACCGTAACTTATGGTTTGAATTTGGTTATTTTTTCCCACAACCGATCTCAAACCAACTGGTCAATTGGTGCACCTAACCAACCGAAGGTCCAACTTTTCACGGTCGGTTATTATAAAATAAACTTTATTCCGACTTCCTAGCTACAATATCGATTTTTGATCGTTCAAAACCAACCACAAGCCAACTATTTCTGACAACCAAATAACCAGCGGTTGATTTATAATTAGTTTTGAAAAATCGACCAACAGTCAACCACTACCATTTTTTTGAGACTTCGGTGAGTGACGGCTTGTGATATTTTAATTCAAATTTACGTTTCGCCCTTATCAGGACCTCTTCAGAAATATTTTATTCCTTGTTAGAGTTGAGTTTGTGACCTCTTATACTTTCTTTCCAAATATTTGGCTCTATATGTTGTTGATTAACAAAAATAAGTCTTGTATTATTATTTTTTGATTGCTTGTAGTTGGTAATCAGGCTCTTCGGTCTTCTAGGTTAAGCCTGTGTTAACTATTTTTTCTTGATTAATACACTACTTTTTCTTTTGTCTTTCTTTTCATTTTTGGAACCGGAGAGTTCAATCAGCATGAGGTCACATTTTAATCTGCTGCTGACGACCCGATAAAATTGATTTCCTGAAGTAATGCGAGATATTCAGAAATACATAGTTTGTCTAACCGTGATTAATTGGATGCAACTTGATGTTTTAACCTTACCATTTACAAATATTTTCGACCAGTCTATCATTTAAGTATGGGTCGCAAGGACCACTTTAAGTGCTTAATGTTAAAAGGATTAATGTTAAAAAACAAGTAACTGAACAAATTACAGCCAAAGCAAACTTACAACTCGTAGCAGCTGTTCAGCTTCGTCCTTGTGAGACTTAATCTTCTTGGCCTGTTTCCTGGCAACATCCAAGGCCTGATTAGCCATAGTGATTGCACCAGCGTCGCAGGACAATCCTCCGCAAGAACCACAACCCGCACCGCCGCATACATCGCTGCAATCAGTCACATTATCGCCGCACATGCCAAGATTCAAGCCTGGCATTTCTTTGGCAAACAATTCCATCTTTGCCTCGATCACCTTGAGGGACTCTTTGCTCCGATCTTGTGCGTCATTAACCGCAGCGCTGTTCTTTGCAAGGAGCGATTCTGTGTGTTTTCTGTACCTCTCAGCATCAGCAAGAACATTGGTCGTTTCATTGGCCACTCTCTCCGCTTGTCTGGACTGTTCAGCCATTTGCTGAGTGACGTTCAAAGCTCCTTGAACATTGGCTTCCTGAAGACGTGTTGCATTTTCGCTGAGCATCGCCGCACCTTGATGAAGGTTGTTTGTCCGGTTTTTCAATCCTTTGTGGGTTGTGTCACTCAACGTCACTCGACCTTGTACGTTGTCCAATTGATTATTAACGTCATCGAGTAATTTCGAGGATTCAGTGACATTGGCCGCAAGGTCTTCGGCCAATTCGGTCAGTTCATCAAGATCTTGACTTCTGACTGACGTGCTGTTTATCAGGCCACGAATTTGATTCAGGTCGTTGATCATCGTGTCGAATTGCTGGCTGTAAACACCGGTGGTACCAACTTTTTGGATCCTCGAGGCTTCATCGATAACAAGATTAGTCTTGTTTCTCAAACCATCGAGAATTAGGTCCCAATTATCGAAGCACTCTCCGCAAGGACTGCAGTTTGGAGCATCGCCGATATAACTGCGATCACACTGGTCACACTTGTCACCGCCGATACCTTTGTAACAAACGCACACTCCGGTCACTCGATCGCACTGAGCATTCGATGAACCAATTGTATCGCATTCGCATGGTCGGCACTCCACGTTGGGATTGCCCCAGTAATTGGCTTGGCACTCGTTGCAGCGACGTCCACCGAAACCTTCCTTGCATTCGCACGTACCATCGAAGGGATTGCACCTATAAAAACATCAAAAAATGTATTACCACCATTTTTATCGGATTTAAATAGCAAAGTCAATTGAAAAATTACTTTTTCTTTTGGGTTGAAGGGTATTGTTAAAACAAACATTTTTTTCGAACTGGAAAAACTATTCCCAGGAAAATGGCTAATTTTAATCAAAATATCACCAGCAGTCATTTGGCCTGCTCTCAATTTGATCCTTATAACTATGTCCTGGACAAAAATATTCTGTACCAATAATATCCACCATAAAAAATATCCTCGGCAAAAAATATACCCTATGAAGTGTACAAAAAAATACTAAAAACATTCGCAGAATATATGCTCTATAATTTATGCTCGCAGAAATCTTACAGTCACTAGCGAATATTTTTCGTTAGGATTATTTCCTAGAATATTTTCGTTACGTGGAAAAATCATATATAAGTCAATATATATAGTCTGTATAAGAAAATGGACATGTAGAATAACTATACACTGTATTTCATGTATATGAAATTTATATGTAATCTGCAGATTTTATAAAACGATTTTGTAGAAACGTTATATTAAATTTACATAAATTATATTGCACTTTATATAATTCTTATAGAATCTTCAATGTATCATTAAATGTATACGTCCATTTTCGTATACAGCTTCTATGCACTTAGAGAAATGGGTTTTTGGAGTTTTTTTGAATCAATTATGTGGTGTATTTGGAATGAATGAAATCTCATTTCAATCAAATAGACTCTATTTCGATGAGATGACATTTTATTTCAATCGAATAGAGTCTGTTTCGGTTGAATAAAATACTATTAGACCGGCCATTAAATAAATAATTTATTTAATGGCCAGCCTAATAGGATTTTATTCAATCGAAATAGACTTTATTTTATTTAAAGAAAATTTCATCTGATTGAAATAAATTTTATCTGATCTGAACAGAATTTTATTCATTTCAAATACACCCTATAATCCATCCAAATAAACCCATTTCTCCGGCTGTGTAGATCTTTATATATACCTTCATATAATATTTCTACTTAGGAGATATTTTGGCAAAAGATATTTTTGGCCGGCCGTTAAATAAATTATTTATTTAATGGCCAGCCTAATAGAATTTTATTCAATCGAAATAGACTTTATTTTATTTAAAGAAAATTTCATCTGATTGAAATAAATTTTATCTGATCTGAACAGAATTTCTTCATTTCAAATACACCCTATAATCCATCCAAATAAACCCATTTCTCTGGGTGTGTAGATCTTTATATATATCTTCATATAATATTTCTACTTAGGAGATATTTAGGCAAAAGATATTTTTTGCTGTTACCGTCGTTTGCCGAAGCTCCTCATCAAAATCATACATAAACGACTAAAGAAAAATTGAACATTCGTACCTATCTGAACTACTGCCAACAGCGTCACACTCGCAAGGGTCGCAGCCTTGTCCACTGGCTATTCTCCAGTGATTATCTTCGCACGTGTCGCAGAGTTTGCCGATGACGTGCGGTAGACAAGGACACTGTCCAGTGCGATGATCGCAGTGACCTGCATTCGCGTCCGTTCCCAATACATTGCACATGCAATCCTGGCAATTTTTCTCCAGTGCATTACCGTAAAAGCCTGGCTTACAGACTTGGCAATTGGCTCCATCGGTGTCGTAGAGACACTGAAGACAGCGTCCGGTGTGAGGATCGCAATTGCCTGGTCTCGCGAGATCGGTATTGTTGCTACAATCGCAAGGCGAACATCCGTCTTGAGGCACTTCAGGATTGCCGAAATAGTTCTCTGCGCAGGTCTCGCATCGTGGTCCGCTATAGCCAGCGTAACATTCGCAAATTACGTCATGGGTTATTGGGTCCAACGAGCAGCTGTCGGCGTAAGAATGGCCAGAACCTATGGTACCTAAAAATAATTTCAAATAAGCTTATTATAGTCTTTTTTTTTCTTTGCATTCAAGGACGTCGAAGCACTTAGCATTTCACTGTCAGAAATATTTTGCATAAGCTTCTAATGGGTGAAGAAAGCACTTTAACATAAACTGGTACATTGAAATTAACATGCAAGTGTTTAATTGCAATGATTTCTACGAAATCCGGCGCAAATTAGTAAATTGAAAATAAAAATAAGGAGATTTGATATAAAAAATTGTATTGAATTTTTTAACTTAGCTGTTGAATTTAATTTTCGGTAATGTATATTCGCAAAAAAAATTAACAGTGTACTTAAATTTGTACGAATTTTCTGAAATCCCTTCTAAAAATTTTTGATTGTTTGATGCCTATTTCAAAGGATCATTTTATAGCACATATGTTTTAAATGTAAAGAAACAAGCTATCGCGAATAATTTGAATTTCTGCCCAATGTCGCAATGATCAAGAAAATAATGGTGAGTAAAGTAAAATTTCGAAAATAATTAAAACGTCATTCCAACGAACCACACGAAAAGAATCTGAATTTCGACAGTTTGTGGAAGTTAATTTTCCTTATGAAAAACAGAGTTGTTTCTATCAACGTTATTTTCTTGGACACTTTGAAGTGAAGAAAACCCTTATTTTTACTATTTTCCGAAACCTTTTTTTTCAACTTTGGTCAAAGCATAAACGATACTTTCCGCTTAGTCGCAACAAGTAACTGTTACTTTGTTTCGTTTAAAAGATGCCCTATTGCTTTGTTTTACTGTTTTACTCAATGTTCACCACTTCGATTTTTGTCGACGAGAATTAGTTATATCATAAACAAATATTTGTGTATCGGAAAATGTTGGAAAAATTTCAGAAAAATTAACATCCACTGGTAAACGATCCAGTGGATGGACGGGGCCCAGTAAATGAACACTGTCCATAAGAGTACGTGCGTAAAAAGTGTCCATTCACTGGATTTTTTTCGTCTCCTTAACTGCCTATTCACTGGTCGGTTTACCCTATACAAATCTTGCAGCTAAATTTATGAAAAATCAGTGTAAACCTTCAAAAAGATTTTTTTCAAAAGCCTTCAGAGATTATCACTTCTCAGGTGTGTTGTCAAAGTAATATATCTATCGGGTTGTAATGATAGGCAATTTTTCAGTCTACCTGGACAGGGACAAGCTCTGCAAGGGATGTTAAAGCCGATGCGAGGATCTCCGTAGAATGTGTCAATACAGCGATCGCAGTTGTGACCGGTCGTGTAATCCCTGCAGTTCAAACAGGCTCCGGTTTTCGAGTCGCAACTTTCGGCGTGACCGTTGCACTCGCATCTCTTGCAGTGAGGAAAATTCCAAAAGCCGGGATCGCACTCGCCGCAGTTTCGGCCGTAGGTATTTGGTCGGCACTTGCAGCGGCCGGTTTCGACATCACAGAAATTGTCGAGAGCTCCAACTGCGTTACAATCGCAAGCTGTGCAACCTTCCGGTCCAAAGCCGTATGTTCCCGGGGCACAATAATCGCAGCGACGACCGACAACGTTTGCTTTACACGGGCAATTACCGCCGTATTTTTGACAAAGGAGACTGTGCGATCCGGTGAGATTGCACTCGCAGGCTGAAAAATAAATGATAAAGAAGTAAAAAAAGAAGTGGAAAATTTACAGTGCAATAAGAAGAATAATTACTGCAAGTCTGAAAATAAAATAATAATCCTCTGTGACTGATCAATGATAAATTTAATGTGGGGATCTACCAATGATTTTCAATATTTCATCTGGTGTATGAAACGTTAATTTTTTCAACCTATTTTTTTTCAAATATGGAAACGTCGCCATTATGGTATTTTTTTCCCGACCGGTATATAGAAATACATATATGTAAAATGTATGTAAAAATGTATCTCACATATATTCTATATAGGTAACGTATAAATCGCCAAAAAGTTCTATGTGTCATGTATATTATGAATATATGCACTGAATTTGTAAAGCATATATGGAAAATGTATGTCTTGTATACTTTTGGTATAAATGACGTATAATATTTTTACATAGAACATGTAGACTTTGGTAAACAGTTCATATATGCCCGCTATAAGTGTTCTATTAATGTCATATAAATGACATATTCCGGCATTACATTTTTTTTAAATGCCTGCGTTAACTTTTTCAGTCGAGAAATTGTTAATTTTCACAACATTATTTCTATTTAATCGTTATTAAATTAATTCTAATATACGATAAGCGCTGTGAAGTGAGTTACAGAATATACGATAATGGCGGCAATATTTCAAACGGGCAAAAGCGTTTATATTTTTCAGAAATCGCAACTAATACATTCAATCTATTGAAAATCTGAATAACAAATTCTGCTAACATATCTGTATTCATTTTAGAGAACATTGTACTCTTAGAAATAAGCATATAAGATATAAGGTATATACTCTCCATATATGCAAGATAGAAACTGTTCATGCTTTACATATATTCGTTTTATATGCTGCATACATTCATTTACAAAACTCTGTACATCCTGTATTTATAAAATGTATTGACTGATATCGTACCAATATTTTTAAATGCTAAGGAATTTTTCAAAATAAATTACTTACAGTGAGCACCGTCGAAGACATAATGTCCAATACTGTTGCGATATTTCTCGCAAATTTCAGCCCCTTGAGCGTTGTAACGTCCTACATCGTTGAAGATCTCGTCACAACGATTTCTATCGTATTCCTGACGACGATATTCGCCGGGACCCGAACCGGTGAAGAAATCGATGGTCTCAATTCTGGGCCTCAAAACGATCTACAATAAATTAATAGAAGGAATGATATAAAACAGGAGAAACTATAATATATTTTATGTAACTCCGTGCGAGAAGTGCTTACTTCTCGCACTAGTGCAATAAAATTGTATACGAAACTCGTGGGAGAAACTATTTCTCAACTCGTTTGATTGCAACACTCGCTTTCGGCTCGTGCTGCAAACTCACCCTCGTCAGAAAAAGTTTCATCGCACTCGTATCGTAATATACTATGATAATATTATGATCTTGAGAATATCTGCATTCAATTTTGACGCGACGTAGCGTCCGCAATTTCCATCGTACGCGTATCATCTAGGGCTCATCTTTTTCGTCTTGAAATTCTCTAGATGCCGTTATTTTTAATTTTTTTTTCATCGACCTTTTTCGGTGATACAAGCAAAACAGTGCAGTCGTAACCTTTCACATGACGTAACCCTCTTAATTTTTATCCTACGAGAGTTAACCAGGACTTATTTTTTCCAGCTTGAAATTGTTTAGATGCTAATATATTTTTTTTAATCGTAGTTAGTGATATTACAATATCATCGAATGTTAACTGTCCATAATCAATGTTACTTTTCTTGTTTCTTATTTCCTTTCATTCCTTCGTTTTCTTTGTCGAAATTTAGCTGATAACAGTTCGGCCAATTTAATAAGTTTGAGCAACCGAAATAGCGACCATTCTGCAACGAATATTAATGGCGCTGGAACATGTCAAACTTTACATATTTCCATTACATGTGCACTTTTGTGGAGAAAAAATCTAAAAATAACGACAGATTTTCAAGTAAAAAAAGGTAAGCCCTAGATGATATACGTACGATGGAAATTAAGGACCTACATCGCATCAAAGGTGAATTCGGATATTTTCGAGGTTATCATGAAATTTACTTATTTTTTATACCTATTATTTAAAAAAATAAATAAAATTCGATGAGTAACGTTCACTTACCGAATCGACGAGTATCGATGCGGTGGGCGTGTCGGCTTGCCTATCATATTTGTGAAACTGTATAAAAACTTTGTAGATTTTTCCAGCTTCGAGGCATGCCGCTGGATCGGCAACTGCACTGCGTGCATTTTGCGGCAGTTGCACCCATAGATGATCGTCTTCGGGACGCCAATCGGCGCATGGTCCTTCGGGGTCAACAGGGCCATCTCTTTCGATTATAATTTCGACATCCTGCCATGTTCCTGGATGAGAAGACTCGTAACGCAATACAATGTCATACCACATTGATCTGCGAACGTCGTCGATAGTGAAATTCATTATAGCGCCTTCGAAGGCTTTCATGAATCCGGTTCCGGTCCAAGTGTTTGGTCTACCATCTCTATAAGGTTCTCTGATCACCACCTGACAATTCTGTAAGGAAAAAAATGTGTTAAGCTAAACTAAATCGACATCCTGGATAAATATGAAGAGGATGAAGGTAAGTTTTTTTTTATGGAAGAGATATTATTGTATGGTTACACGGTTATTTTGATTTACCTCACTACCTCTTGACAACTCTCCTTCGTAAATCAAGAAGTCAAGAGCTCCGGTATAGTAGCTCTGTTCCGGTTGATTACAGGTTCTGCCGCCTACGTGAGGTCTGCAACGACATTGGCCAGTGACCGCGTCGCAGGTGGCTTCGTATGAACCGCCAGGATCGCAATCGCAAGGCTTGCAGCCATCTCGGTCGTCAGAAAGTCCCCAGTACTCCGGGAAGCACTGATTGCAATCGCGTGCCGTCACGTAACGTTTGCACGTACACTCGCCGGTTTCCATATTGCATCCCTGATTGTTGATTGTACCGAAAGTGTTACACGTGCAAGCTGTTATAAATAACAATTGTAATGTTACTTATTATTTTTATTTTCATTCGGTGCGAGAAACGCGCTTCTGCACACGCTCTCCGCGTATAAGTATGTATTTTAACACCATGTGAAATAAAATTACTAAAATACGGTATAAGTGCGATGAAACTTTTCCGGTAGTGGGTGAGCTTGCAGCATGAGTTAAAAGCAAGTGTTGCAATTAAACGAGTTGAGAAAAAGTTTCTCGAACGAGTATCGTATATAATTTTATTTCACGAGTGCGAGAAGTGCGATTTCTCGCACGCGAAGCGGAGCGTGTGAGAGGTGCGATCTCTCGCACGTGAAGCGGAGCGTGTGAGAGGTGCGATCTCTCGCACGTGAAGCGGAGCGTGTGAGAGGTGCGATTTCTTGCACGTGAAGCGAAGCGTGTGAGAATTGCGATTTCTCGCAGCTGAAGCGAAGCGTGTGAGAAGTAGGCACTTATTACACGGCGTTGCATAAACGTTTTTTGTAAGACGTGCGAGAACAGCAGTGCTTTTTTTAGTAATATTGTGGGCTGAAAGAGGCTAGTTTCATAGCAGTGTTGTAACGATAGGTTGGCACAATCGCAATTTGTGATTGATGTACTCTCGCTCCTGGTATTTTACTTTCAACCCTAGGGTCGAAAGTTCGCAACCTCTCTGTTCACTGTTCGTCCCACAAAACTACCATTAAAAGCTCCTACAATTCATGCACTTGTTCCAAAAAATATAGCGTGTAATACGGGTCAAAATTGGCGTTTGCGCATCGGGAGTTTGCCGCCCAAGCGAAGCGGAAAGAAAATATTAGAATAAATTCAAGTAAGGTAACTGAAAGTTACGATTTTATTCGTATAAATATGTGGATAGTCTGCAGTTATGGTTTTAATACTAGATCATCGTGAACACATACCTTCGCATCCATCAGGATTTTCCGGGTTAAGGTTCCAGAAGCCATTTTTACAAGTGTCACAGCGACGACCTTCAACGTTGGTCTTGCAGTGACATCGACCAGCTTCCTCGCCAGTGTATTCATCGGTTTTCGCGTCACAAATACCATCATCCAGTGAACCATCAGGATCACAATCGCAAGCTAAAAAGATTCAAGAAGATTATTGACCTCCATCCCCAATTCCATCCCAATATCTTGAAAAATCAAAAAGTTGGAGCATGATGAGCAATTTTGAAAAAAATTGAAAATGTCATAATTTTGGAACCACTCAACGGATTCGTGCCAAATTTTAACTCAGTCTTTGTCTACCTACAATATATATGTGTACCAAATTCCAGATGGATATCTTCAAAATTGCGTACGCTGTCGTCGTATCAAGAATCCGAACATACACATGCGCATACACACATACACACATACACACATTTCGCACAAATAATTTTTCTCGATGTTTTAGAGCATTTATCGAGCTTTCTGAGATAAAAATCTGGAAAAAAAGATATCGATCTGAAATCTAATAATTAGCTCCAATACTATTTAGTATTATTCAGTCCGACAGATGATACACACGATAATTCAATTTTCATACTGTTCTCAATATTGTTTCAATACGTTCCATCTTGTGCTTTGTTATACCAATTGTGATAATAAATCTGTGAGTCGTCAGAACCGATTTGAATAAGATTTGGTCACAGCAAATTGATCTGCCATCATAATAAAAATGTTTCCATTTTGATAATTAATAATAGTTTCTTACATTGACAAATATTCGGATCACTGATGTTTCTGCCAGCATCTTGATAGTAAAATGGCTTGCACTGTTCGCAATTTTGTCCTCTAGTGTTGTGCATACAGTCGTCGCAAACTCCACCGGAGACTCTTCCTGATCGTTCATACACAGCCTGATCGAAATGACAGGAAGTGGCATGATTATTGCAGTTGCATGGTCTGCAGGCATTGGTCTGTTTTCCAACCGCAGGTTTCCACGGTCCGTCATTATAAAGGTCCTGACAATTTTCGCAATTGAGACCTTTTGTATGGTGAGTGCATTCACATCTTCCGTGGACCATTTCTTCCTCGTTAGCAACACCAGGAAGTTCGAGACATGCGGAAGCGTGACCGTAGCACGAGCAAGAACCTCGGATGGTCAAATCGTTGACGGCGTAATAATATTTCTCACGAATTTCGGCCCGATCGTCAAGAAGATCGTCACCGAGTGTGTGAAGTCTGGTGAAGTTTATACGGAGATTCGTCATCTTCATGAGATTCTGTACCTCCTTGGAATACGGATTGTCGATTACGAATTTTAGGTTCGGTGGCAATACTCTGAAGATAATTTCACCGCCCTCAGATGGTGCAACGTTCGAATACCGAGACTCGCAGATGACGTCCGTCAACTTCCTTGGCGTGTACGTCGGAATTCCGGGAAACGATTGTTCGCAATTGTGAGCGAAGTAACGGTAGACTTGCCAGGTTTTGCCAAAGTCGTGGGAACGCTCGATCAACATTGCAGCTGGTCGGAAAGTTTGGAACCGAATTATCAAGTGAGTAAAGTGAAATTCCGCCTCCAGATCGAACTGTATCGTCACGTTTTCAACCCCATTTTCCGCCTGCCACCATGTGTTCTTTGCGGACCTGCAAAATGGAAAAATTTACATAGACGATTTTCGATTTATTTCATTTGAAATTTCGGGTGGAGATCAGAATGACGAATGACCAAAATAGCGAATTTCGAAATTAGGAACGTCTGAATGTAGAATGGTCATCATTATGAAATTCGCTATTACAGTTACTTGCTATTTTGACCATTCGCCATTTTGACCTCCATTTTATTAAATGCCTTCAAAATAGCGAATGATAAAAATAGCGGATGACTGAAAAAGTTAATTCCATAATTATGCACATTCTACATTTAGACGGTCCTTATTTTTAATTTCGCTATTTGAGCCATTCTTAATTAATGAACGTAACTAAATAATAAACGAAGCCAACCAATGGCTTCACAGATAGACAAACGTGCACGGAGAAAAGTTTCCAATGAATACTCGTACCAATAAATGATTATTACAGAAACATACAAATTTATGTTGTGGATTATCCGTTGCTGTAACAAATCATCATTCAGCATGACCATATTCAATCGCTACTAAAACAAACCAGTTATTGAGAGTATGTTACCAACAACTAATTGTATATTTTCCCCATGAATTAAGTAACAATCCGGAAAATTAAAAAAATTCCAATTAGTAGAACTACTGGACAAAAATTCTCCCATTCTGCATAGCCTCACAAAAGATCTGTTATTTTGAACAAAACTTTCATGTGAGTGTACAAAAATGATTAGATATCGCGTTTGTTTGCGGAACGATGTCGTTTTGTTTAACAACATTCAACAAAATATGCGGAAAACTAAAATAAACATTTTTGGATACATCATGTGACTCATTGCGATCTTAGCTAATTTATCATAGAGATTTTTCGACAAAACTGATTATTTCGAACATATTAACGTGAATGAAAAAAATTGTATATTACTGAACTCCTCGAAAATTAATATGGCCGTTCGAAATGTCAACAGGTCCTTTGAGGTAAGAATAAAACGTTTTTGGACCTCAAATTTGTTAAATCAAACCGTACAAGAATTTTTTTATTGTTCCTAAGCCGTTCAAAAAAGGCGGATTGTTGATAACACAAACCAAATTCACGAATAGTGACCATGTTCGCGTATTTTGTGTGCCCTCGCTTTTGTCGTACTAGTATCACAGAGTAATATTTTCTGATTACTACTCCAAGTTATTATTATGGAACAATAATTCGAAAAATGAGTTGACCATGTAGTAAAAAAAATACCATGATACTAAATATAGTCGGGTAGATTGAAGACTCACCCACTAA
Source organism: Tromatobia lineatoria (assembly GCA_949699805.1). Lineage (NCBI taxonomy): Eukaryota > Metazoa > Arthropoda > Insecta > Hymenoptera > Ichneumonidae > Tromatobia > Tromatobia lineatoria. Next base: position 3,355,612 of record OX453042.1, on the reverse strand, counting down.
CGATATTCGTTATGTTGTGTTGTTGCCGCGGTAATTTAGCATCGCAGAAGAAACATTTCTTCCTGTCCTTCAAGTGAGAAACGATGCAGTATCGTTCAGGTTCACGAAGACCACAGGTCGACGACGCCGTCAAATTATCTTTTCGTCCAATCAAAAGATTCCCCGTCGCCGGGTAACAAGAACTCTGTTCGCAAGGGTGTCTTCGTTTCCCGCCTGAATTCATATATTTTTATTAGGCAGGTTCTATTTATTTTTTTCTGTAGAAAAAGTTAGCTGATAGTTGCGACCCTTCTCCAAATTTATTCGAAGAGAAAATGAAGATGAGTTATTGAATCCTACATCTGCACATTTTACGTTATTAGGCGAGAATTATTTTAATATCTACTACAATATAGTCTCTGTGTGCTGTAATAAAATTATTTTGTTGTTGAAATGTTACAGCTTAATATAAGTAACCATTGTAATCCGGAAATAGCCATTGATTAGTATAACGTGCACCGAGAAAAAGTTTTAGTGACATTAACCTCGACGCTGCAGTTGAAATTTTTTTTAATTTTAATCAAATGTACCGACGTTTTGATAAAACTGGTATTTTTCGGTAGTAGAATTTACTGTATATAGCAATCATCATTAAGGCGATATTGTTTCACAATGACCTACAACGGAATTAATGGAAAAATATATTTCTTTGATTTAATCGTATATGCTGATGGTGTTGTAGCGCAACAATATTAATTGAATAGCATTGTCCATTCAGTTGGGTCGAATAAATATTGAGGAAAAATATTGTATAAGGAAATAGAGTGTTGAATGGCGATGGTAATTTTTAGTCAACTCAACCAAATATTTCCTTTGCCACCCGCAACCACCGATTCAGTTGAGGGGGAAAAAATCACCTAAGACAAGTCGTAAGCAATTTAAAAAAATATATATCCTTCTTTTAAAAAATGTTGCACTTATACATGATATGTTATTATAAAATAAAACATCAAACATAAAATTTGTTCACCGGTTTGATCTGAAAGTTACGACAAGTGAAAAATTTTACTATTCAGCTCACACCATTCTGGTCCATTGTATGTCTTTACAAAAATGCAAAATTATAATGTCTGTTATGTACTTAATGAGATTTGAATTTAACATTTTTTAGAGGAACTGTATCATTAACAGAATTTTTTTTCTTATCACGTTTTTTAAATGACTGGGTTTCCCTAAGTCAAATCAAATTCAATTAATTGATATCGCAATGGTTTGATGTTACTAAATCTTTTTCTCAGTGTGCTTTTTTTGTTACGGAAACCTGCGATGGTGGACCTCAACCGGGTTAACTAATGTCAATGTTACAAATTTTTTTTCGTTATCATTTCACTCTCACTGTTGAAATCACCGCCGAAGCTACCTCTGAGCCTCGTGTAAGATCGAGTCGGCCAGCGATTTCGTTCCGTCGTTGGTTCGAATGGTGATATGTCTCCACGACGTAACGATCCTATAAAACCCCCCTCGAATTTACACATTCACCAGAATAACATTTTCTATATTTCTCCTCCACTTTCGTCACTTGAAATTGTTTGAATAAAAAGGATCCCAAACATTCCTAAAAATAACATATTCCACAAAAAATTAATTTCTGGATCCCAAATTGAATCACGTGAAAGGTCATGACATCCTACCTCCATTTTTCCTTACATGTTCTTTCACATGTTTTTTAACATGAGAATTCCAACAATAATTTATCTGCATTGTTATCGAAATTTTTTTGAACAATAATTGGAAAATCTTAAATTGTTTTAATTGAAAAAACTCACCTCTCGCAGAGACTCTCTGTTCTCGTCCATATTGACAATCTCCGAAATCTGAAAAATATAAACGCAGCACGATAAAGCAAGTGCATTTGTACAGGAAGTCGAAATATCTCAACGGAACACTTTCCACTGAAAAATCATAATTTAACCGTCACATGGACTATTATCGATAGTGGTCGCATGCATTCGGTGAAAAAGCTCTCGTTGGAGTCAAATCAAATCAGTGAAGCGGATGTTTGTGCCGATTCTCATTTCTCCCGCATATTGCATACATATGTAGCGCAGATACGAGATGTGAGATGTCTACACTGAGAGAAAAAAAATAATTGAAAGAACAATATAATTTTGTTGGATTCCGTACATTTGATTAAGCTAAATCGTTTTTGAAGAAACAAAATATTTATGAAAATGAACAAAATAATTGATTAGATACAATAATTATGAATTTGATGATTGAGACACAGAATTGAGTTTGTTCGTTCAAATGGATATCATTGAAGTGAAAGAATTTTTGTTTGAATCAAGGCAACAAATAATTGTATGAATTAAATATAATTTTGGATACAATCAATTATGTTAGATGATTATGTTTGTCGAGCTGATTCAATCAGATTGAATCAATTTTGTGGATCAAATTTTTTTTTTTTTCATTCGGACCAATGAAATGTTTAGTTGAAACAAAAAAATATCTCATTGAATACACTTATTATGTATTTGATGATAGAGACACAATTTTTACAGGAATTCTAAATCTAAATAAATGTTCCTCTGGATTGATTGGATATTTTATAAATTCAATTACATTTTTTTAAATAGTGAAAAGTATAGTTTTCATTCAACAAAATATTTACTTAATTCAATTATAAGTCTAGTCTGATGCCGCAAATAGTCTATATGTCCAGGCGTGAATATTTTTTAAATTCGAGTCAATCAATTATTTCGATCAATAAAATATTTTCTTGTATGAAATAAATATTTTTCTGACTTAAGTAAATACAGAAAATAAGCCGTGAGTTCATTCAATGCAATAATTTTTCTGAATACTGCCAGAAAAATGATTTTGTTGAATCAAATAATTATTTAATTGACTCAACAAAATTTTTCTCTCAGTGTATAATCTCATTTACGATTAATTACGCATTGCACGAGTGGTACACTGTACCTTATCACCAGTGTGTCTCGATTGCGCATCGGTCGACCACAAAACGACTTATTTCCTGCTCAATTAGCTACATAATCGTCATTAAGTCCTGTCGGCCAATGAGATTCGCTAACAGCGGCTTGGAGGGAATGTATAGGGAATTCTTAGTTACAATATTGGTAGATGCTCCGATTGATTTATCTCTTGGCAAGCGCTTCGTCAGCATTATTATATTCATTTCACTTCGGGGAATCCCCGTTTTATTTCTAATGAGAGCAGGGAAAAGTTCTTGATTCCAAGTAAAGAAACACGCGTTTCGCGAAAAACTTGTCTCTTTTTGCTGAGATAAAAAATGTTTATTGATTAATACAGTGATACTGTAACACAGTAGGTTAAATCAACGGCAATGATATCCTCCAGTTACGTAAATTATTTATGACTATGCATGTATTTGTAGATCTGTCTCTAGAATTTTATAACATTGATAAGTATTTTATAATTAATTAGTGAGTATGTACGGTAAACCGACCAGTGAATGGACAGTTAAGTAGACGAAAAAAGCCAGCAAATAGACGTTTTTTATGCACGTGCTCTTATGGACAGTGTCCATTGACTGGTCCCCGTCTATTCACTGGCTCGTTCGCCCTACATGTAATTTCTTCACAGATCGTTATCGGTTTTGGACTCAAGAATGTAATGATTTTGCAGACTCGCGTAGAATTTCTTTCGCGATTTTATTTTATTCCTTAAAGTTTAGAAAATGTTCCAAAGAATATCCGATTTTTCACTTGTGCTGTACAAAACTTAATATTTAAAAGATATTCAGTTATTCCGAACTTCAAATGAATAAAATACTCCGAGAATTTTAATTGCAATCAAGTAACTCAAAACTCTACTAACGAATCAACTTTTATTTTAACGAATCAACGTTTAAGCAAATCAATGTTCTATTAGAAATTTTCCTTTTTTACGAAATTATCGAAAAAATAAAATCTCGAAAAAAAAATTGCGTGTAAGCATCAACAACGGCTTTTCAAGTGTTTTCTGAATTTCCGACCTTGAAAATAACGTCGACTATGAACATAAATATTTTTTCGGAAAATTCAAACAATATTCGACGAAAAATAATACTTTGCATTTTCCAAGTCGACTTTGATAAGTCGTTAAAATTTAGATATAAAATTTTCAGTTGGAAACTAAAGTGGACCATTTTCCTTGAGAATGATGTGCAAAAAATCTCAAATTTAGGCTTTCTCTATATTTCAGTATATTAAATCAAATGATGAAAAAAAGAGAACCCAAATTATAAGGACAAGATATTCCTTATAATTTATCCTTATGTCCAATATTTGGTGAAATGACCCAAAAATATAAAAGATGTGCATATCTTGTAGTGATCAAAGCATATTTTTATGGGAGCTTCTCAGGACCAGCACAATTTCTCAAATTCTCTTACGACTCTCATCTCGTGTTAGCATCGCCGCATGGGTCATAATACGGTTTTTCGGGTACTGAAATAAACTCCCGACGGGTACACAGCGGAAGGCGGGGTCAACGGGTCGACTCGGTATCTAATCGGACACGGATAAAGGCACTTCTTGTCGGGAGGGTAAACGCGGATGGAGAGATTCTTCCTCGAGTTTTGCTTTTGGATACTAGTGAAATCGTCTTCGTTACTAACGACTATGAGTGAGAAAAATAAATGTACATGGCCAGAAATTTTTAACACTCAGAAATCCATCCTCATGAAATTGCAGTAATTAGGAAGTCCGATATTATTATTGTTGAGGCAGAGAGAAAGTCGAAAACTCACCTGTTAAAAAAATGATTAAAATGGCGGCTACGACCGCCGCTTGATAACGGAGAAAAAGGGCCATCTCGGTCACCGCTCTTCCTCGTTGTCCACTATATTATAAATATATTGCCTTCGTCAAGATTCCCCTTAACACGTACGCTCCATTTATCTGAACAAGGGAGAAACGAAAAAGCTGGTTGAGTATTATCATCATTCTATCTTTCGCGCACTCGATTGGTTGTGCAATTTCTAATTTTTTCTAGTACTTTTTTTTCCTACGATTAACTTAAAACTTATTTGCTTACTATATTTCTTCACACTACATCCGGAATAATGTTTAATACAATGTACTTTTATCGTAAAAATTAATCACCGGATGAATTCTGAAAAACTACTTTAGACAAAAATATTCTAGTACTTTTTTCCTATTAATAACTTGAAATTTATTTGCTTACTATATTTCTTCACACTACATCCGGAATAATGTTTAATACAATGTACTTTTATCGTAAAAATTAATCACCGGATGAATTCTGAAAAACTACTTTAGACAAAAATATTCTAGTACTTTTTTCCTATTAATAACTTGAAATTTATTTGCTTACTATATTTCTTAAACTACATCCTGAATAATGTTCAATAGAATGTACTTTTATCGTCAAAATGAATTATTGGATAAATTCTAAAAAACTGCCTTAGACAAAAAATATTCTAGTACTTTTTTCCTATTAATAACTTAAAATTTATTTGCTTGCTATATTTCTTCACACTACATCCGGAATAATGTTTAATACAATGTACTTTTATCGTGAAAATGAATCACCGGATGAATTCTGAAAAACTGCCTTAGACAAAAATATTCTAGTACTTTTTTCCTATTAATAACTTGAAACTTATTTGCTTGTTATGTCTCTTCCCACTGCATCCAGAAAAGTATGGAATACAATATTTTTAAATCGTGGATACATTCTAGAAAAGTGCTGTAGACAAAAAGTATTCTAGTACTTTTTTCTTACTAACTATTTAAAGCTTATTTGCTTACAACATTTCTTCATACTACATCCGGAACAATGTTTAATCCGATATACTTTTATCGTGGAAATGAATTTCGAGATAAATTTTACAAATGTGCAAAAGACAAATCCTAATGAAAATTATAGTTAACTTGAAATAATTGTTTTTTTTTTCAAACTGAAACATTTAAAAGCCTGATACAATTCCAGTATATCTTTTTATTTATCTCATTAATTATATTTTCGATTTTTATAATTTTTCATATATTTGCTATGTGCGTCAGGATCATATATTTTGCAATATATATTAGAATACATTCTAATACTTATTTCCTACTAATAGTTTAGACATTATTTGTTTTTTTCCACACTCCATCCGGAAAACTGTTTAACACGTGATTTTTCGATTATTAAAATGAATTTCTGAATCACTTCTACAAATCTCCAATAGACAAATCCTAATAAATATTATAATTAACTTAAAATAGTTATTTCCTTCAAACTTTTGAGAGCCTGATACAATCTCAGTATATCTATTTATTTATCTCATTGATTATACTTTTGATTTTTATATTTTTTTATACATTTGCTATATGCGTCAGGTTCATACATTTTCCAATATATTCCAGTATGGATACAAAAATGAATTGAAATATCATTGATTTCGAAATTTCATTCTATGGATCGTTCGAACCCTTGTTATTCTTACATCCCTGAATTTTTTCCACGTGCAGCGATTCTATACTTGGTATCCCTATCAGTCGAATATGCAGCATATTATCGTAGTATATCTGTGAATCTCAGCATTTTCCACGAGATTCATTGGACACTTTGAGTAATTGTCAATGCTGATGTGATATTAGCAGTGGTATAGATTGATGGTGATCTATAGCGAAGCACGAAATGGACCGTTTGAGCGTTCCTCGAACCCTTGCAACGCGGCTGACAGAGCGTGTGCGTCTGTCGAGATTCGAGAGCGAGACGATCTCGTTGTGTACCAACCTACACTGTAGTTTGGATCCTCGGATCCCTCGTAGAAACGTTGATCCTCGATCTTCGATGTATAGCACACTTTAATCAACACTAAACGATGCAATGTATAAAATAAGTAAAACTAAAGAAAAATCTAAAACTTATTGTCGATTGAAAACACCACGATAATATAGTGATACTTGAACGAGAGTGCGTTGTATAGTTGAAAAGCGAACGCGACGACGAAGTTGGACGCGCCTCTCTCACGAGTCGGCCGTGCCTTTACAGACGGTGGCTGCAGCACTCGGCACACTGCTGCTTCTCGATGGTCTCGGCACTGCCGGTGAGTTCGGCGGCTCGGGACGCACGGGGTACTTCGGGGTATATACAGTGGGAGGGATTAAATCTCTCAGGACTGTAAGGCTGTGGGCGAGTCTTTGCCGGCTCGGTAAATATCACCAGCTTTATTTCACTTTGCAAACGGACAATTGATTTACCTGAACCTGTTTTTTTTTTAACAATAAATATACGGCACAAAATTTGTAGCTAAAATTTTTTTGTATTGTTAAGCTGTTATGAATTGCATTAAATGTGAGTTGGAAATTGGATATGTATTTTTAAAAATTCAGGGAATAAATTTTGATGTGGCTCGAGTTAAATTTTTCAATGTCTGTCATTGTTGAGAATTAATCAAAACAGAGATAAATTAAACAGAGATCAATAGACATAAAATTAAATAGAATTTTTTATTTATTTTGCAAACGTACAACTAATTTACCTGAACGTGCTTTTTTTTAAACAATGAATATACTGACAGAAAAATTTGTATGTACAAATTTTTTGATTGATTTGAAATTGACATTTGTACATACAAATTTTTTTGTATTGTTAAGCTGCTATGAATTGCATTGAATGTGGGTTGGAAGGTGGATATGTATTTTTGGAAATTCAAGGAAGAAATTTTACAGAGAATCGACTGTAGCTCGAGTTGAATTTTTGATGTCTGTTATTGTTGAGACTCATAATAAATTAAACAGAGATCAATATACATAAAAAGAGATGGATTTTTTTTAACAATAAATATACGGACAAAAAAATTTGTGCTTACAAATTGTTGACAACACAAACAAATTTGTGCCTACAAATAACAGCTTGACGATACAAAAATTATTGTGTTGTGAAGCTGTTATAAATTGCATTGAATGTGAGTTGGAAATTGGATATGTATTTTTTGAATTTCAGGGAAGAAATTTTGTGGAGAATCGACTGTGGCTCGAGTTAAATTTTTGATTTCTGTTATTGTTGAGACTAATAATGAATTGAATAAAGGTCAATTAAAATGAAAACATATAGAATTTTTTAAAAAATCTATTATTACGTTGTTATGAATTACGTTAAATTCAGTTCGTGATTCGATATATTTTTAGAAATACACGAAAAAAATTTCAGAAATTCGACTGTCACTTGAATTCAATTTTTGTTGTTAATATTATCGTGGAGACTGATAATCGATTAGAAAGAGGTTAATAAAAATTTGAGCGCTGAAAGTGCACCACTGTTTACTGAACGTTCATCGAAAAGGACTCTCAGTACTTTCTACAAGTGAACCCAGATCAGGTATACTTTTCCAAGAAGCACATAGTACTGTATGGTACTGGCGATTCTTTTCCTCAGCCCTCGTCAGACCAAGATGTACATTTTATGGGTCTACATGGTGGAGCTGCCAGATGTTTTAAGACAGCATCAACTCTTGAATACTCTTCCCTCGTTGCGGCGTCGTTTCTCAGAGATTCGTAGAATAACTATTCGTGACGTGCCACAAGAAATTTAAAAAAAAACACACACACACATTTTAATGATAAAATTTTTTTCATTTCATTTCAAAAAGTAGCCAGTTTCGCATAGAAAAATTTCTTCCAGCCATTAAATAATAGTATATTACGATACGAGTGCGATAAAACTTTTTCTGACGAGAATGAGTTTGCAGCATGAGTCGAAAGCGAGTGTTGCAATCAAACGATCTGAGAAAAAGTTTCTCGCACGAGTTTCGTATACAATTTTATTTCACTAGTGCGAGAAAGGCGATTTATCGCACGCTAAACGAAGCAGAGTGTGTGAGAAGTAAGCACTTCTCGCACGGAGTTGCATAAAAGAAGTTCAGATTGGATTCAGCGATGACTATAGTAGACGGTCTGAAAATCAGCCTCAATTGTTATTGCAGTAAGTGCTATAGAATGTGATAGATTTTATGATACATTCATATATTGCTTCTTCATAGAGGGAGCTTTGTTTTCGTGCAATTTTTTTTCGAGATTTTCATGTCAGGACACTCAGAACCTTCCAAAACATCGAGGAAAGTGATCCTCGATAACTAGCTTCCATGAAAATTCTGTTTTTCTTATCTTTCATTATTATGTTGAGCTTTCGCGTGAGGGAAGCTTTGTTGTGTAGCTAATTACGTTTATTACTGATTTCTAATCAACTTTAACTCTGTAATAAGTTATATTTTCAATGTTCATTTTTTATGAGTTTAGTAAGTCAGTTTTTAATTTAATGTTTCATACCATTCACTTCTGAACATAACTCAAATCATTTTAATAATTCGTCGATACTTCAACATTTATTATTAATATCTTGGCTAGTTGTATAATTTCACATTTATAAACATGTAATAGAACGGGATCACACATTTTTCAGGAAGTTCAAAAAAATCAAAATCCCATAAAACTCGAATGGCTCAATCGATACTCAAAAAATTTGACACCAATTATTAATCTACAGTAGTCCATTCGTGGACCAAATTTCAGCCCAATATCTTGAAAAATGAAAAGTTGGAGCATGATGAGTCATTTTGGGAAAAATTTAAAACGTCATAATTTTGGAACCACTCAACGGATTCGTGCGAAATTTGAACTCAACTTTTGTCTACCTACAATATATATGTGTACCAAATTCCAAAGCGTTATCTTCAAAATTGCGTACGCCATCGTAGTAACAAGAATCCGAACATACACCCACACATACACACACACAGACATTTCGTACAAATCATTTTTCTCGACGTTTTGGAGCATTTTGAGCATCCTCAGATGAAAACGTGGGAAGAAATTTTTTCCACACAAACAAAACTACCTTTACGGGGAAGCAGAATGAGTCTGGATGTTTATCGCCGTAAGTCACTCGTTAAACGGTGATATTACAGCCGAATCGAAAGGCTTAGCTACACTAATCAGCGATGATTACGGCTTGCCGGGGTAATATAATATACACGATTATACTGATGCGTCGTTGGGACACAATGGGGTCGATTGTGTGGTTCAGTAGCGCGTGGGCGTACGTACGCGTTTCAGTAAAATAGTCCGTCGGCCTGCGTTTGACTCCTGGACAAATTAACTGAGCCGTATGTACGACGCCTGAGCAAATACTGACCCGCAATGCCACCGTATTCCGCACTCTTTGTCGCTCAAGTGGCCACGTCTATTCGTGAGGAAGAATGCGAGAATACGTGTTGAACGTAATACACCATATTTCTCAGTATATACCTATTATTGAGCACTGGACCGTGAATTAAGGGTCGTTCACACTGGAACCAGTGCTTAAATGAATGATTTTTCTTTCTTCCTTAACGAAGCGACAATTCACATATATCGGATTTTTTGTACACTACAAAAAAAAAATCTGCTTGAAATTTAGTGTACTTTTAATGGAAGTTTTTATTTATAAACTAGTATATGAAATTTAGTATACAAGTGTAATACAAAATTTGTGTACATCATATTAAATCATTTACTTCAATTTTACAGTAAAAATATTTGAATTATAATAATTTTCTTTAATTTTACTGGGAAAGTACATGAATTTTATACCACAATTGTTTATTAAATTTTGATGACGAGTCTATGCATAAAAACTCCCAATCTTTTCTAGCAGTGTAGCCTTGCTAATGTTGAATGACCGTTGAAGATAGTTGTTCGTATTTCTTCAGATTTTTTTGAGGGACCTCAGAGGTTTCTTAAGAACATGTTAGACACCTTGCACCTGTCTCATGCTCAGTCGGTATCAAAAACTGTAATGAACTTTCACCGCAGACGCTTTCCCGCATCATCAAGTGCATCAAATAGGAAAATACGATTCCTCTTCGATGACACTTTATGCATGCCAGTGCGAAAAATTATGACATTTTGAATTTTTTCTCAAAATTACTCATCGTGCTCCAACTCTGTCATTTTTCAAGATGTTGGGCTAAAATTTGGTCCACGAATGGACTATTGTAGATTAATAATTAGCACCACATTTTTTAAACATCAATTTGACCATTCAAGTTTTATGGGATTTAGATTTTTTTTTAATTGCCTGAAAAAATTGTGATCCCGTTTTCGTACGCTATATCGGTTTATAAATGTGAAATAATACAATTAACCAAGATATTATTAATAATAAAGTTTGAAGGATCGACGAATTATTAGAATGATTTGAGTTATGTGTTCGTGTTCTTGTTCAAGATGTTCCAAATGCTCCAAAACGTCGAGAAAAATTATTTGTACAAAATATCGAAGTCGAACATAATAATTAAAAATAAGAAAAACAGAATTTTCATGAAAGTTATAAATTAACGGACAATTTGAATTATCAGCTTTTTTCAAGTCTCATTTCTTCATGTAGTAACTCCAATTTTGCTTCGCCGTATGGAAAGCTTTGTTTTCGCGAACAATTTTTTTCCAGACTTTCATCTGAAAATGCTCCAAATGCTCTAAAACGTCGAGAAAAACTATTCGTACAAAATCTCGAAAAAATGTCGAAGCCGAACATAATAATAAATATAAAGAAAGCAGAATTTTCATGAAAGTTAGGAATTAACGGAAAAGCAACGTGACAATTCGAATTGTCAGCTTTTTTAAATATGATCATACTGGGGATGATAATGAGGCTCGATTCTCGGTATATTCGAGTCGGAAAGATTCGTGCTCCCATTCGTTAGCGAGTTTATCGTCCCTTTATCAGCGTGAGCATGTTTCTCGGGCGTTGGTGGAAGGGATAGTCGCGACGATATTTCCCTACGTACAGAGTGGGCCTTGATGCACAACACGAACTTCCATTCACGAAACTATCTTGCTTACTCATTCCCTGTTTCACTCATTTACGAAATATTCTCACTTATCGCCACGGCAGTAAAACGGCATTTACGCGATAGATCTTTTTTCCTTTTTTTTTTTTCATTTCTTCAACGGCAATCGTCCCGAGGTTTCGCGCCGAATCTCCGTAGTTACATAATAACCAACAGCAAAAAAAGGACGCTCGAAAGACTTATGTAGCCTCGTTAAATAAGAATGAATATTGCTATCTGAATTCCATTCCCACTACACATTTTGTTGTAGTATTCTTGTTCTTCATTCGCTCCTTGAATAAACAATCTCGAGATGCGCTCGGTCGTTGCCATTTAACAAAGATGCCTTAAGGCGGATCATACTGCCCGAATAAGGACTTGGCGAGACTGACGACGAGTGCACTGAGATTGCATAAAGGGTGTGCACATATGTTTTAATCGACTGAATAGAGAATATCCTTCATTTTTTAAATAAAAATATATTTACGGAGGAAAAACTTCCAATAGAAAATGAAGAAATTGGTTGCTTCCATAGAAAAAGTGGAAATGGACTATAACATTTTTTTTAAAGTTTCATTACACTACAACTTCCGTAAATTGTGATTTATCAGGCTGAAATTTTGTACATGAATGACATTACAATCTCAGTACTTAATTTTAACTATTGTAGTTTTTGAGATATCTGGTTGCAATTTTCAACTGAAATCACGGTTATTCATTATCAACGATAAATTTGATTAAACTTAAGCTATGGTGGTCAAATTCTATTTTGCTTCATACTGATATTTTAGATTTTTAGTGAAAAACCTTTCGGGTTAAAATAGTTCTTTTTCTTGGTAAGAATGAGAGAAAATTGCAAATACTTCTCGATGGTATAAGAATCGGGAATAATTCATACATATCAATGTATTATCGTATATACCGTATGAAGATTTTGGGACTCATTTTAGAATACAAGAGTTTTATTGAGTCACGCCCCATGGAAAAAAATTATATCCGAGGTTTATTGAAAAACATAACTCAAATATATGACATATATCTTGTCCAAAAAATATTATAATAGGGATATATAAAAATATTATATCAGGGATACGTCTAAAATAAATGAAAAATCAATTTTTGTTATATTATCGTCTGAAAAGTTCTATATGTCGGATATGATTTTGCATATATATCTTTTTCATGGGGGACCCAAACAATGGGGTAGCTTCTACATATTCTGAGAGCACCCGGTATATAGAGTGGTAGGTGGTCTGTGTTCACACGTGCAGCACACTTGCATTCTCTCCAGCTTTCTTCCTCCCGCTGATTTATTCTTTTCGCTCTTTCTTCTTCCTCCGTATATTTGAGACTTTACCTCTCGCTCTCCCTCTTTCTCTCTATCTTTCTCTCCTCTAACACCGTCAAAATAGTAACGAGGCAATACGAAATAGTACATTTCGATACAAGGGCGAAAAAAGTACGTCAAACGAGTATCGAACCAAAATTTATTTTAAAAGATACGAAAAGTGACTTTTGCGTACTCGCAGCGTGCGAATAAATCGCTTATTTCGCACCACGTGAAATAGAGTATTTTTTATAATTCCTTCAAGTCAATGTCTTCATCAGTCGCCGAGATTCGTTGAAATAGTATATTTCGATACAAAGGCAAAAAAACTACTTCAAACGAGTATTGAACAAAATTTTGAAAGCTACGTAAAGTGAGTTTTGCGTACACGCAGCGTGCAAATAAATCGCTTATTTCGCACCACGTGAAATAGAGTATTTTTTATAATTCCTTCAAGTCAATGTCTTCATCAGCCGCCGAGATTCGTTGAAATAGTATATTTCGGTACAAGGGCGAAAAAACTACTTCAAACGAGTATTAAACAAAATTTTAAAAGCTACGAAAAGTGAGTTTTGCGTACACGCAGCGTGCGAATAAATCGCTTATTTCGCACCGCGTGAAATGGAGTATTTTTTATAATCTCTTCAAGTCAATGTCTTCATCAACTGCTAAGATTCGTCGAAAACTATATTTCTTCATTCATATTTAAAGTGTATCTCCGGGTCTGCTATGACCTCATATATGCTCCCGATTCGGTGCCCTGACATCGACTTTATCTCCGAACTCCCGAACTGTAACGAAAATTATGAAGCATTTTTGATAAGCAGCCTCAATCAATAAGACCTTTTCCCAAATTCTTTATCCGCATATTTTAATTCGTCTATTATTAACCGTTCCTAAGTGCAATGATTTTTCACCAGCATTTCTAACTTCGTCAATAAATCTTAAATAGCATTATCTATAAAGAAAAAAATGGTAAAAAAATAAATATTAAAAAAAACGGCGTAACGATTAAAGACAACAGACTACTTTACTCGAGAATTGTTTGTGTCGACATTGCGCTAATGCAGTAACAAAAACCCCTATAGAAAAAAAAAGTACATTCGAGATTTATTAAAAAATATTTTTTACCTTACACCATTTTTAATGTAATAATTTTTAGCAGAAATTTATAATTTCCACATTTTTTTATCGTATGACTTTTTTCGGTGACTTGGTCCCCTTAATGTTAAAAAAAATAAAAATAAAAACGACCTAAATAATTGGTATGTAGCAGCGGTAAATATCATTTTTCGGCTGTCAAAAATTGCAGTTCTTTCGTTGAGTAACTCGATAATTTTTTTTTTTAACGAAAACAAGACCTCCTCTATGAGGAAGCAAAAAACGAAAGCATATAGTGGAAAGCAGGGAATTCATTGGAAAGCAAAACGTCTAGTGGGTCGTAAAATTCGAGAGGAAGGAAGAGATGCGTGGGCCGGCTATCTCCTTGTAACCCCGGTTACGATAGCCGGGTGCCATTGCCTCCTCTTGCTCGTCGCTCTCTTCTCAACTTCTAGTCTCTCCTCTTTTCTCTCTCAATCTCTCGACATTCCACTCGATTACTAAAGCACAGAAACAGAGCGCAAAGCGGAAACGGAAGGCCGAGCGTCATGACCACGCGTTGTCATCGTCAAAGATCTCAATCGCCACAACAAAGAATAAACGCAGAAAAAAATATTCCAAGACGACAAAATCTTGTTCGTTGACGATTTTATTCTTAATATTCTTATAATTACGTAAGAGTTAACGACCCATTATCGATAGCGCCCTGCAAGAATCAATTAATATATATGTCTATTGAATAAGTTAATATCATTATTAGTATTTTTGTTTTGTTTAGTGTACAAAGTGTCGAGACCAATAGTTCGTTAATTTTACAATATGTTATAAACTGTGATGGCTTCGACGGGAGGTCGATCAAATCGACTCTCGATTATTCCTTTATCTTTTCGGTGTATGCTTAATTTTTTTTTAACGTTGTTATTACACTATAAGGGCTGAAGGTACAATAATCGTGTAGAACTGCTTAAGCGATTCGCGCTGCAGAATTCTGTTTTCACAATATTGCGAGAATAAAACAAGCACTGGATGAAAACGACCATGACAGTCGCTAATTTTATTTAAATTTTGATTATAATTAGAAGCGGAGTTTTATTTCTATTGTAAAATTTGAATTTATACAGTTCGCTTGCACAATTTTCGTTCCCTATATAGAGCAAGAGGACATGATCTGTATTCTCTGACAAGAAATTGGAAAAAAATGATACTTTGTCGATAGGCGGTCCTTCTTTCCGGCACTTTTTTTTTCACCACACCGCAGATCCACCACATGCGTTTCTCCACAACGTCGATACTACACGCCAGTATTCCTTCACATTTCTAATCTTCACGCGCTTTTTTCTCCACATGTGGTTCCTACACATTTCGATCCAACACATTCTCTACTACACCATCCGATACCCCACAGAGGCATCACAGCACGTTTTAGTCCCACACAACCGAACAAACAAAAACTTTTCCAACACATTTCGTGTCTACACATTATCTCTGTCGATATCAATCGAAGAGAATATCGCGTGTCGGTAAGGCAGAACTCTGCGCAGGCAGTGGTTCTCAGGTGAGTCCGTATTGATGTCCGCCATACGTACTGACGTCCGCCATACGGACTCGCGTGAGAACCACTGCCTGCTCGGAGTTCTACCTCACCGATCCGTGATATTCTCATTATTGATATCGACAGAGAAAATGTGTAGGAACGAAATATGTTGAAAAAGGTTTTGTTGTATTGGTTTTGTTGGGACTAAAACGTGTTGAAATGCCCATGTGGGGTATCGGATTGTGTAGTGAAGAATGTGTTAGAACAAAATGTGTCGAAAAAGTTTTTGTTGGATCGGTTGTGTGGGACTGAAACGTGTGGAAATGCCCCTGTGGGTTATCGAATTGTGTAGTAAAGAATGTGTTGGAAAAGTTTTTGTTGGATCGGTTGTGTCAGACTGTAACGTGTTGTAATGCCCCTGTGAGATATCGGATTGTGTAGTAAAGAATGTGTTGGATTGAAATGTGTTGGAAAAGTTTTTGTTGGATCGGTTGTGTCAGACTGTAACGTGTTGTAATGCCCCTGTGGGATATCGGATTGTGTAGTAAAGAATGTGTTGGATTGAAATGTGTAGGAATGACACGTGGAGAAAAAAGCGCGTGAAGATTAGAAATGTGAAAAAATACTGGCGCGTAGTATCAGCGTTGTGGAGAAACGCATGTGGTGGATCTTCGCTGTGGTGAAAAGAAATGTGCGGGAAAGAAGGGCTGCCTACTTTGTCGATATACTCTAACGAGTCAAGTAATAATAATTTGGTTGGAACAACCAAGCGCTTGGTTAAACATGTGCCAACCGATTGATTGGTTAAGACGCGGAAAAAAACGCCTTCGTTGGGCAAACTATTTATTAGTTGAGTGAAAATATGTTGCCACAACCATTCGGTTGGTCGGTGTAACGATCTGGTATTAGTCACATCTACCATTTTGACTTAGTTGACTTAAATAGGTCACACAACAAATTTTATTCGTGATCCAACTAAATAAGATAATTGAGGCCAAAATAGTAGTTGGCCCAACTAACTATTCAGTTCAAGCAACGATCAGAACCAACCACCTGAAAATAGTTGATCTAACCAAGTAATCGTCTGTCTCTTAGAGCACTAAGTCACGTGGTTGGGTCCAACTATCTTTTTCGTTACCGTAACGAAGTAGTTTTCTCCGTGCAAATCAAGTTTCGGTTATGGCAACCTAGTTAATGGTTGTGTTATAATGAGCTTGGTTGCGCTCATCAATAACCTGATTGGTCTAATCAATTATTCGGTTAGCGCATGTACAACCAAGCGCAAGGTTGTTGTAACCAAGAAGTTTTTTTTGCTTTAGTCTGCATTAAGAATAATTACTTCATGGCTCTTAATCTCTTGTTGAACGAGAGAATAAAATACTTGCTACACTTCCGCGTGGATTTTTATGCTAGCAAAATATATGCAAATATATTTATATGCTTATACCAAATATAGATTTTCGGGCTTAGAATATACATGGCACATATGAAGCAATCCGCACTCATTCGACCTGATTCTGACCCTTGACCTCTTTGATATGGTCGGTGATTTTTTCATTTTATCTCGAACTCTGAAGAGCCGATTTTTTAAATGAGTTTTTTTACGTACCAACCTTTTTTGAAAAGTTGTGTGTACGATAATATAAAAATTCTAAAAAATCCTTCGAAATCCTCTGCCATATTTTAAACCTTTCAAGAATACACATAAAGTGAGTGTGTGTTCGCTTCCATTAAAGAGAAATCTTTAAGGAAATTTTATTTATTTTTTTGGGCCAGTATTCAATCAATTATAAACTGATACATAACCATTTTGATAAAGAACGAAAGATTTTGAAGGATTATCTTAAATTTTCCCAAAGTAATTTTCTTAATTTCGAAGTTAATTTTCAAGTAACGAAAACCATAATTGTTTTTCCAGTTGCCAAAGTGAATTTCATGTTGCCATTTCTCTCGCCAATTCGGTAATAGATTTTCTTGGCACTTACAAGCATTACTTACAATTTTTTTCATTATTGCCACAACTATCACATAGTAACTATAACTACCAATAGTTACCGCAACAATGAAAATAGTTACATGGACTAAAAAAATTTTTTGAAGAAAATCCATTTTTTTCCTTTTCAAGCGTGATAAGTAAAAAAAAAATAATAAAGAACATCTTTTAAAAAAATCTTCGTCCTTTTTAGAGTTCGAACCCGGACATCGAAAATCGATGATCAGATTTGAGGGTCGTTCCCGAGTCGAATTGACGTGGATTGCCCCATATGTCATGCACGAAACGTATTAAATACGCCAATTTCATGTATATGTCAAATATATTTTTTGTATATATTTCGCCGGCACTCTAATAAAACTAAACCTGATGCCAAGTGTGTCGTTCATTATCCTTTACATTGAAAGTACGTAACTAGTTTTTTTCACTCTTACAACTTCGATGCTCCTACGTATCAACACAATATAATATTAATATGCTCGTAAGTGTGGAAAAAATGACTACAATGTAAAAGAAAGGCAACAAGACACTTGGCAACACTCTCGATTTTTACAGTGTACATAAATCTCCGTGTGGCTTTCCGCATATTATTTAATAAATTTCAATCTGTACAGTGACCAGAATAATTGTCAAGTTAATATTAACAGTGTCGAGATGCATGCACTACTTTCGACATTGGAGCACGAATTGTGTGGACAAATAATATCTCCACGTTTGTCAATAATTCGAGCAACACTTTCCCAATAAAATTAGAAGCCCTTTCGATGATGGGAGGTTTTTTTTCGTGGGCGGATTTACCACATGATAATCGACGTTGAACGTCTATGAAATGCGATTATATTCATTTCTCTCCCCTATCTTATCGAGATTTAAACCTTTTCGTGTCATCGAAGTATAAAGCTATCCTGTCTCTGACGTGGGAATCCTTTCAAGATATTTAAGGGAGTTCTAGCGGTACAGTCCGACCAAACGTGAATTTTATAGCAATTTTTTAACACTTATCGATAGGATTTAAATCTTTAAAAAATCGAACATATTCAAGGTGCTGAGAAGATTGACTTTACATCATTATGATTGGAAAATGTTATTAATAAATTGGTAAAAAATGCAACAAATTATCAGTAAACCAATTTTGTTTCGTGGAAAATGATTCGTTAACTTTTCTGAATACATATGAATTTTTTCAGAATATTGTATGATTTTTGGAAATCATATTCTTAACGGGAACTACTCAGCTACGAAAAGTCATAAGGAGAAAATTTCTGGTGATGCACTTCTCTTAAAAACTCTTACATTCAAATCTCATTGAGTAAATAACAAGGAGTATCATTTTGGAATTTTGTAAACACATACGGTGAAGTAGAATTGTGTGTGGTAAAAGGAAATTTTGTTCACTTGTCGTAGCTTGCAGATCAAACTGGTGAACAAATTTCGGTACTCGATGTCTTACTTTACCTGTCAAAGGTTCTGGTCTGAGTTTAGCGATTATGAATGGAAATTAAATTTATCTCGAGCAATGGTGCATTCTAAATAAAGTTTATTATTTACACCTTTAAAATCATATTTTCGTCGAAAGGGCCTGAAAAATAAAAATTCCTGTACCCAGACCAGAATGCACTTTGGGTCTTACAAAATAGGATATCAAACACTAAAATTTGTTCACTGTTTGGTCTGAAAACTACGATAAGTGACAACTTTTACTTTTTACATCAAACAATTTGTACGTACTGTATGTATTTAAATGTAAGATGTTTTAAAAGAAGGGTAAAAATTACAGAATTTTTCTCCTAGAGACTTTTTCTCATGATTGGATCCCCTTAAATTTTTATAAATTTTAAAAAATGCGTAGTAAATTCGGAAATTTAGTCTATGCGTCTGTCATAAAACCACTCATTACACCAACGATGTGTTTCGGTAATTGATGAAATAGATTCACAGATACAGCTCAAAAATAAGTAAACAACCCAATTTAAATAAATTACAAACATTCTCATGAAGTAATTCCTATCCTAAAAAAAGAATGTGAAGTGAAACATTGAACATTGCTTTCTGATCAATTTTTATGTTTCGCAAATCCGCCTCTATGAGGAAGTTTATTCATTTTATTTTTGGCTTCCTCGTGGAGGAAGCTTTCAGCGAGAGGATGTGATACGCAACTGGACAGAATGTTATTATTCCTGTGTAAAAAATTTCAATCGATTTCAATTTTACCGGAATTAGAGAAAACGAAAATTCCAAAATCTCATAAAATAATCACCACTCTGCCGATTTAGCCCAAAGTAAAGTCCCAAGGTCGCATAACTCTTTATTTCAATATGAAGTTTTAGCCCATCATCTTCGGCTATCTTGGCTCTGAATCTTGGGAACATACAGATATTTTTCAAAAAAATGCTACGTCTTATGAAATCTGGAAAAAAAATGTCGTAAATATATATATTTACAACATTTTTATAGAACATATATATATAGAAAGAGACGTTGGCCTTTTACCTGTGCGCCAAATTTTAGCTTGTTTGATAAAGCCGTTTTTAAGATGCACCGGTTTGAATTTCGCAAGCTTACACACGCACACGCACACGTTCACGCTCACGCTCACGCACGCGCACACGGACACGCACACGAACACTCACATGCCCATGCGCACGCACACGCTCACGCACATTCACACGCACGCACATACATCCGAACATTTTTTCGACACCACTTTTCTCGACGACTTAGATCATTTTGAATGTCCTGACATGAAAAGCTCGAATTTTTTTTAACAAAAACCACGCGTTCTCTATGAGGAAGCAAAGTAAACCAAAATGTCTTATTCGCAGAAGAAAAAAATTATTTAACCTATGATTAGCTGAATTCTTTGATTTTGTTACTTCGATTTTTTAAAAAGTTTCTTATCCCTTGAAAGAAGTGTTTGAAATTTTATTCGAATGTCACGTTTGCCCGGACTGTACCGCTAGGGCTACCTCCTCAAGAGGCTTCCCTTGTCGACAATAAAACGTCAACGCTGACTCTGCCCACATAAGTAAAAGCAGAGCATCCAGTCTAGATGTACTTGGCGAACATGCACCAGTAAGTTACGTTGAGTACAGCAAAGAGAAAGGGAAAGAAGACGCGCGAAAAGCGATCGATGTTGAGTGCCGCCATCCTTCGACGTTGAGCCATTGTCGGTCCGGGTGGAGGTCCGGTGGTTGATTTCTGGGATCGACCGGATAACAGCATTGCATTCTCCTGCGTGAAAACAATCACAACTTGAACGCCTTCGTGAAGTGGGCCTTCTGTGCCTCGGGGGGAGGGGACGTACGACGACGACGTTACGATATCTTCCGTCGAAGGACCGTCGATGTTGCTTTTCGCACCAGCCTCCGAAGCCGCACAAAATAAATATTTTTCATAAAAAAAATTGAAACATATGTTCAGAATCAAAGGGTTTCCGCATTTTGGTCTTGTTTAAATTTTCGTTAGAAAACTAAAGTATGAACATTCGTTACGTTTTTTTGCCCGCCTTTGAGATTAATTTTAAAAAATTTAGCACTGCTTCTGACAATAACAAAACTGAAGCCGCACAAAATAAATATTTTTCATTTAAAAAATTAAAACATATATAGTCAAAATCAAAGGGTCTTCGCGTCTTGGTCTTGTTTAAAATTTCGTTAGAAAACTGAAGTATGAACATTCGTTACGTTTTTTTGCCCGCCTTTGAGATTCATTTTAAAAAATTTAGCACTGCTTCTGACAACAACAAAACTGAAGCCGCACAAAATAAATATTTTCCATTAAAAAAATTGAAACATATATTCAGAATGAAAGGGTCTTCGCATCTTGGTCTTGTTTAAAATTTCGTTAGAAAAGTAAAGTATGAACATTCGTTACGTTTTTTTTGCCCGCCTTTGAGATTAATTTAAAAAAATTCAGCACTGCTTCTGACAACAACAAAACTGAAGCCGCACAAAATAAATATTTTTCATTAAAAAAATTAAAACATATATAGTCAGAATCAAAGGGTCTTCGCATCTTGGTCTTGTTTAAAATTTCGTTAGAAAGCTAAAGTATGAACATTCGTTACGTTTTTTTGCTCGCCTTTGAGATTCATTTTAAAAAATTTAGCACTGCTTCTGACAACAACAAAACCGAAGCCGCAGAAAATAAATATTTTTCGTAAAAAAAATGAAACATATATTCAGAATCAAAGGGTTTCCTAAAATGAAATATTTTTTTGGGAAGCAGTGTTAAATTATATTATCGGGATCGAGTCACAAAAAAAAAGTTACAAGAAAACAATTCTCTGGATAAAATTTTCTTTTAAAAAAACTTACGCTTAAACCTCGTTAAGTACATATCAAGCATGATTATTTTGCAATTTTGGAAACACTATTTTGCACAATTTTGTAAAATTTGTAATACTTAATTAATTAATTTACTATTTGTCGTAGCTTTTATTAGTTATCACCTTGCACCATTCTGATGCGTTGCATATCTTCACAAAATTGCAGAATAATGGTTATTGAAATGTACTTGACGAGGTTTAAACGCTTGAAAGATTTTTTTAGGAGAAGCCTATCACCGATACATTATTTTGGGTGGGGTTTAAAATAGCGAATGACCAAAATACTAAACTGTTAAAATAGCCAATTTCGAAATTAGGAACGTCTGAATGTACAATGGTCATCGTTATGAAATTCGATATTTCGGCCATTCGCTATTTCGACCATTCGCTATCTTGATCATTCGCTATTTTGCCCATTCGCTATTTGGACCCCATCTTCTTAAAATGCCTTCAAAATAGCGAATGATAAAAATGAAGAATTGCCGAAAAAGCGAATTCCATAATCATGGACATTCTCCATTTGGACGTTCCTTTATTCTAACGTCCTTATTCTAGCCATTCGCTATTCTGTTCATTCGCTATTTTAACCCCCACCAATTATTTTTCTTATGATGTTTTTATATGTGCTCCCTCAAATGATATTCAAATCCAGAATACAAAAATGTTGCTTTTAATTTTCTCGTGACGCAAATTTGAATGGAATTTGTAAAAAGAGATGTAGCACCTCAATAGACGATATTAAGATGTGAAAACTCCGACAACCCGCGGAGGCACAGAAGCACAAAATCCCTATGGAATATCTTCATCCAGGCGTTACCTTTGTCGCTATGTCGAAGATCTTGTCGAGTTTCGCGGATTCCGTTGGACCAGCTCCAGCAGCAGGTGGAGGGGGTGGAGGAGGCTTTGCCGCTGGTGCATCAGAGTCACCGAGGACAATATTCACCAGGCAATACTCCATGAGGGCCATGAAGACGAAAATCGTGCATACTGACATAAATGCATCCACCGCTTTTAGATAGGAGACCGGTGGTAAGGAGGCTTGACTCTTGGCATGCTGGGTTGAGAGAGTTAGCAGTGAAGTCACTCCCAATGTCACTCTGGCCGGAGCAGCCTCGGGTTTTATCCAGAAAGATACCCACTGAAAGTACCATTCGTATATGAGATTTATTTTTTTTTCTATTCATTCTTTTCTTAAATTTCGTCTTGCGGATTGCCGGGTTTACTCACAGACATGATAACGATCAGACAGGTCGGCACGTATGTGTGAAAGAGGTAATAACCGAGACGACGTTTTAGAATGAATATCACTTCAAGGCAGGTGAAGTTACCTGAATTTACGGAAAAATTTCACGTTTTTATATACGAATTTACTTTTGTCGGTAGGTTAGTGGCCTATCGTCTATGATCAAGGTTCGTTGGGTCATGCTGAACGGCTAACCAAACGGTAAGGTTTTATTTGGACACGTTAAGGTGGAAAAACAGGCAAACACAACACTTATGTTATTTATTTTATGCATGAATCAAAATAACTGGTTGAATCGGCTCGAACTGGTCAAATTGGATGGGCAATAAACAAGTTGTTCGCATGATTATTCAATAGGAAACTAAAAATCCATTTAGGATATTATGTATTTACCCTCTATCTGGTGAGGTAATTGAAGATATCGGTTAAATAAACGATTTTGGAAAAAGTATTAATAGAATTTCATTGCAGTGTAAAAATAATCGCGAAATTTACTTCCGATTCATCTCCTAAGGCCATTCGATTGTCTGGTCGGTCATATGGGCGCCGGAAATGGAAACATTTACTTTATGGGCCCAACAGCCTGCATTTTATTATATAATATCAGCAGAAATGTAAAAAGAACGAATACTCTTTACATCTATAAGAAAAGGATATTAAATTTATAATTATTTAATAAGAAACTGAGAGTCCAATTTGGATATTATGTATTTACGCTGATCTTACTTTATTATTCTTTGGAATTTATTGCATGCTTTGCAAAAGGTGTTTGGTAAAAGATTTTCATATGCGTAGCTTTAAAACGCTCAATCCGGTGAAAGAATTGAAGATATCGGTTAAATAAACGATTTTTGACTCGATCCGGGGAAATAATTGAAGATATCGGTTAAATAAACTATTTTTGACTCTATCCGGTGAAACAATTGAAGATATCGGTTAAATAAACTATTTTTGCCTCTATCCAGTGAAATAATTGAAGATATCGGTTAAATAAACGATTTTTGCCTCTATCCAGTGAAATAATTGAAGATATCGGTTAAATAAACGATTTTTGCCTCTACCGGTGGAATAATTAAAGATAACCGTTAAATAAACAATTTTTAGAAAAAGTATTAACATAATTCCATTGTAGTGTAAAAAATATCGTGAAATTACTTCCGAATCATCTCCTAAGACCAAATGATAACCGGGTCAGTCATATGGGGGCCGGAAATGGGAACATTTACTTTACAGGGTCAACAGCTTGCATTTTAAAATACAACATCAACATCCAAACAGATGAGATATGCATGAATACTACCGATTTTGAGCTCACTCTCCCTTAATTCTATTCTACATAACCGTGAACGAAACTGGTTGAAAAAATTACCTGTGGAATAAACTTGTGTGCAATCTGCCGTATAATTCTTGATGAGCTGCAACTGGGGCAGCTCGATGTTCTCGTCGACAACGAGGGGCACATCCGGGTCCCACTGGAAGATCATTTCATCCGTCGTGTGCGACACTGTTGACCGAGTTGTTTTCTCTTTATCGAAATTGTAAAGAGTTTAACGATACGACGATGGGGCATATACACGCTACATTTAGCCCTGGATAACGTCGTTCGCGTATAATACAAGCAACGCGAGCGCCCGCGCACGAGTTTGATGCAGCCCCACAAGACTCTCATCTTTCATTCGAGGCTTATCGACTTTCACTTGAGTCGAAAACCTCCGACGGTCTCTCACTCGCGCCTACTCTCTTCTCTCGCCCCGTTATCAACCCTCGACGCGTCCGCAATCGCCCTCGATGACAATATCGTCGACGTTAACGTCGACGATGACGAAAACAGAACAAAAACTATACCTTCCCCACGTTACACTGATCACTCACTATTTTTCTAACCATTTTTTGTCACAAAGTTACCCAATTAGTTCATTAATATCATTATTATAATTATTATAGCTATTATAATTATTACCGTTATTATCATTATTGTTATTATCGTTACTCACAGCTTTCCATTTGTAATTTGCACTCCTGTGTGTCGTGGGGATATATGAGGAAGTTCATGGCACATGAAAGCTTCAGTGTTAGTCTGAAAACAGTCCGCAATATTATTATTGAGTGAATTATCAAGATCAGAGAATTTTTAATTTTTTTATATTTATTTTTTTAAAGAAATTTATTGATTCGTGCATGTTACCAGATTGCTGGGCTATCGATCACACTCGCGTGGATTGGTTTACGTACTTCACCATGTACAGTATGGTCTTGTCTTTGTAGAGCCACAGATAATGATTCGGGATGGTCATCGTTTGAAAAGTGACGGATTTCGCGTTCTTGAAGAACGAGTCTGGTCTCCACATTTGCTTCAGCCAGTCGACCTCCAACAATCTTGATTATGGTTTTTTTTATTAACTATTACTTGAAGGATGTGGGAATGGTTGTTTTTGACACTTGTCGATGCGATAAAAATCTGATAATTATCTAACGAGTTGCAGTTATTGAATTGATTGGTTTTGTACAATAATGATTTCGAAATGTGATGAATAGATTGATAAGAAAAAAGTCGCTCATCAAATCACTTGTCAGTCTAAGTATTTTTTTCGAATCAAAATGAATTGTCGTTTTTTCTGAATATTTTATATATTTTTTCTAGGATTTAATATTCGAAACTTGTCTTGTTTTAAATAGTTGAGCTGTATTTGCGGATGGACTTGATTATTCGACAGGACACATCGTGGTCGTCATGGTTAAAATGGTGATATTAAAGACATATATCCAAAATTCGTCATTTTCCACACATATTTCCAAATCAGAAAAAAAATAATGCATAATATAAATAACAAAGATTTCTGAAGAAATTTGTACGTATTTAGAAAAAAAAACTAATTTTTATTTGAAACAAAAGTTTGGTCGGTGGCAGATTCGTAAAACAATTTTTTTTTCATGAATTTGTTAATACCATTTTGAAATCATTATTATGCAAACTCGGTCTTTCCTACATGGTTGATTTTTTCAAAAGATTTATATCCTATCGAAAAGTATTAGAAGTTTTTTCTAAAAATATAACTATTGGGACCTTCAATGACTTTCGTGTTTAAAAAAAAAGTAACAAAAAATTTAAATTCAAAATTGATCAATTATTTTTTTTCTTGTAAATGATTATTCGTAGTAAGGATTTCATCGGTCGATTTAGCTATGATAATTTACAGTATGAATAAAGTGAGAGAAATGAGCCAATATGAAATATGCCAATAAAATTGTAATTGAATTAATGAAATATTAACTGGTACAAATAAAATGCATATTTCAACTAAATGATAATTTTTTCAAATGATTTGCGAACCTGTATTCGGAGGTCATATTTTCCGGAAGTCGCAGTCTATTGTCCTTCCACGTTTGAGCGAAAAATATGTCGGCCGCGTATGTCTGAAGTGTTAATAAATTTTTTTTTCACTAAACCAACAATAATAATAGATATTATGATACATTATACAGAAGTGAAAAAAATCGTACCATCGAAGTCTCGTCAATAGAATCGAGACCCATCACTGTCACATGAAAATAAACGACCGTTGCTTGTCCGTCTTTTTTTGGGGGTCTCATTTTGTCGTACAGCTTATGATCTTCGGGCAGTAGATCGTAGAATTCCAAACTTCGCCTGTAATTCATTCATCTGAACCACGTGCATCTTTCGCCTCCCTAAGAATCTTCTAATAGAACATAGAATAAGTAAAAAAAACTAATCTCTCCGACCGAAATACTTGGAATCACACATTTGACTCATTAACAGCAATTTTAATATCCTTCACCCAATAATTGTAATTCGTTTATTGAAATGCATTAATTTTTAATAGCGACTAAATTTTCTATCGTGTCTAGACTGTGTTAGGCTGAGAAAAGCGTATCGCTCTAAGAAACTTCGGACTAAAATGCTCATAGCAACGTGCACGAAATTGGGCTATCGTTCTATAATCTTCAATGCATCAATAATTATCAAGTATGTCAATAAAAAAAAAAAAAATTCTCATTATTTTTCTTTGTCACGCAAATGAGTTACGTTTCGAAGACACCTTTGGTCCTCGTTTGCTTCTCGAAAATCCAATTCCAATAGTCGGTGGAGAAATCTACAATGATAATCTTACTGGGCGTACGCGTCGTTGGCGAGGAGAAATATAAGCAGAAGAAGAAGTAGCGTTCCGCCGGAAGTTGGTGAAGAGTAGCAGTGATGAGCGAATGGCGTAGCAACGCGACCGCTTCGAATTTCCATCGGTTGCGCCATCGTGCTGCTTTTTTTCTCAAATCCTTAGCGCATTTTATTTCACGTTCAACTCGAACAGTGACCGCAGATGTACCGTAGTTTATCTCGATTCCCTTAGTATCTTGAAATATCCTTTGGTGTCCAATATCTTCGTTTAGGCTGCTTCGAAATAAGCAACAATTAAAAATCAGACTGTTATCACCGAAAACGTTTGATAATAAGGAGAAACAAAAAGTAGATTAACAGCCGGAAGCGATTGCTTCAATTGAAATAAAAATGGCGAAACATTCTGGTGCCATTAAAGACGAGACGAGTTTCTTGTCACGGGAACGAGTACCGACCGACTGAACTTCTTGCAGTGATTTTGCAGAAGTTGCAGAAGTCGACGGTGGGGGCAGGTGTTGGCCATGATGACGGGAGGGGAAGGTTTAAAGAGGAGGACACCAGGAGGAAGAGGTGGATGAGGTAAAAGAGGGCTCGAGGGCGGTTTTGAGGCAGACAGAGCGAGAAGCGAGTGGAAGAGCGAGGAGATACGAAGGGAGATGCACTTTGAGCCTCGGTGCAGCCTCCGGTCCACGCGCGATCCCTTCCAACGGTACGGCGACGCCTCTTGGCTCTCCTCATCTTCTTCGTTCCGGTGCTGCTGTCGCCCTACCCTGGTAGCGCACCCTCCTTTGGTACCGCGGCGTACTCTGCGTAGTTATGACGTACGCGGATACATTGGACGACAATTTACAGTTCATCACTCGTTCTCGAGGTAAATCAGATGGGGTCGAAATAGCGAATGACCAAAATAGTGAATGGTTAATATAGCGAATTTCGAAATTAGGAACGTCTGAATCTAGAATGGTCATCATTATGAAATTCGCTATTTCGGCCATTCGATATTTCGACCATTCCTATTTTTACGTCCTTCGTATTAAAATGCATTTGAAATAGCGAATGATGAAAATGGCGAATGGCTGAAAAACAGGACTCCATAATTATGGAGATTTTAGATTTAGACGTTTTTTACTTTTAAATTCGCTTTTTTAGTTATTCGCTTTTTCAGTGATTCGCTTTTTTAGTGATTCGCTTTTTTAGTGATTCGCTTTTTGAGTCATTCGCTTTTTCAACCTAATTGCGAGTTAATCTCAACTATGTCGAGTTAGCTCAACAAGATTCATATTCACCCAACGAAATCATCATATCCCGAAGTGAATGATGTCACATGATCTCAATAACTTTCACCCAACGTAAATAATGCAAAAAAATAATGAATAAAAATAATAAAAATTACACTTTTTCCTGGTTGCTCAATGTGCGCCGATTACAAAAATCTACCACCAATTCTGTAATTTCTGACTCTAGTTCAGGCGTTGCAACGTACGTGGCTGTGACGAAAGTAACAGCGATAGATGGCAAGTGAGATAAAGAAAAGAAGGAGTAGTGGGGTAATCCCTGTGGAATCCGCACGTCGGTGCCCTCGACCCTTTCTCCCAATTTACCCCAATGCGGCATGTCCGCATCGCGTATATTGTTCTTTCTTTACGGATTCAAACGTTTGCCTTATAAAGTCATATATTATACTATCACTTGTACATATTATCACAGAAAGAAACAATAAAGCTTCAAGAAAAATTATAAAACTATTGACAGTTATTTACAATTAAAAAAAAAATATATATATATATTTCCATAGAGCTGGAAAATATTTAATAATCAAAAATGCATAATAATTTTTTTTTTTGCTGAAAAAATGGTTTAGCAGTGGATTTGGTGAGCAAGCGCGAACGGACGGTGCGCCAAGACCGGAGACTTCCTTGCTCGCTCCGGTAATCTCAATGCTCGGCTTGCGTACACTGTCGGTCCTCCAAGAAATTCATTTTTCCGCCTCTTATACCTATACTACAATACCAGCCGTCTTCCGGCTCTGGACATTTTTGTCGTAATGCGCATCGTTACCTGCTTTTTTTGGATATTTCTGCACATCTTTAATGTCAAGATCACGCTGTAATCGTTCCTTGACCTTAATTCCTTCGCATGATCTTCCAGATCATATTCGTTGGTCGCAGCTGCAATAAATGGACGAAGAAAGAATAACGCTCAGGAAAAAAAATTATTGGAAAATCTAATAAATGGGTGATCTTGTATTTGATTTGGCAACTAGATCAACTTTCAAATTTGAAGTATCAATGGTTGGCCAAGTAAATTCAAGTATCAAATTTGGCAACGACAAAATTGGCAACCAGAAAAGTTTGAGACCCATTTATCTCTTTCCATTTAAACATTTCGGCCCTGATCGGGGTCCTCTTCAGTATTTTATTTTCTATAATTCTACAAAATGTTTATTTTCTGACATCTTCTGCTTATTATATGTTAGTTTTATGTTATTTATAATTATTTTGGAATTTAAATATTATTTTTATTTATAATTTGTTTCTATTGTTACCTTGTTAATGCTTACATTCTATTTTGTGTTAACCAAACAAAAAAAAAATACCAAGAATAATAAGACAAAATTTCATGTAAGCATTCAACCTTCACTACGTTCACACTTGCAACCCCAGCATCAACAACAACAACAAAATCGAAGAAATTGCTTCTATGTTACCCATGCATACATTTCAAAATTATATAATACCTATAAATGTTTCCTTGAGTCATAAATATGAAGAATGATAGAAAATTAGACATCAAAGGTCTATTAATGTGGAAGACGGGGAGAAAGTCTGATAATGATGCTAAAGTTGAGTGCGAAGAAAGTATAAACGGCGGGTTCTATATCACGTACAACAATGGTACCCTGTCCATTATTACTCTAATAATTTCTACACACTGCGGAAGGTCGTTTTAAGAGATGATTTAATTTGTTAGCGATAATATCCGTTTTACTTCTATTTTCGGTGGTGGAGGTTATTCGGCTATTGGCAACCAGAAAAGTTTGAGACCCATTTATCTCTTTCCATTTAAACATTTCAGCTCTGATTGGGGTCCTCTTCAGTATTTTATTTTCTATAATTCTACAAAATTTTATTTACTGACATCTTCTGCTTATTATATGTTAGTTTTATATTATTTATAATTATTTTGGAATTTAAATATTAGTTTATTTGTAATTTGTTTCTATTGTCACTTTTTTAATTCTTACATGATAAAAAATACCAAGAACAATAAGACAAAAAATCATGCAAGCATTCAACCTTCACTACCGTTCACACTTGCAACCACAGCATCAACAACAACAACAAAACCGAAGAAATTGCTTCTACGTTACCCATGCATACATTTCAAAATTATATAATACCCATAAATGTTTCCTTCAGTCATAAATATGAAGAATGATAGAAAATTAGACATCAAAGGTCTATTAATGTGGAAGACGGGGAGAAAGTCTGATAATGACGCTAAAGTTGAGTGCGAAGAAAGTATAAACGGCGGGATGTATATCACGTACAACAATGATGTTGAGCCCGCATACGATGAGCCTCTAACTACCGTGTCATTCGGGAAGACGAGGGAGAAGACCAGCTGTCGGAAGATTCGTCGCCGCAGCGGAGCACAGCAGCAGAGAAGCATTCGGTCGATACATCGATCCTTGAAATTGTGCCGCGTATAGAAAGCACCCTGGTGAGGAAAGGGGAGGATAGGGTACGTCGTGGAGTGGCCACTCGCTCTCGAAGAAGGAGAGGAGGCTCCAGCTCGACCGGAGCGACGACTATGACGATGGTAGCGCCCGAGGAGTGTAACGCCTAACGCGACGCACACGAGCGCCGTCGACCAGAGTGTGCACCACCAGCAGCAGCAGCTCCGGCTGCTCGTGTGCTCTTCAGTCCCTCACCCAATGGCCTACAGATTTCTCTCTTCTCGTCTGTCCCACCGCGTATCTTCCTCAAGCCTTCTCCTCCACTCTTTCTTCTTCTTCTTTCCCGCATATTTCTATGCTTCAGTGAGCAGGTAACGCGATGTTCTAGAGAGATGATAAGTAACGTGGGTACAGCACCAGAATCATGTAGCCTTAATATCTATTAATAGATATTTACAATTCTATTCATTTATTAGAAAAAATTTAGTCAAGTTTAAACTAATTACTAAGCGGTTTTACATACATGTCGAGGGCTTTGCAAACAAGCTGGGGCTTTGAAAGAAGGATTCCAAGTACAAGCTTGCAAATTTCTTCATAGTTATTTTCCACTTGTTACAAATGGATATATATATATTTATAGAAATTTATTTATTGATATTTACAATTTCATTCATTTATTAGAAAAAAATTAGTTGAGCTTAAAGTAATTGTTATGTGGTTTTACATATATGTGGAGGGCATCGCAAACGACCTGGAGCTTTGAAAGAAGGATTCTAAGTACAAGCTTGCAAATTTCTTCATAGTTATTTTCCACTTGTTACAAATGGATATATATATTTATAGAAATTTATTTATTGATATTTACAATTCTATTAATTTATTAGAAAAAAAATTAGTTGAGCTTAAAGTAATTGCTATGTGGTTTTACATATATGTGGAGGGCTTCG